>JAHWGI010001430.1:0-1200000 GCA_029379305.1 Frankliniella fusca | reverse complement strand
CGCCACACCGCGCTCTGCAGCGGGGACGTTATGGCCGCGCAGACGCGTTTCGCGAAGCGGATGCCGCGGTGAGAAAAACCAACGCTTTGCCTCCGAGCCGAGCCGAGCCTTCAGCTCACCGCAATGACAGTGGCGCGGCGGGGCGCGGCGTGAGGTGAGCCAACCTGGTCAGCCGCCTGATGTGAACCGACCCGGAGCGGAGCAGAGCCGGGCAGCAGCCGGGAGACGGGCCAACTAGGCGTGCGGGTCCCACCGGGTCCCACCGGGTCCCACCGGGTCCCACCCTACAGCCACCAGAGGAGCCACCTCAATACTGTCAACCTGCGACACTCCACCGCATGGAATCACAGAGTGTATGGAGCATGTGGAGTTCACCGTCCGCCTGTGTAAGGTGTAAACGTCATTGAATATGTTGAGGGGGCCTCAACTCACCCAAAATTTGTACACATGATTTCAAGATTTCACATGAATTCACATGATTACACCTCTTATAACTGAAAGAAATAATTCGTAAATTAAACACAAGCGTATTTTGAGCTTTATAAGCCCAAAATACGCACTCAAATCATTTTTTTTCGGCAATAGATCCAGATTTTTTGACAATGATTTCGAAGATATCAGCGATTGTGTACACATGATTTCAGGAGTTGAGGCCCCCTCGGAATATGTGCTCCACTCGCGAACACACTTATTGCAATTTGGGTCGTTCAGCAGACTTCCATACGATGACGAACCTAAGGCCACCCAAGCCGCACATAGTGGCTGACGGTAGACGGTAGACTCGAGAGGGAAACAGCTCTGAATTTTGATGTACACAGTTACACAATTTGTGAATTTTCGTAAATATTTGAGTATTTTTACCGAAATTTCAAAGAAATTTTGTGAATTTTCAACTGAATTTTACCAAGTTTTCTTTTGTGATTTTTCTGGAATTTTTCTGGAATTTTTCCGGAACGTTCCTGCTTTCTTGTGAATTTCTGTGGTTTTTTTCATTTTTTTTTCTGAACGAAGTGAAGTGCACAAAAATTTCAGAGCTGTTTTCCCCCCGCGTAGACCACACTGCACTGACGTGTTATAA
Organism: Frankliniella fusca; assembly: GCA_029379305.1. Classification (NCBI taxonomy): domain Eukaryota; kingdom Metazoa; phylum Arthropoda; class Insecta; order Thysanoptera; family Thripidae; genus Frankliniella; species Frankliniella fusca. The sequence goes on along the minus strand of JAHWGI010001430.1, from coordinate 1,198,922 downwards.
AGTTATCGGTTATCGGTGTGTGTCAGTGAGCAAACACTGGTATACCAGTGTTTGCCTTAGTTTTATAAAACTAAGGCGTAACTGTACGCTTGAATGAAGCATACAGTTACGCTTGAAGACGTTACGCTTGAAATGAAGCGTAGGAAAGAAATTCTTCCATACATTTAGATAAGATGAATGGGAGCGTATATCCCTGTTACGCTTGATTCCAAGCGTAATCTCAGTAAGCTTGAGAAAGGGCGTACGACTCAGTGAATGCTAGGTAAATGATGAACGGGGGTCAACGCTGCCCTTGTGGTGCAGCCAATATCATCTCCCAGCAGGAGCGCGGCGAGCAGAGTCTGCTATTGCCCAAAACTTTTATAAGTTTAGCAACGCGCTTTAATTGTAGAAAACTCGTTCGCACATGTTTCGTGCGATATTGTGCACAAATGTATCCAAATTGAGCACGCTTTCTCTTCTTTTTTAAAATCTTTAGTACAAATTGCAGTTTACATGCGCAGCGCACGGGCGCGAGTGCTCCCGCAGCGCTCCGGGAAGCCCACACTCCGCACTCATTCGGGAAAATGTTTATGCCGCTGCTCCCGTTTCTCTGCCCCTCTCTTTGCGCCCGTTTTTTATTGTTATTGTTCCTTTCTTTATGCGACGCGCTGGCCGCACCATACCAGCACGCAGCGAGGGGTTGGCAACACTGACATTTGGGGAGATACATGCCGGCAGGTGGCTGGCAACACTGGGGCACGCCCACCCCATCCGATTGTGCCACCGACTCGCAGCCGAGCCGCGGCATCCCCGGACGATGTGACGTGTCCCGCGAGGCATCCGCTATGATTTATAACGCGAGAGCGTGACCACAGAGTGCCGCACTCGAGGTGTTGTTGTTCGATTTCAAGTCAAATAGGTTTTAATCAGGGCGTCGGAGACAAGTTAACGCACTGTTAAATTTCTATTAAAAAAATTTAAAGCTTTGCACTTCGCAATTACAAAGAAATGCTTTGCAAGTTGCAAAGCTTCAAAATACTTTGCAATTTTCGAAGCATTTGCAAAGCATTTCTCTGTAGGAATTTGACAGTGCGAGTGGAGATTGTTGTTTATACAGTCAATCAAAGTAACACGACGCTTCTCAGAGGACGTGAGTACCAGACAGGCCACCGTCGAAGAAAGTAGAAAGAGACTTTTCTTTCTAGAGGTAACCGACATGTTATGTTGGACAGGTATACACGTACCAGGCTTGCGTGGCGTGTTACATGAAAACTACAGCGTAAATTAACCTGCCGCCCATTTCCTTCACTCTCATTTGAGGGTCACGCTGCCGCCGCTGGCACGGGGCGCAGGACAGTGGTTCCCGAGGTATACCTTACAGGAGACTCTTGCTCCAAACCGGGCCCCGGACTAGCCGGCCAGGACTTCGATTCGACCAATTCGACACTTCGCTTACCTCCTTAACGAAAAAGCGTGCACTGAGAAAAATATTCGTTAGGGTTACGGGAAAATTTTTCATGAGAATTGTTATACGATATTTTATTTTTACGCCATAAGCCGACTTGGTTTTCTTTTACGAGTAAGTATTTGCTGCCATAAATTTGCGACTGCGCTCGTAAATTTACAACTCTGTGTCGTAATAACAAATCACAAATTAACCAATATTTTCTTCAAAGTAGGAGCGGGCCTTCAGGGGGAAACCATCCGGAAAGTACGCACGACGCTGTTTACAAACTATACTTTGTTAGTTGTTAGTTCCTCCTTTTTCGAAGCCCTCAGACCGCCCGATAGGTAGGCAAAATGTCTTCTGCAACTCATTAATGCACTGCGGGGTGGCCTACCCTAAGTTCCGCAGGCGTTGACGGCCCGTAATTCATAGCGTAAATCAGAAGAGAAAAGGACATATTTTCTGCCCGGGGTGAGCCGAAACCCAGAAAACCACGCTACGGTGCCCGTGTTCGCAATGACCCCCGAACATGAACACGGGGGACAACAAGCGTCGGGGTGGGGTGGGGGTCACATCCGATCCCTGTCGCCGCGAGAAACATGAATGTTTCATAGTTTGCATGGACGCTGGACACTGACACAGGGAAGTCCAGGCGGGCGCGCGCGCGCAGGCGCTTGAGACGCGTTCAGCGAGCAGCGGCGTGCAGTCAGTGTGCCTTTACATAAGCACGGCCCTGCTACAAGTTCTTGTGAGAGAGAGAGAGAAGAGAATCCCCGCGAGAGCGAGCCCGGCCGGGCCCGGAGCCTTGCTACACCTCCCCGGTCACATACTGTGCGCCTCTCGGTCCATTCCGGCACGGCACAGTGCGGTGTGGGGCCCGGCCGGCCCCGGCCAGGCAGGCCTCCTTGTGTCGAGCTGGCAGATAATCAGGTGCCGGTATATAGATGTACTCTGTACCTTCTTCCCTACGCACTCTTCTTGCACACGGCAGTATGAAGGTTGCTATGCGTAGTGGAACGCCATAGTAATATTGATCGTAATAGAAGAAGCCCTACAATATGTAAAATATGATTTCACGCCGCATATGTACTGAACGGGAAGGATGATGAGATTTTTAAACGCAACACGTGTTAGTATTTTCATTGGTTTTACATTACTTCAGAGCTGCTACAGTTGAAAACTACATTCTACAGCTTTAATTGCGCCTCCCGTGAGCCATGACTCAGTATTCGTACGATGCGCGGTACGGTGAGCATGATGTCCTGTAATGACTTAGTTTTCTCTCCCTCCCTCTCCGCCAGCTACTCCTTGATCAGGAAGACATTTCTGAGTTGGACGGAGCGACGTCGGTCATCACAGAGGTATGAAGTATGTTTTTTCCTCAGTCCCATTCACAACCACTCACATTCTCATACCCGTCCAGCTCCCCAATCCAAACAGTACGCTGCGTATGGAACTGTTTTATTCTTCTTCATTTTTATTGAATATTTATCTTAAGCGATGTGCCGTTTACAGCGTGTCAGTGCATTGAGTTCGGACTGATTCTTTCGGCACAATGCCGGCCCTCCCCTACAGTCAGCACTCAACAAAGAAAACAAAATCGCGACTTCGCTAAGTTTCTAGGTGCCGTTAAAAAAAAAATTACTAAAGCTGGGCTACTTTTGGTTAGCACCCGTCCATATTTTTCAACTGTGCAAAAATCCTTTAACTGTACGACTATTTCGCAGCCGGGCGGCTAAATGCCGCTTAATTGTGCAGCGACAATTACGTTTCGGCTGCCATTTCTCTTGTTTTTCACCCCTTTTATTTTTCCAATAGGGTGCTAAATTGGCTAGTAGAGTCGGTAAGCACGGAACTGAATTTCACTTTTTTTTTTTTGCGCGAGTGTTTCACACCATCTCGACAGCGCATGCGCGATGGCACTTGAAGCCGTCATTCAGGGCGCCTCCGCCGGGTACACTACGACCTACACCGCCTCGTCTGCCGTAAATCAAAGGCGCCAGCAGCGAGTCGTTACCCTTCAAACGCAGACTTAGTCTGCCGGGGGAGAGGAGAGGTGAAGAGCGGTGGAAGGGTGCACCATGCGGCGGCTGTCCTGTATCCTGTGAATCCGCCCTCCGCAGATACGTGGGTAATAATGGGCGCCGGTGGCCGTTCGGCCGTATCAATAACACGGCAAGTTGGACCGACTGTTATCGGCTGCAGATGAATATAAACGCAGCGCGGCCCGGCCCGGCCCGGCCCGGTCCGAGCGCCCCAAGGCAAACGGCTCCGGTTGCCCTAGAATATCCATCTCATGATGTTGGCGGTGCGGGCGATGGGGGCGAGGAGACGGTATCAGCCCACACCACCGGCGGCACCGCGGTCACGGCCGGCCCGGCCTGCACGCCGCGTCGGCAATATTCACTCCGCGTGAGATGCACCCCGGCGGTTATTATAAATATCAATTGAAAGCGAGCGAGAGAGCCGGGCAGAAATGAGAAATGAAGAAACGCTGAATACCGCTTAAGCAAACATCGCCTCTCAAGGGTACCTCAAGGGGGATAAGTTTCTGGGATTTCTTGCTAGATTCGTCGGTTGGGTTGCAAGCGACGCAATAAGAGCCAGAGTGCCAGAGTGCCGTGCATTGGCATAAAAATGGAAAAGGGACACACACTGTAAAAAATCAGTCTTGGATACGGAGCTGGTCACGGCGTTCCGTACCCCAGTTTTCGGAAAGGGAGTACGGAAATTTACCGTACCTGGTCACCGTACCTACCATTTTTACATGGGCTAGCATAGGGAAAGAAATACGGAACGCCGTTATCAGTCCGTACCCAAAACGGAAACCGCCGGATACAAAATTAGCGGTAACTTTTCCGTACCTTGGCACCGTACCCACATTTTTTTACATGGGCTCTTATGGAAAGAGGATACGGAACCGAATGTACGGAGACACCGTAATCTAAATAAACGGTATATTTCCGTATGGGCGACCGTGATTCTTTTTTACAGTGCAGCGCACGTCCTTCGTCCTTTTTCTATAGCCAGAAAAGCTCACTGGAATGGATTGAGGAGTGGCGTCCTGAAGCAAGCACGTCGGGAACAGCTGTGTGGGTCATATCGGGGCGGGGCAGGACCGGCTGGGGCGGGGGCGGGGCGGGGTGGGGCGCGTGATGCGATGGCAGAGTGCAGCAGCCGCCCGCCGCGCGGCGCTCAGCACGCTCAGCTCTGACCGGCGGTGACAGCACAAAGCGATCGATCGATCACGAGCACCGATCTGTCCGCGCAAAGTGAATCACTTCATGCCCCGATGCGCGATGCGACCGGCTTCTGCAAAGGAGGGGAAACGGGAAGTCATTGCTGAGAACAGCGCTGCATGCTGTAAGGCGGGCGTCAAAAACCCGCAGCAGCAAAACCAACAGCGCGTGGGAATAACAATATAGGGGTGGACGCGTCCACACCGAACTGGCGAGGGAGAGAGAGACAGAGAGTCGGGAAACCGAGCGGGAGGAGAAGGGGGGCGGAGGGAAGGAGACGCAGTTTCTGGGAGGAGTAAATTTACGATCCTTTTCGGACCTCCCCAGGCCCCACGGGCCCACGACACCCCCCGACCTCACTGTTTTTCTATTACAGTGACGCCACATCCCAGTTCATGAGTAAACTATCAAATTCATTTGAATGTGACTGTAAACTTCAGTCCTTCACATTCTGGCCAGTGTGACGTCACAGTAATTGATTCACGGTTTCTATCGCTGCACTACAAATAGCAGAGTGATGCCGACCGACGCCGCACTGATAAAACAAAGGAAGGAGTTCTGCTTTTTTAATATATTCTTTCTACGAAATAAAATTAAATTTTAAAACTAATTTTCGTAATCTACGTAAAATTCCTCTTCAAACGAACCGACATGTGATGGGGTTCTGTAAAAAATGGCATGAATTAATTGTAGTTTTTGTACTTTTTTACTTGCTTTTCATTTGCTGACCGCTTTATCAGGACCCTATCACATGTCGATACGTTTGACGCAGAATTTTGCGAGGAATACGATTATGTCTGTATCTTAAGATGTCATTAGCTTACTCAAAACTGAAACATTCTGGGGAAAAAACTGAAAATATACACTTTAGCACCCCTAAAACGGGTTTAACACCCCTGGAAAGTTAGGACATCGCACCCTTTTTTTTCCAGTGGGCTCACGCTGCAAATAAAGGGACTGCGTTACTTTTGCGTGTCTATGACGCTGATCGTCGCCAGACGCCGGCTCAGCTCAGCCCTCGTGCAGGCGGCTGGGCCTCTGGGCCTCCGGGCACGCAGCCGCACCGCGCTGGCTGGAGAGGAGAGGAGATGCACCTTGCACAACGGACAGGCTGCAGCGGCGGCCGCCTCCAGCCCCGCCCCGCCCTGCCCAACACGGGCAAATTGATACGAGCGCTCCAGCCGAAGCCTCCCATTGTAGTACCACTGCTGTTCTCACTCCGAGTGTGACTAGCATGGCTAACTACTTGTGTTGCAGATTTCCGCAGCTTACACACAGGGCAGAAGAAAATACTCAACATGAGCGATAGAAAATGTATTATTAAAAGTTCCAAGTTTGTATATGTCGAAGCCTGCCATCACTGAGACAGAAACAGGGAGAGAGAAGAAAAAACAACTTCCGAACTTTCTTCCTCTGCCGCGTACAGGCACATGTAACTCTCCAGCGGCACGCGGCGAGCGGCTCCCATATTCCGCACGAGCTCAACAAAAGAAAAGCATGACTTATGGGACATCCTCCTCATGCAGGCAGGGCCGGGCGCGAATGAAACCAGCCGCAGCCGAATTCCAAACGATAACATTCCAGGACGAACGACTCTTCCTCCCCTCCCCTCCCCTCCCCTCCGCACGTGCTCGACCAGCTGGCCCGGCCCGGCCCGGCCCGGGGCTCGGTGCAGCCGGCGCCCAGCTCCATGCGGGCAGCGCGCTGCAGCGGGGCAGAGCCAGGAGATCCACCGCTGCTGAGAAAATTTGCAGAGGAACATACATATATATTCTTGTTTCGCTCGTCGATGGACGCGCGTGCTACTTTACCTGACCGGGCAAGTCGTCCCGTTTGTGAATGCGCCCGCGCGCGCGAAAGTGAGTGAAAGAGTGTGGCTGTGCGAGTGAGCGCGGGCGCATTTGTGATGTGACTTACAGAGTGAAAGGACAGAGCCCGGGACCACAAAATGGGTCACGCAGACGCCTTACCTGCCGGGTGCGACAATGATGCCATCGTCCAAAACTTAAGCAAATAGTTAAGGTTGAACCAACTCCGACAGGTTCCAAAGAAAAATTAAACCAACCCCGCAGCTTCCTGCAGCACGTTTCAAATTTGAGAGAGAGAAGAAAAGAGAGAGAGAGAGGGAGAGAGACAGAGAGAAAGAGAGAGAGCAAGTTTCATCAAAGTCCTGAAGAGAATTTAGGTTTTGCATTAGGGGCCGTGCTGAGACAGAGCCATAAGGCTATACTTCGTCACTTAAAAAAAAAAAACAAGGTACGCATGGACGAGATCGCGGCTTTTCATGCAGAACAGTCCCCCGCAGCTCGCAGAGCGCTCGGCTCGGCTCAGCTCCTCTGCCCTAGCAGGAGGCGGCGGCGGGGCGAGGCGGGCGGCCTAGGGTGACAAGTACCTCCAAGTAACTACAGGCAGGCCAGCACGGTGTAGGCACGCCACATGGCGTGGCGGCCTGCAGGCGCGCGGTCCGGGCCTGTCGGGCGCAAAGTAATAGTTCAGTAGCGATGTGGCGTGGCGAGGCGGGCCGGGCCGGGCCAAGGCTCGGCTGCAGCCTCCTGCCCCGCAGCCAGGCCTTTCGTCATTTCTGGTTTCATGTGGCCATGCAGCCGCGCGGCAGGGCAGGGCGGCGCAGGGCAGGGCAGGGCAGGGCAGGGCAGGGCAGGGGCAGGGCAGGGCAGGGCAGGGGAGGGCAGGGCAGGGCAGGGCAGAGCAGGGGCAGGTCAGGGCAGGCAGGGCAGGGCAGGGCAGGGCAGGGCAGGGCAGGGCAGGGCAGGGCAGGGCGGCGCGAGGGGCATTAGGATGACAGCCGGGGTGGCAAACGAGGAGGCCCCCGCCCCGCCCCGCCCCCGCCCAGGACTGCGGGGGCGGGCGAGGGAGGATCCTCTCGAGTCCAGCTCACTAAGGCACGGCCGGGCAGGGGCGGGCGCGGCGGCAGGGCAAGGCGGGGGCACTACTGTAAGTGGTAGAGCGAGGTACCACGCTAAAAGTAAGCGAAACAATTTTTTTTCATGTTTTGATAATCGCCATAATCGTAACTGATATAATCCTCGAGCGCGACCCTTGTATCAGAGCAAGGAATACTTGACCTCGCCCTGATTGAGTGAGGATATTTAACCTCGCGCTTATTTCGAGTCATAATTTTTAACAGTTTTGGTTGGTGTGAAGAGTATATTGGGCGAGAAACCAGATAAATAGCTCCAATTAAAGTGAGAAAATTCCCGAGACCATTTTCGCCCCCTCGTGGGCGAGTATCAGTACACGTCCAATTAAAGTTGAGGGCAGTGCCATCTGCACCGCGCCGCGCGCCGCGCCTGCTGATGGCGTGGACGCGGGCGGGACGGCCGGCGGGCGCCGGTCCCGGTCCAACCGACAGATGACGGCGCACTTTGTCGTCCAGGCCCGACCTGCCTCAAGCCGATCCCCACCAAGCACCCCGCCCCGCTCCGCCGGCAGTCCATCCTGACCTATGCCAAGGCGCGGCCCCGCCGGCCCCGCCGGCCCCGCCAGACTCTCCTCGTCCGGTCAGCTGCGCGGCGTGGCGCGGCGTGGCGCGGCTCGGAGATGACAAGGAGGGACGTGGCGGGGAGAGGGGGGCGGGGGAGGGAGGGACGCGGTGCAGCGGATAGTGCACCCATGCAGCCAGCAGGCGATATGGCACTAGTTTTCCCGGTGCGCCCGGCTGGCGCCCGCCCCGCCCCGCCCCGACCCGCCCCGCCCCGACCCGGCCAGGCTCTCCGTTGCATAATGGGCAAATAACCCGGCGTGTGGTGGTTGCGAGCGTCCACCACCACCTCCGCGGCGTCTCTGACTGGCCGCGGCCGGCCGTGGCCTCCCCCCTAGGTTCCCGACGACGCGCGCCCTCGTCTCCCCACCCGCTGCACTGAGATGCAGCCCCGCCTGCACTGCAGCCGCCCCTCCCCGCCCTGCTAGTGCCACTAGTGCTGGCCACCAGGGGGAGCCTTTATAAAGTGCGACCCTCCCTGGAGTGAGCATCAGTTGGCGGGGTCCACCTCCCGTCTACAGCCACAGCCCAAGCTCCAGGATGAGAGTGCTCGCGGTAAGTGGCCAGCTCCGCAGCGCTGCCAAGCACGCCGTCGACGGCAGCACCTCCCCGACGCGGCTCACCGACCGACCCGGACCGGACCATGTGGATTACGCGGTGTGCGTGTGCCTCAGTGTGGACTACCAGTGCGTCACAGTGGACTGAGTGCAGCAGTGAGAGTGAGCCGGGGACCCGGGCCGGGCCGGGCCGGGCCGGGGCCCAGAGGGGCGCCGTCCGGGTCCCTCCCAGCGAGATGGACGAGCCGCTCTTGCCCTCCCCGATAGGCTTACCGCTGAACGGGGGGGCCGGCGATCCCCAAATGCGCGGCGGCAACTTGGCCTGGAGGCTGATTCCGAAGATCGCTCTCGTATCCCCGTCCTTGTCGCACCTGTGGCGGTGCCCCATGTTGGGGATGGCGGGGCCCCATGAGTGCGACAAGGACGGAGGTACGAGAGCGACCCTCGGAATCAGCCTGCTGCGCCCCATCGTGATCACGTAGGCCCTCCGGACGTGTCTCTGGCGTCAAACATAGACGTGTTCCGAGCAGGTCGTATTGGGGTTTGCGTCAGGCGACGTTAGGAAGGTGTTAGCTTTTGACATGTTCTTCATCTTCTTCTACCTTTCTTTTTCCACCTAGTCATCCCAACGTGCGGGGTAACGCTCGGTCAGGTTAACGCAAGGGCTAGAGGGAAAAGGGGGTCAACAAGGACGCGACGGGGCTGCTTTTTGCTTCCCTTCCATTCCCTTCGCCGCGACCCGGCCCGCTCCGCTCCGCGCCCATCTGCGACGCGCGGCAGAATGCGTCGCAGCGCTCGGCGACGGGGGAAAAAACAAACGCGTCGGTTTTAGGTGGTACGTTTGGTATGCAGTATCGCCCGGAGAGTATACACTGTAAAAACAAAGTCTGATTTTTTGAGGAAAAAGGAAAAACTTTGAGGAACTTCCGTAATTTGAGGGAAACCCCTCAGATATTAAGGAAGACTCCTCAAAAAATAAGGGAAATCTCCACAAATTTTGAGGAGACTTCCTCAAATTCTAAGGAGTTTTCCTCAACGTATACAAGGTCCTCAAAGTTTTCCCTTTTTCCTCAAAAAATCAGACATCGCTTTTGCTGTGTAGGCAACAGGTAGACGAAACACAGCTGAGAAGAGCAGGCTGCATCTGAGCCTGCGTACCTGGCAGGCAAGCATGCACCCTGCTATACTCCGTGGCGAGGGGGTATGCACTCGCGTAATAGTCGGGCCACTCTATCCGTAATAAAAGCGTAGTAGTAGTATGCGTAATAGGAGCGTAATAGTACCGTAATGGCTAAAATTCCCCTCATTTCCCTTATTTTTGTGTCGTTTAGGGCTGTTTTGACCCAATCTGTACATTTTCGGAGCGCAATACGCGTAATAGTCGGGTCACGGATCTGGTGAGTGAATACCCCCTCGCTCCGTGGTGTTTCGGCAACTTATTGCCCACTTTACTGGCAATAACTGTGAGTTTGGCGAGTCTGGGCCGCGTGAGGAGTTGCTAGGGGGTTGAGGTGGGTCATATGCCAGAGAAGGGAACCGCAAGCGGGTGGGTGACCGGCCCGCGGCCCGCGGCCACACCCGGTGTGACCCGCGGCCGAGAGCTATGGTATTGTCTGCATGCGCTGCCCCGCGACTTCCGTGAGACCGCCCCGCCCCGCCCCGCCCCGCCCCGCCCCGCGCTCCGTATATCTGCGCTAAATGCGTATCGAGTGACCGGCAGCGCGCCGCCGAGGCACGATGCATGCGTGTAACATCGTGGGAGACGTACGTGCCCCACCCGAAAGCAAAAACACGCTTTCTAGTTTACACAGTTATACAGTACAGGAGTGATTCCCTGCCCCCCACCCCCCTCCCCCGGCCCACTCTTGCGACTACACTCTAAATGATCATGGACTTTTATTGTTACCAGCTTCTGGACTTTTTTGAGCATGTCTAAGCAGGATACAATATTGTGTGTAGTTAGTTAAATTTTTGAAAATTTTGTTGCTAGTTAGAAACAAAATTTTCATAAATGTAACTAACTGTACACAATAATGTATCCGGCCTAGGCATGCTCAAAAAAGTCCAGGAGCTGGTAACAATAAAAGTCCATGATCATTTAGAGTGTACATAGTTACGCCCCCCACCCCTCTACCTTTTCGCTCCCCTGACATGACCCCGCCGCTCAGGTTCTCACAGTGATTTCTTGGCTCGGTACGCGCATTTTATCCGTCCATCTTAACTCCCGCGAAAGCTCTTTGCTCACTGCTGCTCGCTCGCAGGGCTGGCGATGGGAGCGGCAAAGCTCGCGGCTCAAGGGGGGATAGCGAAACGTAAGGAGAAGAGGGCAGACAGGCGCCGCAGCCGGGCCGCTTCCGGAAAGCTTTTATTTCTCTGCTAGCGATATTTCCCCGAAGCCGTTTAGGGCGGGCGGCCCCGCGGCCCACCGTCACCACACCGTCCCGCCTCTGCCCGCACGCTGCTCCCTGCACGGGGATGGAGGAAGGAATTTTCACTTAATAGCGCAGATACTACACCAGCAGACCATCGCTCCTGTTGGGAGGGAGGCGACGCCCTTGGTAAACCGGTCTCCAGGTGTGACTCGCGATGGCCCGTCCTGGCCAGTCGCCTATGCTGGCGGTAATTCAGATGTCAGGCGGCAACGACCCCTCCTCAACCGGAGTAGACTCATCCGCGGAGCCCAGCTGCAACGACGGCATTGCTAATGTTTAAAAGTTGGCGAAACCTTCCCACAACAGGGCAGCGAGAGGCAGGCTGCCCATTGGGCAAGCTCAGATGCAGCCCGCTGGGTGTTGGAAGCTTTTTGCAGTCCCTAGCAGCACGCCGGCGCGAGCGCTGCCCGCTTACGGTCCGAGCACCCCCGCCCCGCCCCGCCCGGCTCCGCATCCTATTGCCAAGTACGGCCTCATTGTGTCACTTAGGGGGGGGGGGGGGGCGTGCCGAACTCCTGCAGGCCAGGCCACACGCATGGTTCCGGGGTCACGAGTAGTTTCCCAGGCAACACCCCACCCCGCCCCATCCCGCCCCACCCCGCCCAACCCCGCACGGCGAGGTTCGCTCTCTCCGCCCCCCTGCAGACTCACAGGACGACCCGGCCCGACCCGGCCCGACCCGGCCCGACCCGGCCCGACCCCGGAGGCGACGCGTCCACCTTTACATCTATTCCTCATCGCCATGCAGCCAGCCCCCGGCGACCTCTCCCTGCTCGGCGCCCTGACACCTGCAGGCACCGGGCGCGGGCGCTTGGCCGGTCGGTGACCTTTTCGTCACCGCGGGGCACCCCGCCTAACCCGGCCCAGCCTGGCCAGAGACCTGAACGCCCGAGTGAGGGCGGTGCGTCGGCTCACGGGCGCAGGAGGTCTTCTTCCTCTAGTGACCCGCCTGGACCATGAAAGGCAATAGGCACGACGAAAACCGTGTGTGTGTTGCGAAACAACACTGAATTTTGGTGAACACGTTTTGTGAATAATTGTAATTTTTTTTGTAAATTTTTCTAACTTTCGTGAATTTTTATAGATTTTTTTAAAAAAATTTTCACTTAACTTTAGATATTTTTTTTTGAAAATTTTTCCTGGATTATAGATTTGTTCTAATTTTCCTAATTTTTTTCTGCATTTTCCTGAATTACGAGCTGTATTAACATTTCAGAGTTGTTTCCCCCTCGAAGTATAGGCAAACCACGGAGCTGACCATACAGACCGGACACCGTACCGCGCCTGTCTGTCTGGTCGGGTGGTGCGCCGGCAACCGGCGGGGACGCCTCGGCCCCGCGCAGCGCAGAGCTATAGGCGACGACTTGTTGTGCGGAGAATGACTTTCACCCGAGTGACAGAAGGCAACGTGAGGCCTGTCCCGTGCGGCCGGGATGCGCGGGGCCTGCCTCCCGCCCTTACGGCGGGCACTGCGACACCGTCTCTGAACGTAACGCTTCGTGTTGCAGGTGGTCGCCCTTGCGGCCGTTGCCCGCGCCGCCCCCGAGGCAGGCTACGCCTACTCGCCTCCGAGCAGCTCCTACGGCGCTCCCGGTAGAGGAGGAGGCGGCGGTGGCGGCGGCGGTTTCGGCGGCGGACTTGGAGGAGGCTTCGGAGGAGGCGGCGGCGGCGGCGGCTTCGGCGGCGGTGGATTCGGAGGCGGCGGCGGCGGCGGCGGTGGTGGATTCGGCGGCGGTGGATTCGGCGGCGGCGGATTCGGAGGCGGCGGCGGCGGCGGTGGCGGAGCTGTAAGTGTCCCACTCCTTCCCTTTGACAGGGTGTCGAGCGGCGTCCGGATTTAAAATTCCCGGCTTTTTCCCGGTTTTCTCGGACAGAAATCAACGAAATTCCCGGATATTTTTAACCTTTTTAGCCTCAAATTTTCCATTTTTAGGGGGTTAAAAATTATTTATTTGACTGCAGTGTGTGTTTGCCGTAAATGCCAGAATTCCCGGATTAAATGCAAAATTCCCGGACTTTTCCCGGACTTTTCCCGGTCGGATTAAATTCCCGGTTAATTTCCGGTTTTCCCGGTCGCTCGACACCCTGTTTGACGTCGCCTGAACGCAAACTAACAGTCCCGTCCCCCCGCAGCTCATCAGCAAACACGTGTACGTGCACGTGGCCCCCGAGGAGCCCGCGTCCGCCGTGCAGCAGCGGATAGTGGCGCCGTCCCAGCCGCGCAAGCACTACAAGATCGTCTTCATCAAGGCGCCCACCGCGCCCACCCCCACCGGTGCCCAGATCCAGCTGCCCCAGCAGGACGAGGAGAAGACCCTCATCTACGTGCTGTCCAAGAAGGAGGAGGCGCAGGCCGAGATCAACGTCCAGGCTGCGGCACCTACCACGCCCACCAAGCCCGAGGTCTACTTCATCCGGTACAGGACCCAGAAGGGAGGCGGCGGCGGTGGCGGCGGCGGCGGTGGTGGCAGCGGGGGTGGCATCGGGGGCGGCATCGGGGGCGGCATCGGGGGAGGCATCGGAGGAGGCATCGGGGGTGGCATCGGAGGCGGCAGCGGCGGCGGCGTGTCTTCGAGCTACGGCGTCCCCAGCGCCGGAGGCTCCGGCGGAGGGTACTAGGCTCCGGGCCCACCCCCTCCCTCCTCTCCCCACACCCTCTCTCCCACCTCGTCGTCTCTCAGCAACACCCCAAGGATGGCGCGAAACTCACAAGACTGATTGGAACTGTTTCGTATTGCTCATGCCTCTCTTGTTTTTTTGTTCACCTAGTCACCTCGGGTACAGCCCCTGCACTTTTCCCTCAGTCCTTCCATCTTCATTTCCATCATCATCATCATCCTCTCCCTCCTCCTCATCATCATCACATCGCCATCGACGACGACAGCATCGTCACTTCACACACCATCGCGAAGAAAGCTACCGTCATCAAGCTCCCCAACAAGATCCTGACGACGTCCCTGGAGTCACCAGGGTTCCGACGACAAACTCGGCGCGTCTCAAGTCTCACCCTTAGTCGTAACAATTGTATTATAGTCTCATTTATCATCCTCAAGCAAAGAAAAAACAACGGTGGCAATACATGTATTATTTTTATAAAAACATGTTTTCTTTTGAAACCTTCTTCGCCCTTCAACAACAACAACGCCACAGATTATTCACTTAAACCACAAATCCAGCACTGACTTTTCACCCTAAAAATAATAGCACGCCACAACTCTGATCTAAACGTAAATTGATATTGCGAAACATGACACGTGCTCTAACAACCGTGCGGGGTGCAAAACGCGATGGTGTCAATAATGGTTGCGACAGACGGTGTAATGCTTCGACCCACTGCAGACGCCCAGGAAGTCATTCCGATAACACGATATCCACGTAGCCGTGGCAAAACTTATTAACGACGCTCGCGTCTATTACCTGCTATTACTCCTTCCCTGCCCCACCCTCTCTCTCTCTCTCTCTCTCTCTCTCTCTCTCTCTCTCTCTCTCTCTCTCTCTCTCTTTCTCGTTCTCCATCCATTTCTCTTCCTCTCTCGGCCGACGCGGGCCGGGCTCTTGGCCGCCGCCCAAATGGTCCACACGACCCGTGTGCGATGATCCGGGCGGGATGCTGCGAGCAAGATAAAGGGCGCGTGCCTGCCCCCCCCCCTTCCCCTTCCCCTTGCAGACACCTGCTCTACGTACTCCGCCACCTCCTCTGTGCACTGTACGCCTCCGTTCACCAGTAGATATGTCCGCCACTACTCGTAAGAACTTCGGGTTATGCATTTTGCGAGACAATCGCCTGCTGCGCCTGAGAAGATTGACAAAAGGCGAGGCACGGCACGAGCGATTCCGATCACTCACATTTTTTGTATCCGTCCTCATCGAGCACATTGGGCAGTATCTTGGCCAGGGCGCCAGGGCACCGCCATAGGTGCGACAAGGGCGGAAGCGCGAGATCGACCTTCTGAATCAATCTGCAGGAGGCCCAGCAGCGGGCCGGCGGGCCGGGCCGGGCCCCATGGGGTGCGGACGGCGCAGAGGTGCATAATGCTACACTAGGTTTACAGCCACCTATTAGTGAAAGCGCTTGACCCGACCCAACGGGCCCAACGGGATGGGTCGGCCCGGCGGACGCTGCCGCTGCCGCCCTGCGGCGCTGAGTTACCAGACGGCGCGACAGGAGAGTGACGACCGCCGTAACTCGGGGCCGCTGCCGCCCAGTTACGTGGCGCACAGTGCAGCGCGGCGCTCCGCCCCGCGTGCGGAGAACAGAGCGGGGAGCGGGGAGAGGGAGCTGGGTGGCGCGGGGTGAGGGGGGTACGATTTCAATGTCTTTGGACGCGACCTGCCGTCATGTCGCCGCCTCCCCGCCTGCGGGACTCCGAAAAGCGTTTCCCTCTCTCTCCGATTGACTGGCGGAGCATTACGACTGCGAGAGGAGAGGAGGGATATTGAAGCGCCCTTCGCAAGCCAGGTATAGTGGGCAAAAATTCCCACGAAACTCACCGATGTGAGGCGGAAGCGAGGGGTACCTCACCCTGTCCAATCAGTGTACGCCCTGAGTACCAATCATTTTCCAATCACTATTCAGTCACATAATTATTTGACAAAAATCTGTTTTAAGCATCTAAAAATTGCAAAACTATCGAATTGGTGCCAACAATTTATGGCTTTCTTTAAAGTTAGGTCAAATGTTTCTCCCAATCACAATACAACCCAGTGTACACCCAGTGTACAAATCAGTGTACACCCATTTAAAGAGTAAGGTACCCCTCGGGCAGACGGGTGTTCCGCCTGCCACTGTTGTAGGAAACGCTAGGCGTTAGGCAAAAGGTAGCCAAAACATAGCGGAGTAACAAAGGTTGCATCTGCGCCTGGCTATACTAGTCAAACATTTTATAGAGCAGATGTTGGGTCTTCGCTCTATGATCCACGTCTAAAACTAAGGGCCCCGCCCGACACCGCTAACGCGCACCCGGCCCCGCCCGGCCCGCATCGTTACATGGCTGTAGGTATTAAACGACGAGGAAGGAAACGATTTCACTGCTCGTTATTGGCGCGATGTTCACTACCGCGGGGAACTCGCCGCGAATTAGGGAAGGCAGCATTAAAACGGGAGCAAACAACAGAAATAAAAATAAAATAGAGACGTGCGCGTCGCTTCCCGGCCGTTCCCAGCCAGGGGGGCAGGCGGCAGGCGCGGCAGGCACTTGGCGGCCGAGGGAGCGATGGGAAGGTGGGGAGCTCGCGGCGGGGGGCAGTGTCTAGCGCAGTCTAGTGGAGGGCGGAGGATGCACGCGGTGCAGGATGGGCTGCCAGACTTCACGGCGCTTGCCCACGCCGGCGTACTGCACTCACACTTACAGGTAGGCAGCCCATCGGGCGTGCACTGTGCGGGGTGGAGCGGCGCGGCGGCGGCCGGATCAGCGGGTCAAGAGAAGCGCGTCTCGCTGTCGCTGAACGCTCTGCTCTGCATACAGAGAAGCTGTATCTCGGCCGAGGCTTCCTTCACAGCCGAGGGCTCGTTCGTATAAACCCTGGAGGGAAAGGGGTACGGTACAAAATGTTAGTCATGGTGCCACCTTACAAGTGTGAAAAAATTACCTAAATATTTTCACCCAGGCACACAAATAATTACAATACTACGCGAGCTCTAATTAAGGTATTAAAATTAATGAGGGGCAATTGGATCCCATCCAGGGCACGTAGTGTTAAGTTATAAAGTGTATAAAGTTATAAAGTAAAGTAGTTATAAAGTGAATCCTTCACTTTATAAAAAAATTATCGGTGCACACCCTAAAACAAAATCAGTAAAAAAAAGAAAACTGAAAAATTAAGAAAAATTACGAAAAAAACAGAAAATAGGTGTACTCTTGAATTGAAGGAACCCTCGGGTCCGCCTCCTCCCAGCTGCCTCTCCGGCTCTCTTCTTCTGATGTGTAATGTGCGCGGCACGGGCGGCTGATTCGCGCAGACTTTTCTACGCAGAAACAATGCGATAAGGGACCCATGCGGAGCGGAGCGGCCCGACCCGTCCTCTTTATAGCGCCCTCCACAATCATCGCCTGGTCCTTGGCATTCTCCCGCCACGGGCTGCACTGTCGTATAAGCTAAACTGCGCCGGACTCCGTACAACGCCATCCCATCCCGGCTGCTCTCGCCGAAGAGAGCGGTCCATCAGAGCGCGGCGGCGAGGCCGGCCGCGGACGAGTAGATTGACTCGACGTTGATTGGGAAGGTAGAGGAGGGGAGGGGAGGGGGCAGGAGAAGCCGTCTGAAACGGCCGAAACTAAACCCCAACGATTGTCGACAGCTCCCTCCCCGCCCCCTTCCTTTTACCTATTAGACACCCAGCGTGATTTGTTCGTCTCAAGTAAACAGCGGGCGCGACTATTGGGCAGCCTTACGTCATAGGTTTATGCCGCGCGGCCAGAGGAGCGGTCTGGGCGTGACGGTTGAGAGAGAGAGAGAGAGAGAGAGAGAGAGAGAGAGAGAGAGAGAGAGAGAGAGAGAGAGAGAGAGAGAGAGAGGAGGGCACCCTCTCTCTCCCTCTCATGAAACAACACCGCACTAATCACTGGATGTGCTGGCGATCTCCGATAGAGCTGCGCCTCTTTTTCGACCATCGACATTCAGCCAGCCGCAGTCGGGCCGGGCCGCCGGGCCGCGGGGCGGGACTAGCCGAGGCTCGTCTTGTAGGTCACGGGGCACGCGGGGCTCGCGGGCAGGGCGAGAGGAGAGGGCGGGACGGTTTGGTTTCCATGCGTGAGCACGCCGCAGCCGCAGACTCCTTCGTCAGGCCAGTCTTAAAAAAACTGACTCTGCAGCGCATTAAGGTTAGGGTAAGTGCACTAAAAGCTTACCATAAATCACCCCCCTTTATATTCCAAACTTCATAGGTGAGTAAATCTGGGAAGTTATTTTTCCTGCATATGACCTGCAGCTTCCCTAGGTTTAAAACAATTTCGAATATTTTGCTAGTTCGGAAAAAGAAGCGGGGATGATTCATGTCTGGTACATTTACCCTAACCGACCGTATTACAGAACAGCGCATCGACAGATACATCATATGGATGTCATCACTGGAAATGTAATAGTCACATTTCTCGCCCGCAATGAGCCAAGCATTTTTTTTATCGCTCAGTAAAAGTGACGTTCCCTACAACGACTCAAATCGAGTCTTTTCTGGTATTTTGAAATCGCTCCAGTAAACGTTTGATGATTGGACTCAAAAAAAGTCATCAAAGTGACTCTAATAGAGCGATGTTTATCCATCTCGCTCTCCCAGGAGCATGAAAATTTGGTACAGAAAAGTCACTCTCCCAAGAGCGACAAAGGCGACTCCTCCATTTTCAGTAATAATTATCCAATACGCGCCAATACGTTGAGGTGTTACTCTGCAAAATTATGAGTGACATCATGGAGATACTCTAAATACACGGTAACACCAAATCCTCAGTTCCATAGGATCACATCACATGGACTCAAGCGGACTCAAGCAATTAAACCCATGTGTTTTTCCTATTTCCGTCCTTGAATTCGTGAGACGGTCCTAGGAAATCAAGGGCTCGGTTTTGCCGTCTGGTTATGATAGACTTCATGGACATGATAAATCGTGATAAATACTCTAAGGCGTTATTTTGGAATACAGCAAGTTTACCCCAGCTAGATAAGTTGAAAAAGCGAGATTATATACGACGCAATCCAGAATCCTCTGCACGGCGCAGCGGGTCGCGAGGTACGACCACTGTGAGAAAATACTACGGTAAATACCTACGGTACGCGTCGTTAATTTGTCATCAGGTCCCGGACCGTAATTTTCGTCTACGGTCTGAATCTTACGGTACACACCGTAGCCTACAAATGTGTTGGGGAAGTTCAATTGGGCACATTCTATCCACAATGAAATACAGTCCGTACCGTAATAATAAGCTACGGTCTGACCGTACACGAAAACTACGGTACAGACCGTAGGCGTACCGTAACTCCCTACGGTATTTTTAACAGTGACCCACATCGGTGGAGAGTTGGTAGCTAGGGCACCTGTCCTGTCCGCGCAGATGGTCGCTGGGCCCGCAGCCGCACCGCCCCGTGTCACGTGACATGTGAGGTCCCGAGCTCCCACGGGGAACGCCCTCTGGGTGAGGTGGTAGCTGGAGCACCTGTCCTGTCCGCGCAGATGGTCGCTGGGCCCGCAGCCGCACCGCCCCGTGTCACGTGACATGTGAGGTCCCGAGCTCCCACGGGGAACGCCCTCTGCAGGCCGGTGACCTCCAGCAGGTGGCGCCAGGGCAGGGTGGAGGGCCAGACCACAGAGCAGCTTCATCCCAGCAGCGCAGCCGCGGGGCGGGGCGGGGCGGGGCAGGCAGACTGACCACCGCGGGGTGGCGAAACAAAAGGGCAGAAGGCAGTAGGCCGCGGGGCGGGGCGGCGGGGCGCGGGGAGGAGGCTGCGGCGCCACAGCATGTGCACGGCGCTCAGTTATATCGGGAGGCAATTTAGCGGAAATCAATACTGATCGTCACCGCCTCACCTCAGCGATGACTCTGGCCAACATGCGCCTACGGTCGCACGTGGACGGCTATCCACTGCAGTTTGAGCACCCGACAGGTCAGCCCGGCACCGGCTGCCCCAGCCTTGAGCAAGGCTCGTACTCATTGCGACGCACACACAAAAACGCAGCGCGCAGCCCGGCACGGCGGGGCGGGGCGGGGCGGGGCGGGGCGGCGACAAGATGAACTGCGGAGGGGCATGGCCTGGCCAGCCCTCGTTTTTGTGCTGTCGACGTCAAATACGCGGCCATGGAGGCAAGCGGTGAGGGCTCACAATGCCAAAGAATTCTAGGGGTGAAGGAGCTACATTTGTTTCCACCACCACCCCCTCACACCCACCCACCACCCACCCACCAAAAGATTTCAGGACATCCTGGTAGGCACGAAGTTCGTTGATGTTTTTGTTTCACTAAATACTTCGGTAGATAATGGCTTATGGCTTATGTAGAAATTTACTTTAAAAATTCTAGCCTTATGGGTCATGTTATTGGATTTGCTTTATCTCAGGGTCACTAGTTCAGCGGGTCACATGCCAAATTTCAGCTTTCTAGCTCAATCGATCTAGAAGTTAGTCTCTCAGTAAAAATTGTTCGATCAGCTTGACTTTTGCTCGTTGTGCATTGGGCATTCGAACACTGCTTTCACATTTTTATTCTAACGTGTCGTTTAAAATTTTACTTTTTGAACTTCTGTGCATGAGTTGAATCAACAACACTGTAAAAATTTGTTGTAAAAAAAAAAAAAAAAAAAAAAAAACGAAAAAAAAAATACAGGTTTCGCTGTTAAATCAGTGAACAGATTTTTCCTGTAGTTTGATGAAACATTTTGTGAATTAACAAGAAAAATCGCGAAACAACAAATAAAATTTGTAAACTTACGGAATTCTTTTGTAAAGTTACGGAATATTTTTGTTAAGTTACAGAGTTTTTTTGTAAATGAACACGAATAAAAAGTAAATTCACAGTCAGTTCGTTTAACAAAATTCACAGATATTACCTGTTCATTTACGACATGATTTTTATTACAGTGAAGTCCCCGGCCACGGTCCTCCTCCCCTGCGCGCCGCGCCGAGGGGCCGAGCAGCCGCAACAATGGCGACTCGGCTCGGCTCCCCTTTCCACGCTGCTTTCCCGAGACAAGTCGAGTATTACCATAAAAACAGAGATTTTAGATCGAAATTTCTCAAAATTCGCCGCCTACTTTGGGCTGGCACTTCAGCAGTGAACTAAGGAGATTGAGTTCTACCTCTCTGCCAAGTCTCATCGAAATTGTACAGAAAAATCTGGACTTAGGTAAGGGGCCGTGCTAATAAATAATAAAATCGGATCCTGAGACAAAACCATTAGGCTATTTCGTGCCTTTAAAAAAAATATTAATTAAAAAAAAAAGTAAAATAAATAAATAGTGAAAGAACTGGCAAGCGTGTCCATTTCGAACTGAAGACTATAGTCTGCTTGCAGATTTGATTGGTGAGTCATTTACTTTCTGTTAATTTTCAAATTTAATCCCAGAAAGAGGCAAAATAAACATAAAATTTAAAAATACGTCAGCAACTATCGTTTACGGGGTTTCGATCTGTAAGCTAATTATTTCACCGTACGAATCGAGCAATCTTTGTATTACGGTACGCATTAAACTACTCATATTTCGTAAATTAAGGATAGCAGATTCGTAAGTAAATAGGAGAGTGCTGTGTGACGAGACAGGCCGTGCAGGACGAACGCTCATCACCGTTTCTTCCGAGCTCTTCTCTACCACACCGCACCCCGGCGAAGGCGAAAGCCCTCTGTTCCAGTTTACTACCGCTAAGCACAGGTCTGAGTCTGAGCCAGCCACAGGACCCAAGGGTCGGTAGTGTTATAATCGGTCACAATAAACCGTTCCTGTTCTGCAAGGAAGAAATGGCCGTGGCCATTCAGTTCTCCGAATAAATCTTACTTTTTTTTAAGATCACCTTCGGCGTACGCGCTTTCTATTTTTCACAAATGCGTCCCAGTGCTTGCCTCTATAGTCTATCATGCAGAAATTTTAAATCGGTATAGCTCGATAGCAGCAGGATTCAAGTAAAACCCAATGATCTTCAATGTTCTTCGTATTCTACTATTTCGCTACCATCTGTACGAATGATAACCGATTTTTGATACTTCCACAACCGCTTGGCAGATGAAACCCGCATTGTCAGCTTGGTCCACTGTTTCCACACCCGGATGACTCGGATGACACGGGTGACGCGTGGACGGGGCTAGCAGCAGCCCTCTCTCCTCGCGTTAAGTAGCACTATGCTAGCCCTGGCAGGGCGGCCCGCAGGTGGACCAGGACACGGTGTCCTCCCTCCCAGAAATAGAGCATGGATCCAGGGAAAGTATGCGCGGCCGTAAGTGATCAGGGTCCCCGCCTCGGTTACGGCGTTACTCGCGCTCACTTTCTCCCGCCCGCCCGTGTCCCTGGTCACCGCCGGTGACCTCCGCCGGACCCGTCCGGACCCTCGGATAACCTGGCGCAGTCTCGTTTCTTTTATTTTCTTTTCCCGACCCAAATAAAATGTATGAAGGTGCCGGCCGGCGCGGCGCGCGTCGTGTCGGACCTGACCGGCAGAGGCGCGCGGCCCGGCCCGGCCCGGCCCGGCCAGACCCTCCGCAGGGCTCGAGGAAGATGGCCCGGCTCTTTTATGACCCGACAACGAAAGTTCCATGTATCGCGGCTTTGCATAAAATCTGCGAAGTCCAGCCGGATGCGCGCGCAAGGATCACAACAGCGACATAACCCTGCTTTCCGTTAACGCCATCCTATTATGCCTTCTCTTTTCCAAAGAAACATTTAGACCTCGTTTTCCCCCAGCTCGGGTTTTTCATGCACTCCGTTGCGAGAGAGGGGGGGGGGGGAATCACTTCGAAAAATCATTGAACGGGCCCAAAGCAAATCATTCAAAGACAAATCAAGAAAATTCCGAAAAATCTGAAAAATTGAGAAAACATGAAAAAAATTAAATTTGGGGGAAAAAATCATAAATTGGGGTCAAAGATCAAAATTTATCAAAAAGTGACAGAAATGTTCCTTGAAAAATCTTATGAAAAATAAAAACGAAACGTCAAAAAAAATTGGTAAAACGAAAATTATTTTACACATTTTGTATGAGTGATTCCTTCCTTCCCCCCCCCCCCCCCTCGTCTTTTCTCATTTTTCCCAACACTTTCAGAAGCTCGGGTTTTTCCCACTGTATCAGCTACGTTGTCAATACTTTATACAAGAAATTTTCTAAACTGAAATTCTCTTATGGCTCCGCTTACGTGTAGCCTGATGGAGGAAATACGCATGACCCACGCCACGCTAGTGCTGTGCGAATGGTTCGAAATCGAATCGAATCGAATCGAATCTGCCTGGATTCGATTCGATTCGGTACCGAATCCCTTATGATTCGGCATCGAAAGGTTCGAAATTTCGAATCAGCAAAGATTCGCCACCGAATCTTAAAGTTTAAAAACATGCTTTTCAACAAGAAGAGGGTGGAAGCGCGCCTTTGAAAAGATCTGTGGGCCTACTAGACTTAATTTTAAAGCATAATTTTAATTTGTTTTGGTAAATCTAATTTGTAGGGGCTCAAAATTGGATTCGATTCGATTCGCCCGCGAATTAAGGAAGATTCGATTCGATTCGATTCGTAATTATTTGGTCGGATTCGATTCGATTCGATTCGAAGGAGATTTGAAGAAATTCGATTCGATTCGATTCGGACCCAAAAACCTCGATTCGCACAGCACTACGCCACGCACCACCCGCTCCATTCAAATGGTTTGCTCGTCCAACACGGACTCTGAGAGACAACCGCGACAAGGTGCTTCACAAGCGAAAGGTGACAGAGGACGGTAGGGAGGAGCGGAGCCGGCGGGGAGACGGGCGGGGCGGTGCAGATGGCAGCGCGCCCCGCACCCCCGCCCCGCCCCGCCCCGCCCCGCCCCGCCCCGCCCCTGGCGTGCAGCAATCAGGCTTGCACTTACACAATGTTAAGGGTAGCCGGACCCGGGGCGGGGCGAACGTCAGCTCTATAAACGCGGGGCCCGGCCCGGCCGAAGCGATGAAAGCTTTCTTTCTCACTCTCTCTCTCTCTCTCTCGATGTGTGGCCACGCACGCGGCTTTAGTGCGGGCCGGCTGGGCTGGGACGCGTTGAATCGCCCACGAAGGAGACCAAGAAGTGTTAACGTCTCTAAACGATCAACGCGCATGCGTCCCAAAAGTAACGACACGGAGAGGATCCCGTGTGAGTGAACGGGCGGCCACGGCCGGACCGGCACTGGCGCGGGGGGAAACCGGACCAGTCGGACGACCCGCCCGATACCCGACCCGGACCGACACGTGAGTACAGATAAAAATGGAAATTCTTCTATCGCTAGAAGGCAATTCCAATGATACTAAACCAGGTTTAATTTACCAGCGCGACAGCTAAAACAACGCGGCCTAGCAAATAACACACGAGGCATCACTGTAAGCCACTTAATTTTCGGATGCGACACACTCTGCACCCGAGCTCTGCTGTTCAAATCCTGTAGCGTGCGCTGTGAAAAAAAAAGAAAAAAAAATCGTCACTAAGAACCGTGCAAACCGTCATTGTACTTGCGAATAACGGCAAAACATTGTACATTCAGCTCGTTGTACCTTAAAATTTACAATTAATTTTAACAGTTTTCTATTGAATTTAGAAACAATAACAGTTCCACAATTTTGTTAAATTGTGGCATTTTATGACAGTACACTGGAAGGACTAATGTGACACCTTGTCGCACACACCAAAGTATGACTTGGGGCAAGGCCGCATCGCATGTGTACGGAGTGATCGTAGTTCTCTTCTGGTCATGTTTGTGATCCGACCAGCCGTTGCCGTATACCCTGGGGCTGCTAGCATCACATTTCATGGTGGTGTGACTAAAACACGTCACACCAATTATTGCCGTGACGCGTCTTGGCAGTGGCTTTAAAAACAAAGAGACCATTACCCCCAAAAGTGAGAACATTTTCTAGCTCATTTTCAGGAATGTGACGACACACAAACAGAACAAGCAGCACTGTGAGGGGAGTGACAACGAGACTTGCTTGAAGCAAATGGAATCGAGACCGTCTCAGCTGAATTCCTTTTGTGTTGAGTGCAATCTCGCTTTGCCTACTATATACAGGTCCGCCAGGGCGCCCACACCTCGCAGTCAAACGGCCCATCTCCCCCCTTTTACGACGAACTTTTCTTTCCCAATCCCGCCGAGAGGCATGCATCTTCTGCAAACTAGAGAGACGCCATTTCAACACGCGTTGTCGCACGGCGTCGTATTGCTCATTAATCACCGGGAGTGGGGCGGGGCGTGGCGGGGCGTGGTGGGGCGGGGCGGGGCGTGGCGGGGCAGGGCGGTGCGGGTGTGGCAGAGACCGTGCCGTGCTACCCCGCCCAGCCTAGCCCGGCCAGTCTGCACTCTTCTCGTTACGGACCTGTCTGCTGCCCCGCCCCGCCCGCCCCGCTCTGCCCCCTCGTGCCCCCCAAATCTCCATGAAGACACTACGACTCCCGAGAACAATCAGAAAAATTCAGGAAAATACCGCAAAATTTAGAAAAAAAAATATCTTCAACCAAAAATTTAAAAAAAATACACAAAAAAATAAGATTATAATTCACAGAAATTTTCGACATTTGTTCACCAAAATTCTTAGTTGTTTCCCCCTTGAAAGAGAAAGACGGCCTTTCCCACAGTCATTCAAAACCGTAATATTCGTAAAACCAACGCAGCACGGTCTTCGACGAATCAAATCTTGCATGAGGACTAGAACTAGACCAGAGAATAGGCATAAGTGGGGAGCGCGCCTATATCAAGGGGTGGAAGACTGGACTGGACGGCTATCCCTGTGTACAGGCCGGAACATACTCCTGTGTACTCCGACTGTACTCCTTGCACTCTGGCTGTTCTGGACCCACGTACACCCAGAAAAATCGTTTCTTGATCTAAGTACATTTCCAAGATAATTGACACAAGCTCAATTTTGCTCTTGAAACAAGGCGACATTGCTCTTATTTGGAAGAAAATTTCTTGATCTGAGTATAATATTACCTTGAATTAAGAGTAAAATTGAGCTTGTGTCAGTGATCTTGAGAATGTTCTTGAATCAAGAAACTATTTTTCTGGGTGTAATCGGCGTACTCCGGCTGTACTCCAGACTCCAGATGAGGTCGTGCACTCCGAGTACTCCAAAATGCAGTACGCCGTGTTCTCCATACTCCTGCTGTGTACACCGAAACTTCGGGCCGTCCACCCCTCGGCCTATTTCGAGATCGAAAACAAAAGGAAACAAGAAAGGTTATCGAGATAAATAATTTGACAACTGGTCCACGCGGATCAGTCCGCCCCCTCCAGGTGGACTGGCGTGAGCGCTGCAGGCCACCACGGCGCGCACGCAACGCGTCGAGTAGCTCGGCGTGGCGCGGCGCGGCATCTCGACCGTTTGGTGAGTTAAGTGCCTGGCTACCCGGAGCGGGGCGGACGGGGCGGACGCCCCCCACACCTTTCGTTCCTGACACAAGGGTGTTCTTCATAAAGTAAAGATACAGAGGACCCGCAGCCATGGCTGCACCATATTAAAAATAATGTATTTTCTTGATATTGCAAAAAAAATATATATATATTTAAAAAATATTGCTTTGGGGAACAAACGAAATGCTAACCGGAGCACTTTGTTATCCAAATAAATTGTTTGAATTACAAAGATTAAAATTCCTTCGTCAGTTACGATGAGCAGTTGTTTGTACGAAACGTATGCAGCAGCCTAGCCCTGCCCAGCCCAGACGCCCCGGCCAGGACCACCGAGGCGTGGCATGCCTCACGGAGCCCAGCCGCCGCACGCCTTTAACGCAACAACCTTTAGCGACCTTCGGGGTCGCGAGTTGGGTCGGAGCGTAAGTGTTGCGGGTTGGGCCGCCGCCATAGGCCATCCTCAGCTCGCCAACCAAGTAGCGCAAGGTAGCAGGTAGCCACTTTCCCGCACTCTTTGAAATTCTTGGCTTATACCCGGTTTTCTACCGGTCTTAACGAGGGCAATTTATTCAGATTTTGCAGATCAGAAAATTCCACATTGCAGAAGTACTACGGCACGAAAAAAGGTAATGTTAAAAACGCGTGCTTCCAGCTGAGCGCTGCTGGCCGCCTGTCCGAGCGAGTTGCAGCAGAAAACATATATTTCAGAAAATGTATTTCAATAATGTATTTCCGTGCATTTTTAATGCATTTCCGAGTATACGCGTGATACATATTTCTGCAAAAGCGGAGTTTTCGAGCTTAGCCGCCCCTTGGCCACCCCACGGCGCCGCACCCACCAACAACACTAACAAATGACAGTTTTCCTCGAGTCACGTAGCAATTTCAAGGCGTATTCCGCTTTTTTAACCTTTTTTTACGGTGCCGTAGAATTAAATCAAGTTCAAGACAGGCGAGGACGCACTGGGAGCAGGGTGGGTGCCCAATCTGACCCGAGGACGCCCACGAGATACCCATGGATACGGCTCACCTGACATGAGTGCCCTGCCCATCACAGAAGCACGTTGCGTGACACTCTGCCGGCGGCTATGCCCCCCTGTGTGCTCTGAGGAGCGCGCGCGCGCGAACTTTTGCAACACTCGCACAATACCATCAGCGTAAGACAAGGATAGCCTCTACAATTTGGGGGGAGGGGGGGGGGACATCATCGGGGCTGGATGGGGTGGGGTGGGTTTGGGCCGGGCGGGGCGGGGCAGAGGGCAGGCCACAGCGCGGCCAGTGGCACCAGCACGGGGAGGGGAGTTTCGCAGGAGGAATACCCGAGCTAGCTGCCACTCATCCGCGCGCTCATCGGCCGACACCGGCCTGTAGCCGTCTGCAACTGTGCGTGCGAGCGCCACGTGACCCCCAGGGGGGGGGGTAACCAGAGGGGCCACCGTGCAGAGCCGTGTTGAAAGACATGAGGATACCGGACTGGGACCGGGACCCGCCGGGACCATCCTCGGACATACGCATGCCGCGGCCAGTGAATAGGTCCTGCACTAGCAATTGCATCGTACACCGATTTTTCTGATTTTCCTAGTTTCTTGTTTTACCCTAAATTTTACTGATTTCCTCTGATTTTTTCTTGATTTTTTTCTGACTGTTTGCTGATTTTGTTTAAGGGTGTACACAATTTTTTTTGAGTGAAGCACCCCTGGTGGGGGGCGTCCACTGCACTCGCCATGACCAGCAGCTCCGCCGCGGGGCAAAGCGAGGCACAGAGGAGGTTCTTCCGCTCTGCCGGGATGGGCAGGATAGTGTTCGCAATCGGGCGAGAAAGAGCCTCATCCGACATCTTATGTCTCTCTCCCTCTGGTCTACGTCAGGTGAGTGGGAGAAGAGACAAAATATTTCGGGTGAGACTATTTCTTGCCCGATTGAGAAAACTGGGGCATAGGAGCGCTGGAACACGCCCCGTCTGCTACCCCCGCCAGTTTCACATGCGCCCCGCGTCTCGCCATACGTCTTAGGACGGCAGAGAGGAGCTGAGTGGACATGAGACTATCCGATGTTGAGACGAGGCGGTGGGATAAATGTCCGTCATGAGTCATTTACGCAGTCTCACGTCTCACGCGTCCAGACTTGAAACTTTCGTCCTGACATATGAGACTGGATCCTATGTCAGGACTTGGTATCCCCTGACTAGTCTCAAGTCCGTCTCATAACGTCCATCAGTCTCAGCCTAGGGTATAGGCTCGTCTCCAACCAGCCCTTGCACCGCACCGCCCGCTGTGCTGCGCTGCTGAGTGATGACCATGGGCCCATGGGCGGACGGGACGACTGGTTTCCGCGCAGCTTCCGCAAATAGACGCGTGGCCCGCGCCCGGCCCGCCCGGCCCGGCCCGCAGGGTGATTCCGCACACTGGTTTCATCTCTCTGTCCTTGTCACTCTCATGCGGCAGGGCCAGAAGGAGCAAGAGAGAGGGCACTATGAAACGCTGTTCGGAATCACTGGGCTGGCCCCCACCGTGTTACAATCCTTCTCCTGCGCCAAGCCGACCCCGCCTGACCTGACCCCGCCGCCCCACCCCCGCGCGGGACCGGCCCCGGAGCTGGCGCAAGCGCACGTCACGCCGAAACTAAAACTTTCATATTGTCTCGTGTCGGGCTCTAGCCGGGCCCCAGCCGGGCCGCGGCGCGCGAGTGCACACAACTGGTTAATCCCGCTCGCCGGAAGTAGTTTCGAAAGATTTGCGTGAGAAAAGCTCGCGCGGATATACGACGACGAGGGGAATGACAGGAACTGGGAACGCGCCGGAACCCGCGCCGGAACCCGCGCGGCGTGCCCGACCGAACACGTAAGTTTATATACCATACCGGTGGAAAAAAGTCATTCGTCCAACTCCAGTTAAATTGCTTGGTATTATAATTTAAAGCTTGATTGGCGATAACCGCGTGCACTCCCGATATCAGATGAGAATCCGCGATATATAAATTATACGCCGCGTCCGCGGGTTCCGTTTCCGGTCCAGGGTGTCCGAGGGAGGCAATCCAGGGGCACTCATAGGTCGCTGTCAAGGGGATCGAGCCCGGATCACTTACGCGCACACGGGGCCTGCTAATGGGATGCTGGGCCGGGGGCAGAGCTCAAGACAGTTCATGACTGCTTATGCTGCTGGGAGCCTTAACCCTGGCCCGGCGCGGCGGCGAGCGGCTGGGGCTGGGCGCCACGGGCGCCCCTTGAACCCCACGAGGCGAGGGGGGGGGGGGAGCCTAGCCCAGTGCCAAGCGACTCGAAGAGCACACAGGACAGACAGCTGTGCGGCACGCACTCAGACAAGTGAACCCTTAAGGAGAGATCCATTCAATGTCAAAGTCGATCGTTGTGTCCACTTATGACCAAAATTTTGGCTTCAAACGTACATTTCACTTCTTTTTTTTTAAGTCACACAGTCATTTCCTTTAGACACGCTTCTACGGTGCATAACCGTGTTCGTCTCTAAATAATTACACATGATTGGCTAAGCCTATTTAAATTTAAATATTCATATCAATCTGAATAGTAATCTAAATTTAAATGCTCATCTTAAATGCGTATTAAAGGGACAGGTGACAAAAAATCACTCCATTTGCTGCCAACCTATGAACACTTAGTTTTCGAAAGTATAACAATGAAAAATTATTTAAAAGCTCCTATTATCTCAGGGGATTTCAGCATCCTGGTTCCATAAATTTACAATATTAGTATATTGTTATTATTTTTATTCAAGTCGCCCTTTGGACATTGGCTCAGCCACAAGCCTTTAACTTCAACCATTTAGCTGGAAATGCACTTATTGGTTATCACAATGTTGTCTCTCCGACCTCCAGCGACAACGTCCGGACGGCAAGAACATCGTTTTTAATAAATGGGGACAAATTTCCTCTGATACTCAAACAACAGGCCAATGATGATAAATCAAGCCTCATTTTCGATGTGTGCAGAGGTCGTGTGCGGTCGTGTGCCAGGCGAGTTCATCGCCTGCTGGTTTGCGCTGTCGCAAACTTCACAAACCCCGTTCGTCATGATGAAATTCAAGACGTGTTTTAGAAGAGTATTCTGTAGCCTTCCACAGCGGAGCGCCTGCAAACATGTGGATAGGCAACCCCGCCACGCACCACGGTACACAGCTCTTCGTGTTGCCTACCCTGCAGGCGCTCCGCTCTGCGCGATGTCACACCTCAACGTCTGGATGCCCCACTGCCGCCGGCACTCCCGTTCGCAGGAGGATAAGATAATCGCAGGAGGCTAAGATTATCGCGGGGGGCTAAGATGATGGCAGGGGGCTAAGATGATCGCAGTGGCTAACCTAACCTAACCCAACCTATCACGGCACGGTTGATCGCGGGAGGCTTAGATAGTCGCAAAACGCTAAGATAATTGCAGGGCGCTAAGATGATCGCAGAGGGATAGGATGATCGAAGGAGGCTAAGATAATAGCAGGATGATAAGACGATCGCAGGGGGATGAGATAATCGCAGAGTGCTAAGATGATCGCACGGGGCTAAGATGGTCGCAGCAGGGGGTAAGATGATTGCAGGGGGCTAAGATGATCGCAGGGGAATAAGATAATGGCAGGAAGCTATTATGATCGCATAGGGGTAATTTGATCACATTAGCTAACCTAACCTAGGCAAACCCTGGGTGGCCACGCGATCGGAATTTTCGATTTCCCTGACTAATCCCTGACTTTTCCCAAACTTTCTTGCAAATTTTCAAGTAATTATCTACTTTTACGGCTCCACGGCGTTTAGTGGTGTGTTATATATCTCTGGATTCGGCTAATCGAGTAGTATTTCCTTATAACATAATTATTTGGCGCAAGTGGATCACTATATATGAAAATTATGTAGGTGTGTCGGATCGCTCCCCCCTCATAGTAATTTTACCATATTAAAAAAACCTCCGTTGTCTGCCAGGATTTTGTGAAATCGTATTTTTTTTAAAAAGATGAGTGTCTTTTTTTATTTGAATGAAATTTATATTTAAAAAATAAAAAATAAATAAATGAATAAAATAAATGAATGCGATGTTTGGACAACCGTGCAAAGGCGAACTGACTGAGCCCATCTCCGTAAAAAATAAAAATTTATATTTTTTTTAAAAAAAAGAAATTTTCCTTGAAAAATTAAAAGAGAAATCAAAACAATCAAAAAACAAATCAAAAGAAAAACAGAAAAAAACAATAATAACAGAACACATTTTGTATGCATGTGTGATGCCCGGTGATGCCTCCCTCGGGAGAAACCTTCCGAGGAACAGGTGTCCGTCCAAGTCAGGAGCGCGGCAGCAGGGACACGGGGGACTCCTGGACCAGGATTGACCATAGCAATGACCGCCAAAGAGCAGCGCGTGGGGCTCGGAGGCCCGGAGGCCCCGGAGATACGAGGGCCCGGAGCAGGACCGCGTCAGAGGGGAAGTAGCGAGACAAAGTCATGATGCAGGCACGGGCGGCTGCGTGCGAGGATGCGTATAGGCTTGCGTACATTCACCCCCCCCCCCCCATACACACACACACAGAGGTAATCACGCGTCAAGAACAGGGTCTCTCTAAGATGCACTTCACTCAAGTGCCAAATTTCCTCACACATAGGCAGGTTGAGATCTTGAAACAGGATTAACTATAATGCACTTTGAAAGGAACAAAAGAAGCCGCAGCGTGTAAGAGGAGGTGGTGATTTAAGGGGGGGGGGGGGAGAGACTGGGTGAAGGGAATCCCCTTCACGCCAGCGACTGCCTGAGCGGCATTAGCATTACGTTTCCCAACCAAACAACAAAACATACGCGCATCAGCACCCGCCCCACTCTACCCCGCCGCGCGCGCTGGGCCAGGACGTGGGATGCCGTCCTCTCTCGCCAGGCGCGCCCTCCCCGCTCTTTGCCGGACGTGCGGGCCGCAAGAGCCTCGTAACTCGCGATGCATCTGTCCCATGTGCGAGAAGTAGTACCGCATCTCTGCCGCAACAGCCAGCACCGCCAGGGTTTGCCACGAATTCCCATTTTCTGATGTTCCTGTCAATATCCCCACAAAACTGGTGTTTTTTATTATTTTTTTTTCTGGCGTGACTCTCTAGATGGTCCACCGCAAACTAGGGGGACGCAGATTCGAGCCAACCGACCGTCTCACGGCCAGCTAGGCACCATTTGGTCATGCAGATAATTTTCCTGACGCTTTTCTTTCTCCTATTTCTTTTCATTCTCTCGATTTTCCAGATTTTTTTTAATCCTCACATTTTACTTGTATTTCTGACACGTCACAACCCTGAGCGCGCTGCCTCTGATGGCGATGGCATGAACATGAAGATGAGAAATTCAACAGCCACGTTCCGTCCCACGCATAAACCAGTGCCCTGCCCTGCGGGTGAGAGGGAATAGGGAGGGGCATCTAGGAGTGCAGTCCCATCGGGAGGATACGGGAGAGTGACAGAGAGAGAGAGAGAGAGAGAGAGAGAGAGAGAGAGAGAGAGAGAGAGAGAGAGAGAGAGGCGGGGGGAGGAAGGGGCCCTAAAGATGCAGTGCAGCGGCCCCCGCAGGTCCAGCCCGGGCCCTGCAGCGCCAGGGGTCATCGGGAGTGTAATAACGAAGTATAAAAGAGATTGTGAAGTTACGCAACGCGGGGCTCAAACAACTCATCGGGCCGGGCCGGGCCGGGCCGGGCCGGGCCGGGCGCTGTCAGGGCGGATACAGCTCGGCCCGGCCCGGCCCTTTCGTGGGGTCAGCTAGAGAAGGTCCCTACGGGCGCCACGCCACGCCACGCCCGACACGGAAGAGGCCCGCAATTATCATGCGATTGAAAGGAGCACATCGACTGGCGCGGCGCGGCCTCGCGGCAGCAGCGCCAGCAGCGCCACCGCGGGGTCGGCGCGGGGAAGACACCGGGCCGGGCGGGCGCGGCACGGCACGGCACGGCACGGCACGGCACGGCACGGCACGGCACGGCACGGCACGGCACGGCCGCGTCGTAACGAGATTTGGGCGAGGATTTCTTGTGGAATCGCATATATATATTCGTCCCGCGGCGGGTGTGTGCCTAATGGAACCGAATGGAAACGGGTTCCGAAACATTATTGGGTGTCTCGACGAGCTTTCGTGTCCGATTTCGGACGTTCCGCCAGGTACGCACCATCCGGCGGTATTCGCCACCTTCCTGAGCCAAGCACCTCGCCTTGCCCTGCCTGCCCTGCCGTGCTGTGCTGCCCCATCAAGTGCGTGCTGCACGTAGCAGGGACCTCTCCACTCGCGGACTCTGCGGGCATCTGGGTAACCGGAGTAAGGACCGAGTGGGCGGCGGCAGGAGAGGGTTACCCGCGGGTACCCGGCTCAATCCCGGAGGAGCCGTACGGGACCACACCTCTGGCGTGGGCAATACACTGTAGTAAATGTTAGACATGGCCGCCGCGCCGACGCCGCGCTGCCGCCGACAAATTTTAACGCACCGCGCCGCCGCCGGTCAATTCGTCGGCGCCGTGGTCGGCGACCCGGGGTTTGAAGCCCAATATTTTTCACTAAAATCAAACAGTGCGCCTTGTAGGTGGGCAAACTAATTCGCCGTGCCATATTATGCTCAGGTTTCTCCACTTTATTTTTAAACTTTTCCTGTATAAACACGATTTGAATACTAAATGTCGAAGCTTCTCAAATTATTATATGATCACATTTGCGGTTTTGTTGCATTTTTTAGTCGAATTTAAAAGGGCGGACGCCGGTCGCGCCGCCGCCGGCAAATTTTGGGTCTAACGCCGCCGCCGATGAGAATCCGGTCGGCGCCCACGTCTAGTAAATGTACATAAGCAACGTGCTGCCTTCGCGGTGCGTTTCCACCCACCGCTTCCCTTAGGGTTTCTGCCGGGGCCGGCGTACTAGTAGTCCGGATTGTTGAGAGCCCTATCTCCTAGGTCGCGAATGGTCTACTCGAGCTCCATGCTCAAGGCTGACGCACTGCCAGCTCCGGGCTCCGCGGCCCCGGGTCACCGGTGGTGGGACGGTGACGGTGCAACCCTCCGGCGACCTCGAGGGACATCTTTATGGACACGCGCTCTTGATCGTCAGAGGCCTTGTCGGGCGGCGGGGCGGCCGGCCTTTGCCTCCGGGTAAAGACTCGAGACGCCTCACACCTCACGTCACGTCGCTACGATGGTTAGTTATAGCGACCGAGGGCGAATTAACTACCGTATTTTTAAGGGGAGGATGGAGACTACAAACCCCAAACGGGATCGTAAAGCCTATATACACTGCCTGCCTACACCATACGACCACGGTTTAGAGGAGCAGGGTTCGCGAGGGCCGGGCCGGGCAGGGGCTGGGCTGGGCTGGGCTGCGCCGGGCAGGGCGGTGCATCGCTGCCACCGCGTCCACCCAATATGGGGTCACCGCGGCGGCTCGCGGCTCCGTGTCCAATCCTCCACCACGTCCTCCCAGTAAGCAGCGGCACGATACCGTCACGTCACGTGCACTCCCGCACCGCAGACGAGGCGGGGCGGGGCGGGGTAGGGCGGGGCGGGGCGGGGTGGGGCGGGGCGGGGCAGCCGCACAGGCAGGATGGGATGGGATGGGATGGGCCCGTCTCGGCCCGGCCCGGCATGGCCCGGCGGTGGCATTACATCCAAACCTGCTTTTTGGTAAGACGTTCCTCGCCTTTCATTATGACCCTCCGGGGAGAAACGCCGCCCCACCCCACCCCGCCCCGCCCCGCCCCGCCCGCACGCCCCCGCCCCACCACCACCGGCAGCCAGCCAGGCCAGGCCAGGCCCAGCCAGGCAGGGGCCGATTTCTTTCCGTCACAAGATGAGCCCTGCTTGCAGAAATATGGACGAGTCTTGCGCACGAGTGACTCATCGGCGCCGCCACAGAGTGCGGCCCGAACCGGCCCGGCCCGGCCCGGCCCGGCCCCACCCTCTGGCACGCACGCAGCAGGACCTTAGGGAGCCGGGCCGGGCCGGGCCGGGCCGGGCTGTTGAGCCACTCCGAACCACTCCACGCCTAGCCGCCTGTGAGCAACTATCTGCAGCTTGGGCTAACATCATATTGTTATCTTAAAGGTCGCCAATGGAGGAGAACAAGTCATCAACGACGACACCAACCCAACCACCCTGCGCTACTGCTGCTGCTGCCCGTCTTCCAGACGAGCAACGTCACTCACATCATCTCCACGAATAACCCATACCACGCACGGTGCAGCGGCTCCTACTGCCAGGGTGCGACTCGTTGGTTCAATACTGAGCGCTCTGAAAAAGCTTCAGGTTCAGGGTCTGCAGGGTCTGCAGGGTCTTCCAACCACCACAAACAGTGGCGCCTCGCAAAGAAGAAGGAGAAAATAAAGGGGGGGGGGGGCCTCCGAGATTCGGCAATCTTTTCTGCCACTAACCCCAGTCGGATAAACAATGGAAATATATATATACTCGGTCGTCGTGCACACGGCGGTACCGAAACAACCCCACTCCACAACGATCAAGAGGAACAAACATTCTGCGCACTGCAAACTCAAGAGAAGTACAGGTGCTCTAGTAACCAAAAAAAAATTACAAGCAGGCAGATACATTCGTATCATCTGCTAAAAATCTTGGAACCCGCCATTGTGTCCAACAGTAACAAGTGTGAGACCCATCATGTCATACGGTATTGGATGTGCAGGACACAAGGTGTGCTTCACTTCTATCCGCGTGTGCCCATGTCGGTCTCACACTTTTTACTGCAGCTCTGTGCTCCACACAGCATGGACGTGCCGCTCCGTCCTACACGGCGCGCACTGCGAGCAGACACACGGCCCGGCCCCGCGGCCCGCACCGTGCTGCCTCAGACAAAGGGGCCCGCCGCCCGGCCCGGCCCGGCCCAGGTCCGCATCCTCCGCGCCGCGCAGCGCCACTGGGAGCGAGCGCCTCCACGGCTGCTCGCCGGCCGGTCGGCGCGACGGGCCCGCCCCGCCCCGCCCCGCTGCCCCGTGCCACAGGACCACCGAAAACCACGCGCGTGGACCAATGAGGATGCTCGACGGGACCCTGGTGGGGCCTGAGCGCAGGGCGGGTCACCCCTCCCCGAGGAAAGCGACCATATCACTCCTCCGCCCCGCCCCGCCCCGCGCAGTGTATGACCCACTGCACCGGTCTTCCCCTCTGGGGGCCCGCCCAGGCCCGCCCAGGCCCGCCCAGGCCCGACCCAGCACGGAGGCCTACCGGCATCGAGCTCCTGAACCTGAACTGGCCGCATCCCATCCCCGCTTGCATAATGGTGCCGGCCACAGAGCGGCGGGGCGGGGCGGGGCGGGGCGGGGCGGGGCGGGGCGGGGCGGGGCGGGGCGGGGCGGGGCGGCCGTGTATCGCCGGCATCGTCGGTCCCCTCTCCGGGGACTGAGGGGCACCGCCGCGCCCCCCATGTGGAGTCTGTTTCGGGTCCTCCCGCGGGTCCTGCCCTACCCCGCCCCGCCCCGCCCCGCCACGCTTTTGCTTTAAAAGGGAGGCGCGGCCAGGAGGTCGGCAGTCGCTCACTTAGTCGCTCCACAAGCACCACCCAACACACACGCTAGCCATGAAACCGTTCCTGGTGAGTACGAGTGTGACCGAGTGCATCATCAAGCTCGCCCGGCCCCGCCTCGCCCCGCCCGGCCCCGCCAGTGGATTACCAGTGCATCAGTGTGGATACGTTTACGCCGTCCCGCCTGTGATATGTGTGCTCTCCGCGACGCGGCTGCGCCGGTACCCCGAGCTACCGTCTCGGCGTGACGAGTACCTTCTCAGTTAGAGTCGTAAGACTATGGAGTTTGGCAGTTAGACGCGGAGTCTGAAGTCCACGTGCGCGAGGCATTCCTCTCCTTCAGAGTGCCAGAGGCTCTTCATGCCTTTTGGGGGCATCAGCGGGACAGCGTCGCCCCACCGAGACGGTGTACCACGCTCGCGCACTTCCTCTTGCCAGACCGAGGGGCCCCCGCTCCCAAACTAGGTGTACAACGAGTTGGCGAGTTGATGCATTTTCGCGAGTTGGGCATGGGTTTTCGCGAGTTGAACGCAGGTTTTTCGCGAATTCATGTTAGTTTCTGCGAGTTGAACGCGAGTTCAAGCGAGTTCATGCGAGTTTCTGCGACTTGAACGCGAGTTGAAGCGAGTTTTCGCGAGTTGAATGCAATTTTTCGCGAGTTGAACGCGAGTTGGGCTCGGGCAAGTGTGCAAAGAGTTGGCGAGTGTCGGTGCTAGACTGTTCTGCGAGTGCCAGACTTCGGGCACCCTTGAGGGGTTCGAATGCCTTATAGTAGAACTACGATTGCTTTGGAAAATGTTTGACGTGTGCCTATCTTTGAAACCCGAGGAAAGACGAAAAAAAGGGAGTAAAAAAAACTAAAATCGAACCGCCCCAAAGCCGTACGCGGTATTATTACGCGAGTGCGACCCACTCGAGGCGGTCGAGTGGACGGGTTGGGGTGTGGGCTTGAGGCAGCTATGAGCAGGGCCCCAGGCCTAACCCGATAGAACGAGCAGGACCAGGCGGGGCGGGGCGGGGCGGGGTGGGGCTGGTGACAGACCTGTCACCGCGGAGAAAGCCTCCGACCCGGGCCCGGGCCCCTAGGTCCCCTCCACTCTGTTTCTCGCCGCGGCAGGTGATGGGATAATAAACAGACGAGTTGATCGAGGGAAACAACTCTGAA
This sequence comes from Frankliniella fusca, assembly GCA_029379305.1. Taxonomy (NCBI): domain Eukaryota; kingdom Metazoa; phylum Arthropoda; class Insecta; order Thysanoptera; family Thripidae; genus Frankliniella; species Frankliniella fusca. The sequence goes on along the minus strand of JAHWGI010001430.1, from coordinate 1,161,071 downwards.
TTTAGGCGTCCAGATTTTTTTTTGTATGAATTTTCGAGAATTTTTGCAGAGTTTAAGATAATTTTCGCTTGGACTTAACCTAAGTTTTTGTAAATTTTCCTGAATTTTCAAAAAAAATCTGAATTTGTGAATCTGTTTTAATTTTTCCGAATTTTCTTGAGTTTTTCTCACTTACGAGATGTACAAAAATTTCAGAGTGGTTTCCCCCTCGGAGTTGATGGCTCAGTTACAGAGAAACAATTTTTATCGAACAGAGGGTAAATTAACGGCGCATGTTGATTCGATCCCAACCGCGATGCAAGGTACTGTAGCAGCGCTCGGTTATTGGTCGTACCGAGCTAAATAACCCTACACCGTCACGCGTAAAGTTCTGGCAGCACACTTACCCCATCCTGCTTCCTCCGGGGAAGAAGTGTATATCCTTCGACGGTGAGCTGGGCTGGCCTGGGCTGGGCTGGGCTGGGATGGTGCGAGTCGTTTAGTAATAGTCACCGGGCCGGGCGCTCACACGGCCTTGCGATGCCCCTGCGGCGGGGCGGGGCGGGGCGGGGCGGGGCGGGGCGGGGCGGGGCGGGGCGGGGCGGGGCGGGGCGGGGCGGGGCGGACCTCGCGGGGTCATAAGGCCGTTCCTCTGGGACCACAGTGCGCTGCGCACCGCGCGCCAACGCGTTGGGCAACTGTACCGCGGAGTCGATGAGCTACAACAAAAAAAGATAGGGTCAAGTTATTTTTATTTATTTATTCTACGCTCTCAGCAGACACCTGGTGCGAGAAGGGAGAGAGGCGGGGGTCGTAAAGCGTAAAGACGATGTGTCCATCTGAGGCGAGGCGCCGGCTCTCGTATTAAAGCGGCTGGGCTTCTCCGGCCGCCGTGGGGCTATAGTCCCCCATTGTCCTTACGTTTCGACGTACAGCAAGGTGTCGGAAACATGACAGGAGAAGTTTGAAAGGGGCAAGGAGAGGGGGGGGAATGTGGCGTCCTGGGGGAACGCGAGGTTTGCAGGAGTCGACCGCGGGGCACACGCCGTCTCCTCGGCAGGTTCCTGAAGCACCCCTCTTGAAAACCTCCGGCCAAAAAGCCTCTGCGAGGCGAGCGCTGCTCGTTAATTTGGCGTCGTAAACACAACCCCCGCGACCCGCCCGCCCGACCCGCCCGCCACACGACGGCCGCGGCGGGGCCACTTTCGGATCCGTGAAATATGGTTTCCGCCGCGTATTCGAGAGGAAACCGCCGAACAAAACGGATGACGCGCGCGCAAAGCTCATCCCGCTCATTATTTCCTTTCCTTCCTGCGCCTTTCGGCGACCCGTCGCGCGCGCTGCGTTGCACAACGCTGGCATAATGGCCTCCCTCCCCCGGCCCCGCCCGGCCCGGGCCGGTTCCTCAGTTTGGCCGCCGGGTGGCCGGGTGGCCCGGCCCGGCCCCGCCCGGCCCCCGCCGGCCCCGCCCCCCGGTGCGCCCCGCAGGGGTGGGGTAGGCAGCCCCGCCGCGCGCGCCAGCGCTGCACAGCCGAGGTTGCCTGCCCGACCCCTGCGGCCGGCCTGCCGCCTGCCGGCCACCACATTACACTCTGGCTTCATTACAAATTACGCCTTTCTAATCGGCCGGCCGGTCACGTAGCGATCAGGTGTCGATCGACTCGTTGAAATGATCGAAGCGTGTTCGTGGTGGACGGCGATCACCGATCACAGAGGGGTAAGGGAATTGGGGGGGGGGGGGTTGATGGGGGTTATTTGTCTATAATGCTTTGCGCAATGACGCGACTGGGTCACGGCCCCGGGTAAGGGGTTAAACATGCGGACTCCCCCCCCCCCTCCCTACGCCATCGCCATCCTGCAGCAGCAGCGGCCAGCGATGTACAAGCGTATTATTACCGGACTATTTTATTGTCGGTCTGATTCATAGCCGGCCAGCCAAGCCAACCTCCCGCGTGTCCAGTCAGGGGCGGCGAAGAGTATAGAGTATAGTCAGCGCTCGTCTGAGAGAAAGAGCAAGTGAATGAGATCGTTCATGTGTGTGTATGTGTGTGTGTGTGAGCCGCAATGAGCGCAGCTTTTTTTTTTCTTTGCCCTTTTGTATAACTTAAAAGGCATGTGATTGCGACACATGGTGTTGTTATGCCCGACCATGTTATGACCAGAGCTGCGCGCGCACACACACGAACACACTCACAGCCGCTCTCTCCTGGTCGGCGGTCGGCGCGTCGCGTCCTGTGACATCCTCCTTCGCCATTAATACCGATTAATACAAGACTGTTCTTGTCGCGACAACAGTAAGGGGGGAGGGGGGGGGGGCAGCTTCGGGGGCGTTGCAGCCAGAGTGAAAGTCCCCCGCCTCCCCAGACACACACATACTGCGTGTGTTACCCTGCCTCCCCGCGAGCCCTGGCCCTGCCCTGCCCCTGCCCCTGCCCCTGCCCTGCCCCTGCCCTGCCCCTGCCCTGCCCCTGCCCTGCCCCTGCCCTGCCCTGCCCCACTACAACGGCCTCGGCCTCCCGCTCCTCGTTGCAGATCCTCGCCCTGGCCGCGCTGGCGCACGCCCGCCCTGAGGCCGGCTACTCCTACAACGCGCCCGCCCCGGCGCCGCTGCCGTCCTCCAGCTACGGCACGCCCTCCTCCGGCTCCGGCCTCGGCCTGAGCTCCGGCGGCCACGGCGGCCTCGGCGGCGGCCACGGCGGCGGCCTCGGCGGCGGTCACGGCGGCGCCGGCAGCAGCTTCGGCAGCAGCGGCCTCGGCTTCAGCGGCATCAGCAGCGGTTTCAGCGGCTCGTCCTTCGGAGGCGGCCAGCAGTCCTTCAGCTCCGGCTCGTCCTTCGGAGGCTCGTCCTTCAGCAGTGGTGGTGGCTCCTTCGGCAGCAGCGGCTCCTCCTTCGGCGGCTACCAGAGCCAGGTGAGCGAGCGTAGCAGAGCAGGAAGGTAGCGGAAACTGTCGCGCGGCTCCTGTTCTGAGACAGCATAGCCTCAAAGAGAGAGGATTCCGCCTTGACCGACAGCAGTACCGGCGAGGCGCCTTGCAGCTGCTTGCAGAGCGCGTGTCGTGCGCACGCGCAGCACGCGTCTCTTCCCATTCCCATCCCGCCGCGCCGAGCTTGTGCTGACGCCGACATTCCTTTTTTCCAGGCTCCCCTGATCAGCAAGCACGTGTACGTCCACGTGGCCCCCGAGGAGCCCGAGATTCAGCGCCCCGCCCGCATCAACGCCCCCAGCCAGCCCCGCAAGCACTACAAGATCGTCTTCATCAAGGCGCCCACCGCGCCCACCCCCACCGCCGCCCAGGTCCAGCTGCCGCAGCAGGACGAGGAGAAGACCATCATCTACGTGCTGTCCAAGAAGCCCGAGGACCAGGCCGAGATCAACGTGCAGGCCGCCGCCCCCACCACGCCCACCAAGCCCGAGGTCTACTTCATCAAGTACAACACCAAGAAGGACCAGTCTGGCGGCCTCAGCCTGTCCGCCGCCAACGCCCCCTCGTCCAGCTACGGCGTGCCCTCCTCCATCTCCGCCAACGCGGCCGCTCCCAGCAACAGCTACATCCCCGCCCCCATCCCCCAGGCTGCCGCCCCCAGCAGCAGCTACGGCGTGCCCAGCTCCCACGGATCCCACGGTGGCTACTAGACGGACTGCCACCGCGCCCATCTAGCTCAACACCATCACCATCATCATCTCATCATTGCTCATTGGACCAAGTCATGATTGTTGTTACCAGTTATTATTTATGTTATGTGATCAGTCTGATGTTGTGGGTCTCCTTGATGCAGGACAGAACAAGAGAAAAGTTAAATCTGTAGTGCCCTGGGTGGGCCTTGTAATATAGATATTGTAATGTGTGTGTGTGTGTACCTGTAGTTTTCCTATGCAAACAAAAGACTTAACGGTGGCTCAAAAATGTATTTTTGTACAAAACATAACAGAACGAGAAATTATTTCAACCCCAAACTATTTGGCACACTCATCATTCTGCACCACATGGTATACAAGATCTCAAGATGTCTTTGCTGAAACCAGATTTGGATCATTTTAACATCAGAAAATTTTAATCAGACAGAAAGGTAGCCCAGTTGTTGAAGCCAAAAAACTTCCTAAGTCATGATTTTAAGACACGCAGTATGTGTTTCAAAACTTAAATGCAATAATGATCGTTCCTATTTCAATCTCTCGTAGCAAACAAAGTTCTGGGAACATTCCGCACCCACTCAGGAAACTAAAAGAATGTTATAAACAATTTACGAGGCTGTTCGATAGGGGTCATGAATTTACATTTCAAGTTGGTTTTCAGTCATTAACATTAGGTTGGGGAGGATTGATTTCATAGCCTTGGATATCAAAAAAGATGGGCTTCGTTTATAACAAAAGTTTCAGTACTTTTTAAAAATGAGACCATAGCACTCAAAGAACTCAAGGCATATGAGACTCACCCATTTTGTCGATTTTTGCTGCTTCGGGCGGCTGCCTCTAGAACACACGACGAAATGACTCGAGCGCTGTGATCTCTCTCATTTCAATCGAGACTGCGACCACGACTGACGACGAAGAACAAGGACGAACCAACTTCAGACGAAAACGTCCCTTTAATCACCTCACCCCTCACCTCATCACCAACTGCCAAAATTTTCAAAGGAGGGTGGTGACAGGTTGACGTGACGTTGGCAGCGTTTCCAGAGGAAAAGTTTTTTTTTTATTTTTATTCGATGGAGTGGCGTATCTAAAATCAGAACCATGGCAGAAAAAATGTTTTTTTCTTCTATATTTCGAAATTTTTCATTACTTTTACTATTTACTTTTAATTTGAAAGTATTGTTAGCGCCTTGCGCTTGGTAGGCCTGGTTGCATTCCCGGGAGCTGATGACGTCACATCAGTTCCTCACACACTCCCGTTTGTAGTTTGGCCAAATAAACATCTGAGGGCAGAGGAAGGCAGAGGGAAGATAGCAGAAAGGGAAACCAGAATGAGAAATTTTGCCGGATTGTTGTGTGTGTGTAAAGTGCAGGAAGTGTCAGTTGTGCTTCTGTTTTTACGGCTTATTTACGGCGCTCTCTGCCGAAGGAGCTGCTGTTCTTTATTCGTCGCTCCCTGGTAATTTTTTTTCACTGGAAAATTGATATTTTTTGGCGCAGAGCCCATAAAGTATTAGAACTTACTCTGTGAAACAACCCGGTCTCAACTTGTTCCAGAAAGTTGTATTTCTTCTCGAAGTTTTGTTTCAAGATTTTCGTGTCAATGGTAGCAAATCCATTCAGATCTATTTGTTTATTTATTTTTCATTTTGAAAAATGAGACCTTTATTTTGCGAGGTGCCCTATCCGCGATCATTTAAACTTGCGACATTTTACCTAACCTTACTTTGTGGTTTGTAATGATGTAAATCTCTTTGCAGAATGGTTCCGCCCCTTCTGCATAAACCATGACGGGATTTGGTCACAACACTTCGCCCTCTGTTGATCTAAGCTCCTACCGGGACCAGCATTTTAAGGTAAGCTGAAGAACCTCAATCAACTCTTTACTGTATGGTTTGGAGTCACGGAAACATTTTCTGAATTGCAGGGATCGAGAGCAGAGCAGGAGAGACTTCTGCGTAATAGCACTACCATCTATGTTGGAAATTTGTCATTTTATACTACCGAGGAACAAATATATGAACTCTTCTCAAAATGTGGAGATGTTAAAAGGATAGTGATGGGTCTGGATAAATATAAGAAGACCCCATGTGGTTTTTGTTTTGTAGAGTATCCTTTGGCAATTCACGCTTTTCCCAAATGAACTCAATCTTTAACAGTTTTTCGTTTCTTCTGTTTTATTGTGCATGTTTTCTTGTTTTAAAAATGTATTTCCTTAGCCAAAATTCACAGATATTATTTAAGAGCTGATGGAGAAAACTGCATGAGATACATCAATGGTACAAGACTTGACGACCGCATTGTGCGGACAGATTGGGATGCTGGCTTTGTTGAGGGAAGGCAATATGGCAGGGGCAAGTCTGGTGGACAAGTGAGTATCTATCTAAGTATATTTTAATTTGTTTGTGTAATAGAATACACCACTATTTTCTTGCACGATTTTTAGGTTCGAGATGAATACAGAACAGATTATGATGGGGGACGTGGTGGTTACGGAAAACTAATGCAGCAGAAAGTTGGTGGACCAGTGCAAGACATTGGGGTCTTCAGAAGTTGATCTGCCCCTGAGTGTGCAAAACAAATTCTTTAAGAGACACAGATTTGGAATTTTTCCTCAGTATTTTGCAAACATGAAAACCAAAAAAACAGAAACGCATTTACTGATTTCCAAATCGACTTTAAGTGTGAAATTTTTATATACTTTACACAAATCTGTCTTGTTAAATTTTCGTCACTACCTTCCTGTTTGCTGTTGGGCTAAAACTGATTTTCACCAGAGCAAATATTATGTTCTACATATTGGGTAGTTTGCAAATTTTTTCTTTCTCAAAGGAATTTCAATGAATTTTGTGTTAACTGTATGTTAAAAACATTGTGATACTTGCTATATATTTAAAGTGGTCAATCTTTTCATGTATCTGACTGAAAATTATTTCACATGAATGTAATTTATGACTACAATAAAATTCAGACTTAAGCTAAACATCTACCCTTTATTATAATAAATACATTTCCACTTACAAAGTGTACACACACCCACACACACAAACACACTTTCATTGCTTTGAAAAGAAGAAAAAGTCTTTGGCTAAAACAACACAGTATTACAACTAAATGTCAATAATTTTTTCAGCTGTATAGCTTGAATGGAAATTTTTACACATGTAAAAGTTGAAAAAATAGGTTTCAGAATTCTGATTTGAACCATTCTCACCTTTTCAGGTATCATCTTACACATCAGTCATAATTTATAGGCATTTGCTTCTTCCATTCACACTGAATGCTTGGGACAGCTGGAAATGTTCAAAGTACCACAGTATAAAAGACACACACACAACAACAAAAATTTCTTCATGAAGCAATTTAAATTTCTAGCAATTGCGCCTTAAAATTTTTGAAATTATTTTGCTTTGAGATCCCGTGAATACCACATGTGCGTAGGAAACATTCATCAACTAATGAAGCAGCACTTAATCTTAGTTGAGATGCTCAAGAGTTCATCAGTGATTGCTCGCAGTCTCAGATTCATGCAGGAGTAAAATACTAAGGACGGAGCTGTTTTGCATACTAGTTCACAGGCACTCACATGACAATGCATTTTGTGTAATATTATGTCAAAATAAATTTTCCCTTGTTTAAGATACCTCCTATAGACTAGATAAAGTTGCATAACAATTTCTTTGTGAGTGGAGTTGGTTTTTTGATGACAGCACGAACTGCTTCAATGAACACTTCCTGCAGTCCTTCATTGGCCTTTGCAGAACATTCCATATAGCGAGAGGCATTAATTTTTTTGCGCATTCTTCTACCCTCTGCAGTAGTGACACTGTCTCCTTGAGTCTCCCGAAGATCGGTCTTGGTGGCTGCAAAAGAAGTTTGCATTTAGTGTTGAAGTGCAAAGCCAGATTTGAGACCATTTCGAAAACGGCATACTACTAACTTACCGACAAGAACAATGGGAACATTTGGACAATGCTGTCTTATCTCAGGAAACCACTTGCTGAAAATGTTCTCAAAGGAACTGTGACTGCCCACCGAAAAGCACAGTAGGAAGCAGTCGGTCTGCAACACAAAAATAAAAATCAATAACAGATCCATTTTTATCACAATCCGCATTTATTGAAGACAAAAGAAGTAAATTGTATATCTACTCACATTGGGGTAAGAGAGAGGCCTAAGCCTCTCATAATCTTCTTGGCCAGCAGTGTCCCAAAGGGTCATGTTGAATTCCTGCCCATCCACAGTCAAATTATCTGAGTAATTGTCAAACCTAGAACAGAGAAAAAGAGAGAAAACGCATGAGGACGGATCCCCCTCCAGTTGAAGGCTTTTCCTCCGAGTTGGATGGGTGGCCGGCCCTCCAGGCGCCACGTGAGCAGTGCCCGTTGGGTGGCCTACGCTCCGGGCGGCGCCGCGCCGCCTCGGTCTGGGCGTGGGGGCGTGGGGCGCGGCGCGGCTCGGTACTCACACTGTCGGGACGTACTCCGTGGGGAACCTCCTGGACGTGTACGTGATGAGCATGCACGTCTTGCCCACCATGCCGTCGCCCACGGCGGTGATCTTGATGGGCCGGATCCTGCCCGGGACGCAGGCCGGGTCCGAGAGGCCGTGGCTGCTCTTGGTGGAGCTCTTCTTGCGGGTGCGGCCCGCCTTGCCGCTCCAGCAGCTGCTGCCCATCTTGGACCTGAGGACACGAGGAGACGGTGTTGTTAGGGGAGACGAAGAGATGCAGACTCCGGACCATAACCGCGTCCCCGCGCCTGCCCAGCGAGGCCTAGTACCGCTCTCTGAAACCGAGCGCGATAGCCGTGGTGGCCGAGGCGGCCTCGGCTCCCGTCACTAAAGGGCAGAGAGGCTGGCCTTACAGTCGAGGCAGGCTCAGGTCACGAAAGGGTAGGGGGACTGTCCTTATGGTCTCTCTCCTTGAAGGCCTCCCAAGAGCCACAGCCAGCAAGCAGCATTTTGGGTCCTTCCCCGTCTCGCCCCGCAAAGACGAAAAAGGACGAGGAGCGCCAGGAAGTGCCCTGCCCCCCCCCCTCCCTCCCCACTGGGGACACGACACGCCATGCTTCCCCCCTGCGCCCCGAGAGCGCGAGACAAAGATTTAGACTCATAAACCTCTTTGAATCGCAGGGAATTCATCGCGAGCGTCGTAAAGCGGATCCTCACACGCCATTAGTGAGGCGCTGCTGCCACGGGCGGGCGGAGGGGCAGGGCAGGACAGGGTCGCGCCGGCAACGCCCTGCGCCCTGCCCTGCCCCCGCCCTGCCCCCGCCCTGCCCCCGCCCGGGACGCCCCGCGGAGCGAGCGAACGAGAACTCGAGTGAACTGGGTTTTATGTGGCGGGAAACGGAGACCGGGCCGACAGTAGCTGTGAGCTTCGCGTCAGATCGGTTAGGGAATCACTTCACTCCCTCCCGATTGAAAGGGGTACCCCGCCCGCCCGTCCCCGCCCCCGCCGCGTAAACGCAAAGACACGCCGTCATCATGCCAGCGCGCCACTCCACGCCACGCCACGCCACGCCACGCCACGCCAGCGCCACGCAGTCACATCCGCGTGCGTCGAAGAAGTGTGACGGGATGCGTGGGGCTGAGAGAGTGGGACCCTGCTCGCCCGGGCCCAGGCCGGCCTGTCGTAGTGGTGGGCGCAACAGTGCTAGTGTCACAGGGCAGGGCCGGCAGGGCAGCCTTTGTGAGGAGGGAGAGGGCGGGTCCGCGCCCGGCCGGGCTGGCCGGGCCAGCCGACTTGTCCCGAAGTGCGGTCTCCTCGCCCTGTCTCTCTCGCACTCATGGGTTTCGCCGAGTTGGTGCGAGAGAGACAGAGCGAGGAGAGCGCTCTTTGGAATAAGTCGGCAGGACTCGCCTGCTTGGGATGCAGCTCGCGGTCTGGGGCGGGGTGGGCCGGGGCCGCAGCTATGCCGTGCCAGCTAGTGCGGGGCGGGGCGCGGCGTGACACAGTGAGGCAGCGAGCCGAACATCGCTCCGGTCGCTACAAGGGTGTCACAACAAAATATTGCAGTCCGCATCGCCAGTACGGGGCACGCAGCGAGTAGTAGTGCGAATAAGCACGAAACTGCGCGCTCACAAAACAGGCGGTCCGGGCAGAGCAGGGAGTGTGTTGTTTGGTGCGAGTGCGTCGTAAAAAGGTAACACCTGTCACTGGACGGGGACTTTCTAATTGCCCTCGCAACACCTATCATTGCCGCTTGCGGTATCTGGTATCTGACTCTCTATCCTAGTTCCCCCACCCCAGACAAAGACGCGGCTCTCCATCGCGGGCCGTGACGTCAGCCGTGACTCACGCCTGCGCTGCGCTGCGCTGCGCCAGGGCCTGGGCCTCCCGACCGTCGCACCGGTACGGCGCCAGGCCCCGCGCTGGGGCAGAAAAACAGAACGCTCCCCGCAACGCCATCGACGACACCGATACAAGCGAAGAGTCACCTACCTGGGCCCCCCTCCCCCCCTCTATCCCACCGCGCGCGGCGTGGCGTGGCGTGCCGCTCGGACCGCGGCCCTCAGCGCGGCACGAACTGAAACTGGGTTTCTGTGCAAACGCAGCTGGGAATGGGAATCTTCGAAAGGGGGAAAAAAAAGAGAGAGAGAAAGAAACGAATCTGGAATTCAGAAAACAAACCTTACTAAAGCGAATTTTGATAGTGAACAGAATTTTTGGAGTTCCTCACTGGAAAAAACAAAGGTGCTAACTTGCACCTTTAAAGGGTGGGTGCTAAAGGATTAGTGCCTCTATAAAGGCTCTAAATTCAAAATTTCTTTAGCACCCCTGCAAAGAACCTAGTTAGCACCTTTGTTCTTCCGCCACTGCTAGGCCTATCTTCCTGATACACAATTTTTAGTCGGTTCATATATGACTGGCTTGGTTATTTTTAACATTGGATTTAGCGGCAAAAAAAAAAAAAAGTTTTCAGAATTGTTGATCCCATTGAAGCCTCAGCAGGGGCCAGGTTTGAGAGGAGGCTGCCTGTTTGCCACCTGCTGCGCTGCGGTTCAGGGTCCAGCAGTTCAGCACGGCTCCGGAGCAGCCAGGGCGCACGCGTGTGCGCGGTGCAGTCTGCCGCCAGAGCCGCGGGCGACCCGCTGCGGCCACACACATGATAGCGATGTCCGGTACAAAAGGAGAAGAAAGGCCCGAGCAGAGCCGAGCAGAGCCGAGCAGAGCCGAGCAGAGCCGAGCAGAGCAGAGCCGAGCCGAGCAGAGCCTGCTGCAGGCAGCGCGGCAGCAGCCCGAGGGAAGCAATGAACTCGGATGCGACCCCATCCCGTCCCGTCCCATCGCGCCTGCTGCTCCCAGAGCAGTTCCGGTGGGCGGGGAGGGGAGCGACATGTGGGGGCTCGTGACCCTGCGCCCCGCCCGGGGCCGCCCGGGGCCCGGGTGCGCGCGAGAGGCAGACGGAGCGCGGGTCGCGTCTCCCGCCGCTCCCTCCCGCGGGCACCCCTCAGCCCCCCCCCCTCAAAAAAATAATCCTCTCATGCGACCCGAGCCGCGAACGGGGGGAACTAAGAGAACAGAGTCACAAATATAATCCACCGCGAGTAATTAGTGCACGCGAGGCGCGTCACACCGAAACAAGCGAAACTACGTCCGCCGAGTGGAGCCGGGGAGGCTGAACTGCCGACGACTGATTTCAAGGATCAGTCGTCTGTCCAACCTCTGTCCTAGTTACACCCATAGGGCGCTGCCAGTCCCAGCATATGGTGGAACCGCCATGAGTGCGACAAGGACGGTGGCCCGAAAGCGATCAGAGCAGCAGGGCAGGGCAGGGTGCGGCCGAGACGACGACCCCACGCTTGTAAACAGTTACGCTACGCATCAGCGGCGGGGCGGGGCGAGGCGGGGCGGGGTGGCGGGGCGGGGTGGCCGGGTGGGGTGGGCATCGGGGAGCCCGTCATTCATTACGGGACGGCTGATCACGCGGGGCCTGGGGAGGGGTGCAGCGCGCCGCGCTTTGGTGCCGCGCCGATAACTCATACACACATCTCAAACACATCTCCGCCTCGTCCCGTTCCGCCCCGTCCCGCCCTGCTGGCGCTGTTCGCGCATGACGCCTCATGACGCTGCCTGCTATACTAAAATTAGCCGCGCGTTGGGCTGGCTGCGGCTGCAGCGAGCAGCTTCTGAATGGAGGCTGATAAGCCGTTCCGGGGCGCGCTTTACGCGGCGCGCCGCGGGGCGACAAGACGAGGCAGAGGGAAGGCCAGAAAAGAAGACGACAACACCCCTCCCCCCTAACACATAGGGACACACTTTCCGCTGCGGAGGGCGGCGCGGCGTCCACCTCCAGCTGACCGGGTCGGGTCGGGTCGGGTCGGGTCGGGTCGGGTCAGGTCGGGGCGGGAGGGCTTCCATCGTCGTCCATCACGGCTCTGCCAGCTCTGCGCGGCGCGGCTGGGCGCGTGGGGCGCGCTCGCGCGGGCCCTCGGCTGAGTGCCCGCTGCTCATACGCACGCGTGGGCGGGGCGGGACCGGTCCGCATGATGATTAATGTGCGCCGTGCGGGGCGGGGCGGGTGGCACGGGGCAGGAAGCGCTCCATTTGCAGTGCATCGCTGAGCGGGCCTGATGCGACTCATTGCGTGCCGCCGGCGCCGCGCGCCGCGGTGCGACCTGCTGCAGGGTGATTCCGCACGCTGGTTTCGTCGCTCTCTCCTTGTCACACCCATGGGGCGAGGCTGTAAGGAGCAAGAGGGAGGACTCTACAAAACAGTGTTCGTTATCAGATCAGCCTGCAGGAGCACCCCATCTCTCCTCCAGAACTCTGACAGACACGAGTGACGCGGCCGCGGCGTCGCGCCGGCGGGGTCCTGGAAGTTGCGGTCCTCACTGTGTACGTCACGGTGGACCACTCCTCGGGCTACTCGCTGCTTTCACCGGCCGCGACGGACAATTATTTGTTTTCGCGATTCTCCGCGGAGGAGCAAGGATGGGAAGCCGATGAAACTTCTCGTATTATATGAAGAGGACTAAGAGAAGGGCCAGCGAGGTGCCGTGTGGTCCGCAGTGCCTGTCGCAGCCTCCGGCTACACATTCACTACAGTACACTCCTGAAGCATCTGACCGCAAGACTCGGCGGGGCAGGACACAAACCACTACCACTATAGCTGGGCAGCAAACACGACATGAAAGTGCACGACTCCGCCGCCAGGAACACACTATGATACGTTATAAACAGAATCAGATAGACGGTTTGTTGGAAAACGAAAAACTCAACACGTAATAGTATGTTTGACTTCATTGAAACCGGATCCAAAAAAGAAAAGCTCCCTGAATTGTTTCCTCCTTGACACCAAAGAAATTTTCGGGAACGCTACCAGGGCGGTCGCGAACCTGGCGGTCGGTCCTAATAGAACTTCGACGGCGCGGCGTCGGCCAATCAGCGTCAAGGGAACAATTTAGGAAACATTACTTTTCTTCTTTGGATCCAGTTTAAATGAAGTGAAATACCCTATTGTGGCGCACGACTTGACAACCGTCGGGCCTCGCCTTAATCTTATCTATGCACCGCCTGGCCGCGGGTTCGGGGCGATGGCAGGCGCTCAGGCCCACAGTCCCAAAGGTCCGACCAGGAGGGCGGGGGCTGGGTGGAGGAGCGACAACCTACCGACGCCAAAGCCCGAGCCAACGCCTGCCCGCGACACCGAAACGCCAGAGTGCGCAACAGGTGCGAAATGGGCGGCGCCAGTGCGAAAACAACGTGGTTTCTGCGAGGGGAAAGGGGAGGGGGAGGGGGAGGGGGGGAGGGGGCGAGGCGGGACGGGCGGGGTCGCGCGACCTCGCAGTCATTAGGACCACCAGGCCGCAGGCCGGCGAGTCTGACCGGCAGGGCTGGCGCAGGCGGCGCTGCGCAGCGCAGCGGCAGCTGGCGTCATCTCGACGTATCGCTCGATATGATTACACGAGCGCACTGCCTGATAACAGCAGATAGCGCGGCGCGGAGCGGCATGGCGAGGCGGGCCGGCGGCGTCCTGGGCGGGCAGGACGCGCGCGCGCCCGCAGCCCGCAGCCCCGCACACCCGGCGCGGCGGGAGGCCCACGCCCTGGACGCGCAACGCGCCGGGCCGGATCTCGATGGGGGTGACATGCGGGTGGGACCCTGCCCGTCCTCCTGGTCCAGTCCAGCCGCTGAGATGGGGGGAGAGAGGGGAAGGGCTCGAGGAGGAGTTCCCCTGCCCCACCGGCACGTGCGCGTTCGATGAGCACCCTATACCCCGCCTCGCCCACGCGGCTGAAGCGAGCAGGGGCTGCTCTACAAGTCTCGCGTCTAGTGGGGTGCACAGCGCGGCCAGGCCGCGGTGCTTGAGGTGCAGTGTGCAGTTGCGCCTGGCAGGCGGATCCGCACGCTGGTTTCGTCGCTCTTTCCTTGTCGCGCTCATGGGGCTCTGCCATAAGGTGCAAGAGAGAGAGCACGACAAAACGGTGTTCGGAATCACCTCGCTGCTGCAGCTGTGTGGTGGCTGCTGATGGACCTCGTCGGACCTCGTCCCCCTCGCCGCGTGGGCAGGGAGTAGGCCTAGCCTGCTAGCGGGGCGCGGGGGGACTCCCAGAGCGGGGCAAGTGCTCGTGCGCTTCGAGTGGTGCTGGTGAGGTTGATGGCGGGTCAAGCGCCGGCGAGGCGAGCTTCGACAGAGCACCGGCAGGGGGAAACAACACTGAATTTTCGGGTACAAATTTTGAGATTTTATTTTAACTTTTAGTGAATTTTTGATTTAGTATTTTCTTAAATTCTGTAATTTTTCGTGATTTCCCTGATTTTTTCCCCGAAATTTCAGATTTTTTCAGAAGTTTTCTGAAATTTTCCTGAATTTTTTCTGAATTTTTCTGAATTACGAGGTGTACCAAAATTACTGAGTTGTTTCCCCCTCGAGAGCACCTCAGTTTACACTGCAGGCAGGCCATGAGTGAGACACCACAGCTCGTGCATGTGCGTAGGCGCGGTGCAGTGCACTTGCACCGATCGCGCTCGCGCGGGAGTGCATATTGTGCACGCATGGAGTGGCGTGGCGAGGCGTGGCGAATGCGGCCGGTGATTTGCAAACGCGCACGGTCATGCAGGAGGGCGGTCGAGCGGAGGACGATGCATTCACAAACAGTGACAGAGAGACAGCGGGAACGGGACACAAGCAGCAGAAGAAGTGGGAGCGAGCTGGAGGGTCTGCAAGGCGATTCCGAAAACCGTTTTGTAGTGCCCTCTCTCTTGCACCTTATGGCCGTGGCCCATGAGTGCGACAAGGAAAGAGCGACGAAACCAGTGTGCGGAATCACCCTACTGGGCGTGGCGTGGAGGTGGAGGGTCGGGTCTGCATACAGGACGCTCCGCTCACGGTACAAAGAGACGAAGAAAGGTCAGTTCAAATCCGTGTTCCGCACCTCCACCCCCGCCTCCTCCTTCACCGCCACCAGCGTCTCCGGCCGCCCCGCGCCCCGCCCCGTTAGCGTTCTGCCGATGGGTAATGGCATTCAGGATAGGGCGGGTCAGTTCCGCAGGACGCGCGGCGCGGGGCGGCGCGGGGCGGCGCGGGGCGGCGCGGGGCGGCTGGGCTGCCTTGACAAAGGGGAGGAAGCGGCCGCACAGGGGCCGCGTTGCACGCCGCGTGTACCGGTGAGCAATTACGCTGCCCCGAGTAGAGCGGAGTCTTTTGAGTACGACTCGAGGACTCAACTCTTTCTTTGTTCTCAGCTGGGTGGACGGCCAGCGGCCAGGCAAGTGCGGCCGGCGAGGTCGAGCTCGCGTAGGGCAGGGCCGCGCTCAACAGAACGCGCTTGTGAGATAAGATTGGCGAAGGTTTTAGCATCACCGGGGCGGGCCCGTGGATCGGCGGGAGCCGAGGCGGGAGCCGTCCTCCTGTGGTCGAGGTTGACTGCGACAGGCCTGCACGCCTGCAGGGCACCGGGCCGGATGCTGCAGGCTACTGCAGGGAGGGGCCGGTCTGGCCCGGGCCCGGGCACGCCCCCATGGCGCCCACGCGCCTCAGCTCCCACCCTGCAGCCCGCCCGGGCCGGGCCGCGCGGCCCCCATTGTACGTAACTAATGGAGTAGGCCGGCGCGCCTCCTCCAGCAGGCGTGAAGAACCGGCGGCCAATCATAGAATAAATAACTACTGACGCCGCTTAACGTTGTGAAGAGGCTCCGGCGGGGAGAGGGGAGAGGGGAGGGGAGGCCCCGATCGCGCGCCCGCACAGCACCGGACCCCGGGCCCCGGGCCGGGGCGCCCTGTAGGGTGATTCCGAACACCACTAAGTAGTGTCCTCTCTCTCTTGCTCCTTATCGCCTCGCCCCATGAGAGCGCCAAGGACAGAGAGACGAAACCGTCTTGCATCCTGGCTGGCCTGGCTCCCGCCTGCACTGCACAGTGTTGTGTCGTCCGCCCCACCCCGCTCAGCCCTATCCCGCCCAATCGTCCAGACAATCGAGTCGCTGAATAATCATTACAGCCAGTCCCGCGTTTCGCATCGAGTCGCGCCGGCAACGTCACACGGTGCTGCTGCGGGGGGCCGAACTCAGCGCGGCCCCGCGGCCCCGGCCTCCCCGGCAGTGGCGGAGAGTGGCGTGCCTACTGCGTGGGCACTTTTGTGAGTGAGCGAGCGAGTGAGTGAGTGAGTGAGTGAGTGAGTGAGTGAGTGAGTGAGTGAGTGAGTGAGTGAGTGAGTGAGCGAGCGAGTGAGTGAGTGAGTGAGTGAGTGAGTGAGTAAGTATGAGTGAGTGAGTGAGCGAGTGAGTGAGTGCCGGTAAATAACCGAAGCACATACACATGGAAACGTGTCTGCGCGCGGCCGCCCACGCACGTGGGTCCACACAATAAGGTGCACACATTTACATTCCACCACGTCCGGAACCTGACGATCGCCAAAGCAGTATAATAATCGAGGCTGAGGCTGTTCTCGCTGGCGCGGCGGCAGGAGCAGCGCGCCCGAG
Organism: Frankliniella fusca; assembly: GCA_029379305.1. Lineage (NCBI taxonomy): Eukaryota > Metazoa > Arthropoda > Insecta > Thysanoptera > Thripidae > Frankliniella > Frankliniella fusca. The sequence goes on along the minus strand of JAHWGI010001430.1, from coordinate 1,144,529 downwards.
CACGGAACAACACCAGTCTGGTCAATATTGTTCCTCCAACACACAGCGCGATGGGAGGAGGAGAGGGGCGTCGGCCAGAGCCCCACATACACTCGCCACGCGCCTGTTTGCAAAGCAAAGAGTGTTGTGGCGTTACCGACCGCGGACCGGACCGGACCGGACCGTGCAGCCTATCGAGCCGAGTGCTCCTCGAATATGACAGCGAGGACTGTATAGCGATACTCCTAAAACGCCAAAAAGAAACTGTGCCGCCCTGCTCCCCGCGGCCTGGACTGGGAACTTGATACAGCGAGAGCGGGGCCGATGCGGGAAGCCCCGGACGGGACGGCGCGCACCTTCCTTCCCCCCGCCCCGCCCCGCCCTGCGCCCCCTGCGCCTGCGCTTGAGACCTCGGCCAATCAGGGCCGGGCCGGGCCGGGCAGGAGTGATATCGAGTCCAGTCCAGTGCCACGACGAGGCACGTGGCGGGGCGTGGTCCCTGGTCCCTTCCCTGCAGAGTGCCCGGCCGGCAGGTCCCGGCAGCGCTGAATGCTGCGCCTGCCTGCCTGACTGTACCTCAAACAAAAAAAAAAAAAATTCGTACAGCACCTATAGGCTGGGTGCGGGTGCGGAGGCGGCAGCTGGTGGCAGCGGGTACCGCCGGGTACCACACAGCGCCGGGTCGGGCCGGCCTGGGCCGGGCCCGGCACGACCTCCCGCGTCACATATGCCACATGCCTGCCTTCACTTGGCAGCAGCAGCAGCAGCAGCAGCAGCAGCACCAACACCGAAAAGGGGATCACTCATGCATAATGTGTACAATGACTTTTTTGACTTGTTTTTCAAGGAAAAATTCCTGTCACTTTTTGAAAAATTTGATCATTTCCCCCCATTTCTGAATTTTTCAACTTTCTTTCGGTTTCTTGTTTTTTTGTGTGTGTTTTTTTCTCGATTTTTCTGCCTCCCTTCTTGATTTGATTTTGATTTTTTAAAAATATTTTTGATTATTTTTTTTTTATTTTTTTTCTATGAGTTTTTTTGGGGCCGTACAATGATTTTTCGAAGTGACCCCTCCTCACCCCCTCGACCAACACTACCAGTAGTTTGGGCCGCGGAGCGACGTGGCGTAGCTCGGCACGCGGCTCGCTCTCCACAAGGTCACCTCCCCCCTCCCCTCCTGCTTAGCTTATTGCACACGGTCATGGAGGCTCCTGTTTGTGTTACGTCACTCACACATCACCTGTCTCGCTGCAATAAAAGTCTGCTGCCCGGAGCAGCGCGGGCGCGGAGCGGGGCTCGGGGCTGTGCGAGGGGAAAGGAAAGCTATACTTCTACACAACCTGCCGGCTGCCGGTCGGCGGAAGCGACTCTCACACACACACACTCACACAGAGAACACACTCACGCAAACTGATGGCTTTCACTCAACTGCAGCCTGGTCATGCGCCGCGCCGCACACGCGGTCCAGGTCCATGTCCTGCTCCAGGCTCCAGGCCGACACTGCGCCACGTTCGCTAATCGCTGTGGGGCGGGGCGGGGCGGGGCAACGCCAGCGCAAGCGCGGATTTTTTTTAGGCACGAAGTAGCCTTATGGTTTTGTCTCAGGATCCGATTTTTAGGCACGAAGTAGCCTTATGGTTTTGTCTCAGGATCCGATTTTTTTTAATAGCACGGCCCCTTACCTAAATCCTGATTTTTCTATAGGATTTTGATAAGACTTGGCAGAGAGGTAGAACTCAATCTCCTTAGTTCACTGCTGAAATGCCAGCCCAAAGTTGGTGGCCAATTTTGAGAAATTTCGATCTAAAATCTTCGTTTCTATGGTAATACTCGACTTGTCTCGGGAAAACAACGTGGAAAGGGGAGCCGAGCCGAGTCGCCATTGTTGCGGCTGCTCGAGCCCTCGGCGCGGCGCGCAGGGGATGAGGTCCGGCGGGGCTGGGGACTTGTTGATTCTACTCATGCACAGTAGTTCAAAAAATAAAATTTCGAACTACATGTTAGAATAAAAATGTACAAGCAGTGTTTGAATGCCAATTGCACAACGAGCCTACAGTTCAAAAATCAAGCTGATAGCACGATTTTTACTGAGAGACTAACTTCTAAAACGTTTCAGCTAGAAAGCTAAAATTTGGCATGTGACCCACTGAACTATAGTGACCATGAGATATAAGAAATTTAGCAACATGACCCACAAGGCTAGAATTTTTAAAGAAAATTTCTATATAAACCATCTTCTACCGAAGAATTTAGTGAAACAGAAACATTAATTAACTTCGTGCCTACCAGGATTTCATGAAATCGTATTTTTTTTATTAGCACGGCCCCTTACCTAAATCCTGATTTTTCTATAGGATTTTGATAAGACTTGGCAGAGAGGTAGAACTCAATCTCCTTAGTTCACTGCTGAAATGTCAGCCCAAAGTTGGTGGCCAATTTTGAGAAATTTCAATCTAAAATCTCTGTTTCTATGGTAATACTCGACTTGTCACGGGAAAACGGCGTGGAGAGGGGAGCCGAGTCGGCTCTGACCAATGAAAAGGATCGCCTGTTGCTTTGTACCTCGATGCCCAAAAGTTTTGAAACACAGAGTGGTCACGTTAGAATCGAGGTTATGTAGCGCCGTGTAAAATGATGCACCACGAAATTGATTTCGAACACGACCAGTAGCTTCTCGCTGCAGTCGTCAACTCCTGGCTAGGACTGTGGTTCTGCCTTCCAAAAGTGTTGCCATCCTCACAATTATTCATAGAAACATGTTATGAGTGAAAACTGCAATATTACTGTAAAATGTCTTATGTTGCATAGCCTAAAAGTTTTGATGGCTACTCGTTACACAGTCTGCTATTAGTTTTACTTCTTTTATCTAACTTTAAGAAAATAAATTGTTTTGTTTTGAGTTGGCTAAAATGGACAACAAGGCATACCCAAACAACAGCCTAGTCTGTTTGTTCAAGCATTCCAGATCTCCATCAATATTTGCTTTTGCATTTATTATAGTGGTGATTAAGAACTGTTTTATTTAGTGCCTTAAAAATACAAACATGAAAGTATTACAAGGTACTATACACCAGGGAAATAACTTAGTATTTCCTGTTTATTATGGAGTACAATGTTGTTCGGCGAGTATTGTGGCATGTGCATATGGATTATTTCATGACCCTAGTTTATGGACAGCAAAAGATATTGATGCTTGTGTACATGTAAGTTTTACCTTGAAAGATATTTTCATTTGGTTTACTACCATCGCATATGATTTTTCAATTGAATATTTGTTTTCAGGTTGGAACCAATGTTCATGCTAAGTCTTGTCAACCAAATTACAAAGGGTTTTTATTTCCTCACGAAATTATTAAAACCATTACATTACCCAATAATGTAGAAGTGTTTTTGCAAGCAGCTGAGCAAGCTAAGTATATTGGACCTATTCACAACATTGAAGGTTTTGGTGATGATATTGTGTCAGCCCTAACAACGCACTTTCAAACTTCCAGATGTGGCATATTGACTTGTAATGAGTATTCATTTGCCATGATGTTTGCTGACAGTAAATTTTGGATTTTTGACTCTCATGCAAAAGATGTCAACGGAAGATGTAGTAATGAAGGTTTTGCAGTGCTTATAAGCTTTAGTTGTATCAATGAATTGGTCCTGTATTTACAACAAAATTTTAATAATCTTTCAACTTACAGCATTACAGAAATAAAATTTGAAATGTTAATTCCTGTTTTAAACCACATAGGCGATTCTTTTCAGAATCAACCTGGTTTACCTGTTTCAAACCACATAGGCGATTCTTTTCAGAATCAACCTGGTTTACCTGTTTCAAACCACAAAGGCGATTCTTTTCAGAATCAACCTGGTTTATCTGTTTCAAACCACATAGGCGATTCTTTCCAGAATCAACCTGGTTTACCTGTTTCAAACCACATAGGCGATTCTTTTCAGAATCAACCTGGTTTTACCTGGCCACTAGGCGGTTCTTCCCAGAACCAACCTGGCTCAGATGTTGAGAAAGATTCTTTAAAGAATCAACCTCATTTACTTACCTGTCCATTAGGCGATTCTTCTCAGAATCATCCTGGAACAGATTATGGAACAGATTCAATTATGAATCTACCTATTTTCTTAACTTGTCCAATAGGTGATTCTTCTCAGGATCAACCTGGTCAAGAAATACAATTTTGTCAAGTTACATTTCCTAATACTGAACCACACCATCTCACACATCACGTAACAAATTTTACCCAAAATAAAACTTTAACATGCAAAACCAAGAAATCTGAACAAAACAAACCAAAATCTAAGGCAGAATTAATAAATTATAATACAGAGCCTAAAAAGACAACAGACTTAAGAACCATACAAATTTCGCAAGTTATGAACAAAAAGAGGAAGTTGCAGAACAAGTTAGAAAAATCTCGAATAGAAAAAGCAAAGCGAACAAAACTTACTACAGACAAGAGTGCTGCAAACGAAACAGTACAAATATCAAAAGAAAGCTCAGAACTGCAGTCATTAAGTAAAAAACAAGAATCTAACAAAAATTATTACGCGGAAAAATTGAAAAATGATCAAGAGTTTAAAAAAAATAACTTAAACAAAGTGAAATCAAAACTTGCAAATGACAAAGATTACAGAATAAAAAATCTTGAAAATGTTAAGACTAGACTTGAAAATGATGATGCTTATAGATTAAGAAATCTTGAAAATGTCAAAATCAGACTTCAAGTGGATATAAACTACCAAAAAACAAGTTCTTTAGCCAAAAAAAAATATCACATGGAAAATTTAAAATGCAATCAAGAAAAGTACAATAAAAAACTTGATAACAACAAAAAGCATAGAGAAAATAAAGAAAATGATTCAATTGAAAATAGCAGGCAAAAACTAATTGATCAATACATTGCAGAAATCAAAGAAGGGCCAACTTGGATTTGCTCTTGTTGTGGTCATCTAAATTTCAAGAAATCAATTTCAGAACTCAGTGATTTTCCTAAAGATTCCATTTTTCAACTTAAATCTGTTTGCACTGCTAATTTGCAAACAGATGGTAAATATATTGTTTGTCATACATGTAAAAGATATCTTCTTTCACAAATTATACCAAATAATGCTGTAGTAAACGGACTTTCATTTCCACCTATACCAAAAGTTTTACAAGGCTTGACACAGTTAGAAGAAAGACTGCTAGCTGTTCGACAGCCATTTATGAAAATTATAGAACTTTCAAAATATGCAGGTCCACAGTATGGACTGAAAGGTAGTTGTGTTAATGTACCAACTGATTTGAACTCTACAGTTAGTATACTACCACGTAATTTAACAGAATCCGAAACCATTCTTATCAAACTTCAAAGGAGAATGGAGGATAAAGTACCATACAGCTATGATCTTATTCGACCAGAACGAGTGTATAAAGCAGCAGAATTCCTCGTTCAATCAGAAATTTATAAAAAACATAATATTACACTGGACACAAATTGGTTACATAATGTTCAAACACCAGTTGAAGTTATAACAGTTGACAATGAAAATAATTTAACCTCTAACAGTAACAGTACAGAAAATAATCTCAATCATGGCATAAATGAAAATTTTCAAACACCAAACTTAGACCAAAACTTATCCCACATGAAATCACTTCAAAAACCAAAACAAAACAAATTTCAAGACATCTTTTTTGATACTGATTCAAATGCATCATCTTCATGTAGTGAATCATCAGATTCAGAAACAGAAACAGGAAACCATGAAACTATGGTGATACCTGATATCTTGCCAGACCATATAACTAATGATATAGGGTTGAAAATAGCTCCTGGTGAAGGAAAAGTTCCCATTTCATTACTTCAAGATGAAGACGTAGATATTTTAACATATCCTTCTATCTATTGCGGTAAGGCAAGACATTTTCAACAAAAGCTAACAGATTCACAGTTAAGAAAATTTGAAATTAAAAGTTCTGATCGCAGAGCTGCAAAGCATATTCCTAAATTATTTATGAGTTTTTGCAAATCACGGTTGCGTAGGTTTGTGAATCGAATAAGCATAGCTATGAGAAAGAAAAAGAATGGAAAAAGCTTGACAGCTGCACAAATATTACAACCTAATGGACTAGATCAACTCATTCAAGAGGATGAAGGGTATAAAATTTTAGATGAAGATCGATCAAGCCCCGCTTACTGGTGTCAAAAAACAAAAGAAGCTATGGCTATGATACGTCAATACGGTCCAGCACATATATTTGCTACTTTAACAGCAGCTGAAGTTTACTGGCATGAACTCATAACAATTTTGATAAAAATTAATAATGAACAAGAACTAACTGAAGAAGAAGTAAAACTATTGCCAAAACTTGAGAAAATTGATTTAATTAAACAAGACCCAGTTACCTGCGCTTGGTATTTCCATCACAAATTCCAGTCTCTTATGAAAGTGATCCAAAATACTCCTCTAGGCCCATTCAAAAATTTTAGAGTTTGTCATTTTGTAACTCGTTATGAGGCTCAAAAAAGAGGTAGTCTACACGCACATGCCATGTTTTGGTTACAAGGTTGCCCAACTTTCAACCCTGATGATGAAGAAAGTATCAAGACATGTGAGACATTTATAGATGAATTTATCACATGTGAGCGAGACAACAGCCTTAAAGACTTAATAAAAAGGCAATACCATAAACATACATTCACATGCAAACGAGGCAAACAAAAATGTCGCTTTAATTACCCTATTCCACCAATGAGACATACCAGAATTCTTTTCCCTCTAGATGAATTAGATACTTATGAGAGAAAACATTTCAAAGACATACTAAATGGGATAAAAATAGACATGGAAAAAATTGCTAAAAACAACGAAGACTGTACTTTTGATGAATTTCTAACTTTTCTTCAATTGGATGAAGAAACATATATTCTAGCTGTTCGATCCGGTCTGAATAGACCTACTGTATTTCTCAAAAGAAACTTGAATGAACGCAAAATTAATAGCTACAATAAAACTATCCTTGTTCTTTGGCAAGCAAACATGGACATTCAATTCATTCTCGATCCGTATGCAACAGTAAAATACATTCTGAATTACATCAACAAAAGTCAAAAAGGAATATCAAAACTTCTCAGAGAGCTAGCAGAAAATCTCAAGAAGGAAAATATTCCTTTAAAACAAAAGCTCAGAAAATATGTTAATACATTTACAAATAAATCAGAAATTTCAGCTCAAGAAGCTGCATGTCATCTCCTAAGTATTCCTTTATCTCGAAAATCTGAAGTTGTACAATATATTAATACAGCACCACCTAATGAAAGAACAAAAATGCTCAAGTCAAAAAAAGAACTTGAAGAACTCAGCGGAGACAGTAATAATATTATGTATGATGGCCTTATAGAACATTACATTGATAGACCAGAAAAAATGACATCAACCTGTTTGGCTGATTTTACAGCATGTTATCAATACAAAAAAAAAAATTCTCAACAATGCATTCAAAGTGGACAAGATATAGACAATTGTCTTTCTCATGATGAAGATGATGAACCTTGCCAAAACAATTCCAATTGGATCCCTTTGAAAAACGAAGCAGGTTACATTAAATTAAGGTCCAAACCTAAGACCATAAGATTCAGAAACTACAATCTATTAGACGATGAATACAACTATTTCAGAGAACAAGTTATGTTATATCACCCTTGGCACAATGAACAAAACATAATTGACAATGCTAAAGATATTTATGAAAAATATGTGACTACAATTAACATAAACAGAGAAAAGTACAACTTTAACATGTCCTTAAAATTTCAGAGAAGAGAGAAGGGAGAAAGAGGAGAAAAGAAAAGAGAGAAAATGAAAATAGGAAAAGAAAGAAAAAAAAAGAAGAAAGCTCATATTCGAATATGAAGAGAAGGAAATGTATTAATGCAGTAGCAAAGCAAGTGTGTCTGTGACTGACATTAGTACGTAAATTTTTAAGGAACTTTTGTTATACGCATAATGCATGGTTTTAATGCGGATCTATGAACAAAATTGATCTTATTGAACTTTACTGTGTCATCAGATGGGCTCAAAATTATGCGTATGCGGTTACATAAATCAGTAGCTGCGCATGGAAAACGTTCATAATATTTTAGCGTGTGTTCTAGAAAAAAAGCATGCGAACATGCAACCTCCAGATCCAGCGATAGTATTGGTGTTTGTGTTGGATATAAAGTAAACTGAGCGGTTCATTTTCAAAAGGAATGCCTTTCCCAAACTCTTCTTCGTGACTACTAAACCAAACCTTCCTTGTCAGTCAAAACGGTCACTTAAAATTAAACATTTTTTCGCTCGCTACGCTCGCGTTGTACACTTTGCTTAAACTCGTAGTGATTTTCGCAATAACCTCCATCTGACTTCTATAGGTCAGTCAAAACCGAGGGGGGGGGGGGAGGGGGGGGGGTCACTTCGAAAAATCATTGTACAGCCCCCAAAAAATCATTTAAAAACTCAAAAAAAAAATCAATAAAATCAAGTAGAAAGTTGCATAAAAATCCGAAAAATCGGGAACAAATGAACCCAAAACTGAGAAAAATGGGAACAAAACAAGAAAAAACACAATTTTTTTTAAAAAAGTAACAAAATATTTCTTTTTTATCTCGGGAAAAATCAAAAGAAAAATCAAAAATCAAAAAAATCAAAAATCAAAAAAAAAATCATTGTACAAGTTTTATATGAGTGGCCCCTCCTCGGTCAAAACAGTCTCTTAAAATCAATTTTTTCGCACGCTACGCTCGCGTTGTTAAGGAATCAAACCTATATTCCACTCAACTCGCAAAATTTTCGCAATAACCTTTATCTATGTGCCTCCTGTTTCGCAAATTGAAGTACTCTCGATTCTATAACAGTGAGTTTAAACGAGTGTTATCTTGGGTTCATGCCATTTACACCCTTGCGAAATCTAGAGACATGCCCTTTGTCACGTTAAAAGGAGAGGCAATCTCTTTCGTGACCCCTGAAAGTAGGCAACCCGCGTGTTTTGCCCCTCCCATAGCCACGAGCCAGATCCACCACTGCGCCAGCGAGGCTTCGAGACCGCCTAAAGAACATACGACTTGCCATGATATCGCACTCCCGAGGAAAGCGAATCGGTCGGCTGGACACTTCGGTCAGAGCACGATGATGCGAGTGATGCCTGCTGCCGCGGCCCGGCCCGGCCCGGCCAGGCTCATTGGGCGCCCGTCGCGTCGCGTCGTCAGAAGCTACACCATGGCTACACAGTACACAGCCACGAGGGCGGAGGAGGAATTATTGGCCATATGATTCGGGCCGGGCGGCATGCGCCAGGCTTTCGCAGCCGGTACATACTCGACGCGACGGAGCGGGCAGCGGGCATCCTGCCTGACTCGATTGGACCGGACCGGACCGGGTGGTACGACGCCGCCCTACCCCACCCCGCCCACCGCCCGCCTTGATGAAGTGGGCGGCAGCAGCGGCAGCAGCGGCACGCGTTTGGTCCATCACATCACATCTCCTCACATCGCAGCCTCCCGCCTGACTCATCAGTCTCTGCGGGGTGCCGGCGCGGCGCGAGGCGGCGAGGCGGCCGGCTCCTCGCCGTGTGTTTCCTGAGGGCCTCGTCGACGAGAGGAGGGCGCCCGGCCCGGCCCGGCCCGGCCCGGTCCAGCTCTCTGACGAGAGAAAGTGATTTATAAAGACGGGACGGGGCCGAGTGATTGGCGATGGCGGGCGGGCCGAGGACCGCGAGCTGCGGCGGGGGTGAAGGACCCTCTCTCTCTCTCTCTCTCTCTCTCTCTCTCTCTCTCTCTCTCTCTCTCTCTCTCTCTCTCTCTCTCTCTCTCTCTCTCTCTCTCTCTCTCTCTCTCTCTCTCTCTCTCTCTCTCTCTCTCTCTCTCTCTCTCTCTCTCTCTCTCTCTCTCTCTCTCTCTCTCTCTCCTCGGGCGCTGCACATGCGGCGGTGGCGCCCGCGGGCCGCGCGCAGTGCGGCTGCAGTGGTCACCGCAGCAGTCCTCGCTATACCCACCGGTGGCGACTTGCGACCCGCTTCCCACCACAACGCGCGGAGACATCTGCGCCGGTAATTATAAGGAAGACAGGCTTGACGTGGCTTGACGTCCTTTAGAGAGTCTTGGGGAGGTGAGGCCACCGCGGGCCGCGTGCGTTGAGGCTGGTCGCGTTGAGGCGTCGCCCCCTCGTCCGGGCCGGGCGGGCCAGGCCCAGGCCGCGCCGTGAGCTCCCTATGATAATTGGCAGCAGAAGGGCACGACGGCGCCAGGCTAAGCGACCGCCTCGCCCCGCCCCGCCTCGCCCCGCCCCGCCCCGCCCCGCCCCGCCCCGCCCCGCCCCGCCCCCGCGAGGCGTGAGGCGCCGCGGGTCTCAGCACGCCAAGCCTCGCCGCGCAGCGCCCCGCGCGCTGACCTGCACGCGACGGGACGGGAGGACGAGCGGGACAGACAGCTTTATATGAAAGTGGCGCTTAGGCCCTTCAGCGCCTCGTGTCATATCCCCGAACAGTTCTCTCTCTCTCTCTCTCTCTCTCTCTCTCTCTCTCTCTCTCTCTCTCTCTCTCTCTCTCTCTCTCCCCCCCCCCCCCCCGAGCATCGCGTGCAGAGCAAGCAGGGAGCGCGTGCAGCGGGGCCTGCGGCCGAGCCGGGTTCCAGCAGTTCCAGCGGCAAAACGGCAGTCTTGGCTCGGAATAAGGCGTTGGTCGGGGCGGGGCGGGGTGGGGCGGGGCGGGGCGGGGCGGGGCGGGGCGGGGACACGGTAGAGAGACTCAGAGTCTCTCTAGGCCAGAGGCCTGCAGGCCGGACACCTTCAAGAGTCTCTGCACTTGCGGCTTCCTGCCAAGAGCCGCTCGTATCTGCTCGTATCGTCGCATCCGGCTGGCCGCGGCCTGCGTCTGTGAGCTCTTATCACCCCGCGGCCATCACCTGCTTCATGATCGCCTACCTGGGCTGCGACGCCCAGCAGCTCAGCAATCATTCGGCCCCATCGCGGCCCAATAATCGCAATCACCTCGGCCAGCCCCGCCTCACACCTCGACGCACATCGACCAGACCGGCGCCGCGGAGCGAGGCGGGGCGGAGCAGGCCTTGCAAACACGGGTGTCCAGGGCGTGCGGCGTGCGCAGTGAAACCTGTTTGCGGCGCGATTAGTGGCAAAGAGCCCGTCGCTCTCAGTTTTCTTTCTCCAATCCCGTCCTGCTTGCAGGCTGGCTGGGGCTGGGCTGGACAGCCGGACGCGCGGCGTCGGCAGCCACCTCACCACCACGGCGAAGCGGAGTGCAGCGACCCGACCGGGAGGCGAGCCGATGATGAGACGACCGTGTGGCATCCCTTCCAGGAACGCCGCCCGTCCGGGCCGTCGGTGTCCCGCTATATGCCCCGCCCCGCCGCGCCCCGCCACACGTTTAACTCTTCTGCCGAAAGGGGGGTCATTATTATCAGACCGAGTGGGGCGGGGTCCGGTCCGGTCCGGTCCGGGCGGGTGACCGCTAGCACCAGCGTCACCGTCATCCCTCGAGCACGCGCGGGTCGCTGGCGGCGGCGGGGCGGGCCTGTTGCAGCTGTCATCCACACTGGTACAGATGTTATGCTCAAACAGACGTAGGTCGTCCCGCGGTCCCGCACGCTAAACGTCTCGAGCACAGCGCTTTATCTCTGAGCTCATGAAGTCGTGCGAGTCGAGGCGGGGCGGGGCGGGCGAGAGGGCGGCGGTTGGTTGGGCTCGCGCGGAGCAGCAGGGCGCGGGGCTATCGCTCCGCCGACATCAAAGAGATGGTCGTCGTCGCCGTCATCGTTAATATGAGTCACGCAGCAGCGCAGAGGTGCATTGCATAGCGGAGGCCTGAGACCCCACCTCACCGCAGACGGTCCGGGCTGCGGGGAGGGCAGGCGGCGGGCTGGTCCTACAGTACCAGCGCTGCTCCGGGCGGGCCCGGGCCCACATGTGTCGCGGTGCCCTCCACACCTCGCCTGTCCGCACCGCAACGCGCTGCACCGCGCGCGGGGCCGATGCCGATCAGCTGGCCCAAGGCCGCGCGGCCGCGCCCGCCCCGAGCTGAGCCTCAGCCCATAGTCATTGTGTAACGCCCCGACCGACCCGACCCAGCCAGATCCGACCGGACAACTGCCTGGGCAACGCCCTGTCCTACCCTGCCCCGCCCCGCCCCGCCCCGCCCTACCGCGCTGCACCGCGACCACTTGACATCCCCGACACGTGCGCACGCGGCCCGCTCTCCTGGCGTGGACGCGTCCTGGACACGACAAAGGAGAGGCATTTCTTTTCTTCCCGCGTGAAACAGGTGTCTGTCTGCGTGCGCCGGGCAGGCGCTGCGTGTCCCTGCCGCCCCCGCGCCCGCCCCGCCCCTCCGCGCCGCGGGCTTTCCCTCTCGCGCGGCTGCAGCAGCTCGCGGGTAGCAGGCGGTGACAGCAGCGTATACACTACTACTGCAGTCCAGGTGACCGTGAGCCGAGCCGAGCCGAGCCGAGCCGAGCCGAGCCGAGCCGAGCGCAGAGAGACGCAGAGCGGAGCTCGAGCCACATCATGGGGAATAACAAATGGCCGAGTTCGAATCGCTCGGAAACGATTGCAACGCTCTACTGTCCACTCGCGCGCTCGCCGTGCCGAGTGATGCAAAACTATGAACTCATGGACGCCACCACCGCGTACAAGCAGCAGCAGCAGCAGCAGCAGCAGCAGCAGCAGCAGCAGTGGAGTCGTGCTGGAAGTGCCTCCCGCCTCCCGCTGCGCCTCGCTCCAACAAGATCTTTGGCTCCCAGGGCCCGCGCCCGCGCGGTGCCGCCGGCCTGGAGTAACGACAGTGTAACGACAGGACCTCCGCGGCGGCTTCTTCACTTTGCCCACGCGCGGCAGCGGCGGCGTAGGAAGAGGGGCAACAAAAAAAAAGAAAGAAAAAACAACACTGCAAGGAGAGCAGCGGAGCGCAGCTCAGGGGCACGGCAGGGCAAGAGGATTATCCGTGTGATAAACAGCAAACAGCGCGGCCCGTGCGGAACAATGTGCGGACCCTGGGAACTGAACTCACTGTCAGTGACGCAGTGCAGCACGTCCTCCTTGGGAGGTACATCACTATCTGCCCGACCATTCTGTGAGCCCGGCCGAGAGGCGCCAGGCGCCAGGTGCAACACGAAAATTGTGTATTAGCTGGATATTGGCATTCGGTGAAGTATTGGCGGCATTAGCTAATATTGTTTTGCTGTACTGGAAAACGCCCGATCTGGTATAACAGTGGCATACGCTGGTAGCACTGGTAGCTTTCTCAGGCAAAAATGAGCTGAGAGAGGTAATATGGGTAATATTTTCAGCAGGTTCCATATTAGCGGATACATTAGCTCTTATAGCGAATCTTTTTAGCAGATCATACCTTCAAACACAACACCTACACTAAACATAAAATTTAACTTGTATTTTTTTTTTATTTTGTGCAAGCGCCAGGCCCGGCGGCCGCCTGGAGAGTGGCAGAAGCAGAGGCACAGAGGCTGCCCCACGCAGCTGCGCTCAGACCCATCGTGTGTCACCGCTGGCGGCGTGGGCTCGAGCCTGTTGCCCTCATTCTCGCGCCCCCTTTAAAGTTTCAGGGTTCAATCGGCTTTTCTTTCGCACCGCCCCAGAGGAATAAGTCTGAGAAAAGAGAGACAGGGATAAAAACCGGCGCGAAAGTCGGAGACTGCGCATGGCAGGCTGCAGCCGCAGCACAGGGTGGGTCGCATCGCAGCGCACGCGCGGACGCGTTTCGCGACTCTGCAGGCGCTGCACGAGCAGGCTGGGCGAGCAGGCTGAGCGGGCCGGGAGGCGGGCCAGAGTGGGAAAACTGTCACAATCTAGGTACCCCCACAATGAACTCATCGGGAGGTGACGGGACGAAATTTTGGGTACCCGGAATTTAATTCCTGCTTCCCCCTGCGCTTGCGTGCTCTCCGGGTAGGCCGCCACCTTCACACGAGTTCTTGGCGGGCTGGCCTATCCAGTTTGTCGCAGGCGTTCCGCCTCGGTAACGGCCATTGTGGGGGCGCCATCTCTGTGCTGTGCTGGGTCGCGCACTATTCGCTCGCCAGCAGCAGCCACCAGCCGCTAGCTTTGCTGTGTACTTCTGCAGTAGGGAGTGGCAGCAGGCGGCTGCGGCGTTGGAGCGGTCGCACGCGGCGACGCAGCTGGTATTTGAACCTGGAGGGAGGGAAGTCCGGGCCGTCCTGGACGGGACGGGACGGGACGGCCGTTTTGCACCACTTTCACGTCCAGGCTGGAGTGGCTGGAGTCTGCTGGAACTGCGCTGCCGCTGCTGGCCTGGAGCAGCAAGCCGCACCGACGCAGGGTGGGGCGGGGCGGGGCGGGGCGGGGCGGGGCGGGGCCGAGCCGTGCCATTTCATTGAACCGGATAGGGCGGCGGCGTTAACCGGCGCCGCGCCTCCGCAACACTTTTACAGCGCAACAAGTCTAGAAACTCCACTTACCCGGCCTCCTTTTTCGGTTCCGTTGGCGCGGCGCGCGCAGGTCCGCAGGCGCAGGTGCGCACCCGTCGCCGCGGGGCAGAAAAGAGGATAGGCGCTCAGAAGTACGCAATAATCGAGCGGGAATCATCCAAGTCCGTCCGACCCCAGTCCAGCCCAGTCCACACGCGCCGTGGTGCACCAAGTGGAATGTAACTAAAGGATTTCTGCATCCTCCCGCATCTCCCGCTCCCGCTCCTCTCGACCGCCAGTGAGGACGGGACGCGGGCGGAGACAGGGGACGGACGGTGTCCCCTCACTTAATGCCCGTCAGTGCGATGAGCTCGTTAAGCTTCATTACGCACGCCCCCCCCCCGGGGTCCTTCGTGCGGCCCCGGCCCCGCAGGTCGTGTTACTAATTGTATCTGCGGAGGAGTAAGAAGAACGTCCTCCCCACAGCCGCGCTTGTTGCAGTCCGCGTCGTGGCGCTCCGTGCACATCGCCGTGCAGTGCAACATGATGACCATCCATAACACGGTAATGAGCTGTCCCCGAGGCCCCCGCGCCTGTCTCCGCCTCACTCGCCAACCCTGGACAAACCCGAGGGGTCCTTCAATTAAAAAATAAATAATCAGTCTACACCCAAAAACAAAATCAGTAAAAGAAGAAAAAATCAAGAAGTAATACGAAAAAAATGTGAAAAAAAGACACAGAAAAATCACGAAAAAACAGAAACATTAGAAAAAATCGGTGTACGCTTGTAGTGAAGGACCCCTCGGACAAACCCCGGTGGATTCGCGAATCGAACGTCTCTGTCTTTCCCCGCCGCCCCGGACCGGGCCGGGCCTCGGCCTGCCTCCACAGGAAGGGGGCACTTGGCGACACGCTACTCCAAGATTGGCGGGCATACTGCTGCGGCCCCGCGCGGTACGGCGTGGACGTAGGCGTTGCCCGGCCCGGCGTCCGGCGTGCCAGCGCGGCGCGCGGCCCGGCTGACGACTCCTTCTATATACACTGAGACCAGAGGGTTCTCACTGGACGAGTACGCGTTTGTCTGCCAGCACGGGCGACGTGGCCGCCAGGCCGCTGCTGTATCACCATGTTTTGCATGCGATTGTTTTTCTCCAAGATTTCAAAGTGAGCGTTGCACAGATGTGGGGAGACAGGCGGAAGCAGGGCCACGCTGCACCGCACTGCCTCCGGGAGGAGGGAAGGGACAGGGTAACCCGAGGCGTTCGCTCCTCCCGCGAGCGGTGCAGTAGTACACACCCGCCCCGCCGCCCAGGCCCCGCCCGCCAGCCGAGTGCATGTATACCTGTCCCGCACAATGGAGCACGCAAGCCGCCGGTCTGCACTCCCAAATCAAATACGAGACGCCCACACCCGCCCCTCCCGACCCCGCCACTCGAAACTGCTTTGCGGCCGTCCTTCCCGTGCCCGGCCCCGCCCGGCCCCGCCCCGGCCCCGCCCCGGCCCCGCCCCGCCCCCGCCCCGGCCCCGCCCCGCCCCGGCCCCGGCTCAGTCTACTTTACTTTTCATTCCCTCCCGACAAGTGTGAGCAGCTGTGCGCGCCAGGAGCGCAAGCGCGCTTCCGGGTCCGCCGGGTTGAGGCAAGGCAGGGCGGGGAGGGGCAGAGGGCAGGGCACCGCAGGGTAAGGACCGCACCTCACTGCAGATGGCGAAAATATGGAGCGGACGGTGACGCCGAGGGAGGGAAAATCACTCACAAAATGTGAACAATGATTTTTTTGACTTCTGATTCTTTTTTATTTTTCAAGGAAAGTTTCTGTCGATTTTTGATAAATTTAACAATTTTACCCCCATTACCATTCCTATTTTTTAAAAAAATTACATCTTTGTTTGTTTATTTTTCTCAATTTTTCTTAATTTTCTAAATCTTTCTTCTTCATTTTATTTTCATTTCTTTGATTTTTTAATTTAAATGTTTTTTTTTTTGGGGGGGGGGCATACAATGATTTTTCGAAATGACCTCCCCTCACCCGGTTGGCGTCGCGCCGGGCCGTGCCCTGCCGGCGGGGCCCAACTCTCTGCTCTCCCGCCTCATTCCGAAGAGCGCTCTCGCCGCTCTCGCGCGCCTCCGTCCTTGTCGCACTCTTGGGGCCCTGCCCCATGGGTGCGACAGGGACGGGGGTATGAGAGCGATCTTCGGAATCAGACGGCTGAGCCGTCCAAAATGCCTCGCGCGCGCATCGCGAAGAGAGTGTAGCGGCCCTAGTCGGCCAGGCAGGCGACCTCATTCACCTTGTCACCCATTTGTCGCACGCTGACACAGGGAGTAAGGGAGGGTCAGTGCTCCCGCTCCGCCCCAACCCGCCCCCGCCTCTCCTACCCACAGACAAACACAAACTGCTCGCCTTGCACCGCGCACACGTTGCATCTGCATGGTGTGGGAGGGGTGGGGTGGGGTGGGGTGGTTTGGATTGGGGGGAGGCCGAATCGAAGCTATAAGGAAAGTGCTTCATTCCGGTTGTACACACGTACACACCCACTCAAGTGCTAGTTTTATTTTTATTTTTTATGGACTTTGTTGTTAGCAGTCCAATAAATGGTTCCTGTTTTTCCATTTCGTAAGCTAATTCCAGGGCAAGAGCGGTCACGGGGTCAGGTCAGGACTCCTTGCCAGGCGGATGGCCGGGTGACCTGCAGTGCCTGCAGACCTGCCGGGGCCGACGGACGGAATGGCCGCCGTCACCTTCGGCTCCTCGGCAAAGCGGCGTCCTCTGAGCAGCAGAAAAGAGGAGAGGCCGGCGAGACCTATGCCGCAACGCCCAGTCCTCCCAACGACGGCCCCCATCACGGCTCCACGTCGGGGGCCCGGGCCCACCAGCCGGGCGCCTCAAAGTTCACGGCGCCAGCCAGGCAGGCAGTCATGCCCTGGGGCGGCAGGAGGGGCGGCGTGGCGATGGGGAGCCTGTTAGGCAGCGTGTCCTGTCGCATGGGGAGGATGTGACCCGGCGCACGGCACAGCACCAGCGCCAGCGCCGCCCCCACTGAAGCAAGGGCAAGGGCGGCGGCGGCGGCAAGACGGCCTGAGATAGGGGCGGCGGAGGCGGAAAAGGGGGAAGGGGGGGGGGAACCAGGTGCAGACAGCAGCCGTCTGATTCCGAAGACCGCTCTCCCGCCTCCGCCCTTGTCGCACTCATGGGGCACTGCCCTACCCGACATGGGGCACCACCTTAGATGCGACAAGGACGGAGGTACGAGAGCGATCTTCGGGATCAGACGGCAGCCCTCTGCCTCTGCCACGGCAGCAGGGCACAGAGCTCTGCGGCAGATGCTGGCTCAGTTCGGAAGAGAGGCGTGTCGGTGAGGTCCGGGCGGGGCCGGGGCCGGGGTCGGGGCCGGGGCTGGGGTTGGGCCGGGAAGGGTCGTGTCCTGCGGGGGCGCTATGGGAGGCACGAGGCGCCCGCCTCAAGCCATGCGGCCAAGACAGCTGACTTATAGTCCGAAGAGCGCTCTCCTCCCTCTGTCTATCTCTGCTATCTCGCACATATAGGGTGAAGCCCATGAGTACGATAGAGACATAAGCCGAGGAAAGCGCTCTTCGGAATAAATCCGCTGCCGTAGGGCTCCCTGCTGAAGAAGACAGAGGTGACCTGGGTGAGAAGGACATGTCCGCTGCGAGTGAGGCCTTACTTCACTTTTTCTCTTATTATTGAGATCGGTGACAGGAGTACGCTCGGAAGAGCTGGGGCTAGGCCATGGAGGAGTGGGAGAGAGGCGGGGTGTAGCTGGACCCACTGCTTTTCACATCTGGCGCAGCACCGCACGGCGGACCGCACAGAACAGAGGGACTGTGTGGGAACGGGCCGCTGCATGCTGCATCTGTATGCAGCCCAGCCCAGCCCGAGGAGCGCTCCCCTCGCTCTGTCTCGCACATATACGGCGCATCCCAAGAGTGCGAGGGAGAAAGGGCGAGGAGGAGAGCGCTCTTCTGAATCAGTCTGCAGGCCGGCCCCGGCCCCGGCCCGCTCTGGAGGAGACGAGACGGGCTGGGCGTGCTGATGACGTGCCCTTGGCACCGCTACACCTGGGCCCCAGCAAGGCGATTCCGAACACCGTTTTGTAGTGCTCTCTCTCTTGCACCTTATGACAGTGCCCCATGAGTGCGACAAGGAAAGAGCGACGAAACCAGTGTGCGGAATCACCCTGCTGCCCCTGCCCGGCCACGTTCCACCGCGCCCCGCGCCGCCGCCTGCACTCTGCGACACCCACCCACGGCCCACGGCGCCGCCTGCGATCTCCGGCGTGGAGAACCAGGCCGCCAAGAAGCAGAGGTCCCCGGTGCGGGGCGACGAGGGCGGGGCAGCGCGATGCCTTGCATACACGACGGTCGGGCAGACATTCCCCACTGGGGGGCACTCCCACAGCGCGAACAGTGTAGAGTGGGTTTTGCTGCGAGGGGGAAACAACTCAGAAATTTTTGCACTCCTCAGAAACAAAAATCAGAAAAAAATGAAAAATATTTCCAAAAACTCACAAAACATTCGGGGCATTGAAAACATTACAATAATTCAGGGAGGGTTTTTTTTTTTTCTTTCCGAATTAAAATTGTACATTGAAATTCAGAGTTTTGTTTCCCTCTCGGTTTGCTGTGTTCGGTGCGGTTCGGCGATGGGCATCGGGCTGCCAAGTTTTCTCCGCGAACGACAGCGGCCTTTCCTGCCTGTGAGTCCAACCGGGAGCACACATGTGTCGAAACCCGCGTCGACCCCCCCCCCCCCCCCCTTCTTCTCTCCACACACACACACACACACACACACACACACACACACACACACACGCACACACACGATAGACTCGTGACGTTTGAGCATGCCCCGCCCCGCCCCGCCCCGCCCCGCCCCAGGCTGCGCATCTCGCGTGGCTCGCCCCAGCAGCGGAGTGGCGAGGCCCGGCGGCCCGGCCCGGCCACACTCGTCTTTCTGAATGTTATACTACTTCTTGATGAAATGTGAAAGTTCATTGTTGGACGTTTTCAGTTTTCCATGTGATTCAACTGTGGCGGCCGCGGCGGCGGCGGCTCAAGGAGGAGGAGGAGGAGGATTCTCACCGGCGGCGCGCGGCGTAGGCGTGGCAGTGCGGCAGACCCGCCGCCCGCTCCTCCCTCCTCCTCGCCCCGCCACCCGCCACCGTCATGTATGTCCACGTCACGGCGGCCGCGCCCGGAGACCGCGCCCGCCGCATCCCCCTCTCCCAAAAAGCCTTAAATTAGAGGGCTATCATCGGCCGAGTCCTGGACGCAATTATCCATCACTTTGTGTTTGGCCAGATGGGTTAAGTTTGGGGCGCGCTGCCGCCGCCCGCCGCCGCCCGCCGCCGCCCGCCGCCGCCGGACGCGTAGCTGGTGCACTTGTGTGAAATGGCACGAATCGACGCGGTGGGTTGGGTTGGGGCGGGAGGGACTGTGGCTGTGAGTAGAATCAAACAGGGTGACCGGCGCAGAACAGGCGCAGCGCACACCCCAGTGAGAAATGAATCGATGTCCACGTCGTTTCGACGTCGAATCGCCCTGATTTTGTCACCAAAATCAACCTAATATCGATATTCAACGTCGATTCAACGTTGATTCGACCATTGCGTTTCTCACTGGGCACAAGCCGGGCGGAAGGGAATGACCACATCAGTGGTATTAGTTCGGTTGCTTTCTCGCTTGCTATTTCGGCAGCATATGGGATCAAGTCATAAAATTGACAAAAAAAAGGACAGCATGTGAAAGATTGCGATGTTGCTCGATTCCCTGATGCGGTGGTCCCTGCTCCCGCCGGTTTGGGACAGGCGGGCCCATTCATTGGAGCGGGCCGGGCCGCCGGGCCCCGCCTCGCAGTAGTCAATCATACCAAGCTTGTAACACATGCCGCACGTTGCCGTTTGCAAAGAGGGCAACCTTCTGTTTTGCACACCAGCACAGCATCGGCTATTCCGAAAAGAACGAGAGAAAAAAATGTTTCCTTTTTGTTTCGTGCAACGCTACACCGCATGCCAAGCTCAAGCTCGGCACTCGGCACAGCCTCCCCTCCTCCGCCCTCATGTACCGTCCGGCTGCCGTTTGATTCCGAAGATCGCTCTCGCGCCATTGTCCTTGTCGCGCTTATGGAGCCCTGCTATCCCCATCATAGGGGTCCTTCACATGAGCGACAAAGACGGGGGTACGAAAATCAGACAGCTGTGAGGGGTAAATAACTCCGAATTTTGACGTACACCACTAATTCAAAATTCACACTAATTCAAACTAATTCACACTAATTCAAACTAATTCACGCGAATTCAAAACTAATTCACGCAAATTCAAAACTAATTCACGCGAATTCAAAACGAATTCAAGTAAATTCACAACAAATTCACAATAATTTCAAAAAACTTTGCAATAAATTCAAAAAATTCAAAGCTAATTCAAAACGAATTCAATTAAATTCAGACAAATTCAATTCAAATTCACGATATTTGTACACCGAATTCAGAGTTGTTTACCCCTCGGACAGCTGGCCAGTATGACGCCGACGCGACGGCACGCGGTTCGCGCGAGAACTGCTCACTTGCGCCCTGCAGAGCTGCGGCTGCAGCGCGGGCAACAGGTCTCGCCCACGCACAACAGGGAGAGGGTGGCGGGGCGGGCCGGGGCCGCCGCGCCGGCACCGGACCAAGGACTCAGCAGGTCATCTCTCCTCGGTCACCTCTGTCGCTGCAAACCACCCCCTCCCGCCGCGGGACGTGGTCTGGCGACAGTTTCGGGGTTCAAGCTCCGATCCGCCTGGTTGACCGTGACCCTGCGGGGTGGCGCGGCGGGGACACACCGCACGGGGCGGGGAGGTAACTTTATAAACCGCACGGGGAACAGTCGGGCACGGGAGGGTCAGGCCAGGCCGGGGTGGAGGGGCAGGAGGGGCTGATTCAGGTGGGATGACGTTCTGTTATTGCTCAGAGCGTACCGAGAGAGCGCTGCGCTGCGCTGTCCTGCCAGCTGGCTGAGCTGACAGGTGCCGGCCGGAGCGGCCAGGGCGGCCGTGTCGTTGGGCCGCGGTGGGCCGGGTGCGAGTGCACATATGAAACGTATCGTGTGCTCCACTCGGAGATTACAGAGCAGCGCGAGCTAAGCAGTTCAGCTGGCAACGCTGTGTCGCGCCCGACAGGGCGGGGCGGGGCGGGGCGGGGCGGGGCGGGGCGGGGCGGGGCGGGGCGGGGCGGGGCGGGGCGGGGCAGCGCGGAGCGGAGCGGTGTGACTCCAGCGCAGCCCGCGACTGATAACGCAGCCGTCTCACGCATCGCCTACATCCTCCCGGGCGTGGCGGGGCGGGGCGGGGCACAACGAAGCGCGGCACATCTCGAGTGGGACAGGCGAGCGGGGCGGGCGCCGCACAGCCGTGTCGCTCCGCCTGCACCGCCAGGTCGGCGGCAACCCGCTCGGCAGTAACCAGTTGCTGGCAGCCTGTCCTGTGGCTGTGAGAGAGGCCGACGCGACGGCGTGGACGCGTGGCGAAGGCAGGCAGGGTGGACGGTGAACACAGTGTGGTCCTACAAGGAGGAGCTTTTGAAGAGGCACCAGCTCCGCCCGACACGAGCCGATCCCGCCCGGATGTGCCGCGCGGCGCGCCCCGCCCCGCCTGCATCTTGAATCAAGCGTCCCGCCCCGCCCCGCCCCGCCCCTGCCCGCCTGGGTGCGCGCCCCTGCCCCTGCACCGCGGGCCACCCGCCGCGCCGCATACACTATGAGCTTGTCACCTCGCATGGAGTGGAGTGGAGTGGAGGAGTAGCTTCCCTGCCCCTACGGACGGGCTCGTCCGTCTCGGCGGCGGCGCATTCGGGCCCGAGGTCGGCACAGCCTGCCCGCCCACGCCCACGCAGAACCCGAGTGGGGCATTTCGCAGCGAGGGGAATGACGGCGAGTGTACTGAGAGACTACCGACTATATACCCCGGTGCGCGATGAGAGTGACCTCCTCTGGATACCAACCTGAGGGTCTGAACGAGCTCCAGGTTGAGGCGAAGAATCACGCCTGCTCCGTCACGCAATCCTCCGGGTGTCGGTGGTGAGGCCGGTTCAGGCCGCTTCACAGAACAACTCGGTTCCAGATCCGGCTTAACGACGTCCCCTCGCGGCCATGGCTGCGCGGTGCGAGCGGGGAAGTGCAGGGAGACGCGCGTCACCGGGGCGGTCCGTCCACCACCTCTCTCTAATCACATGACACTCGACGTGACGAACGCCCAAAGGTGTGCCACCCCCGACTGGAAGCGGCGGGAGGGCGCGGGAAACGTCAACCTGCTCCGGCGTGACGGGGTCACGTCACGACACCGACCACCACGGCTGTCACGGCACGGGCACGACACGGGAGCGGAGAGGAGCGGAGCGCGGCGACGTCTCGACCGAGCACGAGGCACATCCGCAGTGAACTGACTGGACTGGACTGACGGGGAGGGGGAGGCCCCGGGGCCCGCGCCGCGCCGCGCGGCAGCGGTGGCGTGCGAGTAGCGACCCTGTCTCCCTCTCGCTCTCACACACCCAGGCTGCGCGGGAAAAAAAAGTGCGCTGTCAAACCGCGCCCGTGTGGGTTCGAGAGAGATGGACTGCTCGCCTATACGCAGCGACAGATCTGCCTATAACGTGTGTACAAGGCAGTACAAGGGGCGCATGCGCAGCGGAGTCAAGCGTATAGTCCGTGCTTAAGGGGTTAGTTAGATTTGCTGTTGGTTGGGGGTTTCCCTGGTTTCCTTCTACTGCATTGCATTTGTCCCTTTGAAAATCTATGGAGAGCGACTTAAAATGCCTAGTACTTTACGTGGCGCCGATCATGGAAAAGCATTTAGAAAGACTGAAGATTGATTTTAAAACAGAAATTGATTCCAACAGGAGTCTTGAAAGAATATGCACCTTTGAAGAACTAATTGCTGTGCTTTTGAAAAGGGATTTCATCAATGATGACGACAGGACGACATGGAAGAAACTCAATCCAATCCTCCAGAAATATGAGGACGTCAGCTTTTACAGAAATCAAGATTCTTGTCTGAATAGTTCTCATGGAAATGGTACTTCTTTTCTTTTTAAAACCAGTTTGATGTGTTTATTGCTGTACCTGTAAATTCATGGCTTATTACATTATTGGGTCCGACAACTGTTCATATATTTCTAGATGGTTCCGATCCACGAAGAAATCTACTTGGAGCTCCGCAACCTCTTGGCCTTCCAGTTGACGGTTTGTTTCCAGTATTGCCTAAGTATTAGCTGTGCCTCCCAAAGGGCAGGCTGCTGCGGGCTGGTCACTCTAGCACCAAAGTGAAGCAGCGTGCACGAACCCGCAATGTTTTTGAAGTCCAAAATTTGTACATAATTTCCAATTCAATTGCAGTTTGGCCTTGACATACCTTGATACGAAAAACAGTTCTTAAGATCTACAAAGGCAGAAATTGCAGTTCTTCGTGTCAAGGCAACAATGCAATTTAATTGGAAATTATGTACAAATTTTGGACTTCAAAAACACTGTGGTCTCTTGCGAGCTGCTTCACTTCGAGGCTAAAGCAACCAGCCCCCAGCAACCTGCCCCATAAAGCTTACTTTATGACCTGCCCTTTTGGGGGCACTGACTTCTAGTGACTGTTCCTGGACTCGATATCAAACATCATGAAAATTTAATGTATGTTTATCATCTTTTCAGTAATTTCATATTTGTCAAAACGCATCTCTTATTCCTGGAGGTTCTTTGCCAGGAATTTGGGGCTAATGCAAATACATATTGATGATATTGAGCAAGAATGTGGGAAGAACTATTCCAAATGTGTAATACAGGTACAAAACATTGTGTTGAAAATCAGAGAACAAAGCCTCTTGAAGTGTCAAATTTAATCCACTTTACTCTGCTTATAGGTCCTACACACTTATGAAAAAAACAGAGGCTGGATGTCAAAAACTGGAAGTACATTTGGTGATATTCATAGGGCTCTGAAATTATTAAACAGTGGGGATGAAGTTGAGTACTTGGTGAATGGCTTTGTTAGACTAACTGGCTTCAATCAAAATTGAAGCTTCAATACACAAATAAAATTAAATCATACATTTTTTACATTTTATATGTGTTTATCAAAATGTTTACTCATCTGTCTTCACATGCCAAAATTCTTTCCCTTTAACTTGCTGTACCCAAACACATATGGAAACACACCCACATGAGCACATCAACCTGGATGATCCAAAATAAGTTGAAGGGAATGAGATAAATTAAAATCACAGAAACCAACTTTTTTTAATGGCATATGTCATTATCTTAAAAAATTTAAAACAAAAAAAAAAAAAAAAAAAAAAAAAAAAAAAAATTAAAGAAAATACGGGGTTAAACAAGACTAAAGTTTGTGGTATTGTTACCTAGGTAACCAACATACATGATGAAAGAATTTCTAATAGCACTGGAAGGCAAAAAATAAGTAATTTGCTCATAAGGCACTTTTAAGATAAATTTATAAAAAGTTCCTCAACGTCAAAATTGATTGGCTAAACATGACTTCAGAGAATCAATTCACATCTGACAACTTCATCATTTTCCGGTTTCATTTAAAACCACAAACACACAAATACCAAAGAAGAAACTGTCTTAAACTTAAAATGAGACATCACAATCACAAAAGATATCAAATGATTTATCATAATCAACACAAAAGTAGCATTATGCATTTAAAATTGAATCTGTGATCAATATCTTGAAACATTCCGGATTTTTTTAATCTTTAAAAGAGCCAAATGTAATGCTGAAGCAGAGAGACACTTTGTGGGGTGGGGCACATTATTCAAGTAGGCAACAAAAATGCCAATCTTGAATGGATATAAAACAATATTCTAAGATAACT
The DNA here is from genome assembly GCA_029379305.1 of Frankliniella fusca. Taxonomy (NCBI): domain Eukaryota; kingdom Metazoa; phylum Arthropoda; class Insecta; order Thysanoptera; family Thripidae; genus Frankliniella; species Frankliniella fusca. The sequence goes on along the minus strand of JAHWGI010001430.1, from coordinate 1,119,253 downwards.
TTAAGATACATTGAATACAAGTAAACCTCAAATAATTGAAAAAGTTCATGATACCAGTGCTAGAGAGTTAATTTTTTTTTTTTTTTTTTTTTTTTTTTTTTTAACGAGGCTATTTTAAAACAAAGATCAACAAGAAACAGTAAACCAACAGCATCAATTTAGTTAAGAACATGTGTTCACCAAACTTCTAACTAGAATTTTTCTAATGAGATGAAAATGCTTGGTGTTATCATTTGTCAAACTATAAAACAAATTTTGTAATGAAACATTACAAACATTCAGAAAAACTTTTGCGTTAACACCAAAGCAAATATAAATGCAACAGATTAACATAAAATCTGTGCATCAATAACAGTTATACAGTGTATTGATTTCTTGTAACAGAGCCAGTCTTGACCATGGTGTCTTTATGCATCTGGTAGCCAAGCGAAGATTTGTTGTCCAAATTCAAGCGTTCTTTGAGTCGCCGCCTGAAAGATACAGGTAATGTAGTGGTTAAACACAGAAAATGGAAATCCTATTCCTTCAGGTAATTAATTGATAAAACTTTTGCAGCAAGTTGGTTTTCAGACAAAGATATAACCTCACAGGAGCATGCTCAGTGCAAAGCAGTGAACTAAAATATTTCACTATACTAACCCAATTTCCAGGACTGAGTTGGCAGCTTGTCCATTGGCTGTCCAAACAGCAATTTTATCTATCTTTGCTCTGACATTCACAACAGCTCCACAAATATCATCACTGTGCTCATCAAAAGCTTCTCCAACCATACATAAAAGCTGTAATGATCACATCAGTAATAAATAAAAGGGGGCATAGTTAATATAGGGAACTGTTTCAAGCTGAACTCACAATTTCTAGCCAGAAGCGGTCAAGATCAGTCTCTCGCTGCTTCCTGTCTAAATTAATTAGCCAACGTCCTCCAGCTCTATTAGCGCTGTCCTCCCACATCGGCTGAATGCCCGTTTTGAATAGAGAATAGTCACATCCCACACGCAGCTGACTAGGCAATCTAATATGATTATAAAGGCTGGAAAATAGTAAAAGAAGTGTCATCAATAATATTAACACTGACATTGAGAGCAGTGGTGCCAATTATAAAAGTAAAGCTACCTCCAGAAGTCTTCTACAGTGTTGAAGCTGGTAATTTGGCGTTGATTTTCTTCCCATGTCTTACTGTTATTCTTTTCAAAATACCAGAGAGTCCAATTACTATGAAGTGGATGTTTTATCAACATATCATTGGCAAGGCTATCTGGAGCAACATAATCACCAGCATCCTAGAAAAAAAGTTTTGACAAGTTGTTTTGAATGAAATACTGTGACAGCCCAGCACTCACTGATTACTGAATGATACACTGACATTTTAGACAAAAATTGAATCAATGGCAAAACAACAAATTAAAATATAGCATATTTAAATGTTCAAGTAGACACATAGAGTAAAGATCTGAAAAAAACAGTTCATATAAACTCGACAACCGAGAGTATGTAAGACCTCGAAACCGTGGCAGTGAAGTTGACAATCATAGAAGACGGTAGTTGTTGCCAAAGCTTTCGTATTCGAACGTCATCTCGCACCCACGTATGCTACTACTGATATGCAAAAAGCATCTACCGTATTGCTTGATTTGGCAAGATGATTCGAGACTTCATAGAATAGATTCCTTAATTAAAAGATGAGCAGACGTTTAGAGTAAATTTCGCGACCTTGCAACAAATCCGGTACGAAGCATATGGATAATGTTAGGTTACTTTCATATAATCCTGACGGATGGCTGTTATTTGCTTGAAGCTTTCAGGGAAATGTCTGCACACAATTCCATTGACAAATTTCCATTCTACACACAACCTACCTCTCTTTCCACTTCTTTAACATCAGCCATGATCCACAAAATCACAAAAAAATTGGGAGGAAAACCAAACCGAACGGGGTTGGGGTTATCAGCCGAACCGAAATCTGTCTCTAGATGCACAGTACATATTCACATTTACTTTCAAGCTACATTCAGCGATGTTCGACAAGGCGCAGAGCACTGTTAAATTGCCGGCAGGATTTAATCATGGAGACAGGCCTGACTCCATGATTTAATTGTGCAGTTGTGCAGCGGAGCAGCGGAGCTCCTGCTGTTCCGAAATGCCGGACTTCCCACTTCCCGAGTGCGTCATTTGCATGAATGAAAACAGATATATTCCTGCATTTACTAACTCTCAGGCGAGGTCCCCCCATCATATCCCGTATCTACTTTTTCTTCTTTTGCAAAAAATTCTTTTCGCTGTAGTTTTCGAGTTCTTCGCCAACGTACGCGTACCCCGCCAATCGCGGACTCGAACGCAAGGACATCGGCCAGGGCGAGGGGAAGGCCGAGCAAGATGGGTTGCCAACAAACCAGGCGACACAACCATGATGCATCAGGCGTCGAGGTGGTGCTGCACATAAACGGCGTTCTCATGCATGTGTAACTTAACTATCATCAATGAAAACCCAGAAAAGGTATTTTGGAGCTTAAAAATATTTACAGCCACATTTTAAAATTTATTGCAGACATATATACAAAAAGATTGAAAATATAAAATTTTATGTAAAATAAGAAACTTGTAAAAAATCTGGCAAGTGTAGGCATGGTTTCTATTAATTTTAAAATCAGGTAAATATTTCATCAGTTGGAACCAGACAGGGGCTTCCGCTCCTTCCGTTCAACATGCAATTTTGAATTAACGCTTTTGTCTGGGGTTTCTATGTTGAGATTTTCCTTATTACCCTGGCAAAAAATAAAAGGCTCAAAATAAGATAGTCAAGGAGAAAAAATTGATCAAATGCTGAAAACTTGAAAGCGCAGCTGCAGCTGATCAACTTACAATTACATCATTATCTAATTGGCTTGCATCTGAATCAGCCTCTGATTGAAGACTTGCTGATTTTTTGGGGCTCTGCAAACAGAATTTATTTCAATTATTATTATTACTAGATACAGTTTATTACAGATTATTAAATGAAAATGTTAAATGTGATATGATACAGTCACTATCCTTGATATCCTTACCATCTGAGATATGATCCTGTATCTGCTTCTCAAACGTGCTAAAATTCTTTCATGTGGAGATGTTGCAGCAATATCACGTGGGATATGTAATTCTGACCGCTGAGGTGTTTTACCTGGAGAAAAGAACACGTTTACTAAAATTTTCAGAAGCATTTTTATTAAAAGTTTGGTTTGATTTGCCACAGGAGGTATGTTACCTGTAGGAGTGGCTGGCTTTGCTCCAAATGTTTCAACATATTCAACAGCATCTTCATACTCATGCGTTTTCTGGGAAAGCTCTGTGGTAAGTTCATCTAATGTGCCATGAAGTTCTGAAGTAATGCTTTTGATCCCTGTCTTCAAACATTCCAATGCAGACACTTGTTCGGTCATGTGATAGTCAATATCCCGTCCAGTTGAGTTTATAACATCCGAAATATTCTGCAAAATTAAAAAATAAAAAAAGAAAAAAATGTCATTAAGGTATCAAGCCAATAAACTACTGAACTTTTTGTTTTAATAAATTCTTACCTGTGTAGTAATATTACTGGATGACTCAAACTTTTCATACTGTTTCGAGCGTTTACAGAAATGGTCTTCAAGATTGCTTTTAAAGAAATCTACTGCACTGTCACGTCTTGCAACCAATTCACACTTAACATCCTCCGTTTTAAATTCTGGGTTTAGTTGAAGCTTATGAAGAGAGAAAGATTAATGTTGAAAGTGCAATTCAGGCATCACATAGGCAAAATTTTCTAAGGTTACTCTAAAATGTGACTCTTACAGTAAACATGGCATCACATTGAAGAAAATACAAAATGAAAAAAAAATAAAAAAATCTTTAGTTAAAACTTACCTCATTTATTTCATTTTCCACATGTTTAGGAATTTGATCAAGGTTTTTTTCCAAAGCAGTCTGCGCTGATTCCATTATCACTAACTGAGATTTCAAGGAGGTTTCCGAGAGAGTATGCACTTCACTCATTTTACTTTTGACAGAAGAAACATTGTCTTCAGCTAGTTTTGCAAATTTGTCAACAAGAACTCGTTCTTTTTCATCCAACAATCCTAGATCAGATATCATTTGTCTCAATGAGTCAAATTTATCCCTCTTTTCCTGCAAACAATGAAGAAATACTAAGAACTATTCATTCTCCTATACTATGAAGTAACATCCCACTTTACACTTAAGTTCAAGGAGGAGTAATAATAGCATCACATGGCCCATGCAATCACTGACTACATCTCAAGCTGTCATTAGTCAATGTCTACAAAAACCAGTGACAGACCATGAGCTTGTACATGCAAATGAGGCAGTAAAACAAAAGCTGTACCTGCTGTATTTTCAAAACTTCCTCATACAAATCTTCTTTTGCTACAGTATATTCAAGTGTGGCACATGCAGCATCCAAACTTTCAGATATAGGTTGAAGGGTACTGTTGAACTGCGCTAAGCCTTTATCTGCCCATTGACTCACATCTTCATTCACCTTTTCCAAATCTAAACTTAATTTTGTGTTTGCCTTGTCCATGTGATGCTCAAATTTTTCTTTCACATCAACGGCCAAGCACATGTCTTCCTCAAACTGAAAAAATTGTAACATTATTATAAATGCTATTAGAGGTGGGTGGTAAAAAACTGTTAGCTCTGCAGGTATTTTGTACATAACACCAGCATTTGTGAGATTCAGAATCTTTGGACATGATGGTATAGTTTGAAATTTTCCCATGGACCTGAAATGTATTTACGGCCAAAGATAGGACAAGAGGATACTAAGAGATTACTTACAGTTGTCTTTAAATCATAATCAATTATTGATATAGAGTCCAAGAAATTTCTTGCAGACTCCTCAAGACTATCCAGAAGTTCTGAGTCATTATTGACAACAGCATCAAATTCAGATTTGAATGACATAATGAGCTCATCAACTTTGCTTAAATTCCTAGCAGCAACAACCGTTTCATTAGAGTGATCTTCAAGAGCATTAAATGACTTTTTTGTTAAGGCTGAAACAGAAGCCACTCTGTCTGTCACCAAACAGACTTTAAGATTCAGGGAAGATAACAGTCCATCAATTCTGAAATAGAATGTTTGAAATATGAGTGCAAGGTAAAGATACAAAATTGCAGCAGATCAGCAATCAACATACAATTCATTGTTTCTTCTGTTAAATTCTTCAATGGACATCTGGTTCCTTTCAGATGCAATGCGAGTTCGCTCTACCTTGTCAAACAGAAGTTCAGCATTTTGGGTGCATTCAACTGAGGTTTGGTGAAGGCTAGAAGCCTGATCTGAGAGAGACTGTAAAGTTTCCAAGTGACACATAGTAAGGTAATCCTTCTCAGCAGTGTCCTTAACAATTTCTGTCTTTTTGGTTCTTAGACTGGATAATTCCTTTTCCCGCGCATCCTTAATGTCAGAGCGCTCCCTGACCTCTTTTTTCACAACTTCAACTTCCGAACATAGCTCATCCAAGATAGCCTGAGAAGAAACAATTTCATGCGGGGCATGAGTCACAAACCTATAGATAAAGGAGAAAAAAATCTTAGACTCAACTTTACCTTTCTCTTTTCATATTGTTCAGTTAGAGCCATAATTTCTTGTTCCTTAGATTTAATTTCTGTCTGTAGTTGATCCAACATGCCCATCATATTATCATACTCAAATTGGTCCAAATAGATTCCCGAGCGTTGCTGTGTAGCCTCCAAATCACGTTGCAATCTCTCAATTTCTTCAGAGTATTCCTAAGTTGTTCCAAAACAGGAGTTTTCAGGTAGAGTTAGGTTTTTCATTAGACTTACAAACAGTTCATAGCTAATATATCTGAGATCTTAGGACAAATAATACCTTGAGCAAGGTCTTCTTACACAGTTTTTGGTTTATTTCTGGTTTGTTTTGAATATTTTTGGCTCGATGAGCATATTCTAGGGTGCTCAGTGTTTCCTCCAAATTGCATGCAGCAGGAGAAACTGTAGCAATAATGGAAGTCTTTGTGCGGCCTCCGAGTGACTCTTGAAGAATTCTTGTGAGCTTGGATTCTCTAATGGGACAGAAAATATTATATTTATCAACAGTCATTTCAATACAATATATCTGATAAGAAAGTTAGGAGTGCAACAAACCTGTATGGAATATGAGGAGAGTGGTCAACCAGAGCTGTAATTACTCGACCTAAAGTAAGAAGGGACTGATTGATGTTTCCTGCCTCTCTAGCACGTTTGTCTACTGCACCTGATCTGCCAATATTTTCGGATCCAGCCAGATCCACAAGATTCATCTTCCCTGTCCGCATAAATTCCTCTCCTTCATTAGCTGATTCTCTGATGTGTACAGTGACAGTGAAAACTGTATGTGAACGGCTTGAGTGAGCATTCATAAGAGTTTCAGCAGTCTGTCTTTTAAGAGAGCCTTTTTCCAGAATTTGGTATACATCAGCCTTAGATTGGACAGAAACCTCTTCCAAACCATGAATGATGACAGCACCTTTTTTGTTGCTATCTTCAAATATTCTGAAAGATTTCACAATTGCAATCAGAATAATTTGGAAAAAGTAAAACATACAACTTGAATCAGAAGAACTAACACTTGTCTACCTTAACTTTGTTGTGTCTTCTGCTGGTGACAATAGGTCAAATAACTCTTCATTATACAGCTCTAAAAAGCTTACTTTGACACAAAAGTCCACTTGAAGAAGCCTCAACTCATCAAATAGCTGGCTTAGGGTACGAGGGACGATGCCAGCAAGAGGATCATTTTCCCAAGACATTGTGTTTGAGTTAGGTGATCTCTCACCTTCCATTGTGAAAGTTTTACCAGTTCCTGTCTGACCATATGCAAACACGGTACAGTTATAACCACTGAGTACTTCATCAATAAGTGGTGCAACAACCGCTCGATAGACATCAATCTGAAATGGTAACCAGAGACATATGGGCAGCTGAAAAACTTAACAATAATCCCTAAAACAATATTTTTATTCAATTATATATGATTTAGAACTAGTAAAACAAAAGCAAGCTTACTTGAGCAGAATTTGGACCAAACACATTATTAAAAGTAAACTTCTTGAAGGTATTATTTTGCTTACTATCCTTGACTGAAATTTCTCTGTCCGATTTTACTTCCACCACAGAACGAGACATGCGCTCCAAAGCATTTGTGGGTCTGAAATTGAATTGTCATCATTAAATAAAAACAATTACTGACAAATTGAGTAAGACAAGCGGCAAGTACTGGTCTTTATGGAGTGTTGAGAGGGTGAAGCAAATGAATAGCCAGTGCAAAAATGTCCCAGAACATATTGGCCTTAAGGTGGGAATGTCCTACTCTGCCTTGGGCCATTTTTACAGTCTCAACACTTTTTGCCTTTACTACTTTAAGTCCGTGCTATGAATGACGAGCAAGGGACTAGGGGCAATCCTCCTGGTTCAAACAAAAACTGATTGCAATGTTTCTCACACGCCCAGAAGTAAAGTCCACAATGGAAGGGTCCTGGGTCTTCTTCAATAAAATTACTTCAACTGTCATTGCAAGGGTCACATGTGCACTTGCACCTTTACTCAATAATGCTGAATCTTAAGATTTAAGATTGACGTTAAATGGTCTTTATCAAATTTGAGCTAGGATATCTGCTGTCAATGGTCCTCAGAGCAAATTTCTTTGAGAAATTTCTACACATTTGCAATGCGTATAACTTCAAGAGTTTGAATCTTAAAGCAGTTGGTTTCCAAAAACTTGTTTGTGCTGTGTGCGTTGTTAACCACCTGCTCGTGCACGTCAATTTTGTTGGGACTTTCTACTTCGTGCCCAAAAATCCTTGCACAAAAGTGAAATGAGAAAGGACCTCGGAAAGAACATATTAGACCAGCCATTTCTTCCTCATACCGCAAAGAGCTCCACTTACTTACCTCACTCTCACAAATACTTGTATATTTTCGTTACTGTCGCTTCGATTGGAGGCCATGTCTTTCTCAACTAAAGTATTACGACCAAAGTACGTATCCCAACCAAATAAGGAACAAGGGGCAAAACTTTCGGGCATTCGACGGTTTCGGTTTAAGCGGTGAGCTGGTTTGGCGAGTTTGAAAGTTAACAAGGATGCCAGCCTTGATGCCAGCAAAGATATTAAATTCCAAGAGTCTGGCACGCGACTCTGTGCCTTGTGCGTTGCTCGGAAGCGCTCTCTAATGCAGATCCAATGCCTAACGAAAACTCTTTACTGATTCCCAGCATCAGATAACTATTCGACATTTTCTTGGTTTGATAGTTCAGTCCATTATATCTGATATATTTGAATGTTGCCATCCTTGCCTGCACTCCTCCTCTCCAGCAGACGATATTTTTATGCACTCAACAAACAGGACTCACGTTTGTCTAAAACCGCTTACGCTCTGTTCGTGTAATCATCATAAATTTTGGAGATATCTTTTTATGACGCTGTGGTTGTTAGTAGAGCAGGTAATTACTGCATTCACATTATTTAGGTACAGAAAAGTTTTAAAGCTATTTAACTTTACGAAATTTGGACCGACGATATATGTATTTTGTTGCTATTTCAAGGCAAATCAAGGAATCGTGACATTATTGTAGGCCTTCTGAACAAATTTTACCAATTTTTTTTTATTAGCAGCACGTTTTACCTTTTAAGCAATCACATTAACTAGTGCAGCGTTTCTTTTGCATTTACTCAGTGTTTGGTGTTCCTAACAGAATGCCTGGAAAGGTAAAGGTGAAGATTGTGGCAGGCCGCAACTTGCCTGTCATGGACAGGTCTAGTGACACAACTGATGCCTACGTTGAGATAAAGTTAGGCAATACGACTTATAAAACAGATGTGTGTAGGAAGTCATTGAACCCACAGTGGAATTCAGAGTGGTATAGGTTTGAGGTAAGGTATTTGTTATGATCTGATTGAAAATTAGCTGGTCCGGAGCAGATGAGCTTTAGAAATTTGACCTATCTTCTACTTCTACAGAAGACATTATTCTTGGTTTACTGCACAGGTAGATGATTCCGAATTGCAAGATGAGCCTCTACAGCTTCGCCTGATGGACCATGATACTTATTCTGCCAATGATGCTATTGGAAAGGTATATTTAGATCTAAACCCTCTTCTTCTACCAGTCCCTCCAGCTGCAAAGAATGTACGAATAGAGAGCAATGCTCCCGCCTCTGCAAATTCTGGTAAATGGTTTCACGGTGAGGTAGTCTTAATGTCAGAAAACGGAGAATTTTCTGAACTGATCTAAACTAACTTTTGCATGAAACATTTAGGTTCAGTTATGTCTGGCTGGATTCCTGTGTATGACACAATGCACGGAATAAGAGGAGAGGTTCATGTAATTGTCAAAGTTGAACTTTTTTCGGACTTCAACCGTTTCCGTCAATCTTCTTGTGGAGTTCTTTTCTTTTGTTGTAAGTGGTGGAACTGGTGTATCCTTTTTATCAGCTAGTGCTGAGTGAAGTTTTTAAATTATACTGTTTGCAAAAAATAATCAATTTCATAAAAAAATTGCAGCTTCTGTCATACCTTACGGTTATCATGCACAAATAATTCATGGCTTTGTAGAAGAGCTGGTTGTAAATGATGATCCAGAGTATCAATGGATTGATAAAATTCGAACACCAAGGGCATCTAATGAGGCAAGGCAAACACTGTTCTTTAAATTGTCCGGTGAAGTCCAACGAAAAATTGGACTGAAAGCTCTGGATTTGGGGGGTAATGCTGTGATTGGGTATGTATGTTTTGCCTGTGTTGAATTATAAGGTTTACATATTTGATAGTTATAGTTTTATTTGACTTTAGATATCATCAGTGCTTTGATTTGGAAGGAGAGTCCGGCATTGTTGCAAGAGGAATCGGTACCGCTGTCTCCCTTGTCCGACTTCAAGAGAGTGCTGTACTGAATACGTCCTGCCAGGATGAGTAAGTTTAACTTTTTCTCTATTTTGATGATGGTTACAGTTGTTGCCTGGCTGCTCTGCACTTGGTTTCTTGAATGAGACATGTAATACAGTATAAATATCGGTGATACAGATACTCTCTCAAAGAGTTTTTCTCAGGGTTTTTCCATAAGAATGCCTAATAAGATATGAGAATAAGGAATTTTTTCTGTTTTGCCAATAAGACAGGCATTGCTTCAAGTACATTTCTCGCCACAGTGTTTAACAGAAAACAGAAAGTGCTACACAAGAGAAATGGATGGGTGTTTTCAGATGGAGTTTGACTGCACTCTGATATGTTAGATCCAATTTAATAATCAATAATCAAATATTTTATCTGTTTTATTAAAATCAGCAAATATACCAAAAACAATTATTTTTCCTCTGTTCTGGTGTAGTTTCTAATCTGCCTTTCATTGTTATACTGATCTCAAAAAGGAAAAAATTCAAATACCTGTGTATCAATCTTTCTTGCATACTGCTTTCTACAACAATCTTGATTTGTCTCTTATCCGTCTCTGTGGTGGTGTCACTAGTTCTTCAAAGACTTAGCATTTTTTTTTTTTAAAATTTATGTATACATATACGTATATATATTTTAGTTTTACTAGTATTTGTTTTACAATGTAGTTTAGAAATTTGGAAACAAGTGAATTCAAATGTTTTCTGAACTATCCCTTAATGCTTTGCCTGTTTTGTGATGTGCGTGGGAATGTTTTGTCTGATCCTTTAAGAAGACACATGAGGTCACAGGGGTTTGCTCAGAGCTAAGAGCAGTTTAGTTTGCAAGCAATACACATAAACTTAATTTCTTTTTCCACCCTCTTTTTCCCCCCTCAGTTTGACTTCGACGCTTACAAATTTGAGATTGTACTTTGATTCAATCTGGGCATCTTTAGAATTCCAGCCTGAGAGCACATTAATCTTTGTTGTTTGCAAGCATTTTCAATCATAAACAAAGCATGGAATGTGTTCTTAAACCTTTTTTAAATCATTGTGTTTTTTAAAAATTTATTTATACAATATGTTTTAAATATGTTCAATAAATGCAAAGTATGCGGTAAAGTTTTAAGGTGTAGGGACCATATTCAAGCACTCTTATTTCTAAAAGAAAGCAAAGCTAGGAAATTTTTGAAATTTCTAAGTATTTTCTATTCATCCCACATGTTTGGTATTTTGATATTATTGGGTTGTTTTCTTTAGCCAGTTTGAAGTTTAATGAGAGGAAGTAAGTTACTGTATTGCTTTTTTGTGTACTGACCCATTTTCTGAGCTCCCCCCCCCCCCCCCTTTTTTTATGTTCGGTTTCTTTATCTTCTGCACTTACCTTTCCTTTTCTCTCGCTGAGTTTCTGTCTCTCTGTTAGTTTGAGTGTGTGTTTGTTATGAGAGTGAAACGTTGAAATTTTGAAGTATTAATTTTGCTAATGTTAATTTGTGAAAGATCCAGTCTTTGAAGTCCAACAGTTAAATTGAATAATTTCTCTGCCATATTTGTTCCAAATGTTTGAGGAATAAAAGTTTATTCCTACAATAATTCTACTCCAAAACCTTACCATGACCAATTAGCTACGCCTACTTACCTACTCAAAAGTAATTCATTTGAAAACTACTTACATTTCAGTGCTATCGTTGTCTTTAATTTATGATAATTTTATAAAGAAAGAAAGCAGAAAGTGTGTCCATATTAACTGTTGATTCTTTACAGCCAAACTGTCAGAATTGAAAAGCTGTTTCAATTTTTTTTCATCAACGTACTAAAACATTTCTTTTTTTCCCCTTTCTTCTCTGTTTTTTCCTTGCATTCCATCTCTTTCTCTCTCTCCCTCTCTACTTATTTTACCTGCTTGCTTTGCTTTTAAAATTGCTTTTTGAACTATCCTCTATGTTTTCTGGCCTAATTGTATTGTAGATTGTTACTTTCCCCCTTTCGCAATTCCACATCCCTCTATGCTGCACCCTCTTCTCCACGTCTTTTTGTCATCCCACCTACTCCCACAACCTGTATTAATCCAAGTTCACCTCTTTTACCGAAGAAGGCCAAAGAAGATCGGTTATTTCCTGTAATGGGGTCACGGTTTCCCAAAGCAAAGCTGAACAAGAAAGGGAAAAAGAGACCTGTTGTGGTGATTCCAGTGCCCAGTAATCAGAGGCCTTTCACCCATCGTCGGCAAGGTTCTGCCCCATTTGAATTCGCCCACCATGCTCCATATAAAAGACAAAATTCCACAAAATCACTTGTTACAGACTTGTCAGATCTACGGCATCTTCTTGAACAAGAAGATATGCGACAGAGTCCAGGTTCTCCAGGAAGCAGCAGATTTTTGAAAGCCATTCGTCACTTTCCCAAGAAAGTAAATGCCTTAAGAGGAAGAATGCAATCTACTGACGACTCTGATTTTGATACTATTTCTTGTTCTTCTTCAAAATCACTCTCTCTTGACCTACGAAGAAAATCTCAAAAGCAGCCAAGGAATGATTCTGTGACAGCTGCTCTCATTAGATCTATCATGATGGATTCAGGAAGAGATCTGGAGGATGGAGGGGGTTTGAGCAGGGTTGTGGAAAGTGAGGAGACAGTTGTATCTGCTCCAGCAACTCCAAAATTGAATCTATTTTCCAGTTCATCAGAGATTGAACTTGGAGGAGCAAAAGAGCTCATACACCAAATATCGTCTGACATGGAGGAAAGTATTGCATTCATAGAATCATCATCATCATCTTGTGGTTCATCAACTACGGGGGATGAAATAACCGATTCTTCTGCTGCTAATCTTAAGGATGAAGAAAGTTCAATTTTAGAAGATTCCGACCTTGCTGAGGAAAAATTAAATGTTGATGCCACTTTAGCAGATGACAACATTGCTCTCCATGCCCATTTATATCCAGGAAAAAATTCCAAAGGGAGAGTAACATTCGGTGGCAATGAAACAGTTCAGTTTTATCGGAAGAAAAGCAGATCTCTGTCCCCAAAAGGTCAAAAACTTTCCTCTGATGTGTTTCGTAAGGAAGTGTCTCTCTCACCAATTCTTGTGAAACATAAGAGACATTCAGAAGTGGAGTATGCAAGCCAATCTTCTAGCCTTTCAAGTTCAAAGCAATTATTTGACTGTGCTCTCATCAATTCACCTGAAAAACGAAAGGATTGTGTCCAGCAGGATTTGTTGCCGATCTATCCAAAGAAAGGCAAGCTTTGGAAACAATCAAAAGTGTCAATATGTGAAAGGGGAGATAATCTACTGCCTGAAAGTCCATTTGATCAAGAGTTTACTGCCGCTGCTGTTGCACTGAAAACTGCTTGTTTTGATGTTGACATCGAAGATCTGCCTCAACCTTTTGAATCGCCAAATCCTCAAACCCCACCCAACACATCATCCTCTTTCTCCCTTCCACCATCTCCTTCAACGTTGGAGTGTGGTCCTAACACTGGTAAAAATAGACTTGATGTAGTTGCTTTTATTGCTGGAAATAGCCCATCTGCATGCCCTAGTAGCTCGCATCTAGTAGATGCTATTTTCAAAAATAACATGAAAGGCAAAGATATGAAACAAATTCTTTCTATAGAGTCAGTAATCCATACAAACTTACTCACAAACTCACCCATTCTTGATATCTCAACGCTTGATCAGAGTAATGTGCAGAGGAATTATACTAATGTAGATACTAACTTAGATGGGGTCCTTACACCACAGCCCAATGAACATGAGCTGCAGGCTATTGTAAGCATGGACAGTTCAAGTAAAACTAGCAATTTGAAATTTGCTCTGGAGGAAAGCGTATCCGATAACCCTGTGTGCTCACTCACGCTTGACTCCCCTCGTGTGTTGTCCCCACTCCATAAGAGTAGGAGTACCACTAGCCTAGTGTGCCGGCATGAAGCTGCAGCAGCCTCGCACTTTGCCACTGATGGAGAGCGAGAAAGTGCACCAGCTCTGGCGCATGATGAGGATCGAGTTGTGCCACATGGACTATCAGCTCAGCTGTCTTCAAGTGCCCACAAACATTCGCAGTCCCCTGCTAAGCTCACTGCTGCTCCACCAATCCACCGAAGATCTTCAGATTCAGATTTAAGCGTAACTCCTAAAGGTGAGTGTGAAGCTTTATTTTATTAATAACACATTACACTTACTTGACTTAAATCTCATTTTGCTAAGAAGTTTCATTTAATGCACCCTTGAGCAGCTTGTGGGTGGGTTTGGAATGTGTTTTGTCTGATTAAATAAAAGGACAATTCCCATTTTAAACAATAACCTAAGTTGTTTGTATTCTGTACCTTTCCCTGCAGTACGTTTGTAACATCGTTTGTGATTATAGTAGTTTGCTGTTTTAGACAATGAAACTGATTTCAATATCAAGTAGACTTTCAGGATTAAATAAGTAATATATATTACGTAGTTGTGCAAAATACTGTACCTCTAATGTGAGTATGGCATTGTTTTTAGTACTGCTTGACTGATCGGTGCCTCCTCTCTGTTGATTAGAGCATACTTACTTGTGAATTTTCATGGAAATTCTTCTAAAATATTTTTAATTCAACCAAAATATCACCAACGTGAAAATTAATTATTTAATTTGTGGCATTCTACACCACAATGTTTTGTATAAGATATATTGTGAAATGATTTATCCTTATACCTTTCTTTAAATCTTTCCCTAAATCTGTAACATTAACCTTGGTATGGATTTCAAAGATTCTTATCACAAACTGTCCTGTGTGCCATTCCGTCTCATATGCAATCATAACATTCTATTTTACAACTTAATTTTGATGAAAAAGTAAATCTCAATTTCTATCGACAGTTTTTTTGATTTTTTGTTGTTCTTTTTTTGGTTTTGGGTCAATCAAATCGTAGGCTGCTTCAGGAAGAGTAAGTAGTTACTTGTGAAAATCACTGTGTCCTATTCTTGTGTGTGCTAAGGCATCAATTTCTTTCTTTTTTGCCAATACATTACCCTCTAAGATGGTTTCCATAATAATTGTAATTGGTTTCAATACTGCAGTGTTTTATTTTCTCTGTGTTTTTCTTTTCTTTTTCTTGAAAATTTGTAATCTGTTCCAATGGGGTCATGGTAAACAGATGATAGTGTATTAATCTTGTTAGCGTTAAGCCTCTGTCCCTGTTAGCTTTTTTAAAATTTCTGTCAATATTGAAATTATTATTATTATTATTATTATTATTATTATTGGCGTTGAAGCACTTTTGGTTTAAATTACAAATTTTCAAAGAAAGAATGGCTTGTCAGTTTCATTGTGCTTTCTTGTCCTTTAATGTCCTCTACTATTTTGTTGCCCTCAGCATTAAATTCCCTACATCTCTTGAATAATCTATGTTGGTCTTTTTCTTTCTATTTATATTTCACATGTCTGCATGTTTTGTATTAGATGGTTCTTCAAAGTGAGAAGCATTTGCTTTATGAAACAAGTTTGTTTTATTCATTATTATGTAGTTTTACTCTTTTATCTTTCCTGGACATTAGTAAGGGTTTTGATCGGCTTCTTTATCAGTTACAATTCCACAAGAAGTAATTTGTCAATTTTTAAAATTCAATGGCGACACATCATAGGCTTATTTGCCATAACAAATGTATTTGTGCTTTTTAGGAAATAGTCTGACAGGAAGTGGATCATCATATACAGGACATCAAGCTCGCCCACCAGCGGCGCTTTTGCAGCCACCAGTGATGAATCAAGATAATTTTGAAATGCTGGAGTACCCCTTTCTCACTGTATCTAAATTTCCACCTGGCTTTGTGCAGAGCATTGGTATGCCAATGTGTTATCTGGATCAGTATTATCATTGTTTTATTTTTACTTGTAACCTGATAAGAGTTTGGATTTAAATTCTTTCAGGAGGTACAGTGAGTTCAAGGTCTGTAAAGCTTTTGGAGCGTATCACCAATTTAGAAGAGCCGGAGACACGGGACACATGGTGGAAAGAGTTGAGAATGGAAGTTCGTTCTCATGCTCGAGCTCTAGGATGCAATGTTGTTTTAGGATATTCTGAAAATACAAGCATATGGTATATCAAATCGAAATAATTTGGTATCATAAACTTTGTTACGGGTTAATTTATTCTTGTCTATTCCTTTCAGTGATGATGTTTGTGTGCTAAGTGCTGCTGGAACTGCAGCTGTCATTAGCTTGCAATACAGTACATCTGATCTTGATACATCAGGTGGATGTGCCAATACCACAGCTACTGAGAAACATCAAGGTCTCCAAGTAATTCCTGCTCAAGTTGATCCGGGCAATGTAGAACAAATCGTTACAGTTGCAAATGAACAACAACAGTTACCAAATCAAGGACAAACTCAGCCATCTCTTTCACAAGTGCAGACAACTACACCTGTAGTGCAAGTACAGAAGCAGAGTAGTGCAGCTAAGGTATCCCATGACAGAGTGACCATGACCACCTCATTAGACAGGAATGATTTTGAAAAGGATCGTAGCTTATCAAGCGGCAAAGCAGAGTCAACCTCTGGGGTAAGTTCTGTTGGGATGTTTTATTTATCTACAGCAGTTTCTGATTTATTTGTGGATACATTATTTCATTTATATATTTGAAAATAAAATTTACATGCACTGTAGGGGAAAACACGTAACTTATCTGAGAGTGCTGATGGTGACAGTCCTCCAGGATGCTTTATGTGTCACATACCCTATTCAGAATCAAGTGTTCCCTTTAGAGTGAGGATGATGAAATGTGCCATGTGTCGGTATGTATCTTAAAATTAAAATCAAAATTGTTTCTTTGTAATCAAACTTGAATAGAGTATATTATTTTTTAAGTGACTGTGTGTGTGTGTGGGCAATCTTAGGAAAGGTAAAGTACCTGATGTTCTTTTAACTACAATGGAACCTCCAGAGGGATTACCGGTTACTGGACGTGGATGTTTGGTTCAGGCATATGTTTGCCGGCCTAAACGTGACACCAAAGGAGAATTGAATGCCAAAGAAATTTCTGATGGTCTGCCATTTTTAGAATATGAATTGCATCGAATGCTCTTAAATAAGTTGAAAGTTAAGGGCATGAATGCTATATTTGGTTTGAAAGTACGTTTTGAAAATATATTTATTGATCTCAGATCTATTTCTTGAAGCTGGTTGTTCATTTCCTTCTTTAAATAATTCTCATAATATCATTCTGCCAGGTTCAAGTTTCTATTGGAGAAAGGATGCTTGTTGGTCTGGCCACTGGTACTGCCATGTTTTTAACTCCTTTACCAGCTCCTCCTGTACCTACTATAACGGCAGGAAATTCATGGAGTGATGAACGTAGGCTTCTTGAAGTTCAAAAGACGCTTGCTGAAACAGTCAAAAGAAATAGGGAAATATACCAATTAAAACCGATATCTGTAAGTTCTATAATCATCTTCTTTTGAATTCATGATTGCATTTAACTTTATTTGTTCCTGTTATGAGTAAATGTCTCTGATAACTTTTGCTAAAACTTATGTAAACATTGAAAGGAAGGAGAAAACTCACTGAATGGGCGATCAAGTCAGTCCGATACAGAGGATTCTGATGATGACCTACCTGAAATGGATCTTGCAACTGGGAATAAGGACACTTGTGTAATGGAGGTTAGGAAGTGTTCATTTTCCATTAAACTTCATAATTTATAGTACAATAAATGTTACCACTGTCAATTTTTTTTCATTTTCATTTTTACAGGTAGATGACAATGAAGATGTCGATGTTATCTCTTTACTCATGGATCCGCATCCCCCAGATGGTTTCTTTGTCGTTAACACTGAAGTTGTTCCTGGATTAGGGGATATGGAAGTAGTGAGGAATTTACAAATGTTCACTCAAGTTTGGCGAGCCAAAGTCACACCATCAATGCCCCCAATGGTTTTTTCCAAGCATTTCCATCGTATGTTGCATAGTGTCTATTTTAAGCTACGTCGAATGGTTCCTTGTGCTTTAGGACAGCTACAATTTTTTGTGGAACTACCTGAATCTGATGAGCTACAACTTTCTCTTCTTGGTATGTATTATCTTACGCAGCAAGTTTTAAAGTACTGTATTGCAGTGTTTTCAATCACATCACAATCTGCGCCCTGATTTACATTTAAATATTTCATTTCCCATAAATTTTTCAGGAATGGCCCTTGGTTTAGGGGAAACAGAAAAAAGTACTAAGTCAAAAAGGAAAGTTGTACCCCCATCAACAAGCAAAGAGCAGCTCAAGAAAGGTTTGTACATGTTTTCCTCAATGTTAAAACAACATAATATAAACAATACTCTGGTTTTATGGCACGTTTCCTCCCACAGATGATAATGATCTTATTTTTAGTTTGGAAGAGGATGTTGTGTTAGAAGATACAACAGGTGCAGCAGCTGCAGCAGCAGCAGCTGCAGCTAGTTCAGCAGCCCTCACTAATAGTAATAAGCTTCATCCAAAGTCACCTCATCTTACCACCTCACTTAATCAATGCCTACAAAATCCACCAAAACTGAGACATGTACGTCCATTTCCGTTTAGCCCCAGAAGCTGGTAAATCAGGAAATCTGTCATTCCAGATATATCGGCCATCGGGCGTTAATGTCATTAGCATCATGCATTGTTGAATGCTGAGCATGCTTGCAATTTAAAGTTCTGTTGTAATACAACCTATTTCAATTTTTCTTTAAATTCAGACACCTCCAAGAGAGCGTTATGGGGTAGATATCACACCTCTGTCCTATATACCTGGTGGTAAAATAGAACGTTATCTTGGAAACCTCAATTTCTTTTTCATCCGTGAAAGCACAGCCATCCGGGAGGTAAAGTATCTTAAATAGGTATCATGCTGATTACTGTTTTAAAGCTGTGAAATATGGTGTGAAAATGAAAACTTTATGATTTCCAGAGTGGAGGCTTAAGTGGTTTTGTTCATAGCTTTATAGCAGAGGTTTTAGCTATTGTTCGTGCTCATGTCACTGCACTTGGAGGAAATGCAATGGTAGCCTACTTTATATCTGAAAACGTCTTACTCCACAACCCTCACAAAAACCAGGTAGTTATTTTGATATTATTAAAACAAACATATTTGATTTGCTGTAAGTTTTTAAAAATATTTTTTCCTTTTATCTTTTTTTTACCCCTTTTTCACACTCATCTAGGGTCAGTGTTTGATCAATGTTGGTGGTGATGTAGTTTATGCTTCATACTATTCTAATGATCAATGACAGAGAGTTAATGGGGTGCTGCAAAAATGTCGCCCCAAATCTACAGCAGTCTGATCCTCCCACAATTTTTATATCAAAACTTAAATATCATTATTATTATTATTATTATTTTGCCAGAACTGCACCTTAATAATGTGCCTTATCTTAATCAATTTTTGGGTATTCTAATTTTTATTATGTGGTTACATTTCCTGCAGTTACATAGAACGTTAAGCAACACTTTATTTCCTTTTTACATGTTTTGATTTTTAAATGCCCACTTATGTGATTTTATCAATGCTTTGTAATGTGTTTGTTAAGTCAAGAGCTATAGTAAGAATAGGAGAATCAAATCTTATGCTCAAGATGGCCTAATTTTGTGTTTGCCTGAAGTTTTGCTAGTATTTTTAGGCATGCTAATATGAAGCTAAGGGAAACATCTACTTACTTACTTATCAGTGTAATTTTTGCCGCAGCTCGGTAATGTGATGAAACCCAAGCCCATAGTAACTTGATTGTTATCTAAGTAACCAGAGACAATAAATTTCAGTATTGTGTACCAACACTCATGGTTGTAATGCAGTACAAATAACTTTTAGATTAAGATGAGATTTAATGTGGTGTAAGTCCATCCTGCTGTTCCATTTACTAGGTAAAGGAAGTTGTTAACTTAATCTTCAAGGGATAAAAAGGCAAAAGAAAACAGATGCACATAAAATTTCCCAATTTCTGACATTTCTTTACGTTTGCATCTTCCCTTATATAGCAGACTTCGAGTTTGTCATCAGTTTTGTTGTTATTGTTTTCATTGATGTGAAATATACAAATCAAACTAGACTTGTTGACATAATTTGCAGTTTTGTCAGGAATTTATTGTGTTAAGTCTGTTTCGAAGGGCTAAAATGAATTTTGTCCTGATTTCAAGGTGTTATTCATTCACTTTGGCCATCAAATAAACTGCATCTCAAAAAGAACCTCAAGCAATGTGTATGATGAGCATCTGATGTCTTTGCAATGTGCGGTTCTAGGGAAGCAAACGTCGTCATCGTTTGCACCTCTGCCTTGGGCGCCTGAACAAATCGCCCAGGCCCAGGCGATGGGCTCCCTTCTCTATTTCATGGTCGGCGGTCGGCGGTCAGGTTGGATTTTCTGTAGGCCTCCCTTCTGGCTTGAGGGAGAGCGGGGGGATTGTCCCGCTATCAGCCGTACCTGGCTATTAGAGGAGCTCACCGCCTGCGAGAATCAGTGTAGGCCAGCCCGCAGTACACGTATGGAATGCAGGCACAGTGATGCCTATTTGGCGGCTCTGAGAGCTTGCCCGGTTCCAGCTTGCGGATTTAGGATGAAGGAATGAAGGCTTCTTGCACTCTAACGTGGCTGGGATGTGGGTGTTACCCTTGAAGAATTATCAGGGTATAAACTACAATTCCTTGAGAGACCACGATTTATGTAGATATATTTTAAATAATCTTTCAACGGGAAAAAATTGCGCACCTCCTAGTCATTAAATGATTTCTTTGAATATTTAAGATTTACATTAAACACAGACATTCCATTTGAAATATAGGACCATACCATAACATACTCTGAAAAGTCATTATAAAAATGAACATTTCAACTTATTGTCTTTAAATCACTGAATACAATTCAATAAAAGAAATGCGTTGACATTCGCACAAATATGCATTCACAGAGCCGTGACTTGAGGATGGCACACACTTCGTTGCCCATGATGAAAGTGAGTAGCAGTAATGAAATCGCTCATATGCATGACCCGTTGGAAGATGGTGCGTCAAAACAATACGAGATCGACCTTTGCAAGCAAGTTTACAGCAGCATTCAATCACGCTTTATCAGAACTGAACCAAGAGTATGACCATCCAGAAGGAAGTAAACATGTCCCAGACTATAGGATGTCGAAATGCTGAGGGCTGCCTAAAAACAGGGGCTTTCACCCTCAAATTGCATACCTTTCAGGCGCCCTTCAGGGCTTACGAAAAAACGGGGGGTGAGGGTGGGGGTAGAGCGTTACCCCTTTGCCCCAATAAAACTGCACCAGTTAGCACATTTCACTAAAGAATAGAATACCTTGCAGCCAGTAGATATGTATGTGCATCTTTTCTACATAAATTAAAAATAACCAATCAGAAAGTTCAAACGGAGAACTAACAGAAGCACCACAAGATCAGATATCAGGAACTTTCAAACATTTCAACAATAATTGACGAAAACAACAAATAATAAAAACTATGGTCAGCCTCATTACTGTCCGACCCATTATTGCATAACATTTCTTTAGGTAGGCAGCAAAACTGACACTTGTTCGGGAGTCAGACGCTCACCACTCACTCACTTATCTTTCCTCCAAAAAACGAACACGTTCAGTCATCTGAGTACTGATGAATCAAAAGAACTCATCAACTCGCGCAAGGAGGCCTTCTAAAAAATAGATTCAGCCGGGAGGACTCCCCTGCATGTTTCACTTTACTTGTTGAACTAAAATTAATACTGGAAGGATCGGATGATGTTGCCCATCATTAAACCCTGAACATGCGCATCTTTGCTGACTCATGTCAACTTTTCACAAACTTACTTCATGATGAACTTTAAACGCCATCAACCAATGAATATCTTACAGTACACAGTTTTAGAGAACACACTAGACACAAAAAAAATTATAGCTTCTAGTGGAATGTTTCAAACCACTTTCTCTTCCATACACAGAGTATACTTAAATAAAAATAATTCGTAGTAAAAATCAGCAGGATTCAGTATCACATAAAATATTCAGACTAGAAACAAAATTGCAGCTGTGTACAATGGACACAAGAAGTATGTCAGGTGCGCCTCACGAATAACGGTAAGGCCGATGGCACCAAGAAGCCCTCGGCCCGAACGGACACATACCCTGGCTGGGATGGAGTTTAACCAATGCCCAAGCGCAGGTGACACTTAGGTGCAATACATTTTCGCCTGACATTCACAATCGTAATATTGTATGTACAACAATGTTGTGTAAAACAATGTAAAACTTGCGCCGGTAGCACATAGGTATCACATAGTAAATTGACTATTTCGAGCACCAATACATAATAAAAATAAAAACAAGAAACATTAAGCCTCTCCACATATTACTCTTTTCCCTACACAAAGGAAAAGAAAGAAGATTTGAGCCTCAGCCCGCCGAAGACTGACGTGTATACGATAAGCAAGTTGGCCTGGACTGGGGGCGCCCGAGTGTTGGCATCCACGCGGTGCTCTCAGCGGGGAGACATCGGTG
Source organism: Frankliniella fusca (assembly GCA_029379305.1). Classification (NCBI taxonomy): domain Eukaryota; kingdom Metazoa; phylum Arthropoda; class Insecta; order Thysanoptera; family Thripidae; genus Frankliniella; species Frankliniella fusca. Next base: position 1,096,854 of record JAHWGI010001430.1, on the reverse strand, counting down.
TTCACCGACTCGGCACGACTCGGAGGAAGTTAAGTACCGACGTGAAATCGGACAGATGCATTCGAGGTGGCAACTGGAGACGCACTCTGCCAATTAACACCGGAAAGAAAGTGCTTTACAGGATTTCAAGAGCAGGTACAAGAGCCTCCTCTAGAGGGGGAGAGTGGAGATCTTGTCCTGGTCGCCCTGGCCCTCGGCCCGCTCGCCCCGCTGCTGTGCGTCCAGCTCGTCCTCGTACTTGCGCATGTACTCCACGACCGTGCTGTGGCCGAAGGTCTGCGCCTCGTCGATCGGGTAGTGGCCCCACCTGTCCTTGGGGCGGAGCGGCACGCCGCAGTGCTCCAGGAGGAACTGCACGCACTTCAGGTGGCCCTCGGCCGCGGCCAGGTGCAGCGCCGTGCGCCCGTCATAGTCGGACAGGGTCATGTCCATGCCGGAGAGCCGGTGCCTGTCGGGGAAGGGAAGGCGCGTCGCGTGAGTGAGTGAGTTTAATACAGCGATGCAGAGAATGAGCGGGATATCCAGGAGTACGAATGGCGTTCACTCGCGTCGGCAATGGAATTTGTTCACACACTTGCAGATGAGTGAATGCTCATTCGCACATTAAAGAGGGCGTGGGGTTCCCCCGAGGGAGAGACAACCCTGAATTTTGGTGTACAAATTTTGTGAATTTTCGGGAACCTTTATGAATTTATGTACATTTTTATTGATTTTTTTTTGCGAATTTTGCTTAAAGTTTACCTATTTTTTTTGTGAAATTTTGATAATTTTCCTGGAATTCTGCGATTTATTTTTTTAAAAAATTCTGCATTTTCCTGAATTACGAGGTGTGAGTTGTTTCCCCCTAGGGCTCTGCTCTCTCACCTCCTGAGCGCCGCGAGGTCCCCGCTGGCCGCTGAGAACAGCAGGTTGACGATGCTCAGCCCCTTGGTCTCGTACTTGTGGCGTCGAGGGTCCCGCTTGTTGGCCGCGTGCTTTAAGTTGTCGTAGCGATGGAAATTGAATTCTCGCACGAGCTCCTGTACGAGGGACGGATATTAATCCATTGGGAATGAGACATGAAGTGAGCTTCAGCCGGGCCTGGCCAGTCTTGCCCCACCTCGCAGAACTGTATCCCCCGGCAGCTGTTCCCCAGCGGGTCCAGCGGCGGTGACCACGTGAAGATCCCCATCACGTTGGGGATCACGATGAGCATGCCACCGCACACGCCGGACTTGGCTGGGAGCCCCACCTGCAACCGACACGGCATCAGACCAATGACGTGCTGCGTGAGGCCTCTAGCCCGCGCCCGAGCCCGCGTCATGCGCCGTCCGGACACTGCTCAATGCTCAACGCGTTCCGCCTCCACTCCTCACTCCGCGAGCTCTCTGAGCGCCTGGAGAGTAGGCAACATCTTGCCCGTAGTGCATGAGTGACTTGCGGGCTTGCCTACCCCGAGGCTCGCAGGAGTTAGCAGGAGTTCGAGGTTTCCCCGTGGCGTGGCGGGTGGTGGTGGTGGTTGGTGGTTGGTGGGGAGGGGGGGGGGAATCAATCACACAAAATGTCAAAATGTGTACAAGTATGTTTTTAGCAGATGATACGAATGTATCAGCCTGCTTGTACTGTCATACAGCGAGCAGCCTGCAGAGAGCAGCGCAGCGAGCAGAGAGGAACCGGCAGAGCGAGCAGCTAGTGTGGCATTATATTATATACAGGGGGGGAAATGTCTGCGCGTGCCCCGAGCCCCGCGCGCACTGTTCCTCGCCCCGACAACTCCACGCCACCTCTCAGGCCGCCGGGCGGCCGGGCCGCGGCCGGTGCCCCCTCCCACCCCGCGCCTCCCCCCTCCCAGCCCAGCGCGACAGCGCTCCGCTTCCCTGCGCCGGCGACAAGTAGAGATATCTACCATACGTATCATCTGCTTTCAAGTTCCGGTCCTCCGGAACTTTTGGTCACGGTCGCGTGGTCTGTTTTGACTTTTGATATTTTATATATTCTTTTTTGTCGTTTTCAAGGAAACTTTGTCACTCTTTGATCAATTTTGATTCCTTACCAACATTTCTGAATTATTTCAATTTTATTTCGTATTTTTTTTAGTTCATGTTTTCTTGATTTTCAGAATTTTGCTGTATCTTTCCTCTTAATTTAGTTAAAAAAATTTAAACAATTTTTTGGGAGCTATAAAAGGATATTTCGAAGTCACCATGGTGCCTCGGCGTGCTCGGTATCTGCAGTACATCTCGTTGTCATTGCGCGTGTTTTGGTCTAGCATGATGAGAGCCTACCTTGAAGGCGAACTGGCCGGAGTAGTCGTACATGCCGCACGAGTGCATGAGGGACAGCACGTCGCGCACCGAGTCGGACTTGAGGACCTTCTCCTCGGTGGTCGGGCAGATGCCTCCGTTGGCGAGGGTCGCAGCCATGACTGCCATGCTCTCGCAGTCGGCCTCCATCGAGCAGCACTGGGGAGGGGAAGGGGCAAGGTTGGTTTAGCACGCGCAATCGTCTACCGCAGTCTACATTTCTGGAGAAAATAATGTGCTCTATAAAATTGCGCGCTAGTTGTTTTTACTAAGTGGACTGCTGGAAATCCAAGACTACAAATGTCGCTCACTTTCGGGTGAGTGAATTTTTCTTCGCACACTTCTGAATAAGCGAATGCGAGGGCTCGACAACTTGTGTTCTCCTGTATTACTGTCTGACCATACTCCGAATGTACTCCGTGTACTCCGAGCGTTCCATGAGCGTTCTCCGGGTAAAATAAAATAAGGTGCGTTCTCCAATGAACTCCGGATGTACTCCAGCTATATTCAATTAAGCTCTCGCTTGAGCTACGCGCCCCCAAGCGTGCGCCACGCTCGGCGCGGCGCGCGGCACGCGGCGCGGAGGGGCGGATCGTGGGCGGCGGGGAGGTTGGGGGAGCGTGCCGGACCCCCGACTCCGCTCCTCGCCCGCGATCCCCGCCTTCGCGCCACGCGCCGCGCGCCGCGCCGAGCGTGGCGCACGCTTGGGGGCGCGTAGCTCAAGCGAGAGCTTAATTGAATATAGCTGCCGAAGTACTCCGGCTTTAAAACGCATACTCCGGCTGTTCTCCAACTGAACTAACTCTGCGAACTCCAGCAGTTCTCCGTGTACTCCGAACTCCTGTGTTCGGTTCGAAGCCGAGTGGTCGACCCCTCGAGCGAATATGCCTATCCTTACTTTCAGAGACATGGAAATGACCGCAAGCTTTCGTCCTGCGTCCACGAAAACTGCGCCAGAAGCGGCAAGAAGTCACTGAACGCTAAGAGTGACTTTTGCGGGCTCCGACCGGCTCCGACCCACCACCCCACTCACCTGGAAGTAAAAGTCCATGCAGTCCCGCAGGATGGTCTTCTCCGGGTAGCACTTGTGCTCCCGCATGTAGAAGCCCAGCGCGTAGTTCCTGTCTGCCGCCTCTCGCTCCGAAAGAAACACAGCGTTGTTGAAGCCGATGGGCTCTCCGCCCGCCAGCCGCTGGGCAGAGAAGAGGGGTAAGTCAAGCTTCAGGCCGAATTTCATTTCTACCAGCGGACGTCGTTCGAAACCAGCAGCTCTCGATCAACGTGGGAGGATGCTGCACGGACACGCACCTTGAAGTAGTTCATGGTGTAGTCGAACTTCTCCGCGAGCGTCATCTCGGGCTTGACGAGCGTCTTCAGGAGGGAGCACACGAGGATGGCCCCGGCGTTGATCATGGGGTTGTGCGGCCTCTCTGACGGGCAGACACAGGAGGCACAGTGAGAGCAGCGGGATCGCAAGCGTATCTGAGTCGAAGCTCTACATGGTTGGTGGCTCACTGTTGTAGTCTAGGATGAGCTCGTTGAAGTTCCTGCCGCTCGGCTCCTGTCCGACATACGAGTGCACGACGTCGGGGCCCAGCTTGTCCAGGGCGATGGCGTACGTCAGGGGCTTGCTGCCAACATGAAGCAGTTGTGCATGCGCACCCCGTAGAGAATGCAAACCGAAAAGTCTATTTCAAATTTACACATAACACTTAATCTTGGTGGACAGTGGATCCAAGTGTGTAAATGCCACACACTTAGAAATTTAAAGGAAAATAAAATAAAAAAATCCTTTTGAAATGTCAACTACAAGGAGAGTCGGGTGTACAGGGTGGCTCAGAGAATACCCATAGCAGTATTGCGGGTCAGCCTACCCAAGGGGCCACGGCGCCACATGGCTAAAGCGGGTAGGCCAGCGGTAGCGGTTCTCAACCTTGGGGTCGCGACCCCAAATGGGTCGCGTCGAGGTACCTGGGGTCACTGGGGGTCGCGGTAGGCGTTTAGGCAGGCCAGGCAGACCCACACATACTGTTACGTGTTCTCTGAAAAGTCCGTATGGAAGTCCACACACACCCCTCTTATTGTGCGACACTCAATCACTTTGGTTTGCAGTTTTGTTGAAGTTGAAATGCGAGACCGATATCAAACCTTTTTTATCCCCTTTCTTTTTCTTTTACCTGCAAGACTGGAGAGTGAAGGGCACAGTGACGTCACCAATGGAGAAGCGCTGCCCGTCGATGGTGCACACGCTCACGCCCCAGTAGTCCGGGTTCATCCTGGACAGCTGGGGGATGTAGCTCGCCACCTGGCGGCATGGAATGAAAACGTCGGTGACGCTCAGCGCCCCACCCCACGGCTCCTTTGCGACCACGCTCGAAACTTTCTACTAACTAAACTTATTCTCAGCAACACTGAAGAAAATCTCAGGATACTAGAACAACAATAAGCCGTCTTCGAAATTTACAAAAGATTTTCTTAGCAACACGAAGAAATCTGTAAGTGTTAAGTTTCACTCCACTCCACCCCCCGCCATTACCTTCCCCTCCGAGTTGGACTTGCACTTGTAGTAGAAGTCCTCGATGTGCTTGGTGAAGCCGGCGAAGTCGGGGATGACGAACTGGTGGCGGAAGGCCCTCGAGATGAGAATCATGTTGGCCTGGATCACGCTGCAACGCATTTGGCTCCTCGTGAGTAAAGCGCGGCTGAGCTGGCTGAGCTGGCTGAGCTCTTGCTGAGCTCACCTGCGGAACGTCTCCCGGTCCAGCTTCTGCGTCTCGGGGGAGCCGCCCTCGTAGCTGGACTGGCGGTGCACGGCGCGCAGCTTCTCGCTCAGCTCGAACAGGCGCGGGTCGTTCTTGCGGAGCCCCGTCTGCCGCAGGGCCTGCAGGGCAGGGGGCAAGAAGGGCTCCTTGACTCGCGTGCCGCGCCCTCGCAGGACAACAGTGTTGCCGGAAACAAAAAGGAGGCAGAAAGTAGCCTGAAAACGGCCCAGGCTGCACCTGCTGGACGACTTGCGCTTGCGCGCACCTGTGCTCAAGTGCTTCCTTCTAGGCAGGCGAAGGTAAAGGCCGCCTCAGGAAAGTTTTCTTTGGCTACGTTTTGGCAACTGCGTCTAGTTTAAAGAAGAATAGCAGCAGAGGAATTGTGAGAACTTACCGCGAGGAACTTGCCGATGGGCAGGAGGTCGTTGTCCTCGTTCTTGAACATGTCGAACAGAACGTCCTCGGCCGCCTTGGACCGCTCGTCCGTGTCCTTCGACCTGCAGGGGCGTGGCGCCGGTGAGGACGGGAACAATGTGTGACATTTTTCTAATTCACTTTGACCAACAAGAAACGATAAACCGTATGTGCGTGTGTCAGTGTTGAGTGTTATTGGCTGTGCGGGCCAACATTAAGCCCTCTTTAAGAAAACACCGACACAAACTCTAGTCTAGCACTAGTGCGGCAGTGGCGGACACAGATGGCCGGGGCCCCCGGCTCGAGGCCTGCGGCCGGGTTAGTGCGGTGCGTAGACTCGTAGGTTGCACCCCGATAATTGCATCCATGAAACATGGCAAACTGCCTTGCATCCAGGCTGTTTTTCCCTTTAAAAGTACTAGGAAGTTTTGCTATCGATGAGGCAAAGTAAAAATTGTCGTTAGGTCAACGAAATTTCTCTCAAAACAATGAGAATGCCTTCAAGCAAGAATAACAATTCATTTTTATTATCTTTTTATGAATTTTCCTTGGTTTAAGGATACAATTTTCTGGGTGGTGTGTGGTTCCAGCGGTACTTACACCATGTAGCTGACATCGTGGATGAACGAGAGCCGTCTACTCGGGGGCTGGCTGCGGGGCGCACACAGACAAAGCACAGAGGTGAGTGAGAAACGAACCGAGACCACCAGAGAGGGAGAGGGAAATCCGAGGGAAGCTCCATACAGTCACAAGCAGGGGAGGCTTCCACTGCCTGCGCGCCTGCGCCACCAACCAACACCATCCTGGCGCTCTAGGGGGCGTTAGGGTTTCCTTTTTCGTAAACTATACATATGGCATAGCTACATGAGCTTCATTCGAGGGGGAAACAACTCTAAAATTTGTGTACACCTCGTAATTCAGAAAAAAATATGAAAATTTTACAAAATATCACGAAAATTAAGGTAAAATTCCAGCCAAAATTTAATAAAAATTCACCCAATTTCTTTTTAACCAAAATTCAGAGTTGTTTCCTCCCCGTCTACATTGGTGTTTATTTCACCAGACTACTGTATATGCACAATCTATAAGAAGCTATAACTGTCCGTTGCTGCTCATTCATTCACGAGTGGCAGGGGAAGGCCTGGTCCAGGGCCTGGTGCAGGTGCGGGTCGACACCACCCCGTGCCTGTATCCCAGTAGGGTGATTCCGCACACGAATTTCATCGCTCTTTCCTTGTCGCTCTCACGGGGCATGGTCATAGGGAGCAAGAGAGAGGGCACCATAAAACGGTGTTCGGAATCGCCTTGCAGGCCGGCACTAAGCTCGCACCTGTATCGAGGTGTGGCCAACAATAAAGAGACACTCAGATTCACTCCATCGTGCTTCGACTGCTTCAGCGTTGCCAACCTCCGGCCACCAGAGGGCGGTACGCGGCGCTCGCCAAGGCGGTATTTCGGCCGCCAGGGCGGTACGCAGGGTGGGGGGAGCGCGAAACTTAAAAAAAATGATTTGAAGGACCTTGTTTTTTAGAGAACTGCCTATCCTTCAGGGGCAAGAGTGGAATTTTCATATTTATTCATACCTATTAACAATTTTATTATTATTATTAAATTATTATTATCATTATTATCATTATTAACACAAATTTATTCAAAGCCAAATTCTATGTTAGGCTCTTCCTGCTCTTGGCGGTTGGTGGTGCCGTAAATGTTTGAGACCGTCATCTTCCCCATGTGTGTCTCGTCGGGCCGGAACGCCGTGCAGCTGGAGGGGTATCACGGAGCTCTCCAAAGCGCCAACCAGTCTACAGAGGGTGAGAGGAGCTCCGTGATACCCCTCCAGCCAAGCTACTCTCGCCTCGCTAGACGCGCTGGACCCAAGACACATGGGGTATTCCGAGAAGGCCGGCAAGGGATTAGTCGAGGGCTGTCCCCGGCTGCCCCGGCCCGGCTGGTCACAGGTCAGGTAGCCAGCTGGCCGGCCGGCCGCCAACTCGAGAGCACCGTAAGCAAAATTCCGGAAATTACGAGAAAATCCCCAAGGCGGTACGAAGGGTCATCAGGGCGGTACGGCGGTACGAGGCCTCTGAAAGCGGTACAAATACCGCCCAGGCGGTACTTTTGGCAACACTGGACTGCTTTGGCATACTTTTCTCACGGAGAACTTGATACTTAGTTGACGCACGCGCACGCAGCATTAGAATTTCAACTGAAAGTAGTTTGCTTCCAAGAAAAGTGGCATCTACTTGAAAGAAGTGGCAATTGTGATAGTCCAGGATCAAATGTAAAAGTAGCTCTTGTCAAAAAAAGAAAAAGAAACAAAATCTCTGATGCGGAGCAGAGCCCCCTCATTGTATGCAACAATAAGCATCCTGATCATCAAGCGTGGCGCAAGCTTATCGCCTCACCTTGACCTCTGCGCAGCGCTCTGCTTGCACTGTCATAACTAGATACCCAGGTAGCAGAGCTGCATTGAAACCGCATTTTATGTCCCATCTAAACCGCGCAAAAAAATGCGCGAATGCGCATAAAATGCGCATAAATTGCATAAAAAGCGCGGTTTAGATGGGACATAAAATGCGGTTCCAATGCAGCTCTGCTACCTGGGTACAGACATTTTTGAATTAAACATAACTATGAAAAAGTGCGAAAGGTGTTTTATGTTACACCCGTTACAGTCCAAATTAAGAGCTCTCTGTGAGAAACGTGAAAGTGAACAACGCGTAATGCAACGCGGTGGGCGGGGGGTTTGAGCGGAGGGGTTGGGGGGGGGGGAGTTCAGCATTCGGCACCGGTTTTTGAGACACTCGTTGCGTCCATTCATCCCAGGAAGAATTTTTCCCGAGAGGACGCTCTAGACCAAATAAGGCGTGACCTCGAGAAACAGCAACTTAACTATCACAAACAACATGAAAGGGTCTCATCATCCCTAAACGGATAGAAGATATAGTAACGACAGCAAACAGAGCCTCTGCTGAGTGGTACTCACCGGGCGGAGCCGACGTAGTACTTGGAGTACTCCTTGCTGCGGCTCTGTAGGTTGGGTAAACTGAACACCTTAAAAGAAGAGCAAAAGCATACTTTCAATGAACAGTCAAAGGTCTGGTCTCAGCCGAACCAAGAATACGGTGCGCACATGTCTATCAAGCACCCACCGTTACCGATTTTCCTGCTGGGGCAACTGGGGCAACAGGTCCTATTAACAGCAAAAGGGAATTCCTGCTCGGCATTAAGGGTACATGTGGTACCTGCTCTTGCGCACAACTTTACAATTCATTCAGGAGTGTTATCAATTTTGAGCCATATATGGCAATACACGTCTACTTGACGCACTGCGAGAGCCGCAGGTATCCTTGGGGCTTCTTGACGGTAGAAAGTCTGTTTGGGGCGGGTACAAAGGGGCGGCCTCAGGCCCGCGAACAGTCTTGGCTAATTTTGGACAGGGCGAGGTCGCGTGCGTGGCTGCGGCCGTGGGCACCACTGCTGCCACTGTCGGCCTGGTGAGGCGAGGCGAGTGCCATGCGGGGACAGCCAATGCACCCGGCTATTGTAATCACGGTCGATATTCATGAGCTGGAGAAAATACCGATATTTTCTTCAGGGTGGCGCTCGGGGCGACAAGTTCAAGTTGGCTTGGGGCCCTTAATGGCGAGAAGTCTTAAGAAGTAAAACATTGCTTTCGACCTAAACTGAATACCTTGCAGCATGCATACAAGCGCGCGCACGCACGCACGCACGCACAAACACTCACACACACACACACACACACTCACTCACTCACTCACTCACTCACTCACTCACTCACTCACTCACTCACTCACTCACTCACTCACTCACTCACTCACTCACTCATTCACTCACTCACTCACTCACACACTCACTCACTTACACACTTGCTTTCTCACCCGACCCCTTCTCTTTCTTTCGAGTCCCTGCTAATTATTGTTATTGTCTGCCTGCTCGCCCCCGCCGCCCCCGACGTGACTCCCCAAGCCGCCCCGTCACTCCGCTCTCCTTTGAAGAGGATGAGAAAGGTAAAGATTACGTGCGGGAGGCGCGCCCGCGCCGCACAATGGATAAGAACTGTATGAACGAACCCGATTACATTTTATCAAACACTCCTCCGCCCCCCTCTCATCAAGTAGTAGCTAATGAAAGATAAAATACTTGACAAAATTTTCTATTTCACCAAATAGGTTAGGAATCGGCTTACCGCTGGCGCGAGGGGCTGACAGGGAATTGCAAAAAAGCGCCCTTACCGTGCAGCAGTGAAAGGCAGTCTTGTGGGTTGTCATTGGTGTCGCCAGGCCGCACGCTTGTTTGAGTCCGTCTGCTGCTCTAGCAGACGACACGAGCGCCCGGCCACCGTTTGACAAATGTCCCGCGCGCGAAAACATTATACTGGGCGTCAAAAGCTGCATATTGATATGTTCACCTCGGATGAGCCCACTTGGACAAAATACTTTGGTTATTTCCTTCAATTCCTTTGCCAATTTTATGCTTCACTACAACTTTGGGACCTTAGGACTTCGCTCGTTTCGTCTGCTGCTGACTCGGGTGTGTTCTACAGCGGTCATGCCGAGTGATACGGCACGACCGCAAAGCAAACAACTATTTCTCAACTATTTGATTTTCCTTTTAGCTATACATTGGGATTAGTTGAATGAATTTCAAGTAAGTAGAAAAAAAAATCTTATATCTTCCGTGTCTCTTGATGCGAGAGAAGCGAAGATTAATCTGATTTCCGGACATGTCCAAGACAAATGGGATGTTGTCATGTTGTCGCACCTGCGGCACCGCCCTATATCAAACCACCATCAGCTGTTCATCAACCCAGACTGAGATCCAAAATTAATGTAGCTGTACGGCACTTCTGCCGTATTTGCAAATTGTGATATATTTTCATTTTCGACTTAAAGTAAAGGTTGACCTCTCTTGACTCCCGTGCGCCCCGACCCGCATCGGAGAAGCGGCAGCCACTTGCAGGACATCGGTCAGGGTCCAGTCTGCTATTGTTTACTTGCAGCAGCTCCAAACACTCGCCCGGTGCCGAACAGAACTTATTCAAACAAAACAAAATTTACTTTTGAGGATCACTGCTAGCTGCCTTTGTCCGGGTCGTAAACCGTTTTCACAGTTTTCTCCTATATCCCTGATTTTAGTCCACTCACATCTTTGTTGTTATTTTTAAACACAGTGGAGTGCCGATCCGTTGTATCTTAACCTCATCCGGTTAGACTGTATGGAAAAAATGTAAACAAATTTTGAATACATCTATGTTATGTGGTGGTCTGCATCGTGAACCAACTTTTCTCAAAAATCATCCTTAACATTATAGTAATTTCGAGTGTGATTGGAACTGTTGATCTTGTTTGTCCTTTTTAAATATCAAAATTATATTTCCTTTTGTTCCTGTGCCTTAGACTGTTTGTCAATTATTCTGAGGATTGTATTTTGATTTCTGATTTGTTTTAGGAAATCTCATGGCTTACAATTTTAATGACAATGTCTGCACAAAATCATTCACTCCCCGAGAGTACCAGGTAAGATTTCTGGGTAAGAATCAGTCATTATTTTCTGATAATTTTCATAAGAAGCTAATTGTTTCTTTCCTTTGAACCAGGTGGAACTATTGGACAATGCCAAAGATCGTAATATCATTATATGCCTTGGGACCGGGCCCGCCAAAATATTTATCACATCTAAGCTAATTGTGGAATCTGCAATCGAAGTTCGAAAGTCAGTCTTTGAGTCTTTTAAAAAATGAGTTCTGTGGCTCTTTTGAAATGTTATTTCTAAAGTACTTGTGATTTTTTCCAGAAATGAAAAGTGCACAATCTATCTGGCTCACAATGACAATGTAGTTTCATTTATGGCAACCTATTTAGAATATCTTACAGACCTTTCTGTCCAATCATTCTTTGAATGGAATCCTAAAAAGTTCCAAGAACTCAGAAGTAACAAGCAGGTCGGAATGAATTATTTTACATACAATTAATTGTTTTTTATTGATTTTGTAGCAATTTCATAAATGATCTTCAATCTTTCCGCAGGTTTTAGTGATGACACCCGATATTTGTGTGAATGCTGTAAATGAAGGCCTTGTGAACCTCAGTTGCGTCAATCTGCTCATAATTGATCAGTGTCAGCTTGTGGTAAATGTCAACCATCCACTTCAGCAAGTACGTCTCTGATTTGTTTCACCATAATTATGACAAATTTTTTTAATTTGTGGGGAATTGTGATATGTATTTTATCCACCCCCCTCCTTTTTCCTTTAGCTAATGAAAATTTATGGGTCATTGAATGGATGCAAACCTCGACTGTTGGGGCTCACTCCCTCCCTATTCAGTGCAGGCTGTGACTCAAGTAGGCTGGAATGGGCTCTGAATCAGCTTGAAAGTGCTCTGCACTCTTCTGTGGAAACTGCCAGTGAAATAGTCTCCTTGTTAAGGTATATTTGTAATTGGAAACTTTTCATTGGACTGATACTCTTAAGAGATTTGAATTCTAAATTGTTTCTGGTTTGTAGGTTCAGCACACATCCCACTGAAAGAATCCTGGAGTGTGCTGTTCATGAACCTGGGGACATAGATAATAGTATTTTTCAGCAAATTGAAGAGGCTCTTACATTTCTGAATGATCACCGTTATGATCCATTTGAAATTTATGATGAAGAGTATAGAGAAGACCTCCAGGGTATACCTGATCCCAAGATAGATCCATTGAACATTATGAATGACTTTTTAGACATTCTGAGAACATTAGGTAAGATTTAACACATTTCAAATCAAGTGTTGCTATTCAGCTTTATGAAAAATTAATGTTTTTTCTGAACACTAGGACCTTACTGTGCTGACAGAGCAGCTTTGATTTACTTAGTTCAAATTGAAAAGCTTAAGATAAAGACTCCGTATGAGCGGCATTATCTGCTACTCTGTATGGTTTCCTCAGTGATGATAAAAATCAGGTAAGCTGATTTTATAGATCTGCAAAAAAAATTATCTTTTTTGATTCTAATGCAAGATTTCTTTTCCTTCAGGGCAATTTGTGAATATGAGTTTCAAAAATATGATGATAAGGAAAAGATTTACAAATTCTGTTCCCCAAAAGTTTTAAGGCTTTTAGAAATTTTGAAACAGTTTAAACCAGTACAAACTGAATCTGAAGAGCCTGCAGAAGGAACATCTCTTAAAAGCAATGTTTCAAAAGCCATTGAGGGGAAACCTACTGATGAGAAAGGCTTGGCAAATGCTCAGGACTTATCATCTCCAACTGAAACTTCTGCTGGAGAGAAAGCAGCTCTTACTGACGATCTAAGTAAACCTCTGGAGGCAGCTAAGGACGAGCAAGGAGAGATTAGTATACCCCCAAAACAGCCCCTGAAAGGTATTTTGACCAAATGCTGATCAGTTTTGTTACCTAAGTCATATGCTTACTTTTGTTTCTATTCTTTTTAAGCTGTTGGGCGATCATCTAGAGGTAGAGGAAGGGGAAGAGCTGGCAGGTAAGAATTGTCTGAAAGTCCCCATGTTTTGTAGTTTTGGTGGTAATGATCTGAAAAACTAAAAAGTCCTTTTTATAGGTATCAGCGCAAAGGAAATGCAGATGGGCCACGTAGAGGGCCCTTTGATCCTCTTGACCCTGACATATTATGTGGTGTAATTTTTGTTCGAAGCCACCTTACTGCCAAGATTCTCTTTTATCTTTTAAATGTAAGTGATGAAGTGCCAAAAGCATGCTACTGGTAAATATAATAGTACAATGATACTTGCTAAAGTGTGAATCAATTTGTGCCCTCTTAGGAGGTTCGTAGACATGATGAGAAATTAAATTATCTTGGAGTACAGTATACTGTTGAAAAGACTGCAGATCCAGTAACTGAACCAAGGGATGCAGAACAGGAGCATCGTAAACAAGAGGAAGTGTTGAAAAGGTCGTAATTTTAAGTCTTAATTCAATTTTTGCCTCCACTTTTCCATTCAAGCTGGCAAAGCTTTGAGACTTACTCACACAAGCTAATCATTTTCAGATTTCGAATGCATGAGTGTAATTTACTGATTGCTACATCAGTTTTGGAGGAAGGTATAGAGCTACCACGATGCAATCTAGTGGTACGATTTGATGAACCCCAATCATACAGGTCATATGTACATTGTAAGGGGCGTGCTAGAGCTGCAGATGCTCATTTCATTTTGCTGATAGAGAAGAGACATTCCTCAGCATTCATTCGTCAGCTTGCTGAATATTTGAATATTGAGCAGGTAAAAATTTGTGCTTATTCTTTTCTTTTGAAAAAAATTGCACAGTATTTTGCTTCAAAAACTGTAATAATTATATTTTTCTCAATTTTTTCCTTCATTAAGGTGTTGTTGAAAAAGTGTGCAAATCGTGAAGGCTCTGAAGAAGAAGAGCGAGAGGCAGATCTCTATAATTGTTTTGTCAAACCATACTCTCCTACTGGATCCACTGACAAGAGTTCCTGTGCTTCTCTTTCCAATGCAATCGCATTGGTCAATCGTTATTGTGCTAAGCTGCCCAGTGACACCTTTACAAAGTTAACTCCTTCATATTCTATGCAGCAATCTGTGGCAGATGATGGGACCAAATTGTACTCCTGTTCACTTCGGCTACCAATCAACTCACCTGTGAAGCAAAACATCAAGGTTATTGTTTGTTAGCACTGGTCAACTGCTTGTTTCAATATTCCATCTTTGCCTCACACAAATCATTTCTCTAACAGGGTCCTTCTGTACCAAATCCTATACTAGCCCAAAGGCTGACAGCTTTAGAGACAGTGCGCATTTTACACTGCTCACAGGAACTTGATGACAGTCTTATGCCTATTGGAAAAGAAAGCTTTCGTCTTACCAATGATGAAGCCAATGGTGGTATAATTTTAGAACCAGATGAAATTGAAGAAGCCTCAATCCCATGGGAATCAAATGAGCCTCGCCCCGGAACAACTAAGCGGAGACAGTATTATTACAAGCGGGTGTGTTACTGAGGAGGTTGCTCTTTGAAAGTTTAATTTGGAAAAAACAGAACATTATTTTAAGGTTTTGACTTCTTTTAACAGGTTGCTGAAGCCCTAACAGACTGTAGACCTGTAGCAGGTTCAAAGGCTCTGCTGTATCATGTGAGCATGGTACTTACATGTCCCTTGCCTGATGAACAGAATACTAGAGGCCGCTCACTATATGCCCCTGAAGATAGTGCTCAAGGATTTGGAATACTAACCTTAAAACCAATCCCAAAGGTAAATTTTTAAAAATATTCCTTTTATTAACCCAACTTGTACAACTGTGACTGATTTTTTGGGGGTAAATTATGTGATAATTTCTCAGGTTTGTCCATTTCCCATCTTTACTCGTTCGGGAGAGGTATCAATCAGTCTGGAGCTCAATCCTGAACCAGTAAAATTAACAGACACTCACGTGGAAAAAATTGTGACATTTTTGAACTACACCTTTACTAATGTATTGCGTCTGCAAAAGTACCTGATGATGTTTGATCCACATGCTGCTGAAAACAGTTACTTCATTGTTCCGACAAGGAAGGGTATGTTTTCTTGATATTGATTGATATATTTTGTGTGCTTTTCATAGCTACATTTTATCATTTTCAACAGAACGGCAAGATTCAGCAGCTGTAGTTGATTGGGAGTTTTTAGATTGCATATATGATAGGAGGAACTTAAGTCCAAAACCAGTTGCTGAATGTGAACGTAAAGATTTTAAGTTTGATGCATGCAAATACCAAGATGCAGTTGTTATGCCATGGTATCGAAATCAGGATCAGCCTCAGGTATAACATTAAGTTTTTTGCAATAATTTGATGCTCATTCATTTGCCCCTGTATGTTTTTATGTTGTTGTTTCTTTCAGTACTTTTATGTTGCTGAAATCTGCTACCAGCTTACTCCAAAGTCTTCATTTCCCAGTTCTGAAAACTACAAGTCATTTGAAGATTATTACTTTAAGAAATATGGCTTGAATATTCAGAATCGCGAGCAGCCTTTGCTGGATGTAGATCATACATCAGCAAGGTTAAACTTCTTGACTCCAAGGTACAGACTTCTTCACCTTTGAAAAGTTTTCACTGTTTAGTTGCATTGAATTAGTTCTTTACTTGACTTTTATTTTCAGATATGTGAACAGGAAGGGTGTTGCCTTGCCAACAAGCAGTGAGGAGACTAAGAGAGCTAAGCGAGAAAATTTGGAGCAAAAGCAAATTTTAGTTCCTGAATTATGCACTGTTCATCCATTTCCTGCATCACTGTGGCGCAAAGCTGTGTGTTTGCCATGTATACTTTACCGAATCAATGCTCTACTTCTGGCTGATCAACTACGGTGTGTTGTTGCGTCCAGTATTGGCTTGGGTTCTCTAGAATTGCCCCGAGGTAAGGTATTAGAACATCAATTGTCTAAGTAACCTGAAGTTTTCCCTTGGCATTTCAAAATTTTCTTGTTTTTATGCACATTTTTTCAAAATATTCATCTTAATTTTCTTGTGCAGACTTCCAATGGAAGCCTTTAAACTTTGGTTGGACTCTATCAGACGTCTTGAAACGTTCTCGAGAGGTTAAAGCCAAAGAAGAATCTCTTAAAGACAAAGACACCGATACTGACAACAGTCAAGAGTGTCCCGCTAAGCCTCTACCTGGAGCAGAAACTACAAATGAAAAGCTTCCAAACCCCGAGAAAGAACCCTCTGAAGGGACTGAAGAGAGAAAAAAGACAGACAGCCCGTGGATTGATATAGGCACATGGTCTAATGAGATGGCTGCAAACCCAAGCCCTGACCCCGACATTGATTTCTTTGACCCAAATGCTGCCTTGCCAGGTAATGTCACAATGGTACCCAATATGCCAGATATGGGAGGTGGTTGGGGTTCAGGCAGTGGACCTGCAGCTGGAAGTGCTGCCCCTGGCACAGGCTGGGGGTCATCAACATGTCACCAGGTTAGTCCCTCTTAAGTTTTCTCTTTTCCTTTCCTGTTCCACATTTCCTGCTTTTATATTGTCTTTCCCCCACTTCAAGAATATTCACTACGTATATTGTTAAGTTAGAGCTTCACATTTTGAAGATTTACACACTCGAGCTGTAATGCACCTATCTATTCTTTTTATGTTTTTCGCAACAATCTCTAGGAGGGAAATAGCCCTGCTGGCGGTGGTCGGGGCTGCTCCGGCACGCGCCCCTCGCCTTCTCCGTGGGGAGGGCTGCAGTCAAGCAGGACAAGCTCTGCAGTGTTCCAGCCAGAGCCCTGCGCCGCTCCGGACTCGGACTCTTATAGTGACCTGACAGACGATGACGACGATGAGGAAGAGGACAGTGGTTCAGACTGCGGTCCCAGCGCTGGCGGGCTGCGCATCGAGTACAAGCCTGACAACACGGCCGAGGCGGTAGAGGACGCCGGGAAAGAAGGCGGTTCCAGGCTGTCGGCGTTCCAAGCACCCGATGAGCCCTCCTGGGACTGGTATAGAAACCGGTAAGATCTAATGGAGAAAAATTGTATCAAAATATGGTCATTTATTTTATTAAAATTTGAGTACTTCATTTTACCTTTCTGTTTTGTAGAGAGACTGATAGACAAGAGGTGTGTGTTGGCTTTGAGGAGAATATTGAAAGAAACTCCCAAGTTATTCAGACAGATGGGCGCCTTATCCTGAGTGACAAGCCATATATTCTGGTGAGGGCCTCAAGTGACCAAACTGCTATTGTCCACTCTGAGGCTGGTGAAACAAAGCTGAGAGCATTGAAGTATATTTCAGAGTTTAATAACAATGGAAGTGGTATGTTAAAACTTAATTTATCTTCATTTATCCGTCTATCTATAAGGTGACCCATAGCTTATACAAGTCACTTCTGTCTGCTTCAACAGATAATAAATCTGAAAATAAAGGTGGATCTTCAGTTGTTGCTCAGAGGCCTCAGCAGTGTTCGCCACCACTTGAAGATGGTGACCTTGGTATCAAATTTAGCTTTGATGCTCAGCCTGAGTTAGATGGACATCCAGGGCCTTCTCCTGCAATTATTCTGCAAGTATGTACATGTTGTTTATTCTATCTATCTAATTTGATTTAATCTAATCTAATCTTCTGGTTTAGGCTCTCACTATGTCTAATGCCAATGATGGTATTAACTTGGAACGCTTGGAGACAATTGGGGACTCATTCCTAAAGTATGCAATTACCACCTACTTATACTGCACTTTTGATTGTATTCATGAGGGAAAATTGAGCCATTTGAGATCAAAACAGGTAGAGTTCTAACATATCTATCTATATATAAAAATATTTCGTATTTTATTTAGGCTACATCTCAAAATATCTATGTACTTACTCGAAATTTTTCAGGTGAGCAATTTAAACCTCTATCGGTTAGGAAGGCGGAAAGTTTTTGGAGAGAGTATGATTGCCACAAAATTTGAACCTCACGACAACTGGTTGCCTCCTTGTTATTATGTGCCTAGAGATTTAGAGAAGGCTCTTATTCAAGCAGGATTACCAGCATGCCACTGGAATTCTGCAGACCTGCCTTCATTAAGGTAAAATTAAGGATTTATTTTACTGTAGTGATAAGCACCACTTTTCATTGTAGAAACACATATCTTGAAGCAAAAAATTAATTTTCTAGGAATTTGACCTTAGAGGAAATTCAAGAAAAAGTTAATGAGAGGAAGGAAACCCTAAAGCTTGCCAACATCAGTGCAGAGACAGACTCTGATGATGATGATGTCCCCCTCTCTGCTGCACTGCAGCACAAAAAACTTGTGCAATTTCAGCAGCAACAACAGCTTAAGCTTTTACAGCAGCAAAAGGAAATTGAGAAGAACCTGAGGATAAAAGAAGGGGAGGGTTGTGAAGAGCAGCCTGAGACAATCACTGATGACCCCTCTGCAGATACAGACCCTCTTGCGCTTCTGGGTTCCATGCCATGCTTCATCCCATACAATCTTATCACCCAGCATAGCATACCAGACAAGAGCATAGCTGACTGCGTAGAAGCACTTATTGGTAAGATTTATTCTCTGTTTGATCAACATTTCTTTCCCCCCCATGACTTAAAAGTAATTCCAAATCACTAAAATTTTAGGAGCCTATCTTATCTCATGTGGTCCTCGGGGGGCTCTGCTTTTCATGGCATGGCTGGGGATCAAAGTCCTGCCTGAGGAGGAGGTGGCTGCTGGAGATGGAAGTGTTAAGGTACAGATCTTGCTTAGCTACATCACTGAGGTATTGCATTTCAGATTGATTTTTATGTCTCTTGACTCTTTCACAGGTTCAGTATGGTTTCCTTCAACCTCCTAACTCTCCTCTCTTGAGACATGTAGCAAATCCTGAAGGTCAGCTGGAAGTTATGTTAGATGGATTTGAGAAGTTTGAGCAAAAAATACACTACAGATTTGCAGACAGAAGCTACCTCTTGCAAGCTCTTACACATGCATCATACTCTCCAAATCAGTTAACTGACTGTTATCAACGTCTTGAATTTCTTGGAGATGCTGTTTTAGGTAAGACTTTTCTTGTCTAATACATTTGCTGTTATTTCTTCAAAGCATAGTCTCACATGCATCTCAAATTGAATCTGTTTTGTTCCACTTCTAGATTATCTCATTACTCGCCATCTTTATGAGGATTGGCGTCAACATTCCCCTGGAGCTCTTACTGATTTGCGCTCAGCTCTTGTTAATAACACAATATTTGCCTCACTTGCTGTGAAATTTGGTTTTCACCAATACTTTCGCCATTTATCTCCTGGGTTGAATGAAGTTATTGATAGATTTGTTAGAATCCAAGAAGAAAATGGACATGCAATTAGTGAAGAGGTATGTTATTTTAATTTTATTTTTTATATATATGTATTTTTATTTTCTATTTTTTAAAGGAGGAAAAAGACAGTAGTTTTCTTAACTGATGCCATTCTCTAATGAGAACTTTCTCTTCTAGTACTACCTGATTGAGGAAGAGGAGTGTGAAGAGGCGGAAGATGTAGAGGTTCCTAAAGCATTAGGAGATGTATTTGAGTCAGTAGCTGGAGCAATTTTCTTGGATAGTGGAATGTCTTTGGATGCTGTCTGGAGAGTCTACTACCGCATGATGCGACCAGAAATAGGTATGAGAGCCAAGATTTTTCATAAAATACTTATTGCATTTCTTTAGCCTCACCATACACGTCAATTTCTTTCAGAACAATTTAGCACTAATGTGCCAAAATCCCCTATCCGAGAGCTGCTTGAAATGGAGCCAGAAACAGCTAAATTTGGGTGAGTCATAATATTTTGTTGTTTATTTTACCTTATAACACCTTAATATCTTTGTCTGCCTTTTCTAAAATAAAAATTACTTATTTACAAGTTCAGTATGTAACTATGTTTGTCAAATTGCAGTAAACCTGAAAAGTTGGCTGATGGACGCAGAGTACGTGTTACTGTAGAGGTGTTTAGTAAGGGTACTTTCAAAGGCATTGGTCGAAATTACCGGATTGCCAAATGTACTGCTGCTAAGTGTGCATTGAAGCAGCTAAAGAAACGTGAAATGATGCGCAGCAAGTAATCCTGTTGCATAATGCTTGTATGCATCAGTACATTCAAGAGAACTGCCATTCCTCTCTTTCAGAGTTTTATAACAAGAATTAAAAAATGGGTCAGATGTAGTCTTACTGGTGCTCAGAGTTTAGATGATAGCTTTATGGTGAATTATTTATCTTTTTGTTTGATCTGTGTATTTGGTCATTTTGGTGAAACATGCTACTTAGAGCAGATATTCTTTCATTAGCCACATTGAAAAAAACCAGTGTCAAAATGATGCCTTGTGAAAGTTTTAGTTACCTCAGATTTTTATTCACTTTAAGTTGTTGCTTGAGCCTTAGCCAATTTTATTGTTTCTTTGTACTTTTAGTTTTCCTTTTTTTTCTCTCTCAGACGAAAATGAATTTTATTACTATTTTGTTCTTTTTGCTTGATGCATTCGGACATCTTTTAATCAATGAATCATGTGAAGCAATTATGTAATATTATTTGTACTACTGTAAATTTTTAGGCTTAGTGTAAACTCTTCATATGATATACAGCAGAAGAGTAAACCATATTATTATTATTATTAATCTTAATATCACAAAAGTTGTGATCAAAGTATATAGCCTTGGTATTGGTTGCTATGGTCCAAAGTTAAGACGATTCTGTCAAGTGTTGTTCTTAAAATGGGCCTGTTACCAATTTATGCTCGGTAACATACTCATTTTTAGGTATTTCTAATTTATCCAGTCATGAACTACTTGCAGTTGACGTCACATGCCATTCAACTAATATACACTTAAGCATTTTATGCGTATTCTGTGATATTTATTGTGAATTTGTGTTTGTTTTTTCTTCTGAAGATCCATGGTACATTCACCATTTTGGAAAAACTAACAAACATCTTAAACCTCAGAAAGATAATTCTATCTGTAAAGTATGAACCAATGAATTTATGTTTTTCAACCGTCATGGTTGAGGTTGAAAAGAAATACTGTTTCCCATGCAACATAAATGTTTAAATAATAATTAGTGATGAATGACAAATCAACAATGCCAAGAATGTTAATGTGTAAAACTCTTCAAGATAAATACTGTGTATTTTTCGATTCTAGGCTCCACCCTACCGTCAATTTCAGGAAGAATAAAACTAGGGTTAAGGGTTTGAATTGGGTACTATTTCAGCTGGTAGCTGAAAGTTTCTCTTGTAAGTTCAAAGAAGCTTTACCTATGTGGTGGAGATGATGGTTTTCCGCTCGGAGGCTGACAGACAGACCCGTCCGGCCTGTGAACGGGCCTCTGTCGGTCGGCCTCCGCTTCGAGAATGTTCGTCTCTGCTGTGTGGGTTAAATTTGAGTGCGGCCTGGAATCATATGTATACAGTATTAATTTATGTATTGGTTAAAAATCTTTCCAAACTCATACAGGATTTGTAAAAGTATTTCTTTGTTTGATCATGTGCTTAAGCCAGGCCAACCAGAAAAACATTGGACCTCTTGCGTTGTGTCTTGTTCTGTGATTTATGTTTCTCATGCTCTTCTTCCTTTTTTTTTCTGTTTTGTTCCAAGGAAAAAATTTCCTCTATTAATTTTGAGACAACACAGAGACTTGTTGCTTAAGTTGAATAGCTAGTAGTCATATTGTAAGTTATCTATTTTAAATATTTTTTCTTTGATTATTTTTCAGAACTATCAAATTTTAACTGTTAAGCAAGTTTGTCCGGGAGGAATTATTCTACCTTATAGTCTGTGTGTCAGAAGACAAGTAAGTCAGATTATCTCTGAGTCAAGAGACAAGGTTTTGAAACACTGTAACAACAGTCCAAACTGATTTAGTCATCCTCAACATGTATGATGATGCAAACCGTAGGTTTACTTAAGAGTAAAATAAATTGAAAAAAATCAATCATTTTCACTCTAGATAATAAGCTGTAATAAGTTGTTGTTTTCTTTTTGATTTGAGTTCTAAAAATTGATTTCTTTTTAATCTCAATCTCATTATGTGCCTTGTGTGGGAACCGTGTTGTTCTGAGATCCTTTTACCAAACTAGCTCTATATGAGGCCGTGAATGACTTTTCGTCTGTTAGAATGGAGACATCCGATTGCTTTTTTCTCCCCATTTTACCTCCCTTTTGTGTTTGTTGTATTTTTGTGTAGCTCATATGTTATTGTGCATCACTCTTATGTTGAACATGTTCTCTTTAATGGTTGTGGACATCAGTCTAACAGCACTTCTAAACTGTCTGGTTGCACCTGTCAGGGAATACCATAATCATTTTGCCATTGAGTTTTAAAATGGTTATCATTACTGTTGTTTTGATTTTTTTCTTTCTATTTTTCCCTTTACTTTTTATACTTTAAAAACTTTGAGACACTTGTAATCTTGATCTCAACCTGAGTACAAAATACTCTTTGCTGACTGAGCACAAGATGATTCACTTAAAAATCTCGCAAAGACTTTCCTGCTGCTTGTCGTCCTTTTTTTTTCTCTTTTTCTGCCCTTAAATTGAATTTAGTGTCTTCTTGCCTTCAGGCGCATTCAATTACATTAATTAATTATTTTAGGTAAATCAGCTCAAATCCCCAAATTTTTGTAGTTGTTTATGCTTCAAAGAAAAGCATAATGTTGATTTGACTTCTAAACCTGAAATTATATTTCGTGCCAAGCCTTTGTATTGAATTAACATAAACGCAGTATTTGTTTAATTCTTCAGATTATTGCCCAAAATTTCTGTAATGTGTCAAGGTGTAAAAGGCAACTGGAGCATTTATCAACCCATCAATTAACATCAAAAGCCTGTTTGCTGGTTCAAGCTTATTAAAATTACCATCTTAATCAAAGATGTCTCCTGTATAAGGGAGTGTAAAAAAGTGATTTATTTGCGTCTCTGGTTAGGGGCTGGGGCTGAGAAATCATGTTTTGGATAGGAATACCACAGAAATACAGAAGTACTTGTTATGCAATCTTGTTTCAAAGAACTGAATATTAATCGTCTAGAAGTATGAGAGGTGTTTTGTTCCTCATCATCCACACCTTAAAAGTTTTCATTAAGAATCAAGTACAGTTCAATTTTTACATCTCTTATGTATTGTACTCTGTGGCAAAACACATCAAACATGAAGATAAAATATCATAGGAGCAATTGAAGCCCTTTATTAGTATGTACTTAGACCTCATGTTATCTCTAGTTTTGAGAAAACCTCTTGGATTTACATTCCCTCACTTTTACTTAGGATATTCAGAACGGCAAAAAAATAGTTCCAAATGAGTATTATCTCTCTCTTTTTTTTTCTTTTTCTTAATTCTCATTTTAATTAATCAATATGTGAGTGAGAGTTGTTATTGAAAATGAGTGCAATAATGAAATTTATAATTTCCTGTTTTTTTCCTTTCTTCTTTTTTTTTCCCTCTTCAAGAGCTTGTACATTTTTTACAGTGTTTGAGGTGTACCATGTAATTGGATTATTTTCTCTTAAGATAAGCTGTGTAAGGGTAAATGCAATTTTAAGTCAGTGCAAACATGCAGCTCTGCGGTTTGTACTCCAGTATACCCAGTACTTGTGTGTTAGGCAGCATTGAACCTCTCATGAAAGACTTACACAGGGCTGAAGTGAAACAAAGTGTCCAGTGAGAATATATGATGGGTCTATGATGTTGTTCTTTTGAAGAGTGCAGTAAACAATGACGCTGTTTCTAAGATTGTGTTTGCCCGAACTCAATTCTTGTTACCATTTTGGTCCAAAGGCCAACAAATTGTATGTTTCTTGTCAACGGAATACCACTCCTTGGGTTGGAGCAAATGTTCCTAGTCCAAAACATTATTGAGATCTCCTTTCATTTCACTTTAAGAGAAATTTAGAAACTGCTGCGCTTACTGTTTTTCCAAAACAATCTAAATTTCATATTTTTGAACAAATCATGTATACAATTAAGATCACAAAGGCCTAAAGGCCAAAAAAAAAATTCAAATTTTCAGTATTTTTGTAAGTTGTTTTCTCTCTGAAATTTCCTGATTTGTGAATTGTTGTCATATCACAGGCTTGTACAAAGAAGTGTTTTTGTTGGTGACTCTAAAATGAAGTTTTTTTGCATAATATGGAATGCGTGTCAACATTTTGTGCAACTCACGATTCATTATGTTATGTATGCCATTTTTATATTGTGCGTACCCAATTTTGACATTTCTCTGTTGGGCGCCGGGGGTGCAAAGTAGCTAATGACTAGTCTCATGGCAAAGATGTCAGGAGCTATTGTTGCCCTGTGAGGCGAGCCTGTGTTTTAGTGTAAGTTTGGTTTGCTAGAAGGAAAAAAAAACTACTTAATAATACATTTATCGTCTTTCTTTTATGGTATAGAAGCACTCTACCTACCCCCTACCCCCTCTTTCCCACCTCCCCTCATGAGGGGACTCCCCTATGTGGCACTCATCTACATGATATGGGTACAACCATTGATCCACGCAGAATTGGTCATGAAATTACTTGCAAGTCCATAACATTTCACGTCAACTTAATCCAATGGCCGGTGTGTTCTCGTGAGCATGGATTCTCGGTGTGGCCGTGCGGCGCGGCGGGGGAGGCGCACGCTGCGTGCTGCGCGGTGCGCGGCCTATCATAAGGATTCCGCCCAAACGTCTGGCCTCACCTTTGACTTTTCCACCTCGTTTACGCTTTGGCATTCTCTCTGGGAGTTGAGGCCTTTAGGCGCGGCCGCGGCGGTCTGCTTGTGCTGCGTCACCCGCCCCAGTCCACCCTGCAGCCCCGCCCCGGGCGGAAACACGAGCGTTTGCCCGCAAAGGGAACGACTCCCCGACGCCCAACGCCCAACACGGGCTGGATTGCAGGCGTCCGGCCCGTTCTGGTTCTGCACTCGATACCTCCGCCCCAGTCCACCCTGCAGCCCCGCCCCGGGCGGAAACACGAGCGTTTGCCCGCAAAGGGAACGACTCCCCGACGCCCAACGCCCAACACGGGCTGGATTGCAGGCGTCCGGCCCGGCCCGTTCTGGTTCTGCACTCGATACCTCCGCCCCAGTCCCTGGGGCAAGTGAGTATTGGCATCAAAACAACCGGCGGGGCGCGGTGGCAACGGCTCAAGGTCGAATAACGTGTCGGCTTATATTGCAACAACAGCCGGGAGCCCCGGAGCTCCGCGCCAGCTCGAACCCGTTACAGTTATACTCCGGCCCGACGCGACCCGGCCCCGCGGCTGGCCACATGGTGGTCACACTCGCGGGACACACGCACGCACGCACGCGCCTGCCGAGCCCTTCTCTTCCAGCCTGGAGCTCTCCAGGGCTCTATCCCAGCCCAGCCTCTGGGGCAGCACCGCACCTTCAGCTGCCCCCGCCGATCTGTCCTGCCGAGAAAATCCGGTATACGCCCCATTCGGGAATCTATGGCAGTCTTCGTGAGTCTTCAGAAGTTGTGAATCAAATTCGAGGGGTCCGCGACTAGGTTTGAGCTTATTCGTACACCGGCCGCCCGGAAAACTGGGAAGACCACCAGAAAGACCAAAGAAAACCGAAAAAGACCAATAAAATAGTAGGCCACAAATGGTAAGGGAAAACCGGAAAACTTGAAGAAGGACCGAGAAATTCTAAGGAAGACCGGAAAATTTTAAGGAAGCCTGGAAAATGTTGGAGAAGACTAATGAAGGTGAGGGAAAACCACAGAAAACCGAGCAGAAAACGGTAGGAAGTTAGGAAGCCTTCAGAAGATCCTAGAAAAACAGATATTGGGAAAACCAAGAAAAAGTTAGAAAGACCGGGAAACCCATTAGGAAAACCTAGGAAAACCAGGAAGCCGACAGCATGTGTACACCGGCAGACCATACTTGCGGACCCCTCGATCAAATTCCACACCTGTCTAGCCTGCCTGCAGACAGACGCACTGCAATTATTATCTCGAATCGCATAATATATTCCACACCATCGCAAAAGCGACACTTACGCTGTCATTCTGGTGCAACACATTTCAGGAGGGTTTGAGGCCCTCCTCCTGCCCGCGCCGTGCTCCGCTCTGCTCACGAAAGACTTCCGCGTTGATGCCGCTAAAACTGCACTCTACTCTATCCCACTCCAGGAAGCGAGAGGCCAAGCCTTCACTTTCGTTTCTCCCAGGGCGCCGCGGCGTGGGCTGGGCTGGGCTGGATAGACAGCGCGACGCAGCACGGCGCACACATAATAGCGGGGCGGGGCGGGGCGGGGCGGGGCGGGGCGGGGCGGGGCGGGGATCGCTTTCCCTTCCCTCCCACTGAGCGTCGCGTCGCGTCGCGGAGCCATCGCTCCTCCGGGTACCTCCGGGTACCTCCGGGTACCTCCGGGTACCTCCGGGTACCTCCGGGTACCTCCGGGTACCTCCGGGTACACGGGCACTCGGCTCCGTGGCCGCGGAGGAGACGCGGTGTCTGTCTGCAGCTACGCGCGACCGCGCAGCAGTAGCAGCCGAACACCCCTTTCTGCGGGAGTCTGCAGTCCAGTCCGTTTTCAGTATTAAGAATGGAATCCGGAAGCTCCTGGAGATTACGGACCAGAGGGTGCGAACGCGAGCACGGTGGCTCGGTGGCGCCTGCCACACTCAGGGTAGGCCAGCAGGCCAGCCAGAGGGGGTATTCACCTCCGTAATACACTGTACCTGATCCATGTATTACGTGGTAATACCCGTAATGTGATACCGAAAAAACACAAAAATATGCCCTTCATTGATCAAATATTGTGCGTAATACAGCTGTGATACAGTGTAATACCAAGTAGTCTGTACAAGATTTTCCAATGTGCGTTCCCCCGGGCCAGCCCGCAGTTCACACTCGCACCACAGGCGAGATACTTTTCCCACGTACTAAATAAGGCGCTCCGAGCAGAACTTGCTCAGGCTGAATTTCTTAGTTTCTTGCAAGGAGTTGTGAATTAAGGAAACTTTTCCACGAAACATGTTGTAAAAATGCAATTCTGAATTGTCAAATCACAATCAATTGACCGAGAACTGCCCCGTGCTAGAGTCAAGTACGACAAGGATCGAGAGACGAGAAACCTCTGTGTGGAATCCCCCTGCTGGCTGGCCATTGATGTTAATCCCAGTGACTGGGCGGTTGACAGGGCATGGCCCGTGGCCCGGTCAACTTTTCCTTAGGGACCGTGCACAAAATACGTCACGAATTTTTGGCCGTTTTTTTTTACCCCTTCCCCCTATAAATCACGCACACATCACAACTCGGCCAAACCCACTCCCCCTTTTCCGTTCACTGTGAAAAATAGTCGTAAGTTTACGGGAAAATTTTCCAAGAAGTGCAGTTGTAAAATTACAATTGCAAATCGTAAAATTACAAGCACTACATATCGGCTTGAAATTCATTCACGAGCAAAAAAGGTCCGTCGTAAATTTACAAAATATTTCGTAAATCACGATTTACAAAATTTATCGTAAACCTACAAAGTTATTTTTCACAGTGTTGACGTCACGTTTTCCAAAAACAGGAGTACAGCGGGTAAAATGCGTATTAAATGGAAACTGATCGGTTCTTCAATAACAATAGTCTTTATTCGGCGACCAATAGAGCGCGCCGCAGGCGGTAGACAGCGCATACCGCCGACCATTTTCCCGAAGAAAGCAAGCTGGAAAAATGTAACGTCACGGCCGCGCCCACATCCCCCCCTATCTCCCTACGTTACGCCGGCATCACGCTTACGCTTCACCAACCCCCCCCCCCCCAATAGCGTGACGTATTTTGTGGACGGCCCCTTGTGCGTGCACAGGGTACTCCCGAGCCCCCCCTCCCCGGGGCCAGCCTCTGCTGCCGAGCGGACTAGCCGCGCATCTCTTCAATCCTATC
This sequence comes from Frankliniella fusca, assembly GCA_029379305.1. NCBI lineage: Eukaryota > Metazoa > Arthropoda > Insecta > Thysanoptera > Thripidae > Frankliniella > Frankliniella fusca. Next base: position 1,069,046 of record JAHWGI010001430.1, on the reverse strand, counting down.
TAAATCCGCAAAGGTAGAGTGATTGGAAAACTATGGCACCAGCAAATAATTAGTGGAGATTGAGCGAGGCACCGAGGGGTTCTCGCACAGGGATCTCAACACAACTTGAATCCACCCCCACCCCCACCCCCCAATGGGCGAGCTGCGCCGCGTGCTGCCTATACGCGCTGGGAGTAGCGGCCGCAGTCGCCGAGGGAGGGAAGGCCCGCTCCCACCGCATACAGCAGGATTACGGCGCGCTCAAGGAGAAAACGGATCAATTCCCTGGACTAAAATTTTAGGTAATTTTACGACAGCAAATAAATTTTGGTTCCAAATGTCGACGCTTTAATGGTTAGAATAGAGCCAATTTTTTGCCACCAAAACTATAATTTATTCGATGAAATTAACGTGTTAGTTTCAAGGATGAAAACAGATAAAAAATGTTTTTGTTCTTCGATTCACTCATGTAACTAACGCGTTAATTTCAGCGACCAAATTACAGGTATCGTGACAAAAATTTGTTTCTGAAAAGTCAAGCGTCGGCGTTCGGAACCAAAAAAATATTTGCTGTCATGAAATTAACTAAAATTTTGGTCCGAGGGACTATTTGTTTTTCTTTGTGTTGGCCAACAGCAGACACCAAGACCCGCGGACGCCAGCGGTTTTTGACATACCATGACACATTGAACACCGAGGGGGCCACCACTTAGAGTTAGGATGTACACAGGATTACGGGATTACAAGGATTACACTTAGATTTTGAGGGATTGCACATGAATTGTATGCTATTTCTGGCTCAAAAACCATTAAATTTAGGTGATTAGGTGAAATTTAGTAGATATTTAGTAAAGTATTACAATAAATACATAGGGATTACACAGGGATTACACTTCCATTTGTACACAGGATTACGCGAGTGTTGGACCCCTCGTTGAACACAATGCGGTCACCCGCATGATAGATCACGGGGAGGGAGGATTTTTCGGGGGCGGGGAGGGAAGGAGTCGGTGAAACGTCTTGTGCTGACAAGGGAACCCCGCCAAGTGTAAATTCCCGATTTTGACGAAACTTTGGGAAGTTGTGGGTCTTTATGTGTCTACCTCAGCCACATCAAAACTTCCTGCTCAATTTCATATCCAGGGGGTTTTCATGCTATAAAAGCAATAAAATCGACTTCCTGCTTACCGGTGCACGCATATGGGAAGTCGTCACTAGGGGTAACACGGAGAGTTGCGGTCCTTTGGACGAAAATTTCGTCCGTTTTGACGTATCTTGTACCGCTTGGGCGCTAGAGTGAATTTTTGACTTAAATGGACAAATTCTTTATTTTACCCCGGCCCATATGTATATAGGGTAAAATTAAATGTGAAATTGAGCAGCAAATTTTGATGCTGCCGAATCAGACACAATGAGGTGTACGATTTTCCAAAGTCTTATCGAAATCTGGAATTTACACTTGGCGGGGTTCCCTTATGAGTGTGATGTGAATGCCAGTTCGCTTTGCAGTGTACTCCTATACTACAGTCTTGTTTTGACCGCCCCCCCCGGGGGGATCCGTGCGCACACTCTTGGGGTGACGTGTCGCTGGACTGGTTGACCTTCTCTCCCCCCATCTGCTCCCGCCCCTGGCCAGTGGTGTGGTCGCCTCTGGTCCGCAGCCCAGGCCCAGGGCTCATCCACCGGCCCCCTCCGGCCAGCCCTGCCCTGCCCGCCCGCCCGGCAGCCACGGCATCTCAATGAGCGAGAAGTAGAAAGAAAACAATCAGCAGCACAGAACACGTCCAGTTTAGAAGGTCAGGCACGGGCCGTGCCACTGCCGTGCTCCAGGCGGCTCCAGGCGGCTCCAGGCGGCTCCAGACCGCCAACTGTATCGGTGTGGATGAGCCCGGCGTTCAAGTCCCCTCGGCGTTCGGACGGTTCTTTGGTTTCCAGGGGCGATCGCACGTATTCAAGGAGGCGAATGAGGAGAAAACAAGGGGTCCTAAAATTTGATATTCCTTCGTACACGGGACTCATATTACACCAAATATTACTTCAAAATTACCGACAGTGCATTACATTGATATTACTCATATTTTTTGTCACTATAACTTCAACATCCTAAATTGGGAAGGACAATTTTGCCCTCAGAAATGAGACTTTGTGAACATCACGAGCTTGGGACAAATTTGTTAAAATTTTTGAGACAAGTTGTCCAAGTTTACATACGTATCGTTCCCTTAAATATGTTCAACTTGTCCAAAGCACGTGATGTGCACAAAATCTCAACATTATTTGGGACAAATTTGTCCTTTTCTCAGGAAAAACTGATAAACACCAGACAGTTCCTGCGAGACCTAGGGATCGGTTTTACCAGTTTTACCGTGCACCCTACGCGTAGGACGAAAGGTGTACCAGGTGTACTACTGATAAAACTATCGCGCCTATGGGTCTATCTATTGAGGAAATTATATATGCAGAAGATTAAAAAAAAGGCTTTAAAGCGGGCGCGGCAAATCCTCTTTGAAAACTTAAGAAAAAAGAAAAAAAGAGAAAAAATACCCTACACACTTAATGAAAAGGGACAATTTTGTCCCAAGAAATGTTGCGTTTTTGTGCACATCAATCGCTTTTGACAAATTTGTGTAATAATTTGGGACGATTTGTAATATTTCGGATGCAAATTGTCACAATTTAGTGGGACAATTTGTCCCAAGAAAATGATGTGTACAAAAACGCAACATTTTCTGGGACAAAGTTGTCCTTTTTCATTTAGAGTGTATAGCTGCGGGGCGGCGGGGAGAGGCACGAGAGGGCGCTGCATTTCGCCTGTAAAAGGGCATAACGCACGCCCCCCCCTTCCCCCTTCCATCCAGTGGGGGCTCATCGGCTCATAAACATTGTGCAAAAGGTGCGTCCGTTCTCTTGAGATTTATTCAGCGAAACACGGGAGCTCGGCGCCTGCTGGACTTAGGGTAGGCCACCCCGCACTTCACATATGCATTACGGGGAAGGTGTTGCCTGCCTGTCAGGCGCTCTGAGTGTGAAAATAGACTGTCGGAGTATCACAGTCGTGCGTCACTCTGAATTGAGGAGTAACCATTCACGCTCTCAGGAGAGCGATATCAGTGACCCAAATTTTATCGCTCCTGCGAGAGCGATATCAGAATCAGTCCCAATTTTTTCGCTGCTGGGATAGCGATATGGATTGACATCACTCCTGTGTCGTTTCAGTGGTATGAACCGTAACCGGGATGACTCCCCAACCCCCTTTAAGTTTTCTATTTTACCATAGAGTCCGAGATCAAATCCTTTGCATTTTCGTTTCGCGCACTCCCGCCCTTCCTGGGTGGTCGTCTCGGCGGCCGCCCCACGCTCTGGCAACAGAGCCAGCCGAACGGACGCGATGGAGGGTGGGTCCATCCACATCCACACACTCAACCGTCCGAGCAGAGTGGCGCAGTGGAAGCGTGCTGGGCCCATAACCCAGAGGTCCGAGGATCGAAACCTTGCTCTGCTATGATCTAGTTTTCCTTTTTCTCCCCTTTCTCTACTGACGAGTGATGAATTTGTTGTATCACGGCCATATTAAAAAGGCTAGCGTCTCAAACCCGATCCCTCCGAACCTCGTGTGCTGCTCCTGGGGCCCGCTGCGCCTGACTGCTGGGCGGGTAGGCAGACCCGCAAGACTTTCACTGCTCGCCGTGGGGGAGGGCTGCTGCTGGGGAGGATGGGCCAGTCGGCCGGCCGTTGACGCAGTGCCTATCTCACTACGAGTGTTATCTCACGCTGGGAGGGGAGGGGAGAGGCGAGGCGAGGGAGCTACTACAGCCGGGCTGTAGAGCTGTAGAGTCACGGCCAAGGGCACCGCCGGCACCGCCCCGCCACGGCTCCCCACTGCCGTTTGAACACTGATGGCCCAAACAGACAGGCGGGGCAGGGCAGGGCCCGGCAGGGCCCGGCAGGGCCAGTAGGGTGATATTCCGCACGGCATATTTTCGAATGTGCGCTCTCTCCCTCTCTCTCCCTCAGTCCTAGGGGCCCCACGAGTGCGACTAGGACGGAGTCATCATACCAGCCCGATGTGGGCTTTCCCTACATCGCGTGCACCTGCCCCTCCCCCTGCTACCTCATCGCTTGCACAGGTGCGCGCGCGCGGACACACTGACGCTTTCATCTGTATCAGACCAGACAGGATAGTCGAGTAACGTGCACCGGTTGAACAGAAGAAAAAACAAGGGGCAGACGGGAGCACTGCTTGTCACTGATAAGGCATTCAGGAAGGGGATTAAGAGAGCCTTGGTAAAGCTATGCATGCTTCAGGTGCGTGCATGGGTGAAAGACGTTAGAAAATAGACCTGTAATAAATGCCTAGACAAATAGCTACCCTTTTGGAAGGAATGCTACTTTCTCATTCCTAAAACTGCACGCGCGCGGTGTGGAGGTCCAGCGCGTGGCGGATAAAACGGAACATGCGGAAACATTCTAAAACTGTAAAGTTCATTCTCTTTGAATCTTGCCGGCAAGCTCGTATGACGGCATTGTCCGAAGTGCTGCAGGGCGCGGAACGGAAGCGGAGGGAGTGCACGATATGCTCGGGGAATGCCTTCGAGAGAGACGCAGGTAGCAACGTTATCGCTGACGAGGCTCGGTTCGGGCCCGTGCCCGCGCCTCGCGGGGGGCCTCGCGGGGGCCGCGGGCGGCAGGCGGCCCCCCAGCCCTGCCTAGCGCGCCTTCCGCCGCTCGGGTGGAGGAACGCGCTAGAGGCCCCTCGGCACCCACACACATCAGGCCGCCGCCACCGCGGCCCTCGCGCCTCGCGTCCCGCGGGATACTCCCAGCTTTCTCCAGTCAAATGTCAGCGCGGTTATCTCCAGCTCCCGCCGAGGCTATCCTGCCCCAGCTACTGGCCCGAGCCTGGACTCGAGCGGCGCGGCTCGACATTTTCCACGGAGAGGTTGCGGAGCGGGCCGGCCCAGCCCAGGTCGGCCCGAACAGGGGAATGAAAATGAGACAAGGAGAAAAAGAAAAGAAAAGACTATTCCCTCCCATGGCGATGGACGAAGGAGGGCGGCCTTGCTGAGCTTTGGCCTTGTCCCGCCGCGCCCCGCCGCGCCCCGCCCCGACTGGCTGGCCGTGCCTGGCCTGTGCCAGCCACACCCCAGCGCTGGAGCCCAGCCCAGCCGGCCCAGTCAGCCCAGCCCCAGCAGCCAGGCCCTTAGCCGCTAAACCAGTCCAGCAGGCTGCCCGGCCCGGCCCGGTCCCGGCCCAGCCCCGGCCCCCGCCCAAAATGTACAAAAAGACGCAGTCCGGAGCCGAAGCAGAGTTTCGGGATCACTTACACTGGACACCCGCGAACTCGTTCACTCTTGAATAGCGCGAAAGTTTGTATTTTCCTATGACTTTCGCGCACACAGTAAGGTGCAAGTGTGCGAATGGAAATTTCGCATCCCTCGGCACAGCACATTAAGTCGCACGGGGCGCGTGCTCGACTGACCACACGCTCTCGTGAGATGGAATGAAGTAATTTGGTCCTGGCTTTTAATGACTTTGGCGGCGAACCTGTCGCGGCCGCGCTGTAGCAGAGAGAGGAGGCCGAGTGAAAGGCGCTTCCGCTCGGTGAGCGTTTCCTCTCGTTCTCCCTTCTTCCTACTCGCGATGGAGAGTAAAAGCTTCAAACACAGTCCGCTGCTGTCAGCGGTTCCGTTCCACTCCACCGGGGGGCTCTTTAACATAAACATTCTCTCTCGGATCTAGATTTCACCACGTGGGCGGAGTAAAGTGCGCGAAAAGCCGGCGTTGAGATGTCTCAAGACTTCAATTCATATTTTGATATGTTCACAAAGAACTCGTGTCAGAAGCTGCCGGAACGCCTGCTGTGAATCGCCTAGGCATACCCGCATGACACTTCAGTTCGGCGGGGTGGCCTAACCAGGCCCTTGCAGGGGCTCGTCTTTGTCTCTGAGGTGAAATTTGGAGAAGCAGTGCGAGAACGGGTGCAAAGTGCTATTAAAATATTGCAATATATTTTTTTTCTGTAAAAACAATGAGCTAACTGTACATAGTACAAATTTTTTAAAACAATGAATCTGAATACTTCATAACAGTCATAAATGAAAACATTCATTTTCAAATTTTCTTTAAGTATTATTAAGTTGATTTCTAGGTACAACACACACACATACAATTGGTAACTACAAATATTATGTTTGATTCTATAAAATTCAAGTACTTGCTGACGAGGCAATAACAATAGTTTCATCATAAAGGCAGTCAATACATGGGTTCGACAAGTATAACAGACATTTATAACAAAAGTAACTTCGAGTTCAGTGATATGTAAATGACAGATACACAAGAAGCCGTGCAAATACACAAAAGGGTGTGGAAATGTATAGTAATGACATGTTTGTGATGTGACTGCATTCACATGGAACATGTATGGGTCAAATACAATTTAGAGCTCTGTCCTTATAAAACTGTTACACGTGTAATAAATGCCTATAATATTAACCCACATAAAAATTATTCTAACTACTCAAAACTTCTCTTGAGTACTGCACCACAAGTTCCCACACAATCTTTTAACTTACAATAAACTAAATTTAGAATATTGTAATACAAGTTATCTTTTCTTCATGTAAAACTTTCTGTTTTCACAGAAAATATGGAAGCTTTCAGGAAGAAGTTGTGACACATTCATTTAGATTAATGACAGTGCTTGGCGATAAAACAAATTTACAAAGATATCACAATATTCTAAATGTCAAAACCAATGTAGATACATAGATATTTTTAAACACAACCTTTAACATGCATCTCTTAGAGTTTCACTTCAAATCAAAGTCAGATTCTTAACCAAAATATACAGTAAAACTAAATTATAAATCTACACAATCTGGCCAGCCAGAATAAAGATAGATAAATACAAGTTTTAGGATATCTTTAGATAAGAAGATTAAACAACAACAGAATCAAACTTTCACCAGTCAGGTGTGAAAAACTCCAACTGAAAGTGATTTAAAATTTTGACTTTTCAGCTCTCATAATTGTTGAGGAGGGTGACACAAGGTTTTAAAACGAACACACAAGCAAAAATTAAAAACTGGCTAATTTTGGCAGGCACAGCTAGCCTGACCTATCACAATAAATTTCAAATAATATCACCACTTTACATTCATTCAAAACACCCATTGATCATTCCAATTTATCAAGAACAGAACCACTGCTTGAAAAGACAGGATCTCAGAATCTCACACTTTGCAGGGTAATTCCCAATTTTATTACGCCACCAACCTTGATACCTCACCAAGACATTCCATTACGCGGCACTTGAGCTATTACAGATAGAAAAATAAGAATCACAGACAAACCTTACCAAACATTGGCAAAAATTTATAGGCTGATATTTTTTTTTTAATATACTTCATTGAACCCTGATTTAAAATTTGCACACATGAAAGGCCTTAACTAAGAATGGTCACATATAGTAGGATTGGTCTTCTGGTAAGCTGAGGCATTGGCCACAGCTCACAGTCAACTCTGTTAACTTCATTCATGTCAGTCAAATTGAACTAACTGTACTGAAAGGAAAAATGGCAGTAGCTTTCAGTTTGTTGTAATTTTAAGTCCAAAAAAATTTAGAAAGAAAAAAAAAAGTTCACATTTTTTAAAACTCAGTGAACTCCATTTGAAATCCCATTGGATACACCATTTACCCCTTTTACTGCTCCACAAGCCACCCCTTTAGCTTTCCCATTGACAACCAGCTCTTCACCAGGGGCCGTAAGGACAAGAGGTGAAGTGAAAGTCCTTCCTTGGACCAGGTCTACAAGCCCTTCACCAGCATAGGACAGAAGAGGTGAGATCTCACAGATAGTAGACCCATCTGGTCCGGGTAAGATCTTTCCACCAGCTTTTTCCACATAGCTAATATGAAGATTGATAGTATCTTGCCTAGCTGTGCGTGGGCAGTCTTTTTCAGCAGAATCAGCATTTTTGACGGGGCTGAATTCTTCATTGCGCAATACTTCCCAAACTACAAGACTATCAGTGAAGGGGAAAACATCAAAAACAAATTTCTCAATTTTGATGCCATTTGGTTTGTCTGGCTTAATTTGAAGTCCATTCTCATCAACATAAGGAATCTTTTTCTTAGCAACATGAAGAGGAAGTGACTTTTCATGTTGGCTCAAGAATACTCGTAGAAATTGAGAGGAAAAGTAGTGGTTGCAAATGCTACCTGCACTGAATGTAAGCTCTCCATCTTCATTCCTGCGTTCCGCTGTGGCTAGAGTGATTTCATTGTACTCCACTACTTGATATTTGCCATCAACACTGCAGACAACTCCAACAGCTTCAGTTGGATAGGCCTTAGGTACAACCTTCACACCGCACTGTGCACCCTTTAGGCTGCAGTATCCTATAAAAATAGGATCAGCTACTTGAACTAGTATATTGTCCACACTGTGTGCATGCAAGCAAGAGATACCACGCTGCTCAATGTCGTCCAGCATGCCACAATCCCTCAGAGCTCGGTACACACCCCCATTGCCATCAGGAGCCTTCGAAATACGGCTCGGAGAGTCCAGGATTATTTTGCCATCCATGGAGAAGCATGGCAGCATACCCTGTTCGAACAGCTTGACATTGTCACTGTTCAGCCCAAAGTAGTTGTGCTTGCGCAAGAAGTCAAGAGTAGGCTCCCTAGTCTGTCCGCTTGTCATGATGTACCAGGTCACATAGCCCTTCTTCCCCGTTGCCTGTTGGGCCAGCTGCTCCACTTTCCTAATCCGCTCCGCCTGGATCTGGAAGAGCGGTTTGTGCGAGGGCAGCCCAATGTCGTACATACCCTTGGGGAAGTCCACCCCGAGGCGCGTGCCCTGGCCGCCCGCCATGAGCAGCACGCCGACCTTCCCCGAGGCGATGAGCTGCAGCCCCTCGGCCCGGTAGCCCTCCAGCTCCTGCGGGGAGCTGCGCTGCAGGGACCCCGACAGCTCCGGCGGGATGGGCTGCATCCTGTCGTCCAGCTTCTGCTGCTGCTCCTCCAGCGTCCGCACCGTCCGCGCGAAGTACGCGCACACCTCCTCCACGTCCACGCTCTGGATGTCGCGCAGCAGCTCTGCCCGCCGGCCGTCGTCCAGCTCGGGCCAGAAGCGCAGCAGATGCTCCTGCCCGTGCTTGGTTAGAGAGCTCCTCAGGTTCTCGTACTCGTGCTCCATGTCGGGGGCGGCTTGAGGCTCGCGGCTACGGCCGGGACGGCGGACAGCGGCTCGGAGCGGCGCGAGACATACGGTGCGGCCCAGAGCGGACCCGCGGACGGAGTGCCGCGCGGAGCGAACTGTTGACGTTTAAACACGCGTTTGACAGAAGCAGACATAGCAGCAGCGATAACAAAAACAACAACAGCATACGAGAAAACAAAACACGGTCGCGGCTGACGTGACGTGCGTCGGCTCGTTTTCACTCCTGGCGCAAAGGCTGCGCTTGCAGTATGTCTGCTCTCCTTGATTTTATTTTCGTATGAAACCTCTGAAAAATAATAACCAACACGTTAGTGACTGATTAAGAATTTCACATTTTGACGGATTTCCAAAGAAATACTTTTTTCGGACACAAAAAACATTACATAGATTTTTCCTTGTCGGTTGGCAGCAGCGCTCATACGTCACACGCACTAGTCACACTTTGAAGCACCGCCTAACCTGATCAAATGTATCAGCTGAAAAGCCGAATATAGCAGGAAAACATGAAACTCACATCAAGATTTCAGTTACCAGTTCTAAAACTATGTGTTTTCATTCTTAGTATTCTACTTGATTGTTCCCTTGCTCAAGATATCATAGGATGCGGTGGTTTTGTCAAGAGTGATATTGATATTTCAAAAGCCCAAGTTCAAGTGAAGCTGTAAGTAGGAGTACTTTGTCGCTTTTTCTAGTGCTTCACATTAGTTTTCAGCAAACGACCAATTTTTATGTATATTGCAGTTTCTGTTAGACGCCATCTTCAGAAAGATTTTGTAAGCTTAGCAGAAGCTACTCCGAGTTCAGCAGACGACATTCGCATTCCTGTCAATTATTTTAACTAACTTTCGGTTCATAGTATTGATTGTTTCAAAGTGTCTCCCCAAACCTGTATACTTACTATCCCAATTTTATTCACAATTACCTATTGTATTCCGTGTATATTGTACTTGAGAAGTTAATGTGAGCGACTGTTTGCTGTAAATCATCCAGCTTTACCTTATTTTCAGGTACACCAAACAGGGCAGCTTAAAAGATCAAACAGAATGTGCCCCAAAAAATGGCTATTACTTTCTACCTATTTATGATAAAGGGAGCTATATTCTCAGAGTAAGGCTGTCAAATTCAACCTTGGCTTTGTGTTACAAATTATCTTCCTGCAACTGTACTGTCATGTTCTTTTATCCCTTTTGTAGATAGAACCACCGAAGGGATGGACTTTCCACCCAAAGGAAGTAGCTTTGAATTTCGATGGACGAACAGATCCATGTAGCCAGAATAAAGACATAAATTTTGAGTTCAGAGGTTTTACTATTTTTGGGAAGGTGAGGTATCAAATACACCATTCTTTAATTAAGTTACTGTTACAAATGTTTGAATCTCCATGATTATTTAAGGTATTAAGTGCTGGCAGCACAGCTGGCCCTGAAGGTGTCACGGTTCACCTTTTAAAAGATAAGAAGGAGATTGCTCAAACTGTAACAGTGCTAGATGGGGACTTTGAGTTCCCCTCTGTGTCAACTGGTTCCTACAATGTGAAGATATCGCATCCCAAGTAAGTTTATTGCTTCATGTGTACTTTAAATCTACCTTCTGAGGTTTGTCAACTAACATGTGGGTTGACTGTTGCAGGTGGCATGTGAGCAATGCTGAGGCTACTGTTTCTGTTTCGGGGGGTAATGGCATTGTCAAACCTGGCAGTCTGGTTGTGTCTGGATATGATGTCTCAGGAAGAGTGCTGAGTGACGGAGAGGCTGTGCAAGGAGTGAATTTAATTCTATTTCAGCTTGCTGCTGCAGAGGTTTGTTCATGAAAAATCCAGAAAGTCTCTGAAATCTTCAAGAGTGTTGGTATGGTCTTTGTTCATTTGGAATGCTGTATGACAGTTAAAATGTCTTTGCAGGGAAGCTTGATTCCATCTATTCCTGGCTGCAGCAAGCAAACTGTACAGGGATTCAAACCTCCCTCAGAAAAAGGAGTGCGGCTTTTATGCCATACTAAGTCAGATAACAAGGGGGTATTTGTTTTTTCAAGCCTGCCTCCTGGTTCATATAGAGTAGAACCATTCTACCAAGGTCCACAGAACCTGAAGTTTGATTTGCACCCTAAGTCTCAAGACTTTGTTGTATCACAGGGGAGTGTTTCTCTCCCTGTAGATTTTCAAGTATGAAAATTCTTTATTTTAAAATCAAAATTTCTTTAAGTTAGTCTACTTTTCAGCTCTTTTTAAAACATATCTCACCTATTCACAGATAAAAGGCTTTACGGTGAGTGGACGTGTGCTCTATACACCTAATGGGCAGGGCGTACCACACGCATTTGTTCTAGTCAATAACCAGGTGAAAACAGAGACAGATAAGAATGGTTTCTTCAGTTTAAATACCATGCAAAGTGGGACCTACTCTATTGAAGCTGCTTCTGGTGAGGCTTAACTATCTTATTTGTACCTTAACTGGCAATCCAACTAGATCTTTGACACATTACCACATCTCTTCCTTTGTGACTTGCAGATAAACTTCGTTTCTCTGCCATCAATGTTAAAGTGAGCCCCAGCTCTGCACAGCTTCCAGACTTGGTTCCATGGGGCTTTGAGCTCTGTGGTCGCATCAACCCTCCTCGTTTGGAGGATAACAGACCTCGTACTGTAATCCTCAGCAGCAGCAAAGACACTTTAAATGTAATTGATCGTGCAGAGGCTGACAGTACAGGACTTTATTGCTTCTATTTGAAGCCGGGTACTTACTATGCTAGTGTGCAGATGTCTCAGGAGGAGAAAGCAAAGGGATTACAGTAGGTTCTTGAACTGTGGCTCATATCTGCTCAGTTTTGCTGAATTTTGATACATCATACCATACAGTTTCCTTCACTCATGAACTGAATTCCTCTAGGTATGCCCCATTGGTTCGCGAGGTGAAAGTGGTGAATCAGCCTGTTAATGCAGGCAATGATTTCTCACAATTAAAAGCTCGTGTTCATGGAAAGGTCTCCTGCCTTCAGCGATGTTCAGATATCAGTATTCGACTTGTGCCTCTTTCACCAGGTGTTGATGAAGTGACAATTAGGTTAAAAGGTGAGATCATCTTGCTAAAAGACGAAAATTATGACTAACCAGAATATTTTTGCTTACTCTTTTACTATCTGTAATAGACTGTGTGTCAAAAGTTAGATTTCTGGAGCAATTTTGAAAAACTGTGGGGAATGCAATATAGTTTTATGAACTGAATTCAATTCTCTCAGAAGTATTACAATCTTGATACTTTTGAAAATTTTGAATCCTTTTGTTTTTGATTAAAATATTATTGTTTGATCATTTTTTTTCTTCTTTTTTTTCAGATGACAATACATATGAAATAAATGAAGTTTTGCTGGGTAACTATCATATTAAGATCATCCGGGAAGATTGGTGTTGGGGAGCAAACCAATATGAAATTGAGGTTTCAACTGCTGATGTTGCTGTGCCTGAGTTCAAACATGAAGGATACGCTACTATTGTTCAGACATCACATAATGCCTCTGTAAGTTTGTTGTATTTATAATACATAACCAATAATGCAATGTGAATCCTTTTAGACTGGTGGTTAAAACTCAAATTTATTAAGTACTGCATTGTAATTTTTGTTTTAGCAGCATAACTATGGGACGTCCTGTTAATTTTTGTTGTTGTCTCTCTCTTCTAGATTACTTATGAATTGATCACAGAAAGTCCTAACCAGGTCAAGAAGACTTTACCTGTCCGAAAGGGAATATCAAGGTTGTGTGTGCCCAACGCTGGCTCCTACCGAATTCAAGCTGCAGGTTGTCACAAGTTTGCAGACCCTTCATCTGTGGTATGGAATACTAAAGATCCTGCTAAAACTATCACATTTACTGCTATTGGACACACTGTCACTGGTTATGTAGAATCTGCTAAACAAGTTGATGATCTGATAGTTCGTATTGAAAAAGACAATGGCTCGTTAGTTGAACTGTAAGTACTCCTTCTATTACTTTTAGTCAGTTTAAGATTTAAAAATACTAAAACATCTGTTGATTGAACTTCAGACAGGGACCACTAAAGCCAAAGCAAAACGATGGGAAGTGGCAGTATCAGATCTCCATAATGCCCCTAGAGAATGAAGATTACAAGATCATTCCTCAGTCAGCTGTAATGCTTTTTAAACCACAAGAGGTAATATTGAGCCGCTACCTTGAATGTTCTCAGGGCGTGTTCAGTATTGAAGCATTCTTGGGACAGATCATTTCTGGAGAGGTAAAACATTTCTATATTTATCAACAGTTTAACACAATTTTTTATGCTCAAGGAGACTTTGCATAAAAGCTGGTAACTTTTTTAGATTTCCCCAGCCCTTGGTGGTGTTGCAATTACTGTCACCGAGAACCAATCATCAGAAGAACCAAAAATTATTGCTCAGACAGAAACTGACTCCAAAGGCCAATATCGTATTGGACCTCTGCAACCAGGAGTGAAATACAGGTCATACATTAATTAATCTTAATTGCTGTGCCATAAATAATTTATAAAAACAACATTTCTTATTTTATTTTTGTTCTTTTCAGTGTTATTGCTGAGAAGGAGGGGTATGTAATGACTGGACCAGATTCTAGAAACAAAATTACAGCACGTAAACTTGCAGAAATTGCTGCTACTGTCACGGATAGAGCTGATGGTGCGCCCTTACAGGGTGTGCTGCTGTCAGTATCTGGTGGCGCCTATAGACGCAATAGTCTCACTGGTCCAGATGGACAGTTGTCCTTTAAATCATTGAGTCCTGGGGAGTACTACCTCAGGCCTTTGCTGAAAGAGTACCGTTTTGATCCACCTGCACTGCAGTTTGAGGTCAAGGAGGGTGACACGGTTAATGTGAAACTTGAGTGAGTTTGAGCTTTAAATGTGTTTGGCTTTAAGAGTTTTAGTTAGCTTGTTTCTTGTACACTGTCCCATTTTAATCTAATCTAATCCACGTTGCAGGGGAGACAGAGTTGCCTGGAGTGCTTATGGAACTGTGACATCCCTGAGCAAAGAACCTGAGGCAGGAGTTCTGGTTGAAGCTGTTGGAGTAGACCGTGAGAGACACAACTGTGCTCAACTACAGGAAGAGGCAGTTACTGAAATAACTGGACAGTTCAGGATAAAAGGACTTCAACCACAGGTAGTATAGTGTGTTGATTAAGTCATCCTGATTCCAATCCACTGCAAACAGAAATATTCTAAATGACACTTTTGTTTGATCTAACTTTCAGTGCAATTACATTGTAAGGGTGAAACCCTCAGCAGAAGCTAACAAACACATCTACCGGGCTACCCCTGACAGCATTCCTTTACAGGTGTGTGTCTCTCGCTCTCGTTATCGGAATGCAGTCCTGAAACGAAGGACTCTGGGAATGCTTACCCCGGAGCAATTTTGTCTGTGCAGGCTGTGGAGAGCGACGTGAAGAACCTCCGGCTGATCGCCTTCAGACCCATCGCCAAGACGGAGGTGGTGGCCGTGGTGCGGCCGGGGGCGGACACCGTGGAGCAGCTGCGCAGCGTCAAGCTGCGCTTGTGCCGCGAGGAGACCCCCGAGCAGCCCATCCACGTCGTGCGGCTCGACAGCATCGTGGGCACCCAGGGCGGCAGGGTGCACGAATACTACCCGGCCGGCGCCCTGGTGCACTTCCCCCTCATCCCGGCGGACGGGCGCGGGTACGTGCTGCAGCTCGAGTCATCGCTCTCCCCCGCCGCCTACGACTACTCGAACCAGGCCGTGCACTTCCGCACCAACGTCTCGTTCCACTACGTGCCCTTCTCGTTCGAGCCCATCCCCCGGTTCGTGGACCAGGACATGAACCAGGGCTCCGTGCTCCTCCTGCCCCTGGTGCTGCTCGCGCTGCTCTCGTACTTCGGGAGGGACCACATCGCGCCCGTCCTGAGGGGCCTGGGCCAGGGCCTGGGCCAGGGCCAGGGTGGGCTGCTCAGGAGGATAGAGGGGGGCGAGAGACCGAGCTCGCGAGACAAGGCGGCTGCCAGGGACAAGGCTGGTCCTCAGCGGAGCGAGCAGGACAACTCACCGGACAGTTCGGACGGGGCGATCGTTGAACCAGTCGGAAAAAAGAAGAAACCCAGGAGGGCATAGTGATACTGTTGTAGGTTTTATCAACAAGTTTATCCGATCTCAGTGTTTTCAATAAAAAAACCATTCAATTTGATTATGATGAACCTTTTCCATGCGAGCTTAATGACTGATGCATATGTCTGAAATTTCTCACTTCCGTAAAGTACTGTGTTTAACTATAAATTGTATATATATATACAGAAAGAAAATACGTAACTATCAGAAGGTTTTGACTGCTTTGCTTCCCTCTCTTTCATCTCACTAAAACACATCATCAGTGTTAAATGAAAACTATGTTATGGGTAAAGACCAATTTTGGATGATGTCCGACATTATCGGGGTAATGATAAGTGTAGCCGATGGTACGTGGATAGGCTTGACATTAGCCGACCCGGGGGTGGCTAATGTCAGACCATCCGGACATTATCCAGAGGGCACTGGATAATGTCAACATAAGCCAGCCGGTGGGGAGGAGGGGGAATGATGGAGGGTAACCTGGGTAATTAATTTTATTACCTATTGGAACATTTTGCTTAACTTTCCACAAAATTTTAATTTTTTGCGGGAAGGACCAAATTACACTGGTCATCAAAATTAGAGGTTCCCTTTTTTTGCACTCATAAATTTTGTTAGAATTGAGTTAGAAACTTAAAATTCGGAGGAATGGTCCACAGTGTTGTTGAAACGTTCCGTTCCAAAACATTGCCCTTGGGTCTGCCACGTGAATTCTCACTGGTGCTTCCCTGCAGTTTGCCCCGCGGGTGCTATAGTTGCCCTTGGAAACCCCTCCCCGAGTTCCGACATCATCCACGACCTCGACTGGTTGGATAATGTCGGAACAAGGTGGATAATGTGCGGAGAGATGGGCGAGATGGACATTATCCGGATAATGTCGGACATTAACAAAGTGTCAGTCATTACCCGTAACAACTATAGAAGAAAAGGACATAGCGTACCAATCAAGCTAGGCTCACAACATAATATACCGATTAATTGCCGGTAAAACATTAGCGGTATATAGTAAGTACTGTATAATTTAATAAAGACTGAACAGTTAGAGAAGAGGCAGAAAATCCTTGAGCTGTTTTGCGTAAGTGACTTAAGGTGCATCCACAATAGACATCACAAAATTAGTACCATTAATTAAAAATAAAATTAAAACTTTCTTTATTTTGTTACATCTGTTGAGTGATCTTTTAAAAATGCTAGGGATGAGACGTAAATAAACTTTAAAAACCATTTTCATTTATAGCTGCTGATTCCAAATATGTACAAATGATGCATCCCCATCGCTTTGAGATACATTTCTCAAAATGGCCAAAGAAGCTATGGGTGCGGACTTAGAATGACAACACCAAAAATTTGTTAAGAGCTTGAAAATATATCATCAAATTTGAAAAAATGTTCATAGATTTGAGACCAGGGTTTCCGCTGGAAAATGGTACTACTGTAATGTCTGTAGGTGTTTTAAGCTCTGAGATGACGGCGGGACAAAAAAACAGACATCATCGCACTGAGCACAATACTCGTTCCTTCTAACACACGAAAGTGGGGCAGTGGTGAAGAACAATTAAGAACTACCCGACTGCTTTACAAATACTTTATCCTTGATTACTAAATTCGTCATTTTTTGAAAAAGATAGGATTTTTTCCATATTTGAGCTTTGAACTGCCTCACTTTCATGTGATAGAAGGAACAAGTTTTGTTCAGTGCGCTGATGCCAGTTTTCTGTCCAATTTTATCTCAGCTCACGACTCCTACAGACATGACAGTAGTACCAATGTCCACTCGAGACCCAGGTCTCAGGTCTCAATTACAACTACAAAGTTTTTTCAGGATAAATAGTAGAATTTCATAAATCTTACGAAATTTTTTACTGTACAGATTAAAAATTAACTTGGAAGTATTTTTACATTATCCACATTAGACTATATGAATTGTCATGTCGGTCACGTTAATCAAGTCAAGCACTGAGAGCAGCTAACTACTCCAAAACACACACACAAGCCCAAACCGAACCCGAAAAGCAGAAGCACTAGAATACTAATACCATGTTAATGCCCAAAAACCACCACACCACAAGAACCAGAATCCACACAAGCACAGGAACAAACCAAAGTAATATAATACAAGAGAAGTAAGAAGAGTTTGGTCGTCAGTTCAAGTCAATGATTGTCAGTACGTCACAAGTTTTAAAATATAACAATTTACAGAATTTCACGAGTCATAACAATGCTCTTGGATACTGCCTAGGGGAAAAAACTCTGAAATTATTGTACACTTCATTATTTGGAAAAAGTTACAGAAATGCAAAATAAATTGTTTCAAGATTGAGATAAATTCAGAAAAATTTAGGAAAATTCACAGAATCTGAAGACTAAAATTCAGAGATGATTTCCTCTCAGTTACTGCTCCGTCTCCACTACAGATGCATCTGCTACGGTTGTGACGGCATGAAGACAGCACAGCAAAATACCGCCAAGTACTATAAAAATAGAAACAATCACTCTTAGCAGATCCTGATGAAGCATTAAAACAATATTGAATTCCACTGGAAGAATCTCACCTTGAAATCATCAACGACGTCCAAAACACCCAGAGTTGATGACTGGAGTCAAGGGAATCTCTCGTGGGGAATCAACGTCAAAACCCTGATGATGGCAGAATCAGACCATTAGGAGACCAGACAAGACAATGGAGGACTGAATAAGCATAACGATAAACAAGACAGGCAAGGAAATAAAGTGGCAAATGTTTTGAACTATTCATCTGCTCTTGACCAACTATAGCTCAGAATATATACTGTTATGGTATTCCTAGCCTGTTTTAGTGCTTCTCTATGTTACACTTCAGCCCTCCATGGAAACAAAGACACAGGGAAATAAGAATAGATACCTAAATTGATGATGGAGATTAGGATTTCGCTAGGTCCGTAACACCCTGCCCTAGCGCCGCCGCTCCATGCGCAGCCCCGGGTGGAGGCATGGTATGGAAGGCTCCACCGTGTGTCAACCGCGCCACGCCACTTGACGAGAAGAGATTATACAGCAGAGCTGCGCGTTGGTGTCGGCTGGTGTCATCAGCCCTGTTTGTGCTGGCCGCTGCTGGATAGCTGGCTGCGCACTGAGCTGGGTATGGACCGTATGGACTAGCCAGTGAGAGCCAGCCGCTCGGGTCGGGTGACTTTCGTGCGGCGCGGCGACCCGGTGTCAGTCGGTTCGAATGTTACCGCCATCACCGTGGTTTGAATCCGAGCCTCTCGGTCGCCGAGCTGAAGCTGCCCGAGTAACATCAGGATCTAAGGACAAAGGAGATGTTCTGAGTGCTCACAGACTATCGAAGACGAGCGAGTACAGGGACTGAAGAGAGAAAACTTGAGATCAGCGGAGCGATTCCGCTGCCAGCATTCGTCGGCGCTCTCCTCGCGTGCGAGAGAGACAGCATTCTTGCACACCTTGGTAGTCTCCATGAGAGAGTGAAACAGAGCAACGAGTGCCGGTAGCGAAATCGGTCTGCAGCAGGCGGATTCATGGTATCGTTCACTAGTCTTCCCTCTCGCTCCTTATGGGCCTGCCCCGTGGGTGCGACTGGGACAGACGAAGACGACGTGCGGAATCGCCCTGCAGGGGAACTCACCGCCGGTATACGCGCAGACGCCGTGCTCCCGCAGAGGTCGTAGGAGGCCCTCTTGGAGGTCGAGCGCAGTCGAGCGGGAGTGAGTCGCCGTCGCTGCAGCACCAGCACCTGCACCGCCGTCGAAGTGGCTGGAGTCCGCGTCGAGGTCGACGTGCTGAAGCCGCCCGCGCACCGTCAGCCCGCGACACCGCCGGGGCTCCAGGAGGATCTAAGGGCAAAGGAATTGTTTTGAGCGCGCACATGCGAAAGATGCAGTGATGTTAGAAAAGTAGGCAAAAGATCGTACGCACGCACGCACAGAAACTCGCACACCCCTCCCCTCTCGCCCCCATCCTCACCCCCTACCTCCATTAGCTGTCAGCTTCACTCAAAAAAAAATGTTGAATGAGTCGAGCTTTCCACCTTATTCTTGTAAAGTCTTCTGACTCGAGTTAACAGTAACATAGTCATGACCAGTGACTGGCTTTTGAACTAAGTAGTTCTGGTACATTGAACTAATTCCAACACGCCTAGAAAAGAAAATCAGAATTACAAGAGCGGTCTGTTTCTTAATAGGAATCAGGATGCCATGCACCTTACCTGTTCTTGTCTTTAATAATTTATCTTCATCTTAAATTTAAGAAGTTAAGAAATTAACAAAATAAGAGTTTAACGTGTGGTAATAATAATATAACAATTTCGGACGCGGTAATAATGCGAGTTGTGCGCGCGGTAATAAAACTAATTTCGGACGCGGTATAGTCAAAACAAGTTAAAAGAAAAAATTGCAGGAAAAGCAGTGGTATTTTAGAGGAAATGAGCTGAGGGGTAAATATGCAAGTGTTCATGTGTACCATAAAATATGATAATGTTGTATCAAAGGACAGATATGGAGCAAGAAGCAACAGTCAGCAAATTAAATATTCCTACCAATAGTTCAAATAGAGGAGAATGTCATGGTGACAGTAATCAGTATTCGAAACAGTTCTCAGTCCCCACTGATATACGATCCCCCCTGGCCACTGGAGCCACGCAGGGAAGTAAATGATTAGCTCACTCACCAATGTTGCCGAGTTACAACAGCGGCGGTAACCCAGATGGAAGAGCTGGGGCCCTGCAGGAGTGATGAGAAAGAAATAATCAAACAGATCAATTCAGCTGATAAGGTTAATGCAATAGCATAATACTGGGACTAAACTCACTGGAGAAGACAGCCCATGCCAGCGTCTCCCATCAGATGCTGTGAAGATACAGCTATGAAGAAAAAGCCTCTCTGAAATTTAAGAACTGAGAGTTAACACCTAGACATAGTGGCAAACAATTTGATTTACTTGGAACTAATTGATGCTGACTCACCTTTTGTAATCACTGATGGGCAGGCAGGTCCTACTTATAGTGAGAAGGATGGCACTGTGACCCTGGAAGGTAAATGATTAGCTCGCACTCACCAATGTTGCCGAGTTACAACAGCGACAGTAACCCAGGATCACTGCAGGAGTGATGAGAACAAAATAATCATACAAATCAATTCAGCTGATAAGGTAAAAGCAATAGCGTAATACTGAGACTAAACTCACTGTAGAGAAGACCGCCCATGCCAACAGAGCAGCGTCTCCCATCAGAATGCTATGAAGATACAGCTGGGACGGCTGGTACACCAGAATTCAACTGTGACAGAAAGCAATGATGAACAGCAGAATCAGAATAACGTCATCACTTTTCCAGCAGGATGAAATGGTGACTACGAAGAATGTAAGAAATAACATATGAAAGAAAGGGTAGCAGGACAGATAAATGAAAATCTAATAATGAAGACATACCAATCCATGTAGGGATTGAGAGTATTGCCTTTTCAGCTCCACTATAACATGACAGGCGAGTGATACACCAGCACCTGAAATATAAAGGTGGTAAATATAAACATATTACTAAACACTGAAGCTTAATGGAATAAGTGCAAGCATTACTCACCAAGGCAGGCATTTCTCCACCAGAAACAAACAGATCCTTAGGTCATGGCATTGAACGAACAGCATGCAGGAGGGATGTGGAGTCTAGCAGCTACACATAAATGTTTTGCTTCCCACATAAATTTCAATTTCCTGCCGTTTGATACTGTTCCTGAACATGCACCTGCACAAGAAATTGAAGATCAGTCGAGCAAAGAACTTTAAAGCAGCATACGATGCTGGGCGCGACACAGTCGAAGCAAGTAGGTAGACACGGTCGTACCCATTAGTAGGAGCGAAAAGATTATTTGAAGTCTAACTGGTAAAACCGACAGCGTCAGAAAAGCAACTTCTCGATTCCACGAGGCTACGAGACATGTCGCACGAATCTCATCTGCGCTCACAGCTCACAGCTGACGAATCGCAGCTCAGCTGATCTCCATTTGACGGTTTGAAAGTCTTTTCAAATGAGATCCGTCCGGGACCAACTCCCCTCCCCTCCCCTACGAGGTCTCGAGCGAGCACTCGAGAGTCGACCAGCCTTCCCCTAGATTCCTTTCGTCAATCCAGAAAGAAAACAAAAACACTGCTATAGACATTTCAAAATTTATAATCCATCAGTTTGTATTTTTTATTTAATGATTCTCAATGAGTCCACATTTATCCACCATCGCCTGCCTTGGGTGTCTGGACGCGAAGGGAAAGAAAAGTTTTCATACTGTTCACTGTTCTTATTTCAAGTTTGAAATTCTCATAGATGTTTGCGTGCCGAGCAGACGATGCGATAATCATATAAAAGAAGGTTATTTCTCTCGCGTGATTTTTGGAAATAGTAAGAACTTTGTATCTTCCTGTTACTCTTAGTGACAATGCCTACTTACGAAATGTCAATTTTATATAGAGTACTACCCAAGGTAAATATTAAGTTACATTTTATTGGTATACCTTTTCCTAAGTATTTTATTTGGCTCCTAAAATTGAGCACAATCCAGAGTAAATGTTATAACAATACCTTAGCTCCCTCCATTATGTTTTACCTTTTTTCTATTGCAATTTGCAGGAAAAGTTGAAAGAGGCAATGAAGACTACTGCTAACCTCATATTTCAGGAGGGAGGGATTATAAGAAAGATGAGTAATCTTGGTCAGCAAGCAACTCCCTATAGAATGTTTGTGCATGGACAACCAGTTAAACAAGCACAGTAAGCCAGTAGTTTTCCTTTCTTTCATGACTGTTATCACTAAAAAGCTTGGGAGTAATTCAATACAATCTTGTTTCAGTTATTTTGTTTTTGAATTTGACTGCCCTGTGTCATCTGTTCAGAAGCTAAGTTTGGAGTTCAAAAAGTATGAGGAAATTACCAGAGCCAACATTTTTTCCCCTGTAATTCCTTTAGACTTCTCAGCATGCAAAATTGAGGAGGAAACACAGATTGCCCCATTCAGGTAAATTTATAAATATGCTTTTTCAAGTTAAACCTAAGGGCAAATTATTAAATGAAAAATTGATTTTTACAGGAAAGATGTTATACGCATGTTGAGTCTAGCCAAGAAAGCTCAAGAGGAGAGAGATGAGGGCAAGACTAAACCCAATCATGGACTTGACTTTGACCCATTTCCTTTGTAAACCATGTGCTGTCATCCTAGTTTTTTTAAAAAATTCTGTGGCTCATAAATTCACTTAGCTAACTTTTCTTTTGCTCCTTGAGTACTTTAAAGAGTTTTCTAAGCTGGCACCTTTGGCTGGCACACAAAAGCCATCCTGCAAAGCAAACCTCAGTTTTAGTAGGGAGAGAGCATGATGGTTCAATTTCGATGATGTTGAACCAATTGCCACTACTACTGAGGCTATTGTAGGCCAAACTTCCAAGACTATATTTTGAAAAAGAAAGAAAGAGAAAATTAGAATTGGGCTGCAGGTGACTGGTATATGTTTTGTTATGTGTAATAAGGGTTCCCCTTAAATGTGAGGGCAATCAGAAGGTTTTGATAACTTTTGTACTTGCAAAGGCCTTTGCATTTTTACAAATTTTAATCGACATATGTTTAGCTTCACAGTGATGTGGGTTGTGCAGGAGGACTCAATTGTACCTGTAGACCCAGAACCTAGACCAGCTCTCAAGGATTAATTTGTCCTAAAACCAGCGATAACAGGAACAAAAAAGGGAAAAAAAAAAGAAGAAAAAACGGTTGAGATTTGAACCTTAAGGTCTCCCAAAAGCCTAGATAGTTTGGGACGGAGGACAGGGACTTTAACCACTAGGCTGTCGGTTCGCAGGTCTGACAATGCTGCAAATAGGAGTACTTCTACCTGCCAGGTTGGGTGACCTGAGGCATCCTAGAGGCAGACAACCTCCACAAAGCGATTCCCTCCCAAACTGAGCCAGTATCGTTACGAAGGTTGTGTGTGTGTGTGTGGGGAGACCCTAATTTACTTCCCGACCAACATCAAAAGGTTAAATCATACGAAAACCGTCGAAAAAAAAAAGAGAAGAATCGGTTGAGAATCGAATCTAGAAACGTCTCCCCACGACGGAACCTCGTCTGTCACCACCTGTAGTCGTCCCTAATTTATTTTCAATATTTTCTTAAGTCGTTTGAAAACTTCTCTTTGGAGGAACAAGGGATCGTCTGTAAAATATGCCTGTCATTCACTATTAAATTGCAAAGTTTAGCCTGTGTAAGCGCTCAGAGTGCCCGTTAGGTAGGCAACATCTTGCCTGTTGTGCGTGTGTGCACTGCGGGCTGGCCTATCCAGATCCTCGCAGGCGCCAGCCCCTGCCTTTGTAATATGCTGAATGAATCTGCGGAAAACGGAAACGTTCTTTGCTGGACAGGGCCCAGTTCGACGAGTTGGTCGCCTCGGTGTAACGAGCTCAAAAAATGGCCCGGGATGAGATAAGGGTTGGGGTTAGTAGGATTGGTGACGAGTTGGTCGAAATGAGTTGTCCTGCTTACTTGTTTGTGAAGGAAGCAATGGAAAAACTGTATAGAATTCATTTGGTTTTATTGCTAAAGTAACATTTTTGTCCTGGAATGAAGGAACATTTATGGCAAGTTTCCAATATTGTAATAACTATTAATAATTGAAATTCATTAATATTGATTGTGTACAAAACTGTACAAACACATTTTTGTAAAACTATTTCACACTATATTATGTACACTTTCAGCATTGACAGAACGCATACTTCACCAGGCAAATCACTTAGACCTGCGAGGCATAAGATACCTATTGTATCCCAATCAAATAACCCCAGCAATATTCATCATCTCAATAGTAAAATAGCTCATATGTAACATACAGTAAAGATTACAATCATGGAAAGCTAAACCACTCTGTTTACTTTTACTGAATAAATATTCATCCATGAATCTCTAAGGGCTTTCCCAGCTTCCCTAGTCGGACAGACTTGAACACAGCTTTGAAGATCAGTGTGACTATCACTGTGCTACAACCTGACAACCCAAGGGTATAGAAGAGCATGGAAGGCCAGGGTGATGTAAGAGAAGGAAAAACAGAAAAGTGAAAACATTTGAAGTTGGTTTGAGATGATTTTTTTAGATTTGGGTTACTGAACTAATAAAAATGCCGCAGATGCAGACAAAGCTGAATAACTTTACAACAGTGATGTTTGGGGGACAGATATTACTGTTATTATACTCTAATGATGATAGTTACTGTCAGAACACTTCAAAATTGTTTGCATCCTGTGAATACGGTCATCCATTCATATGGTTAAAGAGCTTTTCAATTTTTGGAGGTCATGTGAGCGGTATAATATTCTAATGCAAATAACAAATTTAGAAAACAATGGCCTTACTGTAGGAAATGGCACAGTAAATAGAGAACATTCAAAAAATTGTTATGTTATCAGTAATTGTGCAGTGATTCATCTTTTTTGATTAGGTTTGATAATTTCACATTGAGCAAGAGGTGAAAATGATCAGCTCTTTGCGACATATCAACTAGTGATCTCCAAAATACCTATGCCAGTACTAAAATATATCTATTCCCTGATATACTTTCCATGTTTTCAACGCAAATATCAATAGGATTCAATAAAGGGATATGGATATGAATATCAAATGAAAGGCAACTTTTTCATTGCAAATGAGAGTCTGTGACACATTTCATCTTAAAAATAAAGTAACCTACCATGACTGGATTGAAAAGTATTTTTGACAGAGCACAATTTACACAATAAAATACAAATTTTATCTGCTATCATTCTGATTCAGATATTTGAACATTACTGGACATTTTGCGCACATGAGATACTTTTTGAACTGTGTAATTTCATGAATATTGGAAAACAACTCAGTATACCTGAATCCCTGGACGGTTTAGAGACCATAGCATAGCAAATGCTGTAAAACTCAACTGAATTTCTCTTATGATACTACTTTGCAAGATGGTTTCAGTACTAACAAGTATATGAATTGGATTTCAAAATTTGCAAAATAAAACATTGCTTTTAACAAGTTTGGGCAATCGAATTGAGTGATAAAACATCAAACAATTAGGAGCTACCAACATACTTGCCTCCATACAGTTACAACTACAAAACATCAAACAAAATATGAGTCCCTAAGGCAATGATTTGCTAATTTCAGTCTGTGGGCATTTAAAAAAAAACATAAACATAAAACATGCCCTCTTCTAGAAAATATACATTCCTCATAATATTCATAATGAAAGAAAAAAAAATGATATGTCAGATGTCGTACAAAAAAATAACAGACTCTGTCTGACTTTCACAAAGAAATGACTAACAATTATTTCTTTACAAACTAGAGAGACAAACACAGCAATTGATTGCAGTCGAATAACAGCATATATATTCTATAGGAAATTGAAGTTATCGGCATCAACTTAGATGATTTGAAAGTATATATGGAATTAGTGCAAGGAACTGCAACAATCTGAATACCAAAAATGCAACAATCATGTTTCAAGCTGTACAAAACGTTAAGCAAAGCTAGGATTCAGCAGCCATGGGAAATTCCAGAATGCAGAGGCATTAGAGCACTCTCATTGCAAAGGAGAGTTCACTCTGAAATTGAGCACATTTCAAGGTATGCCATACTATAATAATTCCCAACCATCTTTGTAGAATATGTAATTAGAAATCTCATATAAACTAAAAAGAAAAAATAAACTGTCACATGGCCAATGTTATCACATATATGTTAAACGTAAGGACTCAAATGTTTAACTTATAATCAGAGAGTAAACAGTTATGTAAAAATCAAAAGTTTTAAAAGGGAACTAGGAAAAGAAAAAAAACAAAACAGGAAATGATTCAAAAATGTACACACAAAATCAACCTTATCATCACAAATATGTTGACCTTACTCTGATTTAGGTACATACAGCTCGTCAATTCATAAGTAACGATGCACAGTTAGGTGCCAATCAAAAAATTCTTTATGATTTTCATTTCAAAGTCAAAATCCATGGCACTATGAGTAAAAATAATAATAATAATAATAATAATAATAATAATAATGTAATAATAAAAATTATAATAATAATGTAATAATAATCAAAAATAAGATTCATTGTAAATAAAAATAATTAAAAATACGTAGTTGTTCAAGGCAGGACACATAAGCTACTTCGGAAAATATAAGCAACAGAGATGGTCAATGACAGTTTTCTTGAGGCCTAATTTAGTCTGAGGTACTTGCCTCAAGTCTAAGTATGAATGAGAGAGCAGCTTGACATGAAGAATACACCTGAATCATTCATATTTGATCAGAATTGCAGTCACATTAACAAGAATAACAACAACAACAACAACAAAAATGATTGAAAGGAGAAGTACTGACTCCCATGGTTAGGCCTAGGGTGGATGGCATGTTAACTTTTTGAGTTAGGTTTTAGATGGTATTTCATTCAAATTTTGCCAGTCTTACAATGAAAATTACAACCGACCAATCTAAGGCTCATAAGACAGGGAATGAGTTTTGTAACTTAAAAGGTAAGGAAACAAACTAGGTTTATCAGACTTATGGAAATGCTTGATGCGAACTGGTGAAAGAGTTGACCTACAATCAAAGCTTACAATATTACTGCATTTCATTATTACGGGTCTAAGTTAAATGTCTACGAGTGCTTTTATCATTCAACCTTGGCTAAATGTGTTTTACTGATATGCATTACAAAAGTCTCAAATCTCAATGAAAGGACTTTACCATGGTAAAGAGGGAAATTGAATGATTAACTACCCTGATTTCCTTATTTAAGGTGGCAGTGATTTCACAATCCATTCTTGAAATGTTTTTCAGAAAATGCATCAGGTTCACATCTAAAAATAGCATCAATTACAGCCGGTAGATTCAAATACATTTTTTTCAAAATGAGCAACTTGTAAAACATGGTATGATTTATGGCAATTTATAAAACAGATGGAACATGGCAGCTTTCTGCCTTGAGGCATATTTGCTGCCTGTTAGCCAGTACTAGCTCCCAACTAACTCCATTTGACGATATTTCTTTCTCATATTTGATACAGGGTCCTTGAATAACACTGGATCTAATCTCATGTTTGACCTTAGGAGTGGCATATATCCAAACACAGCAGCAAAGGTGTTAAGGCATGTTTGGCGTTGAATGAAATGATCTGGGTCATTCCATGGCGACCTAGAAACAACAGGTTCATTGGGTAAGGACATTTTTGAGGAACTTATGAAGTGGAGTGTAAAGAGTTAAGCATCGATACATCGATTAATACATACCTTGCACCCCCTGCAGGCTGGTCTTTGTACTGCTTACGCTGAGTAACT
Organism: Frankliniella fusca; assembly: GCA_029379305.1. Taxonomy (NCBI): domain Eukaryota; kingdom Metazoa; phylum Arthropoda; class Insecta; order Thysanoptera; family Thripidae; genus Frankliniella; species Frankliniella fusca. The sequence continues at coordinate 1,041,396 of JAHWGI010001430.1, read as the reverse complement.
TTTATTGGGGGACGCCGCGTTACATGACTAACTAAAAAATTCATCAGAATATCTTCACAGTTCTGCGACTGCTCAACAGTCTTATGTAGCAGCGGACTTAACCAGTGCCAGTACAAATAATTATAGTATCGGTGGTAGAAGGCAGCCCCAGTCAATACCATTGAGTAATCATTGGTCCATTTTGAAGTATACCCCCAAGATCCCTGCAATCAAGAAGAAAACAAAATTTAATTTAATTTAACATCAAACATTTCATATAGAAAATTTAGGCCATCAACAATGACGGGCTTTTGATTTTGGAGAGCACAGAGAACAAGATATCACCGTACGACTATGCTTTGCTTGTAAGAAGTAGAAACTAAACTAAACCATTAAATATTAGGATTAAAAACACGACTCACTTTTGCATCGTCCCAGTAATGAGATCGACCGGGGTAACCGACGATTCGATCCGGAAACGACTTCCACACCTGAAAGGCGAAATCCACCTCGTCGGTCGTGAGCAGCGTGTCCTCGTCCAACGACAAGACGGCAGCGGTCTGAATCAGCGGGTGAGGGTAAAAGCGCTGAGAGATGCCAGCCCCAGCTCCCAGAGTCTTGGAGCTACTCGTAGTGCCTGGGAAAACATAGAGAAGAGCAATCACATAAAGAGTAGAAAAATATCTATTGTGTTGCTCAACAAGCTTGATTGCATAAGAAAACCCAGGCCGTGCTGGTAAATTCTAAATCTGATATGATAGGGGAGATAACTGCTGTACTGATGTGTCCTCGAGATCAACCTTAAAAGAGCATATCATTTACTGCGTGAATCGCAAAGCTCACATTTTGCTCGGCTATGCACGCAGTGTGCACAACACATAATGATGCCTGCTTTACTGCAGGTGTCTCCGACTGGCGGCAATGAGAGAGAGAGATGGTGCTATGGGGGGGCCGCATGCATGGGCGAGCGAGAGGAGTCAAGCATGCGGCCCGCGCGTCGTCTGCTGTTTGAGACCGCTGGTGTACATGATGTGCACGGTGATGATGTGCATCCCGTGCACACACAACATTAACATCGCATTGCATCGCCCACTGTTGGAGTTCCAGAGCCGCTGCCCGCCCCGCCCCGTCCCGTCCAGTCTCACCTGGGGCGTTGTGCAGCGGCAGCACGGTGAGGGGCACGCGGCCGGGCAGGGTGGGCCAGCGAGAGCGCGCGGGCGGTGGCCGGTCCCCGGACCACAGCACCAGCACCTGCACGAGAACAAGCAGAGCAGGGGGTGTAGCATCGAGTCAGAAAGACAGACAAATAGAGACCTTTCATTTTGATTTAACCAAAGTGTAGCGAAACATTTTTGACACGATGCGCGGGAAGCTGAACGACTCTCTCGACTCACCCTGTCGACGTAGGCGCTGCGACCGACATTCCTCAGCAGCCTGCTGAGGGCGGGCGCGGGCGCGGCCACGGGCTGTTGGCCCGCCCCCGGGCCCTGCGCGCCCCGCCCCGACGCCACCTGCCCGCCGTATATCACGGCCGTGAAACGCTCCGCCTCCACGGACCCCGAGTCCACAACGTGCTGCAGGCCCTGCTGCACGCCCTGCTGCACGCCCTGCTGCACGCCCTGCAGCAACACCGAGGCCCTCAGCGCCGCCGCGTCCGCGCCACCGAGTCTCTCCGAGTAGAACGGGAAGCGCTCGGGAGCGTCGGCGAAGCGCGGCAGCGTCACCAGACCGCCGGGCATCACGTTCCACGCCAGGCTGTCGCGCACCGGCTGCCAGGGCACGCGCTCGCGGATAATCTGCGACAGAGAGAAGTTTAACAAAAATAATTATAATTGAAACTCTATTTTTTTTTTCCTCTTTAAGAACTCCGCTAGCCAGCACTCACCTCCAGCGTGGTGAAGACAATCTTCTCGATGGATGAGAAGTAGCGCTCCCACAGGATCTGCGTCTGCTGCCGCAGCGCCAGGACCTTGGACGCCGGGACGGAGCGGACCAGCTCGGGCACCTGGCGCAGTGAGGAGGAAAGAGGTGTCAGAGCTGTAACAGCGGCACTCCTCGCGTGAGGCAGGGTCACGCAGGGTACACCGATAATACTTCTGCGGCGTACAATGCGCGGACTATGCGCAGGATATTAGATATAATGATGCCCTTCTTTAAAAATGTTTTTATTCTTACTCAAGTAGTACACACTTTCACATACTGGACACAGCTCACAGCTGTGTACGTATAGTGTTGATTTTAACGCTTTTAAGTGCATGTTTAAACATGGGTGCTGCGAGAGGAACGATGGAGGGAGGGGGGAGAAACCTCCTTCAATTTGTACAACACATAGTTTTATTCACTGCTGGTTAAAGTCACTCCACAAGCTCTTTCCATATTGGTGTTCGCGTCTTCGAGGCCAGCAGCAGGTCACGGCGGCGTTGTGTCGCCCGCCCGCCGCACCCCGCCGCACCCCGCCGCACCCCACCGCACCCCGCCGCACCCCGCCGCACGCCACCGCACCCCGCCGCACCCCGCCGCACCCCGCCGCACCCCGCCGCACCCCGCCGCACCCCGCCGCGCCCCGCCGCACCTCGCCGCGCCCTGCCGCACCCCGCCGCACCCCGCCGCACCCCGCCGCACCGCGCGCCCTTCCGATCCTCGGCGCGGCGCTTATTACAGCCCGCGCTGTGAGGCGGTCGGTGCTATCCCTTATGAAGACCAGAGCCTGGCCGCTGCGGCGGCATTGAGACCCTCTGGGCGGGCCGGGCCGGGCCGGGGCATAGCTGCCGACCGGGACCGGAATATGGCGTATGGGGTTGCGGCCCGGCGTGGCACAGTGTGCCGGCCGGAGAGAGCCCATTTCTCTCTCTTCGGCTCCCCGGTCTTGTCCGGCCCGACCCCGCCACCCGGCCCCGAGCTGGGCTGGGACTCTCCCTGGCCTTATCGTGAGTCGTTAGCGCGCGGGGCGAATATTATTATACGTTCAGAAGTGCGGGAGCACGGCATACCCCCCCCCCTCCCTCCTCACAACGCGGGGTCCACACGTGGGGTGAGTGGGAAAGCTTTCCTGATGGAGGAGCGAGAGATACAATATATACGTGACCGTAGGTGAGGATTTGTGCGGCGGCGAAGAGAATGTCCTACAGCTACACAGGCTCAGCAGCAGCGAAGGAAATAATAATAAATACCTACATCGGTGCGCGCTGTGCCCTGCGCCCTGCGCCCGGCCCCGCCCTTCACAATGTAATCCCCTCCATTCTTCTGCCAGAGACTTTTCCCTTCCCCACACGGACGCGTCCCCGGGCCGGGCCGGGCCGGGGCGGGGCGGGCGCCCCGGGCGCGGTCCTCTCTCCTCTCCTCTCCTCTCGCCCCGACGGACCCCGCCGTGACGCCGCGCCGTGCCGCACAGAATGGCGCAGAAATAATAAATCTCCGGGGCTGCTCTGCGCGCTCTGCGGGATGAAAACGAAATAAACGGCTGTAATTGCCGTGCGCAAATCCAATATCAGTCACGGACTGCTGGGCGAGGGCGGCGGGGCGGTGGCGCGGACGTGCCGCGACATATGGACCCCCCTCTCTTCCCCTCCCCGGCCCAGCCCAGCTCCCCCCTACCACCACCGCACCCGACAGCGAGGAGGTGACACACTGTCTGGTCTGAGCCCCGCAGCCGAGTGGTTCAGAACATCGCTCTCGTATCTCCGTCCTTGTCGCACCAATGGCGGTGTCCCATCAGGGTTGTTACAGAGTCGGGAATTTTTATTTCCCTGACTTTTCCATGACCTTTCCATGACTGAATGCGAGGTTTTCCATGACCTTCCCCCAGACATATATAGGACTAGGTTTTTAAAAAGAAAACGATGTAAAGCCATACTTGCACTTGCACAATTTATTTATCCATTTTAAAGCCCTCTGAGGCACTCATTCGACATAAAATAAAAGAGCAAAACCGAGGGGGTGCTGTCTCAAGTAGCAGTTGTTCAATGATTTACATTACAAAAAAATCAAACGGTTTTTTTAAATTTTGGATTGATTTTTTTTTTTTTTTCAAAATGACTTTTTAATTTTTCTGTTGATTTTTGATCTTTTTTCTGATCTTTCGATCTTTCGATATTTTTCTTGATTGTTCGGGATGAGGTCAGAAAATACACGCACATCTGATCCAAATTATTCTCTCAATTACATGATTAAATAGGATTTTTAGTACATTACGGTGAATTATTTCGATTTATTCCAAATTATTGGAAATTAACTTGCAATAATGCAAAATAATCACAATTATTTCAAATAATTTTTAAAACTTTTCAGAAACAAATTTTGCTCTGCAATTGAAAGGGTGACGTGAAAACATGGAAAATTTTTGCGGCAGTAAACCTCCCGAAGGAGGTTGCGGTTCCCGCCAGGCACAGGGCTTTTACCCCCTGTGGCAGCCAACTGCTTCGGTGTTCCATGGGAACCGGCGCTTTGCTGACTGCGATCCTATCGCGCAATTCGACAGATTTGATCCCCGTACCACCATTGGCCTACCCCTAGAGGTACGAGCGGTGTCAAGGGCGTTAGACTTCCTGAACCCAGTTTCAGAGGCCTTACCTCAGAGGGGTACGCGGGATTCGAACCCACAACCCCGAGTGCCGACACGTAGCCAGAACAGGAAGCGACCCAACGCCCAGAGCCACCGAGCCAACGGAGGTGAGACGTGTTTAATTTCTACTTGACCTGCCCTGGAGCAGCTGCCAAATGAAATGCCAAGCGCGAAAAACACTTTCCCGAGTGGGAGTCGAACTTGGGACCTCTCGGTTCAGTGTTGCGCGCTCTACCAACTGAGCCACCCAGACGGTAAATCTGCTTTCAAAAGTCGCTTTACTAAGTGGAAATAGTAGGTTGAGATCCTGTTTGTAAATCAACTTTCAACATAGTATAGTGACTTTAAAGGCTGTATTTTCGGACACAAGTGGCTTTACGGTAAAGTCACTTTAGTGAGTTGAAAGTGAGTTTAAAGTAGGTTGCCGTTAGTCAGAAAAGTCGGTTGAAACTCGCTTTAAACCTGGTTACCGCTGCATGCAAAAGTGGCTATGAAGTCACTTTAGACTGGGTTGCCGCTCTCCACAAAAGTAGCTTTAAAGTCGCTTTAGACTGTGTTAGCGACGTTACCGGCCTCTGAAAACTGACTTGAAAGTCACTTTAGACTAGGTTGCCGCTCTCGACAAAAGTAGCTTTAAAGTCGCTTTAGACTGGGTTAGCGAGCCTCTATCGGCCTCTTAAAACTGACTTGAAAGTCACTTTAGACTGTGTTACCACCCAAAAGCACTTTAAAGTGGCTTGAAAGTATGTTGCACGAACCGTCATTCAGGACCGTCCAGAAATATTGCAATTATTTGAGGGAGGGGGGGGGGGGCATTACATTGGTATTCATATATTTTTTCTGCAAATTAGTATCAAGAATATAGATGAAAAATAAGAAAAGTATTTAATTCTCAGACAGGAAATTCGCATCCTTTTTCCCTTCTTTTTCTCTCCCTCCTCCCTCTCCCCCTCTCCTCCCCTCCTCCTCCCCGCCCCCCTGCGGTTCCTCCTCTCCCCCCTACGCCCCCCTCTCTTCCTTTCCTCCTCCCTCCTCGTCGGAGCTTCGTGATTAGCCGGGTCAGTCCTACTGGCCGCGAGATACGCGTTTTGTTTGGCAGTGCCGGGAATCGAACCCCAGCCATACCAAACTCAGCGCTCACGCTTCGGTCGGAACCTACTGAGCTACGGAGCCATGTGCGTGAAAGATGGTCTGCGCAGCACCACATTACAATGCTGCCGGGTGTCCATGCTGGGCCGTCTGCTCCCCCCCCCCCCTCCCCCCACTTCCCGCCCCCTCCTGTCCTGCCTCCCACCTCCTCCCCCACCTTCTGAGAGCAGTGCACAGTAAAAAGGCACTTCGGTGTGGCTTGAGGCCTCGCACCAAAAACTCACTTAAAAGTGGGTTTAGGCTAACACACTCTAAAGTCACAATCCTGATTCCGAAGTCACTTTGAGTCCCGCGCGAAAACCCACTTTGAGCTCGGTTGCGGTAAGCCACTTTAAAGTCACTTTAGGCAGTTAAAAGGCACTTAAAAGTAGCTTGAGGCATCGCACCGAAACTCACTTAAAAGTGGGTTTGCGCTAACACACTCTAAAGTCACGATTCTGATTCCGAAGTCACTTTGGGTCCCGCGCGAAAACCCACTTTGAACTCGGTTGCGGTAAGCCACTTTAAAGTCACTTTAGGCAGTTGAAAGACACTTCGCAGTCTCGGGCAGGAACTCGCTTTAAAGTGGGTTTGCGCTAACACACTCTAAAGTCACAATTCTGACTTTAGGGTCGCTTTGGCTATCAACGCATAAAGTGACTTAACCCTTTAAGTCACAGAATTTTTCCCGGTAATTTTTTATGACTTTTATGGTCTAGTTCGACTATTTGGCACCCAAGGAACTCATTTTTGCCGGTCCCGAGGTTGTACGATGCTCGGTTCGGGATTTACGGAACGTTGTACCCGTACTACGTTATGACTTCAGGGCAAAAAATGACCTTTTTTTAAAGTTTTTATTTTGGAAACTGTTTTGAGTCACGATCATGAGTGGTGATGGGGTGATGCCTGGCAGGAAAGGGCTATGACGTGCGATGTCGTTCTGCCCTCATTTTGTGCAAAAAACCGCCTAAAATGGGCCAAAAACGCGTCATTGCTAGGTAAACAAGACTTTTCACCGCCTGAACGTGCCGCACGTCCATTTCGGGGAACAAAGTCATATGGAAAAAGTGTCGGGGAATCTGTTCCTGCCGTCCAAACCCTGCTGGCCCGATCTGTATAGCGCTGGTAGCTGAAAAATGGGAACGTTGTAAATATACAACACTTGTGACTTCCGGTACAACAGAAAACCTTTGCAAACGTAATTTGAGAAGTCTATGCCTGGATACTAAATAAAAGTGGACCACATCATAGTTGACATGCTCCACAACATATATTTGACTCAACTAACTGTTTCCTGAGCGTCTGTGAAATGAAGCAGGTCTGTATAGAGTGAATGTTGTAAATGTACAACATTTGTGACTTCGGGGCAGCTGAAAATGATAGAATGGAAGTAAAATTATGAAAGGTATTTCGACGTTTTGGACGAGTTTCTGGGTCCACCCTCCCCACTTCTATCGCCGGCGCGAGCGCGAACTGATCGGTTAGCCCCTGGTATGAAGGCAATCTGTGGCACTACACACAGTCCTACAGTCACGAATGTTGTACCCCTACTACATTCGAAATATCGAGATAAATAGGCACGTAGGCACCCAAAAAACTAAATTTTGTTCCCAAATCACTCTTTAGTAGACAGACAATCAGATTTGAGTCCCCAGAATCTGTAAAGTTCGTAATCGGCTTGAAACTGCAGCTCAAAGTTAAAGAATACCAGCAAATATTTTGCTCTCTGCCCACCTAGGCCTAAAGGCCGAATCGTACATAGATGTGTGAAGCAACACACTTTTCAAGTGCGAAATGACTTCAAACCTAAAGATACACAGTGTGGAACCGAAAAAAATAGCCAGGCAGCAGAATCTCACTCACCTCCGATAGGCGCGAAAAAAGCTCGAAAAGTGATACCCTGACGTCATAACGTAGTATATATACAACGTTCAGGTTATCATGCGCCCCCGTGGTGCCACACGTACCAGACCATGGTGGTATGTAACTCTTCACGTTTTTTGAACCTACTACAAGAATTTCACGCCATGTTTGAATCTTAGCACTGCTTGAACGGACCGAAATAACCGATAATATACAGGGCTGCATGCGACTTTACGAGAGGTCGACTTTGCAGCTATGTTGGCAGCACTGTACGTATCCGAGGAGCCCGGCGGGTGGTTTCAAACGATGTAAGGCAATAGTTGTACGTGTTTAGGGCAACAAAAGTCGACTGCGAGCGAAATTAGCCTCTTAAGACACATATTTACTGAACGTTGTACGGGTACAACAAGTGACTTAAAGGGTTAAAAGTAGGTTGCGGTAAGCTACTTTAAACTCAATTTATGCAGTTAAAAGGTGGTTTAAAGCCGGTTTGGGGGCTACCCGACTTTAAAGCCACTTTCAACCTACTTTAAAGCTAGAATATCCGGTTAGCTTTACCGTCTGGGCACGACGTTTCGATGACTGCCTAGTGCGACGGGTTCGCGTCGTATTTGCCCTATCCCCCAGCCTCCAGCCAGGAGGATTTCTGAGAAAACCTGTGATTTTTTTTATTTTTTATCTTTTTTGATTGTGATTTTGATTTTTTTAAAAAAATTTTCGTGATTTTTTTTGCCTTGTTCAATGATTTTAGAAGACAGCACCCCCTCGAGCAAAACCTTTGTTACGGCGCGGCAGGCAAAGAACACGGGAGATACTGCAATTCAACAAACTTCCATGACTCGGCGCTTGATTTCCCTGACTTTTTCATGACTTCCATGACTCGAATTTTTTTCCATGACTTTTCCATGACTTCCAGGTTTTCCATGAACTGTAACAACCCTGCCCATGTTAGGCGGAGCGGCAGGACCCCACGAGTGAGACAAGGACGGAGGCGCGAGAGCGATGTTCGGAATCAGAGGTGGCAGGGTAACGCGGCCGCAGCAAGGCACGACGGCCACTCTGCAGTCGAGCAGCGACGCAAACGGGTCGTTCCGTAACGTCCCGTCACGCACCAATCTTGGGTGACGGCTCGAGCTCGCCTACGCACGATGAGTAAGCAAGCACGGCAGATAACTAAGCAGGGCTAATCGCTCGGGGTCATCGAGTTGATGATCCTCCAGTCATGTAGGACGTTGGTTTGAACTTGGTACACTGTTAAAACCTTGCGAAGAAATGCTTCGCATTACGAAGAAAATTGTCCGTAAGCTGCGAAGCATTTGGCTGCTTTGTATTGCGAAGCATTTTCTTCGTAGTGTGCGAAGAAAATATTTCGTATTGCGAAGCCTTACGAAGCAGCCAAATTCTTCGCAACGCTGCGAAGAATTTTCTTCGTAAGAATTTTACAGTGTACTCGACCACACTATCGACAGATAAGCAAAAATCGTCCTGTCCGCATTGTCTCAGTTCTTTCAATTGTTGGTTTACTTTGACAGTGCAACGTGATCAACAAAAGCGCAAACTGAAAAGATTTTTTTGGTTTTGTTTTAGTTGGTTGTTCCATTTCCGTCCCCGTAGTCTATCCCCGTACGTGGAGTTCGATTCTACAAATAAACACGCGAGCGAGGCGAGGCCCCCGTATAAGGGACGCAGTGGGCGCCGGCCAGGCAGGCAGGCATGGGCGTCGGAACGGAAGAGGACCGGGGGGGGGGGGGGGGGCGGGCTGAGGACCGGGGAGGGGAGGGGGGGGGAGGGTCGAGCCGGGGGCCGCCCGGGGGGGTAGGCAACCGGGCGGCTGGCGTGCTTGCGTGAACGGCGGGCTGCCCGCCCCCGGGGCGGACCCGAGTGCGAGCCGTGCGAGCCGTGCGAGCCAGCCACAGGCAGGCAGGCAGGCACAGGCCAGACTAGCAGGCGGCGTCCGGTCCGGCTGGCCGGCAGCCCCCGCAGGCCCGCAGGCCCGCAGGCCCGCAGGCCCGCAGGCCCGCAGGCCCGCAGGCCGCTACAGACCAGTGTGGCACCGCGCGCCCCGCCTCCCCGGGGGAGGGAGAGACTGGGACGAGCGCGAGCACGAGGGCGAGGACAGTGATACTATGGGAGGGCAAAACAGAGCCAGAGCCACCCTGTTGCCTGTCCCATGCCGCGATAAATTCCTCTCTTAATCCCACCTCTCCGCCCCGCCTCGCCCCGCCCCGCCCCGCCTCGCCCCGCCCCGCCCCGCCCCGCCCCGCCCCGCCCCGCCCCGCCCCGCCCCGCCCCGCCCCGCCCCGCCCCGCCCCGCCCCGCCTCACCACGCAACGCCCTCCCTGCTTCCCTTTCATTTCCGCACTTGCACTATGTTCCGACGCCATGCCGCGCGCTGGCCGAGGCCGCCGAGGCAGAGGTGAGAAACGGTACCGCCCGGTCCCGAGATCCGGCGCTGTCCGCTCGCCCGAGCACGCAGACAGACCTGTGTGGCTCTCGGCCGGCTTGCCTAGGCAGCGCAGACGTCGGCAAAGGGACCGGATTAGTACCGGACAGCGTCCCCCGCCTGCCCCCTCTCCTGCCCCCTCCTCCGCCCTCCTCCCTATGCGGTCCCGGCCGGCACTCCGGTCCCAGTGCGGTCAGTACCGGACCGGTACCGGACCGGATTAAGAGACCGGGACCGGGACCGGACCGCATTCGAGCAGTCCCGGATTGTTGGGACCGGGCGGTACCGTTTCTCACCTCTGCGCCGAGGCCTCACAACTCTTTTCCACAGCAAATGCAGCAGCGCCGTCAGCTGCCTCGCGGCGCGCCCCGCGGCGCGGACCCTGTGGGCTCACTGCGGACGGCAGCAGCGTGCAGCCGCGGGCAGCACTGTCAAAGAATACTACAGGAAATACTGTTATTTTTATGCCGCAGCCATTACCGTAGTTTATTTTACTGGATTCACTGTACTTTTTGACAGAATTCACCGTACTTCCAGTCTGAAAGTACGGTGAATCTTGTAAGGAAGTATACAGTGAATCCAGTAAAGTAACTACGGTAAAGGCTTGCATAAAAATTAACTGGCTTTGCTGTTTTTTCTTCTTTTCCCAGTGAGTATGGCCATCTTTCTCTCGATCCCGAGGAGGCAACCACAACGATTCCCCATCCTTAGAGTCCTACACAGTCTAGTACTCTACCCATCCTAGTGTAAGCGAGATTTCTACTGATATAGATTTCTGTGGATTGCGGAAGATTTCACCGGATTTCGTCAAGATTTCGTCGGACAAGTTTTCACAAATTTTTACGAGATTTCACAAAATTTGAAAAGATTTGTCAAAGTTTCATGATATTTCACAAGATTTCTCTGAGATTTTGAGAGAATTCTGTGAGATTTCATGAGATTTCTCACTTGGATATCCGATGATTTCATCGACATTTTCACGGGTTTGCGCACTGGATTTCACGAGTGGTTGACCCTCGCTCTATCCTTTTCTCTCGCTCATACCGCGCCCCGCGAATGCGACAGGGATAGAGACACTCAAACGCCTTCCGTTCACCGCAGGGCTCCGCGCTCCGCCTGCCCGGGGCATCGTCTGTCCCTCCGAGGACTCGCCACACGGCTGCGTGACCGTCTGCGTGACGGCGGGCGGCAGCGGGCGGCGGGCGTGGCGTTCGCCGTTGCAAGTGACGTTTTGGCGTGACGTTGGCGTGCCGAAGCGTGACGGGCGGAACTGGATCCAAGCCTCTACGGCCAGCGCAGCGGTCAGCGCAGTGCGTGACAGCTGACAATTATTGGGTTACTTCCTACTCGACCTCAGCGGCGGGGCGCGGTCAGGGCGCTAGGCCTCGGGCGGGGCGGGGTGCAGGGGCGCTGCCGTCGCACACACACACACACACACACGCACACACACACACACACACACACACGCACGCACGCACGCACGCACACCACCAAACAGCCCCTCCACAACCCCCTGGTCCTGGCCTCGCCAGCCGAAAGCAGATCCTTACTTCCTATGGCTCTCTCATTTCTCTTCACTTTCTTACTCTAACCTTAGTTAAGCTTAAGCCGCCAACGCAAACAGACAAAGCGAAATTTAAAGTCAGGGTGGCAGATTTCGTCACACTTACACACACACACACATACAAAAATAGATAAATCATAAATCTATCGACCCACCCATCCGTTCATCAATCCATTAATCCATAGATCCATACATCCATTCAAAACTGCTCCATCCGAATAGAAATGTACCGACGCAAGCTGTGGGACGCTGTGCCTCATCCGACCGCAACGCCTGCCGACCCGCACACTGCACGCAGGGCCGGCCCCGCCCCGCCCCGCCCCGCGCCCCGCCCGTCTGTGACATCTCGACCACAGCGTTGCGTGGGGCGGGGCGGGGCGGGGCGAGGCTCGAGTAACCCGCCGCAGAGGGCGAGGGCACCGGCGGCACGTACAGGCGACCGGATAACGGCATTCACGAAAATTGGCACATTCTCCCTTCCCAACCTCATCTCTCTCACCACCGCATCTCCCTGGTTCGAGAAAGATGCTGCTGATGTAGCGTCCCTCTCCGGCGAGATGAGGGAGGGGCCGAAGGAATTGAGGAAGAGAGATAGGGAGAGAGAGAATGGGAGAGAAAGAATGAGAGGAGGCACAACAGAAGGAAAAGGTGAGGGAGTAGAAAATGGAGAGGCTATCAAGCTGCCCCTTGCTGCCACCACTCCTCGACATACTGCTGCAGCCCGGCATTTCGTCTTTCCCCCTCCCCACTTTTTTTACCTCCATTTTGGAATGAGGAGGAAGGTAAGAAAATGATTTACGGGGAAAGGCTGCTGTGAGCACACTGGGCCAGGTGGGACTAGGCGGGAAGGGACAGAGCTGGTTACACGGATTTTGATCATCCTTTCGTCTACGCTAGCCAAGATAGCGGTTGTGACTTGCCCCCTCCGGACCAGGAGAAACGGACAACAAACGCGCGCGCGCGCAAAAAAAAAATAAAAAAATAAAATAAAATAAAATAAAATAAAAAAGGCTTTGTTGCATAGCGGAAAGGCAAGCAAAATTTTTAAGCTATTCCAACAAACACTGCTTTTGCAGCAAATGATTAGCTGTAAGGCCTAAAGTTCTCTTTGCTACAGCGCAGGAAGATGTTTATTTATTTTTACAAAGCATTTGCGACCACAGCTAATTGTTTGCTAAAATAGAAATGTTTTTGAGGAGACAGCTTACAAAATTTGCTGGCCTCAATGCAACGAACTCTTTGCTGTATGCATCGACCTTTTTTACTCGTTCTTTACCACCACCTCTCTCCTGAGTGGTGAAAAGAACGAGTATTGTTCTCAGTAGGGTGTAACCCTTAACTGTCCACACTTTCATCTCAGATCTCACAATACCTACAGGCATAATAGTTATACCATTCGAAACTGGAAATGCTGGTCTTTATTCCAACAATGAACTATTTTTCAAGTTTAATAGTATTATTTTGAGAACACTTAACAAATTTTGAATGTTTTCATTCTAAGTCCATAACCCAACTTATAACTGGAGTTTCCAATCTCAGCAAGCACAATACCCACAGACATGAAACTTGCGCTGATCTCAGCTAGAAGCCTTCCTCTGCATTGCAGCAATGAACCTTTTTTAACGTTTAATAGTATTATTTTGAGAACTCTTAACAAATTTTGTGCGAGTTTTCATTCTAAGTCCCCGAGTCTAGTCGTAGCCCGAGTCGGCTCGCGCCAGCTCGCGCTCCTTTATGCGCCCTCCTAACAATCGGACCCGAGCGGGAGGGCCGAAGAAGGCCCGAGCACCCGAGCCGAGCAAGGGCGAGTGTCCCGGGAAAAACTTCCCCTGCACACACGAACTGTGATGAAATCTGAGATGAAAATGTCTTCACTCGACTCACATCACGTTTTACACTCCTACCTCTGTGTAAAGAACGAGTTCCATACTTATCACAAAATTCATTTTGTGTTCTATTTGGCCCTTGTTTTTCTTTTTGTCCGTGAAGTCTGAACTGCAGTCAAGTTTTACACGTCACACGTTAATTTACCAAATCCACGTGAGTTCGGCAATGCGCACATCGAAAGAGCTGCTACCGAGTGATGATGTTGAGATCAAAAAGCCGAGCGCAATAATAACAATGACGTTATAGTTATTGGATTCCATCCTGGCCTTTTCTCGAATAACTGCCTTCTGCTGTCACATAACTTCACAACTTCGAGCGATCCCTGCAAGAGAGAAGGGCCGCGGGCAGCGCACCGGGCGCACCGGGCACGCCCCTCCGCCCCAGATCCCCACCACGCAACCCGTTTGTTTTAGCGCCTTTCTTATTTACGACTCATCGCGCAAACTTGCAAACAAGCACAGCTCGGCCTCGGCTCGGCTCGGCCCGGCTCGGTCCGCGGCCCGCGAGGGTATTTCACCAGGAAAACTACACAACTGCGATATAAGGGGCTTGGCGGGGCAGGGCAGGGCAGAGATAGCCGCGCAGTAGGAAAGGGGGAGGGGGGATAGTGCATGGGTATAGCCGACGGGGTTTTCCCTCCTGTAAAACACCTGTACACCTGATCTATCACGCGTCCTGCAAATGCCGGAAAATGTTAATGTATACTCTAAAACGCAGTATAATCTTGAGCTTGAGTTCTGCACTTGAATAGAACCGACGTAATACTGCGTAATGCCAATATAGTTTTCAAACAACTTGCAAGTATAAAACCTCTCGTGCACTTTCATAAAATACCACAATTTAACAACAACGCGGAACTGTTTGTTTCTAAATACAATAGCAAACTGTTAAAATTTGTTGTAAATTGTAGGGTACAATAAGGAGCAAAATATACAGTGTTTCACTGTTATTTTCAAGTACCATAACGGTTTGTACGGTTCTTATTCACTGTAATTCTAAATGTGTGACATCAAATTCGTTATGTAAAAACTTTCACATTGGTTTAACAGATGATGTCACCTTCGTTGCAGCGTGAATCGGCAAGACAAAGCGTGACACTTTCAGTAGTCACATTTAAAAGAGTGACTGACGGTATTTTTGACAATGTGCTCAGCTGAGCCAGTTTTGCATGAACTGGCTTTGCCCACCGCAGCATAGTGAAACTTACGGGGAGTGCAGCAGCGCGCAGCACTTTCTAACGGCTTCCTGATTCCATATTACTTTAAAACAGAACAATGCGCTTATTTTTTCTGGCCGAATAGTTATGAATCCGTAGTAGAGCGGGTGCAGAAAAGTGATCATCCGCCATGTGCCAATGAGAAGCTGCCTAGTTCTGCATCTTGACACGAGAGGTGCTCGGAGCGCCTGACAGGTAGGCACTGCAGTGTATGCGTGTATCACGGGCTGGCCTACCCCGAGTATCACAGGCGCCGAGCGCGCCGAGCTCCCGCAATTCGAATCTGCGTAGCAAAACGGACGTACTCCTCCTTCTTTCAGAGCGGATCGCTATGCTGTCCGGCCCGCCAGGCCCCTGCAGTGCGCAGGCAGGCAGCCCGCCACGGACCTCTGTCTCGCGGGCGGTCTACGCTGTCGACTGCAGGCGCCCTGTCCCTGTCCGCCCGAGACGAAGCCGAGTGTCTCAGCTCGGGATTCGGGACAGGAGCGCGGTTCACTGTGAAAATTATACTCGTAAATTTACGACATTTTTCGTAATTTTGATTTACAAAATTTGTCGTAAATTTACGACAGCCCATTCTTGCTCGTCGGTCAGTTCCAAGTCGATATGGAGTGCTTGTAAATTTACAATTTCAAATCGTAATTTTACGACTTTTATCATGGAAAATTTTCCCGTAACCCTTACGAGTATTTTCACAGTGTTTGAGGTCAGACTGTCAAAGGGGTGAGGGGTTCATGGATTGCCTACTTCAAAGACGGCTCAATATCGGAGATGACAGGGGGATGGGGGTATGACCCCCCCCCCCCCCCCTCATACCGCTACTGGCTTGAGGCTCACAAGGTTAACCGCTCATTTTCTCCGGTCTGCCGTAAAACCTGGCGAATGTCCTTTTTACTCGTTCTTTACCACCACCTCTCTCCTGAGTGGTGAAAAGAACGAGTATTGTTCTCAGTCGAGTGTAACCCTTAACTGTCCACACTTTCATCTCAGATCTCACAATACCTACAGGCATAATAGTTATACCATTCGAAACTGGAAATGCTGGTCTTTATTCCAACAATGAACTATTTTTCAAGTTTAATAGTATTATTTTGAGAACACTTAACAAATTTTGGATGTTTTCATTCTAAGTCCATAACCCAACTTATAAGAGGAGTTTTCAATCTCAGCAAGTACAATACCCACAGACATGAAACTTGCGCTGATCTCAGCTAGAAGCCTTCCTCTGCATTGCAGCAATGAACCTTTTTTAACGTTTAATAGTATTATTTTGAGAACTCTTAACAAATTTTGTGCGAGTTTTCATTCTAAGTCCCCGAGTCTAGTCGTAGACCGAGTCGGCTCGCGCCAGCTCGCGCTCCTTTATGCGCCCCAACAATCGGACCCGAGCGGGAGGGCCGAAGAAGGCCCGAGCACCCCGAGACGAGCAAGGGCGAGTGTCCCGGGAAAAACTTCCCCTGCACACACGAACGGTGATGAAATCTGAGATGAAAATGTCTTCAATCGACTCACATAACGTTTTACACTCCTACCTCTGTAGCACATAATTATGTAAAGAACGAGTTCCATACTTATCACAAAATTCATTTTGTGTTCTATTTGGCCCTTGTTTTCCCTCTTCGCAATTTGTGTACACACTCCAGAGGTATGCATTTTCTTTAAGTTCCTTCCTAAGAAAAACCGTACTGTTTACGTCCGAGCGTTATTCGCTGTGAACAGCGCGCATACTCTGAATAAGTGTGGTTGAGTAAATTTTTGCGCATTTAAAAAAAAAAAAAGAAACGATTTGGGTGCAAGCAGAGCACTATATGGGCTCACGCTCGCGTCTTATAAGACATAGGGGCTGGCACTGAATACGTTAAAACTATGCCTTATTGCGCCGATCCCGCTGTTGGGCACGGTTACAAACACACATGGCTTGGTGCGAATGAAGCGTGCCATCTGCCATCTGCCTGGGTGCATCTGGTGCGTCCTGACAAGGTCCTGACACTGACCTGCAGCAGGAGCCGCTCGTCGGCCCAGATGACGGCGCGGTTCCAGTCTATGACGTCACTGAAGGGCAGCTCCCAGCCGTTGGAGAGCAGCACGGGCACGCAGCCCGCCTGCAGCGCCTCCAGGAAGCGGAAGGAGCCGAGCCGCCGTCCGCGCGGCACCAGGCAGAACGTGGCGTTGTTCAGCAGGGCCTCGTAGTCGTATCTGGCGAGAGGGAAAAACAAATTCTATGAAGATTGAAGAATGACTCCTGCTGCTTCTCCTGGGATTAAACGTGAAACCGAAAACTTTCATTTTAATTTACGAAATTACAATTTTTGTGCGATAAGCTTAAATTGCAGCTGTAAATACACACAACTGCAAACTTTCGTTCCATCGTGTCAATACGTGCACGTGCTGTTAAAAATATCAACACTCTTAGTTCATGTACCGATTTGGGATTTGGATAAGCAAACTTCACTATATTTATAATAATAATTATTGACCCCTGAAATTTCTCAAACCATGAAAGTTGGCAGTTGCTCCGCTATACAATTATAAACGCTGCGTCTTATTCTGTGAGCCACTTACCCACCCCTTTTCTTTCTCTCTCCCTTTCTCTCTCTCTCTCTCTCTCTCTCTCTCTCTCTCTCTCTCTCTCTCTCTCTCTCTCTCTCTCTCTCTCTCTGTTCGCGTGTGTGAAAGCCACTGGCAAAGCGGGGCGGGGAAACGCGCGAGAACCACGTACAATGAACAAAGCCCTGGGTGTAAGCCGGGTCGGTGCAGGAGAATCAAAAGGAGGGGTAGAGGTGGGGGGGGGGGAGGGAGGGGGGCGTGAAAGGTTCGTGCGGACTACGGCGGCCAAGCTGGCGGTCTTACGCAAATGGCTCCATAACTGAAGATGTTGAGAATGGCCAACTGATTCACAATACGCCCCGCCCTGCACCTCACCCCGCGGGCTCAAAGGGACCCGGCTCGCGGCGGTCGCCTGGGCCAGGGCCTGGGGTGAGCGGCCGGGGGCCGGGGGCGCTCCCCACCCCCACCCCACTGGGCCGGGCCGGGCGAGCATTACGGGTTTAATAACCACAGCACTAGGCGCCCCCTCCCCGCCCCGCCCCCCGCGACCAGCAGCGGTGCGGTACAGCCAGAGGAAGCCGAAGAATCCTTTCTGCCGGGGCCGGCCGGGGCCGGGGCCCGGGTACACAGTACTCGCGGAGGCTGATTGTTTCGAGGCTCACCTCACCTGCGCACCGCGACACGAGGGACGAGGGTGTCCGCGCAGCGCGACTACCGACATTTAGACGTAGCTCGGCCACGGCTCGGCTCTGGTCGCTACACTTTGACGCGCGGCGCGCTTCCTTGCAAACGCACTCACCATTACGTACGCTCCCGCCCCGCCGGCCCCGCCCCGCTGCCGAGCCGGACCACCCTTGGAATATTCCTCCCTTTCTTGCATCCCCAGCAGCGCGCCGCCTCTTAACACCCCCCCCCCCCCCGACCACCAATCCCCTCCTCCGACCCCCTCTCTTCTCGGTGCAAGAGGAGGTCCTTCTGCTGTTACCTTCCCTTTTCACTCCCTGCTCTCTCTCTCTCTCTCTCTCTCTCTCTCTCTCTCTCTCTCTCTCTCTCTCTCTCTCTCTCTCTCTCTCTCTCTCTCTTCCTCGGTTGCTCAAGACAATCAAAATGCAAATTTTTGGCCCAACAACAACAGACGCACAGCGCGTCTTATTCACACGGCGCGCGGCCTGCCCCGCCCCGCCCCGCCCCGCCCCGCCCCGCCCCGCATTGTCGAAGATGCTACGCGTTTTGCGCACTGTTTAGTACACTGTTCTCCCGCAGTCCGGCCGAAAATGAAGCCGTCCTCAACAGCAGAGGGATGCGGCTGGCACTTTGGAACGGCACAGCAGTGCATGGGAATTAGAATTAATTTACTTCCTCAAAGAGATCTTGCGCGGCAGCACCCGGTAATTAGTCGGAGGTCGGAGAAATAACCTAGGAAATGACCAACAACAAAAACAACGACAATATGCACATGCATTTCCTTCTTACTTTTGTTTGCATTCTTGCCACCTGACTGCAGTGTGGTGGTGCGCGTGTATACAAGTGTTGATTGCGGTGGCGCGGCGCTCCTCCCGTCCCGGTACACTCTGATAACCCTATCTGCTGGGCGCTCCGTCTTCCCCCGGCACCAGTCCCTCCCCAGCCCAGCGCCTCCCACACACGGCACTAAAACACGGCCGCCCTATACCGCACCGTGTGCTACTTCCCACATGCAAATCGGTAAATCACTACAGAGAGCTGCAATGCCCGCCACTTCCCTCTCGCCCCTACCACCCAGTCCCCCTAACGGAGCACCATTCGTCTTGCAGGCAGGACAAGGAGTAGGGCGATCTTCACGTTACACGACTAAACGCAAAAACAGCCCACGTGATGTGTTTGTGTGATATACAAGCCGCGGTGAGGTTGCACGAAAAAAAATAAAAAAATGACTTTGTTATGAGGATCAATTCTGGTCAATAGGCAAAATTCGATAGCAGAAATCGAGAATACGATACGCATACGCATAGCCAGGAGCTGGTTGTCACGCACGACCGGACACTTGTGCGATGAGACCTAAGCTGGAGTTTGTTCTATTCGTACAAGTGCCCGGTCGTGACAACCAGCTCCTGGCTGTGGGTATCGGATTCTCGATTTAAGCCATTAAATATTGCCTGTCGACGAGATTTGATCCAAAGAACAAAGTCATTCTTTTTCCCGTAAGGGACCGAGTTTGCTGCCTGATGCACTTTCGAAAATAGCGAGAAACTCTTTCCTGGAGCCGCACCACTCAGACGCACGATGTAACTGCTCTGCCTCTTCTCATTCACACACATTCACAAGCACCACCGTAAGTAGACCTGGCGCCCCCCGGCGCCCCCCGGCGCCCCTTGCTGTTCTGTCTCTCTGTCTCGCACCATCACCGTCTGTATGATGAGCCGATTGTGGGCGGGGCTGGACAAGAGCAGGGGGTGGCTCTCACAACAGCTTCACAGTGTGGTCTTGCTTTTATTTTACCTCTTTTGCTATTTTTAGTTTCCCCCGCCCGTCTAAAAAAAATACGCCAGAAGGGCCCAGCTCAGCTCAGCCCACGGGGCATAAGCTTGAGCTCGGCTCGGCTCTCTCGTCACGCGAAGTGAATGCAAATTTTTCTAGTCGCCGCTGCGCCGCGCTGGGCCGCGGCCGCCGTCGAACTGACCAATCTCTTGCGCTTATTTTTTTTTAAAGACGGTAAGGGCGTAAAGGAGTAAAATGAAAAAAGTAAACAGCCTAGAAAAATAAAGGATAGCTGAAAAAAAAAAGATGAGGTTAAGGGTGGTGAGGTCGCAGGTGCAAGAGGGGTGGTGATTGAGTATCAGAAGACCAAACAAAAACCTTACGACCTTCAGACTGCCCGGAGGAATAACATGAGGCAGAAAATAATTCAGTCGCCGGTCGCGTGTCAAACCAGAGCCAACGGGGTCACACCTAGGGCCGGATTGTTGGTTGGTGGCAAGTTTGTGAGGACATGCTTTCAAAAGACAACCCACGAGTCCCTGGTTTTATTAACTTATTTTCACATTCTTAGACCCTTCACTGTAATTCCAAGTTGCAGCCGAGTAATTTTTTTTCAAACATTTGTCAGGCGACAAACTATATACACTCTCGCGCAAAAACGTCCCCTCACTTGAAGCCACATTCACTGCAAATGCACGAGTGAGATGTCTCATCAAAAAGGAGCGAGATTTTTCCTCTTGTCCCATTTAAGTGAGAGTTTAGGAACCCCGCTCTTAGAAATGAAGTGATATAAGGGATAAAAATCCTAACTCGAAAAGGACGAGGTTTCCCAATCCTCGCTCAGATAGGGTGAGATTTTTGAGACTATTGCTCTAATTGGACGAGAAAACCAAGCCTCGCTCTCAAAGAATGAGGGAAAATTTCTCGCTCTCCTCCTCGCTCTGGTATTTACAGTGTTCATTTAATTACCCGCATATCTTCGTATACCTTTTGGCTCACCAACTTGCGGGTAAATGATTTCTCACATACCATTAAGTGTGAGAGAAAAGGAAGACACCCACCCGCCTGCAAGTATGGATTTAATCTCCTGACAGCACCTTCGGACCACGCAAAAGAGAACACAAACTTTGACAGTGCCCGAAAATAATTCACGTCAGCCAATGTCAGCAGTATCGTCTGGAGCCACGGCCTCGCCCGCCTCGCCACGCCCCGCCACGCCCCGCCTAGCCCCACCACGCTCCGCCACGCCTCGCCTAGCCCCACCACGCTCCGCCCTGCGCTGCGGCCCCCGGGGGACCCCCGGGTCGCAACCCCCCTCCCATATCTTTTGCGGCGCTGACCGGGAGGGGTCCCGCCCCGCCCCGCCCCGCCCCGCCCCGCCCCGCCCCGCCCCGCCCGCGGCAGCAGACGACATCGGCCTGCGGCTACCTCCTTCTCCCCCCCCCCCCACCTCGTCCCTATCCCAACAAACCTCTTCACCCTCGCCATGTTTCCGTTTCCCCAATGGATCCCTGGTGAATCGGTCAGCACCTCGCCTAGCCTCGCGCCACCCGCACCTGCGACCCTAGGCGCCTTGTTTGTCTCAATTTGTGAAAGCATCCTACAAGATCAGGCAGAATCCAGAAGCATACCCACAAGGAGACTTTTTACTTCTGCCTACGCTATAAAAACAAGAGTGCGAATTTAGAATTATTCACCGAAATTCACAGTACACTTCAAAATGTGAGACACTCAGTTGCATACGTCGTCGCACATTGCAATCAATCTAAAGGAAGTTAAATTAAAAGATGAAAGAAAAGCTCAGAGGGGGAGGGGCTGCCATTTTAGAGAAGGCAAAGATAGTGTGGCTCTGAAAAGGTTATAAGCAAGTGCCAAGAGGTCGAGGTCTTAGTGCACGGCCTTGCAACTGAGTGGGGCAGGGCAGGTCAAGCCCGGCGGAGGGAAGAAGGGGGAGTGAGGTGAAAAGGAGAAAGGAGACGCCGCCGTTTTACTGGGTTAGAGCAAAGAGTGCGCCTCTACACATACACCTGCTCTCAGACATACATCCGCCGGGGACTTTACTCCGACAACGTGGCTAGAAAATCAGATGAGTCAGCGAGCCCACGGGCGCACATACACCCCAACTCGAAAAAAACGTGTACACAGAAATACCTGTGTATTTCTAGAAATACACTAAAAATACAAGGAAATACTCTACAATACACAGAAATACATAGGAATACTCAACAAAAATACGAGTAAAATACCGAAAAATATATTAGAAATTCAAGAAATACAATAAGGCAAGTGTATACAGAAATACATGAGTTGGCCGCCCCTTGCTCTCACCCTCTCAAATCCAAATGAACGAATTTCACTCACGTGAATTTCAGATGAATTTCTCTACAGGCTTGTGGTGAGAGAAAAACTACTAACGCACTTGTAGGAAAGTTAAAATCAATGCGAACCCTTGAAGATAGGGAAACAGCGACGGATTGCATGTGTAAATGATGGGCAATTACCAGCTTATATGTGAGTGAATGATCTGTCGCTAATCTAGAACAGTGCTAAGACATTCAGTTTCAACGCGACTTTATGACTTTTGAAGGGATGAGGGCAGCTGGGAGGGGGGGGAGGGGGGGGGGGGTGGCCGGTGGCTGGTTGGCTGTGAGAAAAGGAAATCCAGTGAAATACAGAGCAGGGTATGGGTAGAAGTGGATGGGAGTCCGGGTCTCAACTCAGTTGCGGGTGTCTGGCTGGTTGGCTGGCTGGTTCGCTCGAGGCGTGGCGGCGCGCAGAACTACAACGAGGTCCTGACGAAATTCCGCGAAACAATTACGATGCTAAGAGGCGAGAAGACTGGAAGCAGAAGATTGGAATTCTGTCTTCCGGCGGCGCGGCCCGATGTAGTTTGTGGTCGGTATAACAAACAGGATTGCTTCACGCAGAAGGTCAGCAATCTCTATCTCTGCTGTTTTATTCCACGTAAATGATGAGGCGATTCTGTCCGTACCGTGTGTTTCACAGAACACGCGACAGAATGCGGGTTTGCCAATGCTCTTCAGCCTTCAGGCCCCGTGGGCCCTCGCGGGCCGGCAGACCCACAAAACTGTTAAGTGTCCTCAAAGAAAAGCCCGGTACACGTCGCATTCTCGCACCATAACTGACCTTTAATTCCCAATGCCCTCAATATTTGTCACGAAATAAAATTATTTTAGTCAAATTTTCTGACTCCAAAGTTTTGGTAATGATACTGAAAATTCGATTAAAGATACGTAAAATTATTTTAAGAGGAGTTCTCACAACATATTTTAACAGGAAAGCGAACAGGACTTATTCCAAATTCTTACAATGGTAAAAACAAATCACATCTGAGGGAGTGAAAAGACATGCGGAATCGCAAAGTAAGCTATCTCTTGTTGTGAAAGTATCCCAAATTCAGTGACAGACGCGAGGCGGGCAGGGTGTGTACTACACGCAGGGTTACAGCACAGAAACATAGGAGATGGAAAGTGACTAAAGGAAAAGAGGTGTAAAATGAGAGGAACAAAAAGGAAGAGGGGGAAAAAAACAATAAATGGCGGAGGGTAGGAAAAAAGGGCGAGGGCAGGGAGCGGAGGCGAGCGGATAGCCGATCGCTGCTCGTTTGGCGTTCGGTATCACGCGCAGCACCGTGCGAGTCATAAATGTTGACAGGAGAGGAGAGGTAGAGGCCATACCCTTTTTGCCCGGGAGGGTGAGCGAGGATCCATGAGGGGGAAAACAGGGGTGGGGGGGGGGAGGGAGTGGACAAGAGTAGGGCACATCTAACGGACAGCCTGACAACAGACATCCCTGCCTGCACGGCCTACGGCCTGCACATCAGACGCAGGAGGGGGAGGGACGCGGCGCGGTGCGGTGCGAGCCATAAGGGTACCGACATAGCTCACTTCAACCTCATTTACGATTGCACACATAGCCCAGCAAATGTCGGGCATGTCAAGAGAGAATGGGTATAGAAAAAAATTCCTCGCCACGCCCCGACAGCTGGGTGAATAATGAATAAAACCATGCCCGACAGGCGCATGCCATTTTACCACAAAACGTTGTCAATATTCAGTTGCAGCACGTGAGTGGCGCGCGAGGATAGAGTGGGTGGGCGGGGCGGGGCGGGGCGGGGTGGGGCGGGGCGGGGCGGGGCGGGGCGGGGCTAGAGACCATATCAAAGCCCAAAGCTCACCGCTAACTCTGAAGGGCGGTGGAGACGCATATTGCTCCAGGGGCAAGACCATAGAGTCCTTGCGGGCAATGGTGACTTGAAGGATTCGAAGAAGTCCATGGTGTCTTCTTGCAATGCACTACTTTTCTATAGAAGAGCCACACCATAGATTCTCGGCAAATGAATTCCCAGAAACAGTAATAGGTGACAGCCTGTTCGTTCAAGGAGCGGAAAGGTCACAATGCTCTAAAAGAATGTGAGTAATAGAAAATTAAAAATCCAGTTAGCTAGGTGAATAATCAGATGGCTTTAGGCAAAGACGTATATAATTTTAGATTGTTCTCGCTTCTTGCAGTCATACAATGGTTCGCAGCGCCATACATACAACAAAAGGGTCGCTCATCTCATTAAACCCGAATCACCAATCATCACTCTTTCATGGCCGCTAATAGCTGAGCGCTTACGCTTTGAGAACCGTCAGGGCCGAACCGCCCGATAGGATTACGGGACGCCAAATTGCGCTTCAAATCATTATATAAAACGTGTGTCGGCCGGGTGCCTGTACTCTGTGAGGGAGAGAAAGAGAGAGGGGATGAGGAGAAAGGGAGAGAGCAAGAGAGGGAGAGAAAGAGTGGGAGAGAAAGAGTGAAAACGAGGGAGAGGGTAGGAACAGCTCCCAGGCAAAACACCATGAAATATGCGGTCACAAAACAGCCTTTTTTTCGTCCAGTTGACTATTGGCCTTCTATTTTTGTGAAAATAAAGTCATAATACTCTTTCTCTCTCAGCTTCCCAAGCCTCGCGTTTTCGCCACTGCAGCCAAAGCAGTATATATTCCCTGTGCGGGCAGTTTGGAGATGATGGATAAAATGAATAGGCATTACTGCAGGCCGCTGCAGAAAATCGACGCGCGGTAGCGCATTTTTATCGGCAGCTGACCTGCCCCACCCCGCCTCGCCCCACCCCGCCTCGCCCCACCCCGTCCATCACGGATAGGGCTGCGCTACGCCCCGCCCGGCCCCACCTCACGCTTTCACGTCAAACTGCTGTAAGCATTTACTGTAAAAAAAAAAAAAAGTTGAGGGTTACTGAAAAAAAAAATCCATAACAACACTGTTAAAAGCTTACGTTGATTTCCAGTGCAAGCGACAGTGAACCCTGCAGCACTGAAGCTTAAGGTGAAAATCACCGTAAGTTACTGTGAATAATAACACCGTAGCTTCAGTGAATATCAGTAAAAGTTACAGTGCTGCACGGTGGACCATTGCAGCTAACAGTGAGATTAACTGTAGCTTACAGTGACATTCACCGTAGCTAACGGTGAAATTCAACTTAGCTTACAGTGACATTCACAGTAGCTAAAGGTGAAATTCACTGTAGCTTACGGTGAAAATCACTGTAAGCTACAGTGCTGCAGGATTCACTGTAGTTTACACTGGAAATCACTGTGAGCTTTTAAGAGTGGAGTGTCGTCAAGTTACGACTTCAAGCTGTAATATTACGAGTATTTTCTGACACCATGTGTCAACTTAGTTTTCATAACGGGCAAGAATTTGCTATCGTATAGATCTACGACTGCTGTCATGAATTTACGTTGCACAAATTTGAGCTCAAAATCTCATGATTTTGTACACAATTATGCACAATAGTGTGCAAATCAACGCATAAATATGCACAAAAGATATGATTGTTCAATTTTTTGAGAAAAGAAAATTGTGTGCGAATCTTGTTACGAATAACCAGCAAAGACTATAAAAAGTTTGGCCGCAGCATAAGAATAACAACGTAAGAAAATTCTGACGAATAAAGAAAGCTATGTTTGCCCCACGGACATTTTGCCAACCTCTCCGAATTTGACGGCGAAGTTCTGTAACGAACAGAGAGCGCGCCTTCACGCGGACCACGGCCTCAGCACCGCCCCTCGCCCCTCAGCTCCACGCAGCCCTCCCCACTTTCCTCCACCTTCCGCACTCCTCCGCAGCGCGCCCCGGCGCCCCGGAGCTCCAACAACTGTCCTGCCCCCGCCTCCAGCCGCCGGATAGTACCGCATTCCATTTGTTATGTCGGGGAGAGGGAGCGAGCTGCGAGGGAGGGAGGGTAGAAGGAGGAAGGGTGGTGCGGGGCGGGGAGGAGGAAGCGTCAGATAATTCGCTGCAAATGTTACCATCAAGAGGGCAGGATGCGACTCACGGGGCGCACGCAACTTACGGAGCGCGGGGATGGAACTGGGGGGGAGGGGGGGAGGGAGACAGTGTGGCACTGGACGCGAGAGAGGAGGGCGGCGCGAGCTTTCTGAGACAAAACAAAACAGAGAATGTCGACCATGCATGTGTCTTATGCACACCGTGCCTGACACCACAACCACTGGATTCACCGGCAGGTAAAAGTCTATCCAACCACACTGTTAAAAATACCGTGAAGGGTTACGGTATGCGTACGGTCCGTACCGTAATTTTCATGTACGGTCAGACCGTAACGTACACTTACGGTACGGACCGTACTTTATGACGGATGGAGTGTGCTCCACTGAACTTCCCCAACAAATTTGCAGGCTACGGTGTGTACCGTAAGATTCAGACCGTAGTCAAAAATTACGGTCCGGGACCAGGCAACAAATTGACAGCGTGTACCGTAGGTATTTACCGTGGTATTTTCCAACAGTGCATGGAGTAGTGCTATAATGGAGTAGCTACTAAGCACGTTGAAATGTGCGCCGCGCTGGCTGGCGAAGCTATCTCCTCTGAAGCCAATGTTCTGAGAAATCTCACGCACTCAGTTTTTGAAAGCCTATGGTCTGCTGCAGCTAATGATGCCCTTGTTTCGAGTGTAGCATCATTCAAACTAGAGTTACGACGCCTGAAACGCCGCAAATCCGTTTTTCCCCGGGTGCCTCCCGTGTATGTAGAGAGAGACAGACAGAGTGAAGGTCATGAATGTCCATGAAATAATAACCGTTTGAGACTGAGCCGTTCAGGGGCTCGACGGTTGTGTACAAAAAGAAGGATTTGAAGTTAAGACTTAAAATCCAGTCGCCCATTTCGAAGAAACACGACCTTCACTCTGTCTGTCTCTCTCTACATACACGGGAGGCACCCGGGGAAAAACGGATTTGCGGCGTTTCAGGCGTCGTAACTCCAGTTTGAATGATGCTACACTCGAAACAAGGGCATCATTAGCTGCAGCAGGCCATAGGCTTTCAAAAACTGAGTGCGTGAGATTTCTCAGAACATTGGCTTCAGAGGAGATAGCTTCGCCAGCCAGCGCGGCGCACATTTCAACGTGCTTAGTAGCTACTCCATTATAGCACTACTCCATGATCCAACACATCACATCCAATAGCGAACCTGTTTAAAAACAAGTGGAACGATCCAGCCAAGCACGGTCAGTCGCATGCGGTATGAGACCACAAGGAGAGTTTGTGTGCCTCTCTAGGAGCAGGTGTCCCATCATCCGCCCAGGAGCGAGAATTAGGCGACGTCACCTAAACCAGCTCGATGATTTCGCAGCTCCGCAGCCCGCAGCACACACACACGCACACAGACGCACACACACGCACACACACACACCAGGCGCGCGCGCATTACGCTCCCATCAGCTCCCGCACAAACGCGCGCAAGAGAGAGGCCAATTCACCACGCGCGATGATGACAGAGGCGTGGGAGTGGAGCATGGCAGTAATGGGCCACATCGTGAGAAAATAATAGAGCCCTTTTCCCTGCTCCTTCCTTCCCGCGCTGCCGCCCCGCCCCGCCCCGCCCCGCCCCGCCCCACCCAACGCACTTGTAACCTTTCTGGTGCCTCTCCTCCTGGGGTGCTGCACCTTGCGGGGAGCGTAACCGCGAGTGCTGCAGACCAGACCTCTGACAATTTTATGCGGGGTGGGGCGCGATGTGGCGGCGGCGGCGCGGGGCCTTGCTGCTCATGTTCCTCGTGTTCAGTGCCTCGGGCAGCGCAGGGAGGCGGCGCAGTCACCGTCCGCGCTGGCGGTCAATGACGCGGTAATCGCGCCGGTATTGCCAAGAGGAAAAAAATTACAAACACACGCGCGCGCGCGCACACACGCACACACACACACACAAACAAACAAACAAACAAACAAACAAACAAAATCCTTGCAAGAGGAGTACTAAAAATTTCTGAAGCATATCATCTTACGGGAGGGAGCAGACGTCCATTTCAAAATCCACAAGACGAATTGCATGTAACGCTCGCAGTAACGCGCGGAGGAGACGGAGCGGCAGCGCGGGCCGGGCGGGGGCCGGGCGGGGGCCGGGCGGGGCCCCTGGGCACACGCACTGAGCGCGCCTTTTGTGGCTGGCATTCCTCCCCGCCCCGCCCCGCCCCGCCCCAAGCTTGGCCCACCCAGTAGCCAGGCCCCCTGGGTACCATCCGTTCGGTCCCGTCCCGTCCGCCTAGCCTACCTGATCCAAGGGCCTTTTCCCCTGTCCGTGTTCCATCAGAGGCGAGGGGGGCGCGAGGAGGGGGGGGGGTGGAGAATTTATGAGGCGCTCTAAAGTGGGCTGCGGATAATAATTTATTCTTCCAGAGGAACTGCGTGAGGCGGCGGAGCGCGGTGGCGCTTGGCGGGGCGTGGCGGGGTGCGGTGGGCCGTGGTCGCGCGGGAGACAGGCCGGCAGACCCCGCGGGGCGGGGCGGGGCGGGATACGGGCCGGCGAGGCCCCGCCACCAACGCCACCAGCCGCTCAATCCAGCAGACCCGCTGCGCGCTGCGCCACGCCACGCCCCGGATGGCAGAGAGCGACGCCGCGGCGGCTCGCTCGGGCAAATTAATTTTAATTTTCCTTTGTAATGCGCCGCTGGAGCCGCAAACGGAGGACCTCCGGACGTCCGTCCCGTCCGGTCATAGCGCCTCCACCGCATCGTCAGACAGTAGCGGTTCGCAGGGGGCCGCGACCTGTGCGTTCGGCGCTCATTAACTTTACGTGTCTAACAATCATGATTACGAGAGCTCTGTGTCTGCATGGCAGTACTAGGTGCGTACCTACAGGTCAGCCCGCAGTTCATACTCGACGAACCACAGGTAAGAAGAAGAAATGGCCTACCTCTCAGGCGGTCTGACGAGCGAGAACACGAATATAAGCCTCACAGGAAATCCAAATGTTTGGCCTCCCACGCAAAAACACGAAACTGAGATCATATCCCCGAGGCGTCACCTAATCTCTCTCCGTGGGCGAGGGTTAGAGTGGGCTGGGTGGGGTGGGGTGGGTTGAGCTGAGGTAGGGTGGGGTGAGGTATGGTGGGGCAGGGTGGGGTGGGGCAAAGTGGGGTGGGGCGAGATGTTGGCGAGTGCAGGACGGGCTGAATCAAGGTTCGTTGCTGTCGGTTATTTCAGCGCGGCCGGCAAGAAGAGCGGCCGGCTTTCACCAATTTACAAACAAGTTGAAATTGATCAATCTCGGAAATCCCACAAAACAAATCTGCGGCGAAGCGAGACAGAGTTAGTGGTTGTGCGCCGCGGGATGGGTCGAGGCAGAGAGGTGCGTGGCAGGACGGGGACGTGGCTCGGCGTGGGCGGGGCGAGGTGGGGCAGGGCCAGGGCAGGGCACTGACACCCCCGGGAAGTAGGCCAAGCCCAGACGGATTCTAGGAAAACCAATCGTACAGGTCATTAGTATACGATTAGTAGAAATAAGTATACGCCAAAGATCTCCTCTAACTTATAGCCGCCACCACTTTTTTAAAAACGAGTTTGGGGCGGCCAGCTTCGCTCGAAGTTGGCCCGACCCAATTTCTCTGGGAGAAACCGCAGCGGTACGAAAATACCTACACCTTATTTTTTTTCGTTAGTAGATAATAGTAGACATAAAAAGGGATCAATGACTCAATCCGATCAGGCATAAACATGTCAGGAAAGTACAATTGGTGGCGGCTAGGTTCGCAACATTTAACAGAAGAGCCTGTTTTCGCCATTTACACGCCAAACTCACTTTATTGAATTAGTAGACAATAGTAGACATGTTTTCATTCATTCTTCTATATGCACATACTGTGCGAAAGAGTTGAAAAACTGTGGTGGCGGCCAGGTTCGCAACTTTTCGCATACAAGTAAATTTGCACAAAAAACAAGAGAAACTCACATTACTGAATGAGTAGACATAAGTAGACATGTTTGCTTTCATCCCACTACATGCACATACCGTGCAAAAAAAAAAATGAAGTACTGTGGTGGCGGCCAGGTTCGCAAATTTTTGCAAAGGACTGAATTTGCACAAAAAACGCAAGAAACTCACTTTACTGAATGAGTAGACGATAGTATACATGTTTCCTGTTAACCTACTTCATGCACATACTGTGAGAAAAATATGAAATACTGTGGTGGCGGCCAGGTTCGCAAATTTTAAGATAAGAGTGAATTTGCACAAAAAACACGAGAAACTCACTTTACTGAAATAGTAGACATAAGTAGACATAATTTCATTTAACCTACTCCATGCAAATACTGTGCGAATGAATTTAAGTACTGTGGTGGCGGCCAGGTTCGCAACTTTTCGCAGAGAAGTAAATTTGTACAAAAGACACGAGAAACTCACTTTACTGAATGAGTAGGCATAAGTAGACATGTTTCCTGTTAACCTACTTCATGCACATACTGTGCGAAAAATATGAAATTCTGTGGTGGCGGCCAGGTTCGCAACTTTTCGCATAGAAGTAAATTTGCACAAAAAACACGAGGAACTCACTTTACTGAATGAGTAGACATAAGTAGACATGTTTGCTGATAACCTACTTCATGCACATACCGTGCGAAAAATATGAAGTACTGTGGTAGCGGCCAGGTTCGCAAATTTTAGCAAGGGACTGAATTTGCACAAAAACACGAGAAACTCACTTTACTAAATGAGTAGACATAAGTAGACATGTTTCCTGTTAACCTACTTCATGCACATACTGTGCGAAAATTATGAAATTATGTGGTGGCGGCCAGGTTCGCAACTTTTCGCATAGAAGTAAATTTGCACAAAAAACACGAGAAACTCACTTTACTGAATGAGTAGACGATAGTGTACATGTTTCCTGTTAACCTACTTCATGCGCATACCGTGAGATGAAAGTAAGGTACCGTGGTTGCGGCCAGGTTCGCAACTTTGAACATACTAGCGAATTCATACCAGAAACACAATAAACTCACTTTACTGAATTAGTAGACAATAGTAGACATGTTTTCATTCATTCTTCTATTTGCACATACTGTGCGAAAGAGTTGAAATACTGAGGTGGCGGCCAGGTTCGCAACTTTTCGCGTAGAAGTAAATTTGCACAAAAAACAAGAGAAACTCACTTTACTGAATGAGTAGACATAAGTAGACATGTTTGCTTTCATCCCACTACATGCACATACCGTGTGAAAAAAATGTAGTACTGTGGTGGCGGCCAGGTTCGCAGACTTTAGCAAAGAAGTGAATTTGCACGAGAAACACGAGAAACTCACTTTGCTGAATGAGTAGACATAAGTAGAAATGTTTGCTTTCATCCTACTACATGCACATACCGTGAGAAAAATATGAAGTGCTGTGGTAGCGGCCAGGTTCGCAAATTTTAGCAAAGGACTGAATTTGCACAAAAACACGAGAAACTCACTTTACTGAATGAATAGACATAAGTAGACATGTTTCCTGTTAACCTACTTCATGCACATACTGTGCGAAAAATATAAAATACTGTGGTGGCGACCAGGTTCGCAAATTTTAAGATAGGAGTACTTCGTGGTGAGTTGTCAAGTTTCGCTCAATTCGTCGTTGCCAGTGATCTCATAATCATTTTGCAGCTATGACAATAAACATTGCGAGGGTTTATTAGAAACAATAAACTGAATTTCACGCAGTTTCACCGCAGACGGGCCGGCCTCGGAGGCCTCGGAGGTAGAGAGAGAGAGATGGGAGAGACTCGAACGGAACAATTTATTTCTCATACGCACTGATATCAATAGATCGTTCTCGCCCGAGACCCCGTCAATAGTCGGCTCCACCTAACGGTCGGCTTCTCGCTGTAGCGCTTGTGACCCGTAGCGCTAGCGAACCGTAGCGCTAGCGTGCTGTAAACGCTTGTGAGCTGTAGCGCTTGTGACCCGTAGCGCTAGCGAACCGTAGCGCTAGCGAGCTGTAGCGCTTGTGATCTGTAGCGCTTGTGACCCGTAGCGCTAGCGAGCTGTAGCGTTTGTGACCCGTAGCGCTTGTGATCTGTAGCGCTTGTGACCTACGTCCAAATTTCCAATCCTGGCCGCCACCACAGTATTTCATATTTTTCGCACAGTACGTGCATACAGAAAGATGAATGCAAACAAGTATACTCATTCAGTAAGGTGAGTTTCATGTGTTTCTGGTATAAATTCGCTACTGTGCTAAAAGTTGCGAACCTGGCCGCCACCACAGTACTTCAATTCTTTCGCACAGTATGTGCATGGAGTAGGTTTGATGAAAACATGTCTACTTATGTCTACTCATTCAGTAAAGTGAGTTTCTCGTGTTTTTTGTGCAAATTCACTCGTATCTTAAAATTTGCGAACCTGGCCGCCAACACAGTATTTCATATTTTTCGCACAGTATGTGCATTAAGGTTAACAGGAAACATGTCTACTTATGTCTACTAGGGATGGACACGCCAGTAACGTTACCGGTAAGTAACGGTATTATACCGGTAAAATACGGTAATTTACCCGGCCCCGGTAAAATTGGTAATTTTGGTAAAATTCGATTTATTGACTTTTCACTACTCATTTCATTATATACGCTGTCAGCGGTTGCGTTTCTTTGAATTTCGCGCGTCCCGCTCCCGCTGGTCTTTCTATTTCCTCCCCCCTACCCCTCCGTTCTCCGCCCCGAGCCAGAATCCGATTCCGGCAGTGAGTCGGACCCAGAAGGCCTCGATGAAGAACCAGAAACAGCTCAGATTCGACCAGCACTTACACGGCCTCCTGCTGCACAGGCACCGGCACAACGCAGAACTCGTTCTGCCGCTGCCGAAGCAACTCCAACTGCTAGACGACCCAAGCGTCTTCGAAAATAAATTTAATTTTGATGTGCTCTTTTCCTATTATCCTCATATCTCTGTGTTAATAGAATAAGTGACCGTGTACCTTGTACCTTGTTTTGTCTTGTCCAAAAGCATTTAATTTGTCGGTTAAAATATCGATTAAAGTGATTATTTTCAATTCATAAGTGTTTTATGTTACGTTAAAATCAACGTAAAACGCCATATATTCTAATGAAAAACACAAAATTTTATCAAAAACGGCCAAAATTGAATTTTACCAATTTTACCCAAAATTACCGTATTTTACCGTATTTTACCGTATTTTACCGCTAGCTTTTAATTTTACGGTAAAAATCCATCCCTAATGTCTACTCATTCAGTAAAGTGAGTTTCTTGCGTTTTTTGTGCAAATTCAGTCCTTTGCAAAAATGTGCGAACCTGGCCGCCACCACAGTACTTAAATTCTTTCGCACAGTATTTGCATGGAGTAGGTTAAATTAAATTATGTCTACTTTACTTATGTCTACTATTTCAGTAAAGTGAGTCTCTCGTCTTTTTTGTGCAAATTCACTCGTATCTTAAAATTTGCGAACCTGGCCGCCACCACAGTATTTCATATTTTTCGCACAGTATGTGCATGAAGTAGGTTAACAGGAAACATGTATACTATCGTCTACTCATTCAGTAAAGTGAGTTTCTCGTGTTTTTTGTGCAAATTCAGTCCTTTGCTAAAATTTGCGAACCTGGCCGCCACCACAGTACTTCAATTCTTTCGCACAGTATGTGCATGTAGTGGGATGAAAGCAAACATGTCTACTTATGTCTACTCATTCAGTAAAGTGAGTTTCTCGTGTCTTTTGTACAAATTTACTTCTATGCGAAAAGTTGCGAACCTGGCCGCCACCACAGTACTTCAATTCTTTCGCACAGTATGTGCATGAAGTAGGTTAACAGGAAACATGTATACTATCGTCTACTCATTCAGTAAAGTGAGTCTCTCGTGTTTATTTTGCAAATTCAGTCCTTTGCAAAAATTTGCAAACCTGGCCGCCACCACAGTACTTAAATTCTTTCGCACAGTATTTGCATGGAGTAGGTTAAATTAAAGTATGTCTACTTATGTCTACTATTTCAGTGAAGTGGGTCTCTCGTGTTTTTTGTGCAAATTCACTCGTATCTTAAAATTTGCGAACCTGGCCGCCACCACAGTATTTCATATTTTTCGCACAGTATGTGCATGAAGTAGGTTAACAGGAAACATGTATACTATCGTCTACACATTCAGTAAAGTGAGTTTCTTGCGTTTTTTGTGCAAATTCAGTCCTTTGCAAAAATTTGCGAACCTGGCCGCCACCACAGTACTTCATTTTTTTCGCACGGTATGTGCGTGTAGTAGGACAAAAGCAAACATGTCTACTATTGTCTACTAATACAGTACAGTGAGTCTCTCGTGTATTTTGTGCAAATTTACTTCTATGCGAAAAGTTGCGAACCTTGCCGCCACCACAGAATTTCATATTTTTCGCACAGTATGTGCATGAAGTAGGTTAACAGGAAACATGTATACTATCGTCTACTCATTCAGTAAAGTGAGTTTCTCGTGTTTTTTGTGCAAATTCAGTCCTTTGCTAGAATTTGCGAACCTGGCCGCCACCACAGTACTTCAATTCTTTCGCACAGTATGTGCATGTAGTGGGATGAAAGCAAACATGTCTACTTATGTCTACTCATTCAGTAAAGTGAGTTTCTCGTGTCTTTTGTACAAATTTACTTCTATGCGAAAAGTTGCGAACCTGGCCGCCACCACAGTACTTC
This sequence comes from Frankliniella fusca, assembly GCA_029379305.1. NCBI lineage: Eukaryota > Metazoa > Arthropoda > Insecta > Thysanoptera > Thripidae > Frankliniella > Frankliniella fusca. Next base: position 1,006,768 of record JAHWGI010001430.1, on the reverse strand, counting down.
AATTCTTTCGCACAGTATGTGCATGAAGTAGGTTAACAGGAAACATGTATACTATCGTCTACTCATTCAGTAAAGTGAGTTTCTCGTGTTTATTTTGCAAATTCAGTCCTTTGCAAAAATTTGCGAACCTGGCCGCCACCACAGTACTTAAATTCTTTCGCACAGTATTTGCATGGAGTAGGTTAAATTAAAGTATGTCTACTTATGTCTACTATTTCAGTGAAGTGGGTCTCTCGTGTTTTTTGTGCAAATTCACTCGTATCTTAAAATTTGCGAACCTGGCCGCCACCACAGTATTTCAAATTTTTCGCACAGTATGTGCATGAAGTAGGTTAACAGGAAACATGTATACTATCGTCTACACATTCAATAAAGTGAGTTTCTTGCGTTTTTTGTGCAAATTTACTTCTATGCGAAAAGTTGCGAACCTTGCCGCCACCACAGTACTTAAATTCTTTCGCACAGTATGTGCATGAAGTAGGTTAACAGGAAACATGTATACTATCGTCTACTCAGTCAGAAAAGTGAGTTTCTCGTGTTTTTTATGCAAATTCAGTCCTTTGCAAAAACTTGCGAACCTGGCCGCCACCACAGTACTTAGTATTTTTCGCACGGAATGTGCATGTAGTAGGATGAAAGCAAACATTTCTACTTATGTCTACTCATTCAGTAAAGTGAGTTTCTCGTGTTTCTCGTGCAAATTCACTCCTTTGCTAAAGTCTGCGAACCTGGCCGCCACCACAGTACTTCATTTTATTTCGCACGGTATGTGCATGTAGTGGGATGAAAGCACACATGTCTACTTATGTCTACTCATTCATTAAAGTGAGTTCCTCGTGTTTTTTGTGCAAATTTACTTCTATGCGAAAAGTTGCGAACCTGGCCGCCACCACAGAATTTCATATTTTTCGCACAGTATGTGCATGAAGTAGGTTAACAGGAAACATGTCTACTTATGCCTACTCATTCAGTAAAGTGAGTTTCTCGTGTCTTTTGTACAAATTTACTTCTATGCGAAAAGTTGCGAACCTGGCCGCCACCACAGTACGTAAATTCATTCGCACAGTATTTGCATGGAGTAGGTTAAATGAAATTATGTCTACTTATGTCTACTATTTCAGTAAAGTGAGTTTCTCGTGTTTTTTGTGCAAATTCACTCTTATCTTAAAATTTGCGAACCTGGCCGCCACCACAGTATTTCATATTTTTCGCACAGTATGTGCATGAAGTAGGTTAACAGGAAACATGTATACTATCGTCTACTCATTCAGTAAAGTGAGTTTCTTGCGTTTTTTGTGCAAATTCAGTCCTTTGCAAAAATTTGCGAACCTGGCCGCCACTACAGTACTTAATTTTTTTCGCACGGTATGTGCGTGTAGTAGGACAAAAGCAAACATGTCTACCATTGTCTACTAATACAGTACAGTGAGTTCCTCGTGTTTTTTGTGCAAATTCAGTCCTTTGCAAAAATTTGCGAACCTGGCCGCCACCACAGTATTTCAACTCTTTCGCACAGTATGTGCATATAGAAGAATGAATGAAAACATGTCTACTATTGTCTACTAATTCAATAAAGTGAGTTTGGCGTGTAAATGGCGAAAACAGGCTCTTCTGTTAAATGTTGCGAACCTAGCCGCCACCAATTGTACTTTCCTGACATGTTTATGCCTGATCGGATTGAGTCATTGATCCCTTTTTATGTCTACTATTATCTACTAACGAAAAAAAATAAGATGTAGGTATTTTCGTACCGCTGCGGTTTCTCCCAGAGAAATTGGGTCGGGCCAACTTCGAGCGAAGCTGGCCGCCCCAAACTCGTTTTTAAAAAAGTGGTGGCGGCTATAAGTTAGAGGAAAACTTTGGTGTATACTTATTTCTACTAATCGTATACTAATGACCTATACGATTGGTTTTCTTAGAATCCGTCTGGGCTTGGCCTACTTCATCGAGGTTCCGGCGAGGCAGCCTCCCCTGCTGCGGCAGACTGCGTCGCTGAAATCAGTCAACCGCAGAGCGCGCTGTGCGGCACCGGGGGAGTGGCGGGGCGGGGCGGGGCGCGGCGGGGCGCGGCGGGGCCAGAGCGGGGGGCGGGGGCGCGGAAGAGCGTCACGACTTTTTTGAGAAGTTGCTCTTCTTGCTTTGTGCGCGCGTCTCGCCGCGCCGCGCCGGGACGAGTGGGGCACAGAGGGTTGCGTGTGGCGGCTCGCGGCTGCAGCAATACATGGAGGCCTGGAGGAGACTACGCTTAAAAAAATAAAATAACACTACCTTCAGCGTTTGGCGTCCACGGGCCATCAGGCCATCTGCGGGGGGAAGGATCCGGGAAAGTTCTTGAAAACGCACCCTGGCAGGCTGCAAGAGATGTGGGTAAAACATAATGCCTTTACCTATACACAGGGTGAAATAATAAGCGCGTTGTGCCTATTTACAGATGTACACGGAAGAACCAAATTTCCCACCCAGTCTAGCAATTTAAGGTTTTGTGTTGTCTCGATGTGAATAATTGCATTGTTTTTTAAAAAAAGCTGAATGCAAGGCTCAAGAAAACTATGTAGGTAAATCCTTGCAAATTGCTGTAACATTTCCTCCCTTATTACACTAATTAGGATAAGGGACGGGGCCGGGGGACAGTGAAATACAAGACACGGTGAATCACATGGACAAAGGGCTGTGACAATATGGATACCTGTAGACATAGCCGTGCGAAGCAAACATCTCATACACGAGCGCGCCCGCACACACACACACAAACACACACAGACACATATACACGCACACGATCAAGAGAACGCCATTGAACAGCTCCATCCCAGGTTTACTCGCAAACTCACATTTGTTCGAAAAATCGATCCACCACACCTTCTCCCACCTGAGCATTTTGTAAAAAGAGAATTCTTTTTTTTTAATCTCTGCCGTGTTCCATCTAATTTTAGCCATCGTCTCTCTCGACTCTCACTGACCTAGGCAAGGAGAAAAATGCAGAGTAGTAGAGAATTTTTCTCTGCCCCACTGCCTTCCCCCTCGCACACACTCTCCCTGTCCGATATGCTTTATATAGCACACTCCCTCCCTTTCCTCCCAACCTACCTGCCTTCCATTCCCCGCCTGTCGAAGTGATGAAGGGATTCAGTACACACACACACTCTCCCCCCCCTCTCTCTCTCTCTCTCTCTCTGGGCCCCGGCCCCACTGCTACTCGCCGTGGAACAGCTGGGGGTGTTTCTTGCGCTAGGGTTGGGTGGAAGGGTCACAGAGGAGAAGTACATTACAGCTGGGTGGCCCCTGACACTGCAACAACACGGCAAGGGTGGCCAGTACCGTAAATGACTCGGAGGTAGATATCCTTCCCCCTCCAAACAACAACAACAAAAAAATCTAAAACTTGATTTCTAAAGAGGCCGAGGGGGCAACCACTCGCGAAATCCTGTGTACAAACCCTCGGAAATCTCGATGAAATCCTCTGAAATCTCGATGAAATCCTACGAAATCCAACTGAGAAATCTCAAGAGATATCATAAAAAACCTCACAGAAATTAGTGAAATCTCATGAAACCTTGAGGAATTCCATGAAACCTCGTGAAATCTTTTAGAATTTTGTGGAATTTGTATATATTTGTGAAATGTACCCGAATGTACCATATGAAATCTTTACAAAATCCGGAGAAATCTTTACGCAATCCATAGAAATCCCATATCATTAGAAATCCTGAGTACACTGGGATAGGAAGTGGTTGCCCCCTCGAAAGAGGCCTTCGACAAGAAAAAACAAATTCCGCATCATCGTACACTGTACACTGCGATATGATTTGAAGCCCACTTTTTTTCCACGGAAGTGTAAATGTATGGCAAAAAAATAAGCTTTTGTACAGTCCCTTAAAATTCTGAAGAAGGCAAAGTGACTCTCGGTAAGAACAGGTAGGTATAAGCTTACGCGTAGAAGTGGTGTGTATTGACTGCGCGTGCGTGTCAGCGGCAGTAGAGGCTGCCGTTAGGCGGTGACGGTCTCTCCCACGCAAGTCGCCACCAATTAAAGACGTTTAAGTCAATTTTCTCATTCAGGCCGCCGTATCTTTTTAAAACGGCCGCCCAAAGGGGTCAGGGCAGGTGTGCTTGCTGAGGCACCAGCGCCGTGAGCTCCACAACCTTATGCAAAACAGCCATATTGCTCTTAAACGCAACGGTATATACTCGCGGTATCGCCGGTAAAGCGACGAATAAGTAAATGGCGTAGCAGCAAAATTTTTCTTTTTTTCAAAAAGTTTCTGAGAGGACTATCTTACCACCCGAATAAGGAAGGTGCGACCGGTCACATCCCAAAAAGGCGTATTGTGTGACCTTCGGGCCAAGCCGGCACTACGACTCCCGCTACCGTGCCGAACGGAGATGCAAGCGAAGCAAAGCGCAGCTCGCAGGTTTGTTTGGCGAAAGGACAGGCGTTTTTTTTTTCTGCGTGGTGTTTTCTGTTATCACTATTGTTGAACCCCCGACGAGCCAAGGCTGGGTCGGGTAGCGGGCGAGCAGCGAGCAAGTACTACCAGTGCCAGTGCCGGGGGCGGGGTGGGGCGGGGTGGGGCGGGGTAGGGCGGGGTGGGGCGGGGTTGGGCGGGGCGGGGCGGGGCGGGGCGGGGCGGGGCGGGGCGCGGTGTGCTTGTTGGGTTAAGTGTGGAGACATGTACTGCGCGTCAGGGTGGCCGGGACGGGGGCCCTGCGGACGCGCTCGGCACCGCCCGGGGCGGCCCACCCCACCCTACTCCACCACGCCCCGCCCCGCCTCACCCGCCTCCCGCCTCGCCCCGCCTCGCCCCGCCCCGCCCTGCCGCTCCAACGCCTCCGAGCACAACACGAAGGCGACCCCTGCTGCTGCTGCTGCTGCTGCTGCTGCTGCTGCCCGGATGGCGTCGCGGACATTCGATCACCATGACCTGGCGCGTCCTCCTGCTCGCGCGCAATCGCGCGATGTCTTTTTGATTGGTGAAGGAGCGTCGAAGCGGGAGCGGCACTGCTGTTAATACCTTGCTGTGATTTTCCTTAAGAGTTAAAGTTAACACAAAAAAATCAAGCCCTGCTTAAAACGTGCGTCCACCTTTGGACGAGCAAAAGAAAATAAATATATTCTTGCCCCCGTCTTTCGGCGTGCCAGATACATCACAGAGCGGAGGCATTCCTGCATACAGTGAGTGAGCGTCATGACCGTGCTCCACCCGGCTGCATGCCGGCGGCTCAGACACACGTCTGCCGGTACCGCCCCACCCCCACCCCACCCCACCCCACCCCACCCCACCCCACCCCACCCCGCCCGCAACCCCACTCCACTCCACATTCTTTCATTACAAACGGACCAGACTCTGCCGTGTTCTGGTCACCAGGCCCACCGCGGCAGTTTTATTAAACTGTGCGCACGGATTGAGGAGGAGGAGGAGGAGGGGGGTGGATATACAGAGTGGGGGAAGGGAAGCGGGTGAGAGAGAGAGAGAGAGAGAGAGAGAGAGAGAGAGAGAGAGAGAGAGAGAGAGAGAGAGAGAGAGAGAGAGAGAGAGAGATGGCGTATGGAGAGGCGTGGAGCAGGGTCGGAGGTGAAGGAGAGGGTCGAGAGAGAAGAGTTTAACCTGAAAAGCCGTGTCCACAAATCGAGGAAAAAAATCCTTAACAAAGAGGAAAAGACGATTTATCTTTAATTATAAACAGAATACCAAGGTGAGCGTATACGCAGGAGTTAGGAACCACTTGAAGGTGGTTAAGAGAGTCAGGGGATGGCGGCGCAGGTGAGGGCAGATAGGGGCAGAGTGTGCTGCGGGGTGGAACAGAGGCGGGGTTGAACGAGGGCGGAGGTAGAGGCCCGCGCGGCCCGGACGGCGGAGGACACTTCCGAGGCGCGTCCTCCTGTAACACACGAGTAATTAAGGCATCTTTCTCTGTCCCTCCCCGGCATGGCACGGCACGGCGCGGCCGGCCCCGAGAGCAGACCGCCAAACACTATCCCCCGCCCCGCCTCGCCTCGCCCCGACCCGCCCCGCCCCACCCCACCCCACACCGCTCGCTCTAACTAGGCCTGCCATTTCTCACACCCAGCGACGCAGACATTTGTGAGGGGATAAACCCCTACACTGTCCCCCAATCAAGTAGCGTGAGTCAGAGCGATGATCACATCCATAAAATCACGTCACGGACTAGTAAAAAGCCCATATCGTTTTTTTTTCCCGCAGGGCTCTCTTCCTTGCTTCAGTCAGCCACAAACACTGTGAGAAAAACCTACAATTTAACTACAATTGTTTACCGTTATTTCGAAGTACAATAAAATATTGTACTAAAATTGTACCCGGTATAGGGTATATTAATGATGTACGGCAACGAAAACCGTAAACCGTTAATTCAAAACCGTTGTTTAGTTGTATGAGGTACGGTTTTTCTCACAGTGAAGGACACTTTTCATTGCACAATAATCGCATGCTTGAAGCATCTTTCTCTGTGATTCAGGAAAGAGTTTATCCATCCTTTTCTACCCACGCTCTGAAGGCGCGCTGCGCTGATGCGTATGGGAAGTGGTGGATGGAGGAGCAGGGACAGAGAGATTGGGAGAGAGAGAGAGAGAGAGAGAGAGAGAGAGAGAGAGAGAGAGAGAGAGAGAGAGAGAGAGAGAGAGAGAGAGAGAGAGAGAGAGAGAGAGAGAGAGAGACAGGGAGGGGTGCGACAGAGAAAGATGGCGCACGCACAACGCCATCTTGTCCGATACAGAGCGTGCCCGGCCCGGCCCGGCCCCGCCCGGCGCGGCGATGCGCAGCAAGCAGTACGGTTGTAAGGGGACTCCATGCCTGACCCCGGCCAGGCGCGGCCAGGCCGGCGCGGCGCACTTCACCTCACCTGCAGGTATGGGCGCCCCCCGGCGCCCCCCGGCGCCCCCCGGAGCTGCCCTGCCCGGAGTCACATTGTCAGTCGTCTCACGAGCTGCACCCCTCCCCCCCTTCTCCCCGGAGGCCCGCCCGAGGAGGTCATCGCTCAACGCGCCCCACCCCTGGCCCTTAATCCACTAACCCTCCCCCCCCCCTCCCCCCCGCTCCCCAGCGCCCGCCAGGGTGACACATTCAATGATTTGAGCCGGGAGAAGCGCTGCTGCTGATCTCAGACCAATAAGCGCACGGCGAGTGCGGAATCAAAAGTCACCGTATCGTCGCCATTTCCACAAACATTTTACGAGTAAAATTTTCTTCGTCCGAATAGAAATTTATTTTGATTTCGGCGACGCTATCTCCCCTTATTTTGATGCTAAATGATGCACCAGCGAGCTTTACTGCGCCTCCAGTTCTCGAGATAGTAACAAGCAAACGCTTCTCCCCCCACCCCCTCGTGCGCGGCGCAAGGCTATCAAACTCGGAGAAATGTCGCCGGCCCTCGTGATTAAAATGTCCGGCATGATGTCCTGATGGGCGGCGGGGGCGTCCCTTCCCGGCGCCCGACCCGACCCGACCCGACCCGACCGGTACAATCATTTTTTACCTGTCGGAGAGGCCAATACCGCCCTCCACGGTGCAGCCCCCGCGGCCCTTCCAGCCCGAAACCCATTCGTCCATTCGGCTGGCAGAGCAGGGATGGAAAAAGAGAGGGATTAGGTAAGGTGGAAAAAAAAGAACATTAAAGAAACTTAACAATATAGGATTATTAGAGGGATCTTCTCAATTAAAAAGCGCATTAAAGAATAAAATTAGTTAAAACTTACGAGAAACTTTAGAAAGAGAGCGAAAAGAAGGGGGTAGATGATGTTTCCGGGACGTAAGCAGCAGGCGCCTTCCCCCTCCAGTCTCACACTTGTTCAGCGTCAGCTGCCCCCGCCGCACCCCTCCTTCCTCCCTCCCGGCCACCTCGCCCCGGTCCCACCCGCCCTCTATTAAGGGCGACAGATTGCATATCTCCGGCGCGCTTTGCCCAATTATTCCTGGCCGGCATAAAGATAAAGACTTACGGCCCAAAGTCACAAAGAGTGTCGCGCAGGAAATTGCAGTCGGGAGTCATAGGCGATGTGCCTCCGAGGGAAGGATCTTGTCGAGCCGGGCCCGAGCCCGCGGGAGCCGTGGCCCCAGGGGGGAGGGGGGGGAGTGAGGACGTTCAGAGGAGATTTACGCCTTCCTGACATCGTGTGGCCACGGTCCTGCGAGTTAAATCATAAATACACTGGAACTCCACGTGTACGAATGTCGCTTACGCGCAGAAGAGTAACTTTTTCTCCCTACACACTTACAGTAGGTGTTCTCACTTGGCTCACTACTCACTACACAAGTGCATCAGGGGCGGAAGCAGCAAGGGACGTCCTGATCGGCGGGCAAGCTCGAAAGCCATTAGTCCTCCCTTCGTACTCCGTAAGGAGAACGGGGGTCACCGGGCTGGCGCGGCGGGGGGGAGGGGAGAGGGGTGCGATGATAGATGCGGAAGTAGGCCGCGTCGCATTAGGAAATCGTCACGTTTTCAACAGAGGGGATCCTGATCCACCGGACCGGAAAAATTTACATAGAGGAAAAAAAAAAAAAAGAATTGGAATCTATAATCGGGGCGGCGGCCAACGCGCTAACCCCATAACCGTAGCAGAGACGGGCCTAGGCAGCGAGAGAAACGAATTGGTCACTCGGGAGAGAGAGAAGGAGACAGACGCTGAAGAACGCATTTTTCATTTTAATATGCTCCCCCTCCCCTCGCCTCGCCCAGCCAAGAGCGACGCAGATCGTAAATCCCCCCCCCCCCCCTCCCCACCCATCCGCCCAGCACTCCACCCTGCCACCCTTATCCCCCTCGAAACTGACCGGTCGCTCTAAATCGCATTCCTTGAGGTCAGCGGCGCGTGGCGCGAGTCATGCAGGCTGAGGGCGGGTGGAGTGGGTGCGGCGGGGTGCGGCGGGGCGCGGCGGGGCGCGGCGGGGTGCGGCGGGGTGCGGCGGGGTGCGGCGGGGCGCGGCGGGGTGCGGCGGGGTGCGGCGGGGCGCGGCGGGGTGCGGCGGGGTGCGGCGGGGTGCGGCGGGGTGCGGCGGGGTGCGGCGGGGAGCGGCGGGGAGCGGCGGGGTGCGGCGGGGTGCGGCGGGGTGCGGCGGGGTGCGGCGGGGAGCGGCGGGGGGGTGCGGTGGGGTGCGGCGGGGTGCGGCGGGGTGCGGCAGGGCGTCTGGCTCTGCATCACACACATTCGGTATGCAGGGCGCCCAAAGGGGCAGCGCCTTTGGCCAGGCCAGGACCCCTCGGTGGCGCCTCGCCTTCTCTGGCACACCCCGCCCCGCCCCGCCCCGCCCCGCCCCGCCCCACCCCGCCCCGCCCCGCCCGCACATAATCCGCTCGTGTACCGATAAACTGCCCCGCGGGCGGGATAAAGTGCCCGGCCCGTCGGCCCGTCGTGCTGCCGCGGAATTACACAGTAAACTAATCCTGTCGGGCAGTGCGCCCCGCGCGACAATATCTTCGCAACTACGTTAATCGAGTCGAAGCTAACTTGCTAAACAACCGGAGATCAACCTGGAGAGGTTAAAGGGATGAAAATAAAATAGAAAAAACAAAATAACTAATTTTTACATTATAAGCGAATTAAGGGTACACGGGTACACTGGTCACGTTAATGTCCTAACCTATTTAACTCTCCCGTTAGAGACCCACAAGAGGAAACAAAAAATCCGTTTCATCTTTTTTTGTTTGAGGGGGCGTGGGGGAGGAAGGGGTGGCATGTGGCGGCACGAAGCGGAATACATCATTTTTGATTGCGCCGTGAACAACAAGCCGGGCCGGGCCGGGCCAGGGCGACTAACATTTTACTCGTTTTTATGGTCCCCACCGACCGACTAGCCTTTGTCAACCTTGATCCAAGCTATATAAATAGTACAATGCTGGAGCACAAGCACGTGGCGTATGCATGCAGCCCCGTGCAGATGCCCGGAAAGGCTCGCTTGCCCCGCCCCGCCCCGCCCCGCCCCGCCCCGCCCCGCCCCGCCCCGCCCCGCCCCACCACGCCCCCAGCCTGCTGGCCACTTCCGCACAGAGTTCAGGAGCGCCCTCTCTGTCACTCCTCATGGACGTGCCGCGCTGCCAGGGAAAAAAATGCACAGTAAAAGTACGGTATTTTATTGGTCATTCATTTGCCTGCGGTATAGGACCGTACTGGGTACACGAAAAAAAAAATTCGCTGTCCCAGTCAAGAATTGACTTAGTAATCAGAGCGAATAAATCACTCCAGTGGCGAACTAGTAGCTGTGGGAGCAAAATGCGTGCCCTGCGTCAGATGTTGTATCGTTCAGCGGGACAGCGCAGGCGCAAGCTCCCTCAGCTAATAGTTTGCCCTGAATCATTTATTGATCATGTTTCCACGCATGCATTCATGCCAATATTGCACTCTAAATGACCATGGACTTTTATTGTTGCCAGCTCTTGGACTTTTTTAAGCATGCCTAAGCCGGATACATTATTGTTGTGTATAGTTAGTTACATTTATGAAAATTTTGTTACTAGCTAGTAGCAAAATTTTCCAAAATTTAACTAACTACACACAAAATTGTAATTGGCTTGGGCATGCTTTAAAAAGTCCAGGAGCTGGTAACAATAAAAGTCCACAGTCATTTAGAGAGTGTATATACTTCGAGCTCGATGCGCTTCGAACGAAAACAAATTTTTCTACACGCAAGAAATCCCCGAAGAAATCAGTATAAAAATAGGGACAGCCCGTGGAGACAAAGGCCTGCAGGCAGGAGCTGATCGGCCGGGAGCGGGAGGACCGGTGCAGGGCAGGGCAGGCCCAGCGGCCCGGCCCGGCGGCTCCCTATCGCTCATCAGGGCCCATTACGCGTTCGATTGACGATAAAGGGAGTAGAGGCCACCGTTAGCAACCCCTCCCTCTCAACCTATCCAACCACCGGCGCCTTGAGGTAATTAACGCGGAGCCGCACGCCAGCAGGTTATTTGATTCTGGCCGCGAAAATACTGCGGCAACGATGGGGACGGGAGCGGGAGCTAGAGGAGGTCAAGCGGAGCAGAACAGAACATCTCCTCAGGGAACCTTCGGGCAAAAGAAGGGGACATTCGTCACAACACAAATCCCCAAAAGTCCTCCATTCATTTCATCTTCCTTCACACTATCGGCGAAAGTTATATTCCTGGCGAAAAGCGCGACGATCGGGCCGAAATTTGGGAGGGAGCCGAGGACTGCGCCAATCACACATCCTCGTGATGATTGTTGTTGTTGTTATTATTATTATTATTATTATTATTATTATTATTATTATTATTATTATTATTATTATTATTATTATATTTTTCGGGAGAGGGGGGAGCTGTGAGTCTGGGTAGTCGCACCGCACTTCCGGCGCCACTGCCCCTATCCCACCCCCTCAGTTTGCCTCAGGTTCGGGGGCGGCCGCGCACTTCGCCTGCTGCAGCCCAGCGCCCGGTATAGGCGCTGCGCGGCTGGCGTGTTCCTCCAGGGACCTAGTTACAGACATACATCCCCTCCCGAGAGCGCCCCGCCTAAGGGCCCCCCATTCACCCCGTGTTATATTTGCCCAAACGAGTAAAAATGATAGACCCGTAGGGCCAAGACTTGCGCGAGGTAGAAACAAAAACTTTGCAAAATTTCTATCGTAAAGGTTTGTCGGCTCAAAAAATAAATTAATTTAAAAAAAATTCTACAAGACAAGATTTTAACTAGACCTTAGAATCGAATGCTCTGCAAATCTAAGTGTTTCGCAGTTTCAATTTCAAAACTCCCTATTTTCGCAGTTTAAACTGCAAACCTCACGAGTTAATCAGTTTAACCTGCAAAACTAATGAGTTCTACACTTTCGAGTTTTGCAGTTTAAACTGCTGACATGTAGCAGGCGCGTATGAAGGGGCCTGTGGCCTCTGGACAGCCGCCTGAAAGGTAGGCAAATTGTGCTACAAAACCACTGTATAAAGGCAGCGATTTTGGAAGGCAACTCCGTTGCCGGAAAAATAAACCATGACGGCATTTTCATTAAAGTTGAGTGTACTCCATGCACTATCTCCTCCCAAGACGGCGCGCTCACGTGCGGCGTGTGCTGGATCACGTAGAGGAGGAAACGCGGAGCCGCGGAGCGCTGGAATTGAATGAGCGCGAACAATGAAGGCCGTGAGGCAGCAGAGATGAAAAACGTGTCGCGAGTGTGGCCTGACGCGTGTCTTCGTCGCTCCATTTCCACCACACCCCTTTCACTCCATAAACAAAGTTGCGTCTAGTAGTGGAAATGATGTCGGGTAAAGCGAGACGGACTACCAACGTTTCGGTGGCACTGAAAGTGCGGCAATAAGCCTCGACGTAGCAAGGGAAATTTCTGGTCCAAACAGGAAATCATCAGCAGTCGACAATTTTGAAAGAAGTGCGATAAGATTGATTTGTTTCGCAGTTGTTGCGTTTGTCATCTTTATACTACGTTTCCCTTCGAATGCAAAACGCTCATCCTCTACCTTCTCAGTACCCAGTGACACGAATTGGAATGCACTTCATTTGATTTAACTCCTTGATTCTGAGTTTCGGTCGGTTTCGGTGCAGAGCGGCGCAGACAGAGCTGTGGATCTGGAGCGGGGCTTGCTGGAGCGTGGGCGTTCGGGAGAACCTCGTTAGTGGGACGAGGTGGGGCAGGCAGCGGGCAGCGTCCTCCAGACAGCCATCCTATCCCAAACACAACAAAAGATCCCCGATACAACCAACAGGGTCTTGGACCAGATCACAGAGATCACCCGGGCCCGGGCCGGCACATGCTTCTCACTAATGAGTTCTTCTCCCCGTCGCTGTCCAGAAATATGTCATTTATTTTTTTTACGTATAAGAATTTTTGTGTAATTTTCAAATACAGTGGAAAGTCAAGCATGGCAACACCGCAATATTGTAGGTTTGTCTGTTTGTCAGTTGCCCCCTATAACAGTGTGAAATTCATAGGAAAATTAACAAGCTTACTAGATCCATTGAGCAAATATGGGAATCAACGGACCTGAAAGCATGCGACATCCAGGCGCTGAGGTTTCCAGTGGACGAAGCCTTGAGTTTATACTTTATAATTCTCCTTAGGCAGACTGCGTATGCTACGTTAAGAGGACAAAAGATCGGATGCAGTCCAGAGCACGGTATAAGAAATGGGAGAGCGAGAAAACGAGCACCGTCTACTAACTTCCTGGTTGTGGATTATAGCGGGCATTGGCGAGCAGGGAATCTCTAGGTGGGACTGAGGCGTAAAACGGGAGAGAAGGTTTGGAAAGATTGTACCAGGAAAAAAAATGGGATAGCCATAGTGGGATAAGCGAGGAGGAAGAAAGGCGACACAGAACAACATTATTAGCAAGACGAATAAATTACAGCCAAGTCGGCGCGGCGCAGCGTCGCAGGAGAAGAACAACTCAAAGAATGGTAACGGAATTTATAATTGCTAATATAGGGAAAAAAAGGAAGTCAGTGAGAAGGACTGTCAGAAGGAGCAGTACAAGATAATACGAAATGAAGAAAAGATATGAGACGAATGACGAATGCGTTCGCAAAAGACCACGGGATTACTTCAGCGTAACTAATGAAAATGTTTTGGGTCGTTGCACACAAGGAAATGGTTGAGCGCTTTCAGCGTTCACCGCAGAAGAGTCTTTTTTAAAACTACGAATCCAGGTGTACCAGGTGATTCTTTGAATGCGTAACAGTGTTGCGGGATTGCATACTCACTAGCGCTGCAGGGGCCATGGCGCCTTTACGGGCGAATAGGGTAGGCAAACCCGCAACACTGTTTCGCATTCAAAGAATCACCCGGTACACCTGGTTTCGTAGTTTTTTGCATTTGCATTTGCATGCACAACGAATTTATATTTGTACTCAGAATATAGAAATTTCCGGACATTTCCATATCCCTAGGGGTACAAACAAACTGGCATTTTGCTCACCGACAACAGTACAAAATAGTTTGTTGCACAACTACAACTGTTTGAAAAAAGTAACTCACCTCCGCATACTAGCGACACTTCTTATACAAATGGTTTTCCAAAACGAATGCGATAAAAGATGATTTCCCCTTTGAGTTGTTTCCCAGTACACTATTAGACGCATAGTGTTGCAGAAGTCATTGTACCTTCTCCTCCCCACCCCCCACTCTCTCTCTCTCTCTCTCTCTCTCTCTCTCTCTCTCTCTCTCCCTCTCCCTCCCTCCCTCCCTCCCTCCGGTCCACCACAACCCCCGCGGTGACAGTCGAGTTAGTTTGCGCTGGTCCTTCCCTACTCTCTGTTGGCCACCCGCACCCCTATCAGCACCAGAGGCTCCCCTCCCCCTCTTTTTGCCTCTCAGATGGTGGGTGCTCCGCACGGCAGCATGGTTCCGTCGCCTGGGAATCACGCCCACGCCCCACAGTGTGGACAAAAGGAGCTGTTTATCAGCCTGGCCTCTACTGCAGCCCCCCGCAATCGGCCTGGGTGGCGCTGCACGTCGCAGAGAGAGAGAGAGAGAGAGAGAGAGAGAGAGAGAGAGAGAGAGAGAGAGAGAGAGAGAGAGCGCAGTCCCCGCAAACGACTCCGATTCATCACTTGGCCATTACGGTGTGATATGAACGCCTTTAAAATGCCGTGAGAAAGAGAGAGAGAAAGTCACCTCGATTGGGCCTCGATTTCCTATTCTGCCCGGCACCCGGCACACAACGCGCCCAGGCCGGGCGCGCCCCCAGCAGCGCACCTCTGGTCGTGCCTCTGTGTTTGTTTCAGTTCGTGACGAAAGCGGCGGCCGCGGTGAATGATTAATTGCCGCGTTTCCAAAATATACAGAATATATTACCATCACCATATCAGTGGCGGCGTGAAAGCGTGATTGCGACTGTTGCATGTTGATTGATCGCGTGGCGTTCACTCTGCGATCCAATAATAGGCAACTTCTAGTGCCAATATGAACGGGAACATTTTACCTCAACGAATGTGACGAGCGTCAGGTCCATACTGTGACTAGTTTTGGTCACACCACGAAATGCGACCAAAGTTCATGCTCAGACCATGACATGCGAAGCCAGCTCCAGGGTATACAGAACAAAACATTTGAGGTCGCATCACTAACGGGACAAAAACTTCGGTCACACCGCATCATGAAAGTTCTCCAGGCAACACATTAGCATGTCTGTCACATCCGATTTTCCACAGTGATCCCTCCGCTTAAAAATCTTTTTTCGCGCGTTTAATTTTGTCAGCCTGTCTAAGGCTATAACAACTATTCGCAGAACAAATATTCCAAAGATATCGCACATTGCGCAGTGCTATGGCTGCTTTTACGCAAGCGCCCTGCGTGTAAATATAGACCTGGAGCCGTCCGGCTGCTCCACTTATAGACGAGGGCCCACATCACTGTGCCGAGCAACGAACCGAGCGGCACTGCCGCAAAACGACGCCGTTACTGCGTTACACGCATTTTCGGGGTGGTTTTATTTTACTCAGTCTCCTCTTCACAAACTTTTTAAAATTTTGGCCTGGTAAGACTACAGTATAACTTCGCCTGCTTTCTATTGGGCCTTCCTTGATTAAGGTCACTTAAAAGTCTGAGCTTGGTGAAATAAAACTCATACCTATGCGAGAAGTGCTTGCATTCCGAAGTGGGAAACTGCTCCTCAAACCCCCTTTCCTACAACAAGCACAGCCCCTCCCCGGCCATCGGCTCCACTCGGAGGACCCATCTCCACTCATCTGCTAAACGACTCCAGCGGCGCCCGCGCCCGCTCACTAAAACGACTCCGGCCGCAGTACTAGTTCCCACCGCGACAAAAACACTTTTCCTCCTCCACATTATTTCCCAGCCTCACAGAGATAAACCAACACTTTGTCCTGTGCGCGGTGCCTCTGGCAGGGGGGGACGAGAGGGGCAGAGAGAGAGAGAGAGAGAGAAGCAGGCAGCGAAATAGAGAGGGGCAGAGACGGAGAGAGACTAGAGGGAGGCTGAGAGGAGAGAGGGGGAGGGGGAGAGAAAGGGGCGGGGTGTCGCGTGTCCCTTAAGCCGTGGCCGTCTCGGTCTCTCCTCCTCTCACCCCGTACGTCCCGTACGTCGTCCATGCAGCAGCAGGAGAGTGCAGGCCAGGGGCGCCACAGGCCCTTTGAGCCAACTCCCCAGTCGTTCGGAAGAGCACGAGGTTTCAGATGGAATGGGGAGTATGGTTGCGGGCCGGGCAGGGCCGGGCGGGGCGGGGCGGGGCGGGGCGGGGCGGGGCGGGGCGGGCCGGGCCGGGCCGGGCAGGGCCGGGCGCCGGGCCCACTAGACGGGCGGGACGGACGACTGCAGTGGTGGCGCAGCGCAGGGCGACGCGTGGGGATCAAAGGTCGGCGCCCAGCCCACGCCGCGTGACTGCGGGCGGGGCGGAGCGGGGCGGGGCGGGGCGGGGCGGGGCGGGGCGGGGCGGGCGGGGCGGGGCCAAACTCAGCCCGCAGCCACGCCAAGAGGTTTGAGGCGGAGCAGAGGGCAGCAGCGCCGCACCACGCTGCGGCCTCAGATATTGGCGGAGCCCGCCCAAACCCACAGGCGAGCGGGCCGGGTGGGGCAGGACGGGGCGGGGCGGGGCGGGGCAGCCCGGTCCGGCCGGACAGGACCGATACTTTGTGTCAATATTTGCGGGCAGCCCCCCCCCCCCCCCTCACCGTAACGGTAAGCCCTGTCGGTCCTCCCCTCCCCTCCCCTCCGGCCGCGCTGCCCAGCACCATGCCGATGGCCAACAGCTTCCTGCCTGGAACGTGTCCAGAAAGCAAAAAGATGCGCAAATATGACGGATTCCATTTTGACGGATTTTTGTTTCGCGCGCGCTTGCAGACGCGGGGGGGGAGGTTCACGAGGGAGGAGAGGGGGCGGGGGGGGGGGTGAACTCACTAAAGTTTACGTGCTTTATAGGAGCAGATGAGCAAAACGACCGAGGACGTATTCTATTCATGGATGCATATCCGGTTTTGGTAACAAAGCCTCACTTTCGAGTATGGTATAAAGTCAAGAAGAGTTTCACCCAAGAGCAAAGCACGGAAAAACACCAAGGGTCCAGCCTTGCTATACAGCGCCGTTCAGCCTCACCTGGAACAGAAAACAAACCAGACGATACGGTTAGGGTAAGATGATGTCAAGCAGGGGTCGGGTCACACTGACGAAGGATTTCATATATATGGAATAAGAATAGGGGGATAAAAAAGAGACTGGGGTGTAAAGACAAGGCGACACAGTGAGAACGGAGAGAGAGAGAGAGAGAGAGAGAGAGAGAGAGAGAGAGAGAGAGAGAGAGAGAGAGAGAGAGACCGAGAGGGCTGAGCCGGCGGCTCTTTGCAAGGCAGATCATGTTGAGGAGGCCTACGGACGAAGGGGAGTTGGTGTAAAAAGGGAACATGCGCGCCGCGTCCAGCAAATGTCCGTCCACCCCGCCCGCCCGCCGCCACACCTTTTCTTCCGGACATTTAAATACAAAACGAAAACCCGATCCGACAGAATTTCCATCGTAAAAGATCCGCTGAGCGGGGGAGGGTAGGGCGGTGGAGCGGGGCAGGACAGGGCGGGCAGGGGGCGGGCAGGGGGCGAGCAGGGGGCGGGCAGGGGGCGGGCAGGGGGCTGGCAGGGGGCGGGCAGGGGCCGGGCAGGGGCCGGGCAGGGGGCGGGCAGGGGGCGGGCAGGGGGCGGGCAGGGGGCGGAACAGGCGAGGATGCCGCTGTATCACGGCCCAGGGCCGCGCGGTCGTGGCGGGAAAGGGTGAAGGCACCAGGGTACAACGGATGTGTGCGTGCGAGTGCGATTGTGTGTGTGTGTGTGTGAGAGAGAGAGAGAGAGAGAGAGAGAGAGAGAGAGAGAGAGAGAGAGAGATAGAGAGAGAGAGAGAGAGAGATAGAGAGAGCTCTCGTGGCATCGTTAGGAGCTCGAACATGAGAGCAGCGCAGCAGTCGGAGTCGGCTCACTCAGTTTGCCTATAACTACGCGCGTATACAGCCGCACGCCAGCAGCATGGCGCAGTATGGTAGTAGATGCTGCGACGGGACAGAGCCAGCTCATTCATGTAGTGCACGGAGGGTATGTCCCCGTTTTGTTACGTCATGATAATATTGGAAACTCACACACTAACTGGCAATGTACTTTTTCGTACATGTGAAATGTACGCATATATAAACGTGCGGATTTATGTAAAAAATCCTACACAATTATGTAAAATATTGTGCATAGATCTGCAGAATTTATTACATGTCGAAAAAAATGCACAATAATAAACAGATTCATGTACAATATTCTACATAATTCTGCACGATTTTTTTACATAAACACTGTGAAAAATAGTCGTAAGTTTACAGGAAAATTTTCCACGAAATGCAGTTGTTAAATTACAATAGCAAATCGTAAAATTACAAGCACTACAAATCGGCTTGAAATTCATTCACGAGCAAAAAAGGTCCGTCGTAAATTTACAACATATTTCGTAAATCACGACTTACAAAATTTATCGTAAATCTACAAAGATATTTTTCACAGTGAGTCCGCACGTTTATATGCGTACATGTACGAAAAAGTACATGGCCAGTTAGCGTGCACACTTCGGAAACTAGAGAAACCTTTTCGCCCCGCGATTGAAATATATTTTGGGTGGCTGACGCGTCCGGCGGCTGCCGCGCCGCTGTGAGGCGCCGAAGACGCCGGAGGCGCTGAAGCGGCATGCACGGCAAAAAGATAACAAGCAAATCGGCGAGAGGCGTGGTGAGGCGGGGCGGGGCGGGGCGGGGCGGGGCGGGGCGGGGCGGGGCGGGGCGGGGCGAGGCGGGGCGGGGCGAGGCGGGGCGAGGCGGGGCGAGGCGGGGCGGGGCGGGGCGGGGCGGGGCACGGAGCAGCGAGGAAGCCCTGCCGTGCATCGTGCCCGCGCGCAGCCCGAGCAACGCCGCACTCCGATCTCTTGTAGCGGCAGGGAAAAAAGAAGAAAAAAAACAACAAAAACGCTTGTGCCAGAAAAGGTGAGGCCAGGAAGGAGAAGGCAAAGAAAGCGGGAACGGGAAAAAATAAAGGCTCTACGGCGGAGGGAAAAAATA
Organism: Frankliniella fusca; assembly: GCA_029379305.1. Taxonomy (NCBI): domain Eukaryota; kingdom Metazoa; phylum Arthropoda; class Insecta; order Thysanoptera; family Thripidae; genus Frankliniella; species Frankliniella fusca. The sequence continues at coordinate 987,765 of JAHWGI010001430.1, read as the reverse complement.
TTCGCACGTATCTCTGTGAATGACCGAAGATGGCACAGGGAGAGCAGCAGCGCTGGCCCCGCCAGGCAGACCACACCAGAGCGCCACGCAGCGCCTCGCCCCGCTCGTTATATGCCGAAGTAACAAGCGCAGTCGCTTTCAATAACTGCCAACATTTTGCTCTGGCCACAGATAACAAGAGCCGCCTCTCGCGTTGCGGTGGGGGTAGAGCGGCGAACGAGCGAGGGGGGAGACGAGGAACCAGAAGAGTGAGAACGAGAAAGGGGTGGCGAGGGACAGAGAACTACACAGGAGGAATAAGAGCCGAACAACAAGGCACGGTCCAGAGACCGGGCCTGGCCGGGCCGGACCCGCCAGATGAGGGCTTCGCCAGTCTCTCCCCCCCTCTCTGTCGGTCTATCCCGCTCGCACACTCGGCTTTGGCCACTTCGCGTGCGCAGCGTGCGCAGCAGCGCCGGCCGGCCGCAGGCAAGAGGGTCGGACCCGTCGGACCTGCGCCTATTGCACGGGCTATCGGGTCGGACCGGAGCTGGGCTGGGGGCCACCATGCCGAGCCGAGGCGGCGAGCGAACGAGGCTTGTGCAGTATAGAGGGAGCAGCGGAGTGAGGGAGAGGAGGCGATAGCTTTCCGCAGCGGTGAGAGAGAGAGAGGAGGCAGGCTCGGTGGCACCGAAACCTTTTGGTCCAGGCCCTGCTGCGAGCGTCGTAAGCGTTCGAGCCGCGGCTCGGCACCGACGCACCGGCAGGACCACAGAGTATCGCGAGGGGTACCTCACTACTTGGATGGGTGTACACTGATTGTAGATCTCGTTCATGATTGGAGTCAAAATCTCCGCCACATTATACAAAAACGTTAAATTTCCTCAAAATTTTTAACAAAATTCGAAGATTTTGTGAAATTTTACGTAGAGATGCGGCTATGGATGCGGCTTTTGGACCTCAAACTAAGTGATTGCAAAGTGATTGGAAAATGATTGGAGTTAAGGGTGTTCACTGATTGGAGACAGTGAGGTACCCCTCGGCCTCGGAGTATCGCTGTACAGACAGTCCGAGGGGCAGGTCGTGCAGCACACTAGTCATCGAGCCCCTTTCCTTCCCTCCCCCGCCCCCACCCGGTGTCTGGAGTCTGGAGACATATTGCACATTTCTCATGGCGTGTAAGCTGATGGGCGCTGCTGTCGCGCCAGATGCTGATGACATCCCGGGCGGAGCTCATCAAGGCCTCCATCTAGTGCGGCGCGCTCTGCTGCTGCCGGCGCTGTGTCCCTATCGCGATCAGCTTGTAACGCTGAGGGTGGAACGTGGCGTGGCTTGAGCTTGGGGTGGGCTGGCGGCGGGGGGCGGGGCGGGGCGGGGCGGGGCGGGGCGCGGCGGGGCGGGGCGGGGCGGGGCGTGGGAGACCTGGCGCGCGAGACATCCAGGGCCTGCGGCGAGTTAGATAACGCGATGCCCCTCCTCGCGACGCTTGTGCGGAGATTCGATTCCGTCATCGCTCCAACCCCGCCGCCCCGCTTCTGCCCCCCTCCACCCTCCCTCCCCCCTCACCCCCTCCCCGCTTAAGAGTTCTTCCGCGCGGCGCGGCGCGGGGCAGCGGTGTCGCAAAAAGCAGGCTTGTCTATATTGTAGATCTCATCCCGTTCCACTCTGCAGAAAGTGACCAACCGGCTGATCAAATAAAGCCCACACAACAGCCTGGGTCATATATTCTAAGTACTCAAATAGTTGAGATAATAAATTAGTTTGCATTAGTTCCAATATTTAGGGGTATTTTCTTCTCACTAGACACCATTCGCAACTGCTGTTTGCATGAGTCAGAAACACTCTTTTGATTACGCAAAGAGCAATGCAAAATATCAAGAGTGTACACGGAAAAAAGCGCATTACCTGGAAACGCACTAGGTGAAATATTTATTGCCACGCAGCTAACTTTATTGCTGTACTGGAAAACTCCCGCTCTGGTAAAATAAACGCTAGTAGCTTTATCAGGCAAAAATTAGCTGAGAGAGGGAATATTTTCAGCTGGTGCTGTTAGCTGATATATTAGCTCTTATAGCGAACCCTTTTTCTTTTCGTTTACGCACTGCTTCATCCTCTAAAACCAACTATCTGCCGCTGCCAAGAGTCACATGAGAGTCAGAGTTTTGCTTTCCTTTCAGCGGCTGCTGCCTGTCGACTCACCCACAAAATTTAAAAATAAAAAAAATAAAAAAAAAAAAGACATGAAAAAATCAACATATATGTCTATAGACATGTCGACTGTTCGGCTGCTTTAATGAGGATGGCTGCTGACGTGATGGTATAATGCAACTTTGCGAGCATCAAATAAATGCTTCTTTCGTATAGCAAACAGACTCATGCGTTCTTTGTCTTTCGATGGAGCCGGAGTCTTGCGCGAGCCTTGACGTCGGCACTAATGGCATAAGGCGCAGACACCAACACCCAGAAAACGATATTCTTGATTTAAGAGTAACATACTAATGTTTAGAGGTTTCGCCGAGTTTATAATACGAACCAAGTATGTCATACTATTCTTTAGTCTGTAATCCCGTAATCCATGAGGTAAGAATGCCACATACTGAAGTTTAGCATGCCTGTTTAGTTTGTCGAGTTAGTACGTGACATACAACACATCACACACAACCTCAAACGAGCAGGATGTGCGGGGCAAAACTAGCGTCACATGGAGAGTAGAGAAAACACGCGCACTGAAATACACACGGCGCAGCGCAGCAGAGTGGTGTTCATTCCGCTACTCGAAACAATGAGAGTCGCCGTGCCGGTCCAACTGCGGCGGGCAGGCACGCGGTGGGTGTGGGTGCCGCGGGGCGGGGCGGGGCGGGGCGGGGCGGGGCGGGGCGGGGCGGGGCGGGGCGGGGCGGGGCGGGGCGGGGCGGGGCGGGGCGGGGCGGGCCCTACCCGGGGGCAAGGGGCACGGTACAGTCACCCCGCGCTCGCAACGACGCCACGCCACGCCCCACCGCGCGCCTTGGTAAATACGCCCTCTTTTACCTCGCACAGAAAACACATAGCGAAGTCAAGGGAGGGGGTAAAAAGAAGACGACAAACTAGGGAGCTGCGAGAGGATGAGGAGATAGCGGAGCTCGAGGGCGCGACTCTGCGAGACTCTGGTGTGTGACGAAACACGCTCGTCCGTCCCGCGCGAGCCGCGGACACTGCCGCTATCAGGCGGGGCCTCCGCAGCTCGGGCACACTGCACACGGGTCTCAGTCTGTCTGGCGGCACGCGGGGGAGGAGAGACATGATACTGCCATGGAAATCGCACGAGAGCGAGCGAGAGGTCCGACTGTGTCTGAGACCCCTGAGCTGTACCGCCCTTCACCGCGACAGTCGCACCCCGCCCGCAGCCCCGCAGCCCCGCGCCGCGGCTCAGACTGACACGGACCCACGGACCACGGACCCCGACCCACCCCGTCACATCACTGCTCGCTCATCTGATGCTTTTTTTCTTCCCTCCGGGCCGATGCGCCGCGGGGCGAATCCAGCTGGCGGGACGACTGAGTGCCGGGCCGTGCCGGGCCTCTTTGCGGGGCGGGCCGGGGCCAGGGCGCGTATGCTGCTTGTTAGAGCGCGCAACTCGACCGGACAGCGAGAGAGAGAGAGAGAGAGAGAGAGAGAGAGAGAGAGAGAGAGAGAGAGGCCGGGGGGCGGGGGGTAAGGAAGGTTGGCTGACTGACTGACTGACTAAAAAGAAAGGAAAAGAAGAGCGTCAGGTAAAGTTGCACCAGAGTCACTGGTGACGCGCGGTCCGCATCTGGAGCACGGGTCAGGATCAAAACTGAAATATTTATGTGTTATAATTTTTTTAAGGGGCTTGGGGGGTGGGGCCGGGAATGCTTATAACCAGAGCAGAATTGGCGTACGAAGTACGAAGTACTACTACTTCTACTTCTGATTCAGCATCGTTTGCGGAGTCGAGTGGCTGCCGCCATTCAGCGGTCGATAACTGGAATAGGGCAGCGGCGCCGCGGCTGCGTCCGCAGAACGCTATTCATAGCATTCGGATGGCCCCGGCCCCGCCGGCCCACAGTGCGAGTGGCAGACAGTCGCGGTCAGCCAACTTGAGTCCAGGGCACGCACGGCGCGCCTCAGCAGGCTCGGTCCTCGTGAGAGCCGCATGGTGTGGCGGGGCGCGGCGGGGTGGGGCGGGGTGGGGCGGGGTGGGGCGGGGTGGGGCGGGGTGCGGTGGGGCGGGGTGTGATGCCACAGCAGCGTACACCGAGGAGCACGGGTCCAGGGAGCCAGGGAGTAGTTATGCGCTGGACACAGCCGGCGGGGCATCATTTATACATAGCGGTTGGCCAAACACACACACACACACGCGCGCGCGCGCACACACACACACTCACATACACACTCACAACACACGCAGAGGGACGACCCGTACACCGAGGATAGGACGCGCCCAGCCACACCGAGCGCTCTAGTCTACTAGACGCTTACTAGATTTAATCTCTCCCTTTCCCTTCCCCCTGAACCACAGTATTTACATCAGCCTCCGTCCTAAACCTCAGCGCCAGCCGCAGCTCGGCGGGACGTGCAGTGGCGGGGCGGGGCCGGGCGGGGGCGGGGCGGGGCCGGGCGGGGCCGGGCGGGGCGGAGTCGCTTTCCAATCCCACTCAAATCCGCGCTTGGCGTGGCGCGGCGCGGCCGTCTTACATCGCCAGGACCCGTGCGCGCGCGCGCTCCACTCAACTTGTGCAAGTCGCTCACCTCGACGGGGCTTAGCCGCGCTGGAGCTCAATCCAACATCCGACCCTAATCTAAACCCTGCCAGCGCAGCCCTTGTCCACCGCCCCGCCCCGCCCCGCCCCGCCCCGCCCCGCCCCGCCCCGCCCCGCCCCGCCCCGCCAACTCCCCTACACCTCGCGTTTCCTTTCGCGGCGCCACTATACTGTCCCCTCATGTGGGGCAAGAAGAGACTGGGAGAGGAAGCAGGGGGCTCCGCTCCGCACTGCCTGCTTGTTCAACAAGGGGGTCAGACATGGGGGCGAGGGAGAGGGCAAAAAAAAAGCAGGACGTTACTGGAAGAAGCAGGTAAATGGCTTGAGAAAGAAAGAGAGGAGACAGGAGAGAGAGAGAGAAAGAGAGAGAGAGAGAGAAAGAGAGAGACAAGGAAAGGGTAGGGAGGGGGAGAGAACGTGAGCGCGAGGCAGGGCGAGGAGGGGGAGGGGTGGAGAGGGGTGGAGAAGAGAGACCTCACACGGAAGGGCGGTGCTGCTCTGTGCTGCCGTGAGGACAAGCAAAGTCGGAAAAATCACTTCACCTGCGGCCCGGCCTCGCCTCGCCTCGCCTCGCCTCGCCCCGCCCCGCCCCGCCCCGCCCCGCCCCGCCCCGCCCCGCCCGGTGCGTACCGCGCTGCGCGGCGGAACTCTGGTGGGTGAATTGTTACCGTGCGGCTTGTCACTGGCGTGGCGTAGCGTGGCGCGGTGCGGGGAGGTGGGGTGGGGTGGCGTGCGGGGGGGAATCTGAAGGGGCTTAACGATTGCTGCCGCCGCTCCTCCCCACGGGATTAAGCTTTGCCGTCGCGGCGGCGTGGCGGGGCGTGGCGGGGCGCGGCGGGGCGTGGCGGGGCGCGGCGGGGCGCGGCGGGGCGCGGCGGGGCGCGGCGGGGCGCGGCGGGGCGCGGCGGGGCGCGGCGCTAGTCAAATGGGCGCGCGTCTGTCAGCGCGGCACACCTGCCGTCACGCTGCGGCCGCGTCACGCGTCGCACTCGCACTGATAGCGTGACATCCTCGCCAGGGGAAGAGTGGGGAGAGTAAAAATGAGCGCGACACGCTCGATGAAACTGAAGAGAGGGGCAAAAAAAAAGAAGAAAAAAAAACTTGATGCACCCTGATGCTCCTGTAATATGTGCGGAAGAGTGCACCAAGAAAATATCGAAAGAGAGAGAGAGCATATTACACATGTTTCGCTTGCAATAAAGGATTGTTTACAGAAAGAAAGTCCCGGCATTTGCCGTGTGATGGCTCTCAGAGCGCCTGATAGGTAGGCCACATCGTGGCTGCGAAACACCCGTGACCTGCGGGCTGGCCTATCCAGAGCCCCGCAGGCGCCGACCTAGCGCGATCGGCCGCGTAACCGATTCCCCGCTCCACACTTCCCCGCACATTTATTTTTTAGAATAGCGCCGTGAGCGGGCGAGGGGAGGATCACTCATACAAAATGCATAGAACGATTATTTTTGAGTTTTGATTTTTCATTTGATTTTTCAAGAGAATAATACAAACTTCAGTAACTGATATAGATATATTTTAATATATTTCTCCATGTTTGTGAAGTTTTTCATTTTTTCCCCAGTTTTTCGTTCATTTGCTCTCGATTTTCCGAATTTTTAGCCCGCCCTTCTGCTTTGAAAAAGCATAAAAGCGGGCTTATGCAAACGACCTCGTGTCTGTCTGTGTGTCTGTGTGTCTGTGTGTCTGTCTGTCTGTTCCACTAGAAGGAGATGAGCTAGAGACTTGAAATTTTCAGGGTGTCTACAGTTTTACTCCTAGACAACGAAACGCCTACGGCAAATCCTGCCAACCCTCATTAAGGCACTGAAAAAAATTATAAAAGTTTTCACGGAATTAAAAAAAAATAATTCAACTTTTTCCAACCCCGTCGACCCGTACCTCTCCGGTAGCGTCTTTTCGCGTCTAGTTCAATGGTGCACACCGTTTTACGAAAAAATGGACCCAGCTCGCGACTACACTGTAAAAAGCACCCGTAATTGGTCCAGTTTTCAACTTTTCTCAACTCCATCGAGCTGCACCTTCCCGGAAGCGTCTTTTCGCGTCCAGTTCGATGGCGCCCACCGTTTTTCGATAAAAAGGACCCAACTCGCGACTACACTGTAAAAAGCACCCAAAATTGACCCACTTTTTAACTTTTACGAACCCCATCGACCCGCACCTCTCTAGAACCGTCTTTTCGAGCGCAATTCAGTGGTGCCAACCGTTTTTCAATTTCCAGTGTTGCCAATCGTCAAAACTCAAACATTTCGATTATTTTAGACATTTCTCGATATTTTCCGATATTTTCGACATTTTTCGTTGTTTTTCGATATTTTTTGATATAATTCGACATTTTCGATATTTTTCGACATTTTCGATAATTTTCGATATTTTTCGATAATTTTCGATAATTTTTGATATTTTTTGACATTTTTGATAATTTTCGATGTTTTTTGATATTTTGCGACATTTTTGACATATTCCGACATATTTCGATATTTGTAAACATTTTTGACAATTTTTGATATTCTTCGACATTTTTCGACATTATCCCTCATTTTTCGATGTTTTTCGACATTATCCATATTTTTCGATAGATCTCAACATTTTTGAGATATTTCGAGATTTTGCGACATTTTTTACGAATTTCTACATATTTCGACAATTTTCGACATATCTCGACAATTTTTGAAATTTTCGACACCCCTCGACGCCTATACCATTAACATTGGTTCGACGAGCGTAATTCAGTGTTGCCAACTGCTGCCAAATAAAGTCCGAGTTCGGCCGTTCTATCTGAGGCCGAACTCACGTATTTCGACATTTTTTCGAGATTTCCGACTTTCCTTTTTTGCCGAGTAACTGACCGTTTAGTCACTATCGGCACGTTTTCAAAGCAGAAGGGAGGGCTGTAGTTTCGGTGGTTCACCGTTACAAACTGCCTCTTTCCGAAGAGAATGCCTTTACGGGCCGCAGGCCCGATCATTTACATGCTAAGAGGACGTTCTGTGTGACTTAGGGGTCGGGCCGAAGGCCCGACCGAACGCCGCCGGCAGGCCAAGCAGGCTCGCCCCCTGCCGAACGGAGTTGCCTGCGTAGCAAAGCGGAGCTGGCAACGACGTTTGGCGGAAGGGCGGGCCTGCTTGTTCTGTTTCTTTCTTCTTGACTTTATTTTGATTCGTTTGATATTTTTCTATTTTTTAAATCATATTTTCTAGGGCGGTACAATGATTTTACGAAGTGATCTCCCACTCGTGAGCGGATAAGAAGTGTTGGCCGGCCACCTCCACCATGGCAGGCTGCGGTGCAACCAAGGAATTTCCAAGCCGTCGGCGGAGCACGGACAAGTTAATATCGCCGACCGCCTAGAGAGAATAGAAAGCGCTGCACGCCGCACTCCGTGATCCGACAGGGGACGCGGGGCGGGGCGGGGCGGGGCGGGGCGGGGCGGGGCGGGGCGGGGTGGGGCGGGGCGGGGCGGGGCGGGGCGGGGCGGGGCGGGGCGGCTACCGGCCCCGCTCTGCACAGCCCCGCCGAGCCGAGACCCACCATCTTGGAGTCGGCCCGGCCCGGCCGCCCGGCCCGCGCGCCGGAGAGACCCACAACCTCAACTTGGCTCCTGGTCTGGCGTGTCTGTTTGAACAGGATTGTGTTTTGCGCGGGTCATTGTGCCTCGGGAGCGGGTCGGATCAGACCTCAAGAATTCATCACCCTCGTCCCCGTCCCCCGCGCACCACCCTCACCCCTGCTCCCCCGTGCTGAAACTCTCCGGGCGAGCGCGGAGGTACCCTCCTCCGCAACCACACAGCGAGAGAAACAGCTTAGCGGCCCGAGAACGAAATAAAATTTATGTACTTCTGATTCGTTTCAACCGGCTTTCTTTTCCACGGTGTGGAGCTCAGCTGGCCGCGGCACGTCGGGGCGGGGTCAGTAGCGCCCCTCCCACCGCGCCGCAGCGCGCACCTGGCCACACAACCACAGACTGCTGCCGTGGGTTTGATGACGCAGCCATGCAAATGAGTCTCAATCGACTGATGGCGAAATGAGGGACATTAGAGAAGGGCAGAGAGTGCCAAGGAGAGAGAGAGAGGGAGGGAGGAATGGTTTATGAAAGAGAAAGGGAGAGGCCTTGGCAGGGGGTGGGAGGGGGGGGGAGAGGGTGGTCTTGAGCTTCGGATCGGTAAATGAAAGTACAGAAGAGCTATGGGGTCGTGAATTCATTGATTTGAACGACAACAGACTGCAAAGAGCTTTCATGCTTATTTCTTTTTGCGCTGTCCCCAGTTAAAACAGAGCGGGGCTGGGGCGGCAGTGGGCTGCCCGCGAGCTTGCAGCAAAAGCTACGCTACTGTGCTATGCTGCGCCCCGGGCCGACGACAATGACAAAGCAGTTCATGCGCGCGCCAGAGCGAGCGAGCGAGCAGGCCAGCGAGATTCAGAGAGGGGGAGAGAGAGAGAGAGAGAGACTGCTGCCAGAGAAAACTCTGTCGTGCAGCATTATTCCCGCGTCCAGGGCCGAAGCAAAGCACGGCGTGGCGGGGCGTGGCGGGGCGTGGCGGGGCGTGGCGGGGCGTGGCGGGGCGTGGCGGGCCCGACGGAACGCCTGGTATTCACAAAACTATGGGCCTGCAGCGGATTACACCACCGCGGGGCGTAACGCTACCGCCCCGCCGCGCCACATTACAGCTCAGCTGCCCCGCACACTGCCCGGCCAGGAGCGGAGTGTCCTGTAGGCACCCGTCCCTCCAGCACTGCGTAGCGTAGCGTACCTCCACAGGCGCACGCGCGTCCTTGCACGAGAGGGGGTTGAGACGGAAAACAGAGTGACGAGGGAGGAAACAGTAGGAGAAATAAAAGAGAGAACATGAGGAGGGAGGGAGGGAGGGAGGGAGGGAGGGAGGGAGGGAGGGAGGGAGGAGGAAAGAAAGAATTTACTCTTAAAATCTGTGACCCGACTATTACGTCCATATACGCTGTATTGGGCCTCAAAATTTTATAGATTTGGCCAAAAATAGGCAAAAACAGCCCAAAACGAGCCCCCTAAAAGAAAATTATGGAGAATTTTGACTATTACGCTGCTCCCATCGCGAATACTACTACGCAAGTTCATTCCCCCTCGGAAGAAGCTAGGTGTATAACGGGGAAGAGGGGAAGATGCCACAGGGGAGACGAAAAGAAGGGGAGTGAAGCTGAAAAGAGCAATAGAAATCGATAGAAAAGGAAGTGAAAAACGATGCTCTGGAAAACCAGGTATTTAGCAACCTTTATTATTTACTGCACACTTAATCTGAATGTATGCGGTAAAAAGTGCGGACATGCCGGCCCAAGTACGCTCACTCTTTATGGAATACCCTCGGGAATACCTTGGCATGTGCACACGAAAAATCTCAAACAAATTACCTTTCTACATCACAAGGTTTTCAACAAATTAAGTCTACTTAATGTACACATTATTATTCCCTGCATACTTTGAAGTATGCGGTAAATAATGACTACTTTAAACACTCGGTTTTCTATTCAAAGCGATGGGAGGAAAACACCAGGGACGCAACTATAGCTTATATAAGCTACAACCACTCTAAAACCAACAACTGCACTCCACTGCAGGCACATATCGGCTGACAGCCGCCGCCTTTCCAATGTGTCCCTGGCAAAACGGTGAAAATTCCCCGCAGTCCGCGCCGCGTCACCGCGCGGCAGCAGCGCGTCCCCCAATAGTAAGAAAGGGGGAAGCCCCGCTCTCCAACATCCGCCCCCCCCCCTCCTCCCAACTCCCTTTCATTCCACTTGCTCGCTGCCAACTCGACTCACACTGCCCGGCCCGGCCCGGCCCGGCCCTTTCAGAGCTCGCTGAGCGCCGTGCGGTCACAGTAACTAGAGCGCCGGGCCGGGCCGGACCGGACCGGGCAACTCGTCATGAATTAACTACCCGGCCGACACACGGCCGGGCCGGGACCCAAAAGGGTCCGAAGTGTCACAACCGTCCGGCGCAGACCTCCCTCCCTCCCGAACCGTCCCGCCCCGCCCCTATCGGACGCACTGCCATCTGTTAAGCACACTGCCTGCATGGTCCACGGCCGCCCTGCTCGCCGTAACGAGCAAACATACGAGCAGGGGCGAAGTAAAGAACATCAGAACCGTCAGAGGAACTGCAAAAACCGCAAGAATCTGCGCCACGGAAAACTAAGAAAGAATTCATCCCAGTGTTGTACATGGGGAAATTTGTGCAAAATGTCTCCCGTTCCCGCAGTTCTAGAAAGGAAATCTGATGTAAATTAAGGTTCCCATCATCATCTTCATCATAATCATCATCATTATTATTATTATCATCATCATCCACTATCCAAATCAAGATTAAAAACCATTTACAGCCAGAGAAACGAAACGATGCCGCAGTTTGCAAAGTATCCCGCGGGGGCCACCTGCACTAATCAACCAACCCCCAGTCCGGCCGATAGACACATAAAACTAATGTAAAATGGGGCGAGGAGAGGAGGGGGGGGGGGGACGTTCCAAAAACACGCGCGCGCCCACCTCTTGTTGTTTTCGGGGCGGTGCATGGATGGACTCGGCTAAACTAACGTTGTTCCTGTCCGTTTAACAGATAGAGAGAGGGGGGGGGGGGGGAGACTGGACCTGGACCTGGGTCAGCTCTTCGGCGCACTGCCGCGGCGGCGGCGCCTGGCCCGCCCTGGGAGAGCGCGCACCTGCCGCGGACTCCACTTAAACGACGGGGACGCGAGCACCGCGACAGCCACGCCACGCCATCCATGCAAAACCTCGCGGCGACGCGAGGGGCAGAGAGGGGGGAAATGGATGCGTTAGAGGCACGTCGGGGGAGAGAAACCGTCGAGCGGAAGTCAATCAATCAAAAAGTGAACGCCTCGCTGCCCCGGCCCCGCCCCCCACCCCGCCCCATGTCGCCCTCGTGACACCTATCGGCACGCCCTTCGGCACGCCGCACCCCGAGCGTGTGGCGCAAATGTGTTGTTGGGAGGAATTCTAGGGCCGCATGCTCGTGCAGCTTTGAAGGCGGCTCGGACGAAAATCTGAAAACAGCACGCCAATTTAAGACTTTGGATCATACGGGAAAACTATTTCGATTCTGGATTTAGCTGCACTGTAAGAAATGAGAATCCTAGTACGGAACCGATGACGGAAACGTTCCGTACCATGATGGGTACGGACGAATCCTTCCAAGCTGTGATCTAATTTTTCTCGTACGGTACTGCAGAAACAACCATATACTACGGACATCTGAACGGACGCTTCCGTTTTCATCAAGTACGGAAATGTCCGGAAAAAAATTAGCCGGAAATTTCCGTACATATTTTTCACAGTGTGCTGCACAGGTAAACACAAAAAATAATTCTTTATTTTTATTTTTAGCTGTACACACTGCTTACGTTCTGCGAAGTATTTGCTCCGCAGGGCTACAAAAAATTCTCACTCTTTTAAAACTAAAATAGAAAAAGAAAAAAAAATGCAGTCTGCGAAGCACGAGCTTTACAAAGAATCCATTTTTTTCGTTTGTAAGTTTCGAAGCAAATGCTTTGCAGTTTTCTAAGAGTGGCAGTACTTCGCAGAACTTTAAGAGTGTAGGCGCATCTAATTTTTAAGCTACGGCGCTTATTGTCTAGCTACCCTGCTATTTATTTTTCCGCTGTTCTAAGTTTTGAGCCGTGGTGCTGATTTTTCACATCAAATTTCAGCTGCGTGATCTGTTTTTTGGCGTGTAAAACTAAGGTCCCATCAAGCAATACTTGAGGATAAGCACTACTACCGTAGCATCATCCGAAATGCAGATGATAGCACCATAGGTTTTGAATTATTGATAATAGAAAATTGCATATTTGCTCGATCCGCAAAGGGCAGTGAAGTGCCCCCCGGGTCTTCAGTCTCCAACCATTCATGGCATGCGACCGGCTCATGGGCTAAAGTTCTGCGCTGCTAAGTTTGAGTTTCTCAACCAGACCCACATCAGCCAGAATATACTATAGGCAAACGTAAACACGGCCGGGCTGGGGGCCCATACAGCCAGCGCTCGCGTCCTGCCCTGGGCCTCGGGCCCCTGGGCTCATTCACCATTCACTGTTCTCGCGAGCCTGCACTACTACAGTGACGATTCATTCATCCCAAATGGAGAGTAAAAGAAACCACACTGCATGGGTTGCATAAGGGTGTTTAACACTCCCGCATGCTCAGTTACGAGCCGAGCACAACAAGACCTCGTCTCTCTCTCTCTCTCTCTCTCTCTCTCTCTCTCTCTCTCTCTCTCTCTCTCTCTCATAGTAATCTGTATAGAAACACTCACACGCCATCAGATCGAGGTTCCTTTTTTTCTTCTTTTTTTTCCAGAGGAGAGACTGCACACTCGAGTCGGTCGGGTGCACAAAACCATTTCTCTTGCCGACCGCGCCTGATCGTGGTGGCCCTTGCAGGAGAGTGCCAGTTGGAAAAAAAAATGTCAAGAACGTAACGGTACAGGAATGTAACGCGCGCGGGGGAGCCGCAGAAAGAGCGACCGGCGGCGTGACATTTCATATAATACGCAGAGAGCGCGAGTTCTCTAAGCGCGTCGCGTGGCAGAACACGTCCCAGCAGGCGCGTTGATGAGCGCGCGGCCCAGCGCGGCCCAGCGCGGCGCAGAGTCAGTGTCAGAAAGCTGAGGAAAAACTTTCGGGCACGACGAGACGATTTAACGCCAACGCGCCGAAATAATTAACAAGGCCGACGCTCCCCTAAGTGCTCGCTGGGCGGGGCGGGGCGGGGCGGGGCCGCTAGACAGCTCGGCAGAGAGCGGCGCGGCGTGGTGTGACGACCAGACAGAGCGCGGTGCAAACCGCAGCAACGCGCGGGCCGAGGCAAAGGCAAGATGGGTAAAAGAGGAAAAGAAACCTTAGCTACTTAATAATGACTGCTTCAGTCTATTTATCTCTCACTCCCTAATTCCCTCAAACACACACATACACACAAAAAACACAACAAAAATATTGTAAGAATTCATTTCCATGGCTTCCATGACTTTCGGACGCCATTTCACACTGGAAACCAAAGTGCTGTGGCAACTCCTCCATTTTATGATTCGTCGTGCAGTTTATTTCAGTTTTGAGGGTAGAACGATTCGCCTTGCAGCCATCCACCTCCCCCCTCTATTCTTATTACCCCGCGGTATAGCATCAGTGCAGTAAAACAAAAATCATCCACACGCAACGCCGTGTGGTACCCCAAATGAATCCCCTGAGTGCCCGACCGGCCCAGCCCAGTGGTCACCGGAGCTCGCCGCTCGATATCAGATGCTATGAGAGAAAGGATAATGGAGTCGGTGTGGACGACCTTCGTACACCAGCGCAGCGTCAAATATAAATGAAGCTGATAAGCCCCACAGGGCTCCTCTGTCTATACATTTGCCAGTGACAGGCGTAGGAATATCCACGCGTGGACGAGCGCGGTTACGAAAGCTTAGTCATCATTTAGTAACGCCCAATCGGCATCAAGATTGGAATAAATAGAAGAGGCAGCATTGATAGTGAAAGGCATTAGATGCAGTAAACGTTTCCGCAGATTTACATTAAAAAGCATTATTTCCCAGCCGCACTAAAACTCAAACACTGCAAATGAACATGTCCGAATTCTCATCCAGTAAGAGTACAGATGTTCCACTTGCTCTAATTATGTAATAATTCAGAAAACTCGCTCTGGTTTGAGTGAAAATCCAAAACATGACTCCAATGTGGTGAGGCTAAAAGGCCCAGAATCACTCAACGAGCGCGCCCGACTCCGCGGCACTGGCAGCGGTCGCGAGGCGTCGCGTCGCGCCCCCGACTGGCCCGGTCTCTCCCGCGCCAGCGGCCCGGATAACGAGTTCACATCATTTTCACACGGCCAAAGAATAAAGGGGTGCGAGACAAATAAAAATTGAGCGTGCTTGGGGCGCGCTCAACCCGTCCCATCCCATCCCTGCCGTCCTTATGGAGGGAGGGCACGCACCCCGGGCCTTGTTTTTTCCACCCCACCCGCGTCATTTGCGCGCCCCTTCATTTGAAACCATCATCTATCCTTGGCAGAGACGACTTAATACTTTAGTTCAATAATATCTCGGCTTTGGAGGACGTCTGGGTGAGCAAAGTTATCCTCGGAAGTGAAAGGTTCACATACTTGAGAGGACGCGGTGTAAGCTTGGAAGGTAATAAGCTGCCGAAAGAGAGAAGAGAAACTAATTCCTGTCACGGTTTTGATTTTATTCCCTGCCGATATTTTCCGATCTGAAAGTCGTCACGGGCTACTGATAGGCGGCGGTTGCGGATCTTGATGGATCGTCGCACGGGGACGGATCCAGTCGGGTGAAAGGGGGCGATAGCAAATGTAGTGAGAATAATGCTCCTGAAAAAAAAAAAGCTACGGACAAGAACCGAGCTAGGGCGAACGGAATCAGCTACAATAACCACATACTTGTGAGACGGGAAGTCTGGGAGAAGATTCAAGTTAGGTGCTAATTCAGCATTTGTACTTTTTCCCGACCCCCCACCAAAAAAAAAAAAAAAAAAAAAAGGCCGCTTTCACAACTTTTCAGAAAACTGCCGTTTCCATTCCTTGAAGAATATTCGATAAAGCACTTCCTACTTCCGTAAATTCCGTGCACTGTGCAGACGAGAAAATGTGCCAAGCTTCTTACACTTAAAACAAGACTTTTAAAAACACGAATACGCCTCCCCGTACGCCTCTTTCTCGCCACCCGATGTTCACTTCAGCAAAAAGGGAGGCACGAGGAGGCAATTGTCGCAGTCCGGGCCGCCGGGATGCGGGTTGGTTGGCTGTGGGCGCCCTGCCCTGCCCTGCCCTGCCCTGCCCTGCCCTGCCCTGCCCTGCCCAACCCTCGAGGTGGCGTGTAGGGTTCTTGTAGCGGCACGTAACGACGTGGCGTAGGCAATGGAGATTGATGCGCACCTTTCAGCAGGACTCACTTTATCACGCAAAACACCGGAAAGTCTTCATACGGCGCCTCCCCTGGGGGCGGGACAGAACGGAGGGGAGGAGGTCGGTGCGCGCACTGCGGCGGCGGCGCAACGCAGACTGGGAAAAATATATCACACCTAATACGTGATAGTCCCTAAGACTAGACTCTTGTCGGTAGATACCCCGCTATGCATGCGTGACTAGCGCGGCCCCCCAGGCCGGGCCGGCTCCCGCGGGAACGCCCCGGAGAAAAAGTACCGTGACAGAGACGGAGAGCTGAACAGCGCTAGCCTGCAGCCGCGAACTGCGAAACGACCCGCGCGAAAACACTGCAGTGCAAATTCAGTATCGATGCGGAGAAAAATAAAAAATTAACATTCACCCATCATCGGTTTTTACTCATATGTGAACTCACTGGAGTTACACTGATAAAATATCGACGAGCAGTGATGGAACGACGAACCGAACAGTCCTGCTCATGATCCAACTTTACAGAGTCGATAATACCATCTTTCAAAACTTGGCCCCGCGGGGCCGCGAGCTGACGTTCCTCAAGCACTTGTTTCTGTCGGGGACCTGAGGGGAGGGCGGGGGGAAGGGGGTCCGGTTTCTGCGCGCCGTGCGGTCCATTAGTGGAGTATGGAGGAGGCGACCGGAGACGCGCCGGAGAGATGGAATGGAGGAGGAGCAGGATGGTGGTTTGGGGGGGGGGGGGGGAGAGACGGAGATGAGCGGCAGAGAGAGCATCGCAAGATCTTATTTCTCCATTCTCTATATTCGTAGCGGGGCGGGGCGGCGGCCGGGGCGAGGGAGGAGCGGGCAGGGGGAGAGAGAGAGAGGGGGGGGGGGGTCTACCCCGACTTCCTCCCACAGCCCGACGAGTTCGCTACCCACCACCAGGAGCAGAAGCAGGGAGGGTAGCAAAGTGCACGTATTTTTCCTCCCTTTTTCTTTCCTTTTTGAAATCCAAGTCTTCTCCTGCCTGCCAGACCCGAAAAGGCGTCATTGTAGATCGTCTACGCGGATGTTATTTGAGGGTGTACACTGAGAGTACGCCAAAGGCGCGTATGCAACAGGAAAGCGAGCGCCTTAAGGCGTACTGTGACAGCACGCCCGGGCGTATCGTGAGAGTACACCTTAGGCGCATCCACCCCACACACCTTCACCGGCACTTGTCGCAGGGTCTGGCTGGTTGTAGGGAGGAAGGTGCCTCGTATGCATACACCTTACACAGATGGGGTGCAATAGAGCATGAGCGGAGGCAGCAGCGAGCCCAATCCTCATGACGCTGGAAGGTGCTCGGACGGTAAACACCTTTTCTGTTGAAAGAACTCTAGGCCCTCAGGTCAAGGTGCCTAAGGTGTACTCCCACAATACGCCCGGGCGTTCTGTCACAGTACGCCCTAAGGCGCTAGCTTTCCTATGGCATACGTCTTTGGCGTACTCTCAGAGTACACCTTCAAATAACAGTAGGAGAAACTTACTGGAAGGTGAAACTTAAAAGGAACTCGTTAATATTTTTTTCGATTTTTTTCTCAACGCAGCATGAAGTAATGAATGTGTGTTATATAAAGGACCCAGTGTTTTCACATTAAAATTGAAAGGATTAAAAAAAAAAGATATATTTTTAAAGTATAGAGTGTCCGCCTTAAGAATGAGAAGGCCCACTTTCATACTTCACTTGGCTAACGTACGCAACATCCGTATTTAATATTTATCGCAGACGATCCCTCGCGCGCCGTATCAATCACGCGCTCTCCTGCCCTCACACCCAGCCCATCGCACCCACTCACCTCTCACGCGCGCTCCCTCCATCTCTCTCTCTCTCTCTCTCTCTCTCTCTCTCTCTCTCTCTCTCTCTCTCTCTCTCTCCCTCTCCCCCTCTCCCCTTCCACCCCCAGGAGGCGAAGGATCGTAAATCGCATTGCTCCTTTTGAAGGGGCTGCCGGGCCGCGCCGGGCCGCGCCGGGGGTGCATGTCCTACTGGCGCACAAAACATGGCGGGGCGTGTGGCGTGGCGAGGTGTAGCGGGGTAGAGGAGAGGCTCCATCTCACCTACACACCCACGTGAGCGTTCTGACATCCCACTGGAAAAAAAAAGAACGAAAGCCGAGAGAGTCGTAGGCTTGTGGTTGTGTGAATTTCCTTTCTAATGCACTTAGTTGAATGAGTAAAGGTGGGAATCTGCGAAGGAATTCACGGTAATTTTCTGACAAAGAACTAGTCTTTGTGATTGACAAAGGGTTTCGGACTATTTAAATACAAACAAATTCTTTGTGATACGAAGAGCTCCGGTTTGCAATTTGAAGAGTATGTGTTTGTTCATCAGTTGCCCCACTTTGCAATGTGCAGAAAATCGGTTTGTAAAATGCTGGTCCCGAGGCTGGTCCCATATCCTTTTTGTCCATAAAAAAAAAAATCGAAATATGAAACGTGCTCTTCGTTTTTCACACACTTATTTTTTAGGGCCAAGTAACGGCCGAATAGAGATTTAGAGAATTTCGCACGCCTTGCATGGTTCCCGGCAGGCCGGTCCTCAGGCTTAATTTCCCTTAAAGAAAATTAATTGAAACATGCAATAGGCATCTAGGCCCATAACTTTATCAGACACAATTTTTTCACTAACACCACGCGCGCGTGATAAACAGCTAGTTACATCATATAACAAGGGGTCGTAAACTCTGATATTCCTCCGTACACGAAACTGATATTACCCCGATATTACTTCAATATTACCGATATTACCTTCATATTACATCAATATGACCCATATTTTTGCTAATATTACATCAATATTACCACAATATTACCCATATTACCTACAATATTACGCATATTACCTACAATATTACAATATTACCCTAATATTACTCTGATATTACTGATAATACCAATATTCCTCCGTACACGGCTAAAGACAGTTGACGACCCCTCGTCATATAATCACCTTGTATAACTGAAAAGTGTCACGTTACTAACAATTATGTATCTGAACACAGTTACGCCCGATGTGAGTTACAATAATTGTCAAGGGGGACATTTAGAGTGCACACGCACCGACACACGACAACAAGGACGTCGGCGGGCGCCGCTTTTCCATTCACATGTGGACTGTAGACACAGGCAGCGCCGCAGAATACGTAACACGCGTGAGTTCGATGATTCGTAAGAGAGGGAGGAAAGGGGGGGGGGAGCGGTGCGGTGCGGTTTGAAAGCCCGCCGCCGGGCCGGGCCTGCTCGTCCGGAAGGCCTCCATCCGAATAATGGCGTGGAAAATGGAAGAAATTTCCGCACGACGAGGCAAATCGAACCGACCAATAGCGTATAGGCGTCGGAGGGGCGGAGTTGGGGTGGGGGTGCCGACGGAGAAGGGGCCAACGTCACGCGAAGCGACGACTGCTTGCTGATTCCAAGAGCATATCAGCGCTACTTGCGCGGCTTGCGCCATGCGCTTCTGACCGCGCGCGGGGCAAGTGCGCCCGGCGCGAGGCCGGCCGGCATCACAGAGCCAGGCGCCGCGGCCAAGGCATGCAGGCGCGGGGGAAAAGCGGGAAAAAAATAACATGAACCGAAGAATCAAGAAGCGACTTGGCGTGACTGTGCTGAAGAGACAGACGGCAAACTATGACTTACATTTTTTTTTTGACTTTGCGACGTGTACACCGTTAAAAGCTTACGGTGAATTTGACTGTAAGTTACAGTGAAACCTGCACCACTGTAAGTTACGGTGCATATTCGCCGTAACTTACAGTGAATATGCACCGTAAGCTACGGTGAGCAGCCTGCACCACTGTAAGTTACGGTGTATATTCACTGTAAGTTACGGTGAATATGCACCGTAACTTACAGTGGTGCAGGTTTCACCGTAAGCTTTTAACAGTGTAGAAACAAAGCAATAACCGGGCTCAAGAACCTGTTCAATATCCCCCCCCCTCCCTCCTTTAATGCGCTGCACCTTCTCAGAACTGATTAGTACGGAACTGAATTCCCTCTTACTCTCCGTGTGCAGTGGAGGGCGGTATAGCGGAATCAATTATGCCCGACACAGCGACTGTCATGACGGCTGTTGACAGCAACAACACAGTGACGGACATAATTGATTTCCTTCTGCCGCCCTCCTGATCTGCCGGTCACATACCAATCGCCCCCCTTACCTTACCTAGGTCGCATCCGCGTCAAATGTTTCTTTAAGCACGGCGGCACAGAGTTCTGAACCGAACCGGAGTGCGCGTCGGTACTGCAATACGACTCTCACAAACACCTTATCCTGTCATTCGAGATCGAAATGAGAGAGAGTGAGAGAGGCGAGAAGCAGGGGAAAAGACGTGGCAGAAAAGGGGGCGGGGGGAGAAATGAGAGAAGGTTGAAGGGAAGGCGTGAGACGTGGGAAAGAAAGAGAGGTTCAGGAAGGAGAGGGGGGAGGCGATTGGCGGGGCGGATTGGCGTCACCCCGGACAGCACTGGGCGCGGTGCGGCGCGGTGCGGCGCGGCGACCTGACTTCGCTCATCAACCTTGATTGTTCGCGCCACTGGCAAGTTTCCCGCGCACGGTATGGCGCGGCGCGGCGCGCACCAAGACACCCCAAAACGCCCGCCCCGTCGCAAGTTGCTCATCGTATAAGCGGTGTAGAGGGGCCCCTAGGGAAGCGGGTGGGGTGGGGCGGCCCCAGATACCCCGGAGTCCCACGTGATTTCGACAACGGGAAACAAGGGGGCGCTTGCCCATAGCACGTGTACATATAGCTACACGTGAGGCCCGCGGCGGAAATTATTCTGCGCGGAAAAGATGAAAGATGGTGTGTTTGAGTGGGTTTTTTGAATTTTTTGGGGGGCTGGCTGCTGTCATGTCATTTCCAAAATAAAAAATTGATTACTTATTTTAAACATATTTAATTAACTATGGCAATCGATGGCAATCAGACGTCTGTAGCAGTAAAATGTACCGCCCAATAATGCCATGAAGCGTGGAACTCAATAACCGACAGTCGCGCGTTGTCCGCCACAAGCACACCTATGACCTGCCGTGACCCCTACCCCCCTACCCCCCCCCCTCCACCCTTCCCCCTTGGCTGCCGTCCTGGCCTTAGCCTTGGTCTCTTCTGAATGCCGCCCCAGCGGGGCCTTGCCAAAACGGAATGAGGAGTGAAAGGTGGGGGTGCAGGAGGGAGTGGGGCAGGGAAGGAGGGGAGGCGTGGAGAGGTATCTAGGGGAGTGTTGGGAGGGAGAGAGGAGAGAGGGACGAAGGGGAGGGCGGGGGTGGCGGGGAGGAGCATGAGCGAGGGGGCGGAGTGTGCGAGGGGCAAGGAGTGGGCGCGGGGTAAGGGGCAGGGCTGGGTCGCGGGCGCCCCTCCCGTCCCCACCACCACTTCCCAGCGTCCCCGGTCATTGTTTCTACGCCTTCATAATCGGGCGGGTGTTGGAATAAATGAAGCGGCTGCGCTTGGGGGAGGGGGAGGGGAGGGGTGGGGGAGGTGTAAGCGGGGGGAGGAGAAAGGGGGTGGCTTCGACGAGTGGGCCACCCCCTCCCGTCCCCGCTGCGCCCACCACTCGCACACCTTACGACAAAAAAAGAAGAAAAAGAAACGACTTCGAGACCCGAAGGCATGCGGTTGGTAGAGTCCAGACTGTTCTTTCTTTGCCGGATTGAAGCGGGAGAGGACATCACTCGGCAGCAGTTGGGTCAGCCGTATTGCCTCGCCAGCACGCCCTGCATCATCTCCTCTCCATACAGGGTAGCCCAGGCACCCCGACCCATTTTTTCGGATGGGTACACCGATAAAAGTGTTCAACTAGCGTGCACATTGAAGGGTTTAACACTACGTTGCACACTTTGATGTGTTGACAGGAAATTTGCCTACTTAAAAGTGTTGAACAGTTAATTTGAACACTTTATGCATGGTGTCTAAACCTGCAGGTTTAACCCTCAAGTTAAACACTTTTAAGTGTTCAAATTTACTGTGACTGTGAAACACTTTTAAGTATGCCAATTTCCAGTCAAACACCTAAAAGTGCGCAACGTAGCGTTCAACACTTTAATGTGCACGCCAGTTAAACACTTTTGTTATCAGTGTAGACCCGTCGCAACTGACTTTCTTTTTTATTATAAATCTGCTAATATTGATAGAGCAGAAAAAATAAAATGTGCTCCATGTTCCTAAAACTTTTAGCAACTCATAGCAACTTTTACTTTTCTCTACCAAGAATAGAAAATTTATAATAAAAAGAAAGATTGTTGTTGCGGGTCTGTCTATTCAAAAAAAATGGGCAAAGGTGAGTCGTGGGCCACCCTGCATTGATACGACAGTCAGTCGGACGGACTCATCCCCATCGACACTGCCAGCGAGCAGGAGAGCGCCGAGAACACACACCGAGAAGGGTACACTGTGACAGCGGTCAAACGCTTGGATGATTCAAAATTGTGCCGACTGCCGCGAAAGAAGTGGGAAAGTGGCGGACGCAGCCGGATAACAAATGTGTACTCAAGCCGCGGGGCGGTGGCTGAGGCGAAACAGACAGAGGAAGCAGAACGCGATTAAAAGTTAAATAAATAAAAAAAAGAATATACAAATTAACATAAGCAGCAGAGGACGGAATCCGCGCGGCGAGATTTAATAGTCTGAATGAAGCAAACAAGAAGGGAAAGTGAGACAAATAATGAAAAATGATGAAGCCAGAAATGATAATTTGCGGAGCGAGGTGCGGCACGGGGTGGTGCCGGGTGGTGCCGGGCCGGCCCAGTTCCTCAGAGATAAGCCTCTGTGCGCCCGGCCTGGCCCAGGCCAGGTGCACACGCCGATACCACTGCAGGGGCCGGGCCGGGCGCTAGGCACGAGCACGCCAACGGTACCACTCCCTAAGCCAGCCCATCTAAACCAGTGCTTAGTTTTTTCTTTTTTTAAAAATTTTTGAAGTGGCACCATTGTCTTTTCTGCGATGTATGGTCATTCTATGGTAAAGAACATGTACAAAAGCACATGGACTGGCCATGGTCCATGGTTTTGACCCGCTCACCTTTGCACCTTTGCACGAAAAGGAATCCAGTTCATAGAAGCAAGGATCCACGGTAACTGTGCTTATTTTATTTTTCTTGGTAAGAATATAATACGCTATTTCACGGAATTTTCATCGGCATCGACATAAAATGGTAGGTATTGTTGAAAACAATTATGATCTGATGTTCAGATGAAAATCATTGTACGTTGACGTTGACAGAATTCCTTTTGACAACAGGAATACTCACAGCCGAGGGGAAAGTAAAAGTAACGGTCGGAGAAGGCAATTTTGAAGGAGCCTGCGAGCTTTCACCCGGCCGGTTTGACGAAGAATAAAGAAAAAACAAGTAGATTGTAAGCGCATCAAACACGTTTGATACAAAAAGAAAACCTCGTTCTTTACCTCTTTACCCTTAACGTTAATAATGTTAGCTTTCAACTAGAAATGGTAAGTCAACAGCAGGATAGTGAGTCCATAACACACGACACATTGTTGTCAGTCACGGCTTTCCACTTTCCACGTTCAAACCTTTCGCGGCATTTGTTTTCTTTTTGAGACAAACTTTAAATGATTACAGAATATCTCAATAGAAGGCGTTGCTCTACTCGCGCATGCGCACAACCCATTTCGGTGGTGTTGATATTGATACTCTCAATGTTGATAAACACGAATGAATGTAATGTTTACTTTTTAATTAGAAACTGCAGAATGTTGAAAATTGTTGATACGTTTCGCGATTACTTTATTTGGTAAATAGTGTAGTTTGGTTGTATGTTTGTCCGTAATTAAGTCGTAATGCGTACGGGATAAAAGTGGTCTCGCGGCGAGCAGTCGAGCGTCTCTGTTCAAAATTTAGATTCTTAATTTCTAAAAATTTTGCTTAGTAACTCGAAAAAAACCTCTATTATTGACTCATTACTGGATAAAAAGCTACAATTTGCTTACATAGACATAACCGTAAGTATTACCATTTCTTCGCTGAAAATGGGGTCTAACTTACACCGCACTGAGCACAATACTCGTTCTTTCACCTCTATGTTAAGGGAGATGTGGAAAAGGTAAAGAACGAGTAAAAAGTAGACTTGGGCGGTCCATTCGAACACAAGCCCGAGGACAGGGAGGAGAGAGGAAGAGCAGGAAGAGTGAGGCAAGGATCACCAGGAGGTAAGGAAGGATGTAAAGCTAGGGTGGAGAAGGATGGCGCTGGGCGGGAAGGTACCAGAGGTGACATTCATTTGCGGAAGTGGCATCCTCCCCCCTCCCTCCCCCCACCAAGGCCCCCGTCCCCGGTCATGGCGTTGTGTTGTGTCCTTTCACAGCCCCCCCCCACCCCCTTTCTCCCCACCCGTCCAGACCCCAACGCTCACCCTATCCTGTCTCGGCCCAACCCTCCCTCCCAAACGCCACGACCAGCATGACGAGAACGTACCGGAAGGTAAAAAAATGATTGAAAGCGTTGCGTTGGTGCTCTTCAACCGCAATTTTTTTTCTTATTCCAGATAAAAATCTCTGGGATTTAAATCTCATAACTAATAACTGTAAGTGCGAGGCTTCTTTGCATCTTTGCCACCTTGAAACTTTACCATGCGGTGGGTTATATTTTTTTGTGCTACACAAAGTGATCACAGTCGATAAAAAGTATATCCAACACGTACCAATAGAAAGCCAGGAAGAAAAGAGAGAGGAGCGGGGGTTCCTTGTCCGATAGCGGGTGCACTGCACTTTGGCCGACTAGAGCGAGAAGAACGTCACAGCGGGGCAATGAAGATGGAGAGAAGGGTAATGGGAAGGGTACGCCGGGAGAGTAGGTTTGGGGTAGGTCGGGGGGGGGGGGGGCGCTAGCAGGAGGGCACAAATGGAGAAGTGCCTGCGCAGGTGGGGGCGCGGGGGGAAAGAGGCAGGGTGGGGGTTAATAAATGTAGAGCGAGAGATGCGCGCGCGTTTCATTCAGTCTCGCTCCTCGCCGCGCCGCCCCGTCCCCACCTGGGCCGAGTCCGCCCCGCCACACCCCGCCACCTGCCCCGCCCCGCCCCGCCACGCCCCGGGTCAGGAGTGGCTGCCGCTGCGGGTCTGCCGGCAGGAGGGCCGCCTGGGGCAGGGCAGGGCAGGGCAGGGGCCGGGCAGAGCGATCCATGTTTGTTGTCTCCGTATTACTTCTTCGACCACCCTGCTGCTGCTGCTCTGCTCCGGCCCGCGCCACACTCTACTCGTCCCTGTCGCACCCCCGGCCCCGTGCCGGGCGCGCCGCGGTACACTCTCTACTCGTCCTTGTCGCACCCCCGGCCCCGTGCCGGGCGCGCCGCGGTACACTCTCTACTCGTCCTTGTCGCACCCCCGGCCCCGTGCCGGGCGCGCCGCGGTACACTCTCTACTCGTCCTTGTCGCACCCCCGGCCCCGTGCCGGGCGCGCCGCGGTACACTCTCTACTCGTCCTTGTCGCACCCCCGGCCCCGTGCCGGGCGCGCCGCGGTACACTCTCTACTCGTCCTTGTCGCACCCCCGGCCCCGTGCCGGGCGCGCCGCGGTACACTCTCTACTCGTCCTTGTCGCACCCCCGGCCCCGTGCCGGGCGCGCCGCGGTACACTCTCTACTCGTCCTTGTCGCACCCCCGGCCCCGTGCCGGGCGCGCCGCGGTACACTCTCTACTCGTCCTTGTCGCACCCCCGGCCCCGTGCCGGGCGCGCCGCGGTACACTCTCTACTCGTCCTTGTCGCACCCCCGGCCCCGTGCCGGGCGCGCCGCGGTACACTCTCTACTCGTCCTTGTCGCACCCCCGGCCCCGTGCCGGGCGCGCCGCGGTACACTCTCTACTCGTCCTTGTCGCACCCCCGGCCCCGTGCCGGGCGCGCCGCGGTACACTCTCTACTCGTCCTTGTCGCACCCCCGGCCCCGTGCCGGGCGCGCCGCGGTACACTCTCTACTCGTCCTTGTCGCACCCCCGGCCCCGTGCCGGGCGCGCCGCGGTACACTCTCTACTCGTCCTTGTCGCACCCCCGGCCCCGTGCCGGGCGCGCCGCGGTACACTCTCTACTCGTCCTTGTCGCACCCCCGGCCCCGTGCCGGGCGCGCCGCGGTACACTCTCTACTCGTCCTTGTCGCACCCCCGGCCCCGTGCCGGGCGCGCCGCGGTACACTCTCTACTCGTCCTTGTCGCACCCCCGGCCCCGTGCCGGGCGCGCCGCGGTACACTCTCTACTCGTCCTTGTCGCACCCCCGGCCCCGTGCCGGGCGCGCCGCGGTACACTCTCTACTCGTCCTTGTCGCACCCCCGGCCCCGTGCCGGGCGCGCCGCGGTACACTCTCTACTCGTCCTTGTCGCACCCCCGGCCCCGTGCCGGGCGCGCCGCGGTACACTCTCTACTCGTCCTTGTCGCACCCCCGGCCCCGTGCCGGGCGCGCCGCGGTACACTCTCTACTCGTCCTTGTCGCACCCCCGGCCCCGTGCCGGGCGCGCCGCGGTACACTCTCTACTCGTCCTTGTCGCACCCCCGGCCCCGTGCCGGGCGCGCCGCGGTACACTCTCTACTCGTCCTTGTCGCACCCCCGGCCCCGTGCCGGGCGCGCCGCGGTACACTCTCTACTCGTCCTTGTCGCACCCCCGGCCCCGTGCCGGGCGCGCCGCGGTACACTCTCTACTCGTCCTTGTCGCACCCCCGGCCCCGTGCCGGGCGCGCCGCGGTACACTCTCTACTCGTCCTTGTCGCACCCCCGGCCCCGTGCCGGGCGCGCCGCGGTACACTCTCTACTCGTCCTTGTCGCACCCCCGGCCCCGTGCCGGGCGCGCCGCGGTACACTCTCTACTCGTCCTTGTCGCACCCCCGGCCCCGTGCCGGGCGCGCCGCGGTACACTCTCTACTCGTCCTTGTCGCACCCCCGGCCCCGTGCCGGGCGCGCCGCGGTACACTCTCTACTCGTCCTTGTCGCACCCCCGGCCCCGTGCCGGGCGCGCCGCGGTACACTCTCTACTCGTCCTTGTCGCACCCCCGGCCCCGTGCCGGGCGCGCCGCGGTACACTCTCTACTCGTCCTTGTCGCACCCCCGGCCCCGTGCCGGGCGCGCCGCGGTACACTCTCTACTCGTCCTTGTCGCACCCCCGGCCCCGTGCCGGGCGCGCCGCGGTACACTCTCTACTCGTCCTTGTCGCACCCCCGGCCCCGTGCCGGGCGCGCCGCGGTACACTCTCTACTCGTCCTTGTCGCACCCCCGGCCCCGTGCCGGGCGCGCCGCGGTACACTCTCTACTCGTCCTTGTCGCACCCCCGGCCCCGTGCCGGGCGCGCCGCGGTACACTCTCTACTCGTCCTTGTCGCACCCCCGGCCCCGTGCCGGGCGCGCCGCGGTACACTCTCTACTCGTCCTTGTCGCACCCCCGGCCCCGTGCCGGGCGCGCCGCGGTACACTCTCTACTCGTCCTTGTCGCACCCCCGGCCCCGTGCCGGGCGCGCCGCGGTACACTCTCTACTCGTCCTTGTCGCACCCCCGGCCCCGTGCCGGGCGCGCCGCGGTACACTCTCTACTCGTCCTTGTCGCACCCCCGGCCCCGTGCCGGGCGCGCCGCGGTACACTCTCTACTCGTCCTTGTCGCACCCCCGGCCCCGTGCCGGGCGCGCCGCGGTACACTCTCTACTCGTCCTTGTCGCACCCCCGGCCCCGTGCCGGGCGCGCCGCGGTACACTCTCTACTCGTCCTTGTCGCACCCCCGGCCCCGTGCCGGGCGCGCCGCGGTACACTCTCTACTCGTCCTTGTCGCACCCCCGGCCCCGTGCCGGGCGCGCCGCGGTACACTCTCTACTCGTCCTTGTCGCACCCCCGGCCCCGTGCCGGGCGCGCCGCGGTACACTCTCTACTCGTCCTTGTCGCACCCCCGGCCCCGTGCCGGGCGCGCCGCGGTACACTCTCTACTCGTCCTACTCTCTACTCGTCCTTGTCGCACTCCCGGCCCCCCGTGCCGGGCGCGCCGCGGTACACTCTACTCGTCCTTGTCGCACCCCCGGCCCCGTGCCGGGCGCGCCGCGGTACACTCTCTACTCGTCCTTGTCGCACCCCCGGCCCCGTGCCGGGCGCGCCGCGGTACACTCTCTACTCGTCCTTGTCGCACCCCCGGCCCCGTGCCGGGCGCGCCGCGGTACACTCTCTACTCGTCCTTGTCGCACCCCCGGCCCCGTGCCGGGCGCGCCGCGGTACACTCTCTACTCGTCCTTGTCGCACCCCCGGCCCCGTGCCGGGCGCGCCGCGGTACACTCTCTACTCGTCCTTGTCGCACCCCCGGCCCCGTGCCGGGCGCGCCGCGGTACACTCTCTACTCGTCCTTGTCGCACCCCCGGCCCCGTGCCGGGCGCGCCGCGGTACACTCTCTACTCGTCCTTGTCGCACCCCCGGCCCCGTGCCGGGCGCGCCGCGGTACACTCTCTACTCGTCCTTGTCGCACCCCCGGCCCCGTGCCGGGCGCGCCGCGGTACACTCTCTACTCGTCCTTGTCGCACCCCCGGCCCCGTGCCGGGCGCGCCGCGGTACACTCTCTACTCGTCCTTGTCGCACCCCCGGCCCCGTGCCGGGCGCGCCGCGGTACACTCTCTACTCGTCCTTGTCGCACCCCCGGCCCCGTGCCGGGCGCGCCGCGGTACACTCTCTACTCGTCCTTGTCGCACCCCCGGCCCCGTGCCGGGCGCGCCGCGGTACACTCTCTACTCGTCCTTGTCGCACCCCCGGCCCCGTGCCGGGCGCGCCGCGGTACACTCTCTACTCGTCCTTGTCGCACCCCCGGCCCCGTGACGGGCGCGCCGCGGTACACTCTCTACTCGTCCTTGTCGCACCCCCGGCCCCGTGCCGGGCGCGCCGCGGTACACTCTCTACTCGTCCTTGTCGCACCCCCGGCCCCGTGCCGGGCGCGCCGCGGTACACTCTCTACTCGTCCTTGTCGCACCCCCGGCCCCGTGACGGGCGCGCCGCGGTACACTCTCTACTCGTCCTTGTCGCACCCCCGGCCCCGTGCCGGGCGCGCCGCGGTACACTCTCTACTCGTCCTTGTCGCACCCCCGGCCCCGTGCCGGGCGCGCCGCGGTACACTCTCTACTCGTCCTTGTCGCACCCCCGGCCCCGTGCCGGGCGCGCCGCGGTACACTCTCTACTCGTCCTTGTCGCACCCCCGGCCCCGTGCCGGGCGCGCCGCGGTGTGCAAGAGTGGCCGCCGCACCGCCCAGCCCAGCCCAGCCAGTCGCAGGCGGAAGGAGCAGAGGTCTCTACATAATTCACTACGGAGGGCCTGGCTGGCTGGCCGGGGCCAAGCGAGCGGGCAGAAAAACGGGGGAGGGGGCAAAGGCCTGCGCGCGCCCCCGCGCGGTCCCGCGGTCGTCGTGTCAGGGCCACTGTCAAAAGGGGAATATGATTTCAACCGCTACCCGGGGGGGAAGTCACTTCGAAAAATCATTGTGCGGCCCATAAAATAATTTAAATTAACAAAAAATACATCAAAATAATATCAAGAAGAAAGATACACAAAAATCCAATTAATCGAGAACAAATGAACAAAAAAACTGAAGAAAAACAACATCAAAAAAGGCAGAAATGGGGGAAAATATCAAAATTTGTAAAAACGTGACAGATATTATCCTTGAAAATCAAATGGGGAAAAAATCATTCTAAACATTTAGTATGAGTGATCCTCCCCTCGCCGCGACTTCACGACGAGAAATTCTGAACACGACGGTAGAACCTTTCAGCAGTGACGGTCATTCAAACTTCAAACTGGATAAGTGGTCTTGGACATGCACGCACGCCTACAAGCACGCACATACACATACATACACGCGCCGCGTGTCCGCGCAAAAAATAAGAGGGGGAAAAAATTGTGTTTCTTCCGGAACACAATAAGCTCCCTTCCAGCGCCCCTGGCTCCGCCCCTGGCCCCGCCCCTGGCCTGCGTGCGACACACACGTGTGCTTGTACTTCTTAACATTTTCCCCTACCAAAGCGTACAGGTGACGCGCGACTGTTCGCGTGACCGAGCACCGCAGAGCCAAACTGTGAAGTAGCGCGCGAGCCCCGAGCGCGCCCCGCTACGCCACGCGCTGCCGATACTCACACAGCTTAAGTGTTTCCGATTTGAAAACTTGAGTGTGGGGCAGTGAGACCCTTGGTGTAGGGCCATGTGAGCATTTCCACTGACCTAGAATATTTTCGGTCTTTGAGAAGCGATGTCTCAGATTTATTCAGCTTCCAGAGTACTGCACGGAAAAATAATGAAACAATAATTTTTTTTAAAAAAAATCGCACAGCCGACATTAGATGTGAAAAATTAGCACCACGGCTAAATACTTGAAACAGCAGGGCAGCTAGAAAATAAGCACCGTAGCTTAAAAATTAGCTGTGCCTATAGCAGCTAAAAAATTAGTACACCTGCAAGTTTTATTTATTATTATTATTATTATTATTATTATTATTATTATTATTATTATTATTATTATTATTATTATTATTATTGTTATTATTATTATTATTATTATTATTATTTTGCTCGGACGCGAATTATTTGTTTGCGTGTGACACTGCTGGAGGCCCCATGCTTTACGCGCACCTCGCAACAACTGTGGGTCCACTTCTCGTACAACAGTCACCTTGTCTCATGACTGTGTAAGCAACGCTGCGTTAGACACGCCGTGTCCTATGACTGCGTGCGGAACGCGGCGTTAGATATCTCTTTTCCCATCCAGCCGATGAGGACATCATCCGGAAATTGATACGGAACTCGCCTCTCCCATAAACAGACGCGACAGGGGCGGATCTAGCTTACAGCTGAGGAGGGGGCAAAACGTGCAGGTTGCCTACTTTCAGGGGACCCTCAACAACTCGACTGAAAATGTAATGATTTAGAATTTAGTGTTCCCAATGGAACTGAAACTTTTAAAATTGTGTTGTAAGTATCAGTGCGCATCGAGTAGACCTAAATCCATAAGCTGAATGGCAGAAAGAGGTAGTTCCGAGCGAAGCGAGGAAAATTTTTTGATTTCATGTGGTAGTAGGCGTCAAAATAGAGCGCGTCCTGTCGGAATCGTTCAAAAACTGCGCGCTGAAGCGTGTTAACAATAACAATAGATGAAATTTATAAAAGATGAGAAACGAGCCGGACTGAAAAAGTGTACCAAATGGGTTACATTTTTGTATTATCTTCAAAATATCGCGAGCGGAGCGAGCGAAAAAAAAAATTGACTTATTCAGGAAACACAAGCAGAAGCGAGGATTTGAAGGTATGTGCAGATCAGAACTCCGCGACTTTAGAAGAAAGAGTCAAAGAGCGCATGCATTTCGACCCGACTCGGGGCGCTGCCCGGCCGCACGGTGGCGCGGCTGGATCTGAGGAGATATTCACTTCTGTAATACACAATACACCTAATTCGAGAATTTCACCGTAATAAGCGTAATATTCTGTCGCAATGCCGCGAAATCTGCTTTTAAACGTCTAAACTTTAAATTTAGGCGTAATATCTACATAGTACTGATATCTTGTGAGAATGGCTTTACCTGGAGTGGAATCTCTCACCGACCGCATATAAGTCATACAATCTTGCGCTTGATACTGCTCACTTATAGATCCTCGAAACACAATTTCGGGCATGTCATCGTGTTCAGCTAGGTCCAATTGAGTTTATCATACAATAAAACCCGATGTCAGTGTTATAATTCTCGAGTAAGAACCTATTCAAAATGTAGAACCACCGATGCGCACCGTTCCCTACCAAAATCGCGAGCGATATTTGAGCGCTGCAGCCCCTTCAAACCACTTTTGGCCGGCTCAAATGGCCGAAATTACTGTGAAACTTTTTTATTCTGCCATGGTTTGAACTATTGACCCTTCCCGCACCTCATGTAAGCCCTTTGAGCCGGCCAAAAGTGGTTTGAAGGGGCTGCAGCGCTCTAATATCGCTCGCGATTTTGGTAGGGAACGGTGCGCATCGGTGGTTCTACATTTTGAATAGGTTCTTACTCGAGAATTATAACACTGACATCGGGTTTTATGGTATGAAAAACTCAACTGGACCTAGCTGAACACGATGACATGCCCGAAATTGTGTTTCGAGGATCTATAAGTGAGTAGTAGCAAGCGCAAGATTGTATGACGTATATGCGGTCGCTGAGAGATTCCACTCCAGGTAAAGCCATTCTCACAAGCTGATATCGAGTTTGTAGAAGATTTTTGTGAGGTGCATCCCTCAGATAGATCGGGCAGCTTTGGATTTACCGTCTACCACCATATCTGCCTCCCTTTCCCTTTCTTGCCCTTCCTCTTTCTCTCTTTTTTTCCCTTTTCTCCCTTTCTTTTTCTCTTCTCTCCCTCTCTTTTTCCTGTTTCCCCTCCTTTTTCGGGGGCGCCTGAGCCCCAGGGGGGGGCACTTGTCCCTTTGCCCCCCCACCAAATCCGCCCCTGAGACGCGAAAGAGGGATGGCGACAGCAGCCTCCGACGCCCCCGCTGCTCCCATCCCACCTTTCCATTCGCCGCTTCACCCCCTATACTGCCTCCGTCACCGACCCCCCGAGGGAACTACCTCCATGATAAGCTTGCTCAAATTTCACCTCATAAAGGTCTGATCGAAAAATTCCGGGGGTAGATCGCGGTGGGGTGGCTTGGGGCGGTGGTGGCGGTTCGGCTCGGCTCGGCGAGGCGCGGCGTGGCGTGGCGCGGCGGCCCCGGGTCCACCCTTTGCACCTCCGCGGTGACTTATGCCCCCATCGACGCGAGTTATCGCTGCGGAAAACCAGTCCACTTTTTCATGCTAAGCGTCATAACAGTCCCGTCCGAGCGATAGGCCCTGCGCCGCTGCATTCCCGCCGCGCCGAGCCTCGCCCCGCCACGGCCCTGCTGATTGAATTGAAATGTCACGCCGGATCGGCCCACCGGCTGAAACATGACCGTCTTTTGTTCTGCCAGTTGCAGCGGGTCCATTCGAGATTCGAGAAGAGAAAAGAGGAGAGTCCAGCCGGGCGCAGCATTAATACAGCAACACCAAACTGGACAAAAAACACAGAATTATTGAAGCAATTTTAAAAAATATATACTTTGCAACAAGTTTAGGTGGCCTTGCAGGGTGAAGTCTGAGAAAAAAAAAAAATGGGAAAAAAAGGAAGATACTTCTGATTGGCCAGCAGCACGTGTCGTACTTGGAGTACCGTCATAAAGCCACGGTATATACGAACTGCCTTTAATTGTGTAGGTTTGTTGCTGCATTTGTGGAGCCACCCAAACATGTTTCCAAATTTACAACACATACCGTACGGTAAACACCATCAGCAAATAATAAAATAAATATATATATATATATATATATATATATATATATATATATATATATATATATATATATATATATATATATATTTAGAAAAACCGTCTAGGCAACAAGAGTACGTAGTGGATCGTAGGCGCTTCCCGTATTTTTTTTTATAACAGAGTGAGCTGCCGGCCGGCGGCGCGTCGGGGAACATTACGGCCCCGGCGCGGCGCACATCGACACATCGACCGCCGCGGCGGCCAGGAAATTGCTCGGCGCTCCAGAAAGTAGTCGCGCCGACCAGAGCCAGAGCGAGATTGCCTGAAATTGCGCCCACGTACGGATGTGAGTGATTTCTCAGGGTAACCTCTCAAGAACAAAACGAAGACAGCAAATATTTTTTTCTTTTTTTTTCCCCCGGGAAGTTCCTGCGGTTGAATCGGAGAGAAAGGTAGGCGTTTCCTCGCCTTGTCTGCTCCACGTTTTGATATTTATAGCACCCCCCCCCCCCCTCTCCCTTGCCTCGATTCAATCGGACATTTTTTTTCTCTCTGTCAATAGGAAGACCCTGACGGCACTGTCCGTGCCTACTCACACCTCGATGCTAATACGAACTGTAGATCAAGCGAGTTGTACTAACTTGCAAGTGAGCGAAATTTTTTCACACACTTGTACGGATGCTCCTGAATGACAAGTCACACTTTTGGAAGAAGCCAGAGACATTCCCACACAAGGATTTCGCGGAAAAAGAGTTCTCGTTGCTCCAACTCATGTTTGAGTTGGTTTGGAGAAAACTAAAATAATTCGTTGTGGGAACGAAATATTTGCCGTTTTAATTAAGAGTTTGCTGGTAGAACGAATTCTTTGTTGGACAAGCGAATAGATCGTCGAGGAAGCGAATAAATCTAATTGCCGAAACGAAAGCTGTTTTGGTTGAATCAACGATTGCCTTCGCTCACAGCGATGTCTTCACTGCTCCAACGAATTTTGCGTTGCATTGACGAACATTTAGTTGAGACAACGAATTTTTCGTCCTCACAACCCACCAGGTTCTTCCTAACCTATGGGTGAGTTGGATCAACAAACGCGACTTTTTTTTTTTTCCCGAGTGCGAGTAGACATTAGGAACAGTACGTCTGCAGACAGGCGGGCGGCCGGCGGCCGGCACACCTCCATACCTTCAGGAGGCCAAGGCCACACTGCCCTGCTCGTCCGTCGGCCTGTCGGCCTGTCGGCCTGTCGGCCCTAGCCGACAAGTCAAATATCCCGGCCAAGATTTACGCCACCGAAGCCCGCGCGGCGGCGGGACAACTTTATGTTGCACAGATAAGGGCGCAGCGAGGCGAGTAGCGGGGTGGGGGGGACCAGTCGCACCAGAAAAGAACGTTGCGAATAGAGCATTTTAAATTTAAAAGGAAATCTCGTTTAAATATCAAAAACACCAATTACTTGACTTTCTTTTCATATGCTATGACTCTGAAATACTAGAGTAGGAGTCTGATGCAATGTACACCTTCATTTCATGTAAGTCATACGGTTCGACACCTTCTCTACAAAACAGTTTCTGAACTACGAATGACGTTTTGGAGCCAAACAGAGACAAATTATGGTGTTGACTATTATTCCCAACAAAACAAACATGAAAATAAGTGTAGGCGTGTATGTTCAAAGATGAGGTAGAGCTTGTAACACGAACGCCGAGGTACCTCACCCTCTGGACTTCCCAGCGATTCCGGCAAAAGAGTTCACGTACCTGTAAAATGAAAACAAAACTTTCGTTAGTAACGTCCTCAAAGCGTGAGTTCGAATGTAATTGCAGGAATGTTCACTTGAACTTTGCGTGCGCAAAGCAAGTTCTCCAGCCAGATTGGGTGCACCAACACAGTCGCATTCCCTCCCAACCAGCTTTGGCCACTGTAATTTCGGCCCGACCGGCTGGGCCTCATCTCTCTCTCTCTCTCTCTCTCTCTCTCTCTCTCTCTCTCTCTCTCTCTCTCTCTCTCTCTCTCTCTCTCTCTCTCTGTTCGCCTGACCCCACGCGCAGCCGCGCCGCCACTCGTGAGGAGGGCTGCAGCAGCGGGCGGGGCCATCTCGACCAACTTATTTCCAATCATCCAGTCAGGACGGCAGGCAGCACCAAGGCACTCCGCTGAAGGCAAATAAAGGGTAGCGGCAGCGGCGCAGACGTATGGGGATCAGCCATTTCCACAATTTCCATCATGCATCTCAAGACAAAACTCTCATGTTTCTCGGGTTGCTGATGACACTGAGGCTGAGAAGGCCCCCCGAGGAGGGCCCTCCCTTCCCCTCCTCCGACCCGCCCCATCCCGCCGACCTCGACACGCATGGAACAGCAAGTCACATTCAGTGTCTGTCTGTCTGTCTGTCTGTCTGTCTGTCTGTCTGTCTGTCTGTCTGTGTAACATACATACACACACACACACGCACGCACGCACGCCTAAATCACTCGGCCGGCGTGGCGACCACAATCCCCCCACCTCTGGCACGGCGCGCTTCTGCTTCTGCCCCAGGGCTGCACTACCTGTTCCCCAGTGCCGCCCCCGCACAGTCCTCCCCGGCAGCAAACTCAATTTAACGCTCACAATACCTCATTAAGATGCTACCTCGCCGGGGCGTTATGGTGTTGGAATGAGCAGCGGGGCGGGGCGAGGCGCCAACAAACGGACTGCTTTATGAATTACTTCTAACGGCTCCCAAGCGTCCATGGGTGGCAGACCACGGAAGCGCTTATCATCCCAACCATAGAAATATTCACCGCGGCGGTTTTCTTCTCTTCAGGGCCCGACGAGACGGAGGCCTTAACATTGCAGAAGCAGAAACCGTCAAGCGGACTCTGCAAAGGAATTAACGCCTCCGAAAGCCTTCAATAAACGCAGCGTTTGTCTGACTTATAGATCTTTCTTTCGATCGAGCGCATGGCAGGCACACGGTAAAAGCAATGTCTGATTTTTTGAGGGAAAAGGGAAGACTTTCGACACATGAGAAGAACAACCGCCTACCTTCGCTACCTGAAAACAAAACCGCAAACCTCTACAACCCGGAAACAAAACCGCGCACCTCTGCGACCCGGAAACAAAACCGCTTAAATGACTTTTTTGCACATTTTGCGATATTGGTGTCATTCAAGAGAGAATTTTTCAGGGATCGTTTTGATACTAATATCTCGAAATGTGTAAAAAAGTAATTTAAGCGGTTTTGTTTTCGGGTCGCAGAGGTGCGCGGTTTTGTTTTCGGGTCGAGGAGGTACGCGGTTTTGTTTTCATGCAGCGGAGGTAGGCGGTTGTTCTTCTCGTGTGTCGCTTTGAGGAAGTCAATTACTTTGAGGAAAACTCCTAAGTTTTTGACAAAGTCTCCTCAAAAATTGAGGAAGCTTTCCTTTATTTTTGAGGAGGATTCCTCAAAATATGAGGATATTTCCTCAAATTATGTGGGACCCTCAAAGTTTTCCCTTTTCCCTCAAAAAATAAGACGTTGTTTTTACCGTGCAGTCAATTGCAAGACACGCACTAAACACAGCACACATATTTTTACCGGGAAGTTTCAGGTCTGATCGGGAAAGCTCTTCTCAGTATTCTCCCTCCCACGTCAGAATGTTTGCGAGCTGAGGAAAACGCGTACTTCCCGGAAAATTTGCTTGTTTTGAGCACTTCTGCCGAACGTCATAATGTCGTGAAAGAAAAGAGGGTTGTCTGTCGCGAAAGCGCTGACGGTGAGCCGACTGCCGACTAGGACCGCTGCTGCTTTCTCATCATTAATCAGATGCCTACATAACAGGATTTCCATACAACTTTCAGATTGTCTCCGGGCGCGGGGCGCGGGGCGCGGGGCGCGGGGCGCGGGGCAGGGCGGCGCTCGGTGCGCGTCGCAGTAGATTCTCTCACTGAACAGCCTCGGGCGGATCCGTGTAAGCGTGCCTCGGATTCCACGATTCGCCCGGCACCCCACGGCGACGGCTGGGATGGGCTTCCTCGGGCGCGGCGCGGTGCGGCACCGGTCCGGCCCTGTGAGCAGCATGCCCTGCCCCGCCCCGCCCCGCCCCGCCCCCGGGGGTAATGGAATGCCCCGCACGGCTTTGGCTCCAGTATCCCTCGGGCGGCACGACACACACCCGGCCCGCTGGGGAGTACCTTTTCTTGAACACCGCCTGCCCACACCCCCTACCCCCTACCCTGGGGTGCAGAGCGACTGCTCGCGCGCCCCCCTCGCTCCCCGTGCCGTTTCTTGGATAGTTGCCTTATTTTACGGAAACTATCTCCCTGGACGGATCGAATGGCCCTGGAGACTGGGTTCGGCAGCCAAGCATGGCGTGCGGCTCTCCCTCACGCCTCCTCCAACAGCCTGTGGAGCGCACGGAGCGCTGCTAGGGGCTCAAGCGAGCCTCCGAATCCTTTACGTGGCCCAATTTATGACTGTGGGCGATGCGGAACGGGGAACGGCGGCGCGCTACTGAGCGGCTTCAGACACTTTGAATCTCTATGCCGCACGACCACGCCACGGAATTTTCGACATTTAATGTCACGGCATAGACGTTATAACACTCACTGTGAAAAATATCCTCGTAAATTTACGACATTTTTTGTAATTTTGATTTACAAAATATGTCGTAAATTTACGACAGCCCATTCTTGCTCGTCGGTCAATTCCAAGTCGATAGGGAGTGCTTGTAAATTTACAATTTCAATTTGTAATTTTACGACTTTTATCATGGAAAATTTTCCCGTAACCCTTACGAGTATTTTTCACAGTGCTGTTACTATAGTGATCCCCACTCCCAAAAAAGGAAAACAAAATAAAAATAAAATATAGAAAAAAGAATTGACAAATTACGTGAGCGTTTTACTGCCTTGGAGCTAAAAAGACTGCACCTGCATGCAAATGCTCAGGAGAAAAAAAGAAAGAAAAAACGAGCGCGAATGGCTTGAGACCTTTTGACAGAGTGGGCCGCGAGACGCCCGAGGACTCGGAGGCGTGGGGCGGAAAATGGCGTCGTGTCGCGCTCATCAGCAGCAGCCACACGACCTAAAGATGTACCGAAACCCGAAGCTCAAACAAATTCCGGCTAGACGGCAAACTTTGCACGGCGCCCCACCTCGCCCTGCCGGCGTGCCACCCGTCACCTTCCGGGACCAGGCCGCGCCCGGTAGACTCCCTCACTCTGCAAATCTTAGTGTGATACTACATGTCAGTTTAAACTGCGAAACTTTAGTTTCGCAGTTACAACTGCAAAACTCCCGAGTTCGTCAGTTAAAACTGCAAAACTCCCCAGTTCGTCAGTTTAAACTGCAAAACTCCCGAGTTCGTCAGTTTAAACTGCAAAACAGTTCCACGGTTTAAACTGACGAACTCGGGAGTTTTGCAGTTTAAACTGACGAACTCGGGAGTTCTGCAGTTGTAACTGCGAAACTAAAGTTTTGCAGTTTAAACTGACATGTAGTATCACACTTAGATTTGCAGAGCAGCTACTCTTGGAGGCGGCGGCGGCGAGGGGGGGGGAGGGGGGAACCTGCGCGCCAGTCCTCGGGGGTGGGGGTGGGGGGTGATATGAGGTAAGGCAGGTCCCACTGCCTCCAGGCTCTGCGCGCCAAAACAGCCGTAACAAGCTCGCCACTATTCGATTACTCAAGAAACTGAAATTGAAGTACAGCTCAAAATGCGAAAAGAATGGTCCTACGGTAAAAGCAGTGAGACCAATTATGCCCTTCCGAAAAAAAAAGGGGGGGGAGGCAGTGAGGCCCATTCTGGCCGACAGTAAACAGTGCAAGACCATTTGTGCCCGACATAGAGTGTGCTACCCGCACAACTGTAGAGCATTGTTAGTCTCACACATTTATTGTTTTGTTTTGTGGTTCTCACTTTTTTCTGTAAGACGATTGGTCTCAAAGTTTCTCGTGTAGAATTAACTACATTTTAATTTGTAGAGTAGTTCCCAAACATCTCATAATTTTATATAGTGTTTTTCGATTAGAAAAGGGAGAAGAAAAGCGGATAGAACAAAAAGCGACCTGATTGGCTGAGTCCCCTACAACTACCACCACCACCACTAGCGCGCTCACGTGGCGCGAAGCGCTCAGCCAATCACGACACTTTTGTTCTATCCGCTATTCTTCTCCCCTTTCTAATCGAAAGACACTATAGGCGAGCCAGCGTTCGGCTTGCAGAGTAAATCTTCTTCTCAAATTGAAACGAATTCCTCGGACTGAATGTTTATCAAGTCAATGCTTAAGATTCATTGCCGAGTAAATGATTATGGCATCCACTGCAACCCGAGTCATCATGAAGATAGGACTAATTCTTTTTCATGTCTCGTTCTTTTTCTCTTGGTGCGTGCCGCCGTGCCGCCGCTGCGCGCTTCCCTCCAAACAAGAAACGGGAGCGGCCAAGAAGAAAGGGAGGGGCGGCAGCGATTTTCTTGGCAAATTTACCGAGCAAATCGGTGGCGCGCGACGCTGCTAGACGCGCAACGACAAACAAACAAACAAACGACCACTAACTAGGCAGGAACGAGTGACCGCGGTTCCCGGGCCGGGCCAGCCCCTTCCTCCCCCGGGCCTGATCACAGCGAGCGGCCGGCGGCTGGGCCGGCGGTCCCCGCTGGCCAGCCAGCCAGCCAGCCAGCCGCCGCGGCCCGAGACCATTGTGTTGTGGATTCAGCGGGGTTCACTCGACTGCGGTTTGGCGGATTTGGCCGGACAAAGAGAGAAATGGTGCGCAGCGCTGGGCGGCGCTGGGCGGCGCTGCGGCCGCTCGGCCCTGCCCGGCCCGCCCGCCGAGGAGCCTCACCCCTGCTCGTCCC
Organism: Frankliniella fusca; assembly: GCA_029379305.1. Lineage (NCBI taxonomy): Eukaryota > Metazoa > Arthropoda > Insecta > Thysanoptera > Thripidae > Frankliniella > Frankliniella fusca. The sequence goes on along the minus strand of JAHWGI010001430.1, from coordinate 948,003 downwards.
TTTTTATTTCGCTTCATCCCCCCCCCCCCCCCGGACGAGTATTTTTCATGGCGAATGCTCAGCGCTGATGCCATATAATTGTGAGCCGCCGCGCCGCCCCAGACCAGACCCCAGACTCTTCGGCTCAGCTGCAGGCCACCGTTAGTCTCTAAACACATGGGATGTCAGACTGCAAAGCTAGACTTCACTGATACCAAGTGTTGCAACCTGCTCAACACTTGCAAGTGTTTGAATTCAACAAGAGGAGTGTTGCACGCGGTAGTTAAACACTTGCAAGTGCACAGCTTTCGAGTTGACACTTAAAGGAGTGCAAACTGGCGAATTTGACAATTGCAATTACACAATTGCCGAGTTTTACACTTGTACGACGTGTTACACTGGAAGTTGCACACGTACAAGTGTTGAGCAGTTGCACACTTGGTTTGACAGTGTTGCACTCTCTCACTCTCACTCTCTCTCTCTCTCTCTCTCTCTCTCTCTCTCTCTCTCATCTCTCTCTCCCGGCCTCTTTCTTAAATTAAAAAGAGGACGCGTTCTGGGTACTTCTTTTTTCTTGCTAAGTTCAATTAATAAGATACTTTACAATACATTAAGTCTGCAGCGCATCGAAAACTATTCTACTGAACACAAAGTAGTCTTTACTTTTCATAAAAATTAAATTGAATGAAATGAAAGTATTCTAAAAAGTGACATTTCACGTGCTCAGAAGATGGTAGATTCAATCGAGAAAGCGCTTGGTAGAGATGCCCTGCTTTGCCACTGAAGACAGAAAATTGAGCTAAAACGAGCAAAATTGTCGCGAAGGACGAGATCACTAAACATCACTACATTTAAAATAGGGAAGCCAGCAAACTCTTTAAACGCGATGAACAGTGTCTGACTGTTTTTAGCGGAAAAGGGAAAACTTCAAGGAGCTCTTTCAATGTGCGAAAGACTTCAGATTTTGAGTAAGTCTCCCACTCTCCTTAGGAAATGTGAGAATTTTCCCCCTTTTCTTTGGAGTGTGGTGATACATCCCCCAAATCAAAATGTCCAGGTTCCACCAGAGGGGCGCCGCCATGAGACTGGCTGGCTGACACGCCCCCAAGCAAACTCTGCCCAGTGGACGGTCATCGATTAGGACAACTTGCCGACAAATGGCTTTGGTTCATCAGTCAGACCGTGGGCTCTTCGTATAACACACAATAACTCACACGGGAACTTCAGTGAGTGTTGTCGTTGTCGGACACATACAGGGTGGTCCTCCAACCCCTTCTTCGTTCGTAAGTATGCAGTCCCGCAACAACACGGGGCCGGTACCGGAGCGGGCTGGCTCGCTCTCTCTCACTCGCTCGCTGTCTGCATCTCTTTCTACGGTGAGGCTGGGCTAGGTAGGCGTGGTGGATGAGCCCCGACCACCACCACTGCCTACTGCGCAGCCGACGCACCGGGCACTCTCCCTCCTCCCCAACTCCCCCCCTCTCCTGTTCTCGCTTGGCTCGCTCGGCTAGGGACGCTGGTGAGAAGAAAGAAGACCGAAAGTGGAATGAGTAGGAGGAAAACGTGATGGAGCTGGAAGAGGGAAGAGGGGGGGGGGAGGAACTGAAAACACAGCAAACAGACTGAGCAACGTCACAGCGATGGGGAAGGAGGAGGGGGGGGAGGGGCACTCGCTGGACGCGAGCCCTTGAAGTCGCGGGGCACTCACAATGCGTGCGCGGGCGTTAGTCGCAATTTCACGGGAGTCAACCGCGGACCCGCCAGAGTCACTGCCGCGCTCCGCGGGGGTAGCCGCCAGACATTGCCGCGTCCCGCGGGGGTGAGCGCGGAGTCGCGAGAGCCACTACCGCGCTTCGCGAGGGGTAAACGCAACAGCAATGTTGGGCGCAACGCGGCTGGGTTGGGGTAAACGGGTCCTCCGCTGCTACCCTCGTGGTCCCGGCGGGGTGCGCGGATCCTCTGCGGCCGACCCCGCGGCCTCGACGGGGCGAACGCGAATGTCGCGCATCTCGCCGGGGCCACAGGGGTAGCCGCGGAGGCTCTGCGCACCCCGCTGGGGTCGCAAGGGTAGCCTGGTCAGTGTCCGCGACGCGACGCTCGCGCCCGCCCCGTCGCGGGGGAAACCGCGGAGGACCCGTTTACCCGCCCGACCCGGCCGCGTTGAGCCCCAAATCGCTCTGAGCTGACAGCGGCGGCTGACGTCACCAGGCGAGCGGTGAGGTGGGAGGAGGGGGGCTAGGCGAGGCGAGCCCAGGCGAGCCGAGCCGAGCAGTTGGGAGTGGAGGGGAGCCCGCCTGAGCGGTAGAAAGAGATGCAGACAACGAGCAAGTGAGAGAGAGCGAGCCAGCCCGCTCCGGTACCGGCCCCGTGTTGTTGCGGGACTGCATACTTACGAACGAGGAAGGGGTTGGAGGACCACCCTGTATAAAGGGTATATATCTTGGTTTTCATCCGTACAACGTCACTCCTACACACAGGTTTCTTGAGGATGTTTTCGTGTATGGTTACGAGCAATTTTTAACACTGATACGAAAAAGCAGAGTATTGTTGCTCGTTAATATTAAAGTTGTTTGTGGCTATGAACATGTCCTGTAAAAAAAATGACTGCCATTGAAAGGAATCATTAACATTGAAGCAACTTGATAAAAAAATTACTTTCACCTTTATCAACGCAAAAATACTTTTATAGCAGTTTACCAATTTACCATTCTTTGGACTAATAAGCCAATGAATGAATGAGGGTGTATTGAGTACATTTCCTCACAAAGTTTATCCCGGCTGTACTTGTTAAATAATACAATAAGGAATTCACCCAACTTCATTGCTTTCTCGAGAGGACAGCGGCGGCTGAGCACCGGCTCGGGGCACTTCGGACGAGGAATCATGTTTGCGTCAACACTGTGCAGTGCGCCGCCGCGCCCGACCCCCCGTGGCAGTGCAGTGGCAGGCCATGTGCGTCCAGGCCGCCCAGGGCACCGGCCAGGGCACCGGCCAGGGCACCGGCCAGGGCACCGGCCAGGGCACCGGCCAGGGCACCGGCCAGGGCACCGGCCAGGGCACCGGCCAGGGCACCGGCCAGGGCACCGGCCAGGGCACCGGCCAGGGCACCGGCCAGGGCACCGGCCAGGGCACCGGCCAGGGCACCGGCCAGGGCACCGGCCAGGGCACCGGCCAGGGCACCGGCCAGGGCACCGGCCAGGGCACCGGCCAGGGCACCGGCCAGGGCACCGGCCAGGGCACCGCCACGGGACTTGCCTTTACCTCAGCCTTGGGGGGCGCTGACCCGCGGGCAGCGGGGGCAGGAGGGGGAGGAGGCCACGACGCCCGCGTACATCGACCGTGTTTAGGGGGAAGTCCTCTTCGAGGAGCGGCGCGTCATTCTCCCAAACGCGGCGGTATAGAAACCTTTCCCGCAAATCGCCCCGGGCTCATCAGTCGTAGCGGGGGCGAGGCGGGGCGAGGCGGGGCGACGCGGGGCGAGGCGGGTCGGGGGCGCTACTTCTCGTCTTATTGAGCCATATCGCTCCCAAACGGCCGCCACGCCAATAACACGTAACCCCTCAGGTTTAACGCCCGGCCCCGCCACGCCCCGCGCCATAGACTGCCTCAGCATTTTCGCCATTTGATGCGTGCGACGCCGAGAGAAGTGAAGGGGGCATAACGCAACGCGGCTTCCAGGCGCTTATTTCGTCCACAGCGCAGCTATATGACGCATTGGTTCGCATGGGCATTAAACGTAAAATGAAATTGGTAAATGTCCGTGATGATAGCGTTTCCTAAATGAACACACTGAAAGCAAGATGACCATTTAAGTGATCACATCCCTGCGATTAATCATTATAAGCATCACTAATATCAGAAATACCCCCCCCCCCCCCCCCCCCCCCATTCTATCATTTTTGCTCAGTCCTAGCAAGAAGGCGACTGCGTTACCAGCTTGCCTACAGAGGTGCTCTGGTAGAATGCTGTCACGTTGCGCTCCCCATTCTACAATAACCCTTGTGGCCAGAGCACTCCTCGTGATATGTTCCGAAAACGTTTTCTAAAGATTATATTAAGATAACCTCTTACAAAGAATGTTCGGTTTTCGCTGGACCAACATAAGATAAAATAACGCCCACCTACAGGTTCCTTCCAATTAAAATTGATGATTCGGAATGTTGTTGTCAAACTGCACTAAAATGATTAACTTGATTTATTTCCACTAGGATACATTTTCAATATGTTCTTGATGTGTTATGTTGTTTGGACATGTCCCAACGGATCATTTTCAAACTTGACTTTACAAATGTCCTGTTCATGTTAACTTCACTTACATGTCGAAAGTACAACCTACGTAGTTTCGGGAGAGCTGGTAAAATGTTTCCCGAATTCTTTCGGATATGGTCCGAAACGATTAAACCATTATACGTCCTACTACGATTAATGCACTAAAAACGTTAAGAAATCATTTCGAAATCGGTCGTGATAGAACATTTCGCGAGCACCGCCTAAACAATAATTTGTGATCCGTCCGATCGAGAATAATTTCGGCGAGACGTTTAAGAAAAGTTTCTGGTACGAATAACTCAGATATTCTGACTGAAAACTTATCTGGAATTATTCCTGGTTCAATCCGAAACGTTTTATTCCCCACTGGGGTCGTCACGTATGAAACATAGAGGAGAGACAAAAACTTTAAGTGATCAGAAGAGAATAAGACGGAACACCAATACACGGTAATATAAAAGTTAGTGTCGGTAGTCATAGAGGCACAGCAGTAAAGTTACATCCACTCCACGCCTCCCGCCGTAATGCCCACCTATTGCCTCCGGCGAAGCGGCGCGAGTAAGCGACAAATAAACTCACCGGGATATCCGCACCGATAACTCGGAATCTCAACCATTTTAGGGTGAAATATCATATCTTGCCTGAGCCCCGAAGGCTCTGATCTCGCGCGCAAGGGCACAGAGATTGGTCCGTCGCCTTTTCATCCACTCCGTCCCCTCACTGCGACGGGGAAGCCCCCCCCTGTCCCACCCGACGTCGTTTTCAGGCCGTTTTCCACGTGAGCAGTGAAAAGGCCCGGCGGAGAGCGCAAAACCGCCTCGCAAGCGAGTCACCATTGAGGGCTCGAGGAGGGGCGCGGCGTCCAGGGCCGATACGTCACGTCACCGCTCTCCAGCGAACAGCTCCATGTTCGTCTGGATAGAGGACGACTCCCGGACCCGGCCGGACCAGACAGCCGTCGTAGTGCAGATATACATGTTTTACGAGAGCGAAGCAGAAAGGGGGGACCGGGGAGGGGGAAGGGATATTGAACGGGAAAACACACGTATACCACGCACGCACTGGGAGGTGTGACATACGTTAGTACCGTTCGAGAAGGGGAGGGGGGGATCACTCATACAAAATGCGTATTATTATTATTATTATTATTATTATTATGATTATTATTTTTATTATTTCTGATGACTTCAATATTTATTTCTGTCTTTTGTTCCTTTGTTCTTGAGATATCGGATTTTCCTGTATTTTAATCGAATGTTTCTTGGAATGCGAAAGCGGGTTTGCCTACCCCACTTCCCCGTAAGGCGCCATGGCCCCCTGCAGCAATGGCGAGTACTCAATCCCGCAACACTGTTACGCGTTTAAAGAAACACTCGGTTCAGTGATTTTTCAATGTGATCCCGTCCTCGGTGCCGTTCAACGGTAATTAACGTTTAACGCCTTTGCACGGCACAGACTGATGAGTATCAGTGCCACATTGTCGTTAACAAAGAAAGGACTCTTCCGTCTCCGTGAGCTCGCATAGCGCCTGCTGCGTCGGCAACATCATGTCTGCAGCGCATACGTGTACTGCGGGCTAGCCTACCCCCAGCCTTGCAGGCACCGTGCCCCCGTCGTCGTACCGAAGCTGATTGAGTCAACAAAACGAACGAACTTCTTGGCCGATCCCTCCAGCAGGACACCGTTGGACTGCAGAGGAAACCGAAAAGGGCCGCTGATGGCCCAGCAGGGCAGCAGGCGGCGGGGCAGCAGGGCGGCGGGGCATCAGGGCGGCGGGCAGCAGGGCAGCAGGGCGGCTGGGCAGCAGGGCAGCAGGGCGGCGGGGCAGCAGGGCGGCGGGGCAGCAGGGCAGCAGGGCGGCGGGGCAGCAGGGCGGCGGGGCAGCAGGGCGGCGGGGCATCAGGGCGGCGGGGCAGCAGGGCGGCGGGGCAGCAGGGCAGCAGGGCAGCAGGGCGGCAGGGCAGCAGGGCGGCTGGGCAGCAGGGAGGCGGGGCAGCAGGGCGGCGGGGCAGCAGGGCAGCAGGGCGGCGGGGCGGCAGGGCAGCAGGGCGGCGGGGCGGCAGGGCAGCAGGGCGGCGGGGCGGCAGGGCAGCAGGGCGGCGGGGCGGCAGGGCAGCAGGAGCAGGGCAGCAGGGCGGCGGGGCAGCAGGGCAGCAGGGCGGCGGGGCAGCAGGGCGGCGGGGCAGCAGGGCGGCGGGGCAGCACGGCAGCAGGGCAGCAGGGCAGCAGGGTGGCGGGGCAGCAGGGCGGCAGGGCGGCGGGGCAGCAGGGCGTGCGCCTCCTCCTCTAATCCCCGTACTGGCCGCAAGCAGACCGCGCCGCTCCGGCGTGTATTGCAGCGGCGAGTTGATTTAGAGCGCAGTGTGTCTGCAGGGGATTTCGCTCACAATTTATAGCGAACGGTTTTAACTCGGTGGGTGCCTCCGTCGTATAATTGGACCCGGTCTTCCAACTGCGGTCCAACTCGCTTGCACCCGGGCCAGCCCAGCACAGCCCGGCCCGGCCCGGCCGCACAGCAGTGTTTCAGCCGATCCCCGACCCCAGCGACATAGCAAGCAGTTCGAGCCAATTACTTGAGATGCTGAGAATGCCACGCGTTCGCGCGTTTGGCAAGCAGAGACAATGATGGTATGACCGAAAAACACTTCAAGCCCTGCGGGGACCTCTTTCCTTGTAAGTGTTCAGTGAAATGCGATAAAACTGGGCTCTCAGAAAGTACAGTGATGCGCAAATTTTACTAAAAACTTATTCCAAAAGACTCAAGATTGCCTTCAGCCGTGATGTAATAAGTCCAATGGATGACCTAATAGAAGGAGCTGCGATCCTCTGATAGCGAAATTTCATGAAATTTGCTGCCGGTGGCTTCGGCTGAGCGCGCCGCCCCGAGCGACGAGCTTAGGGCCAGCAGTGGTACTGGCCACGCTGTCTCCCAGCTCCTCCCTTCCCCTGGCCACGACAAAGTTGCATATCCCAATATTTACGCCCCTTCTTAGGCCCTGGGCCTGGCGCTAGAGCAGCTCAGACTGGAGGCGCGACTCGCGCGGGGTGGTGGGTGATTAGGGACTTAGGAAACTCCCGGGCAAACTGCTGGCCGAAAGCTACTCTTTAAACCGGCAATAGAGGCAATACGCACCAACTCCAGCCCAAGAGCAAGCTTTTGTCAAGGGCTGAAAATGACACAAGAGCCACAATAATAGCCCTGAGGGTGGCGTCGTAACGTCACAGCTGCTCAAGGGCCGCGCCGGGCCGGGCTGGGCCAGGTCGGGCCCTTCACTCCTGTAAGCCCGCAGTCGCTCGATCCGCGCCACACTCCACCTCCTATCATTGTCTCGCCAACACGCATTCATATCACCACAAAGGAACAGAATTGGCTATTGCAACTTGCCCTTCACATCGGTTGTTTCAGAGAGCACGAAACAATGTTACGGGCAGTGTTGGGTCAGATACTCGAAATTTTTATCTAGTTACAGATACTAGATACTGGGTGAAATTTTATCTAAGATAAGATATAGATACTCGACCAGAAAAGTATCTAGATACTAGATACTAGATATTCAAAAGTATCTCAGATACTCCGTCAGATACTCGTACAAAATTAGCACAGAAGCCCCTTTATTCAGTTTTTCCGACATTTTCCCGATTTTCCTGACTTGCAGCTGTAGAAAGTCATGAAACAATTGTTAATGTAATGACAATAAGAGTACACAGAGAGGTTGTAAATTTGGACTTCGAATCATTACAAAAGGAAAGACAAACTCAGGTTGAAAAATATTCGTCTACCTTTGCTTCTCGTAGTTGTCGCGACCCAAGACGGCCCCTATGTGGAGTCAAAATTTGCCCCGCAAAGCTGAAGACGCGTTCGACAGGGGCAAAAGATGGCAAGCTTATCTTATATTTTTAATGGAAAAACACGCTCACTATATTATATTTTTGAAGCATATTGTAAGTTTGTTCCCTGTTTTCCAGATATGTTGCAAGCGTACTCTACAAAATTAAGTGTGTGACATTGCAACACTTGAAAGTGTATGACAAAATGTCCCACTCCAAAGGGTGTGTGACATCAATGACATTCACAAAAAAGTGAATAATGAGGAAAACTGTACAGTAGATAAACACAAAAGGGTGTGTGACACATTTGTCACGCACACTTTAGTGAGTGACATTCTGTGTCACACACACTTTTGCGTGTGACAGTTTGGCACTCACACTTTTGTAAATGGGATTTTGTCACACACTTTTATGTGTTGCAATGTCACACACTCTTTTTTGTAGAGTATCACAGTGAGAAGTCATTTCGTTGTTTTTGAACATTTTACGAGGGACGAAATAGTATCTGAGTTTTCTAGTATCTAAGATAGCAAAGATACCGCTTGAAACTATCTAAGATAAGATATAGATACCGATCAAAAAAAGGATCTAGATACTGATTAAAGATACTGAAAAAGTATCTAGATACAGTATCTAGATACTTTTATCTAGATACTGCCCAACACTGGTTACGGGTCTCCCTATACCTAAGGGACCACGGCGCACGGCGCCCCACGGCTGGAGGGTAGGCAAACCAGCATACTTACTCTGCAAACTCAAGTGTGTCGCATAGTACTGCACTAAAAGGTGCAGGACCAATGGTCCTGCAGTAAAAAGTGTAGGACACTGTGTGTCCTGCAGTAAAAAGTGTAGAACCTGGTGTGTCTTGCAGTAAAAACTGTAGGACACGGTGTGTCTTACAGTTGTATGTGTAGGACACGGTGTGTCGGATACAGAGTGTCCCACACTCTTTACTGACTGCAGGACACACCGGGTCCTACACATACAATATCTGTAGGACACACCGGGCCCTACACTATTTACTGCAGGACACACTGGGTCCTATACTTTTTACTGCAGGACCATTGGTCCTGCACCTTTCAGTGCAGTGCTGTGCGATACTTGAGTTTGCAGAGGTGCTCTCTGAACCCCCTAGTAAAATGTTTCGGCGCGCGAAACCCCGGAAAGGGGTCAAAGATCTAGTGCGTGTTAAGGAAGCAAGGAAACAACTATAACTTTGAAGCCATGCTAGTAGGAGTACTGGGTGTTTCTTTGAATACGTAACAGTGTTGCGATATTGCATACTCACCAGCGCTGCAGGGGGCCATGGCGCCTTACGGGCGAATGGGGTAGGCAAACCCGCAACACTGTTACGCATTCAAAGAAACACCCGGTACATTCGAGCTTTGTCTCAAGGTCTCAAGATACGAGTATTCTTATTCTTGTAACTTATGTATTCTTGTTCACCTGAGCACGGTGTTCATTTCCTTGGGTCTGCTGCGAGCGTACGGATAATCAAATTGCTTGCACTTGCGGTTTTGAGTGCAGCAGGGAGCGCGGCCGAGCGCGGCACTGCAGTATGTCGCGGTGAGTTTTCCGACGAGCGGAAACACGGCAAGTTTCCCGCCGGGCCCTATTGTCCAGTCCGTGGGCTGTCGCCTAGCCTGGCCCACGGCCTGGCCTGCACGCGGAGTTATCTGCTCTCCCCCCTGCCGCCCTCGTCGCCCCCGCTCTTCACACGCCCCCCACCTCCAAAACTTGTTTACGTACGCCGTTTGCTACCACCCTGCTCCGCTCCCCTCCCCCCTCCGCACCCCACTGCTACCTCCCTTTTCACGCGACACTTTGCCAAGGTCCAAGAAACTGCAGTGAAGAGGCGCACTGAGGCCACTCCTCCCCCCCCCCTCCCCCCGCTGTTCTGGCAGGGTACCCCTTCCCTGCCGCACACTCCTCTCTCTTCATTTCTCTCTCCCTCCTCCCGTATCCTTCTGAGCACCAGAAATACGCGACCACACCACCTGTCTGACCCAGACGGCTGGCCTGTGGCCTGCCTATAGGGTTTCTATTTTTCCGGAAATATAAAAATTGGAAATATTTCGGGAATATTTCGGAAATATTTCGGAAAAATTGGAAATATTGAAAAAAAGTAGTTTTTATTGTATTTTTGCAAAGAGCAGTAATTTTTTCTATGAAGAGGGTAGGGAAATGACGTAGAAGAACTTTCGACACGTATACTTATGCTGAATTACATCGTTTAATTGCAATTTACAAGTACAAACAAATTCTCGTCTTGAAGCGTCCGTCGGATCGGTCGGATCGGATCGTCGCACATGTGAAAGTAAGGTTAGGCGGCGCGCCGCGGCGGCGGCGGCCCTCACCGCCCCCGAGTGGTTTTTGAAACGACCCGTCACAAACAATTGGTATCCGACAAACGCGGGAAATTACGATTTTAATGCAAAGTTACGCTATATATTCATGCAAATGCCCTTTGCAATATTTCCAATATTTCGGACCCCTCGGAAATACTTCCGAAATATTCCCGAAATATTTCCATTTTTTCCGGGAAATATTTCCAACCCCGAAACCCTACCTGCCTACTTTCTGCCTCCCCACCCCCCAACCAGACCTCTTCTTTCTATTCTCTGACTCGTCAAAGAATTTTAGAACCCACCAACGAAACAAACTCTATGGTATAAGGTCTTTCCCCAATAGAGAGCGCCGGGAGGCATAAAAAAAATGAAGTTCAAGAGGGGAGAAAGCGAATGAAAAGGTACAGATATGAAGGTAGATGTATAGGCAGAATGTTAAAGAAAGAAAAAGTGATGGAGGTGGGGGAGGGGAGGGGAGGGAAGGGGAGGAGAGAGAGAGAGAGAGAGAGAGAGAGAGAGAGAGAGAGAGAGAGAGAGAGAGAGAGAGAGAGAGAGAGAGATGCCGCAGCCGAGAGACCAGCGGAACTCCCAGTGCCGATAGCCGATGCAGAGCACATAAGGGGCGCATGCGGACCCAGTGGAGACGGGGCGAGGCGGCGTGGGGTGGGGCGAGGCGGGGAGCTGGTCACCGGGGAGTGGCGCACACACACGCTTTACCGCCTCACCTTTCAGCGCAGAGCGCCTTGGGGTCCTGAAGGGAGGGGCATTCAGGATAAATAAAGGGCCTGGAAAATGCGACACTCAATACCTCTGCAGTAAAGAGTTTACTGAAACACTGGAAAAAGAAAACAAAGGAAAAGCCGGTTCATTTCAGTGAGGCAAAAATAAATGTTGTAATGATTTATCAATACTTTTCCGTTGCGATTATACATTACTGAATACTGAACCTAGCTGTATATTTCTGTCGAAAATTGCTGACAATTTTGTGAACGTCCGTAATCAGCTTCCTCACTGTCATTAAATTACTGTGACGTCACATTCTATTTGATGCCAAAACTGTCAATTTATATATATGATATTAGTGTCATATTCTTCCACTGTAAAAACACTTGAAAAACTAACATTTCATGGGTCGCGTTTCTTGCTGCCTTCTCTCTGTGATGCCCCTATCCTTTTGCATGGAGAGGAATGCATCAAGAAACGTTTTCTCCAGAGAATGCATGATAACATGTGACACATGTCCAATTTGCTTTTCCAGGGAAAAGCTGTCATTCTTACGGTGAAATAACAGCATGGATTTTACAGCATACAGTACGGTACAGCAGAATTAGCAGTGCCGTGCCGTAAAATGATTTGATTTTACAGTACGGCATCGTTAATTCAGCCGTAAGGTGCGGCCGTGTGTAGTAAAGTACGGCAAGAAATACCGGCATGATACTGTAAACTTACCGTACCTGGTACAGTGAAATAACGGCTTCAAACTGTCAAAAGATTGACGGTGCAAAACGGTGTTTTTTTCTTACAGTGTCTGAATGTGACTGTAGATTCAGCCCGCATAGTCCGGCCACATTTTAAAGAATGGGACGTCACGCAGCGATTGAACTAAAGGGCTGCTAATGCTAGTCTTAGTCTAGCCCTGCCATCCACATTTGTGCGATGTGGAGTGTATCAAAACGAATGTGTCGAGCTGTTTCGAAAGGAATGGCTGGAATGGCCCAGCAGTAGTTAAAAGGAGTGAGCACTCTCATTTCCTGACGGATATGCTATCTCCATAATACGGAGAATTTTGTGCAATCGTAATATGGATTACAAATCATTTGTAATACGGATAAAATCATCCGTAATATGGAGAATTTCATCCATATTACAAACATGCCTTCATCCATAGAGTATGGACCAAATTCACCATAACTTACGGATCAAGCAGAGTTTGTAATATGGATGAATTAATCCATATTACGGGTGATTTTATCCGTACTACAGATGATTTGTGATCCATATTACGATTACACAAAATTCTCCGTATTATGGAGATAGCACATCCGTAAGCAAATGAGAGTGAGAGAGAGGTTAGGTACAAGGGCGCATGCAGTGCCACCCGACAGGACGGGACGGTCTGCCGCTGGCGTCCACGGCGCGGTGCTGACGCCTTCTTCTTGTCGCTCTTCTTGCTGCTCCGCCGCACAGCCCGGCGCGCCAACTACCGTCTCACTTCAGGACAAGCGACTCCGCGCGCCCCACCCGCCCCGCCCTGCCGCCCCGCCGTGTTTCCCACCCTATTTCAAACGCATCCTCCCCCCCCCCCCCCCCCCCCCCCACTCATTTCCGGGGTTAGTGCGGGAGTGACAAGGATGGTCCATGATGGCCATCCTCTGTTGTCTGTCCTTCCACTCCCCCAACCCCAACACTGCTCCAGCCCAGCACACATGGGCGAGGGCGGAGGCGCACCCAGGCAGGGCTGCATTGAGCAGAACATGAATTAAATGTTCAACAAAAATGTACAGGGAATGGAGGCCAGGGGCGGATTTGGTGGGGGGGCAAAGGGACAAGTGCCCCCCCCTGGGGCTCAGGCGCCCCCGAAAAAGGAGGGGAAACAGGAAAAAGAGAGGGAGAGAAGAGAAAAAGAAAGGGAGAAAAGGGAAAAAAAGAGAGAAAGAGGAAGGGCAAGAAAGGGAAAGGGAGGCAGATATGGTGGTAGACGGTAAATCCAAAGCTGCCCGATCTATCTGAGGGATGCACCTCACAAAAATCTTCTACAAACTCGATATCAGTACTATGTAGATATTACGCCTAAATTTAAAGTTTAGACGTTTAAAAGCAGATTTCGCGGCATTGCGACAGAATATTACGCTTATTACGGTGAAATTCTCGAATTAGGTGTATTGTGTATTACAGAAGTGAATATCTCCTCAGATCCAGCCGCGCCACCGTGCGGCCGGGCAGCGCCCCGAGTCGGGTCGAAACGCATGCGCTCTTTGACTCTTTCTTCTAAAGTCGCGGAGTTCTGATCTGCACATACCTTCAAATCCTCGCTTCTGCTTGTGTTTCCTGAATAAGTCAATTTTTTTTTTCGCTCGCTCCGCTCGCGATATTTTGGAGATAATACAAAAATGTAACCCATTTGGTACACTTTTTCAGTCCGGCTCGTTTCTCATCTTTTATAAATTTCATCTATTGTTATTGTTAACACGCTTCAGCGCGCAGTTTTTGAACGATTCCGACAGGACGCGCTCTATTTTGACGCCTACTACCACATGAAATCAAAAAATTTTCCTCGCTTCGCTCGGAACTACCTCTTTCTGCCATTCAGCTTATGGATTTAGGTCTACTCGATGCGCACTGATACTTACAACACAATTTTAAAAGTTTCAGTTCCATTGGGAACACTAAATTCTAAATCATTACATTTTCAGTCGAGTTGTTGAGGGTCCCCTGAAAGTAGGCAACCTGCACGTTTTGCCCCCTCCTCAGCTGTAAGCTAGATCCGCCCCTGATGGAGGCACGCAAAAACCGTGACGCAACGCGGGGAGGGTTGGGACACAACGAGCTCAGCTCTATAAACTCCCGCCCGATTGTCGCCTGCTCAATCATTCTACCACGCGTCACGATGGCTCATCTGACAGCATAAGTAGTCATAAAGCGAGGGGGAAATCACTTCGGGAAAGGGTGTACGAACTATTACACATTACGTTCTATTACGGCTATTTCGCCGCTATTACGGCCATTACGTAGCTATTACAGCTATTACGCCACTATTACGGCTATTACGCCGCTATTACGGCTATTACGCCGCTATTACGGCTATTACAAAGCTATTACGAAGCTATTACACAAGTATTACGCTGCTCTTACGAGGATATTTTGCGTGCATGACACTACTCTTCGTTCATTTGCTGCTCTTTCCAGTAAATGAGTCAATCAGTACGACTAAAACTTCAAGAAAATGCGTCCGACGGAAGAGAATGCAACCAACCGTGCAGAAAAAAAGACTTTTTAATGCCATCCAAAAGTCGAAATCGACAGGTCTGCCAGATTGACTCACCCTTACACTTCTGCGTACCCACTCTTGCATATTTTTTCATATCGTACGACCACCGAGAGTTTAGCACACCAAATGGAAAGGAAGTATAGGCTAGCACATGAGTGCGAGAGAGAGAGAGAGAGAATTGAATTGAAAAATAGTTTATTGGTCCACATGAAAAGGACTTGAGAGAGAGAGAGAGAGAGGGGGAGAGAGAGAGAGAGAGAGAGAGAGAGAGAGAGAGAGAGAGAGAGAGAGAGAGAGAGAGGCTATTCTTCCGGTCGGACCACGATACCAGCGTATGTTTGTTTACGACTGTTCCGCTGCAGTATACCTATTTCCATGCGTTAATGCTGTGCGTCAGAAAGTAATGTAAGAAACAGAGTGCGTCACCTTTTTGGAACAATGTCGGTTTAAAAGAATTAGACCTAAAATCGTCGTTCTGGTACTGATGTGACATTTACTATTATTCAAATGTGTCTACTAAAATGGTGCATCATTTTATAGTTTTGTAGTTGATGCTACGACCATGCTTCAATTTATCTCTTTAAACCCTTCGAAGAAAACAGACCGAAGTGCAGCCTCGAGCTTGAGCGCTTCATCCTCATAAGGCGCCATTACAACGCTATTTCGTTCTATTACGCCACTATTACGCTCTATTACGCCACTACTACGCTCTATTACGCCACTATTACGCTCTATTACACCACTATTACGCTCTATTACGCCACTATTACGGGCAATTTCGCCCTATTACAGGCTATTACGCACTATTACGGGCTATTTCGTTCTATTACGTAATTATTACAGGTCTGGGTGTACGAGCTATTACGCAAGTGATTTCCCCCTCGTCATAAAGTATGCCTCCTATCTTTACAAGCATTTAAATTTGAATCTATTGAAGTCTAAATTCAAACTTATGTCAGCTGGAAAACGGCCATTAAGTACACAGTGGCGCAGCCACGCCTGGTTGATCGCTCAGAAGTCAGATGGCGAGTGATGCACTCAGGGTTGAAACACTATCAGAAGCATTGATCACGAAGTACACACTCTGACAGAGTCTCGGACAGAGTGCTTTTTGGTACATATCATGCGGACAGACAAAATCGATCATAGCTTGGTACGCAGATGTGGGTAAATTTTCACATATTAGAAAAATCACTGATGATATAAAACACGTTTATCAATGAAAATGTTCAAAATTGTGTGCGATTTTATTCAAATTCAAATATCCGCACGGTCGATTAAGTCTGCCCGTCTGGCTCGTACGCAAAAGTACACCGAGCAGTCTCGCGCGTAGAATGGGAGTGCACGGCCGTGCACGGCTGGCCGGTCAGCGTCTGAGTGACTGCTGCCAGTGGGTAGAAACGCCCTAGTGGAGAGCGGCGGCAGTGCTCGAACCAGGCGGAAGCCGAAGCTTCGCGCCTCCCAGCCTGTGGTTCAAACACCTCCTGAGAGGGCGGTCATCTTACCTGCTTGTTTCGTTCACAAAGAAGATTGTGTAGGTCAGGAATCAGTTCTGACACAAACCTCGACCTGCCGCAAGTGTCTCTGTGCAAGCTATTCGACGTCTAACACGAAAATTGCTTTAAAATGTGGAATTTTGACACGTCCCGGCGCCCGCAGAGGCGACATTGGGAATTGGTCCGAGGTCCAGCTCTTAAACGAATTCGCACACCTCCAAACCACAAACTGTATTGCATAGAGAATTAAATTTAGCAGCGGGTAGGATAGGTCTATACCTTGCAGCCGTCGACATATTCCAACTCAAGTCCTGCAAAGTTCAACTTGGCTCCGGTCGTCTGGATTCGCCCAAGATGGCCGACGTCGGCTGCTGGGAGTTTGTTTATCGTGCCGCGAGACGAGTTTCTCATATCGAGAGTTGCTGCTGCGCTGCTGTTACGATTTACCGACTATTTCACTATTTATATCCTCAACCACAACAAAACAGGTGTGTATTTATAAAAAAATAACCCTTTGAATTGAAGGCATGTGTTTCACCCGAACCGTACACACCGTAGTTCAGTTCAAATACCAGTAAAAATGTAGATCGGAAAGTGTGAGTGATCAGAGCTTTTCAATAGTGCCTAAAATGTGCGACCCTATGCTGCCTTTCGAATTTTCATAACCTTTCTTTTATAAAAAAGATAAATAACTTAATTGCACTGAACTCGCAGGTTAGAGCACCGGTAACTGGATCCTGAGTCTCAGTACACTGCTCCCTCACTATCGTGTTTACTCTAATTCATAATACTAACCTTACCTTCTTGTATACCTAATGTTTTTTTGTTTGATTTGTTTTGCAGAAGTCTCAGACAGCCATGAGTGATGACATTTTTGAAGCTGTGGAGGTTGTGGTTGATGAATTCCTGACCCCTACACTACGACCAAATGAGGATTCACCAGGTGTGCCCAGTGGTGTCAGTAGTGGGAGTGGAACAAGTGTTGATGCGCCACCACCAAGTAGCATTTCTACAGGAAAGGGAACGGGCCCTAAGAAGAAAGACCAAACGCTCATCTCTTGCACTTACAGCGGTTGCAAGAAATCCTACAAGACTGTCAAAGGTTTTGAGAATCATGTGTTTACACATAAGATAACTTGTAAGTTTTGTGCAACATATTTCCAATTACTTTTATGTGATGATTGTTCTTTACAGTTTTAATTTGTTTATTTTTTCTTGTACTGTTCTTTTTAGCCCTTAATCAGAGGAGGCCAAACATTATTACTTTGACCGAAGCTGCAGACAACCTGGTGTGCAAAATTCTTGAAGCTATAAGTAAGGAGTCATTTGCTTCTGAAACTAAGAAGAAGTATGTGAATGACATCCTGCAGATAAAGGAGACTAAGATGTCAGAGTGGACTGTGTTTGTAGAGTACTTGTCAAAACCAATAATAGAAATTCTTGCCCAGCAAACCAAGCTCTTACCACGTAACAAATATGAAGACTCTTTGCTTCGTGTTAATTTACTGTTAAATGATAAAGAATTTATTTCTTGTGTTCAAGATAAATTTGTCAGCCTCCTATCTGCCGAAGAGTGTGACTTGAAATCTATTAGACTTATTGTCTATCACCTCTGTACACAACTTAGTGAAGAATTTAATCTTCTAATTTTAAAGGAATTACGCGAGAAAGCCAACCCTGTCTCAACTCCCCTCCCAGAGGGAGGATCCGACTCTATTTCTAGCATTGGTACAAAATTATTTAATGACAAAATTTGCACAATTGTTAGAAGTTATTACTCTAAGGCTATTGCAATCAGAAATGAAGTTTGGAAAGCTCGGTGTGAATGTTTAAGGTTAAGATTCATGACTTTTATAGATAATACTTCTAAAAATGACATTGTAAAAAAAGTGCTTTGGTTAGAAGGGAAAATATGTGTTACTGAGGATGTTCTTGAATTCTGCAATCTACTTGAAAGTGTTGTAAAAAGGTTCATGACTGACTTCAAAAATCCTGTGATACCAGATACAATAATCCAATATTTACTGGAAACTGAAGATAAAATTATATCCATTTGGCACTCTCTTACAGCAGGGTACTTCAGTGAAATGGATTCCTTGCTCTTCATGCGAGACTTTGTGAAAATTTTTGTTAATCTTTCAGTGCGTTCTGAAGAATTAGCTCTTAAACGACGTGTGGGTGATGAAAGACTTCAGCAATGTGGAACCAGGGAACATCTTAAACATAATTGATCTGGTCTCACTATTAATGGTATTTTTATATATTCACATCTAAAGCAATACACTGCACTAAAGGAAACATCCAAATGTAAATTAAGAAATATTCTTATTAATTAAGGAAAAAAATAAATACTTCAGGAAGAACATAACAGGTGTTTTTTCATTTCAAAAAACTAATAAGAAACTAATCACTTCTTAACTGATATCACAATACATTTGATCTCTATCACATAAATATAAACACTAACAGCTAGACAATGGTACAAAAGTACTTATTTGTGTCTTGGTCTTTTGAGGAGAGGGCTTTCATCTGGCACCCATTCGTGAGCAGCTTCAGTGTTGCCCTTGCTTGGTGGAGCTGCAGCACCGGCTGCTTGATGTGCTGTATTTATCATAGTCAATGCTTGCAGTGTGTCAGGACACCTGTTTCCTCCAAAAGACATCCGCATTATTCCAAAAAACTGTTCTAGTTTATCTTGGTTAATTTTTCTGGCATCAACCTTAGGGGCACCCTCTGCCAGCAAAAATTTTACAACACCAATGAAGCCTAATGTAACTGTATGGAGGCTCTCATAAGTTAGCATGCTTATGAACATTTTCTCTCTTTTCTCTTTACTAAATTTGCCTGGTCTATTCTTCACATTTATTAGCCATTCATCAAAATACTTCAAAAATTCTTCAGTCATGAAAGTAAATCTATCATCATTCTCATCTGTATACGGGCGGAGATTGTCATTCTCTTTAATGCGTCTGCCTTTTGGGTCACTGCTACCATTGAGACAATCAAACCAATCGTTCACTAGCTTTATAAACTTCTGCACTTCTTTAACAGAGAGATTTTTTGATTTTAATTCCTCTTCACAGTAATCAATTGCTCTTACTACTGTAAGGCTCATGACTTGAGCTGCAAATATAACTTTCATACAGCTATGCGATGTTAGTTTAATATGAGCCTTAGTAAGCTTCAGATCTTGTATTTTGTATTTTTTTGTTAAGTAAAATAGAGTTTCAATTACAGACCAGGACAAACTCTCTCCATTATTCCACATTTCTCTAGTTTTCTTGTGGGAATAGGAGTTTGAAAAGTTATTTCTCAATGACTTAAGAACATGAACAGGATCAGTAATAAAATATAAAGGTCTATCTTCACCACAGGCAATGTTATTGGTTTTGTGAATATACTTAGATGAAGGATCCAGGTTTGCATGCATTTTAAAGAACTTTTTATTTGTTGACGCTCCATCACACGTCAAGCAAATCACTTTAATCCCCAAGTTCTCCAAAGTATAGATAACATTCCAGGTTCTGGTGTATATCTGCCCTGCACTAAAATTCCCAGCAGTGGTAAATGCAGCAACAATACCAGACAAGGAGTTAGTAATGCCAAGAGCCATGTAAACTAACAACTTTTTGGCAATCTGTTTTGTTGGTTCCGCCTTCTCCGATATCTCAGCCTCCACAGCAATGATTTCTTCTTCGACTGCAGACAAGTTGACATATCCAACAATTTCTCCTGACCTCCTGCTCAGCACAATACCAGAACGGATATCTACCTCATCAAAGATAAGATTGAAATATTTTTCATGGTTCTCTGTACATGTATTCTTAGAACTTTCAGATAAATCAAGCATTATTTGTTCTTGAGGTCCTTCTCTTGATTCAAAAACATGTGAATAATCGTACAAAGTTCTTTTAGACGGTAGTTGTATGAAGTTACCAATGTAGTCATAAGCTGAACTTGATATCATCTGGAGATGAAGGGCTATTCTTATTATGAATGGATTCCATCTAATCTGTTTTGGATTTTTTTGTTTTGCTAAACACTTAAGCTGTTCACTCCAAAACAATTTTTGAACAGGTGTCACAATATTTTGATTGTCATTAAATATTTGAGCCATCTCTAGACCAAATTCTGAGGTCACAGGAATACTATTTTTTTCTATGTATTTAGACAGTTGCTCCCTCATTTTGAATATTTTCTTCTCGAGGCTTCTTTTTTTCTCTTGTGTTTCTCGCAGTCTCTGTTTTGCCTCTTCTCCTGTGAGATACTTAATATTAACTTTTAGTTTGTCTTTACCTTTCTCTTGTCCCTCTTTTTCTTGACTGACTCTCCAGTTCTTGCATTTCAATATATTCAACAGCTTTTTGCAGGGTACACATGTTCCAGTGCCAGGTACAAGTAATGGACACTCCTTGTCTCTGAAGCATGCCACTTCTTGGTAACATTCATTTTCAATATATCCTCTCTCTTCTTTCTTCCAAAAGTCATTAAACAGTCTCACTCCTTTGCATATTTGTGAACTTTGTACAACATGACAAAGTTTTGATAAATATTCACTAATCACATCAATATCTTCACAGACAATCTCACTCATTTCAGCAACAGAATTCCAAACAAAGTTAGTTTTGAGCACTTCTCTATTGTGCACAAAAATTTTGAAATCAGTGTCTCGAGTCCAAGAAACAGATTGCAGAACACTAACATTTTCAAAATGACTCAGTAATGACAGACGAACACCATTCTTACAAGAGACAATTATCCATTGTTCAGGAATAGTTTTCTGAAGGTTAGCAACCAATGTATCAGTTAGACTCTGAAACAAAGTGACTGAGGTAAGCACAGGTAAACAATATGAAACAGTCAAATAAAATCTGATCTAATATTTACCATGCTTGACAAAAATGCATTATCAAATGGTATTGGTTCCTCAGACCACTCTTCCTGAAAAATAAAAATAATGCATATTACTTAACTGTGAAATAAGACTGTCACAGAGAATAGATTACAATAACAGGCTGAATTTTAACTCACCTCAGGAGCAGAGCTAGTCACAAGCAGGAAATCACTCTCCAAATCCTCATAGTCAGTAAATAAATACTCTACTGACTCATCTATAACTAAAATTATTTCTTCCTCTTCCTCAAAGGGAGTGAAGACGTCATGGACCACATTATGAATGATGACTTCTTCAGAGGTATCCGCTTCAGCCAGAACTGTTGCTGTGGTCTCCACATCATCGAGTAAGCTACAGTCAGCTACACCAACATCCTCTGCACCGGTATTATAGGAAAATTCTGAAATGTCTGTTTTGTCACAATACATTTCTTCAAAACTAATAATATTTTCTTTCACTTCCAAAGAAGAATCATTATCACCACTCTCAACCATCTGCTATAAAAAATATTTTTACATTAATTTATTAAAGAAGCAATGTAAATAGTATTCTACTAGACAAGTATGTACACTCACTTCATGCAAAACAGTAACTTTTTTGATTCCTCCAGGACTGGGTAAATTGGCTGTGAATTGTGCATCATCAGGAGCTGGATCCTCTACAACAATAGTTACCTTCTCTTTCTGTAAAAGAAATCATAATGTCAATGCACTAGCTACAACAGTAATAATTAAACACTGTTCTAATAAAGAAAACACACGGTCATAGGCTGAGCAGAAGCTTGGTCTTTGGGTTTTCTTTTCTCCGTTTTCTTGTGTGTTTGAAGATCTCTTTTTGAGCCTCTTGGTCTTCTAAGGTCAACATAGTCTGCATGAAAACACAACAAGCAGCATTACATTTGTTTTAAAAATTACATCTACTAACACATGTAAACATCAACTTTACGAACCAGCTTTGTGAATCTCCTTGTGTTGGAGTAGACCTTTAGCGCTTTTACACACTTTCGAACATTCCTCACACACAAAATTGGACCTGGATGGTCCAGCTTCCATAATGGGCGAAAATTCTAAAACATTAGGTATACAAGAAGGTAAGGTTAGTATTATGAATTAGAGTAAACACGATAGTGAGGGAGCAGTGTACTGAGACTCAGGATCCAGTTACCGGTGCTCTAACCTGCGAGTTCAGTGCAATTAAGTTATTTATCTTTTTTATAAAAGAAAGGTTATGAAAATTCGAAAGGCAGCATAGGGTCGCACATTTTAGGCACTATTGAAAAGCTCTGATCACTCACACTTTCCGATCTACATTTTTACTGGTATTTGAACTGAACTACGGTGTGTACGGTTCGGGTGAAACACATGCCTTCAATTCAAAGGGTTATTTTTTTATAAATACACACCTGTTTTGTTGTGGTTGAGGATATAAATAGTGAAATAGTCGGTAAATCGTAACAGCAGCGCAGCAGCAACTCTCGATATGAGAAACTCGTCTCGCGGCACGATAAACAAACTCCCAGCAGCCGACGTCGGCCATCTTGGGCGAATCCAGACGACCGGAGCCAAGTTGAACTTTGCAGGACTTGAGTTGGAATATGTCGACGGCTGCAAGGTATAGACCTATCCTACCCGCTGCTAAATTTAATTCTCTATGCAATACAGTTTGTGGTTTGGAGGTGTGCGAATTCGTTTAAGAGCTGGACCTCGGACCAATTCCCAATGTCGCCTCTGCGGGCGCCGGGACGTGTCAAAATTCCACATTTTAAAGCAATTTTCGTGTTAGACGTCGAATAGCTTGCACAGAGACACTTGCGGCAGGTCGAGGTTTGTGTCAGAACTGATTCCTGACCTACACAATCTTCTTTGTGAACGAAACAAGCAGGTAAGATGACCGCCCTCTCAGGAGGTGTTTGAACCACAGGCTGGGAGGCGCGAAGCTTCGGCTTCCGCCTGGTTCGAGCACTGCCGCCGCTCTCCACTAGGGCGTTTCTACCCACTGCTGCTGCCGATCCAGGACGCCTAGCCTGCCCTGCGCACGTCATTCACAGCAGCCGGGAATATCGCCGCTGAGCGTTGAGTGCCGCGTCCAGCGTCGCCCATCATCCCCGCCTCGCCGATACAGGACCCGGCCCTTCACGGGGAATGAGGGCCTCGCTCAAGGACTCTACGTATGAGCTACTGTCCGCTCCGTTCTCGCGCATTATGCTATTTCTTTTTTCTTTCGCTTACCAATTTATTCAAAAGATTTTTTTTTTGCTGTACTATTTTTGAGGGGGCCGACTTCACATACCAGTAGTAAGGGGTCACCCAGGACTAGGGGGAACCAAAGTGGCTGCCCGGGACTAGGGGGAATGCGTATACTACTCATACCTGAAAATAAAATGAAATATACGAAAAAAATTGATGACGCAGAAAACAGCGTGCAGTATTTAATTTGAAGAATGGCTGTTCCTCGCACGCAGTCTTCCTTTTCCCCTTTGTCCGTGTCATGTCGCAACCTCGTCTCCTCCTCGAGCCCTGGGCGGGCCGGCAGCACGAGGTTGTGGAACACTGAAATATAACCTTCCTACAAACTTGAGTCCCCGCACCGCAGCCGCCCCACTCCCCGGCCGGGTCGGACCCAGCCTCTTTAAACTTTTGATAAAGCTGCAGACATTCTTTCCTACGCAGTATGGGGGAGGGGCTGCCGGGCCGGGTCAGACACATTCTGGTAGGTCCCACCCACGATGCGGTTGGGCGGCTCCGCTGCGACACGCCGGCGTCGCCAATGACAGCCGAGCCTATTTTGTGTTGCACAGAGGTATAACACTTGCTTTTAACGTCTTAATTCACGCCACTTTTAAGTGGCCTGGAGGCGAGGGGCCAACAACTCTGAATTTTGGTGTGCACATTTTGTGAATTTTATTAAATTTTTATAGATTTTTCCAATTTTTATACAGTTCTAATATGTGTGTGCATTTTCCTATAGTTTTGGGAATTTTCCAGAATTTTGGGATTTTTTCTATTTTTTCCGGAATTTTTATGATTAACGAGAAGTACAAAAATATCATAGTTGTTTCCCCCTCGCATGCTAAAAAGTGCAGCCTGCTGCGCTCGCAACAGCAGGACAGTCACGCACGCTCGAGAAATACCACTCGGTCGCAAACTCGCCCACGAGTGAACGAAAGGGTTTTCTAGAGTGAGAGGTATAGGGAAATAAGGAGCTAGACCCGGCGGGCAGGGTGGGCAAGGCCGACCAGGCGGGGCAGGCGGGCGGCGGGTGAGCGTCGGGCTCAGACCTGTCTCTCCCTCTCTCCCTCTCTATGTACGCTCAGCAGTGCGGATGACGGATCCGACGGGGCTGGTCCAGGTGATATCGGGGATGCTGCGGTTTCAGGTGCAGCAAGAGAGATGAATGATGTTGGCAGAGCGGGTGAAACGGTTCCGCGTAAATCAATCGGCGCGTCTGTCTGGCAGCAGTCGGCCTCCTCTGCTGTTGACTCAGCGCGCCGTCGGCCGGGCCGAGCTACCGCCGGAGGACCAACATTGATTCAGTGAATCAGAGCCGGGCAGGCTGCGCCGGGCTGCGCCGCGCGCGCGCCAAACCTGCGGATATATACAGAATCCGCAAAGCGGCTTGGGCAGGGCAGCGGCCTGCGATCGGGACGGGACGGCCCAAGTTATCGGCGCTTAGAGGAGCCTCCTCCTCCTCCTCCTCCTCCTCCTCCTCCTTCTCCTCCTCCTCCTCCTCCTCCGCCCCGCGGTGGCGAGATGAGCCGAGCCGCCCGGAGAGCAATCAGTCTGGCTAATTGGCTCGAGTAGTGCGCGTCTCACCCCGCACCGCGCGCCCCGAGGAGAGACTTGAAGCACAGGAAGCTTGGGAGTGTCACCATTTCCATTTTCTGCATCACAAATTATATCGACAATGAAGGGAGGGGAGGGAGAAAATGCTCATTCGTCGTATCGGAACGAATCATCTCGAATCTCAAAGTAGCGGTCAGGCTGCGGGGCTGAGATAATCACCCCTCGTGTGTTCCGTCGTCCGCCCCCATCTGCGACACGCCGCGCCGGCGCGAGCAGGGCGGCCCAGGGCCCAGGCGACTTCCAAACGTGTTTGTTGAGGACAGTGCTTGTGTGTGTGCGCGCGCGCGTCTGTCTGTGAGAGTGAAGATATCGAAAGGAGGTCACTTGGTATTCAGCCCACAGTTGCGCCTCCACTGCCTACTCTCTCTCTCTCTCTCTCTCTCTCTCTCTCTCTCTCTCTTACTCTCTCTCACTCTCTCTGCCCCCCTCGCTCGCTCGCTCCCCTGCTACACATCTGCTTGCCTTCTCCCATCTCTTTCTCACAGCAGGCCTGCAGGCGGGCACGGCTCTAGTTGTGTCCACAAATCGCCAGCGCGGGCCAAGGGAGAGGTGACAGACGGAGAAAAATAGGGTGCGCCATAGAGTTCTTTGGAGAGTAAAGTATTTGAGAAATAACTTCATATGCCAACCTTGACTCCGTATCACAGAACAAAATTGACTTCTTTACAGCAAAAAATATACCTTATTCGACCAGCATATACATCTTAGACACACTTCGAATAGGTCACAAACAAAACGGGGGAAAAACCTGCATCAAAAACTCACCCTCCGTAACTGACAGATGCCTCCAAAAAATATTACAAGGGAGACGACAAAACTATAGCGGTAAAATTCTGAGGCCAGGTTTCGTGGAAAAGACGAGACCAACAACCACAACACAATCTTTGGCCGGATTTCTTGACACCAGAAAACATTGGGGAGGATAAGAGAACGGGAAAAGTAGAGAGGTAGGAGAGTGGGCAAGGTTTGGGGAAGGGGAGTGGGAGCGGAGAGGGCAGCCAGGAGCCAGGGGAGTGGGTTGAGTTTGGCTGCCTCTGGATTTGTTGCGCACTTGGCTTCCCGGCGTTTACTCACATCTGATACTCCACCATTCACCTCACCCCGCCCCA
This sequence comes from Frankliniella fusca, assembly GCA_029379305.1. NCBI lineage: Eukaryota > Metazoa > Arthropoda > Insecta > Thysanoptera > Thripidae > Frankliniella > Frankliniella fusca. The sequence goes on along the minus strand of JAHWGI010001430.1, from coordinate 922,250 downwards.
CCCCACATGTTTTATTCATGCTCGCGCGGCCGTCAGCGGAGAGATGGATTCTGGTTTCGGGATCACGTGACACATATGGCACCGCAGCGGGCCAATTAACGGCGAGAGGCTGCCGATGGCGGTGGCGGCTGCAAATATTTGAATGAGCTAAATTTGAATTGAATTTAAAATTTCAATGCTCAAACGTGTAAGAATGTGCGAGAACGGGAGGCCACCAAAAGACGGGTGACAGTTGGGATGTGGCTAGGTCGAGTTATCATATTTTAGCACCACTGTTTTGCAACGGGTAGCGTAAGATTCACAGTCAATCGGGTGGCTTCGGCTTGAGGCTTAACAAGAAAAATGTTAATTTCGTAGTAAAATTTCAACATTGACAGCAGTGTGAAAGCAAATTAAGTTAATTAAGCTAATTAAACTAATCATCTTTTATATTTTCACTCACGCCGTACCACAGTTCCACAGCTTCACATCCTCCTCACACCTCTGTGACTAGAGAAGCGTTACTTACTTTCTCCACCGAAAGAGCTTTCACCTTTTCTTCCCGTTCCAAAACGTAAAAATAGGACATATGCTAAAAATAAAATAAAAAATCAAGCCGCACTGCTTTCGCTTTCCTCTGACCCACTCCGAGAGCAGGTCACATCATCATCATCATCATCATCAAAAACAAGGGAGGTGGATATGTTGTGGGGCGGAAGAGCGAGGTAAGAGCGAAAAGGAGTTGGAGGTGGAGAGAGGGAAAGGGGGCTGAGGAGCGAGAGACAAGGAAAAAAGAAGGGGAGAAAAGAGGGACGAATGAGGGAGCGGGAGAGCCGGTCTTTTGGTGTAGGTGCAAAATAAGAGAACTCAATATCCCCGGCCAATTATCTCTGCCGCTGAGCCCGGCTGAGCCCGCCGGCAGCGACAGCAGTACTTGCGCTTCGGCCCTCTGCCGGGAGGAGTGCGTGCGCCGTGCGAGGCAGGCAGTCCCACCGCCTCGCCGAGAGGGGCGGACCCGCCGGGCCCGGGCGAAGCGCGCGTAAGAGAGGGGCCGGGGTGAATCAAAGCCAGCCACACCACTCGAAAACATTAAGTGTACCTTAAGCGCGGAGGAAGCCGATGAGGGTAAAGGTGTAGGCGCGTCTCTTCTGTTTCCAGAGAAGCTTGGTGCTGCTACCACTACTGAGGTGGCATCAGTCGATGGACTGACATATTTCCAAAAAAAAATTATTTGATGAGCGGCTGGGCAGAAAAAGGGCATCACTGTGAAAATAAATATTCGTAAATTTACAACATTTTTCGTGATTAGTGATCACGACACAGAGTTGTAACTTTAAGACGGAAAATTCCCATTCGTCAAAGAAAACTAAGTCAACACATGGTGGAAAAAATATATCCTTACAATATAACTGGAAGCTGTACCTTTACATTTGTCATGGAAAATTTTCCCATAACCATTACGAATATTTTTCACAGTGATGTACGCACACGTCACAACAAAGTGTGGGGGACCCCCGAACGTGCTTCACCATCACAGATCCACGAATATAGCACGGTTGTGTCGAAATGAGGTGACAGAGTGCGCATTGCGCACACAGGCCAGGCCATTTCCCTGAGAGAAGAGCAGGGATAGGAGACGCCAAGGGTTATTGGGCGAGGAGGATTGACCGGCACAGCTCAACAAGTACCCGATATCAAGTACAAGACACCGCACACCTCTGTGAACTGCGGAACCGTATAAGGCTCGACACCGATAGAACACGCCTGAGTTTTCGCCACAGATAACGAACTGCTGGTATTTGAGGATACGCAAGCAGCGAAGAAAATGTCGGAACAAAGCAAATGTCACAAGAAGGCATGTCACAACAAATGAAAATTAAATAATAAAGAGCTAAACTGGGTAAATTTAATAAAAAAAAAAGTGGAATTACGAGCCCCGAATTAGAGTGCACGGAAAAAAGAAAAAGTGTTAAGTTGTGAAAACTAATCAATTTGCTGCCATTAAAGAAATTTGCTGGGGCTGCCAACAATTGGTTGATTGAGACAACAGTCAGATGCTATAGCTGAAGTTAGCCGGCTGTGACTGCATTAGCCAGCCAGTTCGTTCTGACCACGTTTTGTGTATTTCACTGCTGGAGCGAATGTTATCATGCTCGCGGTACAGTCAGTAGCGGGACATTGCGAGAAGGGAGGGACAGCGAAAAGACAAAACAGATCGGCACCGGCAGAGAGAACAAAATCCGGTGTGGCGCGCAAAAGCGTAGAGAAAGGCTGCCTCTAGACTACGAGCAAGGGGAGGAAACAGGCCAGTGCGAGTGACCACAGCCTTTATCTACCCTGTGCTTCCAGGGACTTGAATGAGTTGACCAGTCCTTGATGAAACAGCCCCCCGCCCTTCCTCCCCGTCTCTCTCCCTCTCGCTCTCTGACCCCCTTTCTCTCTCTCCCTCTGCTTATCTGCCACTCCTTTTCAACATCTAACAGAGCGAGCGCGGCTGCCAACTGAAGCACATAAGCCTGGTCGCTGCACCGGTTTGTAGGGACGGGCGCATACAATAACACCGCACGAACAAAGCGGGAGGGAGGGGGAGGGGAGGGCGCGGGGCAGAGCGGGCATCGGTGTTCGACTCCCCTTGCATGCACAGCGATCATCCACAGGCACCCCGGGCCCGGCCGGTGCGGCCAGGCATTAGACCTAATTGTACAATCCAATCCGACAAACCACGTACAAACAGCGCGGGCTGGGCGAGCCGGGCGGGAGAGTCAAGAGAAAAGTCAAATGGCGGCCGCAAGGGGGGCGTTTACATTTGCCATGGAATGACAACCTTTATAGAATATTTCCCGAAAGCAAGTGAGTGTATTCGCGTCGAACGAGGAGTGGATGGGCAGAGAAAAGGCCAGCAGATCATTATTCTAGAATCACCGCACTTCTGTGAAATAATTCCCCTGTAAGAAAGGTAATTTGTAGACGGCCGCATTACAGCGGCTGACCCACTGCGGTGTATAGGCGTGCCGCTGAGCAGCGTGGCGGCAGCAAATAATCTCTATCGCACTCTTTATCACCGTCACGGGGGCTCATTGGGGGTGAGCCGGGCCGAGGGGAATGGAAAAGTAGCGGGAGGAAACTCAAAAAATTATAAAGGACCGGTGCGCCTAAGGGGCCATTCATAAACCACGTGACAAGGAGGGAAAAAAAGGGGGGGGGGCACGGGGGGGACCATAATATTCGTACCACCGTCTAAGAGATGTCGTCGAATAAACAATCCTTTACACACAAGGAAAAAATTATCCAGTTGAGCCAACAAACGAGATTCCCCACTGAAACCCTGAGTGTGCAGTCAAAGGCAGTACATCACGAGCTCACACCTGAATGCACAGATGCATTCAGGTGACAGTAGTTGATACAACCAATACTACAGAAGGGGTCGGACGACAGCACCCCAGCAGCGGCACGGACGCGTGCGGCCTGCCTGACCTGCCCCGCCCGGCGCGCCCAATCCATCAGCAACAGCAGACCAATCAGGCGGCGCCGTGTCTGTCAACGAAACCTGAATCGCATGGCCCAGGCCCGGGTCAATCCATCATAATGGAAAGATACTTCCTGCCCGTCGGCACCCTGACCCTCGGCCACGACGGCCCCGGCGGCCCCGGCCCAGCAGCGCCGGTGACTCATTGTTTGCCCAGGGCGCGCAATGAAAAAGGGGTGGAAAAAAGTTTTTTGAAAGCGAACGGAATAACACTAAAGTTTTGTCGCTGACAATAATAGAGGCTCGCAGCAACATCGTTCATAAATAGACTTGTAAAAGAGGAAGTCGACAGGGGTACATGAATATGGGTGATCCGAGGCAATCCTCGGTAATATGGCAATTGTACGGCAATCGTGGCAGGAAACTGGCGCGATAAATTTTATTCTTCGAAATCCTTCAAATAGAAAAGAGTTGAGGGTGTAGAAGGACGGAAAAAGGGCATGCGGGGCGCGTAGAGGCAGGGCGGGGCGGGGCGGGGCGGGGCGGGGTGGGGCGGGGCGAGGCGAGGCGGGGCGGGGCGGGGCGGGGCGGGGCGGGGCGGGGTGGGGCGGGGCGAGGCGAGGCGGGGCGGGGCGGGGCGGGGCGGGGCGGGGCGGGGCGGGGCGGGGCAGGGCGGGGCGAGGCGCAGGCTTCTGTCGGCCGCCATCTGTCATCGTTATTTCCTATGCACCCCCTTTCCTCGCACCACCAGTTGGCCTGTCGTTTGTTTTTTCCGATATTCGTGACAATTGCACACCCCCATCTCCTCCTTACCACTTCCGCCATTCTCGCTGCCACGCGAGCCAATTTGCATTACGGTCCAGAGGCACCCTCAATCTTCCCTGAGCCCACCGCGACAGACTTGCTCCAAAATTCCAATAATTCATTTTCTTTAAGTTTTCCCGACAAAACCTTGACATATTTCAGATTTTCTTCTGGCTATCAAACAGACAAAGTTTAAGAGAAACGCCAGTATTCTGTAAGACATACTGTTAAATAGACAACGAACGAGGCAAGCTTTAGCTACCCTCACGGCCCTTGATAGACAACGCATTCCTTGCTGCACTGCGTCCAATCAGGTTATTGACAATATATCCTTTATTTCCTAAAATTGATATTTCGCCGCCTTACTCGACAATAATTGTCCAGGAGAAACGGAATGGAATGGGGTGAGGAGGTGGTGTATGGGCAGCAGCATGCTGGGTGCACCCTTGGGCTGAATGATAACGATACCAACTTCATTAGCATGTTAAACGCGAGAGGAACCCTCCTCCTGAAAAACAGCAAATAACAAAGACCAATTAAAATAAAAAAAGAAGAAAAAAAAAAGCGAGGTTCCATGAAGAGGGAGCTGGTCTACCGCCTCACAGCCAACGGGGCTAATTTTGGGTGACAAATATTTTCTTTGAAAATAGACCACGCCAAAGGCCAACAAAGTTGAAGGTAAAATGAATACAACGCCGTGTTTAAAGGCGCAAGTGAGGCACTGCGATAATGTTTAGATAAAAATTTGGGGGAGCTTAAAACTGCATATAGGTCATGTCCTGACTGACACAACACATTATCTTTGCTCAAATTTGTGCAATTCACAGCACATTTTTAAGTAAAATTAATTTTTCAGCAGGATTTTACCAACGTGTTTGAGTTTCATTGAGCATATTTTTCTCTTAACGAAGAAGTATAGGCGTGGACACACTGTTCTTAAGTCGGTCGCAGAGCGAAGAATTTTTCCACTCACGTCCTGTTTTTTTAAGGATCCAATCTTTGCTCCAGCTCACGCAGCTCACGCGCGCGCCGTGCCCACACCACATCAGTTCGTACAGCAGTGAATGTGGGTGCGCTCGTTTGATGATTGCCATTAGGACCGCGACTGGACGCATAATTGCACACACAGGATGCGGTCGCGGCCGCCAGAGGCCGCAGCTTCATTTGCAGCGTGTGAGTGCAGCTCCCCACATCAGTCGGCAGTCGGCAGACAGACAGAAGCAGAACCATTTGGGATGCGCAAGAACCATCATTTGCGGTGTCCTGACTGTGCCAAAGCCCTTTCACTAAAATAAAGTGGCACCCGAATTTGTGTCTATCCAGGATACGTATTAGACTCTAGATATCGCCGGGAGTTTTCGTATACCTGGTATCAGTATTGAGTAATCAAGGCATTGAGTACTCCATCGAGTACGCCATAAATGCGAAGAGCGTATTAACAATAAATACCGTTCACGCTAAATGTATTTGTATGTTTTTGTGCAAACGTTTGTACAAAGTTGTGCATGCGTTTCGATTCGCACAAATTTGTGCGAAGGAGTGCATGTTTTTGTACAAACATATGCACAAGTTCGTCCATTTTTGCGCACAAATTTGTGCGGATCGAAACGTATGCACAACTTTGTACAAACGTTTGTACAAAAACATACAAATACATTTAGCGTGTTCCAACCCCGCTCATTATACACTACTTTTCTGAAACAAAATATTTAGACCCCCGTTAGGAGTGCCTATTGCTCACACCCATGAGCTCGGTATTTTTGTCAACATAACGAAGGGGTGAAACCGGGTGGAAATGGCGATCAAGAGTGACTGGTTCGAAGCCTCCGACCCCCTTCATGTCTGCAGCGCTCACACACACACCGAAACGTAAGTGCCGGGATAAAAATGCAAATACAATGGGAGAAAGGGTGGTAGGGGGGAGTTAATGCATGATTATGAGAAACTAGGTAAATCCGCAGTTACGGCTGGAATAAAATAATACAAGAAAGAGAAAAAAAAAGACATAATGCTATACTGTGCAAGCGAGGGGCAGAGCGGGGACTCCCAGCGTAGGAGGCTCCTTAATGCCACGACGGCAAAGCACATTACTTTCGTATGTACGTCGGGGATCCCACTCATCCCACGTGACGTCGACGAAGCAGTAGGGGCGAGGGGGTGGGGGCGAGTTTAGAGATGGTAGGGGGAGGGTAGGGGGCGCTGATGACAATGGCCTTTCGAGGCTCATGGCGGGAGGGCCATGTGGAACTGGCTGCCTAGAACAAGCGCAAGGGTAGGAGAGGATAGGGAGAGGGGAGGAGAGGGGAGGAGAGGGGAGGGGAGGAGAGGGGAGGAGAGGAGAAGGGGGAGGAAAAGGGTTAGGTGGGAAAGGGGAGGGGCGGGCCGAATGAAAGGTTAACGGCAAACTATAAATTCGGCTGTTGGAATGCCAGTCGCTGCGCCGGTCCAACACACTGAACGCGCGCGCTCTCAGGCACCAACAACATCGCGCCACCAAGCCACGCCACGACCCGCCCCGCCCCGCCCCGCCCCGCCCCGCCCCGCCCCGCCCCGCCCCGCCCAATGCAGCACGCCTGGCGCGCGGTACACAAGCGCGACCAGATAAATAATGGCATTACTTTACGGATACAATTACGTACCGTCATTACTGCTCTCAACCACATAGTTGCGAAAATGTCTCCAAGATATATATTTTCTTTTCGTAAATTTCTGCCAGACATACACACTACCGGCTTATGTACTTTTTTGTACGTAGCTATGTAAATCTATGTGCATGCGTAGCTTACGTAAAATTTATTACATAATTATGCAAAAATTCTCACGTAATTACGTACAAAGTGAGCCTTTTAAAGCGTAACTATGTAAGAAATTTTTACGTAAGTTACGCATGCACATAGATTTACATAGCTACGTACAAAAAAGTACATAAGCCGGGAGTGTGTATACATTTCGGGGGCCAAAGCAGGGAGGCGCGCAATGCGGATGTGAAACTCCTCTTCCTATCCGGGTTCCGATCTCAGCCTCTCATGACGGCGGCCAAGCAGCGGATTTAACCGCCCCGGGCCGGCTGAGCGTCCAGGGCCAGCCCCTCCTGCCCAGCGGCTCACGACACCACACCGGCTGGAAAATGGAGCCAAGGCGGGGCGGGGCTGGACGGGCGACCGTGGGCATGGGGGGGATTGTATAGGATTTCCGTTAACATGTAGCCTCCCAGGGGGCCTCCCGGCCAGTGCCGCCGGGGCGCGCCGGGGAGCCACAGCCTGAGCCTCCAAGCGGCAGGTACACACTCCCCGCACTAAACACGAGGCGGGGGTGGGGGCCTGGGGCGTGGGGCCTGCAGCACGCACGTTCAATGCCCACAGGTTCGACAAACTCAAGTATTGGATGGCCTGATCAAAAACGCTTTTCTTCGGCGTGATGTGTTGTGTATCTTTATCCGCTCTAGCATTCGCGGAGCGGCGTTCGCCGTTTAATAAAAGAATAACTGCCAAGATTAATAAAACGCCCTAGGTTATAAAAAAAAAAAAAAAAAAAAATTATTGGCTAAGAAAATAAAACAGGAAAAGGAATAAGAAACGCCTTGCTCGAAACACACCGAAGAGGCTTCTCCCTGCGGCGAAGCCAGCTATGCAGCTCGGTCGTCCGGCCGTCGTGGCCTTAGCTTCCGTGTCTCGGGGTGCGCGCATGCGGCCCACCCATTTGTCACTTTTTCCACCCCCAACACACACACACACACACACACACACACACACACACACAGGGAAGCGGGTGCACAATGCCATGCAGGTGACGCGGGGGGGGGGGGGGCAGGACGGCGGCGTTGGTAGTGGTCAGCTATGCCTGGACGGCTGTGGATGATGAATTATTCCCCAGGACCCACAAGTGGTGACCAGGGAGACGACTCCCATCCCTCACGCCAGCCTGGCCTGGCCCCAGCCCAGGCCCGAACGGACAGTGCACGGCGCTGAGGGAGGGGACCGCATCCCCCCCCCCTCTCTCTCTCTCTCTCTCTCTCTCTCTCTCTCTCTCTCTATCTATCTCTTCGCGCGCCCAGCCCACGCCCAGCCCCTAGGCTGAGACCTCCGCCGACTTATTCCGAAGAGCGCGTTCCTCGCTCTGTCTCCCTCGCACCTGCACGGCGAACCCCATGAAGACGAGAGAGACAGGGCCAGGAAGGCGCTCTTCGGAATAAGACGGCATCGCAGCCGCAACCCACGCCGACCCGGCCCCGGCCCCGGCCCCGGCCCCGGCCCCGGCCCCGGCCCCGGCCCCGGCCCCTGCAGACCGCTCCGCTCCCGCGGGCCGGCCGGGGCGCGGTTCATAGATAGAGCGAGGCACGTGGCCGAGCACGGGGTGGGACACGGGACGGGGGCACAGTGCTGCAAAAGATGTACCGGGATGAGAACAAAACAAACCTTGGGATGGATGAGATTTGCATATAAATATGCGTGATAATTGTGGAAAGAATGCATAAGAATTAACTAGAACCTTGTAACTGAACGATAATTGTAGTAAAAATGAAAAACAAACACCACAACTACAAGGAACTTGGCATTACTTCAGTGAATATCTATTTGGTTTTTCGAGAGTATCATTTTCTAGTTTCACGGGAAAACAATTAAAACACTATTTTATGAGAAATTAAACAAGCAATTCATGCTGGCCGTCTGGGCTCTCCACTGCCCCACACTGGCAATCGATCCTGTCAAAAAAAGAAAATAAAAGATGTCCGCGTGCGGCAGCGTGACGTTATCGAGTCATGAATCGTCCGATCGCTCCGACATTGTCACACAAGAGCCGCTTCGCAGCAGCCGCCGACCAGGGGATTATTTTATTTCCGATCGGACACGCGCTCTGGACACGCGGCAGCGGCTTGGCGGAGTGCGGCGGGGTCCGGGCACAGCCATTACCCTGAACGGTATGACCCGCGCGCCCTGCACCCCTCCCAACGGCCCCGGCCATGCGGAGCCATGAAAAAGTCTGGAAAGCACATTAGCGGAAATCGGTGTGAGGCCGTGGGGGAGCCGGTACCACCGTGGCAAAACGGGGCGGGGCGGGGCGGGGCGGGGCGAGGCGGGGCGCGGCAAAGAGAGCGGCGCAGGAACGCCTCGCCTCGGAGTGGGCAGGGGCGGGGTGGGGCAGCAGGCACGGCCCCGCGGGGGCGCCGGCGCGCCGGATTTATTGTAATAGCGACCAGAGGAGAGGAGAGAGGAGAAGAGAGAGGAGAAGAGAGAGGAGAAGAGAGGGAGGAAAGGAGGGGAGGGGAAGGAGCAGAGGAGTACCACACTGCTTGCGGGCCCATTGCGTGGATGGCACCCGGCCCAGAGCGGGGACCGGGCGGGGCGGGGCGGGGCAGTGGTGTTCCGAGCCCCTGCCGAGATAACCAGCACCTGTACGGCGCGGCGGGCCGCACAGGACATACATCTAGAGGGAACCGATGCCGATCCCGTGTATACTGTTGGGGTGCAGCGTTTTCTTGTGTGTGTGTGGGTGGGTGCGGGCGCGCGTCGATCAGGCCTGGCCTGACACGGAAAGCCCCGCACAAGTCAACTAGGATGCAGCAGCATGCGGCGCGGGCAAATTTAGGTTTCACTTTTAACGTGACTTTGAAATTTTGAGGTGACCACGTCTGGGCTTAAGTACGAGGGGTAACTGAGTTACGGGTCACCGCTTTCAAACGCACTGAAAAATATCTTTGTAAATTTACGATATATTTTGAAAAATACGATTTACGAAACATGTTCCAAATTTTACGACAGACCATTCTTGCTCATGACCGAATTTCAAGTCGATGCGTAGTGCTTGTTATTTTACGAAATTTAATTTTACAACTCCCTATCGTGGAAAATTTTCCCGTGCACCCACAACTATTTTTCACACATTCTCGCACATCATTCTTACACATGCACACCCATCCTTATACACACAACCGGGTTAAGAACGGTTATCATGCTTGCTTACGACACCGCAGCAAATTCCAAGGAAAGACATTCTGATTCCACATCATACCTGCAACAAAAATAGAAACAGACATCGTTAAAATCATACCATACTCCGTTTAGGCAGAAATTCGTAACAAAGATCGAGTATCGATGTTATGTAGGGTTCGACAGCCCGGAAATTTTTCCAGAAAAATTGTAAAAAAAATCCGCTTTTTTTCGGAAATAAATCTTAGGGGTCGGAAAAATTGGAAAAAATGGAAAAATTAAATAACTTGAATTGTGTTAAAACGCCCGTTTTGGCACGTGTTTACTGTCCCAAAGGAACGCAAATGCCGACTGTCGAAGAGGAAAATGTGTAGATCATTGAAAATCACTATAAAATTCGATGATTTTCTTCATCAAATTTCGATTTTTTTAACAGCAGTTATCAAAGATTGAAATTCATATGTTCCTGCCCTGGCGTTCAACTCCTTTTGCATGCCGAAGGCTACTGGAGGCTTCTAGAGCGTAATTAGGCATTTTCGAAACGTTTTTGTCATCACTAACCCAGATTTCACAGAATAAGCAATTTTTCCAAATTTTCCGAAAAAAATCAGAAAAAAATCCGCTTTTTTCCACCGATTTTATTTTTCCGGAAAAATACGAACCCTAATGTTATGGGAACGCTAGGACATTACACGGAGAGAAAAGAGGTATTGCTGTTGCAGCTAACCCAGTAGCAACGCGGAAAAAATGACTTCATTGTGAGGATCAATTTTTTTCGACAGGCAAAATTCGATAGCTGAAATCGAGAATCCGATACCCACAGCCAGGAGCTGGTTGTCACGACCGGACACTTGTACACAGGAGAGCTGGAATCCCAGTGAATGTCATGGAAAAAAGTAGTTTTTCCCAGGAGTTTTTCCTGGAAAACCCAGGACATCGCCTAGGAAAGATGATACCTCCTGGGAATGTGGAAATTCCCCTGGGAAACCTAGGACTCGATTTTGCCGTGTACGCACTGGTAAAACTAAGGCGTAACTGTACGCTTGAATGAAGCATACAGCTACGCTTGAAGACGTTACGCTTGAAATCAAGCGTACGAAAGAAATTCTCCCATACATTTAGATAGGACGAATATGAACGGATAGACCCATTACGCTTGATTTCAAGCGTAATCTCAGTACGCTTGAAAACGGGGCGTAAGGCTACGCCTTAGTTTTACCAGTGCGATGAGAAAGAAGCTGGAGTATGTTACATTCGGACAAGTGCCCGGTCGTGACAACCAGCTCCTGGCTGTGGGTATCGGATTCTCGATTTCAGCTATCGAATTTTGCCTATCGACAAAAATTGATCCTCACAACAAAGTCATTTTTTTCCGTGAAGTATAGCTATAGCTATATATTTCACAAGGTGGCTAAGAACTGATGCCATAGAGCTCTTTTGCTGCAGCAAAGCTATTTGCACTACAGTGCAATCTGGTATACCAACGATACACTCAATATAGTTTCCTGTCAAAGGAATTTAATTTTTTCTGTTTCTTTTTTTGCAAACGCACCAAAAAGTCTTTCCTCTCCTTGTGTTTCTTTCCCGACTGCGCCCCGCGCCACGCCACCCTGGCCTGCCGCATCGGGGTCGAGCGGGGCCCTCCAGGGACACAAACAAACGTACCCGATCGGATCTTCCCGGTCGCGCCTGTGGCCCTGCGGGGTGCAGCGGGGTGCGGCGGGGTGCGGCGGGGCGCGGCGGGGCGCGGCGGGGCGCGGCGGGGCGCGGCGGGGCGCGGCGGGGCGCGGCGGGGCGCGGCGGGGCGCGGCGGGGCGCGGCGGGGCGCACGGCGACGAGCGCGCGGCTTCTGCGCCAGGGACACTGCGCCGCACTGTGCGGCACCGATATTGCACTACTTGCATTAACGTGAATCGGAGTTGAGCGGACTCACTGCCCCGGCCCCGGCTCCTCACGCGCGTTTCTTTACCCAGTTATCCCGCTGCCTCGGCGCGGCCCGGCGCGGCGCGGCGCGGGGGTTTGGTCGGTACACATGGCAGGAGCCTCGTTTCGCTCTTGTCGATAGTTTCCTCTCCCGGAGCGGAGCCGGGAGCCGCGCGGCCGGAGCGGACGAGTTCCAAACTCGGGCACGGGGACCTGCTGCGCTCCACATGGCGCACCGCCGCGCCACTGCCGCCAACCGGCGACGATCCCGAAACCCGAGTGCGTAAATGTCGCACACGGGCAGGTGTGAGAGAGTATCACCTACACGAGCTCCTCTGACTGTGAGAAAATTTACACCTTGAATTGTTTAAGTGACCAAACGTGAATTGACATACCTGCAACTGTCATGACAGCAAAATGTGTTCCCATAAATTCCCAGTTCAATCAGAGAGGCACTTTTCGGTATGATATTTCCTATAACACCTATTAACGCTTGAACCATACTTCCCCGACCATGAACTTCCATGAGTATTTCCTGCTAATGCGAAATTGAGATTCTTCAATTTCCAGTGCTTTAATCGGGAAAATGAAAAGATATCGACTTTTATACGAAGGTTTTATAAGATAAGAGAAATAACGCGGAACGAAAAGTTTAAACCACGGCATGTTCCCCCCACGGGACTGTACCGCTCCAAACCAAACACAACGACGAATTAGCGCCGAGTTGTCTGGACTCACTCCAGCTGCGCTGCGGCGGGCGGCCCAGCCGAGCAGGGCTAGCCCAGCCACGCGACCTGCCGGGCTGGCCACAAATAATAATTTCAAGATAAAGATCAGTGGGCAGTGCACAGCAAACTCGCTAAAGAAAGGGGGAGAGATAGAGCGAGGGTAGAGGAGGTCAAAAATGACTCCCCATGTTTTCTTACTTATTTTGGTATTTTTCTTTAAAAGGAAAAAGAAGCCGACGAAACACAAGGCTTTGCTTAAGCAAAAAGGGATGTAAGAAGGACACAGGAATCCAAGCGAAAAGTCGCGTGAGATCTGAAATGAAACACAAAAATCATCAGCATCTTGTTTGACATTCCTTTCTCTCGTCTCTTTCCACCACCTGGACCTCACTCTTTCACTGACAAGTGACCGCGCCTCTCGACGGCCGTCATCCGGGTGATGCCGAGTGAGGGGTCGTCTCGTCTAGTTCCACCCCGTCGCACGGCTGCTGATATTGACATGTAGAACATCATTATTACGCATAATGCCGTGTCAATGTGACATTCATACCATAGTCAAGTTTCGAGCGGTATGTCAGCAATATCACTCGAATATAACTGAAATCGAAAATTACCGGTGTAAATAGTCAGGGCCGCGGTACCCCATACTTATTTACAAAGGCCATGACCGGGCGGGCTCAGCGACACGTCAGAGTTTGAACGGAGGGGGCGAGGCGGGGCGGGGCGGGGCGGGGCGGGGCGGGGCGGGGCGGGGCGGGGCGGGGCGGGGCGGGGCGGGGCGGGGCGGGGGTCGCCAGGTGTGCACCGAGTGGCGGGCCGGAGGGTACAGGAGGTGCGGGGGGGGGGGGCGGCACCCTCTGCGCTCAACTGCACAAAGGAGCCCCGGCGAGCGGCCGCAGGGCAGTACGGAACGAGGCTGGGTGTGCGGGCAGGAGGGGGGAAGCGCGCAGGGGGCATGTAGGGGGAACGCCCAGGGGCTCAGGGGCGCAAGGGCTATCGGCAGCGGCGGCCTGGAACATTCCGCACGGGCCCCTCCTCGAGCAGCCACAGCTGACAAGAGACCAACACAGCAGACCCCCGCCCCGCCCCGCCCCGCCCCGCGCGAGAGCCTTTACCTTGCCCCTTTCCGCGGGCCGCGAGCCGGACCAGACGCAGAGCTCCGCGTACCAAAGCGAGTTCTCGATTGCAGCTCATTTCTTACTGAAACGGATCGATCACTGCAAAATCGAGAGCACGGGAAAAGGGCTTAAAAACAACTCAGTGTTCAAGAAATTAATTGGAGATCAGATACTAAGGATGAAAAAGGACTGGAAAATATTTGTATGAGCGTGGTGTAATTTTTGAAACGGCAAATAAAAAGTTACGATGAGAACCAGAAAAGTTACTACATGAGAAATTATAAGGAGGTCACAGCTTGGTTTGCTTCATCGAATAAAAATTATACCAGTCGTAAAATTTACAACTCTCTCTTTAATTCGGTGAGAGTGAAAGTGGATATGAGTGGTCAGAAATGTATTTTTCAGTAGACGCGAGAGACCATACGGAGCGTTACGCTCACTGGCAGAGGAGGTGTCCTCCAGGCTAAGCCTGTCCACCTCCGCGCGGTGCGTCTCGCACCGGCCCGCCCGACCAGGAACCGGACCACCACCTCACTTTGATCCCGACAACAATAGCCGCCGTCCCTAAATTATAAATTTACTCTCGCATCCCCAGAAATGGCGCAGATTTAGACCCGTTGAATTATGAAGGGCACGCATTACACCCGAGTGCGCCTCCACCCCGCACGCGCCGGCGGGCACGCCCGACCACCCGCTTCCAGCGATCCCTCCTTCCCCCTCCCCCTCAGACTCTGCGAATGTCGCATGTAGATGTGTGAATTTCGAGGGGGAAACAACTCTAGATATTGATGCACACACCCTGTAAATTTTCGAGAAATTTTGTGAACTTTTACTTGAATTTTACGTAATTTTGAAAATTTTCGTAAAATTTCCAGAACTTTTCTGAATTTTCCTAAATTTTTCCTATAATTTTCTATTGTTTTCTTTTTGGTTTTTCAGATTTTATTTTTAATTTTCCTGAATTACGAGGGGGTGCACAAAAATTTCGGAGTTATTTCCCCCTCGGTGAATTTCAATCCGCTCACTTAACCATAGGTAGAGGTATGAATTTTACCAAGGAATTTCACATTTTTGGAGGGGCATATTAACGAGAAAAATGACACTAAAATCACAACATCACCACCGGCCTCCTGTGCTGGCCACCACCGGACAGCGACCAAAGAGCTCTGTCCGCAGCACCGCACGCCGAGCTTTCGAGCCCCTGCACCCGGCGCTCTGGGCACTTCCAGACTTCGGCTTTTGGCTCCCGTCTTGGGACTCACAGCGAGTAAACACCTGAGCAGCAGCAGCAGCAGCAGCAGCAGCAGCAGCAAGCCACTGAAGCGAGACAAGTCGACTCTGGCGGAAGGACCGGGGCTGCCAGGCTTGCCCTGGACAAGAGTAGCGGTTGCAGGAGCCTGTTAGCCTGAGCCGAGCCCAACATGGCCGTGCCGGGCGGTGCCGGGCAGCGCAGACAAATACAGAGCGACGAAATCTCTGTTTCGCCGAGACGGATACGAGCTGCTGCTTCACAGGCACGGGCAACAACACTTCTCATTCACGCCCAGAATCTTAAAAATTTAAGTAAAACCCAAAATCAGCAAAATGGAGGGTCCTTTTCTTCCGCCAAAGGGCAAAAAAAAATTACCATGTCGTGTTATACTGTCGAGAATCCGTCATCGGACAATAAGGTGGAGGAATATGTTGATATAAAGTATAGTTGCCGGCAAAGTTCATAGCTTAGAAGTCTCCTCTGCCGTCCCACACCTCTGACATGCTCCACCTTGGGGCGTAAGGACACGACAGCGCCCTAGCCTGCCTGAGTGCCTCGCAGGCCCCGCCAGGCCCCACGGCACCACACCACACGCCCCGACCCCAGATCGTTTTTGCTCGACTCCAAGTGCGTTGTCTTGCTTTACACCGCCCCGGTCCTAGACTGAGTACTTTGCACCCCCAACATGAGCGCGCCGTGAGGGGCGCGGAGAGGCACGATGGTTGGGGGGAACGAGTTGTGTATTCAAGCTATTCAAAGAAATATTCGAGGGAAAAAGAAAGAAAAGAAAAAGCAGAACAACAGAACATATCAGTCAAAATTTGATCGCGTGAGACTATTTTTTTTCGTCCCCTCATGGCCACAGCCGATTTTGTCGAACCGATCTGCACAAAATTGAAACAGAAACGTACCACGAATTGTATACATAAATTTTTTGCTGCGATATTATTAATATTACATTGCCTTACGTTCTGGAATAAAATTAGTTTGCATCCTTATTGTTCTTGCGGCTATGTCGAGCTAAGCAGCAAGGCGGGAGGCAGAAAGACCAACCTAAATTAATTCACTGTAAGACACCATGTTCTAACTGAATGCTTTAATGTAGTTTTCCCATCCATAGATGCGAATGGGATTGCAGCGCTAAAACGTTCTTACTACGATGTCATACCGTCTAATACTTTCGTTGTTGAATTAAAAAACTGGGACTACTGGTTCCGTTAGGTTTAGTGGTCGTCAAGCAACGTAAGATTCATAATTAGCGCGCTAAGTGCTAATGACCTGCAAACTGCAATTCCGCATGGTTGTTGTACGCAACTTTCTTGTTACTAATTATGAACAAAAATAGTACGGAAGAACAGCATGCACTCAGGGGTTCAGAACTAAGTACGAGTAAAATAATGGCACATAACAATTCAAACTGTGTTTCTCCCATACATATTTTTATTGAGTAAATATGTTCGTTCTGTCTCATTTAAAGGTAATCGTTACAAACTTTGAGGCCGTTTAACACGTTAGCGTCAGATTTTATTTTTTCTTTCTTTCTTTGGGCCACACCACAGCAATGCTTTTTTTCTCACTCCCTCTCCTTCCCATACAAGTTTAAGAATACGCGCCAAAGTTGGCGAACTCCTTTGAGCAGACGCGAAAGTACATTGCTCGGCTCGAGGACACAGTGACCAGTACCCCACCTGCACCGCACCGCACCCCAGGCGCCCTCCCTTGTCCCACCCCACCCAACAGGGCGTGTCGCTCGCGGCCAAACAAATCCGATTTCGACTCGGCCGTAACACTTTGGCCGGGTATCTGTTCGCGGCAGCCAGACGTGCAGACAGCGGGCGTGGCGGGGCGTGGCGGGGCGTGGCGGGGCGTGGCGGGGCGTGGCGGGGCGCACTGGCCTCCGGACAAAGTCTCCACAACAAATCACGCGCCTAACGCGACAATCGTGTCCCGGGAAAGTTAGCGGCCCGAAGGCTCTGCCGGTGACGGGAGAGGCGGGGAAAGCGGGCGTGAGAACAGATAGAAAGAGAGGGGATGCAGCTCAGCAAAGGATTTGCCAATCGCAATAACCTCGCAATGCTAGACGTAACAGAAAGCATGTAGCCGTGTGGGGGTTCACAAATCTTGCCCGCACTCCGAGGGGGCTCCAACTTCTGAAATCATGTGTTCACATCGTGTCGCAATCCATCCGAAATCCCTCCGAAATCTCCTGCCATCCCTCCAAAATCTCCTGCAATCCCTCCGAAATCACGCGAAATCCCTCCGAAATCTCCCGCAATCCTCTGCAATCCCGCCTTCTTGGCAATCATGTGTTCACCCGAAAGGGGAGTTGTGGCCCCCTCGCCGCACTCACCTTGAGTCAACCCTACAGCAGAGCCCCCACGACCAGAGTTCTCAATTGGCCAGGTCTTGAGATTCGGGATGGGACCAAGTCGCCTGGCGAGTGGCGGAGCGCGCGCTCCTGACGGGTAGAGTGGCTCTTGTCTTTGTCAAGCAGACGACGCGCCGCAATTGTGCGAACCCGGTCCAGTTCGTCGAAGTGAGCCTCTCTCCTCCTTAACAATCTCCCCCTTCACCTGCCGCTCGGCCAGTGGGACAAGAGAGCGGTGCAGGTCTGCAGAACCGCGCCAGACTCGCCCCACGTAAGGATTATTATGCAATATTTGGCAGCAAAAAATGTTGTTCGTGCAATAAACAATAAAAGAAAATCGTGAGGAAATCACAACTACAAAGCTAGCACGATCGTTCGCGAGGCCTATTCACTGCAGTGTTTCCGTGTTTAGCACTGCGAAACGAGTGGTCCTGCCCGCGGTACGGCCCGGTGGCCCATACGACCGCACCTGCTACCCACAGAGGCCCCATCCCTGCCACACACCGCCCCGCCGGACCAAGCGTCACAGAGGATATTACTTCGGAGACGCATCGATACCCGACCCGCGCCCAGCACACGGCCAAAAAGAGGCGACCATCCGAGGGTTCCCCTACTCACTGTATACGGAAAAAATTACTAGTGGATACTCGTCAATACTCGCGAATACTCACGAAGCTCTTTGTGCACTGTGCACCCTCCTGGAGAGTGGCGGATCCCTCGCAACCATCCCACAGAAGCAAATAGCGAGGACATGCGGTGCAGCCGGTCTTCCCTGCTCTTCCTTTTACACTGTGAAAAATATCCTCGTAAATTTACGACATTTTTTGTAATTTTGATTTACAAAATATGTCGAAAATTTGCGACAGCCCATTCTCGCTCGTCAGCAGTCAATGCCAAGTCGATATGGAGTGCTTGTAAATTTACAATTTCAAATTGTAATTTTACGACTTTTATCATGGAAAATTTTCCCGTAACCCTTACGAGTATTTTTCAGTGTACGCAAACCGTAACAGCTCAATGCACAAAGTCCAAAGAGCTTTGCGGACACGATGGCTTACAAGCGAGCTGCCATGAAGTCATGGGGGCGAGGAGAGGTCTCAAGTGAGGCATGAGGGGAAGGGAGGGGAGGGGGAGCGGGGGAGGCAACCAGAGAGCGCCCAGGGTTTCCGGGCGAGAGGAGGAGGGCCGGGTGGGGGTGAAAGGTCAGCAGGCAGGCAGCGCACCTGGTTGACACTCTCGGCCCGGGAGGTGCTAACCTCATCAATCTGCCCACACCCCCTCCCCTCCCTCTTCAGCGAGGGGCGCCTCCGCTCCACGCCCAGGTACCCCGGCCCGGCGGCACGCAGATAAGCGCAAGGGTCTCGATAAGGGAGGGAATTAGTCCGTCGCAGTGTCACCATCACGAGCACGCGACGGAGGGATGTGCTGCGAACAGCAACCGAAACCCAAGGTGACGCACTGCCAACAAGTCCGGCGTCCAACACCCAGAAGTCAGCGAATACTTTGTCACAAACTTGAGGTATGTGAACGAAAGAAAAAAAGAAGAGAAAAAAAGGAAAAAAGGAAAAAACAGTCACATGTTCGCACAGTTTTATTTCCAGTGTAAAATTTATTCTGCCACAGTCAAAGTTGTGCGGAGTAGGTTTGTTTCCATGTTTTGTATTCCTTTTGGAGAGCCGCTTTTTGTTGTTTTCGACGCGGACGTTGAAATTGCTTATAACTGTCGGGCGTTAGCAGTCAGTGGCTCAGGCAAAGGGAGAGGGGGTTGGGGGGGGGGATGAGGGAGGGTGCGGAGCGGGGGAAGGAGGGGCAGAACGCTGCCACCGCATTTTAATGCAAACGACGGCAGGGATGTTTGCGACTCCAATTTGAAAATCCCGCCATCGCACAGAGCGCTTCGCACAGGGTCGGAACGCGCCAAGCACCCTCTCCTCATTTCAAAAAGGGGCGACCTCATTCGGAGGACTGACTGAAAGCGCTCGGATACTTTGCAAACAGTCATGCGGGTGTGGCAAAATAAAACACAAAACAAAACTAACCTCTAATAAATAAAACCATGACTAATTTGGACGATTTAAACGCATTGACATATGTTTGGGTTAAAAACTGAGGAAAAAAATGGGCATTTGTGCGGCGTGGCTCTCTAAAAGCTCCCCCAGACACCCTATGCATGCGGTGTACATTACTTTGAGTGTCGATCAAATGAAAAGTATGGATTCTGTTGTCCACTGATAATGAAAACCATCCAGTCGCAATGAATAAAACGCACAAACGCACCATTGCGACTCACCACACTGTAAAAAATTTGGTTGTAAATTTACAACATATTTCTTGCTAAGTTTTGTAATTGGCCATGTTGTTCTACAACACTCACTTTTGTTTATGTACCAAAAATATTGTAAATTTACAACATGTTTTGTTTGGGAACAACTGAAAAGTCGTAATCGGACAGGACTTTTGTTCAGTAACAAATTTTGTTGTAAAATAACAGTACATATTTGTTTGAGAAGAGAATGACCATGTTGTTTTTAAACAAACTGTATCATCACTAAAAAGTTTGTACTTCAACAACTATTTCTAACAGTGCATCTCTAAATATTTTTTAAAAAATCTTTTTTACCTTTTTTTGACAAGGTTCCGTATTCATTGAACTTGCGTGTAAACGTCTCCCGAGGGATGAAGATTGCAGAAGTGGCCGTAGAGACCGTGGACCCTGGCGCGCAGAGACCCCTTTCGTTTTCGCCGTCAAATCTCCCCCAAGTGCGGCGCGGCCCTGCACCGCCCCGCCCCGCCCTGCTTTCAGACTGCCGAGGCAACTACTAGAGTTGTTAAAGTGAATTTCGGCAGGCACACTGCGCAGAACGCCGCGAGGACGCCGCCCTGCCCTGTCCCCGTCCGCCCCTCACTCCTCCCGCGGTGGGCTCCGCACAGCAGGGCGGGGCGGGGCGGGGCGGGGCGGGGCGGGGCGGGGCGGGGCGGGGCGGGGCGGGGCGGGGTGAGCTCGGGTGTTCCGCAGAAGCGCGCACAGGGCTCAAGGGGGGCCACATGGGCCTGGATAGAGCCCCGGAGGGCGGACGGTGGGAAGAGGAAGGTCGGGTGTTCCCTGCAATCTCCAAGAAAATGGTAGGATTAAGATAGCCAACGAGTCGACCGCGGGGACCGAACCGGCCCGGCGGCCCAGGGTGCGCCACCCAGACCCAGGGCCAAGCCCGCTGCGATTATACACAAGCACTGCCGCCGGGCGGCCGTCGGGGCGCGGCGGGGCGGGGCGCGGCGGGGCGGGGCGGGGCGGGGCGGGGCGGGGCGGGGCGGGGCGGGGCGGGGCGCTGCAACTTGTGGCTCGGAGCGGAGCCCAGGCCGAGGTGGCGGCGCTGAGCTGCGAGTGCTCGTGCCTCTCGTCTGCCCGCCTCGCTGCGCTGCGCTTCACAAATTAGGATTGACTTTGATGTCGCCAACAGAGAAAGGCCATTACGGGGGAAACCTTCGCTAAGCGACGATCTCACCAGGAGCGGCACCGTCCGCGCAGGGCAAGCCTATGGGCACTGTCAAGAGTAGCTCCCTGAATTTACTTTCATAATTTGTGACGTACAACTACTGGACGTTACACATTTATGATCGGAATCGTAAAGTTATGGAGGCCCCTTTGTGTTCGTCTACGAATGACGGGTCGATACCGAGTGTCCGAACCATTTCGAAATTTTGCAATTTAATATCGTCATTTGACTACATTTCTCGCCGAAAATTTTCCTTTAACACTTGCACACATGTATGAGAGATAACTCACACTGCGTGTTCGCAAAGTTTTTGTCCGTCCAGTCAAGGCTAGAGATAAGAGGGTAGACATTCCGGGCAGCAATCCAAAACTCACTAACAAAGAAATCCAAGTATTTTGAAAGTCGCATAACGACTTGTAAGTGCGTGGATTCACATTCACTTACCTCAAAAGTAAATAATTCCACCAGGAGTTCCACACACTTGGGCAAGCGTGTACGTACGAATGAAAATGCACACACCAACAAGTGCGAGATATTCACACAGTGCATAAGCTGATGAGACCAAGACTCTCTCGGTAAGGGGCTGTAGACTGCACGCACGTTGCAAGCAGGGCGGGCTCTGTATGTATGTACCTCTCGTGTATGAGGCGCGAGGCACACAGTTTTACCGCGTCCATAGAGGAGGACCGGCTGCACACAACGTTACGTGCTAATTAGCCAAGTCCACCAAGTCCAACAAAAGTAGCATCCCCCACCCCCTTCCCAGCAGCACCAGTCCAGTAGGCTCCAAGGAACTCCTCAACTCTAGTCAGAACGGGGCGGGGCGGGGCGAGGCGGGGCGGGGCGAGGCGGGGCGGGGCGAGGCGGGGCGGAACAACACCGCGCGACAGTCCCGCTGGCGGCGGGTGGCGGGTCAGGTCGAGGCGCGGCCGGCAGAGCACGTCCCCGCTTTACTGCACGACTGGTACAGAATACCCGCATCAGCTATGCGCGAATCGACGCACATGCACCCTAAGCGACATTTCCTCAAGGGGGAGGGTGGACTTGCGCCTATCAGCACTGTGGGCGTGAAGGAACCGCCCCACCCCACCCCGCAGGGCTAGGCACGTGTGCCGCACCAGTGTAACAGAAACCAATAACCAGGTCACGTCGGATTTCAATTTAGCGGCCAATTTGAGGCAAACGGAGGCGATGCAGAGGAAGGGCGCGGCGGGGTCGGAGGAGGAAGGCTCTCACGATCTTGTAATTGTGTTCGCAGAGGAAGAAGCAAAGAACAAGAGCATCGGCAGGACACCGTTTTGTGATACCAATACAACGGGAATCGTCACACGCAGAGGATCTGTTCGTCGCCAGTTTCCTAAGTTTATGAGAATTACAACAAGCAAACATTGAGGTTGGGGGGGGGGGGGGATTACAGAAAAGCGACAGGATTGCTGGGAGACGACGAAGGGGAGGAATCTCGAAATAAAAAGCAATGTACTTTAAGTCACGAAGGGAAACATTTTTTTTTAAAGCGATTATTTGGCATTTTCCATTTTTTGACAACTTTGCGTGCCGCTTCCCTGATCGCCACCATTTATATTGCCGGTCTGATGCCGGCAGCGCACCAATATGAGAGAGTGCCGCCACCGCGCTGTGCCCCGCCCCGCCCCGCCCCGCCCCGCCCCGCCCCACCCCGCCCCGCCCCGCCCCGGCAGAAGATGAAGCGCGGCGGGGGATTCTTATTCGGATTACACAGCACGGCAAACACTGGGGGAAAAAAATACAACAAGTAACGGCAAAGGTGGTCTCTTTGTAACGGTGCTGGAATTCACAGCGCGAGCGGTGTGTTAGTGGTAGAGGTCTAGAGCTTGGGCCGGGCCGGGGCGGGCGGGGGCGGCGAGGGGGGAGCAGAAGCACTCTAGCCGTGCGCCCGCCCTGGGGGTGCGCACTTGGACTCATATATACAGGTCCCGGAGAGGCTCGGTGTGAAGGGTTGGAGTGGCCTAATCTGCATCGGCGTCATGGGCTACGGGGCGGTGGGCGGAGGGGGGGGGGGGCAAAAGGGCGAGTAGCCTTGCAGGCAGGCGGACACAATCACAAGCCGCCCCAGCCCAGCTCGCCTCGCCTCGGCGCGGCCAGCAGGCGGATTCAGGGTATCGTTCTGTAACGTCCTCTCTCTCTCTCTCGCTCCTTATTGGCCTGCCCCGTGAGTGCGACAAGGACAGAGAGACGAAGTGGCCGTGCGGAATCGCCCTGCAGGGGAAACAACACAACACACACGCATTGCAGGATGCTGGGCCAGGCCGGGCCACGGCCACGGCCACCGTGCGCTGTGAGCGTATTCGCTAACTTCAAGCAAACTGCAAACGCTGTTTTCGCCCCGAGGGGTTCTTCGCAATAAATTCAAGCGTACGCCGATTTTTCTAATTTGTCTAATTTTTCGTGATTTTTTCTTAATTTTTTCCCTTGATTTTTTTTCTTATTTTTAACTGACTTTTAACTGATTTTGTTCTAGGGTTTACACTGATTTTTTAAGAGAAGGATCCCTCGGTTTACCCCACGAGGCCTCAGGAAATTCCGTTGAAGAAAATCGTGACACTTACTTTACCCCACATTGGTAAATCAAATGTGAAACTTTGCACACTTCAGGTGTGCTTTTTACTATCTTGCACATTACATGTCGAACTTTTTTTGCACACTTGCTTGATGTGCAAAACGTAAACGCTTCGTAAGAGAGCAAATATTGTATACTTGATTACATACTGATCTTTTGATCGACGTCAAGAAATGTGCAAAATTTGCACATTGAAAAGCACACCTATTGGAGTGCAACTTTCTACATGTGTGTTACCAGTGCAGGATCGAGAAATGCCGCGAGTCGCTCGGCACCTTGCGGCGATGGCGGCGATCTGCGCCCGAGCGAAGGAGGTCGTCGGTCCACCACGCGGCCCGGCCTTGGCTGACCAGGCCGAGCGGACAGTGACTGGCACAACGGGGACGAAAAGGGGCGACGGAGGGAGAGGGGGGGGGGACTATTTCTGGTCAGTGCGAGGCACACGGACACGGGAGAGGAAGGCGCAGGAAGTGGACAGGGGGATGAAAAGGGGCGGCAGGGGGCGAGGGAGGGGCGGTGACTGTCGTGGTTGGTTAGGAAGAGATGACCGGAAGCCGAGCCGTGACCCTCGCCCGGATAGAGCGACCGTATGTCGGCAGCGGGGAGAGCGAGGGGAGGGTGCGCGTCCCTGGAGGGACGAAGGGGAGGGGGGCTCAGAGCCCCACACAAGAGAGATCAATTTCCGTTTAACAAAATCAATAAAACTGTTAGCACGATGCGACGTGAGCTTGCGCGCAGCGCGCAAGGGAGTGGCCGTTGCGTGCCATCGTGGTTGTGGTCCACAGGGACTTCTTGTCGTATACATGCAATATGCTTTGCCACACATTACGTCAGTCGACGTTTTCAAAAGCTGGACGACACTGTAAATACCGGAGCGAGGATTCTTGCCCTCAGGAGAGCGAGAAATTTTCCCTCACTGTTTGAGAGTGACGATTGGTTTTCTCGCTCAATTAGAGCAATTAGTCTCAAAAATGTCGCCCTATCTGAGCGCGGATTGGGAAACCTCGTCCTTTTCGAGTAAGGATTTTTATCCCTTATATCACTTCATTTGCGTGATGTTGTAAATTCTTTCTCAATAAGAGCGGGGTTCCTGAACTCTCACTTAAATGGGGCAAGAGGAAAAATCTCGCTCCTTTTTGATGAGATATCTAACTCTTACATTTGCAGTGGAGGATATTTTTTCAATATTCCATAGTTTTCAACTTCGCCATAAAGCTTGCTTTAGTTCTTTGCTTTTGTGACTCAAGACGTTTGCAAGCACAAAACGCAGCAAATAAATCGCAGAAAATACTTGTCTTTATAAAGACTTTTAACCATTTACCAGTTTAACCATTAAAATTAGCAGTATAATTTACTGGAAAAACTAGCGTGACATGTGTCAGTCTCCTCAGGAGAAAACGTTTCTTGCTACACTCTCTGTGTGATACCCGCATCCTTTTGCATGGGGAGGAGTGCAGCAAGAAACGTTCCCTCCAGGAAGTGCATGATAATTCACTGTTATTCAGTTACTGTGACGTCACATTCCTTTTCATGTGAAAACTGTCACATTCCTTTTAATATTAATGTCACAGTCTTTTGAAGGTGACGATAAAATTTAGCCCGCATATTCTGGCCTATTCACGTTGAAAAGAAAGTGACATTACATTTTAAACAATGTGACACTTTTTACATGAAAACGAACGTGACGCCACAGTAATTGAATAACAGTGAACATGTGACACATGTCACACTTGTTTTTCCAGTGAACCAGAGGAACGTTAAATACCACGCACACAGAAAATGCTTTCTTTAATTTTAGAAAACTGAGGATAAGAAATTTTTTACATACGTGTAAAGAAATTTTCATTCACTGGACGTAAATCTTCCTTCCGATCAGAAAGTTTTTCTCTGTTACATTGTCTTCGTATTAGTGAAAAATTCATTGGAATCAAAGAAACTAGTTTCTAGAACTGGATGACGGGGCAGCGGGCACGAGAGGCAGAACGTCGAAAGGCGAGTTTCCATGAGCTTCCCGAAGCGCACTGCACACCGCCCATCCTGCTGGCCGCTCGATCACATGCCTCATGACTCGGCAGCAGCGCTACTCCAGGCGAGACGAGGCCGGGGACAGATTCGCTAACGATGAGCGCAGCGGGCGCAGCACACGCCTGCCTGCTATGGCAGGAGCTCATGACGACGGAAACGAATTGCAGCGTGAATAAAGCCCTTTCCGGCACTGAGTGGGGAACATGCATCACGCCCATCAAGCCGTTCGCGAGGTAATTGAAAAGGGAAACGCGTTAAATTCCCCTCGCCTCCACCACGCGGCGGCAGCCCGAGGGCGAGCAGGGCCACGCCCCCGCCGCGGGGAGGACGGTTGGTACAACTTCTTTAGCGGACGTGTCGGGAGAGTGGGGAGAAGTGAGAGAGAGAGAGAGAGGGAGAGATGGGGCAGAGGAAGAGGCGGGGGAGAAGAAGCCAGGAAGCGATCATACCTACCACCTCGGTCGCTCCCACTCGCACACCAGACGCTACCCGACCCGACGACGCCTTCATCTCACTCTAAAAGCCACCGTCACCGGCCGTAACGCCCAGCTGTTACCTTGCGGCAGAAGCCGACGAATAGGCGCAGAGAATTGGAATAGAAAGGGAGCGAGAAGAGAGAAAGGGGGAAGAGGTGGGGGGAGATATCGAGAACGCAAAAGTAAGCGGGGGAATCTGGAAAGTGCGCGTCCAATCGAACGAGGAACAGTGACGAGGCAGTTTTGGGGAGTCTCGCAAAGCAACAGGCACTTATTACGAGTTAATAGACAAGGAAATCTGCCCCAATCACGCCACGCCCCATCATAAGCCCTGTGTGACGGCATGGCCACGGCTCGCCGAAGACAGTCCGCTCTTCTCTCCCCCCGCCCCCCTCCCCCTCCCTCCCCCTCGATCCGGTCGTAAAACGCGCTACTTGTAACGTGGTGCCACGGCGAACTTAAAAACAAGTGTTCTTTGTAGAATTGGGTTAGTACAGTCACATACCAAGTATATGTAGAACCACCATTTTAAAAAACGAATTTACTTCATATGACAACAAATATTCATGGACGCGGGTCACGAAGAGCTCGGATACAAATTAAACTAAAAAAAAAATGGATCAATTGCTCTCATCCTCATCCAAGATCAAGGGTCATCGACGGCAAACGCTGCGTGCGCCGCACAAGTGGGACTCTCGCGTGCTCTGACGCGTAGCCTCATCACTCTTACCAAGCGGATTAATGTGGAAATTATATGTATATTTTTTACATGGATCTGGCTTCTACCCAAAGGCAACCGAAATATACAAGAGACGAATATTTAATTTTTAAAAAAACCTCGCTACTTTCACTCCCATTCATCTCAGGATATCACCTGAAAGTGATTCTCAAGCTGACAATTATACACTCAGGAACCAGCACAGCCCTAAGAGGAAATGCCTAAAAAAACCAGCCCCCGTGCTTTCTGTTAGAGAGGCGCCCCGCCCGCCCCCACCAAACCCCTCCTCAGGGCCGAGGCATCAGCCGCTTCCTCCCTAGCGGGGCCAGACACTGCCCTGCCATCCCAGCCCCTGGTCAGGCAGGCCAACGTTATAATATAATCCCACTTCCGGTACCGAACAAGGGGCGGCCTGCGCACGGGGCGCTGTCTGCTGAGGGATTACGGAACTACAGGACAAACGCGGCCCCCAAGGAATTAATAACAACGGGGAGAGGCGGGCGGCGGGCCGGCGATTAAGGTGTGACGCTCGGGACGCTTATTAAACCTCGCCGAGGCGCGTCGGCGCCGCCGCACCGGCCGTGGAGGGGCAGCACGGCGCCTGCGAACCCCGGGGTAGGCCACCAGCCAGACGCAGGTGCCCGACGGGCCTGCCCACCTTCACAGGGACCCCGCCACATGGACCCCCCGAGCCGGGGGCGCCTGCGAACCTCGGGGTAGGCCACCCGGTGCACCCACGTGCATGGCGGGCCCGCCGACTCGCTGGGCGGTCGGACGTCGGACCGCGTAGCAGCAGCGGCGCCGTACCCCGTGCCGACCCCACCCCACACGTCGGAGCTGACCCAGCTTCAGCGAGAGGAAGAGCCACGTAGACACAATTTCGAAACTGGGACGTCGATTTTATATTCATGTTTTTTTTTTTAAGACAAGATCAGTAACGAGACTTTATTTTCAAAGGAAAATGATACTTGTCAAAAAGTTATTTAATTGCTTAAATGTCAAGGTAAGTTTGTGCTTAGTACCCTTTTTCTTTTTTTTTTTTTAAGAAAATCCACTTCTATTTTTTAAATACACGTATAGGCCTATGTGAATTTTTTTAATGCGGGTTTGTCCAAATTACTGCCCATACTACTTCGGTCAGACAGGACCACGCTTGGGAAAATGCTAAGGCTCCCGTAATGAACCCGTCCTCAAGCTACCTCATTGCGAACTGTGTGTGAGCCGGGTGCGGCTCGCTTGGCTAGATCCAATCAAAGAGTAGGAGGGCCTGGTGCCTGGTCTGTGCCTGGGCTCGCTGCTCGGCTCAAGCTCACGATACACCACACCGCCAAACGCGGCCACGCCTGCCTAACACAGCGCAGATGCCAAGAACCGTCTGTAAAAGTTTTTTTTTTCTTCTTTTTTTTTACTATTACTTTTAAATTGTTTAATTTCATAACTTACTTGCACTCGTAAAAAAGGATTTTAATGCATATTCAATAACATCAAAAATACTTAAAGGTGCAAAACATTAATTCCTTGGGACGTATTCCTGCCTGTCCAGGGGCATGAAAATTTACATTCAAACACGTTTTAAAAGGCATAAAATCCTACCTTTTTTTTACAAGTGCGTACGAAGACTAATTAAGGTCAGCTGAAATATGTGCCAATAGTATTAGCTAGACACGCGCAATTTGGAGCTCCTTTCGTCGCTGTGTACGACGAACGCTTCGCCCGGCGTTACGGCTTGGGTCGTGAATCCGATACAAAGGGCGACTACAATAAGTTGCCGGCCTGCTCTCCGCTCGGCTAGTCCGGCGCGGCGCACAGCGCGCTCCAGCAGCGGAACGGCTAATCTATTTATCAGTCCCTATAGAGAGGACGCGCCTCACAAACAAAACAATCGATTGGAACGCCTCGGCGCGCTGGCGAAAATTTATCGGAATTTTATACTTTCCGCACGCGGCCGTCGACTTCCTCTTATTGACGTGGTCAGAGGGGAAGCCCACGGGGCGAAACTGGACGATGCCTGGGTATTCTTCCACTGCAGACTGTAAACAAAAGCGCTGTTCTATACGGAACTCCTTCAAATAATGGGACGCACAGTTAAAATATTCCCGGCCACATCACCTGGATAAAACAAAGCATAGGTTCAACGCCTCTGCAAGGGCATGAACAGGGTCGAACGCGTTAGTTTTCAACACCCTTCAATACCTTTATCGCCTTCACAGGAACACAACACACCCAAAATAACTATTAACACCCCTGTGAAGCTTAAGGTATAACGTCACATTTTTGTTTCACCACCGATGTTCGTGAAGAGGGCAGAAGCGCCGCGCAAGGTCACTGGCCCCAAGCATGTCCATGTCGCTGGTGGCGACGGCTCCGCTCCGCGCTGCGCGTCCGTTCTAATTTTTGGCGAGCATCTGCGGCGGTCGGTCATGCAAACGACATGCAAAGCGTTAGGAGGGCGGCAGAGAGACGGCCGCCGCCGCCGGCCGCCGCTCGAGCGTACGAGCACATGGGGGGCGCGGCAGGCCATGCGCGGATCCAGCGACAGGCCTTTTGCCCCATGGCTCCTCGGTAGCCGCCTGAAAGGTAGGCAAAAAGTACTACTTTGCCCCTGTAAGTAGGCAAAAAGTACACTGGTAAAACAAATGTGCAATACTGCACACTTAAAGTGTGCTTCCTGGTACTTTGCGCATTTCATGGTGTTTAAACATATTGCACACTACGTGGTGTGCAAAGTTTAGACGTTTGGCAAGTGTGCAAAGTTTGGACACTTGGTTGTGGAAAATTCTTAATCATAGTATAGCAAAAGGTATACCAAGTGTCGAAATGTTGCACACTACGTGGTGTGCAAAGTTTAGACGTTTGACAAGTGTGCAAAGTTTGCACACTTCGTGATGTTTAGTTTTGCTCGACACCAGGAAGTGTGCAAAGTTTGCACATTTGAAAAGCACGCCAATTGGTGTGCAATATTCTACATTTGTTTTACCAGTGTACTACTTTGCCCCAAAGGCTGGCTCTGGATCCGCCAATGCGGCAGGCAGGGAACAGCGGTCGGGTGGCAAAAGGCATTTCGTTCTTAAAATTAAATCGAAGACTCAAAAGACAACGTGTTTGTGCTGACGGCCGCTCTAACTGTAAACTCTAAATATATTTAGATGATTTTGTGCAAACTTTTGTACAGAGCTGAATATTCCATTCTCGCCGCACAAATTTGTGCTCAAAAATGATTGACAAAAGCGTGAAAAACAACGCAAAAATTAGTGAGAAAGATTGGGTCGTGTAACTTGGTGCAAATAAAGGATACAAATACAGTTAGTGAGTGGAGAGCACTGTCTCCAAATGTCCAACCGTATAGGCAAGTAAGTACCATGACGGTAGCATACTGAGTTGGCAGTGTAACGACAAATGAGGTCAGTCGTTTATTGATACACTTAGCTCAACAAACCTCCCCCACTTACCACACGCTGGCAGCCATAGCAGTGGGAAAACGGCGGAGTGGAAGGGGTAGAAACAAACTTTGCGGGGCAAATTCGCAAATTTGCT
Organism: Frankliniella fusca; assembly: GCA_029379305.1. Lineage (NCBI taxonomy): Eukaryota > Metazoa > Arthropoda > Insecta > Thysanoptera > Thripidae > Frankliniella > Frankliniella fusca. The sequence continues at coordinate 891,842 of JAHWGI010001430.1, read as the reverse complement.
TTCCGGTGGGGCTTCCCGGGAATGTCAAGTAGGGCCAAACAGGATCGAACGATAATATTACTTCCGCGGTGGTGCGCGTGGCCTCCCTCGCTCTCTCCGCTTCTCACTTTCACTGCCGCACGCGCCCGCACGCGCCCGCACGCCCACGGGCACACTCCTCCCAGATGTTAGAGGGAAACTAAGCGAATGAAGACTTCAAACGATCTGCCTTGGGCATAAGCGATCTTTCGTTCCAACCTGGCCTGCTGACTTGATTCCGTCCGCGGGGCAAAGGGCAGAGATCAGAGACAGAGATAGAGGGGGGAGGGGTGGGGTACTTGCTAAAAAGGGGACGGGTGAGGAGAGAATCAGAGCCGTGGGCATCGTCTCTCAACTGACAATGAGTGCTACACTTCTGGCGTTTCAAGGGTGATAGGGAATGATAAGAAGTGACGGCAGGGAAAGGTTACAATGCATTTATGATCTTGACTAGACAAGACAGAATGTGAATAGGCGATTCGTTCATCAGTCTGAGCGGGGGAAAGTGTAAAAATGACGTTAGTTCTTTTAGTGTTTCTAAACTTTAATATATTCAATAAAATATAACTAGGCTGATCATACTGATCATAGGCTTCGCCAGCCTTTTACTTCTTCATAAATTTAATATAAACAAACAAGAAGAAAAAAATCCGCTTAAAGTAAGAGCCCTTTTCTAATATCAAACGTTGATATTAGAAGTTAGGACTCGTTCTGAACACAGTAGGTTTTAGTAGTTAGTGTGTAAAGAATGAGTAAAAAATAAATTGAATATTGCTTTTCCCTAATAAAGTAAATTTCACTTAACTCTCAAATCTTAGTCCGAACTGTGCCAAAACTACTTGACACACAATTAATGGCTGTTCCAAAAAAAAACTAAGTATGTGGTGAAGGATTGTACCATAAGGTATATGGTTTTCAAGATTCTGATGGTGAGAAACCAAACTCACTAAAACCAAACTAACCTAACCTAACATATCCTGCTTTCAATCTTGTGGGTCCCTTCAAACTACTCTTAAAATGATTGATACAAACAAATATGGACTTCACAGAGAGTAAGGAAACAATATTGCAGTTGTTTTGTGTAGCAATCCATTCCAACCACTTTCTTCTCAGTGTAACATCTTTTGGAAGACTGAATAAATAATAAGAAAAGATTGAAACAGTTTAACTTTTTACCTATCCTGAGGTGAGGCTTGGAAAGAGTAATGTTGGGCCTGCCCGCCCTTCACCACGAAACGAATAGCAGAAGACAACGAGACGAAAGAGACATAATGACGCCCACACAAGGGAAAAAATTATGTGTAATTCGTCACTTCATTTCATTAAAATGCATCATTACAATACATTTAACTTTTTTTTATAGATAAAACACTCTGTCAAAACAATTGTAACACATATTTGAACGACATCTTACATAATTTCTACTATTTCTTCTATTCTTGTTGTTAATCATGTTGCTAAAGGTTGGTCAGCCCGGAATGGACAGCCGAGTAGCTCAAGCCGTTACATACCTTTACTTCAAGGCTCAGCCAAAAATTGAGCGGTGTGAAAAAAACATTCTCACTGGTTAACCACTCGTTCGGTCAGAAAGCTATTCAAAATAAACATGTCTGAAAACAGAGACATTTACAGGGTGGAGTAGCGCGCAGCGAGTCAGCAGCTTTTCTCCGTGACTTGCACGAGGCAGGAGGGAGAGGGGGACCCGGGGACCCGCGGCCCGGGGAGTTTCCCCAAGTCCGTACGGGCGTGAACACGGCCCGGGCCGGGGTGCGGCGTGCCGGGGGCGCAGGCGGGGCGCAGGCGGGGCGGAGGCGGAGCAAACGTGCGGCAAAGGAGGGGCAGAGGAAGGGTAGAGGTGGGGTAGAGGAAGGGATGCAGGCGAGGCGGAGGCGGGGCGGAGGGCGGCGAGGCGGGGGATGCGCCTCCAAGTAGCGAGCTGCTGCAGCCGCGGCTCCTAGCGCATCGTTAGGCGGGCAGTAATTTGTGTGCACCTTTGTGAGCACTTTCAGCAGCTGCTGGCCTCGGGGGTGGGAGGGTGGGGAGGGGGGCACTGGGTGGTACGGGGCGGTGGCAGCGGTGGGGTGGAGGCCGACAGCCGAGCTGACAAAAAGAGAGGCGCGTCGCCGTCGTTGCGTCAATTGGTTGTGTCGTTCTTTGACACCTGCCTCAGCTGCTTCCACCTCCTTTGAGGAGAAGCTAAAAAGAAACGAAGGCGTACGTAGCAAGAGGAGATGTGAACAGCGGGGACGTGTCGGACACGGTGAAAGAGCATAAATTTGTTACGCTTCGAACGTTGCAAAGTATCCTCGAGTAGTTCAAATATGTTTTATAATTAACTATGTGCAAAATATGTTGAAATTTACTTGCTCGTCAATAAAATGCAGGTCAGTACGAAGAACTTGTACCGTCAACATTTTGGAATTGTGTAACGAATCGCTTCATGGACACGTCTCCCGTGAAACCTAAAACTTTTTACGACTGTGGCAATGTTGGCAACAAATGTGTAACTGTTTTCTTTTTCTTTTTTTTTCCTTCAAACCCTTTGCCAAAAATCAGCGGAATGATAAACAAATCAAATGAGCTCACGAAGCGAACTGAAGCAATTTTCGTACGCCATGCCAGCTTTGTTCCCGCTGGCTCATATCTCTCCATGTTTGTTGAGTGACATGCACTGACTCTGCGGCACAGATCTGGTGAAGCGCTCAGTTTTACCAGAGCGATATTATTGTTCGGACGTTATTGATGATCTTTTTCTGCGCCCGGCAAAACGAGCAGAGAGAGGGAGAGAGAGAGAGAGAGAGAGAGAGAGAGAGAGAGAGAGAGAGAGAGAGAGAGAGAGAGTTGTAAAGGCGGTGTAAATGGGAGTGTGCTCGGTATCGAGAGAGACGCACAACCAAGGTTTGGTTCCTACTGTACGATTCTCTCCCTCCCTTTCTCCCTCTTTGTCAACGCGAGTGTGAATGTGTGGCGAGCAGATAATGGAGGGCGGTATGCGGTCCGACACAGCAGCCATTGGACATATTGCTCAGTAATCTGTTGACACATGGCCAGGGCCAGGGCAGAGCCGAGCAGGGCTGGGCAGAGCCGAGCAGGTCTGTTAGGGAGGGCAGCACGCTCGGCCATCCAGACCGGACCCGAGCCCGAGGGAGCCCAATCGAGGGAGCCAGTAGAAACTCCCGTGGCCCGGATGATCCCAAGTTCGTTCCGCCCCGAGCAGGGGAGCGCGAGACGGCTTGGCAGTTCTAAGAAACTCGATGCTCGTATGATACTCATTCACACATCGCGCTCGCGCACCTGTTCGGTTGCAAGAGGAATTGGTCCCAAACTAAACCAATATACACAAAACACAGTTCTGTCCGCTTTCTCTGCGTAGCCAATCCCAGCGCCGACGTATCACAAAACGTGCCGAGAATAACATGTTTAAGGAATTCCATACAATTTTTAAGCAGCGATGTAGTTTTTTGTCTTTTTCTATTATTGTTTAGGTAGTACAAAACTAACTGGGAAATGTACTTTTTCGTGCGTATCACATGTCACTGGAAAAACAAGCAGATTCATGAACAAAATCGTTTCATTATGGATAATATATCACATAAATCTGTTTACTGTTCCGCATTTTTCTGCATGTATAAATTTCTGCAGATCTATGCGTAACATTCCAGAAAATTACGCAGGACTTTATTGTTCAGGAATCTGCATGTTTATCTAATTACACGTGATAAGTAGGAAAGAGTACAGCTTCGCATGCAGATATGAAAAATTCTAACGCTAACGCGTTAAACGGCCCCCTAGGTTTTAAAACTAGCCGCAGAATGAGAAAGAACTTAGGTCAGAACTATCTGTGGGAATCACATCACAAATTTTATCCGCTAAACAGAAGTCTTCTTAATTTCTGGTTACGTAACTGAATATACCACGGTCCTCCTTCCTACCCTGCGCGCCACGCGGAGGGGCAGAGGGGCCGAGCGCCCGAGCACCCAAGCACACCCAAGCCCCGAGAGCTGGCGACAATGCCGATTCGGCTTGGCTCGCTGGCACTCCTGGTCGCAGGGAAAACGTAGGCTAGACAATCCGCAGCCAGCTGGGGGAGGCGCCGCCGCCTTCGACAGGACGGAGCGCGTTTGAGGCGTGAGTGCCCAGTCCTGTCGTTTCTAGGTTCTAGGCTAGGACCTCCACTCAACAAAAGAAGGCCGGTGGCCCGGCTGGGGGAGGCGCCGCCGCCTCCGACCGAACGAGGCGCGTTTGAGGTGTGAGTGCCCAGTCCTGTCGCTTTTATGGTTCTAGGCTGGGACCTCCACTAACGCCCCGGCGACAATTTATTTTAACTGAAAAATATGTTAGACAGCCGAAATGAATGTGAAAGAGGCAGTTTCAGATATGCGGAAATCGTTTCCCAAAGTTTCAAGGAGGTTTAATCAGTAGGTAAAAAAATAAGGATTCGTAAAATTATTTACGTAAATACACACCATTTCAACAGTTCTGTTCACCACATTGAAGTCAAACTTACCAAAACATTATCTGCACGTGCAGAAACAATATTTACGCATTCAGTTCGACTTGTCAACGTTTTGATAACTTTATACAATGATTTAAAGTCGCGAGGTGGGAGCCTCAGCCCCCGGCCGTGGCGGCTATGGGTGGGGAAGGCCGGCGCGGGGCCGGCGACACGGCGCCTCACGCGTCCACCTCAAACCAACCTAGAATATATTTGGCAAGTTTTTAATTTAATGACGACGTTAAGTTATGTTGCAGGCCTTTAGCACACAGCTATGGAAGCCACTACACATTCACAAGGAACACAGAGGCAGACACAGAGGCAAATCGTGAATTTTATCCGTCTCACATTTCCAACTCAAACATGGCGCCGAACGGGCCAGCTGTAAACAACGCGCTTGGCAACCACTAAATTCAACCACCAGGCATGAATTAAAGGGTTCTAGTTTCAAATTTGCCACACACTTACCATAAAATGAAATAGAAATTAAAGATATTAGGTCAAAACTCTCTGTGAGAGCCCAAATCGTGAATTTTATCCGCCTCATATTTAAGACACAAACATGGCGCCGAGCGGGCCAGCTCTAAACAACGCCGGCTTGGTGTCCACTCAAACCAACACAAAATATATTTTGCTAGTCTTAGATTAAGTAACTACGTAAAATGATGTTGCAGGCCTTTAGTAAACAACGGTGCAAGCCTCCACGCATTAACACGGAACTCACGGGTTGTCTTATTTGTATCTTTCAGTGAAAACATGAATTGAGGATTTACTCTGAGGTTGGCGGTCTTGTCACAAGCCCCGCCCACGGCGAAATTACAGTCCCAGCCAACAATCAGGAGCCGCGGCGGCTAGCTAGTGGTCACGTTTGAAAGTCTCCTGGTGGTGAACCCTTTTACATGGCGTGAATCTGCAACGATTCTGACGTGACCACTCCTTGCGTTGACACTTTTGGATATCGAGGTACAAAGCAACAGGCGGACGTTTTTATTGGCTGGATTTTCGCGCGAAACATTTCTATTGGGCAGAGCATTTTGGAGGGTGTCGATTTTGGCTCGGCACAGGGTGCTCGGCTCGCAATTACCATAGAAACTGACGATGCAAACTGACTTTATGCAAAACTGGACAGACAGTTTGACATCAGACCTGTCTGAAAAATTTTCTAATTTTTCGTTGTATTTTTCATTGTAATTTTGTACGATTCGGCTCGGCACGATTGGCCGCGGCCATAAGGGGCCATCGTCAAGAATAAATAAAATTAAAAAACTCACGGGCGTGAGCAATAGGCACCCCTAACGGGGGCCTAAAAACCTGTTGGATGATAAGAATTTATTGAGTAGAGAAGTGTGTTTCTATCAACGATTTTGAACGCCAATAATCATATCACGGCCGGCAAGTTACCGAGCCAGCCCGGCCCAGACTTCTCTCTCACTCTCTCACCCGGCCGGCCGGCCCATCAACCTCTTCGCGGCAGCCAGTGCCATTGTGCAGTGGGGGCGTGTGGGGGCGTATCGCATGTGTGAACAAGGCACTCGAGGGCGGGGCGAGGCGGGGTCGAGACGGGGCACGACGGTATGCAAGTCCTCAGCGGGCTCCCTCTCCCACCTCATGCAGCAGTGTCGCCCAGGTCTGCCCTACCACCCCGCTCCCCTGCGTCCCTAGGGGCTCCGCCCCACCCCGCCCAGGACCGCCCCGGACCCAGCAGCAGAGCACAAAGACCTTTTGTATGACTCTATATTTTATGGGTCACTAGTAGAATGAATAGGCGCCGAGCGACAGCGCAGCGCCGGGCTGTAGAGTAGGAACACTGCAGCTGTCAAACTGCTACCGACACTCGGCTCCGTGACGAAACTCAAGGCCGAGAAAATACCACGCAAGCGAGGAACTCAAAAGCCACAAACCAAAATAGACAGAGTCCGTATTGAACCGAGGATTGCAGGATGGCGAGTCCGGCAGGCTAACCACTTGACCAGAGCAGTCGAGTGTCTTAGAAATGGTAGGGTGGTGTGCTTTGGTGCAGGCGATTCAGTGTGGCACCTGAGAGGGTGCGCTCTCTTATTTTCTTTTGGTATGAAAAAGCGGGCATAAACATTTGTGATTTACTCTTTGGCATTAACACCAGAAAAAAGAAAAAGAAAACATTCGTGTTTGTTAGAAGCACATTTATTGAGAAAATGCATCCGCACTGTAAAAAATCAGTCTTGGATTCGGAGCTTGTCACGGCGTTCCGTACCCCATTTTTCGGAAAGGGAGTACCTGGTCACCGTACCTACCATTTTTACATGGGCTAGCATAGGGAAAGGAGTACGGATCGCCGTTATCAGTCCGTTACCAAAACGGAAACTGCCGGACACAAAATTAGCGGTAACTTTTCCGTACCTTGGCACCGTACCCACATTTTTTTTGCATGGGCTCTTATGGAAAGAGGGTACGGAACCAAATGTACGGAGACACCGTAATCTAAATAAACGGTATATTTCCGTATGGGCGACCGTGATTTTTTTTTTTTTACAGAGCGCTATGTGTCATGCATACGACGATAAATTAAAAGAATGTGCCACCTCTTAAGGCTTTGACCTACCGCAAGATTTTCAGATTTATTTGCACGTGTCGTGCAAAGCTTTTTGCTGTGGGGTTCGGTTGGGCAGGGGGCGGGGCCGGAGGCCGGAGGCGCAGACAGTGCTTTTGTCTCGCACACGCGTCTCCGTTTGACGTGCGATTTGACGTGCTGCTTCTGCCCTTTCGGGCGGGCCGGGCTGGAGAGGGACGGAGGGTAGGGGAGTGAAAGGGGGCCAAGAGGGTAGGTCCGTAAAGCACGTAGCACGGCAGGCCTGGCGGGCGCAGCGGAGGTAGCGCGATATGTCGTGTTCGCGTCGAGTCAGAACACGGTAAAAACGAGTCCCGGGATTCCCAGGAGAGTTGGAATCCCAGTGGATGTCCTGGAAAAAAGCAGCTTTTCCCAGGAGTTTTTCCTGGAAAACCCAGGACATCCCCTGGGAAAGATGATACCTCCTGGGAATGTGCAAATTCCCCTGGGAAACCCAGGACTCGTTTTTGCCGTGAATGCGCTCTTTCGTCAGTGCAAAAGTTGCTCTAGTCGGTAAGGGAGGCCGCGGGGACCGGCATGAGGTGTTTAAGTGCCGTAAGAGTGCGGCGGGCTAGAGGGGAGGGGGGGGGGTGAATTCAAAGGACAAGAGTGAATTAGATCGATGCTAATCCACCTCGCCCATCGCGTGCAAATTACGATCATCGTCATTCCACAGCACGTTAATCACCACTACCCGGGCCGGAGCGGGCGAAGACGACTGCCGAGTCGTAATGGAGCTCGGGGGCCTGACGAAAGCACTTGGTCACTGACACGCGCTGACCAATTAGGCGGCAAAGGATCAGTATGGGCAAATTGCAGTGCTGAAAAAAACATTCCTCCCCCCCCCCCCTGAAAAACAGCGTAAGCTCAATATTGCTCCATTGAGAGTTGTATATTTAACTTAAATTGAGGGATTGATTGAGGCGCGTAGATTCGAAACGAGTGCGAGAAAGATGGCAGATAAGAGGAGTGATAGAGATAGAGAGGATGAAACGCGGTGGGGCGGAGGAGGGAGGTACAATCAGCTTTGATGTCCATCATCACACACCCAGAGGCTAATAAGGCGGCCCAGGCCGCATGCTAATGCACGGCATCAAATCAAGGCTTCCAGGGAGCGCGCTGGAGAGCAGGGAGGTAAGGGCAAAGGCAAGGGCATGCGGGGGCCGCGTCAAACAGCGGGGAGAGACCAGGGGCAATGCTACCCCACACGGGAAACGGGCAAACTGATTGCAAAGAAACTTATATAGTTTCCGGCAGTGCAATAAAAATCCTGCTTTTTGTTTTCTTTATCATTGGGTGTCTTCAAGTGTTATTGAGTGCTGTCAAAAGACAACAACGAAGTGACTTATTCGCACGATGGTGCGATATTTCGCGCCAGTGGGGGCGAATAAATAACACCATGAACATTATCAAACATTAACAAGTAGTATATGAGAGGCGTTATGAGCACTATTGATTAAAGTGGGTGTGGAGAGAACAATGTTGCAGGTAAGTTAGGATTGAAAGGGCTCGTGCAACTTACTTTTTTATTGGGAGTTCGCCGGGCGCTAACAAGGATGCACTATCTAATCAATGTACAGTCCTTCGAAACATGCGCATAAGCACCTCCCCCTACCCCCCTACCCGCCCACCTCACCTCTCCCTGCCCCATGGATTGCCAGCACTACTGCAGTGTTGATTTGCCGCGCGCAAGGCAAACTTGTCGCCGGGCAGGTAGTCGCAAATAAGGCCGAGGCAGGAGGTGCCTGCCGGGGCCGGGCGGGCCGGGCCATGGTATGGACAGCACGGGCCGGGCCGGCCGGGCTCGCCGGTGCGCAGCGGGCCGAGGCGGAGCGGGGCGGGGCGGGGCGGGGCAAGACAAGGCGGGGCGGGGCCGTAGCGTGACGTGGACATCGTTAGGGGCTGCAGGGATTTGTTGACCTGCGCGTCATTAAACGGTGGTTTGTGTCGGAGGGACGGCCGCGGTGGAGCGAAGCGGGCGGGAAGGGGCGGGGCGGGGGCGGGGCGGGGCGGGGGCGGGGCGGTGGCGGGGAGGGCGGGACTGGCCTGGCCAGGCCGGGCGACCGTCTTCGTGGTCAACACAATTATCTTTCCTGTCAGGCCGGTGCGGTGGTGGCCTATTTGCATTTGACGCTTTACTCAGCTAACTCGCCATCTTTTCCTATAGAACAATATTAAATGCCTTTTCTTTTTTATTCCTGCGAGCGTATCGTTTCAGCGCCCCTGCTGCGGCCGCCTGATGGCTATATTTTTCTGAGCAACATTGACTCACGTCTCATTTACCGATTACAGCCCCCCCCCCCCCTAAAACGAATTCTATAAATTCCCCGAAATAATATTCTTGTTCCCTACACCCGCTCGAGTTGAAGCTGCTGAAGGCGTTCTGCCCGCGACCGAGAGCCATTTTCACTTGACTGAGCTGCCACCACTGGCGCCACCACTGGCGCCGGGGCACGACTGGCACGGATCCCGGCGGCCCTCCGGGTCCCTCTGGGTCCCTACCCCAACCCCTACCCCAACCCCCCTCACCTCACCTTGCCCTGGGACGGATCGACTGGGATCATCCCAATCCTCTCCCTGGGGTCATCACCGTCCCCATCAGTGCCTTCTCCTCTTCCTTTCTCTCGTCGCCCTCTCTCTTGCACTCACACTGGCAGCGCACCATTCTCTCTTCCTTGCAGCCGACCCTAGTTCGTCCGGGCGGGGGCTGTCGTTCCAGATTCCATCAGCCACAGAGCTTGTGGGCTTGCGCACGAGCAGGCCTACCCGCGCTGCCCGAGTATTCCCGCAGCAGTACGCCCGGTAAAGATAGGCAAATATTTCAAGAAACCTTTGTATACTTGACGCATACCACACTAAGCACTCGTGCGGGCCAGGTTTGCGGGTGAGTATTGCGGGTCTGTCCGGTGTGGGGCGGGGCGGGGTGGGGCGGGGTGGGGCGGGGCGGGGTGGGGCGGGGTGGGCGGGTTGGGGCGGGGCGGGGTGGAGCGGGGCGAAGGCCCTGCCCTGCAAGGCACGCAGTGATGTGTTCCCACGTCATGCCACCCCGCACCGCGCCGCACCACTCCTGAGCTGATGAACCTCTGAGCCTTATGAATACTAATGCCCGGCCCGGCCCTGCGCCGCTACCAACCTGAAAGGACAGGCTACGGGATCTGCTCAATCTAATTTGACCTGTGCCACACATACACGGGTAAAAACCATTTCTAGACACGCACCCCCGGTAACGCTGTAACCGCTAATCTCTGCTTTAATTAAGATTTGATAACTTTATGTACTCTCTTCGATCGAATCGTACGCAAGTATATCTGACAGGTTAATTTTTTTTGGAAAGGGTTTCAACAGAATTCCGTTTTTCCTCCTGGCCATTTCACGACATAAACTTGAAATATCGTAGATTTTATATCGAATAGATTTTATTGTAGACCGCAGTCGACTCGACCGCAACGACACGCGCAGCAGTCACTCCACACGGCTGCCTCTCCGATATATATACCGCCATCAGTTCGGTGTGTTTCGGTGCAGAAAGGCGAGTCGCGGGTACGAGGCCGGTGCGGTCCGATCGTCCGCAAGGAGTCGTACTGTAGAGAGCAGAGGCAGTGGGGGGGGGAGAGGCGCACCCACGAGGGACCCCGGAATGGACCCGGACGGCCCCGCGGAGGACCCGGATGGACTCGAAATAGACTCGGACAGCGTCCGTGTTGGGGCGGGGCGGGGCGGGGCGGGGCGGGGCGGGCCGGGCCGGGCCGGGGCGGGGCGGGGCGGGGCGCGGGGCGGGGCGCGGGGCGGGGCGGGGCGCGGGGCGGCTGCGGACCAAGGGGCGTGCCATGCGCTGTCGCGGCCCCGGCCAACCGAACCGGACAGGCGGCAGAATGAGAACTCCTCGCTCTTAGCCCCTCCCCCAATCACTCTTAGTAGCCCGCACACACACACTACAGGCCCCGCCGAGAGCCCTGGCGAAAGCCCTGGCGAAAGCCCTGCCGGAGGCCCTGCTCAGCGGGTAGGGAAGGGTACAGACCACATGATGCAGACCAAAAGGCCCTGACCCGACGCGCCACCTCGCGTCGCCCGCAGGTTTCAGCTCAGCAACCCTTCTCCTGCACGCTCGGCTTACCGACTGGCTTCAGAAACCTTTTCCACGGCCTGAGCGCCGTTTGGTTTTCGGGCGTGTTTCCGTTCAGTATCATACATTGTAGTAACGTTTGAGCCGAGCCCTGCGCCGCTGCGCCGCGCCACGGACGAGCAGTTAGGTCCAGGCCCCGCCACGCTTCGAGGCAATCGCCGTCCAATATTAAAGAGGCCTAGGGCGGGGGCGGCGCCGCGAGATGCTGGCCACACATTCAGAACACATATTCTCGAGTGCCGTATCAAACGAGGGGTGTCTTACTCTTTAGATGGGCGCGAGCGCACATTGATTTTAGGCTTGTATTGTAATTGGAAAGAAAGCTTGATCAAACTGAAAAGAAGACTGTCTTTTCTTTTCCTTTTTTTTAAATTATTATTTTTTGTTAAAATATATAATTTTATTAAAGGGAGCAGTTTGAGATTTTCAGATTTTAAGGTGCTAAAAATTTATTTTTGTCGTAAAATTATGTGACTGTAAAGGGATTGGAAAATGATAGGAACGCAGGGAGCAAACTACTTGGAGGGAGTGAGAGTGAGGTGCTCCTCTTCAAGACACTTCAGAATTTGTTTTCTTCAATGGTTTTCTTTTTTCTTTTTATTTACTACTATAGGTACGCCCGCAACCGGTATAAAATATCAAAACGACGCGGTGCGCGTAAGCTAGTAACATCAGTCCTTCTACAATGATTTATAATGGACGCACGAAGCCTGAGTTGCAGCCACGAATCCACAACTGATGGTAAAGTAGCAACAATTCTATTGAATGGTGTATTTGTGGGGCGTGAGAGTAGAGAAGAGGGGTAGGGGTGGCAACGAGACTCATGAAAGAGAAAGGGGCTGGAATTGTCGCCCCCCCCCCCCCTCACACCTTGCCCAGCTCACGCCTCAGAGCCTCGCGTCCATCAGATTGGTATAGGGTCAAGGGTTCGCAACGGTATTGGTGAGAGAAGGGGGCGGGAGGAGGAGGGGGCGAAAAGGGGAAGGGCAAGGAGGTTGGTAAATATGGGTAAGGGGCAAAGAATTGGAGAGAAAGGGATAAGGTCTGCGAAGGGGTAGGGACCGTAGGGGGTCAGGTAGGCATGGAGGGTAGGAGGTGGAGGTGCAGTCAAAATGGTGGGGCTAGCAGGGGGTGATAGCAAGAGGTACAAAGTAGGGGGGAGGGGCTACGCGATGGGAACAGGGGACACGGTGGGGCTATGGGGGATGGGAGAACAGGGGGCAAAGGGGGATAGAGGGTAGGGGAAAAACTAAAAGCGTGGGGGAGCAAGGGGGGTGGGTGTGCAAGGGGGTCGCGATCAGAGATAGCGCGGCATCGCCCCGCCGCCAGCTCGCCGACCAATTCACGAGTTCCCGATGCCCACTCAATAATTCCGCGAGTGATTGCCGGGGCCGAGCCACAGCTCGCCTCGGCCACTGCCGCCCCGCCCCGCCCCGCCCCGCCCCGCCCCGCCCCGCCCCGCGGCCCACTTTCGACCTCGGCCGGCGCAGCGCGGCGCAGCGCGGCGGGACACCCGAGCAGCACTACGCCCGGGATGGGGGTTGGGCCGCAGACGGTGGCAGGCAGGGCCGGGCAGGGCGCACCCGTTCCACACGGCCCGCCCCGCTCCACCCCACCCTGCACCACCCCAGGTGGGTGGTCCCGTGATTCTTCGAACCGTTACGCACGTTTACATACTGTTGGCAAACGCGGCACACACATAACAAATTCGACGGCTAGTATGCCTGATCCTTTGATGTGTCAAAACGTCGAACTGATATGCACTCTTGCCCTTTCGTGGACAGACACTTTTCGAGGTAAGGGAGGGAAATAACGAGCTAACTCACACTGCATGCGCATTTGAAAATATCGGTAATAAAGTTAAAAGCACACGTGCTTTACACTGATGATTATCGAAAGGTTGCCTTAAAATATTTTTTAAGTGATCTGAACTTAAAAGCGAGAAGATGCGGGAAGTCACAGAGGAGACCGAGCACCCACACTCAAACCCACTGGCTGACTGGAAAGTTTAGAGGCTGCGCGAAGCAAAGCTTTTGAAACTGGGGAATCCAAGCTGCGCGTCGCATATAACTCTGATCCGCCAGTACGCCTCCTATAACACCCGCCCTCTTTCAGGGGGCGGAGAGGGCAAGGAGAAAAACTAGAGAGTGGCGAGTAAAAAGCTCTCGTACCGGTCTGGCTGAGAGGAGAGGGTTGAACCGCGCAGCGACGCGGGCCGGGCCGGGGATGCAAGGGGATGGAGAAATAAAAGTTGGCAGTGCAAGTTGGCGCAGATCCCAGACTTTAGCAAGGGGAGGCGGGGGTGTGCGGGGTGGGGCGGCTGCCGGCGGCTGCACGAGCACACAGAGGCGGGGCGAGGTCGAGGTTGGGTGGTGAAGGGTGCGGCGACTGCTGGAGGCATGCCGGAGGCCAGGCGTGCGAATTAACGCCAGCAACAGCTGATTCCGATCTGCTGTAGAGTGCAGCAGGACCGGCAGCACCAGGGCCAGCAGCACCAGGGCCAGCAGCACCAGGGTCAGCAGAACCAGGGCCAGCAGCACCAGGGCCAGCAGCACCAGGGCCGGCAGCACCAGGGCCGGCAGCACCAGGGCCAGCAGCACCAGGGCCGGCAGCACCAGGACCAGCAGCACCAGTGCCAGCAGCACCAGGACCAGCAGCACCAGTGCCAGCTACAGGCCTGTCTTCATTACCAACGTGAAACTCACGACAGTGCCGGCTACAATCTCGGTAGACAGACAAACCCACCATACACTTGTGTAAATTGGCGGACTACAAAAACAGCCAAAATCCACTACATTTCGTTGTTTCTACACAGAGCAGATTATGAATCAACGGTCACACTTTCTGTCCTACGCTCCCTCGGATGATTCAGGAAATTCGCGTATCCCTTTCGCATCGTCATGGAAAGTTGAGCTGCAAACTGAACCTGCAAATCAGATTCAACTGTCCTCAATAATATTCTCAAAAACATTACAACTGACATCATAACGTAACGCTAGAAGCAGAACGAGAAAAACGGTACAAAGGCGATATTTTTTGGAAAGTCGACAAAGTGGATCCTAGTCACAATGTACTGAGCCTCCCGATCGCGTCCACCCCGACCCCGACAGGAGGCCGGCCGATGGACCAGCAGTGTGATTCCGAACAGTGTTAAGGGGTGTCCTCTCTCTTGCCCCGTTCTGTTACATAATATGAATCAGTTTCGCGAGCTCAACGTTAGGACCCTCGGTCCTGGCTAGTTATTTTATAATCAGAATTTCCGCGTGCAGCAGCAGATCCCGAACCGAACATGACGTCATTCCGGGTCTCGAGTTACACTTTGCTCTGCGAGTCATCGGAAGAGAGAAGGAGAGAGAGAAAGAGATCCAATACGAGGATAATGGGGCTCTTCCTCCTACTGAGCTCGCATCTCGACTGGGGTAGGGCAGGGTGGGGCAACGTGGTGGACTTTGCTGAGGGACGGGGGAGGAAAAGAGTTCCCCGCACAAATCCTCGCCTCGCCCCACCTCGGCCACATTCCGACGGCACGGCACTGCGGCGAGCAGCCCGACCTTAGGCCCGGCCCGCAGCCCCGGCAAAACTCTCAGCGGAGAGCGGGCTAAAAGCAATATAAGCTATCCAGAAAAGTACCCTCCCCCTGCCGCCCCCGCCCCGTTGGCTCTCTCCGGCCGGCCGGCCAATATTCGTCATTGGCTGATCTGTTCCATGACCGGCAGCGCCAGCGCCGGATGCAGACGGCGAAAGAATGCCGGATACCAGGCAAAAGGGGAGGGGGGGGGATATCTCCGTCCAACGTGGGGAGGAGGGAGGAGGCGGGCGGGCGCTGTGGGGTAGAGACGGGTGGGGCGCGGTGCGGGAGACTACTGGGGAAAGGAGGGGGGGGGGGGCGGCGTGGCCCAGGGGAGAGCGGCGGCGGCCGGCCTGCAAGCCCGTAGGCCAGCAGGGGCCAGGCAGTGCCGGGCCGGGGATAATAGGGGCGTAAGCGCGTGCGAAATCCCATCCATTCAGAGGAGCGTTCTTTTTCTCGAGCTGAGTGGGGAGGACGAGAGGCGAGCGAGGCAAGCCTGGTGGAGGGGCGGGGGTGGGGTGGTCGCGCCGGGGATTACAATGCCGACTTCACAATGCCCCGCCCCCGCCGCTGCATGCTGCGAGAAACAATTTGCAGCGCACACGTCCGTCGCAACGCTGCGCTGCCACCGCCCCGGCCCACCCCAACCTCACCTTACTCCGCTCCACCTCGCCACTGCGCTCCTGGACCCCGGCCGGACAGCGCTCACGACATATTTAACTGGTGGGCGAAATGGGGAAGCGCCACAAAGGCGCAACGACCCCGCGCGTACACGACTAAATGGGGCAGCAGTGTTCGGCGCGAGGGCGGGGCGGGGCGGGGCGGGGCGGGGCGGGGCGGGGATCCTCGCCACATAACCCCCTCGAGCAGCCGGAGCCATAATGAGCTCACACGGGGCGGGGCGGGGCCCCGCACCACGCGTCCCAGTGCCACTCGTACAGCCCCACAGCGTCACAACGTCTCCCCACGGCGAACACGCTGTCGGTTCTCCTTGTCTGTAGAGAGGCATAGGGGTGAGCTACAAACACACACACAGACGCTCACACTCTCACTTACAAATACAGGCAGGCATGTGTGCCCACACAGCTCGTATCAGACCACAGCAAACCTTATCACTGAGGTCCTGAGGGGACGCGGCCTCTGATTTCGGAATAATGACATGGGAAAGGGGTTAAGGCAGGTAGGCAGCGAGAGAGCTAGTGATCGAGAGAGGGGTAGGGAAAGAAAGTGAGGGGCAGGCTGACGGGAATGGATTGTGGTGGTGGTGGGGGGGGGAGGAGCAGGGCCCTGTAGGAGGGGGACCCCGAGGGGTCGGCCGGGCAGGAGGGGTCGGAGGGGAGGCGCGCGTCAAGGACTCGCCGCCACCTGGGGCCTGGCCGTGCCCCCGTCCGCCCACGACCGCCCCCGTGCTGAGGGGTAGCGGGCACCAATTAGGGTATACGGGCTAATAGGAGACTGCCCTTGGCAAAGGGGTCGCAGGGGTAGGGGAAGGCGACGTGCAGGCGCGCCAGGGGTGGCCCAGTTAGTTTCCCAAGGCCATCCCTGAGGCACCCGTGGTCGCCCCCGCCCCGCTCACTGCACACAGGACCCCGCTCATCCATACATACACGCCCGAGGCTACGCCCACGTGCAGGCAGGCAGCCTGGCAGAGCAACACGCCGCGGGCTCGAGTGCACCGCCCAGTATCCCCTCATCCGGCGCCCCCATCAACCCCCACACCCCCGGCAGGCGCGTGTGGCTGAGCGCTCTATGACAATGTTTGCCTCTTCCGACGGGACGGGACGGGACGGGAGGGAGCACGTCGGCGCCAACGCACCCGGCCGTGATCCGCTTCCCACGCCGCCGCTCGACATGACCATCTCCACCTCGAGCGTGGAAGGAGCGCGGCGAGGGAGGGATGGGGCGGGGTGGGGCGGGGCGGGGCGGGGCGGGGCGCGGCGGGGCGGGGCGGGGCGGGGCGGGGCGCGGCGGGGCGGGGCGGAGCGGGGCGGGGCGGGGCGGAGCGGGGCGGGGCGGGGCGGGGCGGACCCCGCCCTGACAGGGAAGGGAGCGGGGTGGATGGAGCCCGGGCACGGCGCCGAACCCGTGCAGGAGCTTGTCGTATAAGGGATTGATGGCATCCTTTTGGCGCCGACGTATTCCTAGACGGACGGAAGAATAGATAGGCGGGGAGCTATCGGCATTTGTCGATCATGGCGGGGCAGAGCGCGGCGCGGAGCAGCATGACGGGCGGCCTGCACCAGACACGCACTGGAGAGCACCACCTCGGCCAAAGGACTCCACGACGTCCTGGCAGAGCGCCCCGCCCCGCCCCGCCCCACCCATTGGGAACCACGTCGCATAGCATGGACCTGAAGGATCCCGTCGTCCTGCAGGACATCGGCGATCCAAGGCCCGGGCGACAAGAGAAGCAAAAGATTTTTTTAACTCAACCGTTTTCTTATACTGTTTACTTTACAAATTTTACTTTTCCCCTTTATTTTCTGATTTTGTTGATTTCTATTGGACTTTTGAATTGTTTTCAATTTTTGTTTCGTTTTTTGGACGGCGCTCACAGACTTGAATGAGATTGTACACCGGCGGTGGAAGGTGACCCAAGGTTTTTAGACAGGCGGGCCTCCTCACGCAGGCAGGGCACCGCGTTGCGTAAACAAATCGAGTCAGCGGAGAGCTCGCAGAACTCACCTGTCGTACTCCGCGTTGTCCTCGTCGCAGCGCTCGTCCTTGAGATCCTTCCAGCTCTTGCCGTGGATGCAGGTGGTGACGAGCACCAGGTCGCGCTCGTTGTGCAGGTGGTACAGCGAGTTGCGCGTCTCGGAGCCGATGCCGTGCACGTAGCGCTTGCCCTTGAAGGCCAGCAGGTAGCGCTTGGCGGCCGGGAAGTTGTTGGACGCCACGAAGCCCGGCTCGCCGCCCTTCTCCGGGTGGTTCTTGTGGAAGAGCGGGATGGAGATGTCGAAGCCGGGCCGGAACACGGCCGTGGACATGCTCGCCTTGGCCAGGATCGCCATGCCCGGGTTGAAGCCTGTGCGAGAGAGACAGAAAGAGAGCAGAGGGTGTTATCGTCGGGGAAGTAAAGAGAGAAAGAGAGAGAGATGTTATCGGTGAGAGGTTTATTTGAGCCCCCAGCGCGGCAAGGCAGGCATTCGCTGCGGTTCGCTGCCGGGCCGGGCACACGGTGAGGAACAGAGAGGGGAACGTTTACAAACCACGCGCACCGCTCAGGCAGGCTCGGGCCGACAGCGCAGGTTTATTTCACACCCCCACCCACCGGCACGAGCGGATCACTAAAAATAAATTACAGCCATCCTCTTCGCGATCTTAGCCTTTGATTTTAAAGACGAATGCGCGAGAGGCACGACCACTCGGAGCACTATACACTGTCCCGTCCAAACAAAAGTATCACAAAAACTTGGAATAGGTTAGGGCTTGGAGCGAGGCGCTGCGACCGAACCGGCGCGGTTGCTACACACATTGACATACACTCTTACAATCCTACGATGAACTTTGTTCGTATTATGAAAGATTTTAAAAAATCTGGTATGAATGTAAACTATAAAGTAAAAGAAAATAAATCAGATAGCTGCCTAGCCCTCCAACCAGTACCGTTCACACATTTGTGGGAATATATATAGCACAGAACTTAGATTGGAAAACGGCAAAAGATTATAGATAATGTGTGAAGTGTTTGCAAAATGATTCCAATTCAAGGCGACAGCTACAAGTTTCACTCACTTAGACAACAACAACCCAGGCACCCAGGTGATGAGAAAGATGCTGAGTTCCATCAGGACAGGCAGTTCTGCATACATAACCTCTTAACCTCAACTGGAGATATATTAGATGCACTTCAAATCGATGGACTTATTGCTCCACGGTGCAATATTCAACAGAGAGAGGAGCAAAACGTTAAAGAGATGGTAAAATGAAACTGACACTGGACTGATTCACATAAAACTCATTATGAGATTCACAACTGCAAGCTTTGTTTTGGAACGAGGCGGCGGGGCGGTGTCGAAGGGGCGCGCTCTTGCGGGGCGATCTGGAACTTCGGCAGATTTGGTCATTCCCTCCTACGTCATAGGAGCTCGCCCACGACGCCATGGACTTCATGTGACTGGTGGCGTACATCGCTCCGTCCCTGTGCACGGGCGACGCTCCCCCGCCCCGCCCCGCACCCGCACCATCGCGACACCGCCGTCTGTCTGGCCTGCATACGCCCTCCTCGCTCGCTGTCTCTCTCGCACCTGTACTGCGTGCCTCATGAGTGCGAGAGAGACAGCGAGGAAGGTGTACACCGGAATAGCTCTGCTGATTCTGAGGATCGCTCCTTCGCCCCTTTCCTTGTCGCACTCATGGGGCCCTGCCATCCCCAACAAAGAGCACTGCCATAGGTGCGACAAGGATGGAGGTGCAAGAGCGGTCTTCTGAATCACAACCGTGCTGTGTTGCGCTGCGGGCACGCCGTCGTCGCGCCCTATGGCACTCGGAGCCTCCCGGAGACCCGGCTGAGTCCACATCGGCCTCCTGGATCGTTGGCACGGTCGTGGGGGTCTTTGGTGCGGACGAGGTCGACGACGGCCTCATTGCAGCGGCCTTCGCTCTCCCGCCCCGGAGACAGCCCGTCGGATGAGGAGGCCTATGTGGACTCGGGCGCACTCGGCCGGGCCTCCGGGATCGAGGCCCTCCATCTTTGTCGCACCTCTGGCAGCGCCCTATGTTGGGGATGACATTACAAACCTTCAACCATTCGTACTATACTGATGTGATTCTTTCGAACAAAGTTGTTCGTAGGGTTTCATTTGCTGTCAGAATACCAGAGTGGAACCTAAAATTATTCGTTTTATGGAGAGATTTTATAAATTTGTTCATGGGTTACGATAAATTTGGTTTTTCCGTAGAGTATGAATCCCAGTTCTTCGTAGGATTTTAAGAGTGTACATAGCCCGTAAAAGTAAAAACCACAACCAAACCACCAAACGCTTCCTTCGGATGGCATGCGGACGCGGACCCGGTGGGGTGCGGGGGGCGATGAGAATAATGATCCAGCTGGAATGTTGGGAAAGAAGAGAGGGAGGTGGGAGGGGGAGGGCGTCAGAGAGGGGCGTGTAACCGTCGCTGGTCCCCCCCCCCCCCTCGCTCCTCGCGGCTGATTACCTTATCACCATTCATTTGGTCTGGGTGCTCACTCCCGCGGGCCCGGCCCCCGGCCCCGGCCGCGGGGGCCCACTCCAAGCAAATCACTCACTCTCCACAGGGCGCCGCCCTCCAGCCCCCCAACCCCCCACCCCTTCTATTTTCCTCCCTTCTTTTTCTCTGCCCCGCCCGGCGGCTACGACACCCGCAGCTTGCCCCGGTCCTCCTTCCTCATCTCCACTGAGCCCCCCTCCCCTCTCCCCCTCCCTCCCCTGAGAGGGCCTCCGCCTGCCTCGCCTGTCCTGAGGGAAGGTACCGCCGAGGAACGTCATTTCTGGTGGAACGCTCCTGGTACGACTTGCTATAAATAAATAAATAAATAAAAAGACCGACGGGAACGGGCGTTAAGGACGGAATCTTATTTGTCGTCAAACTGTTCAATATGTAATTCTTTTCAGGACACGGACCTTTGCTGGGTGTAGGGAATATAGCACAGCTCGGCAGAGCTCTGCAAAACTGACTTTCAGTCCGACCGGCTTCACTGGTTTGGTAAAACTATTTCCTTCCTATGTAATAAAATTTAATTCTAAGACCTATTTTCATAATCTACGCTTCAAGCAGTACTTTTTCACTTATTGCTTTCAATTTGCTGGCTTTTCATTCCTCGGGTAGGCTTCCCGGGACATTTTCCAATGTATTTATTCCCGGCCAGGTAAATCCTGGACGTTTTACACGGGAGACTTCCTGTTCGGAATTTTCCGACCTCAGTTTGCCCACGCTCCCAGCAGCGACCAGATATTTCGATCGGGCTCCCTGCTACGCGAAAATTTCCATTTTAGATTTGCCTGACATTGTCCTGACAATATCCTGCTTAATTTGATTGATTTTCCTGATGTAACACTCCAGGGTGATTCATAGCAAACTTGAAGGACGCAGAGTCGGACAGAGTCGGACCAATCCTCGCACACGGCCGGCTATACACACCAATTGGTGATGAAGCTAATTTTCCTGGCACTTTTCTTTCAATATCCTGACATTTTCCTGATTTTCCTGACAGAGTTTTAAAATTCTGACATTCTCCTGATTGTTATGGTTTTTTCTGACATGTGGCGGCAACCCTGGATGACAGAGCCCAGTCTGTCAGCGCGGCGGAGCGCTGTACATTATATCGCCACTGACCGCGCGCAGCCATAGTCAGTAGTCAGTCGGTCTACATAGCTCTGGAATATAACGGGAGAAGCCCAGGGAATAAACGTGAAAGCTGAACTCTGTGCTTTGTATCGGACCCTTGCAGGTCGGACGTGCACGTGGGGGTAAGGGGTAGGGGTAGGGGTGGCAGTGGGTCGGTGAGGGTGGGTACGCCTGCCTGTCGGCCAGATCGGCCCCGCACCGCGCACCGCGCTGCTGCCACCGGTGTAGCGGTGTAGGTCACCATCGTAAAACCGCCGAGGATAAAAGTTGGTCGGCGCTGGGCTCGGCTTGGCTCGGCTTGGCTCGGCTTGGCTCGACGCGGCGCTGCGCCCGAGAGTTTCGGAAACACAAACACAGCAGCCGGCGAAAATTCAGTCGTTTCCACTTTCCAGATATGGCGAGGGACTTACTAGGGGTTGGGACCCGCCAGCAGGTGAGCAGGAGGGAGCGGGGAGAGAGAAGACGGAGGACCCTAGGGAGGGTGTACTGCTGCTATACTGTTGGCTTACTTCACGGGGAAAAAAATAGAGGGGGTGAAACAGGAGAGGGAATGAAAAAATCAGGGGAAAGTTTACACTAGCTGCGCAAGCCATACCCCAATTTGTGAAAAGAAGCCATTTGGTGATTTGTTTGACAACAGAAAAATTAATTACAAAAGTACATGAATTATACTGCTTAAAATATGAAGCTTGAAGCATGTAGTTAGATTCATATTTAGTTGTGATTCATTTGTAATGGATATTTAGCTACTATAAAAGATTAGTGACCATCATCAACGAACAAAAATGATTCCCTGAAATAAGAACATGATAATACTGATGGAAGACCCAAAATAATTTTTTGCGATGTGACATCACAATAATGTAATTTCAAATTTTAAAAATTGTCCACAAGACTTTTCTTGCTCTAATTAATTTTAGTTAAGGGGCTTATTTCCTATTTATTAATATTTTTACTTTTTTTACGGAAAAATTGTGATGATTGTAAAGGCAACTTCATTATGTAGAAAAGTAACTCCCGTAACGTATTGTAAATCTAGATAGATTGATGTAAAAAAATTTTAACCATTTTATTTAGCCAACTTGCTTTCAGAGACAATAAAATTAATTGATTAGTAAAAATATCACGCTTGCAATCTATGGTCTATGGCTGAGAAAAATTTTAATGTCTTTAAATTTGGATAATTAATACCAAATGCTAACAAAAACACATTTTGAGTGTCTGAAACAAAAGTTAAATTTGAAATGAACATGGCTTGTAAACTGAAAATTACTTCTTATTTCACCTGGCACACACTAAACAAGGTTAGGTTGCCCAGTATCTGTAAACAACACCATAACCTCCCATTTCTTGAAGGCCACAAATGAGTATGTCATCTGTAATTACATATACCCAAAGGCGAGGTTACAAGATTCATGTAACATGTTGACGATTAAAGATAAATGGAAACAAAAGGAATTGAGTTTCTCCAAGGTACAACTACTAAATAAAAATTAACACTATGGGTCAATCTTGTTTCTTTACTTTCTTTTTTGTCCTTTTGTGATAACTATTTTCTTATGAAGGTGAAACTGAGTTTTCTTGCCAATACTCCATGATGCGATTTTTTATTTCAATCAAATTCAAGTGTTTCTTTGCAACCTTAACCTAAATTTGTAATATAACAATCACTTGGTAATGGAAAAACACTTACCTAAACTCTCTTCAAGGTACTCTGGCCAGGTTCCAGAATACAGATTAAAGATGACATGGTTGCGGCCATTATTCCAAAGTCTTAATCTCTGAATGCGAGCTTGAACATTCCTTACGTAGTTTTGCGACAATGAATCTCTGTCCAGAGTATCAATTGCCAAGACGAACAGACACGCTTGTCCAGGATCTGAAGTGTAATATCTTGATTCTATAATGACATTGAGCAGTTTTTGATATGAAGGACTTTGTGGCGGTACAGGTAACTCTGCATCAACTTCACTATCACTATCACTTGAGAACGGGTAGACGTAAACTTTGAAGTCTGTTCGACATCTCTCAAAATCAAAGCACGTCTCCATCCGGCACTTGTTGTAATTGTCACCTTGGAACTCTCCCAACCGGCGGATGTGCGGAGAGGAGTCCACATCTATATCATACAGCTGATCACTCACATCCATAAAGTGTGGGAGTTCCTGAGTCACTAGAGTCACACCTTGCTCACTTTTGCTCTTCAGCCGATAGCCACCAAAATAACAATACGCTAGGAAGGCGCAGGACAACAGCACTAAAAGATAGCGTTTCTTGGCCTGCATCTCGACCGCGGCCCCGGGACCCTGCCGGCCCGGGCGGATGTCTCACAAGCAGGACCACAACATCTCCCCAAACCCTAACCTCACTTTCCCCTTGTTGACAGCCGCACTCGCGCCCCTTCCCCGCCCGTCCATGGCTCTCGCCGGGTCACACGGCACGCCGGACACCACATCTCATGGCAGGACACCCGAGGGACACCCGCACGCCCCCACAGCCCGGGACGTCTCGATTCGGCTGCGGGCGACGACACAATCGCGCAAACACTTCGACGACTTAGACGCTCGCGGCGCCGCACCGGCAGACGATCGGCCGACTAGCAGACGACGCGGAGCACGCGGTAAACACAGCCGCAGCGCGGAGCGGACCTTACTGACAGGACGCGGGGCCGCGGGCCGCGCGGGCCACGGGCGCTCGGGAGCAGTGCGTCAGAAGAGACCGCAGCGCGCCCGCGCGGCCGTGGAGGGAACTAGGAACCAGAGGCACCGCGCCGCGAGCACAAGGCCGCGCGGCGGGCGGCGGGCCATTTGAAAGTCGAAACGGTTCCCCGTCCCAGTCGCTATAGGTCGACTTGTACCGTACGGGATTTTTCAAGTATTGCCGGGCGTTCGTGGCGGCAGGGATGACGTTTTGTTTCCTGCTTGCTAATATTCTGCCCCGCGTCCTTTGGCAACAAGGACCTCACTTCTCTAAGAACATTCACAGTGCCGAGCGAAACAGGCAACTAGCGACGGGTGGAAGCTTAGCACTTCCTAAAGCAACATAACTCAGGCCGTTCACTGAGGCGCCCTCCAACGCCCTCCACTCCACCCCCGGTTGTTGGGGAGGGGAGCGCCCGCGAAGTCGTGCATAGGCAACCCATCCAACACGGATGGCGAGCTGTGCGGTATGTAATGTGGGTTGGGCGCTCTCCCATCAAAGCTCGGAATCCTCCTCCGCCCCCGCCCCCCCCCCCCAGAAAAAAAGAAAAAAAAACTGAAGGGGATTTCTTCAAAGGTAGAAACAGAAAAGAAATCACAAATCTTGACTTTGTCGGTAGGGTCGGAACGTTGTGTACAGCATGATGAAAAGCGCATACTGAAGAATTCGCTTTGGCCAAAATTAAAATTTACGTGTACGAACTTCATCAATTCTCTTGATTTGCTACTATTTTAAGAAATATTCGATAAACAGATTATCGACATGTCTAACATATTTTAAGTCTTCGTGACTAGTGCGGAGCAGAGACCAAAGGTATGCCAGAGGTATAGTTGAGATGTGCTGTGATAAGGTCTTTCTTTAGGTCAAGGTCAAGTGAGTCCCTTCAAAAACATTTTAAATAGATGGAATTCTTAAAATATCTCATGTGCTGATTCTTATATTACACTGTCTTAGTTAGCAATTAATTTTGAAAAATTCAAAAGAAAAAGAGAGGAAGAATATAATAGTTGCAGGAAGGGGTCAAATCAAATTTCGAATATTGAATATTTTACACAAAAAGATGGGGACTTCTTGAAGTCTTAAAGACAAATAATACTGCATACTTCACCTTTGGATTGTAGAAATGTTTCGGTCACACCAAAAGACATTCTGAGCCGACGATATTTCGGGAAAAAAATGGTGGTAGTGGACGAAAACGTTGGGTGGCACAAATAATAATAATGTGACTCCGCGGCACAACGAAAGCGGGGGTAGTGGTGGGGGAGGGGAGGGGAGTCGTTAAAAGCGTGTTGCGGCATCGATTGTGCCGAGCTGATTGCGCACTGCGTGCTGCGTGTGCTGCGTGCTGCGTGCTCACACCGGCGACGGCGCAGCGGTGCGTCTGGCGTGTCCAGCGCTCCTCTCCAGCAGCGGGGGGCGGGGCGGGGCGGGGCGGGGCGGGGCGGGGCGGGGCGGGGCGGGGCGGGGCGGGGCGGGGCGGGGCGGGGCAGGGTGGGGCAGGGTGGGACCGGGGCTAGCGTACCTCCACCCCCTCCCTCCCGCGCTACTGAGTGGGTCTCTGTGGTCGTTATGACCGAAACTTGGCGTCGTGGAAAAGTTGTGAACCCGCAGCAGCAGCAGACCGAGAGCGCCGTCCCCGCTCCGCCCCGCCCCGCACTCCGCCCCGCGCCACTCCGCCCCGCCCCACCCCGCCCCACCCCACCCCACCCCACCCCACCCCCACCCCGCCCCGCCCCACCCCGCCCCGCCCTACTGCCTTCCCGTCCGGACCAGCGCGCCGCAGCCCGCACCGCACCGCCTACGTCGTCGTGCTTCTTCTCCTCTCTGATTCTCCTCAAGTGTCGCCAATCGAAGTCCGCGCACAATTCGACGCGGTGGCACTAGAGCAGCGGGGCGAGGCTTTCCGCGGGGAGAGGTGGGGTGGCCCGAAGAAGCGTGAGGAAGTGGCTCTGCCCGCCCCGCCGCGCCCCGCCCCACCCTACCCCGGCCTGCCCCTTCAAAAAGGCGACTACTTGAGTATAGAAAGTCGTGATTGGCAGGTGTCGCGCCCTGGCGGGTCGGGTCGGGTCGGGGCGTAGAGGCCAGGTCGCGCACTGGTGTAGAGCTCGGTAGAGCTGCCGCAGGGCTGCCGCCGAGCTGGGCCGGCGCGGCGGCCGGGGACTCGGTAAAGTATTGGCTTTCCTATACCATCAATTTTGAAATGGTGTCGATAAAGGACCCGGCTTGGGAACATAGAGCAGCAGCTTGGCAAACTAATGGTGAAATGAAGGGATGCTAAACCTAGTTGAGTAAATTATTTTACTTTTAACTTTGTGTTTGTGTTATTTTTTTCTGAGAGAAAAGCAAATATCGTTAAAAGCGAAGCACACGAAATTTAGGTAGACGGCTTCATAAAATATATATATAGGTATAATTAGTTGTGCTTCCCCACGAGAGCACAGCCTGCCACGGAGGAGCCTCGGGAGCTTAAGATGGTCTCAAGAGAAACGATATACATTCAGAATTTGTCGTACTCTACCTCGGCCGGCAGAGACACGGCTAGGCAGACGACGGTAAAAAATACACTCTAACGGAGAAAAATGAAAAAATAAAATATGGTGACACCGCTGGCCCCTCCCTGGGGACATAATGTGAAGAGAGGGAGCGAAAGTAGGGGCGGAGGGGGTTCGGGGATGGGGGTGGGGACAGGGGAGAGGAGAGGAGAAAAATAAGAGAAGCCCGTCCCGTCAGAGCTGCTTGACCTTTTGCCGGTCTTTTACAAGCGACGCTTCTCTTTCATTACAAGATGCCGGATGTGCTCCTCGCAGGCCCGGCGGCGCCAGACCAACTTACCTGCTGATATTATTCCGTAATTTTTATCAAACCCCGTGCTCTCTCTCTCTCTCTCTCTCTCTCTCTCTCTCTCTCTCTCTCTCTCTCTCTCTCTCTCTCTCTCTCTCTCTCTCTCTCTCTCTCTCTCTCTCTCTCTCTCTCTCTCTCTGTGTGTGTCTCTGTCTCTCCCCGCCCCTTCTCTCGCTCAGCTTCCATTGCAGTAGCCCTTTTGTATGGACGATATCAATAAACAAATTCAACTTCAATTTTTTTCTCTCTCTCTCTTCCTCTCTCCTGCTCTCTTCCTCCCGCCGGCTTCATTTTTCCTCTCTGTCACTCGCTTACCCCAGTTCAGCGATGCCTGGTCGAAAGTTGCAGGCGAGTCCGTATCGGTCCAAGAAAGGGGTTTATTTGACATTTGACCTGAGTATAAAGTTGCATTGCTCTGGCCAACTTTCTTTTTCGCTTCCTCCTGAAAAAGAAGATGTAAAAAATGAATCTACTCGATCGCGGTAAGTGTGTCAGTAAGAAGGTACACTGGAAAAACAAAGGTGCTATATAGCACCCTTTTTGGGGTGCTATTGAATTTTATGGGTCGTTACTGCACTATTGCCTTTGTAAAGGCACGATTAGGGCCAAAAATAGCACCTTTGGGAGGCGATAGCACCTTAAAGGCACTATTTCACTAACGCCTTTAAAAGGCATTAGATAGCACCTTTGTTTTTCCAGTGTACGTATGCTGAGCGCGGCATCCATAGCCTGGGCAGGAGCTGGAGAAGTGTCGGAGGGACCGCCGCCATCCCGCGGTGCTCGCGGGCCCCACGAGCGTGCGGCAGCGCGTGCGGCGGCCATAGCCTGACCGGGACCGGGGCCTCCTATTTCACGGCAGGGCGCGGCGAGGCGAGGTGGTGTAGTCAGGGGCGTTATGACGCCCATTACAAGGGCAGCCGGAGGCCCGTCCCGCGGCGGAGCCGCAGATGCAGGCCAGGGGCCGAGGCGGGGCGCGGTGGTGCGGGGCGGGGCGGGGCGGGGCGGGGCGGGGCGGGGCGGGGCGGGGGCGCGGGGGCGGGGCGGGGGCGCGGGGGCGGGGCGACACCCGATAGCCCATCCTTTCCTGACCGCGTGTCGCAGGGTTATGCCCCAGCACGTGGCGCGGCGCGGTCGGGAACACCCGATGCCACCCCCGCTTCCCCTTGAGGTTCGACACAGGCGTCCTGCGTATAACCAGCCTCGCAGCCAAGGACTTTTCCAGCAGGCCCACCAGGCAGTGCTTCTTGTGTTTCTCAAAGACATAATTTCGAAGTACGCGAGTAGTTTTGCGCTCCTGTGTGTGTGTGCATGACTGTGAGAAGAGAGGTGCAATACGATAACGTAGATAGCTCAATCGGGTTTTCCTCGCTACGACGACAAATAACCGCACCCACGATTCCCTTCCCCACCCCGCCGGCGTCTTTCCCTTAAGCGTAATCTGGCGGCCACCCACGTCCCTCTCCGCGCTCCTGTTACCCAAATCCTGCTGATCCAAGCTCACCCTCTCTGTCTCTCTCTCTCCCTCTTTCTCCCTCCGTATGCCTCTCCCGCAGCTCTCCGACTCTCTCCCACTCACCCCGCCACGGCCCTCCGCTCTCATCCCCTCGGCTCCCTCACCCCTCACTCTACCCCCTTCCAAAGCGCTCTTCGCCGTCGTTCCATTGGTATCACTATATAGCGAGCATGTATCAGCACACGGGGCAGGGCGGGGGCGGGCGGATGCAGGGAGGCAGGGGCATAGCCTGGAGCACATTGAAAGAGAATCGGGGGAGCTTGGGCGGGGCGGGCCGGGGCGGGGCGGGGCCGGGCGGGGCGGGCGGGGTGGCACGGGGACGCTTTAGCAGCAAGGGCTCCGCGGGAACAAGCAATGAATACGAAATAGGACATCGACCAGCCTGGCTTCCAGGACCACGACGGAACGGGAGCCCGTGCAGCGGCGCCACGGCGGGCGGCCCAACGCAGCGCCAATGTCAGGTGTAGGTGACGGGGCGGGGCGGGGCGGGGCGGCCCCTGCGCGAGTGTAGCTGCCGCTGTTTGCCAGCACGTCCTCCGCTCGAGATGGAGCAGACCCGAGCCCGGGCCCCGGGCCGGCGCGGGGCGGCGCGGCGCACGCGGTACACATATTAGTTTCGGCGGGTTCTTTGAGCACCGCGGTGGGCGGCTGCGCGGGCGGGGGTGGCGAGGGGGGCGGTGCACGACGGTAAGGACAACCCGAGCTTTAACAAGAGCCGGTCCGCCCATTCTCCGGGAGGTATTATATGCATATACTGCTTTGTGCAGCAACTGCGCGGGCGGTATGAGAGCAGAATGACGGGAGTATAAATGCACGCGTGGTTATTGGGGCAGTTCGAGCGGGACGGGGAGGGCGCAGCGGGCGCAGCTCACCGGGACTGGACCCGCGCCGCGCACCTCCCCTGCGGGCCTCGGCAAAACGGCTTTGCGGTCCGCGGTCCCATCCGGGAACGGTCACGAGCACGGGGACGATCACCGCGGCGAGGCTGGCCCCGGCCCCAGCCATGGTGGGCGGGATAAGTGCGTATGATAAAAGCGGTCGATCTGCCTTGCCAAAGCCCGAGGGGGGGAGGAGGGGGGTTATCGTAAGAGGACGATGCAAGCAGGGCGGCGCAGAAAGCCTCGGCGGGCGCCCTCCCGCCCCGGGCCCCGGTCAGGGTGGGCCAGCCGTCCAGTCCAGTGAGAGAGGCGTTGTGGTGGGCGCGGCCTCGCCGGCCTCGCCGGCCTCGCCGTGTCATGCTGGCCGCACCGGCACCGGGGCCAGGTGTGAAGAAAGGGCACGGCGCGGCGCGGAGGGGCGCCCCGTACCCCTGCGCCGACCGGAAGACGGGGCCTGAACCGGATACAGCACCCCAACGCCCAGGCGGCCGGGAGCGGGTCGGGGCGCGGCGGGGGGCGAGGCCCGGAGCGGGACCGCGGGGACTCCGCCGCCCCACCGCCACGCTGAGGCAAAGACAAAGGCGAACCCGCCGCCCCGCCCCCCCCCCCCCACCCCGCCCCGCCCCGCCCCGCCCCGGCGCGGTCAGGGTGAGTTGAGGTGGAGGGTAGGCCAGGCCTAACACACGCGGGGTAACTTGTCGATAGTGCTTGCTGATTACGTAATTAGAGCTCGTGTGGTGTTGAGGCCGCGGGCGCGCTGGCGCTGCCTGCAGCGGTGTGGGTCCTGAGGCGGAGGCCGTGGGCCTCCTCGTTGCACTCATTGGGCACGGCCATGAGGAGCAAGAGAGAAGGAACTACAAAACGGTGTTCGGAATCGCCTGGCAGGCTGGCAGGCCTGGCGTGCGGTGCCTAGCATGGCGAGCCTGGGCTGCGGCCGCTGCGGTGGTCGCGCACTGCCGCAGGGCCGGCCTCCCCCACCGCCGCCGCCGCCATCGCATTTCTCATACTCGGCCGCGTTTGTAATCAGAAGCGCACAGCGTCACCGGCCCTGCCCTGCCGCCGCCCTGAAGCCGCCCGCCATTCGCTGGGCCGTGATCACGTGGCTCGCACGCATACACACACGCGCGCGCGCGCTCACAAACACTCACGCACGGTCGCGCGAGTGCTTCCGGTACTTCCGGTGCGCCGCCGGGCACGCCGCGGTCCACCACTCCAGTTTCCGCCGCGCCGTCGACCGGATCGCTGCCACAGCTGCTGTTCACGGTGTCAGTGCGCGCCGCCGTTGTGTTGAGCGACCGCGTCCGTCGTCGCCGAGGCCCTGTCCGTGGTGCCCCGCCGCCCCGCCGGCCAGCTCCGCGCCGTCCCGCAAGGCTCTCTCGGCTCGGGTTTACCAGTGACCAGCGCGCGCTGCTCGACAAACGCCAGGACTTACCCGTCGCGGCCCGGACGAACGCCGAGGCCCCGTGCCCCGACGACGACCCTGGCGCTGAGGTGGGCGTCGCGCTGAGTTGGAGGCCGAGCAGGCCACGTCCGAGGCCGGACCACCGGCAGCGCACTGGGTGTCCCGTGCGCGCCGCCACCCCATGGCCGAGGAGGGCGTGCTGGAGGCCCACGGCCCCGGGGAATGACGTCCGCATCCTTGTCGCCGTCCTGGAGAGAGCCCTGGCTCGGCATGTCCCGCGAGCGGCCCGCACCGCAAGAGGCAACAGCCGTCGGGTAGAGGAGAGGTCGCCGACAAAGCCACGCCGGCCCAGAGCCTTCCGTGAACGCCGAGTCCTACCTGTGGTGAGGCCGAAGCGAACCAGCGAGCGCCATAGCCTGCAGGAGAGCGAGCAGACCGTCTCGTTAGAGGAAGATGGGCGGTAAGTAGAGCAGCTCGGTATAGGAGAAAGAGAAACTACTGTATTCTAAAAAAATTGAACCACAGGCGTGGGGTCGTCAAACGCTGTCTCTTTAGCCATGCACGAACGAGAATTTGTATTATTAGAAATATCTGAGTAATATTGAGGTAATATTCTAATATGTGGAATATTGACGTAATATCGACAAAAATGTGAGTAATATCGATGTAATATGCAGGTATCATCGGTAATATTGAGGTACATCAAAGTCGATGACCCCTTGACCACAAGTATACGGAAAGTCCAAGTGAAAATATGCTGCTCTTTTCACTGCTATTCAATTACTGTGACGTCACGTTCTTTTTCATGTGAAAAGTGTAATAACATTATTTAAAATGTGATGTCACGTTCTTTTCAACTTGAATCAGCCATAATATGCGGGCTAAATTTTATTGTCACATTCAAAAGAATGTGACATTAATATGAAAAGGAATGTAACAGTTTTCACATGGAAAAGAATGTGACGTCACAGTAATTGAATAACAGTGTTTTTCCCCACGCAACCTTAGCTGTAAGTGTGCGACAAACTGTTCATAGCAGCCACAAGCTCGGGCATTTGATCACCTTCAATTAAGTGATTTTTTTTTTTTTATAATGCTATCACCAGCGGAGGGACATTAACTTGTATCTCCAATGAAATCATTCATAAATGTTGGCATCTTCTTTAAAGTGAGGCATCAGCGGCCAGCCAGTCTGCTAAAGTGCGGTGGCAAAACACAAGTTGCTATTCATTTGTCAGTTGGAATATTTGACGATATTTCTCTTTTCGGTGCGCGGGGAGGCCGCTAGTGTGGAGTCCCACTGCCCTTGGTCCAGAAACAAACTTGCGAACCTCATCTGGCCGCCGCGCCGAGCATGAAGGTCTCTCTAATCGTAGCCGCTCATCGGCGCGGCCAGCGCGGCGTCGCTCAGCACAGCGTGCGGCTGGGCTGGGCTGGGGGCGCGGCGTAACCTTGGATAAGGGCAAAAATACATGGATCGGCTTCTCCGTTGTGCATTGGTACTTTCGTTACCAAACCACGCCCATAATATTGGGTCTACAGAGTTGGCGAGACACTCATTACACTCGGAAAGGACTGGCATTTACAGGTATGAAGTTGGTTTTGAGCTCAGGTAACCGCGAGCGTTAAAAAGAGCCAAAAAATAGAATAGGCACAGGTCCCGGACGAATTGTAGAGGCGGAGCGTAGCGCAGCGGCAGCGGCGCCCGAGAGAGCCCGGCCTCACTTTGTTACCAAACTACTCCCGTAGTATTGGTCCTACAGAGTGGGCTAAACAGTCATTACGCTCGGAAAGGATAGGGCTTGTGAGGTATGATATTCAATTTGAAGTTAATATCACGAAATAAGCAACAGAGCGTGATAAAGGCGAACATATCTGCGGTGGCGCGCCGCTGGAGCCGGGCCCGCCCGGCGGCCGAGCGGCGGGGTGGGGGAGCCCCGCCGCTCTCTTCTTACGGGAAGCGCTCGCCGCTGCGCTACGCTACGCCGCCTCAAAACGTCCGAGACCCGTGCCTACGCGCTCCGTAGAAGCCGATCCATGTACTTTGCCCTTATCCAAGGCGTAACCCTCGTCATGCGGGTGTCACCACCGTGACTCGAATACAAGTCGCAAGTGTCGTCACTTGCGCAGGGGTCCGTAACTTATCGAAAACTCTAGGATCTACTATGACTGAGGGGGAAACAACTCTGACATTTGTTCACCTCGTAATTCAGAAAAAAAAATCGAGGAAATTCAGAAAAATTCAGGTAAAATTCAAGCAAAAGTTAAGAGAAAAAAAAATGAAAATTCACGGAAATTTACAAAATGTGTACACCAAAATTCTTAGTTTTTCCCCCCTCGATTATGACATGTGTAGCGCTATCAAATGAAGTGCATATGCACTTGCACTAAAATAAAATAATTAAGAAGCTAAATGCACATAGTTTTTGGTAGTTGTAGCGGAACCTTTTGTGGTCTACTGTACGCTGAGGGGGTCGGGCCATAGGACCACAGTTCCACACCCGCATGCAGGGTGGCCCCGGACGGGCCCGGGCCCGGCCCCCATCCCACGCCAAACTGTCTGCACTTTCTCCATGATAATAAGGCGGGGCGGGGCGGGCCCGGGCTGGGCCGTGGCGTCAACTGTGCCCAAACTATACACACACAAGCAGGCGCGCGCATGCACAAACGCAAACACACACACACACACACACACACACACAAATTCGCGGGAACGGTCGCGATCAGCAGCACCAGCACCTTGTCGCCCGGTGATCAAATACTCCTCGCCCCAGAGTGTGAAGTGTGACCCTCAAAAGTAAATACAGTGTAACCATCAACAGCGGCCCCTCCCTCCCCTCCACTCGAGGGGGATGCGGGCCGGCCCGGCCCACAGGAGTGCGTTGGGGTTGCCTACCCCTCCGCCGTCAGGCGCTCTCCCTTGAGGAGCGGAGCCAGCGGAGCGCTCGGCGCGGGCGCGGCGCTGCAGTGTTGCCAGAAAGCTAGGCAAAATTCGGCTAAATACACCCGTGTGCAACGGGCTTCTATCTCCGCCTGCCCACTAGGCAACAACTGCACACGCGTACATGCGGTTTGCCTAGTAGGCAGGCGGAGATGCCGCCCGCAGCACACGGGTGTATTTAGCCGAATTTTGCCTAGCTTTTCTGGCAACACTGCGGCGCTGCCTCCTGAGACCGCCGCTGCGCCGCACTCGCGGAGTCTCGCGCTTCAAACACTCCAGTGTTCCACCGATACACACTCTACACCAGTGTTTGAACACTCTCCGATGGCTATTTTTAAGAGCCAGCTGTTTCTGATGTGACTAAAGGCAAAGGCTCCATGCAAAACATTCGAGGGGAAAACAACTGTGAAGTTTTTCTATAATCTTACGTTTTTTTGTGCGGGGAAAATTTTTTGTGAATATTCTCCTTCTCCTGCATTTTTCATTAACTTTCTTGAATTTTTGTGTATTTATGATTTTTTCTGAACTGTCCTGAATAACAAAATTCATTAGTTGGTTCTCCCTTTGAAATACTGCATGTTACTGAACTCAATGCCTCTACAACTTCGTCCAACCGCGTCAGCTGAGCGCCTCTGATGACATTGCAGTCACGACTGCTCCCCGACCATACCGAGAACCTAATGCGAAACGAATGCGAGGTCGGTAATCTGTCCCGCTAAAAGTCCAGACAGCGAGCCGCGCTGAGCCGCCGGGCCGGGCCGGGCCTGCGCGGAGCAGCAGAGCTTTGTGGAGGCGACCGCGGGCGGGGCGGGGCGGGGCGGGGCGGGGCGGGGCGCTGCCCTATGGTCTCCTGCACGCCATCTGAATGGAGGAGACGCGACATGAGGGATGGAGGCTGCAGCGGGGGAGGGGGAGGGGGATAAGCCAGGCAGCGCCGGCTACTCACATGGGCTCGCCTCGCCTCGCTCAGCCCGCTCCCGCCCTGCTCCTCTGATCATTGCATCATTGCGGACCGGGACGACGGATCCCCGTGCTCAGCCCCGTACCCGGCGCCACTCTCAGCAGCAGAGCGGCTCAGCAGCTCAGCCCGCGGGTGAGCCCAGCCCCGCCCCGCCCCGCCCCGCCCCGCCCCGCCCCGCCCCGCCCCGCCCTGCCACGCTCTGCACAGAGGGCTGCTCTGTCAAGTGGACAAATGCTTCTTTAAATGGAGTTCCTCCCCCGTGACAAGGATGATCCCGTGCCCCTCCCCCACGGACACCCCTCCTCCCCCGGCAGCTCTCGCCGCAGCGTTACCAAAAGTAGACTCATCTTCACCCGGGAGGCGTGGGGTGGCGGGCGGGGGCTGCGTCCGCAGAGCTTAAGCGTATAAGAGATAAACTCCGTCCGGGGGCATTCATTTCTCCACCAAGCCCCTCTTCCCCCCCCCCTCCCCTCTACACTTTACCCCTTCTCTGAGCCCGCGTACCCCCCCCCCCCCCCCACTCTAACTCCCCCGCCTTTTTATGCCCTCAGCCCGCTGGCCCGAGCAGCGGCGGCGGCGCCTCTCAAAACGCGATTTACGAGTCCCGCTCAAAATTAAGTGCGACTTGGCCACATCATGGCCCCTGGCCCCGCTGCGCGCCCCCGCCCCCCGCCCCCCGCCGCTACCTGGAACCCGACCCGGAAGTTTGTGCAAGCACTCCTGGTGGTAAAAAAAGACCGGGGGCGCGACCCCCCGGCGCGTCGCTGTGTGCCTCTCTATGCCCGGGGGCTGACACTGCTCTGCCGGCTCAAGGAGCACGCGGAGGATCACTATTCACCAGAACCACCGGCAGTCTGACCTGTAGCCTTCTTAAATCATCGCTTTTTATCGCACGGCACTGTTATCGCGTGACCGTCCACGTGTGGCCACAAAACTGTCCATAGCATTCTCAGCCACCTTACGTTTTCGTGTCATGTTGCATTTTTTTAAATAAATATTTTTTTTATTTCTTGCGAGGGGGATTCTGCTGAAATTTAAACACTGTGCATGACTCGTGTCACAATGATGCGACTGTTGTGTCACATTATTTGCTGGAAAGTAGACTTTAGATAACTTTAACAAACTTTCTGAGGCTTAGGTATAGCCTGCACGCTCAGAGAGAGGCAGAGGTTCAAGGCTCACTGTGACAAATATGACATGACTCACAGAATTTCAAACGTTTTGTCACACAGTAAACTAGTAGAAATCGGAGATTTGGGGCTGAGCACGGGCCCTCCCTACCGGGCGTATTAATAGGAGAAAAAAAAATTCTTATTTTGGACCTAAGGTAGAGACCTATGCTGGTGTATTATTAGGAGAACAGTTAACTGGAATAAAAAGAAACCATCAGAAAATTAGAGGGGAGGAGGGTGGCCTTGCCGGCGGAACGCGCTATAATCGCACTTCTCTTACAGAAACTTGCGCGAAGATTGAAAATAGACGAGAAATTGCTCTCTAACACCAAGGCCCCGATCAGTATCCGTGCATCGTGCAGTGCACCCATACCCACATGTTCCTCCTTTTCCCACCTTCCACCCGATCCTTCAGTATCTCTCGGCCGACGGGGCGGCCCTGGCCGCGAGGCGGGGATACACAGCTCCGAGCTCCGACCCAGTGAGTCCCCTCCCCCCTTCTCTCTCTCTCTCTCTCTCTCTCTCTCTCTCTCTCTCTCTCTCTCTCTCTCTCTCTCTCTCTCTCTCTCTCTCTCTCTCTCTCTCTCTCTCTCTCTCTCTCCAGTGTCTCCCGCTGCGGAATACGCGGCGACGGCTGGCGGCCAGCTGTTACAGTAGAGGCACCAAGGCGGTACGTGACCGGGGGGTGGAGAAAGGGGGAGGGGTCAGTACTGCAGAGGTCCGCCTGGAGACAAGGGAGCGGGGGACAGAGAAGGAGTGAGTGAGAGGCGAATAGAGAGACAGAGTGAGAGAGAGAGAGAGAAAGAGAGGGGGAGGGGCTAGAGCGGCGGGTGCATAGCAGTGGCACAAGGCGCGCCAGCTTGTCTGGTCTATATGCACAAACAGTGAGACACTCCCTCTCCCCACCTCTCTCTCTCTCTCCGTCTCTCCCTCTCTCACTCTCTCCCTTCTCCTCTCTCTTTCTATCACTATCTTCCTCCCTCTTGTCCTTCCTCTCCCCATAGTCCACTCCCCTCTCTCTTTCTCTCTCTTGCCTTCTCCGTCGCTACCTCTAGTTTCTTTAGTCCCTTCTCTCTCGCTTTTACTCTTGGTGTCAATTTATGCAGCAGCTGCCCTGTGCCGGGGGGGTCGAGAGCGCCGCCCCGCCCCGCCCCGCCCCGCCCCGCCCCGCCCCGCCCCGCCCCGCCCCGCCCCGCCCCGCCCTACCACTGCGGGTCCAGCACCGCCACGGGTCCTTAGAGGGGCGTTAGCGCGAGGCAGCCAGGAAAAGACGGCTCAGTCCGCTTGATTGTTAAAAGGCAGTAACCGAATCGATAGGAAATAAATACTGCCTTGTATTATTAAACTCGACGGGGAATCAGCTTAGGGAATCTGCACTATTATTTCCTGGGGTCCTGAGGAATCTGCTATCTGTAAGTTCGGAGAAATTCGTACAAGCATAATTTGGATCACATCTTATCCGGATGATAACTGGATAACTCCCGTATTTAAATAGAGATACAAACATTGTTCCATTCTCAGAGTTACTTTCTTTTTACCTCATGGATGAATGCATGTCTGTATTATTATTATTCTTACTGACTGCTGTTCCGTATTTTATCCATACTTCCTACTTTCGAAAATTTTTGATCCATCTGCTTATAATCTTGCACAAAATTCTCCGTTAATGAGTTCGCGTCATGAAATGAGAGTGTGTCAAAGGTTAACGCCACCCTCTGGTATTCAAGTACATAAAATGTCGAACTCCTTTTCTCATGCTGCTTCCAGGCGCACGGCACTGCCCCCCGCGAGGAGCCCTCCTGCTGGCCCTGCTGGCCCTGCTGGTCCTGCTGGGCGCGCCAGCCCTGCTGCTCGCGGTGCAGCTCGGGCCGCAGGACGGACCTGTCCTGCTGCGGCAGGGCGCCATCAGAGGGGTGAGTCACAGCCCAGTGTCGTCAGCAGCCAGCAGCCAGGCTGGCGGAGACTGTACCGGACCCGCGGACTGTTCTGTACACTCTGTACACCAGCAAGTCAGTGTGCCGGGCTTTACAAGTGTGCGAGGGAGCAGCTCACAGCTCAGCACCCTAAGGTAGCACGCAGAAGTGGTGTACATGTGTGCGGTAGAGGAGGCGTCACATTATTTCAGCATGTTCAGCGCCCATTTTTAGAGCATGAGTAACGAGTATAACAGAAACCAAAAAAAAAACATGCGCGTCTTACTGTCAGGTGCTGCGGTCTGCACGCAATGTAGAAAATAGTTTGTAAATTAACATCAAATTTGCTGTGACATTTCGAACAATGACTCGTGTTGTTGTATAACATTGTTGTGTAACAACGACTGTTGTTAGGTTATAACAGAAGTCGTACAGTAACAATGAAGTTGTTTAGAAACAACAAGAGCGGCCCGGAGACAACCGCAGTTAGTTGTTTGGGGAACAATGAATACCGTGTTTCGAATTGAAAACATACGTGACTGTTTATTTCAGAACTTTCATTCGCTCGAACAGCATGACTGTGGGTGTTGTTTTTCCAAAACCTTTTGTTTTAATACAGCACCGACAGTCCTTATGCTAAGGGGGAAACAATTCTGAATTTTTTTTGTACACCACGTTATTCAGAAAATGATCAGAAAAATTCAGGAAAATTCAGAAAAGGTTCAGGAAGTTTCACAAAAATTAAGGAAAAATTCAAGCAAAAATTCAATAAAAATTAACAAAAATTGTACACAAAACTTGAAAGTAGTTTCCCCCTCGCCTTGTGCAGACTGCCAGTCGGTCCCGGTGTGGCCCGGACTGCAGACTGCACCGGCGGGCCCCTCAGCGGACGAGGCGAGGCGGCAGTGTTGCCAGAAAGTTAGGCAAAAAAATCCCGCCCAATACACCTGTGCGTAACGGTACTGTATCTCCGCCTGCCCACTAGGCTACATCTGTGCATGAGTGGAGGACAGTTGCCTAGTAGGCAGGCGGAGATACAGTCCCGTTACGCACAGGTGTAAGAGGCGGGATTTTTTCCTAACTTTCTGGCAGCACTGCGAGGCGGGCCCAGCGGGCCCCGGTCCTGCCGCCGCGGTGTTTTGACGGCCACGTGTGGCGGTGCGCGGCTGCGCGGCGTTGTGGCGCGGCCGGGCCGGACCGGAAGCGGCTGAGCTGCGCCGCGCGCAATGGACTGAGACTCAGCGCCCCCCCCCCTCCCACCTCACTGCCCATGTCCATATGCTCTATAGTCAGCGGCTATCCTCATTTCCCCGCGCAATGCCACAAAACGTGTATGCGGTGCCGCACCACAAAGCGTCCGTATGTTGTTGTTTTTTAAGCGGTCTCAGCACCGCTTCTAGCGCTACGTCGGCTGGGGCGGGGAGCGTGTCGTCGTGGTCGTCGTGGTCGTCGTTCGGGAATGGTCGTCACTGTGACGTCACGCCTCCCCCCTCCACGCTCTGTCCCCACTCGTCTAGTCTGTTCGTGTGTCGTGTTCGTTGCTCGGCCCGGCTCGGCCCGACCCGGCTCCCCCCGGCCCGGCTTGGCTCCGGGTAAAGAAATGTCAGGAACCACAAAATATCAGGTCTGATATGTAGGTTTTGAAGTTGTATCGAGATTATGTGACGCATAAACTAATGTGGTCTGTCCGATGTCAGCTAGTTTTTGTACAATGAGGACCTTGCCCCGAATGGCGGAGCGTAGTGGGAACCATAACAAAGCACCATAACCCATAATGTAAACTAGTTTAAATCTAGTTTTATATTCAATTCTAGCATAACTCTGTAAAAAAAATGGTGTGTATTAGGGCTGCACATACATTCGGATCATTTTAAATTACAAAATATCAGGTCTGATATGTAGGTTTTGAAGTTGTATTGAGATTATGTGAAGCATAAACTAATGTGGTCTGTCCGATGTCAGCTAGTTTTTGTACAATACTGGGCCCATCACTATCA
The DNA here is from genome assembly GCA_029379305.1 of Frankliniella fusca. Classification (NCBI taxonomy): domain Eukaryota; kingdom Metazoa; phylum Arthropoda; class Insecta; order Thysanoptera; family Thripidae; genus Frankliniella; species Frankliniella fusca. The sequence goes on along the minus strand of JAHWGI010001430.1, from coordinate 852,406 downwards.
CTCATTTGTAGTAATTTTATTTCATCTCCCTATCTCTTAAATAATAAAGAACCTTGTTTAGAATACACAAGTTTGGGTGCAGGCAGCAGAATTAGTGAAACTGATATCATTTGATAGGTATCATTTATTATACACTTGGTGACGGCAAACCGTGGATTTAATATATATCATATACTCTTACCGAAACTATTGATGCTGCTGTACTCAGATGTTTTATAAATCCTAAGGGTAATATAGAGAACTATTTTAATTTCTTCTCCGTATTCTAAATAAAAAAGTACCTTCGTTTTAAACACAGAAGTTTGGGTGCAAGCTGCAAATTGATATCATTTGATAGGTATTACTTATTATACACTTGGTGACGGCAAACCGTGGATTTAATATATATCATATATTCTCACCGAAACTATTGATGCTGCTGTACTCAGATGTTTTATAAATCCTGAGGGTAATATAGAGAACCATTTTTAGCAATATTAAAGGACTGAAAGATTCAAATTGAAATTTCATTCAGATCATGTGAAGCGTAGAATACAGTGTTCGGTCGAATGTCAGCTAGTGTGTTTTGTATAATATTGGTCCGATTACTGATTTGATGCAAATTTATTTCTTCTCTGTATTCTAAATAATGAAGTACCTTTGTTTTAAATACACAAATTTGGGTGCAAGCTGCAGAATTATTTAAATTGATATCATTTGATAGGTATTATTTATTATACACTTGGTGACGGCAAACCGTGGATTTAATATTTCTTCTCTGTATTCTAAATAATAAAGTACCTTTGTTTTAAATACACAAATTTGGATGCATGCTGCAGAATTACTTAAATTGATATCATTTGTTAGGTATTATTTATTATACACATGGTGACGGCAAACCGTGGATTTAATATATATCATATATTCTCACTGAAACTATTGATGCTGCTGTACTGAGATGTTTTATAAATCCTAGGAGTAATATAGAGAACCTTTTTTAGCAAAATATTATATACTCTTGCCTATTTCAGTCTAGCATTTGAGGCCTATTAATCAGCTTTAGACATTTTAGTCTACATATTTAGCAAGTATACATATACCAGACAAATTTTAGATTTTCCATGAAAAATCTATTCAAGTCGTTTGTATCTTAGAATTTTGTTATCATCTGGCCTATTTTTTTAGCGCTCCCTTCTGGTTTGGAAAAGCTTGAGAGCGGGCTTTGGTGTCTGTTTGTTTGTTTGTTTGTTTGTCTGTATGTTTGTTCCACTCCAAGGAGTTGCTGTAGAGAGTCGAAATTTTTGGGGGTATTTTGAGGGTCACTCCTGGACACCGAAAGGCCTGTTTCAAATCCTGCCAACCCTCATTAAGGCACTGAAAAAAAAATAATTAAAGTTCTACAGTAATGGGAAAAAAATTTATCGGGAAAATTTCATGAGCTCGTAACGGGTATGTCGACGAGTTAGGTTTCTCTAGGTCAAAATTTTGCCCGTTTTGCTGTATCTTCTACCGTTTTGGGTCGGCTCAGCCACCCACCGTTTTTGCGATTAAGGGCGTAACTGGCCGGTACAGTGTAATAAATAGGCGAAAACGGTCCAATTCTAATTTTGTCTAACCCAGCTGACCCGCACATCGCCAGAACCGTCTCGACGGTGGCTCATTGATGCCGCCCAACGTTTTCAGCGATTTCCCAAAATATCTCTGGGAGCTGAGTTACGCCCCTCCGGAAAGGGCCTAAATCACGATATTGGCGTAATTTTAGTTTTGGAGACGCCCCCATCTTCCCGCACCTCTCAGGAATCGTCTGGACGCGGCCAGAATAATGGCGCACACCATTTTTGTTCCAGGGGCCCAACTGGCCGGTACACTGTAAAAAGGGGGAAATTGGTGCGATTTTCAAGTTTCTCTAACCCCATCGATCCGCCCGGAACCGGATTTTCAAGTGCAGTTCAATGACGCAGACCATTTCCCTCGGAAAAGGGCCTAAACCACAAGTACACTATAAAAACCGACCAATATTGGTCCAGTTTTCAACGTTATTCGACCATATCGACCCGCACCTCTCCGGAACCGCCTTTTCGACTCCAGGTCAATGCTGCGAACCGTTGTCCTTGAAAACAGGCTTAACTCGCTAGTACACTGTAAAATCCGACCGAAATTGGTCCACTTTTCCACTATATCCATCCTCATCGATCCGCACCACTCCGGAACCGTCTTTTTAAGTGCAATTACTCGAAACGGACAATTTTCAAAAAAAAATTACGTCTGCTAAATGGGGAAAACTTTTTACATAATTAGAATTTGTAACGTTGTACAACCTACTTTGACTGACGTTAGTTTAACTGTTTAACTAAACTTTGGCAGTCTCAAGTATCGAACCACAATTTACACCCACTAGAATAACGTATGTGAATATATTTGTCGTAAACCTTTTCGTTGGTTCATTTTAAGGATTCTGAGACCGCTTCGATACATTTTGATGTATAGGAATGTTTTTTTATTGTTCTTGTAATTTATTTTTTTATCCCTATATCATTTGGTCTGGTCTGATCCGATGGGCTGAGCTGGATGAACAACCGAGCGGCATTAACCAAAGAGGAGCTAGCAGCGAGAAGCCGGAGCGTACGCGCGAAATAAAAGAACCCCATCGAAATATTGGATATATTATGAATCTACGAAAAACATTCGGAAGAAGCAGATCGCGGTGTCAGCGCCAGAAGTTAGCGAAAACAAGCCTTGGTGTTGCGGGCTGCCTTCTGGATCTGCCGAAAGGCGTTCAGACAGTCGACCACTGAAGTCACTAATAGTTTTTGCAGATAAGTCACTAGATGTTTCACTGGGTGCGGAGGCGCTGCGCTGACCGTCACAGGCGGTTAAGAAGTGACCTGTGGCGGTAGCTGCAAGGCTCGTTGGATGACGCGAGGCGCTGGGGAGGGCCTCCGCGTCGTCGCCGTTGTCGTCGTCGTCGTTAGCAGTCGATCCGTTGCTGGAGGGGCGTCCCCCTCCAGAGCTGCGCCGCCGCCGCCGGGGTAGACTCTTCATCCCGGGTGAAATGCTGGGCTGGACCAGTACCGACGGGGGGGCGCTGGGCACGCCGCCGTGGCAGAGCTGAGTTGGCGCGCCTAACGCCTTCCAATCAGCAGCTCCCGGACACCCGCCGCTCCTCGCAAAGCGACTCGGGCAGGCGCCGTCTGGGTTTCCCTCGCTGTGGGGTTCTGGATGCTGGATGCACTCCGGACTCACACTTGCCTCCCCGCAGCCGAATCCGCTCCAAGGGCGTAAGGCTGCTGGTGCAGATGCAAGGTGGGCGGTGGCGCTGAGAGCTGAGGCCGCGGCTGCGGGCGCTGGGCCCGTCGGGGCCGGAGCGCCGCGTGCTGGCGTCAGCGTTGTGGGGGCCGGTGCGCTGGCGCTCTGATGTGGAGCGGCAGGAGTCCATGGTGACGTCGCATGAGATGCGCCGGCCATATGGTAGTCGTATTCGGGAAGATCCAAACTTGAATGATGCTGAGTTGTCTCCGGGCTGTCACTTACTTTCCGGCTTACGCAGCCGAGGCTGCTGCATGGGCTTAGTGCAGCCGCGGGTGATGCCAGCTGGACGGTGGCGCTGCGGGCTGAGGCGGCCGCTGGGGCCGGGGCGCCGTTTGCCGGCGTCAGCGCTCTTGGTGCTGGCGCGCGGGCGCTCTGATGTGGAGCGTTGGCCGTCCGTGGTGACGTCGCATAAGGTGCGTCGTCCATATGGTAGCCATTTTCGGGAATTTTCAGAGTCTTTTTCAAGGCTTCTTCTGAAATTTCTACGAGAAGGGGGTCATTAGTTATCCTCCCGTAGGTTTGCAGTACGCCGATCTTGCCGATCACGTGGATCTGTCTGTCGTACAGGTGAGCTGCGACGTGGAGCGCCTCAGACCAGCTTCCCTTGCCAGCTGCTAGCCTTTCGGCGGCAATTGCGCACAAAGTCTCACCGGACGGTAGGCCTCTCCAGCCTGGGTACAGGAGGGGCCATTTCTCTTTGATGTATGCAGCCAGACTCTTGCGAAGAAGGCGGTGGTGTTTCTCGCTCCCAAAGATTTCCTTGCTGAGGATCTTGTAAACCATGCTGATGCACTCTTGCAACGAAGTTTTCGATGTCGGTGGTTCTTGTAGCTTCGGTGGTTCTCAGGCGGATTGCGGATTCTTGGAAGGCCGATGCACCATGTTAGTAGAAAGGAAATGGAAGTAGTGGGGTGGCTCCGTTGGTTGACTCGGTGGTTTATTACGGAGGGGTTACACTACAGCGAGTACACGGTAGCCCGCGTCCGTTCGGTGCGGCGGGTGGTTCGAGACTTCTTTTGCCAGCGCGTCCGCGATGCGTGCGCCGCGCGAGTCGCCCCTGGCCAAGTTGAGCTTTGATGAGTAATCATAACAGGGGCTCGAGGGAACTCGGGCGCGCGTCGCATCGCGTTCGCGCTGCAGCAGTAAGGTACACCTTACATCAAGACGCTTATATCGTGCTCTTGTGATCTTGTTCTGCATAAAATGCTCGACAAAGATTAGATCCATGTTGCAGTATTTGTTTTGCAGCTATACGAACAATTATACGAAAAAAAAAGAAAAACAGAAAATAATACTTCGTCCCTGTGTTTTAAAGCAGCCCCAGAAACGCCATGTCTTCTCTCCATAAGAGCTGCCTGGATTTTCCAAAACTGCTTTGAAACCAAGACGTCGTTTTCTCCGGTTTTCCCCGTGTAGATCGCAAGAATTTAAACAGCTTGCAGAGAAATTATCTGCCAACTATCTGCCAACTATTTTCTTCGCATAATACAAAAATCAACAATCTGTCGCTATGCAAAGAATTTAGTTATTCTTAACCACTTTACAACGCTACAACACTCCAGAAGGCTGCACATTTTCAGCGCATAAACAGAAACACCGAGTGCCACTTTTCGACTCGATGGCAAACTTGTGCGTCGTGGTTCTGCGCGGGGCAGCACAAGAGGCACCTGGTCCTGATGGCGGTGATGTCAGCTGGATGGCACGATGCGGCGTGGAGTCGAGCTTGAGAGCGGGACGAGGGTATTTCGCATTCGGTCCCACGCCTCTCACTTCTGTCGCCTGTTTGGTGTGGCACTTTTTTTCTTCTTCCTTTTTTTTTGTCAGCCTCTTACTGTTTCCGCCCAGAGATTCGTCGGAATTCCCTATTACGGCTGTCTGTCGTCGTGGCACGGAGGCTGCAGCGGAGAAAAAGGAAAGTCCGCCCTCTACTCTCAGCTGGCCCGGCCCGGCCCGGCCCGGAGAATCGCGAGCGCGGTGACAGATCGTAGAGCGGAGCACTCATGCACGGGCGTGACGGGCGTGACGGGCGTGACGCAACGTGACGCAGGGGTCTCAGCACCACGCTCAGCACCACTCTCAGCCACACGCTCAGCACCACTCTCAGCAACACGCTCAGCACCTCGCTCAGCACCACGCGTACCAACACGTTTGGCGCTCAGCAAGCACCCTTCTCAGGATAACACTCAGCATCATGCTCATTGCTCATCTTCAGGATCAGCACAGCCCGTCTAGCGATGAGCTGCAAAGCGTGATGCGTCACGCAAAGGACAAGCAGTTCTTTAAAAAAAAAATATTTTTTAAAAAATTGCTTTACATGACATTTTATTTTAGCCTCACATTTTTTATGCTTGTACGAAAATCACGACACAGAGAACAACAGGTCGATAGCAGGTCAGTGAAACCTCTGTTCAAACCTCACTGCACTTCTGCCTTATCCCGGTGAAAACCCGTGTACCAAACCGCAGGGTGCATAACGGACGAATTGGGGATGAAACGATCGCGATTCGGTGCGGAGTTGGATTAAGCGCCTCTATTCACATCACTGTGCGCTTAAAGCTTCGTGACATTTGCTGAGAATCAGAGAGGAGAAAGAAATAAAGAAAAGTTTTCCGAGACGTGATTGCGGAATGATGGAGACACGCGGACAGGACCAGGTCAGGCCGTAAATCACCCGGCCGGGCGCGCGAGCGGGGCGAGCAGGGCGAGCAGGGCGAGCAGCTGGCCGGGCCGGACCGCCCAGCTGAGCGATTCCGAAGATCGCTTTCATACCTCTGTCCTCGTCGCACTCATGGAGCACTACCATGGCCAGCATAGGAGACCGCTGTTGGTGCAACAAGGACGGAGGGATGAGAGCGATCTTCTGAATCAGTCGGCAGGCGGCAGGCCGTGGCCCAGGCCCAGGAGAAGCCGGGAGTCGGGCCTCCGGCTCGGCCTCCGGGCGCCCGAGGGGAATGAGCCCCCGGGGGCGCGCAGCGCGCAGCATGCGCAGGAAATCAAAGCAGGAACTGTGTCGATGTCGATGGCACGCACTATAGTAGTAGATGTGTGAACGTCAGTTCGCACACTTCTTTTCCCTTGGAAGCGCGCGCGATTCCTATGGGAGAAGTCACAATTGTACTCGTTCAGATTGACGAATGAGAGTCGCGCACCGACAAAGAGTGTTCGACCCTCAGATTTCTCGGGGTTCGATTGTTAATTTAAAAAAGATTACTTTCTCAATTCCTAGTTAACAGATCCTGACCGCTCAGGAACCTCAGCACAGCATGCTATGCTCATGCTATATAACCAACCTCAAAGCACTTCCATTCAATTTCATATTCAAAGGCAAATGAATGGTTTGCCGTAATTAAATGAGGTTTACCGTAGCGTGGGCAAATTGTTGGTAAGAGTTGATATTTGGTCCGTCACCGGGGCGGCCGCGACCCCGCAGCTCGACACGGAGTTTGAAACAGAGCTTTGCGCCACGCCGCCCTAATGCCGGAATTTAAAGCAAGTTGAGACTAAGGTGTTTTGTCTTCTGCCTCCCTCTCGCTGCGGTCTTACATGTCGTCTCTCTCAGTCGGCGCGATGCGAGGCGGGGCGGGGCGGGACCCAGCGCAACCCGTTGGCTCCAGCCTGATCCTACTTACCCAACTCGCGCCGCCCTGGAGCGCCCCGCCCCGCCCCGCCCCGCCCCGCCCCGCCCCGCCCCGCCCCGCCCCGCCCCGCCCCGCCCCGCCCCGCCCCGCCCCGCCCCGCCCCGCCCCGCTCCGCCGGGGCAGCTCCCACGGACGGCATCAAATTGATTCAAAGCGGCAGGGGTATGGAGGGAGGTGAGGGAAAATCATCGGGAGAGCGGCGTTTTAAATATCACAGTGGTGATGCGGGGCTGAACCTCTTTCGCGGCATACCGGGTGAACCGTTTCTCTTATCCGGACGGGATTCTGCAGCTGCAGACAATCACCAACTTAAAGTTAAGGCTGCTTCTGAATTGAAATCGGAAACAAAAATCTTACCCGGATTGTAGTAGAATGGTGACCAGCATGCAGCTACGGTGCTAAAATTTCGTTTTATAGGTTTTAGATTGGAGTACCCATTTTAGATGAGCGGTCTATTTAGAATATCGATGACACAGGAACCTGTGGACCACACTCAAAAGATCCTAACTGACACAAGTTAAGCATAGCGCGCATAAAGCGGGCATCAGTGGATCACAGTTTGTTTGCCGCGATTAGAATGAAATCAGAATATGAAACGGAATCCAGTCACTTTTTTGTCCAATATATTTTTATTACTATTATTATTCTTTAATTTACTGTTACCGACCTGAAAGTCATCACCCCAAATTATTCGGCGAAAATGTTTGTGGAAGTAAATAAAACTTACTTCCTCCCCTCCAAATATATTTCCGGTGGCTCCCACAACAGGTTTTCCGAAGAAAGACAGGGATGTGTCCGGCGGTCACGGAGGCGAGAGGCAGCGGACTGCGCGGCTCGCCCGGACACATCGCATCGCGTCTACAGAGCGGTTTCGGCGTGGCTAGGTCGCGTCGGGCGGGGCCGGGCCGGGCCGGGCCCGAGACCACTTCGTGTCGAGGATCTTCTTGGCGAGTCGATCGGTTTTCCATTATTTACCCTGGGCGCGCGGCTGCTCGAGATCGCCATATCTTGAAGCTGTCCAACCCTTCTCCTCCTCCTCCTCGTCCTCTTTGTGAGTAAGCGTTCGCGCCATACTCCAGTGCTTTTCATCCGCTCCACACTCTCTTCAGCCCCTACCCAACAGTAGCCTCCCTCGCTCTCCGCCCGCCGCGCCGAGGCACTGCTTGTGCGGGGCGGGGCGGGGCGGGGCGGGGCGGGGCGGGGCGGGGCGGGGCGGGGCGGGGCGGGGAGGGGCACTGTGTACACTTCATTCCCTCGAAGCCAACCCTTGAGCCCCTTCCTCACGTATCGAGTCTCTCGGCCATCTCTTTACTCTTCCCACCGATCGTCCTCATGGCCGCCTGATGCACTTTGCATCTCCATGCCCCGCCCCGCCCCGCCCCGCCCCGCCCCGCCCCGCCCCGCCCCGCCCCGCCCCGCCCCGCCCCGCCCAAACCCAACCCCAATCCACCCGCGCCAACCTGAACCGCCCCGACAGTGGGTTAGGGAAGGAGCCTTACCGGCCCAGGTATATACGGCTCGGCAGCCGAGCCGAAGCACGACGTTTCATCTCGCCGAGTGAAATATGAAAATGCGTTGGCCTCTGAACGAGCGATAAATCCTGTCCGGCCCGGGGAGAGAGGCGGGCCAGGCCGAGTGGTGTCCGCCTCCCGTGCGTGCGGCCTAACAACTACGGTTACCACCAGGAGCCTACACCCAAAAGGACGTGTTCTTGGCACGAGGAATTCGTATGAAATGGTCAAGAATATCAGTCGATAACCTAATTGGATGATTGTGCTGTGTTAGAGTGGAGATGACCTCGGAGAAGACGATCCTCAGGACCACGTCAAACTCTTGTTTCAGATGCGAGTCCTGACGGAGAACAGGCACGGCGTCCTCGCCTACCTCGGCATACCGTATGCCGAGCCGCCGGTCGGAGAGCTGCGATTTTCGGTTAGTACTTTTTTAATAATTCCCTTTTGTGGGTGGGTGGGGGCGGGGGGGTACATTTTGAGTTTTGGTGCAGTTGTGCCTCTTGTCTATTGTATCGTTTTCCCTACAAGAGTGACCATCCCCATTAATGGAGGACGGTAAAGAGGTCAAGGAGGAGAAGCACAGAAAAAGGGTGGGGGTGGTCTTCGGGGCCGCACCCGCCGCACCCCCTACAGGGCAGCAGGGGGGAGGGGGGCCCCCCTGCAGTGCAGCGCGCGGCACAGCGGGCGATCACAGCGAGGAGTACAAGTTGGGGCTGTTTCCAGGAAGCACGTACCGGTAGCCGGTAGGTCCACAACCCGAGGCTGCGGGCCGAGGGCGAGGCGGGTCTGTAGGGTCCCGGGGCTTGAGCCCTCTTACGCCCGCCGCGCCGGCAAAAGGAGAGCTCGCTTCCTACCCCATCTCTCCTCCTCGTCGGTCCGACCAGCACGCGGTCGCACCGCTCTCCTGATGTGGATACGTAGTCCGGATATTCGCCGCGATAACACGAGATGCACTGCGGTACTCGAGGCGACCTGTAAAGGGATTGCCTACTCTCAAAGGCGCCTGCCAGTGCAGTGTTGAGTTTTTGTCGCCCCCTTGAAGATTCCCGTTCGCCTGAGCGGGACGGAGCGCGACCGTCGTAGCCCCTGCAGTGCTGACACCCGGCCCCGGCCCCGGCCGCCGCTCCTCTGCCTCTGCGTCGACACGGCTCCAGCGAGGACCGGGGCGAATCGTGATCGAGCAGGGTGGGGCGGGGAGGGCGCCAGCCAAGCTTGAAAGCGAAATAAGGAAATAAATAAGTCCGCCGAGGATGTAAATTTCAGTCCGGGGATAAGCTCTGGGAAAGCTTTGTGTACACTCTCATCCCCGTCCCATCCCGCACCCCTCCGCCCCGCCCCGCCCCGCCCCGCCCCGCCCCGCCCCGCCCCGCCCCGCCCCGCCCCGCCCCGCCCCGCCCCGCCCCGCCCCGCCCCGCCCCGCCCCGCCCCGCCTCGCCCCGCCCCGCGCCGCGCCCTGCAACGCCGCGCGAGGCCTGGGCAGCCAGGGCGCCGGTTATGTTATATTCATGCGCACAACTGCCTCCTAAGAAGAGTTTTGCACTCCGGAGGCATCCAGCAGCCCTCTCGCACACCCGTTCACCCTCCTGCCCGTATTGCCTGGCTTTAGGAGTTGGCCCAGCGTGGCCCAGCGTGGCCCAGCCCTGACGGGCCGGCTGGGCTGGGCCGCGGGACATCTGTCTACGGACCTGCACCCCCGCGGACTGAGGAGCACGAACCTTGGTGTTCCCAGGGCACCGTGCGCAGCGCACGCGGCAGGGTGGGGCGGGGCGGGGCGGGGCGGGGCGGCCAGCGTCTGAGATGAAAACGTCACGTCCTGTTACGTTCATCGTCGGACCTGCGGGAGCGGAGGGGGACGTAAGAAGCTTGAGAGGGGGTGGGGGGCCGTATCGCGCAGGTCCGCACAAAGACACCGCGCTTCTCTGATCAGCTGACTCAGGTGGGAGGGTGGACGTTCAACGCAGCGCAGGTGCACGGCGAAGACGCACCTGGCGTTTCGGAGAACACGGAAGACGTAAAGGTGTTGCAGGTCTTCCTATCCATAAGGAGCCCCGCGGTGCCTTACGGCTGAAAGGGCTGGGCAAGCCCGGGTACATGCTCTCTGAGACACCTGGTTCGCATCACATTTTTGATGTCTGGCACTAGCATGTCCCACCCGACCCGCGCTGCGCCCATATTTGTAGTCTGATGACATGTATTTCTCTCTCTCTCTCTCTCTTCCTCTTCCAGGCCCCCGCGCGCCATCGCGGCTGGAACGGCACCCTGGCGGCCACGTCTTTCCGGCCGGCGTGCCCGCAGCCCGAGCAGACCGAGGGGCTGTCCACCGGCGCGGCCTCGGACCCTGCGCGCCCGCAGCAGGACGAGGACTGCCTCTTCCTCAACGTCTGGTCCCCGGAGGTGAGTTGTCCGGCAAAGGAGGGGGGGCACGGGGTGGGTGCAGGCAGGGCAGGGGGAGAGTCTCCTGAATTGTGCATGACAAAGACCACTCCGGGCCAGGGCGGGCGCGGTGTATATGGTAGTGGGGACGAGTCTCAGGGATGGGTCCAAGGTACATGCCTCGCTGCGCCCCGCCCCGCCCCGCCCCGCCCCGCCCCGCCCCGCCCCGCCCCGCCCCGCCCCGCTACTCCGCGCAAGTTGGTGCGCCTCCTGCCTCCTCTTTCTGGAGAAAAAGCGTCGGTACTGGACCTTGCTACGGGGCTCTGGGCCTCGCCCCTCGCCACGGCCCGCCCCGCCAGGCCACGCCGAGCCGAGCCGGAGGCCCCGTGTATCCGTGTCGCAGAACGGTGTACGAGAGGTTTGTTGCCGGGGAAAGGCGCCGTCTCCACCGGCGGCGGGGACAGGCAAAAAATTTTCGAAATCAAGAAAATGCTATTCACAGCATTAATAAAAAAAATGAAAAACAAAAATGAGGGATTTTTTTTCCGTGTGGTGAGTTTCTCACGAAAGGCAGGATATCCACAACGTTCCTAGGACAGGCACGGAACAATGAGAGGTTTTCGGACGGGCTCGAAATAGCAAGTAGTTTTCACAGTGAGGTCTTCTGAATGAATTACATGAGTCCTGCAAGTAAGAGTCCACGCTTTTTCAAATGGGTGCACACATTGGATTTTTTGTTTTTTCAGACGAGTGAAGGGGAGGACAGGGTGTAGTGTAGACTGGGCTCCCTCGGAGTGCTTTCCAGCTCCTCGACAATGTCGTCTGCCGCCATCATCACGGGGGCGTCCCGTACCCACTAGGCACGGCGGAAGATATCTCATATATTGCGAGTTCCACATAGATGTGGAGAACCCCAGCCGGCATGTCGCGCGCGCCTCGCCTCATAACCCGTCCCGCCTGCTGATGTTAAGTTCCGCTTCAATGGCGCGCACTTTTCCCTGCTGCCTGCTGTGCCCAAAATGTCCTCCAATACATATCCGTGCGCCAGGGACAGGGCGGGCGAGCGGGCGCTGGGTGGAGGCGAAGCGGAGCATGTTTGCGAATCATTTTCCTTCGATTTGACGTGAGGTTGGCCGCCAGCCCCACCTGCCGCTTGCGTCGCTCCAACTGACGTCAAAGAAGCGCGCGGGTGCTCGGCGACCGGCAGGGGTAAAGCCTCCAGCACCCTGCGCCCCCCCCCCTCCCCCCTGTAACGTGAATGAGGGCGTGTTGCTGTTCCAGGGCGCGACGGCGTTCAGACCTGTACCGGTCATCATGATCCTGGAGGGTCGCGGCTTCGTCTCCGGGAGGCCGTCAGCGCTGCCCGCCCAGGACCTCGCCGCCGAGGGGGTGGTGGTGGTCTCCGTCTCGTACCGCCTCAACGTGTTCGGTAAGTCCATAAAAACTGAAGCAAAGTCTCGACGGCGGGAGAAATTGAGCTGGGTAGGTGAAGGTTCATCAAGATTTCATCGGGTCTGCAGTGCTGACGGTAGCGCTACGAAGAACACCAACATGTCGGAGTGGAGCTCGCTCCGGGTAGTCCGGAGGCTAAGCGGCAACCACCTTGCAAAAAATGATTAAGCGATGCCACTTGGCATGAGTGTTCTACATACCCATACCTTACTTTTAAGATCGGTAGCCACGGTGATAACCATTGCAGGGGCCGTAGACTGGCGGTTGCCTACCTTTCAGGGGTAGTTTGACGTTTTCTCTATGATTTCACTGTGTGGCTCGAAAAGTACTCGCCGGAGGTAAATTTCGACACTGCCATCGCATTCAGCGTACCCGCAAACATGTCGGTAGGAGTTTACTTGTCAGTAGTGGACTTCCGGTGGCGTCCGAATCGTCTCAACGGCAAGAGCAATGTAGTAATTTTCACGTTTTACGCTGGCTTCGTTGCTTAATCGTGTTTGTGCGCGCGCGTGTGCGTGTGTGTGTGTGTAGGGCTGAGGCGTGAGAGAGAGAGAGAGAGAGACAGAGGGAGAGAGAGAGAGAGAGACAGAGAGAGACAGAGAGAGAGCGGGATGAACGTCCGAAGCTCTGTGTCAGGGTACGAAGATGCGCCCTCTCCGTTCCCTAGTGCGTGCTGTTGTGTGTGTGTGTGTGTGTGTGTGTGTGTGTGAGAGAGAGAGAGAGAGAGAGAGAGAGACGCTTCGGAATGGCGCGATAAAATAGCCCTTAACAATAAAACTACTATCGAAGATTATACAAGCTGGCACTGGCCACAGGTAAGACAATTTTGCACATTTGAAACTATTTTCATTTGGTAACTTTCATTGGTACATTTGGTGCATTGAACTTGAGTATCATCTAAGGAACATTACATTTGCAGGGGTACAGTTCACGGCACTTCAAAGCAGCTTTTTTGAAGCAGGAGCAGTTCCCAGAGCAGACTGATTTGCATTTGCGTCTCACAAACGCGTTGCATGATTCTGCTGCAACTGGAATCGTTCTTCAGAGAGGAGTCCAACTGGTGTGCGTTTTCATCTCTACGCCAGCCACGGTAAAAGCAATGTCTAATTTTTTAAGGGAAAAGGGAAAATTTTGAGAAAGTCCCTCAGAACTCCTCAGATTTTGAGGATGTCTCCTCGAAATATTAGTCGAATCGCCTCATTTTCCAAGAGGACTTCCTCAAAATCTGAGGAGTTTCTCCTCAAAATGAGGGGTCCCTCAAAATTTTCCTTTTTTCCTCAAAAAATCAGACATTGTTTTTACCGTTGCCCCAATCTGCAGGTGATGGAAGAACCGCAATATCCTACGGAGTGCCACAAGGTTCTATCCTCGGGCCACTGATGTACTTACTTTATGTCAACGACATTGACCACATTTTCAAGCAAACAAGACGCTATCTTTACGCGGACGATCTACAAAACCATGTCTCATGTACCCCCGAAGACTTCAAAAACGCTATCACCGTGCTTAACAACGAAGCAGCAGCTCTCAAGGATTATTCCATAAAACACAATCTTCTTATAAACCCTAATAAAACGCAAGCACTCATAGTTGGAAATCCAAAGCTCATAAAGAAAATAGAAAACCCACTGCCACTGCCCACGGTCTGTGTTATTAGTGTTAGCATTGAGTTCAGCGAGGTAGTCAAAAACCTAGGCGTCCTTTTCGACTCCTACCTTACATGGGAACCTCAGGTCGTCTCTGTCTGCAAAAATTGGCCGCGGGGTTCTGCAACGACTCCGACGCTACAGCGACTGGCTCCCGATATCGATGCGAACCCACCTGGTCAACAGTCTATAACATCCAATTCTCGACTACGGCAACCCTGTTTTTTCACGACCCTGCAATCACCAGCACCACTCAACTACAACGAGTACAAAACTCTGCACTGCGCTTCATCTATGGTTTAAGAAGAGACTGCAGGATCTCCCCTTACCTTGCCAAAACCAGGTGGCTTAATGTCGAAAACCGCAGGAAAACTGCTATCCTCCTAATTTTATTTAAAGTCCTTAAATACGGTGAACCTGCTTACCTTGCAAATAATATAACATTATGAGTAAAATCCACCCTCGTCAAAACAGGCACACAAAGATGACCCTGCAACTTCCCCTCCATAGAACAGACAAAATGAAAGGTTCCTTCTCTGTGTGCGCCCCCCCAACTATGGAACTCGTTACCACTCAATATACGGATCTGTAACTCTGTGAGTAATTTTAAATGCAAACTGTATAATTTTTTCCTACAAATTCAAAATACGAACACTTGTTAATTTTACTGTATGCACTGTTGTCTCAAATCCTAACTTTTTTCATTACTTTACTGTTCCCCTGTTCAATGCGTTTCCACTGGTCAACCTTGTATGTATAATAACTGCTACCTGTCTGAACTGTTAATCTTCTACAGTACCTGGTAATTGGTACTACCTATGGGGCTTTCAAGTCCTAAATGTACCATATATGTCAATAAATTCAAATTCAAATTCTCTCTCTCTCTCTCTCTCTCTCTCTCTCTCTCTCTCTCTCTCTCTCTCTCTCTCTCTCTCTCTCTCTCTCTCTCTCTCTCTCTCTCTCACGCCTCAGCCTTACACACACACACACACACACACACACACACACATACACATACACACACGCGCGCGCACAAACACGACTAAGCAACGAAGCCAGCGAAAAACGTGAAAATTGCTATATTGCTCTTGCCTTTGAGACGATTCGGACGCCACCGGAAGTCCGCTGCTGACAAGTAAACACCTACCGGCATGTTTGCGGGGACGCTGAATGCGATGGCAGTGTCGAAATTTACCTCCGGCGAGTATTTTTCGAGCCACACAGTGAAATCATAGAGAAATCATCAAACTACCCCTGAAAGATAGGCAACCGCCATTCTACGGCCCCTGCAATGGTTCCCACCGTGGCTACCGATCTTAAAACTAAGGTATGGGTATGAAGAACACTCATGCCAAGTGGCATCGCTAAGAGGCACTTTTTTTAAGAAGTCCGATCGAGGAACATGACCGTTGACGATTTCGTTCATTTTTTGGTCAAAGGTAGCTCTTGTGGGTCTAAGAACTGCCCCAAAATAGTTTGGCCCAAAAGTTCATAGTTCGGAAGATATCGAGGATTTTCGTTTTCTCTGACACATTTTGGGTAACTTTGATCAAAATGAAAAAATTGCCGTGGGGCGGTCCCTATCAGCTCTATATGAGTGAAAATTGGTATCCCCATGTAAAATTGACCGAGGAACACGAATCCGGTCACGAAATTGATATCCGACCACTCAAATTTTGTGTATGGCCGTATTTCCGGTTTTCCAGTCATTTTTTGTATCTCTGGGGTTTTGGTGATGGAGGTCGAATTTGACCAATCCGAGAGCATGGTTCGAAAGGCTAAGGACTAAACTAACTTATTCTGAAATAAAATTTTTGTGTATACCGTAGGATTAGGCGTAGCTCCAAAAAAGGTCAAAAATCCACTTATCTAGAAAAGGTGGCTCCGAATCGTTTTTCCCCAAGGACTGCGGTGCCTTTTCTAGTATTGCGCGGGCCACCTAAATCACTGACACCCATGTGGAAGCAGTGAGCATCACTCCAGAGCCCTAACACAAGCCACCAAACGTGCCATTCCCAGTAGAACTCTACGGCCTACGGCCGTATGTAATTTGCGCCGCGACTACCTGAGGCTCTTCCGAAAAGGTACATTTTCCGCCGCGCTGGTCGGGGGCCGGTCCCTAAGCGACCAAATGTTCCCCCGCTGATGGCGGCCGAAAAAGTTACAACTTGCGCCGGGCTGTTTGGGCTGCCTACCCGACAGTGCGCAGGCGCGGGCGCGGGGTGATTGAGCATTTAGGGAGGCGAGAGGTTTTATCTTTGAATTCGCTTTTGCACCGCGCTCGTTCTCTCATATCACAATATCACAAGTGTTCTTAAGTTCATTTTAACCTTTATTATTCATAATTAAAGAACTTTCACGTTCACGTTCCACAAACAAGGTAAAATTACACAAACAACACTACTAACAGTCACATTTACAGGAATCAATCTAATAAAAATTGAAAGTACACAAGACTAGTCGCATCACAGAAACAATGTCATAAATATTTTAAGCTACAATTAAAAATACGCAAGGTCCAGCTTCTACTTCTGCCTCAGTGATCATTTTCTTTTTAGATTCAGAAATAATTTTCCCAACAGCAAATAAATAGTCCAGAACACTTATTTCATTTCTTTCAAACTTTTGAAACTGGTTAATAATTTTTTCTCTTAAAATGGCCGTGTTTCTTCTCGTTTTTCCTGCAATTCCTGCTCTGATGGGGCACCCACGCCGGAGAGACTGCATCCGAAGACGTCACTAGCCAGCGCACGATCGCGCCTGCTCCCGACCCCCAGGCAGCAGGCACCCATGCGACGCGGCGGAAATTGTAGCAAACCGCTGCGGAGTTGCGGAGCCCCTCACAGGGCCGCCCCGCTCCGCATTTACGCGCCGATCCCCGGCCCCTTAATCCCCTAGCCAGGTAGGCGCGGCGCAAATTGTAACCTCCCCTCTATGTAGCGCCTGCCAACTGTTGGGTAGGCACGCCCGCCAGCTGGAAAGGTATCCTCTGTATACCCACGCCTGTAAATTTACAGTCAAATGTGGCCACGAAATTTCAAGCACTGGTGGTAAATTTACCGGGTGGGCAGGGAAGGACTGCCTTCGCTGCCCACTGGTAGGGGATTTCGCTGCCCGTGGGCAGGAAAGTGAACTCCGCAACCCATCGACAGTAAGTTTTCCTGCCCCGTGGGCAAGGAACGTTCACTCGCGCAGCCCACCGACTGCAAATTTCCTCACCCCGGATGAGGGATGCTCTGGCCACAACACCTGTGCATTTATGCGCGTCGGGCTACTTCCCAGGTGAAAAAAGTTAACTTTAAGTTCACCTGAATGTTAGCATTACAAAGTGAACTTCGAAGATTAAACTTCGAGGTACACTCGGGGGTACACTTCCACTTAACATTTCGTTGACTTTGTAATAATGAACACATCTACCACGTTAAAAGAAAATCGGCAACTTTACTGCAAGTCGAGTTTCTCAGAACTCAATAGTCATTTATGGCAACGTAATACGAAATCAACTTTTCATTTTACTCCACTTGCGCATTCCGATTGACTTTTCCTGAACCAGGGTTGTTACACCAGAGCTTCACTCTAAAAAAAATTACAAGTTCTAGTATCAGTTTTGAAACAAAATTTTGTAACCTAGGATGAGAATTCAAAAATTTGTAATCATGAAACAAAACTTTGTAATTGTTACAAAAAACTATAATCAATGTTTAAAATTTTAGAACACTGATGCAATTTTTTGTAACTGTGACAAGTTTTTCGTAAATGTTACAAATATTTGTAAACTGGTTCTACGTCGTTGCCGTAATCTAGTCATTATTTTCCGTAAACTTTGGTTCTGTAAAGTGCGGTTACCGAAATCCAAAGCGCAAGACAAACTAGCATTTTTCTGGTCAACTTGGTGGAAGGGCAGGGAAGAACTGCTTTTGCTGCCCAACGACAGCAAAACTCTGTCGCATGGGAGATTCTGAATTGCGTGCGTGTCGCCAAGAACTGCCGCTAGGTGGCGTCACGGTCAGAGCGTCACATGCAAAACCGATTCTTTCGCATTAACATCACATTTTGACAAAAAACTAACATTTAATTTTACGCTTTATGTTTTATAAGACAAATGCTTTTGTGCTTGGCGGGTGGCCAACCCCACCAATTGGCAGGCGTTATACTTGTGCATTAGTGGTATGTTTTGTCCCCTTCTAGTTTTTTTATTTATTTATTTATTTATTTTTTTTTAGGATTTTTAAGTGTTGTGTAGCTCGGGGGTTAGACACAGCTGGCGGGCGTGCCTACCCAACAGTTGGCAGGCGCTACATAGAGTTCTACTGGGAATGGCACGTTTGGTGGCTTGTGTTAGGGCTCTGGAGTGATGCTCACTGCTTCCACATGGGTGTCAGTGATTTAGGTGGCCCGCGCAATACTAGAAAAGGCACCGCAGTCCTTGGGGAAAAACGATTCGGAGCCACCTTTTCTAGATAAGTGGATTTTTGACCTTTTTTGGAGCTACGCCTAATCCTACGGTATACACAAAAATTTTATTTCAGAATAAGTTAGTTTAGTCCTTAGCCTTTCGAACCATGCTCTCGGATTGGTCAAATTCGACCTCCATCACCAAAACCCCAGAGATACAAAAAATGACTGAAAAACCGGAAATACGGCCATACACAAAATTTGAGTGGTCGGATATCAATTTCGTGACCGGATTCGTGTTCCTCGGTCAATTTTACATGGGGATACCAATTTTCACTCATATAGAGCTGATAGGGACCGCCCCACGGCAATTTTTTCATTTTGATCAAAGTTACCCAAAATGTGTCAGAGAAAACGAAAATCCTCGATATCTTCCGAACTATGAACTTTTGGGCCAAACTATTTTGGGGCAGTTCTTAGACCCACAAGAGCTACCTTTGACCAAAAAATGAACGAAATCGTCAACGGTCATGTTCCTCGATCGGACTTCTTAAAAAAAGTGCCTCTTAATCATTTTTTGCAAGGTCCGTCCGGAATACTGCACTAAGCCTCCGGACTAGGGAGGGACGAGTCGAGGCGGGGCGATAGGCGAGGCAGCTGCAGCCGCTGCAGCCTCCATGCCCTGGGCTGACGGCCCCCTGCCCTGCAGGCTGATCCCGCTCATCGCTCTCGTCGGTCTGTCTCTCTCGCACCTCCCTCGCTCCTTACGGAACGCACCATGAGTGCGAGAGAGACATGCCCCACTGAGCGGTCACCGGAATCAGCCTGCAGACGGGACAGCTCCAAGCCGAGTCCCTCCGCGTCCAGCAGGCTGGCGAGTGGTTGTTTTTCGCCACCTGTCCTTGTCACACTCACGGACAGAGGAGGAGAGATAGGGTCCCTCGCGAGCGCTGCGGAATCAGCCTGCTGTCCCTCTCAGGGCCGGCCCAGCCCTTGGGCCCAGCCCCTTGGGCCCAGCCCTTGGGCCCAGCCCTTGGGCCCAGCCCGGCCCGTAAGATCGCCTGGAATATCGTGATGTCACTGAAGGCACGGGGTGGGGCGATGTATATTCTCCTCGGCGAGACAACGGGATGGGGGACGCGCGGAAATGCTTGGGGACGACGGGGACGACGCGTGTTCTGTATGCAACTCCCGTGGCGGGGCGGGGCGGGGCGGGGCGGGGCGGGGCGGGGCGGGGCGGGGCGGGGCGGGGCGGGGCGGGGCGGGGCGGGGCGACAGCAGCTCGTCCGCATGCAGTTCGGCGACAGCAGCGCGGCGGCGGCGTGGCGCGTGGTTCCCGGTGCATCAGGAATACATTTGGCTATGGGGGACGGGCGTATCGCGGGGCCAGGCGCGCTATGCGGCCGAAGATGTACCCGACCCGCGCGGCGCGGGAGGGAGAGGAGTCGACTTCATACCCAATGATTTGTCTCAAACCATCGTCCGCGAGATTGACGCCACCCCAGACCTCAGCTTTTCTCTTCCTTCGAGGCTGAGCAAAGGAAAATAACTATTGGGAGGAAATAGGCTTTTACCGTTCCCGAGTCCCCCGAGTCATCACTGCACAAATAAAGGCTTTCCTGGTTCATGTTTCCGACCGCTCTGGAGCAGTCAATGCAGCGTAAACACACTGCATGTCCATGGTCATTTTTTTGAAGAAAATTGTCTACAATTTTGTGCACGTCTAGAGCTAGTAACAAATTTGCGCACATTACGGACAAATTTTGTGAACAGTTAGGCACATTTTTAATTTGTCCAGAGTTAGTAGTATTCACAAACTTCCCTGAGATGTCTGCAAACTTGCGGCAAAACAGTCCACTATTTTCTCCGTAAAGAAACTCTGTAGGCCTAGTAACCAACCACGGACAAACTTGCCCGTAGTCATCGACAAAATTGTAGACAACACTTCTAGTGACTATTCAACTGACACTGAATCTAAAGACGAAAAAGTCAGTAGGAAATGTCCATTCACTTTAAGAGTGTACGTCACATGTGCGCGCGCACACAGGCCAGGCCGCACCAATGGTCACCCAAAACTAATGAGATCGGTTCTCATCGAAAAGGGCCGCGAATAGGGGGCGGCTGCGGCTGGGGCAGGGGCAGGGCTTGGCAGAGCCGGGAAGAGAGAAAGAGAGAAAAAGGGGAGCTTCATGGATTGGAGGCTATAGCTATAGGGTCGAAAAGTCCCTCTGAGTCTGAGCGATGAGTGGAAGTGAGTGAGTGAGTGAGTGAGTGAGTGAGTGAGTGAGTGAGTGAGTGAGTGAGTGAGTGAGTGAGTGAGTGAGTGAGCGAGCGGCGTGTATGTGTTTGTGTGTGTCTGTGTGTGTGTGAGGGAGAGGATGAGAGAGAGGGAGAGAGAGAGAAAGAGAGAGAGAGAGAGAGAGAGAGAGAGAGAGAGAGAGAGAGAGAGAGAGAGAGAGAGAGAGAGAGAGAGAGAGAGAGGGGGGGGGGAGGGAGGGAGGGAGAGGGAGGGAGGGAGGGAGGGAGGGAGGGAGAGGGAGGGAGGGAGGGAGGGAGGGAGGGAGGGAGGGAGGGAGGGAGGGAGGGAGGGAGGGAGGGAGGGAGGGAGGGAGGGAGGGAGGGAGGGAGGGAGGGAGTGCGTGAGGTCCGGTTCCGTTCGGTAGCGACGCGGTGGCGCCGCGCTCGCCAGCTCAGTTTCCCGCGCATTATAGATTCATAACCCAATCTGTGTGGGAGCGCGTAAAGGGGTGGGACAGATCGGCGCCCCCGGCGGCGCGCCGCGTTCATGGCTCATCTCCTCTAATGCAATCAGAGCCAAAAAGAAAAGAAAATCGATGCACTTTTCCTTTTCTGTCGCGGTCTTTCCTTCATATGTTCTTAGTTTTTCTCTGCGGAAAGTCAAAAGGGTAGATGACGAGCATTATAGCGAACCATATGCACCCTCCAGAGAGCTGATGGTTGAATACGACATTTCGAAGGCGGGAGGCACGTGGACGTAGAGCCGCCGCACGACCCCTTCCTTACTGGCAGTTACATTCGAGGGGGAGGTCACTTCAAAAATTCATGGCACGGCCAAATAAAATCATTTAAAAAAAAGAAAATAACATGAAAATAAAATCAAGAAGACAGATACAGAAAAATCTGAAACAGACAAAAATTACACAAAAATCTGAAATAAAATAGAAAATATTCAGAAATGAGATCAAAATTTATCAAAACGCGACGGAAATTTTCAGTGAAAAATCAAAAGGAAAATAAAAATGCAAAGTTTCAATAAAAAAAATCATTGCACACATTTTGAATGAGGGATCCCCTCTTGGCCTCTCACGACTAACGTACAGAACACGCAGCGTTGCATGTTGCATCACGTAGAAGCAAACGGAGACCTACGTTCCGAATTCCGGATACTTTAAAGATCCCTGTTTTTCTAATATGTCCGACCTTGTGGTTGCAGGCTTCCTGTGCCTGGGGGACGGCGGCGCGCGCGGCAACCTGGGGCTGCTGGACCAGTACCTGGCGCTGCTCTGGGTGCGGGACAACATCGAGGCCTTCGGCGGCGACCCACGCACCGTCACGCTCTTGGGGCACGGCGCGGGCGCTGCCAGCGTCGAGCTGCACCTCTCTAGCCCCAGGACCCTCGGCAAGTGCCCCACTCTGCCCCACGCTGCCTGCGCTCTCTCCAACTTGATTTGCCGCCTCCGGCTCAAAAGTCTCACGTCCTCTCCTCTCCTCTTGCTCCAGGCCTGTTCCAGCGCGCGGTGCTCATGTCGGGCTCGGCGGCCTCGCCCTGGTCCCGGTCGCCGTCCGCCACGGCGGCCTCGCTGGGCGTGGCGCGCAGCCTGGGTTGCCCGCTGCCGCCCTTCGACCCCTACCCGCGGCCCGCGCCGCCGCTCCGCCCCGCCTCCGCGCCCACCCTGGACTGCCTGCGCTCCAAGTCCACCCAGGAGGTGCTCCGCGCCTTCCTCACCCAGTACCAGGTGCGTGTGGTGTGAGCCGGCGCGCAATGCCAACACGGGCTGCGTTCAATGTTCTTTCTCCCTAAAAATTGAAGCACACGTTAAAGTCAGGGACAGATCTCTGAGGGACTGTCTTGTCCTGCCCAGTCCTAATGAGTGCGGTTGCAGCCAGCTCATCAGCATGCCCCTCCGTGTCCCGCACAGGCCGGCAACTGGTCCGACCTGCCGCTGCCCGTCTCCGACACGTTCCTGCCCCCGGAGGAGCAGTACCTGCCGGACGACCCCCGGGATCCGCGCTCCTTCCACCAGGTCCCCGTCATCGCAGGGGTGGCCGACCAGGACGGCACGCTCACGCTGTGTGAGTCCGCGGCATGCCGAGCACAGACACGGTGTCTCAACCAAACTCGTTCAGCCACGCGCTGAG
Source organism: Frankliniella fusca (assembly GCA_029379305.1). Classification (NCBI taxonomy): domain Eukaryota; kingdom Metazoa; phylum Arthropoda; class Insecta; order Thysanoptera; family Thripidae; genus Frankliniella; species Frankliniella fusca. Next base: position 829,720 of record JAHWGI010001430.1, on the reverse strand, counting down.
GTAACCACACAATGATCTCAAGCATGTGTGTGTCTGTGTGTGTGTGTGTGTGTGCAGCGGAGCAGCGCGACCTGTCCCGCCAGAGCTTTGCGCAGCTGCGGCGCTTCGTGCTCCGGGCCGCCATCCCGGCGGTCGCCAAGCGCTATGGCTTCACCTCGCTCCCGACACGCTGGCCGCCCGTGCCGCCCGCGCCTGCTGTCGACCAGGGCGACGACGGCGGTGACCTCGCGGACGGCGCCGGCAACGACCTGGCCGCGGGCCTTCGCCTCGGCCTCGACGCCCCCGCGCTGGAGGTGCCGGTGGACGCCTCCATCTTCTCGCTGCTGGAGTGGCGCTACGTGAGCGCGGCCGCCCCCGGGGACGCGAGCGCGCTGCTCGCCGGGCTCCTGCAGGTACGGCCAGGCTAGGCACAGCCAAATTGGTAGTGAAGTTTTACGAAAAATTCTCCCATTATGCACTGGAAATCCAAGAGTACCGTATGAATGTCGCTCACTTAGATTTGTTTTTGCTCACGTGTACCGGGTGTTTCTTTGAATGCGTAACATTGTTGCGGGATTGCACACTCGCCAGGGCTTCAGGGGCCATGGCGCCTTACGGGCGAATGGAGTAGGTAAACCCGCAACACTGTTGCGCATTTAAGTAACAACCGGTACTTGTACCAGGTGAGTACAAAACATTCGCTCACTTGTAGCTGAGAAAATAAAATTTCACTCACTAGTAGATGAGCGAATGAAAATTCGCGCACTCGCAGGTAAGAGAATTTAAGTGCTCTAATACTCATTCGAACTTTAATTTTAAACGAGCGAAATTTTCATTCACACACCTGTAAGTAAACGAATGAATTCAATCATCTGCGACTGGCATTCGCTGACTTGGAATTCCATTGTGAAGAATTTCGTAAAATAACAACCCGCATTGTGGCAGCACAAAGGCTTTTCGTATCGACTTGAAATTTATTGAAAGCGAGCTCCAAACGCTTTCACCGTCAGATCACGCACGCTCTGCAATTTTTTCTCTCCACAAAAATGGCAAGAAAGAGTTCAGTGCCCGCTCCTTTTATCCGCGTTAGCAGACTAGACTCAAATTAGTCGCAGCGCATTATTTTTTATTTTGCTTCCGTCCAGCCGTACTGCGTGCTAACCCCTTTCGCCCTCCCCCGCCTTTTCTTCTCTGCCGCTTTGCCCCGTTAGGCCCCGACGTTCTTCTTGACCCAGCTGATTGCTTTCTGTTTGCAGATGTACACAGACGCCCAGTTCAAGGCGCCGCACGCCTTGCAGCTCCGGCTGCTGGCCTCCAGGACGTCGCAGCTGTTTGCCTACCGCTTCGATCAGCCCGGCCCCGACCTGCTGGGCTCCGGCTACCCTGGTGAGCCCGGTGTGTTGCAGGCGGCGCGGAGTGGAGCGCGCCGTGAAGCACGCCGTCAAGCACCCCGTTGAGCACACTGAGCAGCGCGGCGTAAGGCCCTGCTTGACCGCTAAATGATTGAGACCCCCTCGATTCGGTGTTCAAACCACCTCACTGAACACGAGGAATTCAGGGACCACGTCGAGACATTGGTTTCGAGAGGAAGTAACGCGCGAAGGGTTTATCACTCCTCTTCTCATCAGTACACATTTGAAGCTGAAATGTTAAGGCAAAATGTTAAAAATGTCAGCCATACCAATTTTATCCCTTGAAATTCAGTACTCTTGTAATCTCGTACCCATGTGCACACTTTCGCCATTTAGTGATTCACCTCTCGAGGTAAAGGGCGTGGCGATCACGTCCGGGTTCGCCCCCCCCCCCCCTTCCAGGTCAAGGCCCGCGGTGACTGCCATAATTATAACGAGTCGCGTATAAAGCCGCTGTTACCCACCAACTTAATTTCGGAGAGCGGCCAAGAAAAACAACAAGATTGTCGCGACTCTTTGACTTACTACAACAAGCTCAGCGGCAGCGGCGGGGAGGGACGGCTAGGGGCCGGCGGGCTGGGCGTGCGAGGCCAGGCGAAGGCGAACGAACGAGGCGGTGCGCGCCGAAGGGGCTTTGTCGGAAAATGACAGAATATCAGCGGCTGGGAGTGAGCACCGGGCCCCGCCAGCATCGCCGCACCGCGCAAAGTTGAACGCCGACAAGGGGTGGGGCGTCCCTTTATCCTCGATGGGGGAGGGGAGGGAGCGGCTTCGGCCTGTTGGTCGGCCCGGCCCGGCCCGGGCCCAGCCCCGCCTCCTTCGTCTTTCCCTTCAGCGCGCAAAGATGCGAAAGAAAATAAGCTAATTTGGTCAGGAATAAAGCAATTAAAACAAAGTTTAAAGGAGCGCCATGGGCTGCGCGCCAAGCCGCTGCGCTGACCTCCCCCTCCCCCCGCCGCTCCGCCTCTTCCTCTCGCGGTCTTTCATCTCCTTCCCTCTTTCTCTGTCGTTCGCTATCCTATCCCTCTTCCTCTCGATGTTGTACTTTCTTATTCGCACGACCCAGATTACCAGCCTGCGACCCCTACACCCCGCCTGTAAGAAACGCGTTCACGAGCCGGGCCGGGCGCACCTGGGTCTGAGCGGTCTGAGCTGCCCCGGCGACGCGCCGGCAGCGCCGGCACTTCCCTCCCCGAGTCCAGTTCGACATCCCGGGTCGTACAAGCGCGGGGCGCGCGGGGAACCTGCCTGCTGCTCGTTTGTCGGGCGATCGCTGTGTATTTTTTAGGCAGTCGATTAGACTGACTTTTACGTTTGGTATGAAGCCCAGTTAAAATATAAGCACCGTATTGATCCAGTATCCAGTAAAAGCCAGCCAGTTAAAATATAGGCCCCGTATTGATCCAGTATCCAGTAAAAGCCAGCCAGTTAAAATAGTTCGCCATACAAGACAGCGAGCAGCCAGCAGGCAGCGCTCACTCCCCCAGCCCCCCCACCCCTTCCAGACTATATAGGAGTGGAGCGTGTGCGGGTTTTGGGCGGGCGGGCTGGCGATGGGGAGCCAAGAGCCTCAACGCTGTACCAGGCGGCAGGAGCTGGAGGAGGTGGCCCGGCGCTCCCCGCGCGGCGCGCAGCATGCAGTTGTGCCTCACCAGCCCGCGCCCGACCGCCCTCCCAGCCGCCCCCGCCCCTCTCGCCCCACCCCGCCCCCGCGTGCCAGCCATCTATGGACCCTTTGTATACAAGCGCGCTGCTTAACCCTCTTCACGTTACACCTCTTGACAGCGTTTGCTCATATCGCAGTAAAGAAATGACAAAGCTACGATTGGTCCCGAAGTTCCAATATTTAAGTTTGAAATGAATTGAGTACGGTTCAGATAATTTTAAAAGCCAGTTAAAATATAACCCAGTATGACCCGGTTAAAATTCAAGCCCCTAAAAATAAATATCAGAAATCAGCCACGGTAAAACTGGAATCTTGTTAGGCAGTCGATTAGTCTGACTTTTAAGTTTGGTATGAAGCCCAGTTAAAATAAAAAGAGCGTGTGTGCGGGCTGGGACCGGCCGGGAACCACGTTCGCTCGTATCACAGAGTAAAGAAGTGACAAAGCTACGATTGGTCCCAAAGTTCCAATATTTAAGTTTGAAAAGAATATTATTGAATATGGTTCAAATAATTTAAAAGCCAGTTAAAATATAATACAATATGATTTTGTAAAAAAAAATATTCTAATTCTGTCCGAAATTGTCACTTTGTAGTTTATATTGTCTCGTTTTGTTTTGATATTGTTTCGTATTGTTTATACCGGCGCACATAATTGTTTCCAGTTCCTCACCCCCTGGTTCCAAAATGACTGCAGTCGCTGTAAAAATTAGAGACTTATTTGTCGTTAATTAAAGAAATTTTTTTAACAGTTTGTCGCAGTAAAGAAGGGACAAAGTTACAATTGGACCCCTAGTTCCAGGATTTAAATTTAAAATGAAATGAATGCGGTTCAGATAATTTTAAAGCCAGTTAAAATACAATCCAGTATAACGCAGTTAAAATTCAAGCCCGTAAGAAGAAAAATCAGAAAACCAGCCACGTTAAAACAGGAATCAAAGTGTCCATGGTTTCTACGCATTTCGTTCCCGTGACAATTTGCCAATTACCGTTAATAGTCATATTCAAAATCAGCCGACTGCCTTCCTACCCGCCGGTAGGCCGGTTTTTTTTGTTGTCGTTGGTTTTTATCCCCCCCCCCACCCCCAGTGTGCACTGCATTAATTGCTGAGCCCGAGACCTTTGATCTCGAGCGCTGACAACATCCCATTATCTCCCCTCCGAGCTCTGCGCTGAAGCTGGAAACAAGAATCGAGTCCCGAGGCTGAAAGTATAAGAGACGGGAGCGGAAATAAACGGCAAACAAAGGCCCCGTTGTTCGCCTACACCACCTCATGCTCCTGTTGAGCGCCGAGCAGGCCTGTCAAAGCTGGGCTGCGCCATCCGGCGAAAAGTAGACAACAAGTAGCCCAAAGACTGAGCATAATAGCGGGCTGCAGCATGCACGCACCTGTGCTAAGGTGTTCCCCAGTGTTCCCTTCCCTACCAGGCAGGCGCAGTTGTAGCCTGCACTGTGCTTTGGCTGCTTATGGCCTACTTTCCTGGCAGCACTGCCTGGTGCTCCGCTCCACGTCACCGGCACCGGCCCGGCCCGCCATGCAGGCATGGGGAGCGCATGGCCTACCCGCCAGGGGCTCTGAGGAAGGACTGCTGTAACTCGTTTTTCTATATTTTGCACTTTTCGAGTCAGAGACGGCGACGAAGTTTGCGCCAAGTCCTCTCCGCCCGAGGCTGAAGACACTTTGAGTCGGACGTTGTCGGACGGCTGTGGCCCGGGCCGTCCCAGCTCAAAATTAAGGGGTGAAACTAAGAAGTGCCGGCATTGAGCAAAAGTAGTTGTGAGACCTTATTGAAAGTATATTTCCTCGGGTGACCCTGTCTAAAAGAAAAAAAACACACACACACAAATGGGAAAGAAACAAAGTTCAAAGTGGAGGGCTGCAGTAACCATCTAGTTCCGCGTGCGGGGGCGGGGGGCGTCTTCGCCTTGCTTCCCCCGCCCACCTCCCAGCCACGACGAATAGGCAGCCCTCGCCGCCCTCGCACACTCTTGCATGCGCATGTGATACAGACTACCTATGGGCAGCGTGGAGCTGATGATTCTCTTCTCCCCAGGCGCTGGGTTCGGCTCGGACTTGGTGCTGCTGCTTGGCCCCACCACCACCCGCCAGCTGGCCGGCCGCAGGTTCACGGCTCAGGAGGAGCGGCTCTCGGCGTACGTCAAGAGGATGTGGGTCGACTTCGCTAGGACAGGGTAAGTCCGGCCCGACAAATCCCCTCGGAACACGCGGTTCTCCACCAGTACGCCAGCGGGACCGAGCTCACGCCCTCCTCCTCCTCCTGAAGGAACCCCACCCCGGGGGCGCGAGGCTACGGCGTGTCCTGGCGGCGCTACACCGAGGCGGACCAGGGCTTCCTGTCGCTGGCGTCGGACGGGTCGCAGCCGCTGCCGATGCGGTCCTACGCACACGAGGCGCTCCTGGGGGTCCTGGGGGCGGCGGGCCCCGGGGGGCGGGAGCTGCCGGCGGAGGCCGCGGCGGGGAGCGGCGCCAGCGCGGACGCGAGGGCGGCGCACCTCTGGAACTCCTTCTTGCCCCGGCTGCACAACGAGAGCATCAGCAGGAGGCTGGCGGGCTGGGCCGCCTCGAGGGAGGCGCCGCTCACCAACGGTAAGTGTCGCAGCGTGGCTGCACATGTCAACCCAAGGGTAGACGAGGAGGAGATCCCTACTGGGCGCCTACCTGTTTCCAAACTCTTTGACAGAGGCGAGTGCTCCGCACTCGGTAATCTACTGTAGGAAATGCTGTGACGTGAGGACATGACGGAACGTAGAGCTCAGTTCGACTCTTGGCTTAATACGGCTAGGACTGAGGGGAAAACAACTCTGAAATTTTTGTACACCTCGTAATTCAGAAAAAAATTCAACAAAATTAAGAAAAACTCTACCTTTACTCAAAAAAATTCGGGAAAAGCTACAAAACTTCACAAAAAATTGATAACAAATTCAAAAAATACAATAAAATGTCAGAAAAATTCAGAAAAAATAACCAAATTTGTACCCCAAGATTGAGACTTGTTTTCCCCTCGGCTAGGACTCACCCCCACCTCACGGCACCTCACTGACACGCTCGTTGGCCTACAGCGCAGCCGTTCCGCTCCGCCATGTTCACCCTGCTCGCCCTCGTGCTGCTGCTCCTGCTGCTGCTCGTCCTGTGCCTCGTGCTGCTCAAGCGGCGCGCCAAGGAGCGGGACCGCGACCGCGACTCGTTCTGACAGCAGCTGGGGGCGGCGCTTGGGCTCGGGGGCGGCGGGGGCGGCTCGGCCGGCAGCCTGTTCGGCCGCTGTCTGCGCCGCCTGCGCCGCCGCCTCCGGCCGCCCTCGCGCCCGCGGCGGGACAGTCTGAGCCTGCCGCCGCCCCCGCCCCCGCAGGGCCCCGCCCCCGCCCCCGCCCCCGCCAGCACAGCGCGAGCCTGGAGGTACAACGTGACAGCCCATCAACTGTGAGCCGCTAGCGCAGAGCACTCTGTGGCACTCTGGGCTCTGAGCGCGAGCGGCTGGCGTGTTACAATGTTTCCGAACCGCGTCCACCATGTGTCTCACGTTGGCCATAATTGTCATCTTATGGGGATGGCGACTGCCAGTTGAGGTCGCTAGGAGCGCTAGTGGGCTAGGAGATCAACCCTCGCGTCGAGACCGGCGTTTCCCCATTGAGTTATCTGGGTAACGGTGTCATCGAATAAGTGCTTGTTTTAACAGAAAATGGCCAAAATCTCGGTAATTTTGTTTTAAAATGGGGATAATAGACATAGGTGCACCTCTGACAAACAGATGCCGAAGAAATAAATCGCCGTAATAAAAGAGCGAGTCGTTTTAGTCGGGCCGACATACCCGCTGCTGCCGTGAGACAGAGATGTGGTGTAACAAGCTATTTTTAATTGAATTTAAATTTCTCTGGACGTCGATCCATTACGTTCAATTAAATATTTCATCTGGTATTAAAATTTACTCTCTCTCTAAAGGGTTCCCGCACAGCACACGGGTATTTTGGAACCTCTACTGCAAACGCAGTTTGAATTGCGCGCACCACAGTTGAACTCCAAGCCCACTAGCGCACTCTGCCCCGGGCTTCTCATATCGCCATCCCCATCCTTTCCATTTTAAGAATATACAGTAAATATAATATATTTTCTTTAAACCTCTAAAACAATTAAATAATGTTGTGCCCTTGAGGCAATCATCCTATGGTTTAATTTTATGGAACACTTCATGCCATGAAGTGATAAAGGGTACTGTACAGATTAAAATCCGAATGAAAACAAAAGAGGTTCAATGAAAAAATATTTATATATTTGATATATACAACTGTCTCACAATAAGAAAATATTGGAATTTAGAAATAAAAACCTCATGCTCTGCCAGCATAGCCTTTTTCCACAAGATGTTCTGCAATATTAATGTCCATATCTTCATTTGAAGTATCAAATAGCGTCAGGCTTATCCGCCATGAATTATTTATAGTATCATGGTTGACTTTTTCTATTTTTGATGGGTACGCATTGTCTTGGACTAAACTGTTAAAATAAGTACATTCCTCAACCGACCAATCTACATTTAGTGGATTAACACCTGAAAATTTAAGTGAGTATTTACGACACAATTGCAAGATTAAGGATTTAAATAGATAGAACAAAGCTTACCATGCAGTTTGGCTCTAATTGCTAAAGCTGGTATTTTTTTGAAAGTTGGTTCCAGATATCGAATGCGATCTAGTGCTACTAATCCAACATCTCCATAATCAGAGTACCTGACACTAATCACGGTTTGTGATAGAGCAGCAACTATACTAACCCTGCCAAAAGAACACAGAGTCAGTAAAGCCAAATTATTAAAATCTCTGAGTATTGCAACAGAGCATACCTATACCACTGCAAATCACAGGGGTGTTTGGCTGCAAATGCTCTATTTTCTTGAAGCTCCTGAATAGCAGGAGTGTCCATTGTATGGTGAGTGGACTCATAATATTCCTGCATCTCTTGCATCATTGTGTTGAAAGATTTTAACTCATCTATGGGCTGAACCTGTCAAATGTTAAAATGTAAATAGACATGAAAACTTCAGAGACAAAAAGAAAAGCATTGATGCTTACCATAAAATTTGAAGGATTAGAAGACATGGAAACATGGACATTAAAGAATTCTATTCCAGTTGGCACCTGGTAAATTGGCAGAGGATGAGAGGACACATCCTGCAAACCTAGAAATTGAAGCAGAGAAACGTATGAAAGATATTTGGAGAGAGAAAAATGAAGCAGAAAGAACAAACTTTTCCTAGAGTAAATTAAGCACATTTCCAAGTCCGCAGGACAAGGGGGAGGGAGGGGCATTTAGTTGCAAAGCAGACAAATGCTGGAATATACTCAAAGAGTAGTTAGGTGTGGGTCACACACTCAGTACATACCTTGACAACCTAAGACAGCAGATTTTACTTCTACAGAAGTACTGTCTGGAACATTTTTCAATCTAAAGCAAAGAAGTGAGGTTTCAGCACAAATTTTAGGAAGCAGTTTACTATCACAATCAGGAAGTTACTCACTCATCATAACTAAATAAAATGCTATCATTAATGGAAGTGATTAAATTTTCTGGGGCAATTCTCTTTGATAGTCTTAAACCACCAGTATTCTGATCAACTTTCCCAATCACAAATTCGTCAGGTGGGGCAAGCTCTGTAAGCCTCTTGACTACACCAGGCTGCATGTATGATTCCGGTAAATCAGCCAAACTCACTTCAACAGCCTAAAAATGGACAAAATATTGTTGAATTGTTAATTAATGTTAGGGTGAAAAAAAGACAAGGAAAAAAAAAATTCCTAGAAAATTTAAGTTACAACACAACACTTACTTGAATTGGATACTTAGAAATGGGTGGTAAGACCTTTAGGGAATCAAAAATGTCACTCAGCAAAACTCTTTCGACATAGCCATAATCCACAAATTTGACCTGAAATAAGTCAAACATACATCAAAATTTTATCGCTGGAGGAAAAGCTATACTCTCATATATCTCTGCTCAATTATCTTACCACAGGATTTCTTTTATCACTGGTGTTCTCAATAACTCCTCGTCGCCAAGAGTTAGGACACCTTCGTGACCTAACTAAAAACACATGTTTCGAATCCATGTGTAGACGAGGGTGGGCATTCACACCATGAATTGCCACCAAGTCTAGTAAAGAAATGTCATCAAGAATCCTCTCCAAAAACAACAATTCTTTTCCTTTGATTTGTACAAATGGTTTTGTTTCTTTTTCTACATGTGATAGCCTTACAAAATTTAACCCCTAAAACAAAAGTAAAAATTAAAAAACCATGAAAGCAAATAAGAGAACAGGTAAAGGCATTACAGGAATTTACATACTGCCAGTAATTTCGGCTGAGGTAGCTTCTTAACAATACTGTCTAAAATACAGATGTTCACATTTATAGGTTCTGGATTTTCAGTGTTGTGAAGTACAATTTTAGGAAGATCCTCCGAGAATTTCAATACCTCCGCAACAAATGAGGAGCCTATTACATGGTTGATGATGTAGGTTTGAGCTTCCTCATATGTCACATCAACATACGCCAATGAACACTGGACTGCCTGTTGACAAAATGGAAGTTGATAGAGGATATTGATGCAAAAGAAAAAGAAAAAGAAAAAACAAATACCTAAATTTCTGTTTTAGGATTATGTTACCTGGCCAGGAAGTCTCAGATATTCTTCACCAATAATTCTAAGCTCAGAGAGAGGTATGGTGTCTAGCTCACCATTGTCTATCAAAAATACTACTCCTTCATCTTCAGACCCATCAATTTTCACTATTTCCTTCAACTGTACTCTCAACCAATTGTTATCAAATTTACAACAATAATAATGATCAACAACAGGGTCTGTAACTGGTTCGCTGCTTGAAAACATTTTAATTTCAAGGTCAGTTATCAGATCATTATACTTCGCCTGCAGGGTGAAAGATTTCATGCAAAATCAACTAATTTTACCTGGAAGTGATGTATGGAAAATATTGATAGAGATGGATTTTAGGTACTTACATCATATTCATCACCAATAAATCTAACCCACACCCCTGAGTCTGAGGATGAGCAGACAAACACATCCCATGTCCCATCTTTTGGGACTGGTAGGACTAGCTTGGGTAATGAACATGGAACAGTATTTGCATTCATATCTTTGCACATTTTCTTAGGTAAGAAATTATGAAGAACATTGCCATTGCTCAGGATGGGTTCCGGGCTAGAGGTACTTTGAGTTTCTACAGTAGCCACCGGCATAGTTACGGGAATTTCTTGAGATACCTGATCTTGAATATTCTGAAATACACATAAATTTGAGGATAAGTAACAATTCAAGAAAAATACTTGACAATATGAAGAATAGCCTACCAAATTGGGGTATACAATTGCATTTCTTCCATTTAATGTTTGCTCCACAGTAAATCTTGGAGAATCTGCAATGACCTCCAGCCATGAGATAGGAAGCGAACTGTTATAGATATTTTCATACTCCTTTACAATCCCGGATTCAACCATGCCATTGGGCTTTCTCTCCACAATCTTTAATTACAAACAGTAAAATTAGCATCTAGAGATTCTGTCAAAGGTAGAGACAAAATGTGATGAAATGAAAGAGTACATACTTTGAAAACTCTTTCTGAAACTATCACATCATCAACATCATCTGTGGCCCTTGGCCTGCATCGTAATTCATCACAGGCCAATTTGGCTACAAATTCTTGCGCCTCTTCGCAGGTTCCTTTTTCGTCCGGGAACGAGCTAAAGAGCAGATTGTCACCAATCTGGAGAGAGATTATTCGAAATTATAAACAGTAGGTTGCATTGAGTAAATGCGAATAGGTTCACATACACATATCAGACCTAATACCTTTAATTTTGCTATGAATACAGGTTTTTGTCGAGTTGGTTTCCGCTCAACATATTTGTAAATGGGTTCTCCAAGCCCCAGAGACTTTGCTAGGTAAGAAATCTCTTCCACATAAGATTTAAATTGAACCTGTTGCTGAGCTAATCTCCCTCTTGAAGTTTGTGACTGTGGGGGTTCTACCACCACAGACATTAGGGGAACTGGCATCTGAACAGAAGGAATAGACTCAATCAATGAACGCAGCATATCCTGAAGTAGAGGGAATCAACTTTGGTTTTGCCATTAGAAAACCCAGATTTGGGAAAGCACAATTTGACATTCCATTCACCAAAGCAGAATTCATTGAAAAGACATTGGTTATTACATTCATAGAAGCAGCGGTAGAATAAGAGCCACCAACAATTTCATTGACAGGATTGGGACTACACATCCTTGAGTAAGTCACTCCACCTACTGGAGCATGACTAGAAAGAGGGCCATTTGTAATTCCACTAAACGCCCCGTTCACCAAAGCAGGCTTAGGAGTAGCAGAGTGTGAAGTGAGCGCTTCAACTGACACCTAGAATGTGAAAAATACAGGATAGCTTCAAAAAAGGGGACCACTTTGACATTAAAAGGGAAATTTTATACATTTGTACAAAGTCCCAAGTCCCAAGATAATAAATTTTAAAAAAATAAAGAAAAAAAAAATTGTCTAATTTGGTTTTTGACATTTTAAACTATACACCTAAGTTGATATATGAAGTTGTATGCATCTAAGCATATACCTAAATTCTAGTCAAAATTTCACTTACTGCAGGATGTTCACTAGCTTTCCTAATGGGACTGCTTCTACTTGACTGAACACGTGATGACAGCCACTAACAATTGAAAGATAAAGAAAGAAATGGATTAAGAGACAAAAAAGCATGAACAGAAGAAAAAGGACAAAAATAGCTGGTTTAAATTTCTTATTAACTTTTACAAGCTGCAAGGCACATAGTGTTAAATGATTGATTAGGCTTTCATGTCAAGAGAATAGAACATACCACCAATTCAACAGAATAAAAAGTAAAGTAATGTAAATAAAGACAAACATAAAAAAAAGTTTCGTTCCAAACCCTAATTTTGTTCATCTTTGGCTACTCCTTAAGAAAACATTGCTTCAGCTATTATAAATTATATGCTGTTTTCCAGGCTTATAGCATAATAGTACTAGTAAAAAATATTGTCAAATTTGGAGACAATTAGACCTTTCAGCAATTTAACAAAACCTCAAATTTCAACTACATATCAAATTAACAAAAACTGAGTGAAATCTATTGAAGAAACACAAAATATTTGAATAAGATACCTGTATATCTACAGCAGACACATTCTCTTGAGATTCCTCAGTAGTTGGCAGCTTAAAAGATGCAATGCAAAAATGAAGCATTAGGAAAAGAAAAGGGCAAGCAACGAGCAGTTTCCTCAACCAACCAGACAATCACATCAGCTAAGCAACAAGAAACAGTAACTGGTATTAATTAAGCAAGGCTGTTTCTACATGCATTGGCTTTGCAAAAATCACCTTTGAATTGGTTGGTTGTCCAGTTGATAATTTGTTGATGTCATTAGTTACCTGTAAAAATGGAAAACTTATGCTTATGAAACTAACTACAGGAAGAAAAGAAGATTTGATCCTAAAAAAATTGTCAACTACTTTAGGAAGCTTCTACATAATTCTACAAAGGAGGGTTAGTATTAAATAACAATGCCCCCATCAAAGAACTAATATATGCTAGACACCTGGTTAAATAGTTGAGGCTAGATAACAGATAAAAATTAGACAACTGCTTACCGAAGCAATTCTAGACTGCGCCGCCCCAACATCCAATGTCCTCTGACCTGCAAGAGAAATGTTACTGTAAGAAGTACGACAAGAAAGAAAAGAGAAAAAACCTTTCGCCCGCCAAATATTGAGCACAAACAAATATTTAGGAATGCAATTCAAAATTGGTTAAGTAATGAATGACATGCTTCACTATTCAAAAAATATCTAGAAATGAAATAGACATGGGTACATGAATGTAAAATAATGCAGATGCAGAACTGTCACCAGAGCATTTGATAGAATAGTAAGAATGTTCCAAGGCAAACTTCAGTCAAAAGATTACTTACTGAGACGATCCTGAGCTGCTGTCCTCACTGTTTTCAACGGACTTGCTTTCTCTTCATGTGTGTTTTGAGACGGTTGTGGGTCTGCTGGGGCCTGGGGTTTCCTCTGAGGAACTATTGGTGGATTTTGAGAAGAAAGGGGTTTCCTCTGAGGAACTATTGGTGGATTTTGAAATGACAGGGCTTTCCTCTGAGGAACTATTGGAGGATTCTCATACTGTGGTTGTGCACTTTGCACTTGTACTGTGCTTCTTGGTACAGGACGGGTATAAGAAGGCACGCTGTAGCTGGCGCGCCTTATCATGTGCCTTGGGGGCAGTCGGGGGCGTGAGGTTTTACGCCCCTGGAAAATAGAAGAAAATGCAAAGTTAAATGAACAAATCAAACGATGGACCTACAAAAAAGATCCAGCAAAGGTAAGTATTCATCAGCTAAACACATACGCCTGATCCTGGCTTCTTTCGTTGCCGAGCAATTAAGCTGCTTATGTGAGCAGTTTTGGGGTCAAACCCAGCATTTATTACATTTTCTCCTGTAGGGCTTCTCGTGTAATAAAAGCCACCAAGAGACGATATCAATGACCGCACATCCTTATGGCCCAACTGAGTGTAAGGCAGTTGCCCAATCAAAGACCTATAGTCCCCTGAAAGAGGAAAGATATTAAGACATGCATTTGATACTGTGATGAATTTTAATTGGAAAATATGTATCTTACGAAGGAACTGGGTCTCTGTGAGCCGCCCACCGCCTGACGTAAGGACAGCATTGATGTTGATTTTTATCTCCTCTAAATCAACAGTCATTTTACGGCATAACTGCAACCAAACAGTTGGAATGACAAATGGAAAGATCAAACTAACAAAAGCTGAGATATCAACATTAAGAACAAAACAAAAACAGTACAGCAAAAAATAATAAAGATGGCCCCAAAAGACTACACGACACTTCATCACATTTGACGTAACTAATGATTATTGGAGGCATTCCGTCTACAGAATCATATCTTCAAATTATCCAACTTTTTCCCTCTCAACTTTCACTTTAATACCACCAGAAATAATACACATCAAGAGCAGCTCAACCAAGGTTGAGGGCACAACCACTGAACATCACAAAATGCCCAGCCGGCTTCAAGAACAGCTTGGAAACGACATTACTGAAAACCATCTGTAGAAACTCACCAAAATAACACGATTCGAGAAGTAGGTTAGTGTCCTCCTGTCAGAGGGGCGACGGCCACCCGCCCCGAAACGGCCCTCCTCACACTAGCACTCACCTCACTCACAAGACACCTCAACTAAAGTCTCTATACACTCCACAAAAGCCACCTCTCTGTCACTTTACAACGAATCACGCACCAGACGGTCGACTCAACTAAACGGAGCAACACGGGACTCTGACTCTGACTACGACCGAGAGAGGACTGTACGGGGGACGCGGAGGGAGCGTGGAGCGGCAGGGCGCGGGCAGTGAGCGAGGGGGAGGGGGAGAGGGAGGGGGGCTGGGGAGGGGTGGGGTGAGGAGGAGGGGGCCGCCGGCCCGGGGCCCGGCTGAGCGAGATGGCGCTGCCGGCGCTGCATGTCCCTTCGGAAAAGTTAGGTGTGGTCAGGAAACTTTAGCAAGAGCGTCTTTCAAACGCCGTTGTTCACGGCGAGACTCGCAGGCAAATCTGACCGGGACAACAGGACCACAGTCTCGATGCGATCCGTACGGGAGCAAGGAAGAGCTGTTCGGCTAGTCCGATAGGAACTGTTAGGAGCACGGAAGCTTGGCAACGTCGCACGTCGACGCGGACGGAGCGCCGGCCGGCAACACCGCGGACGCCGAGTAATGTGGTCATTCCCTGGTCCCCGTTCCGTTCGGAGGGCGTGGCCGCCGGCCGGGGGCGCCGGGGGTCGGCGTCGTGGCGATCTGTGCGGGGGAAAGCCGTGTTACCCAAGGAATACCCCTAGCCGTTGATGCATACCGCAGGGAATGAAACCCGACGAAGAGGAAACGGGTGTCTCTGATTTGACTGTCCAGTGCAAGCGGAGTTACTCCCCAATGAGTATACACACTGGCCTGGCATGGTCAGCATTTTCGGGACTAATCCGTTGGATATTCGTCCCACTTGCCCTACAGCCAGCAGGCCAGAGGTTAATAGGATTGACTAATCTCCACCGTGACCGAGCTCACGCAACAGTCGGTGCGTTACTTGGCAACTGGCTGTCGCGTCGGGTCGGTCAGGCAAGGGGAGACGTGCGAGCTTGTGCTCGTTTCGCTGGGAGTCCATCTCGGATGCGTCCTGGCAGTGTTTTGACCACGATGCTGTCCTTGAGGTCTGTAAAGTTAGGGTGCGTCCCAATTCCCGGTCGATATGGCAGGAACAGCCGGAGCGGCCGGTGCGAGAGAGATGCGTATGTTCCGGCCATTCCGACCGAGAACTGGGACGTACCGCACCCCTTGTGACGGCCGTCAAACTGACCGACCGACCGAGCCAGCCCCGCTCACTGAAAGCTTGGCTCCAGTGCGGTTTTAAGAGGTGTTTTTCAGGACGAAAGTTTTTTATTTTGTAATAAGAATTGGTCCTTTAGTGAAAATTGTGGACAATTTTCGCTAAATGACTATTGTTTAATTAAAAAATAAAATATGTAGTCCTAAACTGCACTAGAATCCTCCTAAAACCGCACTGGAGCCAAGCTTTCAACGAGCGGTTGGACGGCCGTCACTAACTTGAAAGACGTCTGGGGGGCCTCGACCGGGTCCGCAGACTGGCGATGCATCGGGCCACGATGTCGCGTCCAGGGCGCGGCCGCGGCAAGCCGGCGAGCGCCCCCGTGGTGAAATTGTGAGGGCGCCCCTCCTACACCCTTCAGCACAGTACAGTGCAGGCGAACGATGGAACGAAGAACGCCTCCTGCTCTAATTTGCTGCGCAGACACTCCTCGGGGACGGCCCTGACGGCCGCTCTCTCCCCCGGCTCCGGTCCCGGACAGCCCGCCACGTTTGACGACACCGCCAAGGACGTGCTGTTCGACATGTTCAAAGGGCCAGACGACAGGGTGGCCATCGGCAAGTTCCTGTCGGTGAGTTTTTAGCAGATGATACGAATGTATCAGCCTGCTTGTACTGTCATACAGCGAGCAGCCTGCAGAGAGCATTTTGACCATTGCCTACTTTTGTACTGTTCCCCTCCCCGCTGCTTCTATCTCTGCGTCGCGTCAAGGCCGGTGGTGGAGGTGGAGGCTATCGGATGCGTTCGAAATTGCCAGGAGGAAATTGAGGAAATGTAGGGTTTTCGTTAAGTAATTGATTAAAATTAGATAAAACCATGTGAGGCGCGCGTGGCTTTAGGGGCATTAGCTTTACAATGCTAGCGAGTCTATCTTATCTAGCAGACGCTGCGGACGCGTTGCAGCAGCCGAGACTTTTGCAACCTGCTGTTGGTTTTGTGAGCTGACCGAGTGCGCTGGACTGGCTGGACGCGCCAGGGTCTGGGAGAGTAATAGTCTCTTTTCGGTCTCGGCATTTAGAGAAGAAATAAGGAAATCAGGACTGGAACCAGAATCAAAATTCAGCAAGCACCCATGCGAACCCGAAATGAAAGTCTTAGAGGAGGTTCCCAATGACAACCAAGCAGAGCAGTATATGGTTAAAATTTCGAATTAATGTTTATTTGGAGCACTGGTTCCGGTCGCGATTCCTTTCTTTTTCTCCCCGAGCTCTGACCAAATAGGGTCTACTTCGAACACAGTTCTGGTAGCTCTATCCTCGTTGCTCTTATGGGGCCGCGCCGGCGCCGGCCTCAGGGATCGAGCGGACCATCGGACCAACCCGCGTAAAAACGGATAGTCTTATTTTGTTAAAAATTTGTGGATCGAGAAACAACAAATTAATGTCATCTAGATGACAAAAGTGTTGACACATGGGCGACAAATGGACGACAAAACGAAATATCGTTAATTGATATTATTACAGTTTGACGTCAGGATGTAGTCCAGATATTGTCAGTTTGTCAACAATTTTGTCTTAATGTTGACAAAATTTCGTCGAACCAAGAGATGCGCGCGCCGCGCGTTACCGCGTCATGGGCTCGTCGGACGACGTTTTCTTCATCACCAGCGTGTTCTACGGCCTTGGGACTATATTTTCTATTGATTTTAAGCACTATAGTACAAGACACTAGGCCGTTGAACACGCAGGTGATGAAGAAAACGGCGTCCGACGAGCCCATGACGCGGTAACGCGCGGCGCGCGCGTCTCTTGGTTCGACGAAATTTTAACAAAATAAGGCTATCCGTTTTTACGCGGGAAGCCGAGCGCTGAGCTCATACCTACTGGGCACAGAAGGATAGGGGCGGGCCAGGGCCAGGGCCTCCTGGGCCAGGCAGAGCAGAGACCCTTTGCATTGCCTTGGTCGGGGTCGGGTGGGATCGGTCCTATCGATAATCGACACATGTCTTAAAAATCGACTACCGTTGTACGATGTTCGAATTTTATTACCGATTACGAGGTTATCGAGGGAAACATATTAATCTTTTAATATGCGGCATGCGGCATTGGTTTGGTCCATTCGGTTGCTGAGAGTTGGTGCCAGGCCCTCAGCTCTATACAGTGATGGCGGGTGACGAAGGCGGGGCGGGCGGGGGGCGCGGGGCCGGCGCCGATGAGGCGAGGGTCAACCTCCCAGTCTCGGACGTCTTGGTGTGATACGGGATGATGGACTGGGCGGGGAGGTATGAGGCGGGAGCAGCCACGCCCGGCGATGCGCTGCCCTCCCGCCCCGCCCCGCCCGGCCACGTGGGTGTGGCTGCCAGCGCCAGCCCCCGCCGCGCCCGGCCCGGCCCGGCCCGGTGCCTCGCACATGGCAGCCGCAAGGCTTTTCTCGTTGAGGGCGGTCATGGGCGCGGCCATGGGATCTGGCCGACCTCGGCCCTGTCCACCTGGGCATACCTGGACGTGAACGAGGCGACAGACCCTGGAGGGGCTGCTTGCTGTTTATCGTATTTACCCACAGAGCCACTTGTCGCCGGCAGACGCTGTCGGCGCTGGGCCTGCGCCACTCTGACCCCCGCCTGCGCGAGATGAAGCAGCGCCTGATGGAGGCGGTGACGCCCGACGACCTGGTGCTGGACATTCTGGACTACGGCCCCCAGCACGCGCCCGCCGCCCCATCGGGGCCAGCGGGGCCAGCGGGGCCAGCGGGGCCAGCGGGGCCCCCCTCCTCCACCGCCTGCCCCGCGGCGTGCCTGAACCGCGAGGAGTTCCGCCGGTAAGCAGGCCCGAGGGGAGGGTCACTTTGAAAAATCATTGTATGGCCCCCCCCAAAAAAAAAATCATTTTAAAAATCAAAAAGGAAAAATCAGAAACAAATGAGAGAAAATCCTCAGGATCGTGGGCTCCAGCATGCCGCTGCTGTCGCGGGCGCTGCGGGGTCGCCTGACCATCGCGCCTGTCGACGAGTTCTGCTCCCGGACGCGCGCCATCTTCGAGCGCTGCGGCAGCAACCGCGACGGCGCGGTGGCCACGTACATCCCGCAGCTGGCCGTCATGGACGCCAACAGCTGGGGCGCCGCCGTGTGCAGCGTGGACGGCCAGCGCTTCTCGCTCGGGGACGCCGGCCTGCCCTTCACGCTGCAGTCCATCAGGCGAGCGGCACCACGCGACCCGTCCGGGCCCGGCCCGGGCCGACCCGACTGATCGCTTTCATCCATCATCTATCTGTCCTCGTCGCGCTCGTGGGACACGCGAAACGTGGCCAACAAAGAGTACCGCTGTCCGCCGTGTGCAAGAGGGATGGGGAGCGATCGTCTGAATCAATTGGCTGATTATCGGGAGGATCGCTCTCGTCCAGGAGGTGCCGGGGCGGTATGAGCGCGACCGCAAGGGCAGTTCAGTTACCGAGGGAGGGCTACACCACCGCCCGGGAGGGGGAGGGGAGCGCTCTTCTGAATCAGTCTGCTGGTGTGCACGCCGCCGGGGTCACCCGGCCCCCGCCCCCGCGGTGTCGCGCACTCTTACTTACCGCGCCACGCTCCCGGCGGAGCCACAGCGGAGCGGAGATACTGTACGTAGAGAATGAGATTACATTTGTCCCGCGGTTGGCAACCGCCTCATGCAGGTTGTGGTGGGGCGGGGCGGAACAAGTTTGGGAGGGGGGAGGGGAGAGGTGCACAGCTGCACACCACGATCACGGCACGCGTACTGTACTGTACCGGCGGCCCCAACCGACGCGACGGGGGCCCCGGGGCGGCGCGGGGCGGCGCGGCGGTACGGTACAACGATGTTACTTTCATTCAGCGGACACCCGACCCTATGAGGTAACACCCTCTGCGAGAAATGACCAATCGGGTGGCTAATTCTGATCATTTTGTCAAATCGGTCGAGTAGGGAAGGGGCGTTAAGCTTAAGGTCGATTAATTAAAGTTAACCAAAGTTTTCAAATTATTTAAACGTTTTCAGGGAATGGGTAAAGAAGAACAACACGATTAAGAAAAGAGTCCGTGTTTGGTCGAGTGGCCTCCCCTCTAGTCAGCATCGGTAGAAGGGGAAACCTCATGACCATAATCACGCGGACCATTTTGTTGGGAATACCCTACAGCAGGCCATAAACCGCTCTGTAAGAGATACTAGTCATTGTTTTAGACAAAGAGGCTGATCCTTGGTCCCAAATGCGATAGGCGTTGTAGATCTTTATTTGATCTTGTTTATTTTAACAGTTTATTACTTTGCGAGAAAATTTGTTATTTTATTGGTATTGAATATTTTTCTGTGCTTACATTTTTATAGAAAACCACCTATATCGCATTTCTTGTCTTTCTTTTGGCCCGTTTACTCAGTGTCTCCTAAGGGTATTTCACTCCATTCAAACCGGATCCAAAGAAGAAAAGTATTGCTTCCTGATTTGTTTCCTTCTTGACGCCGATTGGCTTTCGCCAACGAAGTTCTCGGGCACGCCACTAGGGCGGTCGCGGTCCGAGAACTTCGACGGCATCAGCCAATCAGCGTCAAGAAGGAAACAAATCAGGAAGCAATACTTTTCTTCTTTGGATCCGGTTTAAATGAAGTGAAATACCCCATTTACTCAACATCGCTCTCGCGCATCCGATCTGTACCTCATTTCTACAATGCTGTTTCTATACGCAGACTTGCCAACGCACAGACGAAAACAGAACACGTCTTAGAAGAACTCACCCATTTTAAGCTAGACTTCGGTCATCTTTGTGAAAAAAATTCTAATCAGCAATTATTTTCGCAGCAGTTCTGGCTGTAGTCCAGTCGGAACATTATATCTCTGATTTTTTACGTCTGATCAAACTGTGCCATCGGGAAGGTTGGCTCCACATATGTTGGGTCGTGATCTCCTTCCTTCGCTTTCGCTGGCCGCTGGGTGTGCTCGACTCGATAGTTAAGGCTTCGCCTCTTATCAGATTCTTTATTTCTTATATCTTTAAAGGTTCAGCCCAAGAAGTACAAAATCGCGGAGTGGGTGGAGGCGGCACGGAACCGCTTTTGTACATCTTATACAACGTTCAACGTCGAGCGGAATAGCCTATATTTGCCTTTTCCGTCAAAACGCGCTCGTATGTCATTGTCATAACCCCGTGCCGCTTGGCGCTGCCGGTGGCTGCCGGCGCTGCCCCCGTCAGGGCGCCGCAGTAAGCCGCTCACGTACGCCCTGTGCCTGGAGCACCTCGGCGCCGACGTTGTGCATCGGTTTGTGGGGCAGGAGCCCAGCGGCAGGAACTTCAACGAGCTCGTCCTCGATGACAACAGTGAGTGCAAGGGGAATAGGGTATTCCGCTAAACCGGAACCTTGTGAAGAAAACCACGCCCGCTGCTTCTGTTTCCTTCTGTGCGCTCATTGGATAACGGCGAAAGTGACATGAGCGTTGACCAGTAAGATTTCGGGAGGAAACAGCATAACCGGCGGTCATGCTCTTCTTCTTTAGTTTCCTGTCCCCCCTAGCGGAATACCCTATTGGGGAGAGAGGGGGGACGCTTTGGAAACTGAAGTGTGAGACAGTTTGACAATCCGGTTCAAGCGAGCCGGTAGGTGACGGGACGGGATTCTGATTGCTCACAACCAAACATATCTCAGTCTGGCACCTGTCTGAGATACAGAGACACATATGTAACGACAAATGGACAAATAGTCGCAC
This sequence comes from Frankliniella fusca, assembly GCA_029379305.1. Taxonomy (NCBI): domain Eukaryota; kingdom Metazoa; phylum Arthropoda; class Insecta; order Thysanoptera; family Thripidae; genus Frankliniella; species Frankliniella fusca. Next base: position 808,508 of record JAHWGI010001430.1, on the reverse strand, counting down.
AGCCTGACGCTTCAGTTTCGAGGGCGGGGGTTGGTCATGACTTGTCACATTGAACCTAACCTCTGTGTCGGTGCCCGCGCAGACCGGCCGCACAACCCCATGGTCAACTCGGGCGCCATCGTGGTGTGCTCCATGCTCAAGCAACTGCTGCAACCCGAGATGTCGTCGGCCCAGAAGTTTGAGTTAACCCTCAACTTCATTCAAGTGCGTCGCGGAAATAACTTCCTTCCAGTGATAACCTTGCATCCCTCGCAGCTCCCCGCGACTGACCCGAGTGACCTGCCTCACTGTGTGCCGCAGCGGATGGCCGGCGGCGAGAAGCTGGGCTTCAACAACGCCGTGTTCGTGTCGGAGCGGGACGCCGGCGACCGCAACTACGCGCTGGCCTTCCTCATGAGGGAGCACAACTGCTACCCGCAGCGCACGCGCCTGCGCTCCATCATGGACCTGTACTTCCAGGTAAGGCCCTACTCCAGTGTCGTGTGTGTGTGTGTGTGTCTGTGTGTGTGTGTGAGAGAGAGAGAGGAGAGGGAGGGGGAATTTGATATTATTCAGTCAAATTTGATAGAGAGAGAGGGAAGTGACGTTAGCGCCCACTCGAGGCCCCACAGCCGCGTGTGTATCCTGTCTGCGTGGTCAGCAGTGGCTTGGCCGGCCTGGCGGCGCGGAGAGGCCCGACGGAGCGGTGCTGTGAATGTGCTTTCACTGCGGTAGCGGTCCCCCTTCCCACCACCGTGTCCCCTCCCCCCTCCCACCTATTTTTCCAATAATCTCTCGGCCCCAACGTCAAGTAGGCCACCAATACCTGTATCCACTCCTGGAAAATTATACCCCCAAAACAATTGGAAGATTTGAGGAAGTTTTTAGCCGGGAAGATGGGGGAGGCGGGCTGAAGCGAGTGTTTTTCACGTTTCACCTTCTCCTGTACGTCCCTCTTTGTCGCACTCATGAGTCCGCGCCGAGACGATGAATTTTTGTGAATTTTTACTGAATTTTTGTAAATTTGAATTTTTTCTAGAATGTGATCCAAATTTTTGTCAATTGTCCTGAATTTTCCTGAATTTTTCTAGATGATGACGACGAGGAGTACAACATTTTCAGAGTTCTTTCATCCTCGGTCAGCATCGCGTCTAGTAGGACGGAGGAGGTGCGCGGGAGTCTAGAGTGCGGGAGCGATCCTCACGGTCAGGCCGGACCGCCGTTCGGCCGTACTTCTGTTTGCAGTGCTGCTCCATGGAGTGCACGTGCGACTCGCTGGCGGTGGTGGGCGCCACGCTGGCCAACAGGGGCGTGTGCCCGCTCACGGAGGAGCGCGTCCTGGGCGAGGAGGCGGTGCGCGACGCCCTCAGCCTCATGCAGTCGTGCGGCATGTACGACTACTCGGGCCAGTTCGCATTCAAGGTTAGTCCAGCCCAAAGGCTATGATGGGGTAGTAGTTGTCATTGTCACACACCGGCGCGGCGCGGAGTGCGCTGGAGGCGGGGCGGGGCGGGGCGGGGCGGGGCGGGGCGGGGCGGGGCGGGGCGGGGCGGGGCGGGGCGGGGCGGGGCGGGGCGGGGGCCCGGCCGGGCCCACGTGGCGCCGCGTGGCGGCTCGGAGCGGAGCGGGCGCGGAGCGGGCGCGCTGCTGGAAGTGAGTGAGGCGCCGGTGACTCGCCGGTGCGGCGAAAGAGTCGCGGACACCGCTGCCCTGCCCTGCCCTGCCCTGCCCTCCTGCCCCCTCGCTCGCTCCCCTCCCGACCGCCGCGCCCCGCGCCGCGCCGCTCTGCTGCCGTTGTCCCTGCCTGCCCCGCCGGCCCCGCCCTTCCCCGCCCCGCCAACCCCATGCCGCACACCACGGCGTCGTCGACCCAACACCGTAGTATAGGCTTTAGCAGCCAGCCCAGCCCAGCCCAGCCCATCTCTCGTGATGTGGCACGCTAGGCTCTAGGCCGCAGCGCCGCGCCAGGCGCCGGGCCGGGCCGGGCCGGGCCGCACGCTGCTGTTCTGCTGCTAACAGTGTTGCCGGGCCGGAACCTCCGGAACCTCCGGAACACCGCGAACACTATAACTGCGCTGCGCTAACCCGCAGCATGGCGACGTCCCGCGGTCCCCACCTCGTTATAAACTAAAACTAAAACTCTCCCTCCGTCTCCGTCTCTGTCCACGAGGCTGCCGGCAGCGGCAGGGCAGGGCAGGGTGGCGCTGTAGGTTTGTCTCCCGCTAGCTAGAGGGTGCTGACCTCGTCCCCCCACAAGGTCGTAAGACAGCCGTGAGCCGGGGTAGAGACAGTCCCCAACCTCCTTACATCGTGAGACAGTCTATCAATCGCACCAGCTGGACCAGCTGCTGCGAGCACAAACGCAGGCAGAGATGCGGGTCCGCTTTGACCCGCCTTACCGATTCCGCTGTCTCTCTCGCACTCAAGGAGAGTCCCAAGGGGAGTGCGGACAGCGGAATCGCTGTCTCTCTCGCACTCAAGGAGAGTCCCAAGGGGAGTGCGGACAGCGGAATCGGTCCTCTGGATGCAACGGGACTGGAGAAGATTTGAGGGCACCACTAAGCGCCGATCCTTCCTGGTCCATCCCCACGCCGGATCGCTGCTTCTGTAGGCCGGCTTGTGCCGGGTTGTGGCGTGGCTTCCATATTTTCACGTTCGTGCCTCACACTTTTGGGGGGCGGTAAAGGAGTTGAGCTGCGTTCACTGCCCTGCCCGCCCGTCTTCGTGCCTTTCGCTGCGCTGGCCTGTCGCGACGCTGCTGTAAACTGATTCCACACGGGACTCTCGTACCTCCGTCCTTGTCGCACTCATGAGGCACCGCCGTTTGGTGGGAAAGAGATGACCGCGCCTACCTCCCCTTGACCGATGTGCGGTGTGGAATCAGCTCTCTATGGCAGTGACGCGGCGCGGTCGTAGCCGCGGTTTTGCTCTTGGGGGCTGGCGCAACTGGCGCGGTACGGCGGGGCACCCGCGACTGGCCCAGACGCGAGGGCGATACAACTCTGTAACTTGTGTACACCTCGTAATTCCGGAAAAAATTAGGAAAATATTCAAAAAAATTCAGATTATTTCAAAAAATAATCGGAAAATATTAAAAAAAAACAGGAAAATTCACAAAAAAATCCAGGGAATTCTAGAAAAACTCTAGCAAAAAGTTACAAAAATATTGTAACATTTCACAAAATTTGTTCACCAAAATTCAGAGTTGTTTCCCCCTCGCCCAGACGTCGTTCATCAACTAATTGTCTTGGCGAAAAAAAGGGGGGGGGGGCGGTTTTCAAATATTCAGAGGTCCGAACTCAATGGTGTACATCTCGTCTCTGTGTGATAGGCTGGTTGCCTATGTGTGCCCCTTCGATGCTGTAGTGCCAACAGAAAAGTTTCCAAGCAAATATGGAAAGAGGCCAGAGCCACAAAAGCTATCGCTAGCGCTGAGATTCGAACCCGTGCCTCGGCAGGTACCCACCCAGCGCCCTGCTCCGTGCCTCAAGCATGGGTCGCATTTGTGACTCGGTTTATCAAGTCAAGTCAAGCCCTCTACAGGGCACGCAGAACATGGACTATTCCCCACATCACCCCTTGGTCTGCCCGTGCTTGTTGCGCGAGAGGGAGTTAGGAGGAGTCATCCAGCAGCCTGATTCCAAACATATCGCTCTCGCGCAACAAAGGGCCCCGCCATAGGTGCGACAAGGACGGAGGCACAGGAGGCAAGAAGCGTCCCACATGCAGTCGGCTGCTGCAGGGGAGACAAGAAGCGGGGGAAGGGCGGTCGGTGAGGTCGGCGAAGTCAGAGGATGAATGTGGTTTGTTAGCCTCTCAAAGATGAAGGATAGAGGACACGAGGGACTCTCGCGTTTCTCAGAACGGCATCATTGTTTGTTTACTTCTCGTCCCAGGCCAGGAAAACCCAGCTCGCTCGTCTCCCCACTTCTTGTCGGAAAAGGACAAGGGTCGCCGCTGGCCGTACCCCCGCCCCGCCCCGGCCGGACGCCGTCCTCTGTCTTTCAGTGCTTATCGTCCTTCGGCGGTAAAGATAGAAGTCAGGAAGGCCGGCCTTGGCTTATCTCTGGCCATGCACATCCACGTGTCCTGTGTCCCATCTGGACCGTCGTCAGCGGTTTGGGTCAGCGCCCTCGTTCCGAGATTCAGCACCAGATGAAGTAGAAGAGATGGCTGGGTGGGTGCCCTATGCTGAGCATGGGCGAGGCGTGTCAACTTGCCCCTGCGTTCGGCTCGCGGGATGGGGCGGCCAGCAAAAGGCAAGGCGTGCCTTCGCCCCGCCCCGCCCCGCCCCGCCCCGCCCCGCCCCGCCCCGCCCCGCGGATGCTTCGGTATGCGTCGGTCGAGGGGCGGCGCTCCCAGCTTGGGCAGCACGCTGGTCAGCCTGCTGATGAGGTGGGCCTCACCTCGGTGCGGCACGCGGCATACGCGGAGCTCCGCGGCTCAAAGCTCCCGCTAATGGCTTGATTCAGGCCCCGCCCCGCCCCCAACCCTCCCGCCCCGTGGCGTGGCGCCGACAGCGCGGAGCGGAACACGCGTGTTTTGTTCCGCAGGTTTACGGCTCCTGTATCCGCAGCGCCGCTTTGCCGCCCGTTTACACGCCTGACGGCCCTCCCGCACCCCCCTCCCTCCCTTCCCTGTGGTGCTCCTACAAGCTTGTGAATGAGAACCGACTGCATGCACGCCATGGCCCTCTTGAGACAGGTGGACGCTGCTCGAGGAGGAAACAACTCCAACATTTTTGTACGCCTCCTAATTTAAAAAAAAAAAAAAATCAGAAAAATGCAGAATAATTGGGAAAACTCGGAGAAATTCAGAAAATTTAGAGCAATTCAAAAATAAACAGAAAACTTCAGGAAAATTCACAACATTCAAAAAATGAATTAAAATAGGAACCAACCCTTGCAAAATTTGCAAGAAATTCAACAAACATTCGACAAAAAAAAAACAACAGAAAAAAATCACAAAATCTGTACACTAAATTTCAGAGTTGTTTCCCCCCGGACGCAGTTTTCGCTCGTGCGGCTCTCACGCACTGCGTGTCGGTCCTCGCAGGTCGGGATTCCGGCCAAGTCGGGGGTGTCGGGCGGCATCCTGGCGGTCGTCCCCAACGTCCTGGGCCTGGCGTGCTGGTGCCCCGCGCTGGACAAGCTGGGAAACTCTGCTCGGGCCGTGCAGTTCTGTGAGGTCAGATGACGCTCCATGCCGGGGGGTTATTTGACAAAAGTCATTTTCTGCCAATCTTATCGTGGCTTTCTTAGTGAAAGCATTATCTGTATGAAAATCTACTGGAATCGAGTCGTGATTCTCGATGGTGAGTCCTGTCCTGCCCACATGGCTCAGGAGCTGGTGGCCGAGTTCGGCTTCCACCCGTACGCCGAGGTGGGCGCGCGCCGGTGGCGCGAGCGCTGGCTGTCAGCGCAGGGGCGGGGCGCGCGCGAGGAGGACGCGTGCTGGCGGCGCGCGCGCCTCGCCACCGACCTCATGCTGGCTGCCAAGCAGGGCGACGTGGCCGCGCTGCGCAGCCACCTGCTCGCCGGCCACGACGTGGGCGTGGCGGACTACGACGAGCGCACCGCGCTGCACGTGGCGGCCGCCGAGGGCCACCGGGACGCCGTGCAACTGTTGCTCGACCGCTGCGGCTTCCTCGCCGGCATGCGCGACCGGTGCGTAAGGTACCCGCGGACGCGGAGGTCCAGGGCCCCGGCCCCACCCCGCTGCCGGGCTGACTGGACTGGAGCACCCCTCTCCGTCCTCTCGACTTCGAATACGCGTTGCTAGTCCTCCCGGTGCCCGTTGGAGTGCCCAGCGATGCATGTGCAGTGCGAGTGACATGCAATAAGGTATTCCGCTGGAAAGAAACCGGAACCTAAATAAGAGAAGCACGACCGACAGATCTGTTTGCTCCTGGGCCCTGATTGGTCAACGGTGACGTCACTGTAGCGATCAGCCAATGAGCGCGAAGGAGGAAACAGAGCCGACGGTCGTGCTTTTCTTCTTTAGGTTCCGGTTTCGTTCCAGCGGAATTCCCTATAGGACCACACCTCTCCAGTCTTGCCCGCAACACTGATAACGTTTTTCACTTCTTTTTTTTCTTGTGTGTATTACTAACAATTTGAGCTGTGAACATTAGCCAAAGAGCTTAGCTGAATGCTTGGCGGTACAGATAACTTGTTGTAATGTTGCGAAGTTCAAAAAATATTTATGTATGTGTTGCTAATTTTTAGCTGCGGGGGTATGTTTTATCTATAACGAGGTCTATGACGAGTGGGAAACAAAACTCATAATTATAGTGTGCAAGTAATGGAAAATTTTAAGACAAATTCTCTTTAACTTTCTCTGATTTTTCTAGAATATTTTCAACAAGTTTAATTTGTTTGCTTTTTTCTTGATTTTTTTTTCTTGTGTTATCCGTGCTCAAAACTTCAGAGCGTTTTAAAATCCCTTAGGAGATGCATTGCGGAAGCTCGCTCTCTTGATTCCCCACTCCATATTTACGACAGCAGTGCAGACAGCTGGTCGAATATTTGCAATTGCGACGCTTCCCTCGTATTTGCATCGGTGCAGATGCATGGGAGTGCGACTATTATTTGGCAAGTCTTCGCAACCTATTGCCCCCCCCCCACCCTTTTTCTTCACCGTTTCAGCCCGTTGGTTATCTCTGTTGAGTCTTTGAGGAACTTGCCATGGAAGTGACTCAGCGGTCCTGGACGCCCTGCCTCCTCGCGGAGTGGAGCGCATTAAGGGGGCCCGTCTCCGAACCGGGAGGAGAGGGACTCCAGTTTGACGTCTGTAGGGAAGTGAACAAACGCGCCAGCGCGGTGACGGATGCCATTCAAAAGTGATCCAGAAAGAGGGGGGGGGGAGGGAGGGAGATAGATAGATAGAGAGAGAGAGAGAGAGAGAGAGAGAGAGAGAGAGAGAGAGAGAGAGAGAGAGAGGGGGGGGGGGGGAACGTTGAGTGAAGGTGGGACATGTGGGTAGTCATGAGCCACACGGCCTGCGCGGCTCACGCTCACGTGACGTCACACAGCTGGGGTCATCTGCCGGTGGACGACGCGCGGCGCTTCGGTCACACGGAGGTCGCCGCCACGCTCGAGAAGTACACGGACGTCGCGGATCCGGAAACGACGGGAGGCTGTCCGGGGCCCGGCCAGGCATGAGCGGAGCGCCCTACCCCTACCCTGCCCACCCGTCTCCGCACTGCCCTTCTCTGTCCTGACCAGCACGCCGCTCCCCGCGCGCGCAGGTCCACGAGAATCACCTATACGTAGATACACGTCCATCTACACACACTCAATTGTGTGGGGAGTATCCGTATCCAGGGAGCCAGACGGACTTCCCTTCACCTCGAGGGGGAAACAACTCTAAAATCTTTGTACACCTCCTAATCAAGAAAAATTCAGCAAAATTTTCGATAAAAAATAAAAAAGTTTAGTGTTAAAGCAAAAAAAAAAAACGACAAAAATTCAATTAACATTCACATAAATTTCACGAAATTTGTATACACCAACATTCAGAGTTGTTTCTCCCTCGCTTCACCGACTGGATTCATGACATGGTTGGGAAATGATCCCCGCTGCGAGGTGTGAAGTGAAGAGCGTGCTGTCGTTATTACAGCCTTTTTTTTTCTCCTCGTCGAGGTTTTTAGGTCCCGCGGCGTGGCGGCGTGCCGCGCGTTGAAATGAATGAGGTCGGCAGACTTAAATTGACCGCGCCGCGCCACGCCGCGCCACGCCATGCGTGCGCACTTGTGCTTACGGGCTAGGGGTATCTGCTGACGGAGACGCGGAGTAGCGACGGCGGGCGGGCAGGGACATAGAGGCCCTCAGCCGGGGAGTACCCACCACCACCCGAGCAAAACGCTCTGACACCCAGCCAAAAATTTTGCGTCAACCTTCGTTTCGATATCGAAATTTTCACTCGATTCGACGGATATTTGTCCTCAAAATCGATGTCGAAACGATGTCGAATGGTCGAAACGATGTCGTATCGACGTCGTTTCGACTGTTCGACATCGTTTCGACGTCGATTTTGAGGACAAATATTCGTCGAATCGAGTGAAAATTTCGATATCGAAACGAAGGTTGACGCAAAATTTTTGGCTGGGACAGGGAAAATGTATTGTTTTGTTTGTTAATTTACATAATTAATGTTATTGGAATGTGGCGGTGCACTCGAAAGTTTTTACTACCAAATTTGCTTAGAAACTACGAAGCTTTTGTGCTGTCCTAAGTTATAAAGAAATTCTTTCAGTGTTACTAAAATTTTTCCTGGTATTACAAAACGTTTCTCTAGTATTATAATTACGGTGAAATTAAGTACTAAGAACTCATTTAGTATTACTAGGAAAAAGTTTAGTAATACTAAAAGAATTTCTTAATAATTTATGACAGCACAAACTCTTAGTAGTTACCTAGCAGATTTGGTAGTAAAAACTTGAGAGTGTGGAAAAGTATGCTTGCGAATAAATGCTTGTTGCATTCATACAAGCAAACATGCAAGTAAACGGTGACAAAGGAGGGACATTAAAAGAACATGCCTAAAATATTTATAAAAACCATCGTAAGATTAGTGCTTTATTTCAATCAATGAGTCCTGCTGCTGGGCAGCGATGGTAACAATTTGTAATTTAAAGGGGATCTGTGAGTCAGTACATCAGTTCTGGAAAAATTTGGGTAACTCAACAATAAATTAGAAAATTATGGGAGAAAAGTTGAAGGATCCTCCATACAACTCACCGCGGCCACGGCGGCAACTCAGTCTGTAAGTTCCTGCTCTATGAGCGCTTCAGTGAGCCCTCCATATGGCGTTTTTCTATTATTAAAATTGTGATTGCAAAGGCAAGAAAACGATTGTCCTGCCGAGAGAATTAGTAAATTTATTCTTTTTTAAAAAAAGGTACTCAAATTTTGTAAATCGTGCTAAACCTGGAGAGATGATCTTTTATAGTCTCCAGAGGAAATTTATGGGTCATACACACCATGGGTCTATTTGATATTTAAATGCATGCTACTAGTTGATATCATTAAAGTAATACAGCTGATGGACTGGTATGTGATCCTACGTTTCTAGGCTAAACCGTTCTACAGGAATAACTACTATCTTCTGCTAGAAAATGATCTAATCCATAATCTAATTAGGTAAATATTGATTTGCTAGTGTATTGACTACTCTACTGCATGAAAGCAGCCCTGTCCTAGAGTGTTAACATAATGTTCAATGTGAATTTAGTTGAATTGAAACTGATTGCTGCTGGTATACATAAAATGGTTGTCGCAACTCTAGGGATGGTCTGAAATTTGTTACATGATATGATACGAACCATCAACCTATCATTTTGATATTTCTCCATTTTATTACTCTATTGCTACCTATGATATCTATTTACTTGTAAACTTTTGGATGGCCTACTAGCTGTCTGAATGCTAAAGCTATGGTTTTTGCATGACATCACCAATGGCAATCATGTTAACTTTCTATATGATGGTGTTGAGTTTTAGTTTAACTCTTTGGCCAAAATGCTCATCTTACTCTTGAGTTTCATTTATAGTCATGTTCTTTTACTTATCATCAAGCAGTACTCAAAATCTCCCAAACTATCAATTTCGGTGAATGTAAATGTGACAATTTTTCTGACGAGTAAGCTGTATCCATTCTGATCAAATGACACCAGCTCTCCCAATTCTGAACGAAAACAATCATACAAATTCATTAATCTTTTTAACAAAACATTCTTTGGTTTTTGATTAATTACATCTGTACATAACTATTTGTTAAATTTTACGCTTCCTTTACAAACCGTCTATTTTTTGTACAATATTTAAAATACTCTTAGCCTACATCGTCGTATTTACAGCAGCTTTTTGTAAAAGAATGTTCCTTTGTCAGGGTGGAAGGATGCTAACATAAAACATAAAAATCACTGAATCCTGGCTCGGCTCACGCTTGCACCTGCAGGCTGGCTGATTGCGTCTCCAGACTGTGCTTGAGCTGCTGCAGGGTCTCCATGAGCATGGCTTTCCTCCGGGCAGCCTCCTCATCCGCGGTGTCCTGCACCGGCGTCCCTGTGAGGAGAGGCATACTATAAGTACAATGCGCTCAAAACTTCTCTGTCCATGAGGAGGGATGAGGGTCAGGCGTTTCTCTTGCTTTTGTGGTAAATGGCTTTGGGTTTTGAGGGTAGTGGGGGTAGTGTCAAGGCATGAAATTTTCCAAGAAAAATGTTCTTCAGTTATTATACCAAATGGTAAAATTAAATTGCAGTGGCTCTTTGACTCAACTACGCAGGTAGTTTTATAACGTTGATGGCTGGTACTTACTCGGCATGATCTCGGTGTGCTCCAGCTTCTTGCTGAGGCGGTCCAGGGTCTGGCTGCCGGCGTACACCTTGCGCTTGACGGGCTCGCTCTGCGGGCACGCGTCCAGCACGTCCAGGCGCGTGTCCACGGACTTGTAGGTGACGAGCGGGAGCGGCGGCCGGCTCGAGGTCGGCGTCGTGGCCGTACTCTTGGCGCGCCGGTCAAAGGGTAGCGGCACCGTGGCGCGGGCGGGCCGCGGCGTCAGGCAGCCGTCCGAGTCGGAGGAGCTGGCCTCGATGGCCGTCCAGCCGTTGGGGGAGGTGAGCGTGCTCGGAGGCGGGGGCAGCAGCGACTGCAGGTTCAGCTGGAAGGGCTTGCTGAGTCGCGGGCGCGGGCCCGCGGGGGCTGTGGTGGGCGCGGGGGTGGGCGTTGGGGCGGGCGCGGGGACGGGCGTCGGGGCGGGCGCGGGCGGCGGCGGCGACATCGGGGGCGAGGGAACGGGCGGGCTGCGGGCGGTCACGGTGCGCGGTGGCGGCACGGGAGGCGGTCCCCGCCGCCGACCGCCGGGCGTGGACGCGGGCGACGCGACGGCCGCGTTGCATGCCGCGGGGCTGGCGGTGGTTGCGCTCGCGGACTGCACCAGGGCGGCCGCGTTGTCCACGGCCTGCAGCTGCTGCAGCTGCTGGGAGGCGCGCCGCACGTCCGACAGCAGCGGCGTGAAGCACTGCTTGCGGTCGTGCAGCGCGCCCCGCTGCCGTGGCGTGGCGAGCGGCGACCACCGGTTGCGGTTTTCCTCGGCGTTGTCGTTGAGGCGCGGGTCGCGCGCGAGCGGGGACGTGCCGAGCGCGGCGGCCGCGGCACCCGGGCCGGACGGGCCCTGCAGGCCGCCCTGGTGGCGCAGGTGGTCGAGCCGGCGGTTCAGGTTGCAGGGCAGGTGGTGCCGCTTGGACATGGGCGGCGTGCCGTAGTGCGGCGCCAACGTCCTGGACGGCAGCGGGCTGCCCAGGGGACTGGCGAGCGGCGCGCCCGTCATGCTCACCAGGATGTGCTCGGCCTGCATGATGAGCTGGCGGTACTTGCGGTCCGCCTCGCGGTCCGCCTCGGCCAGCGCGTGCTCTGGGTGCGGCAGGGCGTGCGCCGGGGGCGGGGCGGCGCGCTGGTGGCGGCGGGCGCTGAGGGGCGTGCTGCCCGCGCTGCGGGTGCCGCCCCCGCCCCCGGCGCCGCCGCACAGGCCGGGGCCGCTCAGCTCGGCGCTCCTCAACAGCAGCCGCTGCATCACGATGCGGTTGAGGTTGCCGGCGAGCGCGGGGTCCTGGTGCGGCTGCAGCTGCTGCAGCTGCTGAGGCTGCTGAGGCTGCTGCCCCCGGGCCGCCCCCGCGCGCCTCCGTGGCCTGCTCTCGCAGGGGGTGCGGCTGCCCTGCCCGCGCGGGCTGCCCACCGAGGCGTCCCTGGACGAGGTGGAGCCGCGGGACGGCGTCTCCCGCCGGCTGGAGCGCCGCCGGCTGGACTGGCGGCGCCCCGGCGGGAAGTTGTGGAACGAGCAGTGGCCGCGGTTGACGAGCCGCTCCCGCTCCTCGCAGCACGACCCCGGCGGCTGCTCCGTCAGCGAGCAGCGGTCGATGAAGTCCAGGTCGCCCTCGTCCGTCTGCTCGTCGCCCGCGTCCTCGTCCGCGTCGTCGCCGTAGTCCTCGACGTCGGTGGGGTCGCTGTCGCTCAGGATGTCCGTCTCCTTCTCGTACACGTAGCTCTCGTCAAACTTGCCCATCATCTCGTTGAGCGTCACGTCCTCGACGTCCTCGTTGTCCGAGAGGTTGGGCGGCGAGCCGTTGTTGGCGGTGCGCGAGGACGCGGAGGACGAGGATGAGGACGAGCGGTGCGGCTTGGCGCAGGGCGCGCGGCTGCGCTGGTGGTGCCCGGGGCCGCCCGGACCGATGCCAGCCCGCGAGCAGGCGCCGAAGGTCGAGCCCGAGGACAAGGACCTCGGCGCGACCACCGTGGGCCGGGTGCACGCTCTTGACGCTCGACCGCAGCTCGGGGGCGTCCCGCTGGCAGCCGGAAGCGGCGAGTGTCTCCTGCAACACGGACAGCGGGTCGTGCTAGGAGTAGTGGGTCGAGGAGGTGCGCAGCGGGGCCGGCGCTTGTACTCACGGGCTGTTCTGCGCCGGCATGGCGGTCTGTCCCCGCACGAGCGGCTTGTCCTCCACGGAGGGGCTCTCCTCGTTGAGCTGGAACAGCGGCTGCGGGCGCGGCGGCCCCCTGCCCGGGCCGCCCCTGGAGCGCGCCCTGCCGCCGTGGCCGGGACCGGCCGGCGCGAGCCGCTGCAGGGACACGTCCGACGCCGAGCCGTAGGAGGACGACGACGAGAGCGACAGCGACGAGGAGCAGCCACCTGGAGGGCGTGGGGACAAGGGGTTATGTTCGCGCCGGCTCCTAAATAGAGTCGTCCCAGCATTACTTTGGTCTTCGGATGCCATGAGAAAGCTTGCTTCGGGCTGGGACCCGAAGACCAAAGTAATACTGGGACGACTATACAGACGAGCAGCTCACGCCGCGGTACCTGCCCTCTGGAGTAAGAAGACCCACTATGTGTTCTGGAGGACTAAAAGTATAGCAATCTTTAGTCTAAATTCTTATCGCCGCGGTCTGGTCCGTCCCGCCGACCTACCGAGTGCTTGTCTGCTGTTCGGCTGCTGCCCTGCCTGCTGAGGGTATGGCTGCTGCTGCTGCTGCTGCTGCTGCTGCTGCTGCTGCTGCTGTTGGTGGGGGTGCTGGTGGGGGTTTGGTTGCAGCTGCAGCTGCTGGCTGCGGGTGCGCGGCGTTGGGGTCGCGTTCGGCGTTGGCGCCGGGCTGTTGGGCAGCCAGGGGTTGGTTCTTATCCTCGTCCGAGCACGCGGGGAGGAGACGCACTGCAAACAAAGAGGAATTATATTACATTCAGTGATATAAAAGATTTTGAGGTATAACCAATAGACGTTTTAATGTATAGCCTATATTAGAACGGTTTGTTTTCGCTTTGTCGCCCTGCACGTTAAACACTTTTCAATACTTTTCACAAAACTGTCGGAAGCTAATTTTTTTCACGCTATGAACGGCTTCTTCTTTCATCAGTTACTAGGTAAAAAATTTATCTGTGTTCCTTGTATATAGTTTTCTCCAAGAATGTGAGGCCTGAGAGTGCACTTTTATAAATTTGCAAAAGGTATCAAATGATTTAGTCCACAAGACGAAGGAACTTCACTTTTTTTTCTTTTCCAAAAAAAAAAAAAATTCATTTCAACTATTAATTTTTTTCCCTATTCGAGAGCTACCTAAGGCTGACTCTCTCTGCGCTCACATGTTTCCTTTAGTTTTGAGAATTCTAATGTGTCGCGCCTGCTGACAGGAGAAAAAGCATAACAGATAAAAGAAAATTGGGTCGAAACATTAATCTCCTGTCGGGCAGGCAGGCAGGCAGGGAGCAGCGGAGGGCTCCTCAGTCCAGCAGGTGAGGCGAAGACCGATGTGGGGCAACGCGGGGCGAGGGGCTTCGAGGTGCAGTGGGGGGTGTGGAGGGGGGTGGAGGGGCGTTCTGATTAGTGGAGCGGGCAACGAATCTGTCAAACTTGGTTGCGTGTGGGATGACAAATCGCGTTCTGCTAGATGAACGAACGTACGGACGGCCCTCCCCCGCCCTGTCCTGTCCTGTCCTATCAAAAGGAGAGGGGGTGGGAGCTGCAAGGGGAGGGAACTCGAAAGTAGGACGGCAGCGAGGCGGCCGCGGCCGGTCAGCCGCGTGGGCGCGGGAGGGGACTGACGGGGAGGGGAGCTATGAACCGAACCTCAACCTCAAGAGGGTGCAAGGCGACCGATTCGATCTCGAATAAATAAAAAAGAGAGAAAAAAGAAAGAAAGAAAAAGAAAATATGAACACTTACACCGTGGTCGCTTGTTTAAATTTTATCAAGGGGTTACCTGTTTTGATATCTGTTTAGTTTATTCTCAACCCCTTGAATTTTGTGATCGTGTCTCCATTCTCTTACTACACAGCAGTATTATGAAAGTGGTCTCGCTTTCTCTATAAGAAACCAGTGTTTCTACTAGGGTAAAACAAAGGAAGCGACTCCCTCGGCTCATGCCTCAGCACCCAGCGCAGCCCATCGTAACCTTTCCAGGCGGTCCTGCACTCTAAAATTCTTAAAATGTATTGCAAAGAATTCTGTGCAACTATATTACAGATCCAAATTTTCTTTGTAATTCAAAGAAAAAATCTTTGAAAGACAAAGAAAATCTCTAGTAAAACAAGGAATTTTTCTGTATATTTCTGTTACACAGAATTCTTTGTATTATACGAAAAAGTGCTTTGTGGAAGATTTAGAGTGTGGAGAGCCGTTAGAGCAAAGGAGTGTAGTGTGCAGTGTGCAGCCTAGAGGTGAGGTATGTCTGCGCTGAGGGGTGTGTGTGTGTGTGTGTGTGTGTGTGTGTGTGTGTGTGTATGTGTGTGTGTGTGTGTGTGTGTGTGTGTGTGTGTGTGTGTGTGTGTGTGTGTGTGTGTGTGTGTGTGTGTGTGTGTGTGTGTGTGTGTGTGTGTGTGTGTGTGTGTGTGTGTGTGTGTGTGTGTGTGTGTGTGTGTGTGTGTGTGTGTGTGTGTGTGTGTGTGTGTGTGTGTGTGTGTGTGTGTGTGTGTGTGTGTGTGTAGCCTGGAGAAGAGCAGGTGAGGTGTGTCTGTCTGCGGGAGCGATAGACAGCATAGAACCCCACTGAGCTCCACCTCGCAGTCAGCTCCTTCGCACCCCTCAGAACTCTCCCCAGGCAGACAGGCAGGCAGGCAGGCGGGCACTGTACGCCCCGCTTCCCGTGCTCTCCCTGCTAGGCCCGCCTGTTTGTCCTGCGCGCTGGTCTGGGTCCAGTCCCGTCAGCAGGAATTGCGGGCGTGGAGGCACTCGAGGGGTCCTTTTGCTTAAAATATTATTCTCCCTTACTTTTTCTCGTCCCTTTTCGAGAAAAATAACGATAATTGGACGCCGCAGGGACGACCCGTCGCACGGTCCCTACTTCCTACTGTAGTTCTAACTTCTTTTTTTTTCACTTTTTCATTTTGTTGGAGTGGGATGTTGACGAGAGTGGACTCTGGGCGTGGACGCGTGCTTGCTGCCTGCTCACCTCAGCGGGCTGCCAGGGGCGCGCCGAGGAGTGCGACGAGAGAGTGGACGAGGAGGTGGAGGGCGGCCGGCCGGCCTGGAACAGAGAGAGAAGCAGCACAAGGCGGTGTGATTAGTTTAATCGAAAATGTGCCGGGCGGGGCGGGGCGGGGCGGGGCGGGGCTGTTGCCGTTGCTGGTCTGGTAGCGGACACCTTCACCTTCAGCCCAGCGCAGCGCCCACCGCCGGGCGGGTAGGCAACCCAACGTACAGGCGTGCGCCGCGGCGCGGACCGGACTAGTGGTGCAGTCCCTGGAAGCGCTCCAGCGTAACCCCCCCCCCCCCCCCCCAACCCTGCCCTGCCCTTCTAGACCGCCCCCAGGCCTGGCAGAGGCCTGGCCATTTGTCTCTCAGGGGGACGGAGGCCAACTTTTTCTCTTTTAAATGCCAATGCCCACACGGAGGAGCGACGGGACTTGAATTTTTTCTTTCTTCTTTCTTGACGTTTGGGCGGCACGCCACGCTGAGCCCGAACGACGCCCCTCCCCCCGCCCCCTGTAATTAGCGAGGGTCCCGTTTTCCGCCTCCTCGCGGGGTGTGCGTCAATGTATCGACCTTGCGTCGTCCATCGCCCATTGCGGGGCGATGTGTCGTGTTGTGGGGGTCGCACAACGACTTTCGAATTCAATCGAAATATAGTGCTGTGTCACAGAACTGACCGCAAACACTGTCGGTCTTGGAGTGACATGCTCTTGACGGAGCGCGGTGGCAGTAGAGAATATTAGAGGTTAAAAAAAAGGTTCTTTTCCCTTGAGGATGAAAAAGAAAACAAAGCAGGCTGAAACTTCCTTCGTTCGCCTAAGAAACCAGCATAGATTGTCAGATTGTTTCGCTTGCCCCACCCCCATAAATCACTGCATGGACATTGATCATGTTGCTTGGGCTGGGAGAGAGGAGGCGAGGGAGTGAGCTCGGGGGCGGGAGCGGGGGAGGGGGGGGGGAGGGGGAGCTGGGGCCGCTAGGGCCGCCAGCAACTTTTGCCTCCGGTAGGAGGAGACGGGAGGGGGGCGGCGGGATGGGCGCGCCATTTTATTCTGCTCATAAAATCCGCGAGTTCTCGCCCTGCTCGCTATTAATTACGAGCCGCGCCGAGAGACGGCGCTGTTTTCTCGCGCTAAGCCCGCAGGGTAGGGGGTAGATGCGACGCGCGCGAATGATTCTTTGGGCAAACACAACTTAAAGTCGAAGCGTTACGAATGACTCTCATATTTGAGTTTGTTTACACATGTGTGACGAATGTGTGAAAGAATTCACTCCCGTAGCGCAAGTGAAGTGAGGAACATATTGTCGCGAGGGGGATACAACTCTAAAAATTTGATGTACAAATTTTGAGATTTTTTTTTTTTTGTACAAAAATATTTTTGGGAATGTTTGTGAATTTTTATTGATTTTTTCTGAAATTTTGATAGAATTGTTCCTAAATTTCTGTTAATTTTTCTGAATTTTCCTGATTTTTTCTGAATTACGAAGTGTACAAAAATTTCAGAGTTGTTTCCGCCACGCATTTCGTACACGGTTTGGATTTTCAGTGTGCATTTTCCTGGCTCACCTTGCCGACGAGGTCCTCCTCTGTGGACGACTCAGTCCGGGAGAGCGTGTACTGCTGCTGCTGCTGCTTGTGGAACAGCTGGTGCTGCTGCAGCAGGGCCTGGTGCTGGTGCTGCTGCTGCTGCAGCAGCTGCAGGTGCTGGCTCTGCTGCTCGAGCAGCAGGTGCTGGTGCTGCTGCTGCTGGTGCTGCTGCTTGCGGCTGCGGCCCGGCGTCAGGTAGCTCAGCCGTGGCGGCTCCGGCTGCTGCACCAGCCCCGTCGGCCACGCCTGGTGGGGTGGTGTAGGGTGGGCCGATGTGTCGGCGTTAGTGACGGACCGAAACGTAATACTCCCCCTCTCTCTATCCGCGATCCTACTGAGGGAAAGAAATCTCTTCTCTGTGGAGCTCAAAAGTCAGCGACATTATTGTCGTGGGGTGCCAAACTCGAAAAAAGTATGCACACTGGATCATCAAATACTGCATGCTAAATCTGCAAGGCCATTTTTTGTCCAAAAAGGTGCATTTTTATCAACCAGTTGCCTTTTTGCATATTATGAGTTTACAAAATTTGTGTCTATCATTGGACAAATTGTGTAAATGTATTTGCCCATGAGAGGAACTCAAATTCGTCATTTTCAACATGCTTGTTTGTATTTAGTCAAAATGCATGTCTCAATTAACAAATTTGTACTTTAGAAAGTCCCTCACGAGTGTAAACTTCTTAAAATAACTGTAGAAAAACAGCCTGTACCCTGATGGGCCGCTGGATGCGGCCTGGATTATCCATTTTGGCCAATTTGGATATCCAAAGCATCCAGGTGAAATTTTGCATCCAAAATGACGTCCTAAGCATCCAAGCCATAGATGCCAGGTACATCCAGACGAAACCAGGTGCATCTAAACACATCCAAAGTCCATCCAATGATATCCAGCCGCGTCCAAATGCCTCCATACGCATCCAGACGCGTCCGCATGAATCCAGGGCCATCCAAAAATATCTGGCCGCGTCCAAATGCCTCCAAACGCATCCAGACGCGTCCGCATGAATCCAGGGCCATCCAAAAATATCCAGCCGCGTCCAAATGCCTCCACACGCATCCAGACGCGTCCGCATGGATCCAGAGCCATCCAAAAATATCCAGCCGCGTCCAAATGCCTCAACACGCATCCAGACGCGTCCGCATGAATCCAGAGCCATCCAAAAATATCCAGCCGCGTCCAAATGCCTCCACACGCATCCAGACGCGTCCGCATGCATCCAGGGCCATCCAAAGTTATCCAGCTGCGTCCAAATGCCTCCACACGCATCCAAACGCATCCGCATGCATCCAGGGCCATCTAAAGTTATCCAGCCGCGTCCAAATGCCTCCACACGCATCAGGACGCGTCCGCATGCATCCAGGGCCATCCAAAGTTATCCAGCTGCGTCCAAATGCCTCCACACGCATCCAAACGCATCCGCATGCATCCAGGGCCATCTAAAGTTATCCAGCCGCGTCCAAATGCCTCCACACGCATCAGGACGCGTCCGCATGCATCCAGGGCCATCCAAAATTATCCAGCTGCGTCCAAATGCCTCCACACGCATCCAAACGCGTCCGCATGCATCCAGGGCCATCCAAAGTTATCATGCCGCCTCCAAATGCCTCCACACGCATCCAGACGCGTCCGCATGCATCCAGGGCCATCCAAAGTAATCCAGCCGCGTCCGAATGCCTCCACACGCATCCATACGCGTCCGCATGCATCCGGGGCCATCCAAAAATATCCAGCCGCGTCCAAATGCCTCTACAGGCATCCAGACGCGTCCGCATGCATCCGGGGCCATCCAAAGTTCTCCAGCCGCGACCAAATACCTCCACACGCATCCAGACGCGTCCGCAAGCATCCGGGGCCATCAAAAATTATCCAGCCACGTCCAAATGCATCCACACGCATCCAGACGCGTCCGCATGCATTCAGGGCCATCCAAAATTATCCAGCTGCGTCCAAATGCCTCCACACGCATTCACACGCATCCCGCGGCGTCCGCATAGCCCGAAAAGCATTCGGACGCACGCGAATGCGTTTGGTTGCGTGTAGAGGCATTCGGACGCGGCTGAATACTTTTGGATAGCCCTGGATGCATGCGGACGCACCGGGATGACTTTGGATAGCCTTGGATGCATGCGGACGCGTCTGGTTGCGTGTGGAGGCATTCGGAGGCGGCTGGATGACTTTGGATGGCCCTGGATGCATGCGGACGCGTCTGGATGCGTGTGGAGGCATTCGGATGCGGCTGGATAACTTTGGATGGCCCTGGATGCATGCGGACGCGTCTGGATGCGTGTGGAGGCATTCGGACGCGGCTGGATATCTTTGGATAGCCGTGGGTCCATGCGGACGCGTCTGGATGCGTGTGGAGGCATTCGGACGCGGCTGGATATATTTGGATAGCCCTGGATGCATGCGGACGCGTCTGGATGCGTGTGGAGGCATTCGGACGCGGCTGGATGTCTTTGGATGGCCCTGGATGCATGCGGACGCGTCTGGATGCGTGTGGAGGCATTCGGATGCGGCTGGATAACTTTGGATGGCCCTGGATGCATGCGGACGCGTCTGGATGCGTGTGGAGGCATTCGGACGCGGCTGGATATCTTTGGATAGCCGTGGGTCCATGCGGACGCGTCTGGATGCGTGTGGAGGCATTCGGACGCGGCTGGATATATTTGGATAGCCCTGGATGCATGCGGACGCGTCTGGATGCGTGTGGAGGCATTCGGACGCGGCTGGATGTCTTTGGATAGCCTTGGATGCATGCGGACGCGTCCTGATGCGTGTGGAGGCATTCGGACGCGGCTGGATATTTTTGGATGGCCCTGGATGCAGGCGGACGCGTCTGGATGCGTGTGGAGGCATTCGGATGCGGCTGGATAACTTTGGATAGCCCTGTATGCATGCGGACGCGTCTGGATGCGTGTGGAGGCATTCGGACGCGGCTGGATATCTTTGGATAGCCTTGGATGCATGCGGACGCGTCCTGATGCGTGTGGAGGCATTCGGACGCGGCTGGATATTTTTGGATGGCCCTGGATGCAGGCGGACGCGTCTGGATGCGTGTGGAGGCATTCGGATGCGGCTGGATAACTTTGGATAGCCCTGAATGCATGCGGACGCGTCTGGATGCGTGTGGAGGCATTCGGACGCGGCTGGATATCTTTGGATAGCCTTGGATGCATGCGGACGCGTCCTGATGCGTGTGGAGGCATTCGGACGCGGCTGGATATTTTTGGATGGCCCTGGATGCAGGCGGACGCGTCTGGATGCGTGTGGAGGCATTCGGATGCGGCTGGATAACTTTGGATAGCCCTGAATGCATGCGGACGCGTCTGGATGCGTGTGGAGGCATTCGGACGCGGCTGGATATCTTTGGATAGCCTTGGATGCATGCGGACGCGTCCTGATGCGTGTGGAGGCATTCGGACGCGGCTGGATATTTTTGGATGGCCCTGGATGCAGGCGGACGCGTCTGGATTCGTGTGGAGGCATTCGGACGCGGCTGAATATCATTGGATGGACCTTGGATGTGTTTAGATGCACCTGGTTTCGTCTGGATGTACCTAGCATCCACGGCTTGGATACTTAGGACGTCATATGGATGCAAAAGGACCTGGATGATGTGGATATCCAAAACGGCCAAAATGGATAATCCAGGCCGCATCCATAGCGGCCCATCAGGGTAAACCGTAAGGCAAAGCACAAGGAAAATCTGTACAGCACAACTGTTGTAAAATCTAATATTTCTCAAAAAAAAAGAATACAGTTTGGCAAATGCCGTTTTTTCACGGCAGTCGAAACTGCAGTTATACTGCAGAACCCTCCACCCTGGATCACCTGTGATTATCGAATCTCTGATTGACACAGTTGGGCACCTCTCGCTGTTCACTCACCATAACCTACACTCTAAATGAAAAAGGACAATTTTGTCCCAGAAAATGTTGCGATTTTGTACACATCATTTTCATGGGACAAATTGTCCCAATAAAATGAGACAATTTACATCCAAAATATTACAAATCGTCCCAAATTATTACACAAATTTGTCAAAAGGAATTGGTGTGTACAAAAACGCAACATCTCTTGGGACAAAATTGTCCCTTTCCATTTAGTGTGTACAGTCGTTCACTGACTCACACGTGAGTCAGTGGTGCGCTCCGGCGGTGTCACCGAGGTGTCACTTACCCATGACTGCCTGAGGTGCAGGGCCTGCAGGGCGGGCTGGAGCGCGGGGGGCAGCGGGGGCAGGCCCGGGGGCAGGCCGGCGGGCAGGCCCGGGGGCGGCCCGAGGGCGAGCGGCCCCGGGTGGGGCAGCGGCAGGGGTACCGGGGTGGGCCCGTGGAAGTAGTGCGTCCCGGTGCGGAGGTTGATGTAGTACTCTGGCGGGAAGGAGGCCCCCGGCGAGGTTCCGTCCGTGGAGTAGCCCGTGGAGTAGGCGCTCTCCGGGGAGCTGAGGTTCACGTGCGGCCGCAGCCCGCCGCGCTCGCTGCCCGTCGTCGGGCACGTCGAGATGGAGTCCAGGCTCTCCGCCGTCAGCGGACCGCGGTGCAGCTGCAAACACAACAGTTTCATGTCAGCTATCTCAGTTTTCATTTCTTCCCTACGCTGTCAAAAATATCCTTCCAGCTTTCCAGATGGACAATTAATTTTTTGTAAATTGCGGTCTACGAAATATGTTGTAAATTTACGACAGCTCTTTTTTTCCTCGGTATTGAATTTCAAGTCGATACGTGGTGCTTGTAATTTTACAACTTCACTTCGTGGCAAATATTTTCCAGGAAACCTACAACAATTTTTCACAGTGCACGTGTATATCTGCAGAGATGAATGCAACGGGAAATGAACAGGCTCAGCATTCATACACAAATGTGTTCACATCGGTTGAACTTAATGAAATTCGTTGTTGCAGTTTTCCGACATTTCTCATTTAGTTTTCTGAGTTTACTCTTAAGATGATTCAAGTTAGGCTTAAGTTCTACAAAATTCAAGACTAATAACAATTAGTCAGAGATCAACGAAGTTCTTTTATCGAATAGCAGAAAGTTCATGCCTGTATGCCCGAGAGAGTATTTACTCTGCAAACTCAAGTGTGAGACAGTATCACACTTTTTACTGCAGTACCACTGTGTCTCACACTTTCAAAAACTATTATCTATCGTTGAATAGCAATCACGTTTTAGAGAAAAGCATCAGCTTTGGTTGAAAATCCCGGTTAAAACGAGCTACCATGTGATGGGGTTTGGAACAACAATACATTAAATAATCGTAAATTAATGGTTTCGAAAATTTATAGGAACGCTGTTGTTTGCGATCAGAACCCCATCACATGGTAGCTCGTTTTAACCGGGATTTTCAACCAAAGCTGATGCTTTTCTCTAAAAGGTGATTGCTATTCAACGATAGATAATAGTTTTTGAAAGTTTGAGACACAGTGGTACTGCAGTAAAAAGTGTGATACTGTCTCACACTTGAGTTTGCAGAGTACTCCGAGAAAATTTGTACAGTGTACTCCGTATTACACTGTATTACGCGGTATTACACCGGTATTTCAAAGAAAATCTTGCAATTGTTGAGCATATTTTTATATTTCTTGGAATTACATTACGCGTAATACCGTGTAATACCAGTGAATAACACCTCGTGTATACCCCTATACCTTTCCCTGCTGTCACCTGTATGCCCTGATACGATTTTCCTCAAAGTTTCGAACCCGCTCGACAGTCTACCACAGCCCCTGCAATTGCAATCCCCGCCATGTTTTATTTTTTTGCCCTTCACCGCGATATTACTGCATTTCTTGTCGCGGCGCCGAGGATTTATCTCGAGGGAACGCCCACGGAGGGTCGTGCCGAGCGCCGGAGAACGCCATCTCGCCCCGCCCCGCCCCGCCCCGCCCCCGTCCCGCTCCCCGACTTCACTCCGTCCCTTCCAGTCGAGGAGGGACTAGGGGACTCGGTTTCTCTGATCGGATCGCATCCTTGATAAAAAGCTGGACGCGGCAAGACGAACGACGGGGAGATAACCTCTGCGGCAACAACCGAACAACTCAGGACCGGCCGGGTAGAACGGCGGGGGTATGTATACCCTGCTCCGCTCGAATGGAGTGACAGGCGCTTGCGTGCAGGAGACTCGGCCGCAGTGTGAATAAGCTAATAATAATAAAAGTGGCCCTGTCCACTATCCACATCAATACGAAATGCTTCACCTGCATAACCCAAGGCGTAACCATACCCTGTTACTTATCGAACCAGTCTGGTATAGGTGATCTCCTTTTAAAAGAATGAGTAGAAATTACCTCCCTCTAACCCTGCTGGCGCCTATACGATCTGCTCGTTCGTGACACGTTCCGCGCGCCGGGTACCCTTAGTTGCTTTGAGAGTCACTTTCTGCCCTGCCCTGCCCAGCCCTGCCCTGCCCTGCCCTGCCCTGCCCTGCCCTGCCCTGCCCTGCCATGCCCTGCTCCGCCCTGCTCTGCGCCCTGACCCGAGCGAATCCTCCACAAGACAAACCTCAAACTCAAGGCTCCCACTGCCCTTCTGCCACGCCACTCGGACTTCTGCCGCTAGTTCAATTTGCTTTCCGCCGAATGTCATTTTCCGAGTCAAGTGTCCACAAAGAGTTTCCCGAGGGGGCCGGGCGTCCGGAGGAAGAATTAATTAATTGATGTGATGAAGTGTTTTTCTTTTGGTTCACGTCCAGGTCTTCTCTTCTCCCTCCCTTTCCACTCGGTCCCTCAAAACTCCTCTGAAAACTGTTTCATTTTCTGGAGCCTCCTTGTAAGATTACACATTACACAATGGCCTATTATAGAGCAGCCGAACTCTTTTTGCGCCCGCGCGCGCTTTCGCCCGTCTGTAAAATTACGAGGAATCGCCCCACTGACCGCGTCACTTTTCCCATCGATATTTGTCATGAAGAGGGATGTTCTGGTTATTTCGCGTCCCCGCTTCCGTCCCTCCGCCGTATTGCTGACATCGGCCGATCGTGTGTGTGATTTACAGCTACCGTCCGTCTATAGACTTGCTGGGGCGAGGGAGAGAGAGAGAGAGAGAGAGAGAGAGAGAGAGAGAGAGAGAGAGAGAGAGAGAGAGAGAGAGAGAGAGAGAGAGAGAGAGGGAGAGAGAGAGAGAGAGGGAGAGAGAGAGAGAGAGAGAGAGAGAGAGAGAGATGGAGAGAGAGAGAGAGAGAGAGAGAGAGAGAGAGAGAGAGAGAGAGATGGAGAGAGGGCGCTGCTCATGAAGTTGCTGGGAGGGTGGCCCGTGGCGTGGCGTGGCGTGGCGCCTGCCTGCTTAGCAATTCTTTTGCATCCCTGTCGCGCGCGGCGTAACGCTACGCTGCGCTGGTAAACAGCCGCGGGCTTAAGTAGCTGGAGCGTTAGCGTTGGTCACCGCGCCACGCGCCGCACCGGGATGCCGTAAATCACCCCCCCCCCCCCCCCACCTCAACCCCAACCCCGGACCGGACCTGCTGGGCCGCGCCGGCCGCGCCCCCTGCTGAGCCGCGCTGAGCCCCACCCGCAACGCTTCGCGCTCTTTCGCCCTCTGCTCAACATCTGGCGGTGGCCGCCCCGCCCCGCCCCGCCCCGCCCCGCCCGTCTCGCAGCCCGAGCCGTTGCACGATCATTATGATCACGCCCAGCAGCCCAGCCTTGCCCAGCCCAGCCCGGTCCGACAAATAATAACAATATTTATAATGATAATGTCGGTAGCGATAAAAAGGCGCGCGCGGGGAAACATCAGTATGGAGGCGGAGGGGGAGGAAAAGAACGGCGTCGCGTTATTGCGTCACGCTCCGCTATATTTCACAGTTAGGCCCGAAACAACACGCGAGTGCCACTAAACGCCGCGGGGCGCCACCGGCAGCAGGACTGCGTGGATGAGAGGCCCTGTGTGCCTGCCCGGGAGAAATCTGCGTTTTGTTCAAGAGAAGAAAAAAACGGTGAAAACAATGAGAAAAAAAAACTGAGATCGCATTTTATACCAGACTGTCAATCAGCGCTAACCTCAGGGTGATTGCTCTGGTGTATGCTGTATTGGATTAATCATTTCACCCGGGGGCGTATCGATATCTCGAAGAACAAAAATACCGTAAATCACTCTACCAGCGCTAGAAAACTACTTGCCGAATTCGCAATCAAATTTCAGAACGGCGTTCCTCAATCTCAAATAAGGCGAATAATATGTCTTCAAACGTCGAAAACGGTTTACATTCCGCCGAAATGCAAGTAAACACAGAGCTGGTTGCGCGACTTTCGATATTTTTGTTCTTTGAAATATTGATACGCGCTCGGGTGAAATTGTCTATTGGTTGCAGGGTGTTGCTTTCCCGTCAAACTCTGAATCGTTGTACGCACGTGCGAGGAGGCCGGCAGGTCCGCGAGCGTGGTCTGTCCGTCGGCGCCGGGCGCGGGGGGCGCCTCCTTGGCGCCGCCCTTCTTCTCCTTGGGCTGCTTGTTCTTCTTGGGCCGGCCCAGGTGGGCCTCCATCCAGGACCGGAACTTGCCGGCGAACATACTTTTCGGGGGCCGGGGGGGCCCTCCTGGGGTCCTCCCGGGGTCCCTGAGGTCCCTGCTGCTGCCGCTCAGCGCCGCTCGCTCAGCCCTCCTCCTGGGGCACCCAGCGCGCCCTGCGGTACCTGCGGCCCGCCGGGCCCCGGTCTGGGTCCCGCCAGGGCACCCGCATCTGCAACAAGGGAGAGAGAGAGGATCAGAGCGTGTCGCAGCCCTAAGTAGCATCGCAGCCGACGAGAGGTACTCCCCCAAGCAGCCTTTCAGCACACTCCGTACACTGGTAAAACTAAGGCGTAGCCTTACGCCCCGTTTTCAAGCGTATTGAGATTACGCTTGAAATTAAGCGTATTGGGTCGATCAGCTCCGATTCGTCCTATCTAAATGTATGGGAGAATTTCTTTCGTACGCTTGATTTCAAGCGTAACGTCTTCAAGCGTAACTGTATGCTTCATTCAAGCGTACAGTTACGCCTTAGTTTTACCAGTGTATGGGGTGTTTTATCGGTTTTTGTCCGCTATGAGCTAACTAACAGGGAAGAAACTCAAGAAAGTTAACTGCGAACTCAAGTATAGTGTAGGATGGTTCTGTAAAAATTCTGATGCCATTCGTCCTACAGTGAAAAGTGTTAGACCCAGTATTTTGGCATGGGATGTCCTACACATTACAGCTAATGGACGCGATTGGTCGCACTCTTCTTTTTACCGTTGACACACTTCGTATCACACTTTTTACTGCACAGCCATTGGTCTTACACTTTTCAGGGTAGCACTTTACTACACTTGAGTTCACTAGCAGACTCGTCATGGCGCACGCTGCGTGTTAAAATATTAAACTTTAGCCGCCAGTGCTGTATCGATTGGCTGTCATTTCGCGACAGGTGTGACAGTGAGTGGGCGGCAGTGAGAGCATCTACTGTGGAAGATTTTCAAAGGGTCGTCAACTCCGCTTGACCGTGTACGGAGGAATATGGAATATTACAGGTATTATTGGTTATTACAACAATTTTACAGTGCTGACGTCATAATCCTGGGAAAACGGGTTATATCAACGTAATATTACCTGTAATATGGGTAATATGAATGTAATATTTGAGGTAATATCATCTCGTGTACGGAGGAATATCGGAGTTGACGACCCTTTGAGATTATTGTTGGTTAACTGGAAAATTTTCCACGAAGTAATTACGAATCGTAAAACTTTAAGAACTACGTCCCGACCTGAAATTCAATCACGAGCAAGAGTGGATTCTCCTAAATTTACAATATAAATTCAGATCGGATTACTCAATAAATCTATAGAGATGTTTTTCGTAGAGTCGGGGCGGTGCAGGGCGCGGCGGTGCGGCTGCTGCCGATCGGCCGGTGGGGTTGTGAGGGGCACGAAGCTGCTACCCCCCTGACGCGAAGCATAGCCTATATACCCCACATGGAGATGGGGGCGCCTGCCCACCCGCCCGCCCGCCCGCGCCCGCCCGCGCCCGCCCGCCCGCCCGCCCCTGCGCCAAGCCTCGCTCCCCCTTTGGGAAAATAAAGCAAAAATCTGATTCCAGCTCCCGGCGGGTGCCCTGCTTCCCCACGCCCCCGCACCACCGGGGACCGGCGGGGACCCGCGCTCATTTACTGTAGCACAGCTCTGTGTTGTCCCAGCGGCCGGGCCGGGCGGGGCCGGGCCGGGCCGCCGCGGGCCTCACTGGGCCCCACTAGGCTCCGCTGGGGGGCCCTCCCACCCCGCCCCGCCCCGCCCCAGACGGCTCGGCGATGCTGGAGGCCCCTCGGGTTCGATTGTGCGCCCGCCCTGCCCTGTCCCGTCCCGCCGCCTGCTGGTCTGGTCTGGTCCAGCCCCCGGCCACCGGCCACCCCGCTATGGAGAATGCTCGACAGCGAGCATGGCGATGGTCTGCGAGAGGACATGGGGGCGAAAAAAGGGGATTGAGCAAAAAAATCAAAAAATACTGTGAGTGTGTGTGTGTTAGAGAGAGAGAGAGAGAGAGAGAGAGAGAGAGAGAGAGAGAGAGAGAGAGAGAGAGAGAGAGAGAGAGAGAGAGAGAGAGAGGAGAGAGAGAGAGAGAGAGAGAGAGAGAGAGAGAGAGAGAGAGAGAGAGAGAGAGAGAGAGAGAGAGAGAGAGAGAGAACCAGGAGCTCAGCCGGGTAGTGCTGACGCGAGCTGAAGCGACTAGGAATACGTTCATCGGGGTCGGGTCGGGATGGCCGGTCCAACTGCCAAACTGAAAATGTACAAGTCCCATTTCTCGACCGTAATAAGAGGAGAATTTTTTAATCGCTCAGTAAAAGTGACTTTCGCTAAAACGACTCAAATCGAGTCTTTTCTGGAATTTTTAAATCGCTCCAGAACAGTGACGTTTGATGATTTGACTCAAAAGAGTCATCAAAATTACTCTAATGGAGCGATGTTCATCCATATCGCTCTCCGAGGAGCATGAAAATTTGGTACAGAAAAGTCGCTCTCCCATGATCGAAAAAGGCGACTCTTCAATTTTCAGAGCGACATGTGCTGCACATCCACATTCTGGTGCCCCGAAACATAATTTCACTGTTACAAAAATCAGTTCGTAAATGAACCGGAAATATCTGTGAATTTTGTCAAACGACCTGAATGCATGAATTCACTTTTCATTCGTGTTCATTTACAAAAGAATTCCGTATCTTTACAAACTTCATTTCATCAATTTTTGCGATTTTTCTGGTTAATGTAATATTTTTTTTATCAAACTACAGGAAAAATCTATTTGCCGATTATTAACAGCATTACCTGTAAGTTTGTTTCTCGTTTTTTTTTTTTTTTTTTTTTTTTTTTCAACCATACTACAACCCATACTAAAATTGGTTCACTACTCCCTTCAACTCTTGCAATTGAAAGTTTTCAATGCACCCAAGCTAACTACATTTCGGTAGTTAGCCATCGTGTGAGTTACGGCTACATGCCCATCGTATTGTTCGAACCAGAGGAAAAATAAATGCTAGAACGAAATGTCTGGTATAAAGTGTTGCAAGTTTTGGCTCAACCATTTTTTTTTTAAATCATGTTGTCTCTTTGTCCTCCACACGATGGTTGCCAACTGCTTTCCATTTTGTGAGCGAGGGGACCGCGGCCGGCGGACGGGCGCCGTGCTGCCACAGCCTCATCCTGCATCGTCGTTGTCCTTTCGGCCCTACTGTTTCTTCTGTACACTATACCAACGAAATAGGAAAACGAAGCAACAGAAAACATTTTTGTGAGATTCCGGCTTTCAACCATCTCGTTTGATTATTAGAATTATTTGAGTCGACATGTTCATCCGATCGTGTAAGGCGAGTCTGGAAACAGGCTCTGTGGCTGCTAAAATAATAATATTTAAAAAAGTATCATTAAAACGAAAGCAGCTCGTGTATGATTTGGCCGACGCTCATCATCTCTGGGCCCCGCTGGTTGTTATATTAACGCCTCTGTCGGAGCGTGCGGAGCCGAACAGGGCGGGGCGGGGCGGGGTGGGGCGGGGCGGGGCGGGGCGGGGCGGGGCGGGGCGGGGCGGGGCGGGATTACCGACCGCCGCCCCTGGCTGGGCCTGTACTCGGAGAACTCCCCTGCACCGCCCCGCCACCCGCCAGTGTGGAGTAATAGGGTTATACCAGTTATCGAGGCAAATAATGAAATAGCAGAGCAGAGCAGAGCACGCTACCGGCACCGCCAGGGCGTCCAGATAAATGGAATGGAAATTGATACGGTGAAAGTAACAGTAGCGTGCCTTGCCTACACTCTTTTGCTGCTGCAACAAATTTTCATCTGATGATACATTTATACGTATAAAGGTACCTCACTGAGAGAAATGTTTAATTGCAGCCATAAAAAATTGTTCGATCCGTCCGTTTGGTCATGGGCATCAAATTTTTAGTCACAGCAACTAAACCTTCGGTTAGAGGAACCAAAATTTCGGTTACAGCAACTAAAATTTTGATGCCTATTACTAACCCGGACCGACCGAACAAAATTTGATTATGGGTATCAAAATTTTGATGGCTGCAACGAAACATTTCTCTCAGTGCTTTACTTTCAAACACACATGAAAAGTTGAAGACACATGAAGGTGTCAGGTAGCTTTTATTTTGCTATTTTCACGTACCAATATATTTGTGTGATTTTCCCAGGGTGTGAGGCGGCAGTGTGTGTGAGGGACGAGGGGGAGAGGATGCGGGCTGCCTGGTCGCGCTCGTCGCGCTGGTATCGGGTTCGCTCGCACCGGCCAGAGTGCGGCGGGGCGGGGCGAGGCGAGGCGCTCGACTCGTGCAGTCAGATTCCATGAGCCCCTCTTAACTGTTATTGGCTCGCGAGGGAGCGGGGCTGGGCGGGGCGGGGCGACGCTGAGGTTTGGCGATAGCACGCTGGTGCGAGGCGGGGCCGTCTCTCCTTTTGTTTTCGAACACAACATGCGGCACCGCTCCTGTTGTGGCTGTTTGAAATAAGGCGGGCACCGCCGCTGCCTGGCGGGTTGCCTATAGGGAGTTGGAACTTCGGCCCCGCCCCGCCCCGCCTCGCCTCATCCCACCACAGCGTTGAAAATGCAAACGCCCCTGGGGCCGGACCAACGTGCTGCCGCCGGGCCCTACTTTTCCCCTGGCGGGGGTCGGGGCGGCGTTTGTCGCTGTGTAGGGATATGGTTAGCGTGCGAAAGGTACCGCCGCTTTTCAAACTTCTGTTGTGTTGGGGGCTTGTTGTTTTCTAAAGAATGGTGCGAAGTGATGATTGGCACTCGTAAACCTTTCCATCATCACATTTTATCTAACTGTGCAGGGCACTGTGCCTTTCACCCAAGTTTGTGTGAGGCGAATGATTCACACGTGACTTGTAGAATTGCCAACCATAGCGACTTTCATTTAAATAATAAAAATTAAAGGAAGAAGAAGACGAAATTTGTGGTTACGGGACTCTCCCAACTCGGTCTTGTTTCCCTTGGTAGCATGTACTCTGAGGACGAGGCGTTTCGCTTCCCCCCGAATTGGCACGACTAAGGGCTGAGGCGTTGTCTCGTTCCAGACCAGGGTGGGGTGGGGGCGGGGCGGGGCGACGGTGCTGTTGAGACAGAAGGGGCCGCCGGGCGCATTACAGACAAGTCTGAAAGACAAACGAACCTCCTGGAATGGAAGGAAAGCGATCAGAGGACTCAGAGGCTGCCGGGAAACTCTGAATGCGATCGGGTTAGCGAGCGGAACTGCGAGTGGCGTGGCGTAGCGCGGCTGGCAGCACTGCGGCGCTCGCATGGAAGCGAGCGAGCTAGTAGGCTAGGCCTCCTTAGCACGTCTGGCGTAGGCTTCAATGGAGCACAAAATGTAATGAGATTGAGCATACGCCCCTCAGCACCGCTACCCGCCCGCCGCTAAGCCCCTCGCCACCGCGCCACCCCGCCCCGCCGCCGCGGGCGAGCGAGACAAAGGGAGAACCAGCTCCGGAGTGGGGGGGGGGGGGTCCGATATGCAATCATGGAAACCGTTCCGTCCGCCCTTCTCGTTTGGCCGCTCAGCATGACCAGGGTGTAAGGGAGGGGGGAGCTGTCCGGAAATGCCAACAGTTTGCCTTGGCAATGCACGCGCTTGTGTACTGTCGCTCATAGTGGCAATAATGCAGAGGGATCAGGGGAAGGAATGATCAGGTATGAGTTCGTTTTGCGTCGTGCGTTCATGCGGCTTGACACTGTTGCAAAAATAATTCAGATCAATAATAATTAATTTACTACTGCTTGAGCGGCCTGAAATTTAACATCCTGTTTGATGGTTCATTTTTTTTTACAGGTGCAAGCGGGGTCAGGCATTGCCCGCGGCCCCCTCTGCAGTTTTCCCATCCGATTAGACTTGATTCAGCGCACCAGGTAAGCAAAGCGGTAGATGGCAGCTATCGCTGCCGATAAGCTTTCCGCTCCGTTTAGTTCTGCCAACACTATAACGGAGCTCTGATGCGACGGAGACGACTTTGTCTTTGCAGAATGCCAATAAATTGAACGAGACTAGAAATAAGGCGGGAAGAAAAAAGGGAAGCGATGTGAAGACGGAGGTCGGGGCGGGTCGAGACGAGACGAGGCGGGACGTACTCCGCCAACCTCCGCCCAACCCCCTCCCTCAAATTCCTCTCTATAATCACGCTGATAAAAGTTTCACAGAATGGCAAGGGGGCGGCTCGGTGCCGTGGAGTGGTGCGTCGCCCTGCTGCTCTCATTTGCACGGCAAGATTTGAGAAGTTTTGAGGGGGAGTGAGATGAGCGCAGAGAACCTACTCCACTTCACTTTAGCCCCTTCCCCTACCCGCCGCAGCTAGCTCTGCCCTGCAGGACGACTTGGTGCATCGTGCACAGAAAAAAGCAGCCGCGTAGGAGGAAACATTGACGAACAATAACAATGGAAGAACAACATTAAAAAGGAAAGGACTGGTTTGCTCAAGTTGGGGTTGATTGCGCGCGTGCAGGAGTGCAGTAAGTGCAGCACACGAAAACAAATGTGCAACCTTACTGTACTTTTTGTACATTACATGGCGTCTAGATCATTTTGGCACACATGCGTAATGTGCAAGGATTGCACTCTGCAATGCACTTCAACACTGGCGTGTGGAACTCTCCACATTTGTGTTTGGCAGCGCAGGCTGATTCCTCACATCGTATGCTTCTCGTCGTCCTTGTCGCACTCATGGGGGACGTCCACACGAAACAAGAGAGAGGCCATGATGGTAAAACGTTGAGTGGAATCGCGCTGCGCTGCTCGGTTCGCAAATATGTGGGTGTCGGAGGGTCGCGATGGGTGCTCCGTTGCTGAAAGTTTGCGCGGTTAGTGTCGCTCAGCTTTCAATAGGGTGACGCCGTGGGTGAGCTGTGATAGTGGTGCGCATTGTGACTGTGCCAGTGCCAGGGCAGCAGCGGCCCGCAGCGGCGCTGGGCTGCTCGGCTCGAGAAAGAAAAACAGTGGCGTTCTGGGGCGGGCTGTGTACGCCACCGTGCTGCGCGCAGAGTTTGTAGTTTCATCGTCGCACAAAGGAGTTTAAGCCCGGCCCGGCCCGCGCGGCCAGCCCACAGCGCCTCCCTCCAGCTCCACCCCGGGCACAACCACATTCTCTCTGTCTCTCTCTCTCTCTCTCTCTCTCTCTCTCTCTCTCTCTCTCTCTCTCTCTCTCTCTCTCTCTCTCTCTCTCTCTCTCTCTCTGTGTGCCTCTCTCCTGTGCGGCAGGATTGCATTCTCTTGTCCCGCCGCCCCCTCCGTATGCCTCAGCTCAGACAACGGAGCAGACGATGCGACGCGAGCAGTGCGTCTAATTCCGCGAGCTCCGCTCTTCTCCGCCCCGCCCCGCCCCGCCCCGCCCCGCCCCGCCCCGCCCCGCCCCGCCCCTAGCCTCCGGGAGGCAGCAGGCCGCTTCATCCCAGGCATCTGCAAATTTAAAAAAAAAAAATGAAAAAAATCTTTGCTCTGCCCCGTTTTTTTGTCCTCCTCTCTTTCTCTCCTGGTGTCTTTTGTGCCGTTTTTCCGCTAGCTCTCGATCAAAAAAAGATGAGAAGCGCGGCTCCAGCTATCTGAGCATTGCGTCCTTTCACTAAAATCCTCAAAATGCCATAAATGTCTTGAGTTCACTAGGTAAATTCTGTGGGACCTGCACTTTTTTATGGTGGGGCAGTCGCAGGCCGAGGCGCTCGGCAGCGGGCCGGGTAGGCAGGCCCGCCGCGCACGGCAGTGTCATGACGGCCTACCCTGCAGGCGCTCCCAGTCGCGCGGGGCCGGGCCGGGGCCGGGCCTAGATGAGGCGAGCCTGTGTGCATCACCAATTTGTTTCGCGACGGAATCGGAAAATTTAATGAGGGGAATGAGAATTAGGGGGAGGCGGGACGAAAGGGAGTGGGAGAGTAAAGTGTAGGTGCGGTGGCGCTTGTAAAAAAGGAAAGAAAAGGGGGGGGGGGGGAGACGGTTAAGAGAGGGAGAGGAAATAATGATGCAGGGAGCCTTGGATATCGACTCGTGGAATAGGCTAGGGGGTGAGGTGGGGCAGAAAGTTTAGCTACAGAGACTTCCTACTTCCCTCTTACGTCCAGCGGGAAAAACTCTGGCGCGGCGCTGTAGTCTCTAAGCCGAAAGCAAATCCTCTTCCCTCCGCTCGCCCGACTCTATCGGAGAGGTCTAGCCACTTAGATCCCTACCAAACATTAGTGGTACTTCGGGGTCGCGGGGC
The DNA here is from genome assembly GCA_029379305.1 of Frankliniella fusca. Taxonomy (NCBI): domain Eukaryota; kingdom Metazoa; phylum Arthropoda; class Insecta; order Thysanoptera; family Thripidae; genus Frankliniella; species Frankliniella fusca. The sequence goes on along the minus strand of JAHWGI010001430.1, from coordinate 774,787 downwards.
GGGGGCTCTCTGCTGAGCATCAAAAAATACCAATCACGTATTTAAAGACTTTCTGGATCGCATCGCAAACTATACAATCAAATGCGTACACTCTAAATGGAAAAGGACAATTTTGTCCCGGAAAATGTTGCGTTTTTGTACACATCATTTTCTTGGGACATATCGTCCCACTAAATTAAGACAATTTGCATCCGAAATATTACAAATCGTCCCAAATTATTACACAAATTTGTCAAAAGGGATTGGTGTGCACAAAAACGCAACATTTCTTGGGACAAAATTGTCCCTTTCCATGTAGTGTGTACGTTTGTAGACTGATTTTTTTTTCATTACTGTTGTCTAAGACTTTACTAAAAGTTGAGTATTTACCACTTTCTGTGATTCTCGTACTAGCTCTCGCATACTATACTAGCGATTTTTAGCTAAAATACTATTTTAGAAAGAATCTCTTAAATTGACATTTTACATTTTGTGATACGAGGACTTACTATTCTTTGCAGTACACCAAAACCAACATTAAGGCCAAATAAACACCTTGCTTTCATGTACTTGCGTGGCCCGATTCTCTCCTCTAGACCTGCTGTGGCAACCCACCCTACGGCCTACCCCGCCGTGCCGCTGGAAAACAAGCGAAGCACGCCTTGGGAATTCGGGCACCGGTGGCGGGGCGTGGCGGGGCGTGGCGGGGCGTGGCGGGGTGAGGTGAGCGGGACATTCACTAATGTGTGCCTCGCGGGCCCGCACGCCTCGTGCGGCGGGGTCCATGTGTTACCCTATCGGGGTGAGAGGGAGGGCGCGGGGGAGGGGGGGGGGGGGTGCAAAGGCAAATGGCACGGCAGGCACGCAGCCAAAGACACTGCGAACCACCTGCACGCACCCCCGCCCTCTCCGCCTCCGCACGGCACTACACAATGTGCGAATAAAAAAAAAACATAAATTTCAATCGATCTAGTTTCATCAATTTAAAAGAAAATTCTAATGAATTGAGTTAGGAAAGTCAAGGCATTATTGTCCTGCACTTGGACCATTAACATTTTTATTTGAAAACTGGAAGTATTTCTCTTTTAACTACACTAAATTAAAATGATTCGTGAGGAATGGGACGGAGCAGAGCACATTCTGTGGAGAATTTGTCGGAGCGGTGGACGTTTGTTACCGCGCTGCGCCGCGCTGCTACCTGCGCTGAGCGCACCTGTGCCGCTCTGCCTGCCCCGCCCCGCCCCGGCCCGCCCCGCCTGGTGACGGCGCGGCTCGCACCCGTTCGCGTAATCTGTCCTGCCCGCCCGGCCACGCCTGGCCGGGGCGATCCAGACTTGATAAATGTGGCGTGTAACGACCTGGTCCTCCCCCCCCCCCTCCTTCTCCTCTCCGCCTCTCCCCCCCTCCTCTCCCCTCCCCTCTTCTCCCCGTCCCACGCCGCCCGGGCCAGAGGAAAATCATTGAAGTCGGGTGACAAGTTATAGCCGCGGCGGGTTTTCAAGGAGTCCAATATTCGTCAGACATATTGACGTCTCGTTCACGTTCATTTCAGAATAATAAAAAAAAAGAGGGGGATCGTAGCATCTTGGATGAATTCTTTTCCAATCGCTTCGCTGTAGTTCGGAGCGCGCCCAGTTCTCCTCCGGTCCAGGCATGTTTCCGCGACCCGTTTGCCCGCTTTCCGAATTCAATAATTAGTTTCAACGTACTACACTGTAAACAAAGCTAACCACTGTTTCTGGCATTGGCGACGCAAATACTTTCTATGAAAATCTAAGTACGTCAGTTTAACAGTAAAAGAGTCAATTTCAACAGCCCTAACTGCAAAATTGACGAGTCCATCGGCGGTTTTTAAAGTGTTGGAGCTTTCAGCTTCACAGCTGAAACCGTTGATCTGTAGAGTTTTGCGGTAAGAACTTAGATCCTTTACTTTTTCAGTTTAACCTGCCATGTATGTAGTCAAACAGATTTGGAGAGAAAGGCTAGTTACCACTTGAAGTGGATAAAGCTCTCACTGTTAAAAGCTTACGGTGGATTTCACCGTAAGCTACGGTGAACCGCTGCAGCACTGTAGCTTACGGTGATATTCACTGTAGCTTACAGTGATATTCACCGTAGCTTACGGTGAATGTTACCGTAGCTTAAGGTGCTGCAGGGGTTCACCGTAGCTTACGGTGAAATCCACCGTAAGCTTTTAACAGTGCTTGGCTTTGCAGTGTGGCCTCTCCTCTCACTTGTCTCTGCACCGAGTGGAGCGTTTGGCAATGAGGTATGCGGTGGGTGTGCGTAGGTAGGCAGTCGGTGTGTGCGTGTTTGTGTGTGTGTGTGTGTGTGTGTGTGTGTGTGTGTGTGCGCGCGCGCGCTCTGTGTATGCGGCTGAGGATAGGACGAAGGGGTGGGGGGCACAATGGCCAGTCGTTTCCCGCTGCTGATTGTCTAAAGCCCCCCGGCCCGCCGGCCCGGGCCCCGAGCGTGTCATCAGGTGGGTATAGAGGGTTTGAATTGGCCGGGCTGTGGAGTCGAGGGCCGACGTGGGTGATGATCGATCTGGTGTACGCCACCGCCGTAGTCAAATGACTGCTCGCAACAGTACGAATACCCATTCGCACATTATTGCAAGTTTTGGAAGGGAATTATTTTTCTCTCGCACGTGCACCATCATTGGGCATTCGCGCACCAACAAGTGAGTATTTATCGCTCATTTCAAATTTGACTCGTTTAGAAGTGAACTGTTTAGGCTGTGGACATTTTTATTGCCAAAATTCGCCCTTCTTCGTCTTTCAATTAATGCCAATTTACGCCAACTTTTAATGGAAAAGTTCGGCCAACCTCTGCAAAAATGCGAAAATTTGGCATTTTACGAAGAAGTGGCAAAAACTTGGCATTCTACAAAGTGAGCCCTGTGGTTGTTGACGGTGATCAATAAGTGAAATTCGTTTAGTTGCATTACCGGTGTAGTTATCATCCGCCGCGCGCACTGCGCACGCGTGTCGGCACCTCACATTTGCCTGCTGAGCCGTGCGGAAGACTCATGGTCGCCGGGCCAGCCCCAGGGGTCAGAGGTCAGCGCCCACCCCCTGCCCTACCTGTACCTGCCCGCCCCGCCGTGTAATCTGTAATTAATTGCCGAGGGCTCTGGGGAGCGGGGGCCGTGGAGCAGAGGGGCGCAGGCATGCACGACTAGGTCCATGCACCCCCCCCCCCCCCCCCCCCCCCTTCCCGGGCAGCGGAAGTAGGCCAGCATGCTAATCATTTTACCCAGTCGGGAAGGCGCGGAGAAGGGACCCAGGGTAGGGAGATGGGAGGAGAGGGGGAGTGGCTGTTTCATGTTGCAGTCATCTTCACCCCTACCCGCTCGCAGACAAAGCCGGAAATTAAAGACGAAAAACTGTTTGTGTCGTAACTTTTCCTCTTGGCTTCGCGACAAGAAGCATCCTGGCGGCGCGTCGCGTCGCGAAACGTCGTCGTGGAAGTCGTAACGCGGTAACGTGACTCCCAAAGGTGGGGTGGGGTGGGGTGGTGGGTGGTGGGTGGTGGGTGGGCGCCGCAGGCCTCTGTCCACTCTGCGGAGCGAGGAGAAGGGGGCGAGGCGGGGCGGGGTGGGGCGGGGCGGGGTGGGGCGGGGTGGGGCGGGGCGGGGCGGCCGGAGGGCCCACCGCGCTCTGCCCTGGCTGCCGGTGGCCGTGTATTTTTCCTTCCCAGGCGATAAAACAAAACGTAGCCCGGCAATAAATAAAAGGTGGAGGGGATTCTAGCGTTCTGCGCCCCGCCCCTCACGGTACACACCCCCGTGCTGCAGCCACGGTCGTGTGATGTCGTCGCGGGCGGGGCATCGCCTCCGATCCGGCGCCGACCGCCACAAGCTCACTGGAAAAACAAGTGTGCGAATGACGTACATTTGGATGTGTGCGAAGGACGATCCGCACACTAAAGGGCGTAAATGGCGTAAAGGTGTGAATTTTCCTTGGAAATTCACACACTTTGGCTTCCAAGTGCACGAATTGGGCATTCGCACACCTAAAAGTGTGGCAAATTCACACACTTCGGTTTCCAGTGCATGCCACATATTTTTAACGCGCCCTGCAGCAGAGGGGGGAAGCGGAAAATTTACTCACCATCACTGTACTTTAAATGCAAGAGTGAGATGTTTCATCTGAAAAGAGCAGAGATTTTTCCTCTTGCTCTATGTGAGAGTTCGGGAACTTCGCTCTTAATGAGAGAGGAAAAACTCAAATTAAGTGTGAAAAAGGATAGAAATCCTCTTTCAAAAAGGGCGAGGTTCCCCAACCCTCACTCAATTAGGGAGAGATTTTTGAGACTTTTGCTCTAATCGAGCGAGGAAACCAAACCTCGCTCTCGAAGAGTGAGAGAAAATTTCTCGCTCTTCTGAGGACCTGAATTCTCGCTCAGGTATTTACAACGACAATGGAGTCACTGCAAACCCTGGAATCCAATTTCTCACCCAAAATGGGAGAAGACACTTTTCCATACTAAAGTAGAGTGAGAATTTTTAACCTCACTCTTTTCGAGCGAGATTCTTCTGAGCCTCGCTCTATTTGAGTAAGGATTTTTTAACCTCACTTAATTTGAGCACGAATTCTCACTTTATTTGGGCGAGGTCTCAAAATTCTTTCTCAAAAAGGGCGAGGCAAAAAATTCTTACTCTCCAGAGAGTAATAAAATTGCCCTCAAATTCTCACTCGTATGAGGGCGAGAATTATGACTCGTAGATTTTCAGTGGTGAAGCAGTGAAGCCCTTCACGCGTACAGCCTATTCTTTACACTGTTAAAAATAATGCGAAAATTCACATCACATTTGATGTGACACCTTCACAAAGTGATGTGAATTTTCACATCGTCAAATCAGCATTTGAAAATCTACATTTGTGTGTTGAATTTCACATCCGTTGTGAAAATTCATGTCGGTTATGAAAATTCACATCACATTTGATGTGACACCTTCACAAACTGATTTGAATTTTCACATCGTCAAATCAGGATTTGAAAATCTACATTTGTGTGGTAATTTTCACATCCGTTGTGAAAATTCATATATAATAATATTTATGTCCCTCGCCGCCGTTGTAAATTATCACTTCGCTGTTTTGTCCCCGGGGCTGCCGTGCTGTTGAAGATTAGTTCTTATTCAGATTTTTCCTTGATTATATTCACGACTGGAGCGAGAAATACCTTTGATTAAAATCCTCAGTTAGAATTTTACGGTCTGGGGAGCCCAATGACAACCCTCCCTTGAAACAACTAGTGGGAAAGCCCTGACGCTCCCCTAGGCTTGTCACACCCACCGCCGGCCCGGTGACGCCCGCGCTCTTCCGGGAATGGGGAATGGGGAATGAGGAAAATTGCGTCATATCCATCGATGTGAATTTTAATACCAATTCTTTTAACAGTGTACGTATACATACTGCAGTTTTCTGTTCGTGGTTTTCGTCGAATACCCACAGCCCGGCTGACGACATTTTTCGCTTAAGAATCTTTTCGTTTCTTTAACTTATTGTTTAATTTTCAGTGCACACATCTTTTAATTATGATGGAAAGCGCGTTTTACTTGTACAAAGAAATTACAATCGATTTAATTATGCTGAACCCAAAGTCTTTATCCTATTAAACTATACAGCAGCGAAGACGATAAACGTCTCCTCTCGATGATTCATAATGTTATGCAAGTTCCGACGTCAAACTCCATAGATTATTGGAATAACGAGGGCGCTGCGTTGTTGACAAGAGGAAGGACGAGGGGTTACTGAAGTGGGGGCGGGAGGGGAGGAGGGGGAGGAGGGGGAGCAGGGAGGTCCTCTACCAAACGGATTATCAAGTGGCCAGCCATCACCTGGGCGAAGTGCTCAGATCCCTTGGGGAAGGGAGGGAGGAAGAGCGCAGTAGAGAGACAAAAGAAAAATGGGAATGGGCTTTGATGGAAAGCAGGAAAAGCAAGAGAGGGGGGAGAGAGAGAGAGAGAAGGGGGACTGAGGGCAGCTGGTCAGTCCAACGCGACTCGACGGTCAAGGTTGGCATGTGGGGATCGTTAACCATCTGTGCGTAGGGGGGCGAGGTTCCGGTGCCAGGACGAGGGGCGGCCAGGAGCGGGAGCGGCGATTCGAAAAGAGGGAGGTCTTCTTTTCACACCCCTACCCCCCCCCGCCCTCTCGCAATGCCAGAAATAGGAGCCGCGGTTGTCTGCCCACGGAATTTTTAGCCTTCCAACAAAAAAGTGAGGATATACTTTCCCTCCAGATTTTGTGTCAAATGTATGTTTGTTGGGGGAAGAGAAAGCAAAGTCGTGCTCTGCTGTGCGCCTCTGACTCTCCGGTGTTCGGCAGCCCAGCAGCCGCCCCAGACCAGTCGATCCTTCTCCATTATTCTACCCTAACGATCTCACTAATTCGCTCTCTCTGCCGCTCTCTCCATCACCCCGCCTGCCCCGCCTGCTCTCACCTCACCTGGGTTAGGGCGGGGGGTTGGAGATGCCGCCTGTCCTGCACGCCAAGTTGGGGGGCCTCTAGCGGCGCCTACGTTCGATTGTCTCGCATAATGAGTCGGGACAGCTCGGCGACGCGGCACCGTGGAGTTCGGGGACGGGAGGGGAGGGGCTGAAGGAAAGGGCGAAGGGGGGAATGGCAATCTAATGGGAGGTGGGGAAGATCCAGAGAGAGAGAGAGAGAGAGAGAGAGAGAGAGAGAGAGAGAGAGAGAGGGAGGGAGGGAGTGAGAGAGAGAGAGAGACAAAGAGAGAGAGAGAGAGAGAGAGAGAGAGAGAGAGAGAGAGAGAGAGAGAGAGAGAGAGAGAGAGAGAGGGCGAAGGGGGTCAAACGGTTGTCCTCCATCAGGGCCTTGGAATGCGCTGCTACGTGAGTCCGCCGCACCGCTCGTCGATGAGACCATCTCCCCTCCCGAGGACCGTCTTCCCCGGCCCGCCCCCGGCCCGCCCCCGGCCCGCCCCTGGCCCGCCTCGAATTATATCGGCAGATAGGTACCGGCAGGGGCCGTAATGCCCGGCGTGGAACAACAAAGTGTCCTGCAGGCAGCAGCGCCAGCAGCAGGCGTGTGTAAACGGATTACCGTAAAAGCCATTGGCTGAGCGGACAGGAATTTGTTGTACGATCGCCAGGGCGAGGAGCGGGGCGAGGCGAGGAGGCGCTGTGGGAGTGCGCTGCCCTCGCCCTGCCCTGCTAGCCGCCCCGCCCGGCCCCGCCCGGCCCCGCCCGGCCCCGCCCGGCCCCGCCCGGCCCTGCCCCTCCTGGCCCTGCACCCTCGGGTGCGACGGAGGACCCCGCCCATCTGTCGGGCCGCCGCGGCAGGGAGGGGCGGTGGGGCGGGGGTCTGACGTGAGGCCAGGGCGCTGACACCGACCACCCTCACGGCTGATTGCCCGGTGCAAAGACATCTGACATGACACTATACGATACAAGGAAAACTTGCTCTGTTACGCGTAGTGTGTGATATGGTTCGACTTGGTTTATTCTGAGGGGGCGACCACTCCCCTTTAAATGACTCCCGGAATGATTGATTCCCAATGATTCCCATCCATATCTGTTCATTTTTAACTGTTTCTATAGCGACATAAAACGCTAATTTCGGCTATTTATATTAAATTCCAGCTGTTTCCTGCTTTTGTTGTAGTGGTTTTCATTGATTTCATTGATTTCCCAAAATTGACACCCTCTCGGTTTATGGGAGAAATGAATTAAAAGTTTCACCGAGTATTTGTTTCAGTTGCGGCAATGTTACCGTAATAGTTCACTTATTTTCAAATAAATGAAGATATGTCCGCTTTTCTCTGTGCTCCCTGATCGATCGGACGGGAGCCCCTTCCAGCGTAGGCAGAACCGCCAAACACTTGTGTCGTGCGGGTCGGCCTACCCTGACTGTGGCAGGGGCCTAGAGCAAGCCTACAGCGCCGGCGCATGCGGCCGAGTGCTGCAGAAATAAAACTGTCGGAAGTGATGTTTCCGCATTCTGGCCGCAGCTTATTGTTAGTCTTACCACTTCGCCAACAAGCAGATGAGGTAAATAATCTGCCAAGTCAAGTGTCAATCCAAACAACAACTTTTGCTTATTAAAAATACACTGCAGAGAGGTTTGCTTACTGCTAGGAGAAAGGGAAAAAAAGCGCTGCACTGTTAAAAGCTTACGTGGATTTCACCGTAAGTTACACTGAAACCTGCACCACTGTAGCTTACGGTGAATATCACCGTAAGCTACGGTGAATTTCGCCGTAAGCTACGGTGGCTGGCACCGTAAGCTACGGTGAATCAGGGAAGTCACTGTAACTTGCAGCGATATTCACCGCAGCTTACGGTGCCATTCACCGTAGCTTACGGTGAAATTCACCGTAAGCTACAGTGCTGCAGGATTCGCTGTTAACTTACGGTGAAATTCACCGTAAGCTTTTTACAGTGTGGGATTGAAATTCTCTTGGCAGTAGGCCACGTATACTTGGATTTAATTTCGAGGCAGGAATTTTAATCTGCGCCTCATTCAGCCAGACCACCCGTCACGCAACTTTTATGCTAATGCAGATTAGTTAGCTCGCTGCTCTGATTGATTGGTTTGACATTGAGTGGCGCCGGGCAGGACACAGTAGAGGGGGAGTGCGAAGGAATAGGGGAGAATTTTTTTTTAAAGGGGTGGGGGATGAGGGAGAAACGAAAGGGTAGAGGGTAGAAATAATATTTGGGAGTGCGGCGGAATGCGACGGGGGGTCTCGTGGCGTGCAGCAGCGCAGAGAGTAATGCTGGTGGGGTGAGGGGGGCGGTGCTGTCCGAGAGCTGTCCACGCTGGCGGGGTGGGGCCCGGCGGGGCAGGCTAATCTCACGAATACATTAACGCCCCAGCGGGAGACCCGCGCGCGCGTGTGTGTAGGTGAGCGGGGGGCGGCCAGGGGCGGCCAGGGGCGGCCAGGGGCGGGTGGAAAAGAACGAGAGAGAGAGAGAGAGAGAGAGAGAGAGAGAGAGAGAGAGAGACAGAAGTCCTGCAGAGTCAACCCGCTCTGGCTGCGATTTAAATTCATATCAGATAACGCCGCTCGCGCGCAAACTCCGAGTTTCATGATGATGGACACTGCTGTCAAAAGATTGTGCGCGGAACGCGAGTAACCAACCACTGCGCGGCCTTTGACCACAAACTTATTGCGAATTGCGAGTGTATTTTGTGCACTAACACATGAGTTTCCGGAGGCGGGACTAAAACCTCCTCACAGTTCCCACCTTTTCTGCGTCACTCCAGCCTCGACACGCGGCTGAACCGCCGCGGCTGCGGATATTAGGTGAGTAATGGAGCGGCTGAGATGTAAGTGCCCCGCCCCCGCCCTCACTCTTACGCCCTACACCCTATTTGGCTTATTGCGCCAGTCTCGCGACCGGCCGGTAGCCGGGCCAGGCCGGGCCAGGCCGGGTATGGTGTGCCGCGCCGCGCCGCGCCCTCTTCAACGTAGACTTTGGCGTCCAGCCATTCCATACACGTGATATCCTTTCGGGGCGATTTGTGGCCCAATTTGGCGTTCCGCACTACGCCTTACGCCTCTCTCTCTTTCGATCGTTGGGCTTCCTTGCCTCTCTCTCTCTCTCTCTCTCTCTCTCAGTCGCTCGCTCCATCTCACCCTCATTTTCTTTTTCTGCGTTTGATTTTGCATCGGTTTCTCTAGGACCTGTGGTGGTGGTGGTGGGAGAGGGGTGGTGATCGCACCATGGTAAGGGGACTTCTACTTTGGCTCCCTCCCGAGCCGCGTGCTTGGAGACAGAAGGCCCTTACTGCATCGGGAATCCCGCCTGCTACAGCCAGGGGATGGGAGCAACCGCGCCGCGCCGAGGACTTTTACTACTATTATTATTTTTGCTTTTCGTAGATGGCACGTTCAGAATAACCGCGAGGCGAGGCCCGTGGGGTGAGGTGGGGTGGGGTGCTCCAACAAGACATTACAGCCCTCCTCACACCGGTGCTCGGACTGGGGCCGGCCAGCAATAAAGTCACGGGCCACTTGAGCCAGCCGGCTATGGGCTACGACGGTGCCAGGGAGGTGCCTGTCAGAGAAAGAGAGGGGGAGAGAGAGAGAGATGAATAGGGACAGGGGAGGGGGGTCAAGGTTGTGTTGCAGTGTTTAGCTGCTCTTATTGACTCCGCATGCCACTTGCCACTAAGCGTCCAGTGGTCAGTCAAGTCACCGTTACGAGGCTTGCTGAAAGTATAGATGTAACACAGTTCCTCAGTGCGACAGATGACGTAACTTTAATTGGCTTTGTATTTGACCAAAGAATGTCACGAGGTAAACCTGGTACTCAATTCTCCACACCAGTAAATCGTACACTGTTAAAAATACTCGTAAATTTACGACATTTTTGAGATCAATAATGTCGTTTTTAAACATCATTTTCATGTTACGACTTGTGTCGTTCGTGAACGGCGAAGTGATCGCTAATTTTCATAGCGAAGCAGTTCGTTTTCTAACGAATACAGTCGTAAATTGACGACTTTGATCCTAAATGTATGATTGATCGTAAAGTCCTTGCGCAGGATGTCACACAGATACCACTTCATTCGTAAATTTCCAACTTCGGCCGTAAATGTGCGACTTCGGTCGTAATTGAGCGATTTTGATCGTACAGTTACGACACAAATCGTAAGTAAACGACTAAAATCGTCACATTTCACGAACTTTTCAGGCCTTCAATGCTAGGTAAGTTTACGACAATGTCGTAGAAGGAATGATTTTTTAGTCGTTAGTTTACGACAAATTCGTTCCAAAACGATTACAATCGCTATAAAAATTAGCGACTTATTTGTTGTTAATTTACGACAAAATTTCTAACAGTGTAGACAGTTGTTTTTTCGTAATTTATTATTTTTTGAATGATGAAAATTCGCGACAGGCACTTGATTTGTATGGCAAACTATTCGCGATCATCGAAGAATGTCAGATCAACTCACCAGACGGGTCAGTACATGTCGGTAATTTTTTAAAATTCATAAATTCATAAAAATCCGACTGTCTTTTGGAACATTTTTTCTGCAACCCCTCCCCTACTGCAGCCGCCCAGTCGTCGTGTGCAAGGCAATATGTCTCAAAGCATCGTGTCCTACCGCGTCGAGTACACACCACGGTGCGGTGCGACACGGGTACCCGCTTTGTCTTGCGGCCGCAGGGGGCCAGTGATCGGAGACAGGGAGAAGTGATTACACAAGGACCGCCTGACCCGCCCACCCCCAGAACCCCTCCCCCTCCCCCTCCATCTGATGCACTGCGGGCCAGCCGTAAGCTGGCGAAGTAGTAACCTGACCAAGGTCAACTTTCACTCTGCGCCCTGCACTTGCGCACACTGTAACTCAAAAGGTGACAAATTTGTGACCTTTTGTGGCGACACATCAAAAAAGGAAACATCCCCTTTTTGTGACCCTTTTTTCGGCGACACATAAATGTGTGACCTTTTTCGGCGACAATTTTGTTACCAAAACCTTCGTGTGTTACCGAAAAAGGTCACATGTGTGTTCGTTTCGGTAACACACGGAGGTTTTGGAAACAAAATTGTCGCCGAAAAAGGTCACACATTTATGTGTTTCCGAAAAAAGGAAACACATTTATGTGTCGCCGATTTAAGGCAACATGTGTTTCCTTTAAAATTACAGTGCATGCGGACATTTTTTTTCCAGCGGTTCACACCTTTCGGCTTCTTCCGGAGGAGTACCGTGTTGAATCGTGGTCTCTGCTGGTTGAACCGCAAGAACTTGTCTCGAATGACACTCTCTTTCCAGTCCTAGCGAGAGGCGCCAGATGCGGGCGACGGGAAAGTAAGGAAGACCCGGAGGCCGGAGGTGGTGGAGTAAGAAGGAGGACATAAGTGGAAGGAATAGGAGGAGGGCGGCAAGGCGGCCAAGAAGGGAAAGGAAACGCTGCGATTTGCTGGTTGCCTGCCCACGAGACCAGGCCAGGCCAGGAGGGCGTCACGGCCCGTTTGACACACAACTCTTTTCTTCCGCCTCCGCCGCCTCATCTTCTATCTCTTCTTTTTCCCCTCTGCTACATCCCACAGCTGTCTTTCAAAGGCGACTACTTTGAAAACTTTCAATTTCGCTTCTTCTCCCCCGCGACATTGTTTGGCCCCTCTGGACCCCAAAACTCCTTTATTTCCTCCCTTTTCCACCCTTTCTCCTCCCCTGTCTGTCTCTCTCTCTCTCTCTCTCTCTCTCTCTCTCTCTCTCTCTCTCTCTCTCTCTCTCTCTCTCTCTCTCTCTCTCTCTCTCTCTCTCTCTCTCTCTTTCTCCCTTATATGGTTGTTGTCTGGACGTGATACCCCGTGATTTCTCACCCCAGTCTGACAAATTTAAGAGGAGGAGACTTTGAGTCCCTGCAGCCGGATCATTTTTTGCACACCATATGCCGACCGATAAAAATTGTTCATTTTGACCGTCCACCTCCACTGCACACCCATCCTTTGCTCCATTGTTCTGTTTTCAGTCCGGCAGTCTCTCCGCGCACCACCGGCCACCTCCCGCCCCGCCACTCACTGTGTCGCTCAGCAGCGAAATGGGGTAAAGGGTAGTGGGGAGCTGCGGACAGAAATTAGCGAGCGCAGGGTGAAATTCTGCTCTCTCTCTCTCGCTCTCTCTCTCTCTCTCTCTCGCTCTCTCTCTCTCTCGTGTGTGTCTGTCTGTGTGTGTGTCTGTGTGCGTGCTTGTGCGTGTGTGAACAGGGTTGTGGTGGATTCCCGCGCTCCCTCTTTCCCCTGCCCTCCCCCACTCTCTCTCTCTCTCTCTCTCTCTCTCTCTCTCTCTCTCTCTCTCTCTCTCTCTCTCTCTCTCTCTCTCTCTCTCTCTCTCTCTCTCTCTCTCTCTCTCTCCCCCCTCCCCTTCACCGACCCCATTGAAACAAAGTCGCTGTAATTAAGGGCGCACCGCGTCCAACACTTTGGTTAGGTTAATGCCTGCTGTCTGTCGCCCCCTCCTGCGCCCCGCCCACATACACTGACATTACACCACCGCAGGGCTGGTGGTGTTTCGCACCCCGGGCCCACCCGGGCCGCACTAGCATACTTTGCAACAGCGCGCTGCATCATTTGCTCACGCGTGCGCGGCGGGGGCGCTGCTGCCTGCGGCCCGCGCCCCTATCGACGGCTCGTTGCTGCTTCCAGTGCGGGTGGGGCGTGGTGAGGCGGGCGAGCCGAGATAGTTTTAGGGCGCCCGATACAGCCCGCCACTGCGCGCGGCCCCCTACGGCCCCATCAACAAAACGGGGCTGGCATCATGATGGTTCTAAACCGCGCTCTCCGTCTCTCTCTCTCTCTCTCTCTCTCTCTCTCTCTCTCTCTCTCTCTCTCTCTCTCTCTCTCTCTCTCTCGCTCGCTCGCTCGCTCGCTCTCTCTCACTCCATTCCCTCGCCCACTTCCCTATCCCGGTGGAATCAATCGGCGCGCGCGGAGCTGTACAGCCGTGGTGCGGAATGGAGGTGGCCACAAACAACACCGGCGCGAGAGAGTGAGTGGAGAGAGGGAGAAAGAAGGAGAGAGGGGCGGGGGCGCAGGTGCGAGAGAGAGAGACGCGTCGCCCTGCCCTTTGCGGAGCTGCCGGCGGGTTCCCGCCCCACAGGACCGTACTATTATTGGCGCAGCAACGACCACCCGGGGAGTCGTACTATATGTGCCTTCTGTACGCGGAGCTGTGCGTGGGAAGCGGGGAGAAGGGAAATGGAGGGGGGGGGGGGAGCACCACCTCATCGGGAGATCAGGAGATCTGTTCGCGAGTAGCGGAGTAGCTCATCGCGGCAGGCTGAGGCTGAGCCGGGCTTAGCCGTGCTGAGCCCGTGTTGGAGGAACTCCCATACCTAATCACACACATGGTTTCCAGTGCATGGACTACATTGTCCCACCGATTGTCGAAAATGTTCGCGTTTGAAGAATATTTTTGTCTCCACAGAAATACACCTCTGAGCGCCAGCCATTTCTTTCCTCAGGCCTCTCTACGGCCGGCGTGCCGAGTTCCCTTCTACTCGTATTCCCTACGAGCGACGGCACTGGCACATGACCGCGCGAACACCCTGGTGTCAGTGCGGCGTCACAAACTATACGCAATTAAAAGTTTGTCGCGCGCTGCCGACTGTGTAGCCCTAGCGGAGGGGTCGCCCAGATGGAGGGTGCACGGCGTGCACGGCCCGGGCCCGGCAGCCAGGCGAGTCAGTAGAGCGAGAATGGCGTATCAGATTATTCCACCTCGGGACGGAACCGTACGGCACGCGGCGCCGCACCGGCTGCGGACGGGGGCGGCGGGGGCGGCGGGGGCGGCGGGGGCGGCGGGGGCGGCGGGGGCGGCGAGGGTGGCGGGGGCGGCGGGGGCGGCGGGGGCCCGATGTGGACCCGGGCGCCACCGGCGTGCTGCCGTGCTGCCCTCGCCGCTTCGCCTCGCCCTGCGGCGCCCCGGGTCCCGGGCCCCGGGAGCCCCACTGCGGCGGAGCGTCACGGACGAGCTGGCGATTGATAGCGACAGGACGGACCAGGACCTCGCACCGGCGCCCGGGCGACTCGTGCAGGACGAGATATAGAGAGATTATAAGTTGTGGATGAGACAGAGAGGGGCAGAGAGCAAGAGAGAGAGAGAGGGGGGGGGGGGTCTCCGGGGTCGCTAGCCAGTGCGAGCAAGCAGCCTTTGGAGAGAAGAGAGCAGACGGAGGGGGTTGCGTGTGAGAGGGTTGAGCGAAAATGAAAGGAGACGCGGCGTGGGTGCGACGTGGAGGAGAGTTTTTACGACTCAAGCAGACCGCAGCACCCGCACTCAGAAAAAAAATTAGCACATGCAGCTAAAACAATTATTGCAATAAATCCACAGCTAACATTTTTAACTTTACAACTAGCAAGTAACTGTACCACCAAACATTTAGCTAAGGAGCAAAGTGCTTAGCAGTACTGCTAAGTTTTAGCTACATAGCTCAAAATGTTAACTGTTTTCTCAGTGCATCGTGCAGCTCGCGGGGCGTGGCGGCGTGCGGTGGTGTGGGGTCGGAGTCAACTTTGCTCCTCCCCCACATGCACGACTTAATAAGCCGCACAATTAGCTCCCGCCTGTGCGGGCCGACGCGGAACCTGATGCAAGGTGCAGTCCAATAGTGCCCCCGCTGGAAAAACAGAAGTGCGACATAATGCCTTTTAAAGGCACTATACTGCAATAGCGTCTTTGAAAAGGCTCTAAAACAGCCCAAAACAGGACCTTTAGAGGCCAGTAGCGCCTTTCTAGAGGCACTGTTTCACTTACGCCTCTAAAAAGGCATGAGATAGCACCTTTGGTTTTTCAGTGCCACATCCGCGCATTTATGGAATCTTGCTCCTTTGGCTTCTGACGTGTTTTGGGGGCGAAATCTTCCGGAATTTTAACATAAAACCTGATCATTCAGAGAGTCGTCTGCATCGAGAGGGGTGGAGTGGAGTGGAGGTGGGGACGGCGCGGCGTTGCCTCACCTTGTTCCCCCTTTTCCATTCCTCCGCTTTCCGTTTCTGAGAGGGTCATCGGATTTGAGCACCCACACCACACGTCGGCGACATCAGCTCGGCTCGGCGGGGCGCCCGGCCGGCCCGGAGAGAGGGAGGGAGATAGAGAGAGATCTGTGCGCTCAGCCGATGAACGGCCCGGAAAATTGGCGTCATATTGACAATCTCCGTATCAGGGTGCTTGTGTGTGTGTGTGTGTGTGTGTGTGTGTGTGTGTGTGTGTGTGCACGCGCGCGCCTGTGTCTGTGTCTGTGAGGTCATGTGCACGGGCGCGTTAGCCCGTGGGGTCGCGCCAGTCCAGGCTCCCTCTCATCAGCAGCACTTTGGTGCGAGCGAGACGGGAGAGGGAGAGAGAGAGAGAGACTCGGAGAGTTTTCACTGGGTGATAGTGGGCAGTGAGTCCCTGCGGGGTCAGTGCCAGTCCAATCTACTGTTTGAAAGCGACCAAGCCGAAAGCAGCAGCAGATCAGACGGGAGGCACGCGCGCGAGGGGTAAATAACTCCGAATTTTGATGTACACCACTAATTCAAAATTCACACTAATTCAAACTAATTCACGCGAATTCAAAACTAATTCACGCGAATTCAAAACGAGTTCAAAACAAATTCAAGCGAATTTAAGGAATGACCTCAGAAAATACACGCATATCTGATCCAAATTATTCTCTCAATTACATGATGAAATAGGATTTTTAGTAAATTATTGTGAATGATTTCTATTTATTCCAAATTATTGGAAATTAACTTGCAATAATGCGCAAAATAATCACAATTATTTCAATTATTTTTTAAAACTGTTCAGAAACAAATTTTGCTCTGCAATTGAAAGGGTGGCGTGAAAACATGGAAAATTTTTGCGGCAGTAAACCTCCCGAAGGAGGTTGCGGTTCCCGCCAGGCACAGGGCTTTTACCCCCCATGGCAGCCAACTGCTTCGGTGTTCCATGGGAACCGGCGCTTTGCTGACTGCGATCCTATCGCGCAATTCGACAGATTTGATCCCCGTACCACCATTGGCCTACCCCTAGAGGTACGAGCGGTGTCAAGAGCGTTAGACTTCCTGATCCCAGTTTCAGAGGCCTTACCTCAGAGGGGTACGCGGGATTCGAACCCACAACCCCGAGTGCCGACACGTAGCCAGAACAGGAAGCGACCCAACGCCCAGAGCCACCGAGCCAACGCCGGTGAGACGTGTTTAACTTCTATTTGACCTGCCATCCAGCTGCGGCCAAAGGGAATGTCGAGCGCGAAAAACACTTTCCCGAGTGGGAGTCGAACTTCGGACCACTCTGTTCGGTGTTGCGCGCTCTACCAACTGAGCCACGACGCCACGATGACTGTACAGTGCGACGGGTTCGAGTCGTATTTGCCGTGCCCTGCAGCCTCCATCCAGGAGGACAGGGCAAATACAACTCGAACCCGTCGCACTGTACAGTCATCATGGCGTCGTGGCTCAGTTGGTAGAGCGCGCAACACCGAACAGAGTGGTCCGAAGTTCGACTCCCACTCGGGAAAGTGTTTTTCGCGCTCGACATTCCCTTTGGCCGCAGCTGGATGGCAGGTCAAATAGAAGTTAAACACGTCTCACCGCCGTTGGCTCGGTGGCTCTGGGCGTTGGGTCGCTTCCTGTTCTGGCTACGTGTCGGCACTCGGGGTTGTGGGTTCGAATCCCGCGTACCCCTCTGAGGTAAGGCCTCTGAAACTGGGATCAGGAAGTCTAACGCTCTTGACACCGCTCGTACCTCTAGGGGTAGGCCAATGGTGGTACGGGGATCAAATCTGTCGAATTGCGCGATAGGATCGCAGTCAGCAAAGCGCCGGTTCCCATGGAACACCGAAGCAGTTGGCTGCCACAGGGGGGTAAAAGCCCTGTGCCTGGCGGGAACCGCAACCTCCTTCGGGAGGTTTACTGCCGCAAAAATTTTCCATGTTTTCACGCCACCCTTTCAATTGCAGAGCAAAATTTGTTTCTGAACAGTTTTAAAAAATAATTGAAATAATTGTGATTATTTTGCATTATTGCAAGTTAATTTCCAATAATTTGGAATAAATAGAAATCATTCACAATAATTTACCAAAAATCCTATTTCATCATGTAATTGAGAGAATAATTTGGATCAGATGTGCGTGTATTTTCTGGGGCATCCCCGAATTTAAAACGAATTCAAGTAAATTCACAAAAAGATCACAATAATTTCAAAAAAAAACTTCGCAATAAATTCAAAAAATTCAAAGCTAATTCAAAACGAATTCAATTCAATTCAGACAAATTCAATTCAAATTCTCGAAATTTGTACACCGAATTCAGAGTGGTTTACCCCTCGCACGCGCGTCCGTAAAGAGGAGGAGGGAGGGATAGAAGAGAGAGAGAGAGAGAGAGAGAGAGAGAGAGAGAGAGAGAGAGAGAGAGAGAGAGAGAGGCGAGCGCATTACAAGAGTACGCGCAGGGCATGGCACTCACGCCCCTTGTCGGCTGCACATGTTTGAATTGTTCCAGCCCCGTGTGATAACCCAATTTGGCTCCGGACTTTGGTCGCGGGGTGGCGCGGCGCTGCCGGGCGCGGCGCCTGTTCAACTCGACCATAACTTGCACTAACACGATCATCATAATGACCCCGCGATGCGCTGCCAAGGCTGGCGGCCGTAGAAGGGGTAGAGGAAGGAGTAGGAGATCCAGAGGGAGACATAGTTATCATCATCCTTGTTTGTGCCAGCAGTGCGCTGCGAGCGGGCTAGTTGCAGCTCTCGTCACGCCCCGCTGGCCTGGCCTCGTCCTCCTCTCTTTTCCTCTCTCTCTCTCTCTCTCTCTCTCTCTCTCTCTCTCTCTCTCTCTCTCTCTCTCTCCTATCTCTCTCACTGTCTCTCCCTTGCTCTCCCTCTCCTTTCGTGCTCAAATACCCTCATAAACAAAAGCTATCTGCCCCTCCCTCCACTGCTCCTCCCACTGCACTGTAACGCAGCCCCGGCGGCCGCCCCACCCGGCCCTCTCCGTTTCGAATAATAGCTTTCAATGAAAAGAATGCGCAGTGCGCCATTGAATAAGAAGACTCCCCCGCGCCTGCCCGGTGGCCCGGCGGGGCCTAAGGGAAGGAGCCCCCGCCCCCACCATCTCCTCCCTCCCCCGGCGACCACCTGGCACCCCTAAGTGAAAGGAGTAAAAAAAAAAGCGGCATTTTTCAAAACGAGAGCGTCTGCCCCCTCAGCCTGCGCACCACCCTTTGGCCATTTGTCGAGAGCAGCGGTGATGATGCAGGGGTGCGCGAGGGGCGCAGGAGGAGGGAAAGGGAGGGCTGCATTTAACCACCGGCCAGCGCGCCAGCGCGCCGCCTGTTTTTAACTTTTATTTCTTTTTTTTTCTCTTCAGATTTCTTGGGAACTCGTGTGCTTATGTCTGCTGATCCGCCACCTCCCCCCTTTCTGTATGCGTGGACGTACGGCGCCCCTCAGGTGTATGGCCTCAGCCAGCGCAGCGCGTTGGCCGCGAGGGCAGCCGGGTGGTGAGGCAGGGCGGTGCAGGGTGGGGCGGGGTGGGGCGGGGCGGGGCGGGGCGGGGCGGGGCGGGGCGGGGCGGGGCGGGGTGGAGTGGTCTAAGTTGAAGGCGCCTGCGGTTTCACGTCGCCCACTGACGGTCTGGGCAGGCTTGTGGGCGGGGCGGGGCGGGGCGGGGCGGGGCGGGGCGGGGCGGGGCGGGGCGGGGCGGGCTGGGGCCTGTCGGGCGCAGCCCCAGGGGACAGGGAACACCACACCTCGGCGCCAGGAGAACCGACAGGCGAGGCGGGGCGGGGCGTGCAACACGAGGAAGTCAGAGGCCGGTGCGAGGTTGGCGAGAGGGCGAAAGAGATCGAGAGTGAGAGAGAAAGGCAGAGGTGATAAAAGAAGTGAGGGGGCTGGCGGAGCGAGTAGGGGAACCTCTTTGTTTGCTGTAATGAGGGCCGCGACATGGAATAGAGTAGTAAAACGGTCCGTGTCGTTAGAGAGGCGTCTCTCTGTGCGCTCTTTTTCCCTCTCTCTCTCTCTCTCTCTCTCTCTCTCTCTCTCTCTCTCTCTCTCTCTCTCTCTCTCTCTCTCCCACTCTCACTCCCCCCTCGTCCCTCCCCCTGCCACGAACGAGCCGCAATGACCACGATGGAGAGGGCGGGTGTGGCCGAGGGGCGTTGGCTGTAAAGCCATTCCCCAGTGTCTCTTTCCCGAGTCACTCTATTACTCTCGTCGAGTTGGACGCAGAAATGTATGCAAATGTGGCGACGTTCCCTATCGCGCGCGCGGTGACTCCGGTCGTCTTTTCGCGACGCGATTGGCTCTGTGGTGCCGCCCGCTCGCCGTGATCTGTTTGTTGCCCCCGCCCGCCGGGCGCAGCACACCAACTAAATTGACGGTTGTCATTTGCACAGTACAATGGAAACAAATCTGAATTTTGGTGTACTAATTTTGTGAATTTTTATTTAATTTTTGCTTGAATTTTTCCTAATTTTTTGTGAATTGTCGTGTTTTTGTTGTGAATTTTCCTGATTTTTTCTGAAGTACGCGGTGTACAAAAATTTCAGATTTGTTTTCCCCTCGATAGTATTCCATGCCAATACACCTGCAGGTGCAGGGTAATAGGGAAGTGAATCCTCCCCAGCTATTGGACGACAATAATTAAGTTACTGTAGAGAAACTTCAGAGAGTGTTCGAAACCGTGCGATACCACTATGCCGGCGTAATACCGCGTGAATACAACATAACAACGAATACTTGTTTTAAGATTTTCCTTTGTGAATACCCTACTCTGCGCACTCAGCGCTTACACGTGTACGTGTAGTGCTGAATTATTGAAAAGTTAAGTGTTTCGACGGAAGCGCTACGCCACAGCCTCGGAGGGGAACTATGAGCTCTGAACCCTTGGGGCTCCTCCAACCTTACCTTTTGGAAATCTGTTGATGCCGCAAGGAAGTTTGGTGGCAATTAGGGATAATGGGGTCCAGAGGCAGGGGCACGGGGCACCTGCTTTCTGATGGAGGGAGCGGCCTACGATCCCGACCCCGACCCACTCCATCGACACGTCATTGGAAACTTAATTTAGGGAACTCTAAAGGACATCAAAAGAGAGGAGCATGCATCTCAACATCGCGCCCTGCCGCTCAGCTACATGCTGCAAAATGATTTTTTTAAAAATAATTTAAAAAAAACACAGTGTGCGTTATTAATTTGTGTGGGGGAAAAAAAAATAAAGTCACCTGCAAACGAGTGACACTCGTTGGGATCCTGTGAGACGAAACCATCAGATTTCATATGGGCGCGGTGAACTGTGGGCCTCTAGATTGTATCCGATAGGCTTGCCTTCGCTCTTCAAGACGAATAAGTGGAATGTGCGAATGTCAACACCCGGCCGAGCCCGAGGGGATACAGCCCTCTTAGTCAGCTGACATTCAGACTACGGTGAAGGCGAACGCACGCACGGCATTAACAGATTTCGCCAGCACCGCTTGTGCTCACTTCGCCAGGCTTTGCCGGGCTCTGCTCGCTCGGCTCTGAGCGCGCGGCTCGTATCGCGCACGCTGTATTGTGGTTCCCAAACTCTGATTACGGCCAGGCCGGCTCCCTCCCGACGCCGCCTAACCTCACCAGCGCCTGCACACAGAGGGGAACTTGTTCACGTTCCCGTCGTTATATAGTTTGCAGGGACTTAGCGGTGTGAGCCAATTTTAAGTGTCACGTCCACGTCCGTGTTTTCCTTTGAGGGTAGGTCGAAGTGGTCTGTTAGCCGGATGAGTATACTTGACTGCGCGACCGATTATTATTGTTTTTATTCTTTTTTACTCATTGCTTTTGGTGTGTGCGTGCCGTGCCCGAGAGAGGGGGAAGTAAGCTTCAGTCAATAACACACCAAACTATGCCCAAAGAAAGAAATTAAGTCGTGTTCCTTTTGGACCCTCAAGGGCAATTGACGGTGGAACCTCAACCGAAGGGTCGACAGCTCGTATATTACTTCGTACGCAGTGGCTATATTACCTATACCTTTATGTTACTTGCATATTACCACAATAATTATGCCTCTAAATTACCCAATATTACTATATATTACTTTATATTATTTCATACAACATACATATTACCTATATTACTGGTAATATGGTATACTCCTTCGTACACGGCTAAGGGGAGTCGCCGACCCCTCGGCCTCATCGCGCACGTAGTGTACCTGGCCTCTTATGTTTTGCAATCATCAGATGGACGGAACCGAAAGATCACTTTCATCGCCTACATCGATTTTCTTGCCAAAGTAGTACAAATTTTCCTCGAGCAATCTGGCAAGCCAATAGTGTGCACTGTACTGGAAGGAGCTTTGGATCAGACAATGGGCACGTATAGCAGGCCAGCAGGTCCGGGCCGCGCAGCACCCAGCAGCAGCAGAAGCAGGAGCTTACGGGGCGCGCGCGAAGATAATAGAGGTAGACTTCATTAAGGCCGGGCCGGGCCGGGCCGGAACCTCTAGAATTACGAGTCACCCTGCGCTGCGCGCTGCGCAGTCCCTCCCCCGGCGCGGCCCGCACCACTGTCCACTCTCAAAGGAGCGGCGCGTAATGACCCAACGAAACCTCTTCTCCTCTCTGCACGAGCGGTCCGCTCTCCCAAAGCGATACTTCGATTTTAAAAATTTGAAAAAAAAAAAAAAAAAGAAAGAGAAAAGGTTGGTCTAAAACGACCACCGAAAAAAAAAAAGTGTCGGAAGATGCACTTTTATCCTTTTTAGCAGATGATACATCTTTGCAAAAATAAAACAAAAAGAAACTAAAGAGAATTGATGTTTCATCGGCGTGTACTCTCGCAATAGTATAGAGCGGGCCGGGTTGTCACAGTGCGGCGCGGCGCGCGGCGTGCGGTGCGGCGGCGCGTGTGCAGGCCTGGAGAGGGGGAAGCCAGGCGGGCCAGGCGAGGGGGTCAGGAGGGGGAGGTGGGGCCAGCGGGGCCAGCGGGGCCGAAGCAGGGACCAGGCGAGGCTCCAACCCATGGTATTGTTGCCTTGCGGCGCCCGGCGGCGCCACGCTCGCACGCTCGCGGCTCTCCCGAGTGTAACACATTTATAGCAGTATGTGCCAGACCATGGGTGGGTCGACCCGCCAAACACATGTGTAACGGTGGCTGACTACCCAAACCCCGTAAGTGCAGAAGGCGCTGAAATAAAATTATTCGTACGCACATTTTCGTAACGTCGCCTTAATACACAAAAGTGCAAGACATAATAAGGTGTCAGCTAGCTTTTACTCCCAAGTTCAAAAACCAAGCGCGTACCCTGGGTATATTGTACCTAGGGGGGACTGATGAATGGCTCAATGGCTCGCAGTCCGCGAGGCGCAACACAGCAAAAAAAAATTCAAAAATAAAAATTAGATTTTAGTATCATCTGCTTTCATTTACAATCTTGATTGAAATTTTTTTTTCCAGAGATCGTGAAGCACGCTCGTAATTAAAAGGAATATGAACAAGTAACGCAGTTTTAAATTGTTTCGCGTCTGCGAGCGAAAGTTGTTTCACCCTCGTCTCGTCTTGTTTTTCCCGTGCTGCTGTTGGTGGAAACTTTTGTAGTGACCTTTGGAGAGCACCAAAATACGAAATGTGAAGGTGAGGTGAGAATGGTGGAGAGAGTAGGGTTTTGGAGGGGGGGGGGGGGAGTTGAAGAGGATAAACGGTAGTGAAAGTGGAAAGGAGAGAGAGAGAGAGAGAGAGAGAGAGAGAGAGAGAGAGAGAGAGAGAGAGAGAGAGAGAGAGAGAGAGAGAGAGAGAGAGGGAGCAGAATGGGGACAGGCGCGACCCTCTTCCAGTCCCCCGTATAGTCTCTCATCTCTACCAATTTCCTGCTCCATTATTCATCTTTTCCTCTTTGGCGTTTGTAACGCGGCGGTCCGATGCTGCCTGCGCTTGCGTAACAAGGTGAGGGGAGAAGGCGAGGGGGTGTTAGGGGGCGCCAACCCGTCCCTGACCGCCCCTTCGCTCACCGCATGGGCGGCCCGCCGACCCTCCTGCACTGGCCGGCCACTGCGGCCGGGGCGGGGCGGGGCGGCGCGGGCGGGGCGGGCGGGGCGGGCGGGGCGGGGCGGGGCGGGGCGGGGCGGGGGCGACCCGCCGGTCCGGTCCGGCCCAGCCCGGCCGCCTCACCGCATGCAAACGGGTTCATCATCCCGACTAAATCAATCAATCCCCCCGAAGGACCCGGGCGCCTACACTGCTCCTGAATTCCATCGGATGGGGCTGGCTGGGCTGGGGGGCTGACGGGCCCAGCAGCCTGCATCGTCAGAGACGGGTGTAAAGTAGGGCCCAGGCTGGCGGGCGGTACCGCACCCTACGACTTTCTCCGACAAAAAGGAAATAACCCGCCCACTTTTGAAAACGGTTTAGATTTTATTGGAAGGTGGAGGGAGGAAATGGTAAGCAGACTCGCACTCGCACACACCTCCGGAGGTGTGCACCCCCGCCCCGCTTGCACCGTTGTACCCGACCCGACCCCCATCCTCTTCCAACCCCGCCCCTCTCTCCATTCTCTTTGTAGATAACACCATTGAGCATAGAAAACCGCAAAACCGCAAAACTTGAAAGCAGCATCGCGAGGGGAGCAGATCCGAGCGAAAAGCCTAAAGCCACCGAGCAGGGCGCGAGCCGGCGAGGGGTAAGGGGCCTTTTGTATTCACTATAGGCCGTGTGCGCACCGCCGCAGGCTACATCCCGGCGCCACGCCCAGCCACGCCAAGCCTCGCTAGCCACAGCCGCACGGGTAAGGAGTCCACGGATTCGCAAGGTCCTTTTCCAGTAGCTTTGTTGAAAGTCTTCTCACTTAATCGTTACCACAGTGTTGGTGTGTGCGCGTCTTGAAGAGAGGATGATGGGGCTGGTTACTGATCCCTATGGGCTTCCACCCACCCGCTTACACCTCCCAAACCAACCCCCGGCGTAAGGGAATGACTGGCGCCCAACAAAACTTGGTTAGTTTCATTGTGTTTGGTCTCGCGCCCTTCGTGCCCCACCCCGCCCCGCCCCGCCCCACCCCGCCCCGGTACGCCCTCCTCCACTGGAAAAACTAATGTGACATGAGTCACATCAATTGATGTGACCAGTTTATGTCACATTTCAAAACGTTACCAAATTCTCGGTCACGTTTGGTAATGTGACATCCGGTGCCACGTGTTATGTCTGCCTATAGTAATAACATGGAGGATGTCACATTACAAACGTTACCGAAAATATGGTAACATTAGGTGATGTTACCTAAACTGGTCACATGTGCACATGTGACATATGTCACATTAGTTTTTCCAGTGTCCCCGACTCAGATTTGAGAGATAGGGCTGCAAACGGCACCTTCGTTAGATGGCCGAAAGCCTCATATCAGTAGTAACGAGAAGTTGTTCACAATGCGACATGAAATGAAAACAGAAGTGTGTGACGATCGTCGCACATCTGGAGGTGTGTGAATTTCCTCTCCCAAAATGGACCTTGCAAAAGTATGAATTTTCCGCCGCGGATTGCGCGCACTTACAGGGACAATTAAGTTTACGCAGCTTGCTGTCCAGGGCAGTGACGTTCTTGTGGTGCGTTGTGAAGCGGGCCTCTGGTGTGGAGGCTGAGTGGCGTATGATGACACGGAGCTGACAGAGGTTTGGATGCGTGGCGCTGGCTGAAGTGGTGCTGCATTCACCGCGTCAGTCAACCGAGTTTCTCGCAATGCCGTCCCTCACACATTCATCATAAACCCCGCGGTCCTTTTTATTTCTCTCCCTCCCCAGTTATGATTGTGTTGGGTGCCCGGGGTGGAAGTGGGGGACGCAAATGGCAGCATAGCGGGGGAAGATTTGGATTTTTGCACGTTGATCTTGATCTTAGATTACTCACCAACGCCGAAAGCAATAAAAATAAATCGTACTGTATGGCGTAAAGTGCTCGGCGTTAGATAAAGTTGGATTTCCACGAAAAATTTCTTTTCACTTTTTAATTAGAGCACCTTTTTTTATCGAATCGTGTTACGAAGAGAATGATATTCATATGTATCAAACCATCATAGTTTTATTTTGTTGTGGGACATCAAAGCTTTCCTTTTAGCTCTCATCCCTATGCCTTCAGTTTTCACTTGAACCGCGCTGGGGCGCTGCTGCCGAGCAGGGGCTCGTCAAAACCGCTACATGTCGCCGTCCCCCCTCCCCCTCCACAACCACCCCGCTCTGCCCGGCCCGGCCCGGCCCTCCTGATGCGACTTTAATACGTTGGCTTGTGTTTCCGTCACAAGTTTCTCAGTTCCCGCACCGACTGGCTAACTCACGGAAAGTGGATGGCGCGCACAGTCGGGTCAGCCGTCGAATCCCAACGGCTTTGAACAGAACAGTAATGAAGTGTGCCAAAATAATCTCAAAGAAAACTTTTCGTTCGTAGCAAGATGCAGTCTCTGTGCCTCTCGTAGCCGGATAAAGAATATTCAACCATAGCAAAGGGACGTACTTGGACGTACTTGCATATATTGTTAATGGACAATATTTCAATTTGTGTCTACAGCGAAAACGTATACAGTAGACGGGATTGAGTTGCTTTGTCTCTTCATAATATATTAAAAGAAAATTGCCTCTTTTTCTTTTTTTAAAAAAAGTAAAAAATGGCTCCTGAAAACTAATGACCTAAAGAGATTTCCATTACAAAAGACACCTCCTTGAGCGTATGAATTTGTGAAAAACTAAGGAGAGACAGGGGGGGGGGGGGTAGCTCAGGGCTTAGTGAGCGGCCTGCCTACAGCCAAAGAAAAAGCATACTTCAAAAGAAACATCTTGTAATCATTTCTTGAATCGACTCCCGTTGACATGGAACATACCAGCGGGAACGCCTTGGGGAACGCGCAGAGCACGGTGCAGCGCCGGCGCGCCAGCGATCAACTCTGCGCCTCCCTCAGTTTTACTTAACATATAAATCGGAAAACACTCTCTCCTTCTACTAGTCCCCATCCTCCTCCCGTGTATGCTTTCTTCATTTTGCGGGGAGCCAAGTCATTTGTCTGGTTCAGCTCTTATCTACCATCAAAGGGAGAAGAGTAGAAGGCGGAGGGATGGAGAGAGAGAGAGAGAGAGAGAGAGAGAGAGAGAGAGAGAGAGAGAGAGAGAGAGAGAGAGAGAGAGAGAGAGAGAGAGAGAGCGAGAGAGAGAGAGAGAGAGGGCAGGGCAGGGCAGTGGTAGCGAGGGGAAGTGATGTGCGAGGGTGGGAAGCGAAGGAAGGACTCAGGGAGGGGATGGGAAAAAAATGCCCCCACCATGCGTCCTCACCCCACCCCTTCCTTTTCGGAAAGTTGTTCCGGGCGCCAGCAGTGCCAGTGAAGCGGAGAAAATAGGAAGCGACTTCTTTTTGCAGGCGCGGGCGCAGCGCCGCGTCTGGCCACGGAGGTGCGTTACGCCGAGGCGAAGTGAGAGAGATGCGCTCGGGGAAGTCCCGCGGGGGCAAGGACACACCTCTCTCTCTCTCTCTCTCTCTCTCTCTCTCTCTCTCTCTCTCTCTCTCTCTCACCCTCTCTCTCTCTCTCTCTCTCTCTCTCTCTCTCTCTCTCTCTCTCTCTCTCTCTCTCTCTCTCTCTCTGGTGGACGCCCTACCCCCACCCCCGTTTCTACCGTACGGACAGCAGGTAAAGCGAAAGGGGAGACGTGGAGCACAAAACGCAAAACGCCGAGGGGGAAAACGAGGTACTGGCAGTACTGGTCCCCCTTCTGTTAGTCTGGAAGGGGATTTGAACCCGAGCCCAGCTGAGCAGCACCGCGCCACGGGGAACCTGAACCCTTCGTATGCCTTAACGCGTTAGGTGTGTGTGTGTGTGTGTGTGTGTCTGTGTGTGTGTTTGTGTGTGTGTGTGTGTGTGTGTGTGTGTGTGTGTGTGTGT
This sequence comes from Frankliniella fusca, assembly GCA_029379305.1. Lineage (NCBI taxonomy): Eukaryota > Metazoa > Arthropoda > Insecta > Thysanoptera > Thripidae > Frankliniella > Frankliniella fusca. Next base: position 747,450 of record JAHWGI010001430.1, on the reverse strand, counting down.
GTGTGTGTGTGTGTGTTTGTGCGTTCGTTTGGACGAACTTGGCAGCGGCGAGCGGGAGGTGGTGTCGTGTTTCAAAGTTGCCAACGACCATGGCCACCCCCCCTCGTCCCCGACCTTGCTGTGTGGACGCGATGGAAAAGAAAGCAGGGTACGGCCGCGAAAGCCGGAAAACCGGGTGTGTCATTGTCGGCCAACAACTTTCAATATCGTTGAGATGAAACTGTCACGTGGTAATCGAATTTACTTTGCCTCGCCTTGCCTTGCCAATTCGCGTTGCTACGAGTGTGACAACATACAGTAACCAATGCGTCAGCTTTTAATGACAGTGATTGGTACTCTTTCCGTGGTACTTAGGAAGGGGCCTTTGAAGAGTTTGCTCCGTAAAATTATGTTTGAAAACTACTGAATACTTTGGAACATTGTGAAGGAAGAACCAGTTCTTATTTACCCCTCTTTTCAATCTGTTAAATCCTTAAGGATGCTGGCAAAGAACAGGTCCGTGTTACAAACTCAACATTGATCGTTGCAAAGAATTTCGAAGCATTGTTTCGCGAACTGGTTCTTTGTGAGTTGGAAACAATTTTTTTTCCGTATCGCAAATAAAATACTTTGCAGGCTTGAAAACAGTTTGCAATACACACCGCTTCGTTTCAAGCACATCGTAGTGTGCGAAGGGCAGAGAGGTCAATGGCTCCGCGGGCGCGCACAGTGCGCGGTGGGGCCGGGTCGGAGCTGTCGTTGCGATGCGCTTTGGATTAGTCTGGTCGGTTCGTTCAAAGGACTCGCTCCTCCCCTTTTCCCTTCTCTTTTTCGCCTCTTTCGTTACACCTGCGCTAGTCCGGCGCGGCACGGCTCCGCCCCGGGCGGCCGGGGCCGGGAGGTCCGTGTTCCATTCCCTTCCCTGATTGAAGTCGGCGTCCAACCTGTCCTGCGCCCTGCCGCTCATTTGTGGTCACGCTTTGACGAAGGAAAGGATACGAAATACCTCCGCCTCTCGTTTTGCCGCAAAGGAAAAAAAAGTTCAATCGCGCCAGCCAACTTTTACGTTGTTGATTTTGACCTAATTCATACCTTATCGTTGTGACAACCATTGCGGGCGAACGTATATTTGGTTGCCACAGCGAAGAGAATCATTGGTGCGGTGAGGTGCTTTCGCCCTATCAGCCAACCTTTCCGCTATGCCAACGATAATCTCTCTGTGCCAACATTTTAGTTTTGTACAATTTTGATGACACTGAAAAATATCCTCGTAAATTTACGACACTTTTTGTAATTTTGATTTACGAAATATGTCGTAAATTTACGACAGCCCATTCTTGCTCGTCGGTCAATTCCAAGTCGATAGGGAGTGCTTGTAAATTTACAATTTCAAATTGTAATTTTACGATTTTTATCATGGAAAATTTTCCCGTAACCCCTTACGAGTATTTTTCACAGTGGATATGAAAATCTTTTTCGCCGAGAGATTCCGGTTGGGGTGTGCGCACACTGGCGTTAGTGCAAACTCTTCCTTACCCTTTTCTACTTCCATGAATGCGCCTGCAGGTCTGAGCGGGAATGCTCGCCTCTCCCCTTTTTATTCACTCGCCCTCGGCTGTTAACGCCACTATCTGGCGGGGACGGAGCGCCAGGGTGGGGATGCTTGCCCCCAGGCCTAGCCCGCAAGGGGGCACTATGATGAGGTGCGAGCAAGTATTTAAAAACAATAGGCACGTAGTGGCTCGTTCTGCTCGAAAACGCAAGTCTGATAATGTTCAAAACTTGAAAGTGTGGGAATTCTCACATTCAAATTAAGTAGCAATATGAATTTTTCTAAGAAATTCACTAATTTTAAGAAATAATTGTACAAATGTATTGCAGCACATCTACAAGTGTGCCACATTCGCAACATTTGATGGTTTACGGTGAAGAGGGTCCCGACGAAGCGAGTCGAGCACGAGCGTTATTCGCCAAATTTGTAGTACCATTTCTACGGCCTCTATAAAATATACGTATGCTGTTTACCTTTGCTGCCGGCTGCAGAAGACGTGAGAGTTTCTTGTTCTTGTCGGGCCTGCAACAAAAAAAAAAAAAAAAAAAAAAAAAAAAATATTTATATTAAATTTAGACTGTAATAAGCAAGAAAGGAGGTAAGAACGAGCCTAGTGACATTTTCATGTAAGGAACATTCTCTTGTTTGTTGCAAAAGCTTTCATATGCGCCCTTTAATATCGATGTCTCTTTGTGCCGCCGCAATGCTTCTGTGTGCTTTAAAATGCGTGCGTAGTAAATGTTTCGCTATATTGCAACGATTTTTTTTTTTAAATCTTTGCACCAAGATTAATTAGTCCGTGCTGCAATCTGCAAGAATCCTTGCATACTTTTTGTTCGTATTGCTTACAAATAGTGTGCCAGCCAGCAAAGAACTAGTCCGACATACAATGCTTCAAATTTCTTTAACACGACACGACTTTCAAAGAAAAATGTTTGCTTTACGAAACCCGTTTCTTTGCAAACATTTTACAGTGCGTGCATGTATGTCGGTCCGGACCGCGTACATGCATGACGGGGTTTCGCTGTACGACATAAGAAACAGGCCGTGTGGGCTTGTCTGCGGGGAGGGGGAGGGCAGGGCTCGTCTGAGAAGGCGGACCGCCACCGCGGAGGGGGTGGGAGAGGGGGAGCCTTTCCTTTGATTCAGCGAAGCCGGCGCGGGGAGGGGAGGGGAGGGGGCCGGAGGGGGCCCGCTGAAGCCAGGGCAGTGCCTCCCGGCCTCGAGCACCTCGCGCCCAAGAGAGAAACGCTGGCGGGACCGCGCGTGGGGCTTATCACCTGAAAGCTACCCTGCTGCATGTGCATGCACAGCATAGTGTGGCCAACTATACGTTGTCGCACTGCAAAAACCAAATAATAATAATAATAATAACTAGGAGTACGTGCGGCAGGCACGTAGTTGCTGAGCGAATTGAGAGTTAAAAGAAATATACCCAACTCAACCGCCGTTTTGGTAGGCAACCCACAAGTCAGTCAGTCAATTACGGAGGAGTAGAGGGAGGGGGGAGGAGAGGGACATCCTCCTCGCGCGCCGCAATTCAAGCAACGGCATTTGCTGGTGGCCCCCGCCCTGCAGGCAGGCGCTATAGCTAGGTAGCGCTGAAATTTGAGTGGAGGCCCCCAGCACCCCCTCCATTTTACCCCCACCCATCTGAGATCAGGGGCAGGGGGTAAGTATCATTTACATGTTTAGAAAGAATGCACCTGCATCACATGCTGACAGTCCCCCCCCTTTCCCTACCTCACCTCTCATTCTCTATCCTTCTGAATTAATTTTGCCCTCAAACCAACTCACATGAAATCCATGGTAAGCCAGAAATGGGTTTCTTAGAAGAGGCCAGTAACTTTAAATACAATCAAGACATTCACAAAGACAAAGGACCTTTGAATGATGAGGCGTATCTATTTTGAAATGAATGTCAGCTATTAAGAATAGAATTAAAACAATTGTGCCATTTCAATAGTTATATGGCTGTATATTAGTAATAAGTATGTACTTCAATATTTTAGAAAGACTGTTTTAAAGTAAACACTCCTGGCACAACTAATACATTACAAGTATGTGTCTCATCTAAATCCTATCCACAGTGTCGCCCCTAATATTTGTAAGGGTCAACTCTTTTTAAAATAACCATGTTTTCAAAATAATTTTTTTCTCTATCAATAACTTAGTGGAGTGAACTTTTTTCAATCTGAATTCTTAGGCATAACGGATCAATGAGTAAGTTTGGGTAAGCACATGATGTAGCTCAGTCAGAAATCGTATCCCTGGGAAATACGGAGTAGGTTAGGAACAAAATGCTACATAATTTACCAAGGTAATACCCAAACTCTTTTCTTGTTTCTTGTTAGGTTTAAGAGTAGTAAGATTTAAATACTCAAACCACACTTTTATATACTATCTTTAGTAGAATAATGAGACACCAAATATTCAGTTTACGATTTAGAAACTTTTCATTCTTTTTTATTACAAATGCCTATTGTCGTATGTCAAAAATGGGCACACTTCCACTACTACAATTAAATATACACACCGCACTAAAGAAATCGTTCAGCTGGGGTTAACTTGGTGGCGCAATAACAAATTAATACGCTGGGGAACCAAGCAAGCATTCAAAACTAAATCAAACAAAATATATGGAAATCATACTGCTGTTAGTAACTCTCACTTGTCAGGCCATAGGGTTTACCTGATTTCAATACTCAGACCATACTCTAATGTTCACCAAACAGTTTCACAGCTTCACTGTAAACAACATTGTCTATCTTATTAGGTTATGTCACCCACTCACCTAGGAAGAACACAACCAAGTTGCATCGATACTGGCTATCATTTCAGTAGTCCGTGACGTTCATTTCACAAATCCAAAGCAATAAAAAGTATTTTGAGGCACTACCATTCTCACTTCTCCCCAAGCCACAGACGTACACAAACAACAAATCACTCGAACCCACACTTCTACACAATGACGACACTTGAAACTTCGTGCAGCGACGTCCGCAACCTTAAAAGCGACTTCAGACTGCATATTACGTGAAAAAGACTATTAATTATTTAATTCGATGGTGTAAACAGCCGAGATGTACGCCGAGTTTGCCTTTTTCTGAGCATGGCTGACGCGAAGTAGTTCCGGCGCTGCCGCTAGGTGGCGCTATCTCTCAATGTCTTTAAAGTACTCTCCCTGCCAACCTTCCAAAAGTGAATTTCAAATTAAACTTTTAAATATTTCAAACTCCTTTAATTTGGACAACTTGGATGAATATTAAAGCGCTGAAATTAGCAGATTGCGGAACACTACCGCTTTTTACGATAACTTCTGCACTTAAAGAGGAGAACCGGCTAGGACAGACGGACAGACAGACAGACGGACTCACGACCAAGTACACTTCCGATCCCCTGCAGGAGTAAGCTTCGCTTCGCTCAGCGATAATAATAATAATAATAATAATAATAATAATAATAATAATAATAATAATAATAATAATAATAATAATAATAATAATAATAATAATAATAATAATAATAATAATAATAAAATCTCAAGCCTGCAGAGAAACCAGTTTGTATTATGACCGAGGAGGGGTACCTCACCTCCTCCATCATTGTACGGCCTGCATTCCAATCGTTTCCCAAGCACTATCCAGTCACATAAAGATACAGTGAAAATGCGTTCTAAGCACCTCAAATTAGCAAAATATCGAATTGCTTAAAAAAAATCTTCTTGAAAGTTTGATGAATTTTTTTCTCCAGTCACGTTACAACCCTCCAATCGGCGTACGTCTATCTAAGGAATGAGTTACCCCTCGCATATAGCGCCTCAAAATTCTGTGCATAACTTGCAATGAAAATAGTTTGCAGCTCGCACTTACTCTTTGCGTCGTTCGGTCTTCACTGCTTGAGCGCATCTGAGGCTATCGCACAGCCGCCCCCGCCCCGCACCCGCGCTGCCCCCGCGCCGCCCCCATCACCCCTCACGTGGCACTCGCTAGACAAAAGAGAAACACGGGAAGTGCTCCGTCCCGCCGAGTGCGGTGGCTCGCACCGTTTGCAGCCTTCTCTCCCTCCCTCTCTCTCTCTCTCTCTCTCTCTCTCTCTCTCTCTCTCTCTCTCTCTCTCTCTCTCTCTCTCTCTCTCTCGTTCACTCGCTCTCTCCTCAAAGTTTGAGTGGGGCGGAGGGAAGTGACAGCGTTGGGGAGGGGACTCGGGGGAAGACAGGGCGTGGCGCAGCGTGGCACTCAAAGAAAAAGAAGGAGGCTGGGATATTAGGGCGGGGGCAGGGCGGCCGACTTATTCCGAAGAGCATTCTCGCGCGCCCGTCTTTGTCGCACTCATGGGGCCCTGCCATCCCCAACAGGCACCGCCGTTAGTGCGCGACGAGGAGGGCGGTACGACAGCGATCCTCGGACTCAGACGGGAGGGCAGGGCTGGCAGGGCAGGCACTGTGGAGGTCAGAGGGGGTGCGGCTCCGTCCCGGGAGGCGGCTGCCATGCGGCTGCCGGTGCGGGGTATGGAGAGCGCGGTCTCGGTTCCACCACGTCCCGCCCCTTCCAGCCCTGTCCAGAACCGACCAGCCCGACCACATGCGTGCCCCCTTTTCCCTCTTTTATACGACGATCCTTCTTCTCAAGTAGTGCGTCCATCAGAAGTTATGAGCGCGCGTACACGGTTAAAACTACTTACAGGTCTACCAACTGCGTTGCAAACACAAGCGGTCGCTGTATTTTTTCTATGAATTCCTGGCTTTTTTGAAACCTGGACGAAAAGGTATCTTTACCTTGAGCGAGCTGTCCAGGTTCACCAAGAGACAGGATGCAATAAAATGCATGTCTTGTGTAACCGAAAATGTACCTTCGGGTATGTGGGTTTGCGTGATGAGTGTTGTGTTGGTCTGAAGAATTTCGATTTCCCTCCGACATCTCTCGGATCGATTTTCAGAACTCGTGCACAAATAAGAACTCACTGATCCAGGGTGCGGCTGTAAAAAGGTTGTAGGGGGGCTAAGATGTTGAACTGCTCAACCAACATGAACCATGTATGTATGTGTGTTACAAACCCGCGAGTCCCAGGGTGGCGTTCCTTGGTTTTCTTCATAAAATATTCCCGAGTAGGAGCAAGCAGGCAGGCAGGTGGGTGAGCGGGCTCAGCTTGATAGGAGAGCGGAGGGAGAGCGGGGCTGTCGCGTGCTCGGAAAGGTGAATGTAGCAGGCCCCATTCGAGGCACAATCGTTCGGGTCCTGGTCCGGCCCGGGCTGGGCTGGTCAGGGGCGGCTGCTGCCCGCCTGGCCCTGCCTGCTACTTTACTTTCGCCAACACTCGGGCAGCACCCTGCGGGCCGCGGGACCCGGGCCCGGGCCCCCTCGCCCTCGCGCCAGCAGGCAGCAGGCACTTCTCGCCGGCGACCCTCGTCGCGCAGCGAATATGGAGCACGCGGCCGAGACGGATGGCGACAGGCCGTGCCGCCGCAGGGGGGGGCGCCGCAGCGCCGGAGGGGGTCATGTATCTCCTCCGCGCCCCCGGGGCCCCGGGGCGCTTAGGACCCCCGCGGGAGCCCCGCCCGGCCCGACCCAGCCCGGCCTGGAGGCTGCCGAGGGCGAGAGGGGCACCTACAGAGGCTGCCTCGCGCCTGCAGGTGTGGGCGCCCCGCCCCGCCCCGCCCCGCCCCGCCCCGCCCCGCCCCGCCCCGCCCCGCCCCGCCCCGTCCTGTCGGCTTGATAGGCTGGAAAGGGGAAGTCTGCACATGGAGCGGGAAAATGTGCGCGAGCAGAGACTGGGGGGCTTTGCAAAGCAGTGTAACTCAGGACCATGGGAGCCGCTGGAGAGGGGGGGGGGGGGGGCTAGCGGCAATGTGTGGGAGGAATGAAAACCGCTTTTCTGAAACCATATTTTTTACCCTCAGCGTCAAAGACGATCTAAGGTTTGGATTCCCCCCCCCCCCTTTTTTTCCCCTTAGTCACTGTCGGTTGTATGTCATTAACTTAATTTGCTTGTAAACTCCGGCACCACTTTTTGTGTTTATAATTTAAAATAATGTCACTTGTCGTCATCAACGGCTCGTCTGCTACGGTTTCATAACCTCTGCTAATGTTCTTCCCCTTTTTTTTCTCTCGGCAGCGGGAGTCCGTGCCGCTTTTGGGCGGCAACCCGAGATCAGAAGGACGCCTGGCTGGTCGCACATCGGCACGCGCTACACAAATCCGTCCAGAGATAAAATCAACGCAGTGTGATGAGCGAGTAGATCGGACCCTGCAGTGCGGACCCGGCTCGCCTGGTCGAAACGGAACGGCGCATTCCTGCACGCGGCCGAGCGTTGGGTGAGCAGAAGCACCCCAAGCCTCCCACACCCTTTCGCCACCCCTTTCTCTCTTTCGTTGTTCCTTTTTTTTCCCCTTCCTCGACCCTGAGCAATGGTTTCGTAGTCATAATTTTTCTGCCGGCTGCTGTGATCTGGACCGCAGGAAGGGAAGGGGGCCCGAGGGGGCGCGCCCCGCGCCGCCGCACCCGCCGCACCCGCCCCACCCCGCCCCGCGAGAGGCGCTGAACCGTAAACAAAATTATGATTGCCCGTTTCTCATCCCCGCCTCGCCTCTCGCCACACCCTGCGGTACGCCCGTCCTGACCACCCCGCCCCGCCCCGCCCCGCCCCGCCCCGCCCCGCCCCGCCCCGCCCCGCGCCGTTGCGTGGCGGAGGGCGCCGCCGCCAGAGCCGCTCGCCGCAGTAAATTAAGAGAACCGTCGGGATGCGGAACCGTTACCCAGAGAGACACCCGGGGGCCGCGCCGCCCGCCCCGCGCCGGGCCGACCGGGAGCAGGACTCTTGTGGTGTTCAACGCGGCGCTGGGGTGGGGATTGAAAGGGCATGAGCGAGCACGCATGCCGCCGTGACAATCTCAATTACAATCCGGTCTCCGATGAATGTTTACTAAAAATATCATAGTCACATTCTTCGCCCGTATTGCGCGAAGCAGGGATGGAAACTTAAGGTTTTCGTTCCTTTTCGATCCTCGGCATTTACTCATAAATGCCATGACGAAACAAGTCGAAAACACTTGTAGATGGTGTAAAACGACGCGCTGGAGTTTAATTCCCATATGATCTTTCTTCGAATTCCTACTCCTTCATTGACTAATTCGGCGTTAAACACCTCAAATACCCAAAAAAGGAACGCAACACGGAACGAAACGCTATTTAGCAGAAAAAGTCAACAAAGGAGTAGGAATTTGAAGAAAGTTCATACGGGAATTAAACTCCAGCACGTCGTTTTGCACCATCTACAATTGTTTTCAACTTGTTTCGTACCATTTATGAGTAAATGCCAAGGAACGAAAAGGAACGAAAACCTTAAGTTTCCATCCCTGGCGCGAAGCATTTCGTCTTCGCTTGATAAAAGTGAGGTTCGCTTAAACTACTTAAAACTAGCATTTTTTTTAATATTTTGAAATCGCTCCAGTTGGGTGACGTTTGACTCTTTGACTCAAAAAGAGTCAAGCAAATCGCCGAAAACGTAATCAAAACGATACAAATACAGAGTGATGTTAATCGGACTCGCTCTCCCTGGAGCATGAAAATTATTTAGTACAGAAAAGTCGTTCTCCCGAGAGCGATAAAGTCGACTCCTCTATTTACAGTGATTGACAGTAAGGTTGCCGAGGCTTTCTTGCGTGCACCGTCTCGAAAAATTTCTTAAATTTACACTCAGTAATACTCTAAATTTGAGGCCTCCAATGTTTTTCTTGTCTTACCTAAGGTCTTGCACCTGATTCGGCGTCTTAAAATTTTGAAATGCAGAATCGCAATGTGATGACATTTTGCACGCAGGGTAAATGTTTCATCCCGGTACCCTTTAAATGCGAATACTTCTTTTTTTATGGCGCACGTTCGCATAATGTGCTGGCCAAGCAGAGAGAAAATAAATGTTAGAGTAGTCGTCGACTGACTATTTTCCCTTGACATTACCATATATGTCTGAGGAGCTCTCTCTCTCTCTCTCTCCCGTCTCAGGGCGCGGTGCAACTCCTACGGGCCACGACCCCGCCTGACCCCGGGCTCCCTCCACGGCTGCTCCACCTCGCACCGCCCCGACCGAACACTGACCACGAGGGGCGGGGCGCGGCGATAGGATAGGGACGATAAAGGGGAAAAAAGTACACGTCGTCTTTCTTGAAGCCGCTGCCTGCGAGCGCATACAGAAACCATAGAGCAGGGCGTAAGGGGTCAGGGGCGGCCAGCAGGGAAGGGGAGGAAAATAAGACATGAAATCGGAGGGAATGGCCGGTGGAATCGGAGCCGAGGGAGCGAGGGAATGGCTCCGCAGAGGTGAGCGTCGGGGCCGGGGCCGGGCAGGGGGGCCGTGGCGCGGCGGCGGGTGGCCGTGGCGTTGGCACGCCTGCCCGGGGTGAGGGGAGGCCAACACGGCCCACGGTCCGGCCGCAGCAGTGTGCCCCGTCCCCGTCCCCTGCCAGGGTGCTTGATGGTTACTCCCGTGCTAACGGTGTCGCCAACGTGTCCGGTCCACGCCAGGTACAGTCGTGCTGTTGCCAACCCCACCGCGCGAGGTGAAAGCAACTGTCAACACTACACTGAGATATTTGCAGACTCAAGGGGTGAAAAATGTTCTATTTTTTAATATTATTATTATCACTGTGGAAAATATTTCCGTAGATGTACAATATATTTTGTAATTCACTATTTACAACATATCTCGAACATGTACGACTTTAAACTTCTCGACTTTGTTTGCTCACGAATCGATTCTGAGTTGATACGTATTGTTATAAAAAATTTACAATATGAATCGTAATTGTACAAGACCTCTCATGGAAAATTTTCCCGTACCCGGTACAAGAATTTCTCACAGTGATTATTATTATTATTATTATTATTATTATTATTATTATTATTATTATTATTATTATTATTATTATTATTATTATTATTATTATTATTATTATTTGGATTGGCGACCAATTTGGTTTTAAAGTAAGAAGGGCTGAAAGCTTGAAAGAAATTGAGCAAAACTTGAGGTATATCTGCATCATAAATCGCAACTGACAAGCGTACCATACCGCTTAACGTCTCGCGTCTGGCACTGCTCTCTCCGGCGGCGGCATTAGCGGCACTCTCCGGGAGAGTGACTCTCCCCCCTCTCCTGCCTCCCACTCCCCTCACTGCCTGCTCCCCGCCCTCGCGCTGGAGGGCTCGTCGTCGACACACGTCGTGACCTCATTGTCGAGAGGGGCCTTGAGAAAAATATGAAGATCCGCTGGCTGCTCGGCTTTCCTCAGGCCTGCCTGTCCTGCCGGCAATCCACTTGAGTGAGAGCGGGGAGGAGAGAGGGGGCCGGCCCAGCCTCTCTAGTTGGGAAGGGAAAGTCGCTCGCCAAAATGGGAGCGCCCTCTCGATACTACTAACTCACTCTGTTCTCTCTCTTCTCCTCAGGGAGTTACCGGGGCCGGGCACGTAAACTCACACAGCGCGCCTGAGGGGGTCCTCAAGTCGGGCAGTGCGGTGCACACCTAGTCTGGCAATCCACTCCCTTATCTTCGGCAATCTTCACAATACATGCCGTGCAAAAGCTGTACTTGTATGTCAGTGAAGGCAGGCGGTTTGCCTTCAAACACCCAAAACAACTGCTAAGTCAATATGTTAGCACTCCAGGGCGCAGTAGCAGTAGGGGCAGGAACGAATAGGCTTTCGTAAACTTACGATACCAATCGTAAATTCGTTTACAAAAAACAATTTAATAATAATTTTCTTAAAAAAATGTGCACTGTAAAGACAAAAATCGTTTTACGACGCCATCTAGGGTCCGGTTTGAGCTGAAGAACAAAAAGCTGTAAAAACTTTTGGATGAAGGGTCATCATTTTAATACAATCGGACCGAAAACAAACCTCAAACAGCCCAATTCCCTGCAAGAAAGGAATTTTCAACAAAAAAGAACAGAGATGGCGTCGAAATACGGCTTTTCTCCTCTCAGTGTGAATTGTTTAAGATATTTTCCACAGTGCCTGAGGAATCACAGAAATTAGGAGGATATTCATGTCGAGTGCGCCGCCGGCGCCGCCCTGCTGGCCGGCGGGGGGCGCTCAGGAGGGGGCCTGGGGTGGGGCAGGGGCAGGGGTCGGCAGCCGCCCCCTGCCTTCCTCAGCCGCAGGGAGGGCGGCGCGGTCCTCCCTGCTCCTAGCGGACCCTTACAGAGTGTGGCGCCGGCCCGCCCGCCCCCGCCCCGCCCCCGCCCCGCCCCCGCCCCGCCCGGCAATGCGATGTATATTCATCGCTGTGAACACGCGGAGTTGGGGGTGGCAAGACCGACAAAAGCTAGCTGGCACGCAGACAGATAGACAGACAGACGAACGGACGGGTCGGGCTGGGACGCCACTGTATCGTCACGGGCCGTCAGACGTGCGCCAAATATTAATCTGCTGAGAAAGGCCCCGCCCCGCCCCGCCCCGCCCCGCCCCGCCCCGCCCCGCCCCGCCCCGCCCCGCCCCGCCCCGCCCCGCCCCGCCCCGCCCCGCCCCGCCCCGCCCCGTGCCGTCCAGCCCCAGCCAACCATGAACCGCGCCCCGCCCGCAGCAGCTCGGAGGAACGGACGCTGAATTTCCCTTCCCGTTTCATCAACAGACGTGGGTCCTCCTGCTGTCGCTTGTGGAAAACTCTTTTCTTTTTCCGGCGTGGAAAATTACAGCAGAACACTAGACGGACACGACCACTCTTCTCAGACGGCGCATAGCACGCACCCAACTCGGTCGCGGAACTTTGGAAACTCTGAGACGGTGCTCCGCGTCTAATCCCCTGCGACAACTACTAATACCGGGGGGTGGTGTGGGGCGGGGCGGGGCGGGGCGGGGCAGGGCGGGGCGGGGCGGGACGGACCGCGGCGCGCCTATGGTGATTGTTATGGAAGCGCCAGACCGCCCCACCTCGCCTCGCCTCGCCCCGCAATATCTTCCGCAATAATTGCAGAGTACAGAAGGCACCGCATCCGCTGGCCCGGCCCGGCCTGGCCCGGCCCGGCCTGGCCCGCCCACCCGCCCCATACCCAGTTCCACCCAGCCCTCCTCGGAACACCCCTTCCCTCCGCGACACGCGCCGCCGAGTGAGAGTGATATACGGGGCTCATTAAAAGCAAGGGCAGCATCACTGCGGCTGAGCTGCTGCGTTCTAGCCGTACCGGGGAGTGATTGGGCGGACAGACAGACAGACAGACAGACAGACAGACAGACTGACAGACAGACAGACAGACAGACAGACAGACAGACAGACAGACAGACTGACTGACTGACTGACTGACTGACTGACTGACTGACTAACTGACTGACTGACTGACAGACTGACTGACTGACTGACTGACTGACTGACTGACTGACTGACTGACTGACTGACTGACTGACTGACTGACTGACTGACTGACTGACCGTCCGTCAGACGGACGGACGGATGGACGGACGGACAGATAAACAGACAGACAGATAGACAGACAGACAGATAGACAGACTTGCAGACTCACAGGAGAGGCGAGCGGACAGTGGACAGTGGATCCACTTGGCCGATTATAAGTAAGTGGGAAAACAGGGACGGCTTCCAAAAAGATATTGCTATCAGAAATTTTCTTTCTTGCAACAAATGATTGCGTATTAGTAATCAAAGAACAGTAAGGAGACCCAAATCTGAACAAATTTTTCGGTGTTTAATACTCAGGTACGTGTACACGCGATTGAGTATGTGAAAATTGCTTCGATTTGAGTTATTATGGCTCAGGTTGCCCCTGCCAAATACAAAAAGGATTACCCTCCCCCATAAATAAAAATCTGAGAAAAAAGAACTTGACTTTTAGATATTTTGTTGCGTTGAAGATATTTTATCATTTCCTGATCTCGTCCGGATCTCGTCAATAGCGATGCGTGCGGCGTGCGGCCCCCTCTGGCTGCCTCTGCCTCTGCCCCGTTCTGATTGCGACAGCGTGGGTGCCTGATTGCTGGCCGTTCTAGCTGATCTCCTCCCTTGACCGCTCAGCTGCACCCCCCCCCTCTCCCCCCTCTCTGCCCTCTCCCCTGTGTCAGTAGACTGATTCCGCACGGGACTTCCGTACCTCCAACCTTGTCGCACTCATGAGGCATCACACTTCGGTGGGAGAGAGAGAGGACCGCGCCTACCTCCCCCTGACCGATGTGCGGAGTCAGTCTGAGGTAGCTAGCGGTGCGTGGTCGAGCGCTCCCGGTGGATCAGACCCGCATTGGCCTCGTCTCTGGAAGCAATATGTGGACTCCCTTTCAAGTCCCGCGCGGAGCCCGGCGGAGCCGCCTGACTGCTGGGGAGGGAGGGGTGGGGGAGAGCAGCAACAGCAGAGGGAGTCTCAATGCCGCAGTTTTCTTCACGAGTCCCATGAATAAATACTCTCCACAGCCTCCATAATCATTTCGCGCTACTTTCGCTGTATAGCTCCGCCTCGGCGGGGGGTGACCCGAGGGGCGTAACACTCACGGCAGCCCTGCCGCTGCCTCCGTTACGCCGAGGTGAGGTGCGGGGCGCGGGGCGCGGGGTGCGGGGTGCGGGGTGCGGGGCGCGGGGTGCGGGGTGCGGGGCGGAGGCCAGACCCGCCCGCCGTGAAACGGCTAACTGCCTCTACTAACCGCTGTGCCGTGCAGAACGCGCCTCGCCCCGCTGCTTGCGCGCCTTTCCGTTCGACAAGAGAAATGGAGGGAGGTCAGGGCACCTTTATCCTCCCGGCCGCACGACACACCCCAGAGCTCCTTGTCCCTCGAGGCCATACACTACATTCTCATTATTATTCCCACAGTCACCAATTTAATTTCTACAATGTTTCATCCAGATTGTGATACTAAAACGCGTATGAAAGCCACTTGAAACACAAAATACGCATAGCAGTGTTGCGGGCTGCCTACTCAATGGGCCATGGTGGATTACGCCTCTGGCCTGCAGGCAGTCGCGCATAATATTTTTACGTGTTTTTCGTTACGACCGAGCCCGCGGGGAAGGGAGGGAGGACACCTTCTTCTTTTATTTCCAAATTGGCAGACTCATCACGGGAAAAAAAATCACTCAGCTGAAATTAGATGTGAAAAATGATTAGCACTACGGCCAACAACTTTCATCAGCAGAAAAATAAATAGCAGTGTAGCTGGAAAATAAGCACGGCAGCTTAAAAATTAGCCCCGCTGAGCTAAATTTACTCAGTTTACATTTACTAAATGTACTCTTTCCTTTCAGTTTAAACTGAGTACATCTGCTAATCTTTTGGCTCAGACGCGGATTATTTCTTTTTTCTGCGTTACATATGGATGAACCATGGCTTAACTCGGTACAGTGCATTCACTGCTTAACACGTCCAGCACATGATCTTTTGGCTTGATCAACACGAATCGCCCAGCTGCTGGGATCCTTTAGATTTACAGAGTGTAGAAATTTACGCGGAAATAAAAATCCTTTGGCGGAACCTCCCCTAACGAGGGCGAAGGGTGGAACCGCGCGGGGCTCTGCGCGCCCCGGCCACAGAGCAGAGCACGCTCATGCGGGGGGCGCCGGGCGGGGCGGGGCGGGGCGGGGCGGGGCGTGCGCGCGGCCCGTCCGGGTAGTTACACTGATGAGGCCTGTCGCAGCGGCGTCCTCATCGAGAGAGAGAGAGAGAGAGAGAGAGAGAGAGAGAGAGAGAGAGAGAGAAAGAGGGGGGGGGGTGAAGGGGGGTCGATAACTTACGCCCCTATGAGTCGAGGGTCGGGTCGGCGGGATTGCGGCGGAGGAGCGTCGCGTCGTTGCGCCGCGGGAGACGGACGTTAAATAAACGTCTGGGACGAAATGAACGCGCGGGCGGGGGGCGGCTACGAGGTGCAGGAGGGTCAGCGGGTCATTAGTCAGTGGGCAGCAGGATGGGGTCGGGTAGAGAGAGAGAGAGGGAGAGAGCGAGAGAGAGAGAGAGAGAAAGAGAGAGAGAGGGCCACAGCGAGACGGATCCACGGCTAGGCCCCTCGCGCGCTCTGGCGCCTGCTCCCCGCCCTTCTCCGCCCCTCCTGCCCTGTCCCGTTCCGTCCCGTTTCGCTTTTAGCTCCACTTCCGGTTGCGGGGTGCGGGACAGCCCGTCTGCCCACTCTTCCGCCTCACCTTTTCAAAGCGCTCAGCTCGGAGCAAGACGATGGCCGATCTACTAGGGTTGGTGCGGCGTCGAGGCGGCGTCCGGGGCGGAGAGGGGAGGGGTACGTCAGTCGCCGCCTTCAAGAGGTCTAATGCTTCACGGCGGGGTTGGGAGAGAGGGGGGTACACCGGGGGCGCCCGCAGATCCGGTGCTGCTGTCTTGTCTCCCAGGCCCCTGTTCTCGCCCCGCCCCGTCCACGCCTCGTGAGTGACGGCGCAGCGGAGACACTGAATGAGACCCAAGGGAGGAACTAGTCTTTCATCTCTCGCTTCTCCTTTGGAACATCAAGGAAGAAGAAAGTTGTTTCGGGGTATGGCTTAAAAATTTTTGTATTTTGGCCGAGGCAGATGCGGCTGAAATGCATCGTGATAGAGGAGTTCGTGCGCTCAGTGCGGCACGGTGGGGCATGACGGTAGGCGACTTACAGCCGGGAGCAATATTTTCTGCCCGAATATGCTGCTAACACGCGACCTCGACCTCCTCCTGCTACTAGTTAGCTAGAGGGTCCTCCCACCCCACCCCCCAAACAGTACGGCGCAGAAGGAAAAAAACGAAGCCACCGTTTAATCAGTTGATTAGGTTCCCATTCAGTCATTGTTTCATAGCCATCCAAATGTAATACAGCAGTTGCAGCGAAATATTTGTTGAGGAGCGAAGACGAGTTAAGCCGCCTTTGGGGAGAAGTTTGTTAAGACAAGGTATCCCTTGAGTTTTCCCACATCAACAATGGGTTCTCACAAAACTAACGTGGTTATACCACTGAAAAAATATTCACAGGACTATCAAGGAAAAAAAAAATAACTGAGTGTAGTGCCACTCTCCTCGGCACCCATTAGAGATTATTGCACCGTGCGGGCAGAGCAAGTAGGTAAACCCGCCCCGACCCGCCCGCACCGCACCCGCGTCTTCTCTGCAGCATCGCGTTCCAATATACGATACGTCATCTCTCCGAGCCAAAATAGTCAACTTGCACAACTCAGATAATTTATTTTTTTCCGTGCAGGTGCTGGTCTCCCCTTTGGGCGTGGCGGTCGCCTCTCCCCCCCCCTCCTCCTTCCTCGCCCAGCACGACCTCACCCCGCCCCACCCCGCCCCACCCCACTCCACCCCACCCCGCCGCGCCCCGCCCCACTTCACAGTCCCGACCGGTGGCGCTTCACACACGTCATTCCGATCACGAATACAACTCGCGCAGCCCCACCCCACCGGGGGGGACGATAAGGACATCAGTTATGTATTCAATTGAGAGACAGCGGCCGGGCGGGGCCGGGCGGGGCGGGGCGGGGCGGGGCGGGGCGGGGCGCGAGTCTACACACCCACACTCACGCGCTCTCTCGCTACCCCCGCCCCGCCACCCTCACCCCTGTACTCAGGAGGTCTTAAGCGCGACGCCCGCGGGGCGGGGCGGGGCGGGGCGGGGCGGGGCGGGGCGGGGCGGGGCGGGGAGGGCGGCAGCGCTGTCAGCCTTAATACGCCATTACTTTGTCAGACGGGCCCACCGGCTTCGCGCATTCTGACCCCGCGAGCCAGACGCCCCACCCCGCCCCGCCCCACCCCACCCCACCCCACCCCACCCCACCCCACCCCACCCCGCCCCTTCCCGCCAGCCGCCACCCAAACCTGCTGCACGAATGCGCCCGCGCGGAAAGAAATTCACCGGGCATAATAAAATTATACGGTGACTGTCTCTCCTCGGTCTGGCGCCTGAGGCTGCCCCCCCCCCTCCCCCCTGCTCTGCCTCTCTCTCTCTCTCTCGCTCACACACACACACACATTTGAGTGCTCACACTCACACACACACACACGTGGTTTATTGTGTTGCTTTAGTTCTCTTTCCTCCGCAGAGCGGCCCCCAACCCTCTCCTATGGGGGGAGCATATTGCTATTCAGCTCCATTTGAATCAGAAACGAAACAAAGGAGCACTTGCTGCCTCTTGAAAATATTTTTAAAAATTAAGACTTTTACAAGTAGTCTTTTTATTTTTGTTTTAATCGGGAGCTGCATCTGAACTTTAAAATGTTACGATCCGGGCCGGCTATCAGGTGACCACCAGTTCCCAAATATTAAATTTTAACCACACCTTTTCGTAAAACATGAAACTGGGCTTGTTCTCAGCCGCATGAAATTTATGACATTAGCAGGGAAATTTGGTTCGTTCTATATTGGTTCGTTCCTGGTCAAAAGCTTAGGAAATAATTATTGCTACAGTGGTGGTCATTCGTCATTTTGCGAAACACGTGTGAGCTATGATGGTAGTGCTTGTCGACCACTGTCAAAAATTACAACGGTAATTTTGACGGGATGGCCCGGAAATTTGTTAGCCGGTTTTTAACAGTTTTTTAAATTTACGGGACGACCGTACCGGAAAAATACGGACCTTCCCGTACTTTGAAATTACGGACCGGACCGTACACCAAAGTCCCTTATTTTGTGTTTAAGGACCCCTGGAGCACCTTTGACCCTTTGCATTGAAGTATAGGTACGGAAATGCCCGTAACTCTCCACTACGGATCTCTCCCGTATTTTAGAAATACAGGCGGCCGTAAAAAAAAAGTCACGGTGCGTCCCGTAGCACTTTTGTAATATGTAACGAGATTTTTAACAGTGACGAAGGTCTGCCGCCGCACCGGCCAGCCGGCTGACGTGTTTTTCCAGTGTTTCCTCCAGGGCCGCCCCCGCCCCGCCCGGACCCCAGCCCAGCCGCGCTAAGCGAAACGGCCCGGCCTGGCCCGGCCGCCGGCGGCGAGGCGAGGCGAGGCGAGGGGAGCTGCGGAGCGGAGCGCGGCGGGCCGGCGCCCCTGGGATGTAGGTGACCCTCGGCGCGGTGGCGCACCGCTGTGCGGCGGGCGGCCTACCCCGCCGTTCGCAGGGGCGCGGCCGCACCATCCGTCTCAGTCAGCGGGCCGGGGCTACTACTGCTTAACCTCTCGCCTCCCCCTGTTCTCTCGACCCCCCAGCTCCCCCTCACTCTCACTTCCCTTTCCCTCACCCTCTTCCCCCTCTCTCTCTGTCTCTCTCTCTCTCTCTCTCTCTCTCTCTCTCTCTCTCTCTCTCTCTCTCCCTCACCCAGCCGCAAACACCAACTCTGAGGCTCATTTCCGGCATTTCTGACGCAGCCGGGGCCAGGCTGCACCCCGCAGGGCCGAGGACAGGGTATGGCGCTGCGCGGCATGGCCCCGGCAGGAATTTGTATTCGCACCCACCGATATTATCAAGGATTTGGTGCTGGGGAGCTGCGCTGCACCCCTGCCTCACGGCCGCGAGCGCTCTCGGGAACAACAACAGTCGCGCCGCAGCCAAACTCACGGGGAAAATTCTAAAGCGCACGCCGCGCCCGGTTCCAAGTCATTTTGCGCTGTATGCCACGGCAATGTGTCTCTAAACCGTAGTTTGGGGACGAGAAAAAAAAAGAATGTGCTCTTTCGCTCCACGTGGATTTAATCGAATTAAGAACCTTTATTCATTGAAATATTTGGTTCATTTTTGTTCGGCAAATAAAGAAAACCAAGTGGATACAGGTATATGAGTGTCTACTGCAAACTCATCGCATCGCGCGCCGCTGTAGCTGACGTGACGGACGTGACGATGGCAAAAACAACACGAGCGGCAAAAAGTTGAACCTGCCATCGCAGCTCCTTCTACACGTCTCCCCCGCGCCTCTCCCACCTCTTTTCCTCCCCCTTCTCTCTCTCTCTCTCTCTCTCTCTCTCTCTCTCTCTCTCTCTCTCTCTCTCTCTCTCTCGCACCTGCACACGTGCCGTCATACGCTCACCTGGCAAACGTGTCCTGGGGGGCGCCAGGACGCCACACAACACCAACACGCGCACCAAGCAAAATGAGAGGCAACACTGGGGAGGGGGCCGCACCCTATCCCATGCCGGGGCCGGGCTGGGCCGGGCCCAAACGGCAGTGTGCCCTGCTGCTACAAAAAAAAAGGTAGAGAGGGGGGGGGGGGGGGTGCTGGAGGCCTCTAGAGCTGTTACTGGCACGCTCTCTTGCGCACCTGGACCAGGCACAAAGAGGCCTCGCCGAGAGGAAATCAACTCGAACAGATCACGTAAACAATACATCATGTTCTTCATATTTTCGACTTTTTTAGCTAGGAAATTATCCTGAACAATTTTGAGAGTCATTCACATCGTATACGTTCAGGCCTGCCGTCACTCGACGACAAAGTCTAGTCTACATACATGGACCCTTGGTAGTGATAATTTTTTCCTACCACATTGCTTAAGCAAAGGTGAAGGATTGATGTAAGAGATAGAGAGCAAGAGCCGAGAGAGAGAGAGAGAGAGAGAGAGAGAGAGAGAGAGAGAGAGAGAGAGAGAGAGAGAGAGAGAGAGAGAGGTGATGGTGCCGGTGCCCAAAAGAAAATAATTTTTTTTCCGATCGGTAAAAAAAAGGGGGGGAAATAATAAAGAGAATGAGAGGGGGTAGCTGTTCCGAATGGCCCCCGTGTATGCTATGCACTGTTTTATTATAACAGTAGCCCTTTATTCGCCAAACGAGACCATATAGGTAGCTGTGCGACCCTGTGTGAGTGTGTGTTAGTATCGACAGGTGCGCCCCTCGCGCCGTTACCAACACGTCTGGCGACCAATTCCGTTCCAAATGGGGGCTGCGCGGCCGCGCCGTCCCGTCCCGTCCGGCCCGCCATAAATGAAACGTGTTTTTATTGATTCGCCTACTCTTCTCTTCTCCCTTTGTTTCACTCCGCCGCCTCGTTTCTATTTTTATCCACATGTGATATCCACTCCGTAGACCTTTTTTTTCATCCTTCACCTGGCGCCGAATGTTGCGGAATGCTGCGCCCCCGTTCCCGCTATTCAACCGCACCGGACGCCCAAGTGTGTGAATGTTAGTAACATTTGCAGGTGTGATAATTTACATTCGCACACTCCAACAAGGAAAGTTGTGGACTATCTCCAGGAATTTAAAACACTTTTTTTGTGAAAAGGGAATGAAAGCGATGGGGTCGGAAAACAGGAGGAGTCAGGCGCGTGTAGTATGGCGGTGGCCGTCCTTTACCCTCATGCCAACTTTAATGAGCTTACCATGGGGCAGCGCGTCGGGCCATTCCGCACCGCACCGTACGCCACAGCCAGCGCGACAGCCCAGCCCCGCTGCTAACTTCCACTCTATATATTTCTCGCTCGTCGTGAAGGAAAACTTTTGAAATTTATACGCCATGAGTGCAGCGCAAAGACTAGCATGATCGTGGAAGGAAGGAAAACGGGGAGGCAAGAAGCGTCCATTCGTCCACCGGCAGACTAAGACCCCCTTTACTCCCGTCCCACGCACCTCCCCATGAGGTTGTACGCCTGCGTTCCTTAGGCTGTGCGACCCACAGCTCGCCACAACTTTGTACATCATCGTCCCACTTATTCTTTTAATCACTTCTTGCGGTGATGGATATATATCGTATCCCTTTTCTTACCCTTCGTACAGCCAAGAAAGGAAGAAATACAGAGAGAAGAAAGAAAGAAAGAAAGAAAGAAAGAAAGAAAGAAAGAAAGGAAGAAGGGAACAGATCATGTCAATCTATCATGATAATGCATTAGAGTCGGGTGGTGTCTTAACCCTTGAGAAACATTATTTGAAGATAAATAAATAAGTATGAAAGACGAAATATCAAAAGGGTAATAAACGTAAAGGAACCTGCTAATGAAGAATCTTACTGTTATAGGGAATTCAGGAGTCAGATGTCGCGTCAAAGCAGAGAGATTTCCCCCTTTGCTCTAAAGAAGCGTCAGATTTTTTAACTGCCGCTTTTGTAGAGAGCCTTGCAATTGAAGCTCGCCTTCCGGAGAGGTTTGACTCAAAATAATTCTCCTTTGGAAGTAGAGATATCGTTCTTCTCCATTAGCAGTAGTAGCTGGTACTTGTTACTGGTCTATTATTATTATCATCATCGCCGCAAACACGCCGTCCAACGCATCGCCAGCCGGAACTGCGAGAGAGAAGAGGCTTGGGAGGAATATCCTGATCCGGAAGTACCATTCCCGATACTGAATGCTTCCGCCGCGGGCCCGCTGGTCGGACTCCTCTCTCTGAATGCTTCATCGGGCGGAGCAGCGCACAAGAGAGAAGAGGAGCACCGCGCCTAACTCGATTAATAGTTGGGGATTGTCGGTTTGATCGCGGCACGTGCGCGGACTGCAGGATGCCTCGAGCGTGATGAGATCTCTCTCTCTCTCTCTCTCTCTCTCTCTCTCTCTCTCTCTCTCTCTCTCTCTTTCCTACACTCGCTTTCCTCCCTATTTAGTTTCGGATTAAATTCTCTACGCAAAAGTGGAGATGAGACCGCCTGAAACTTAGTTTCAACCCTAAGGAATGGGAATCGATTAAAAGAGATCCCTTTCAGATTGTTATTCAGTCGGGCTTTTAACTTTGCTTTGACAGTGGTTTGTTCTTTGCTGGTGGACTAGGCTACGATATAGTTTCCTTTTCTTTTCCTTTCCACTGGGTGGTATGACCCAGGGGGGCCAGCGGGATAGGGAAGGGCATGGCGGTCCCATGACACTGCGCGACGTAGTTTTGAAGGGCTCCGCCTCCTTGTCCGCCGCCGCTGGTTTCAAGTGGCTCACTGGAATTAGCGCCGTTAAAGCTCTGCTAGAGGGCGCCGCGCCCGCCCGGGCTGGAATGCACCGGCGTGCCGCCCCACTCCACGCAAACTTTTTTATGGCTGCGGACTGTCAGATACTCCCCGCCCTCCCCGCCTCGGCTGCGGAGAGCTGAGCGCCCCGCGCGACCTCCATCGCGACCACCAGGCGCGCCCTACCCCGCCCCGCCCCGCCCCGCCCCACCCCACCTCGCCCCGCCCCGCCCCGCCCGGCCCCGCCCCGCCGGGCCTTACAGCCCGTCCAGTCCCAGTCCCGACCTCAGGCCTGCGAGGACAAGCATAACCGGCAGGCTACCTAAAATTAAACCCGTCAAAAATTGTAACCGGTATAGTTAATTTTTGTGGATTCACAAAAGCAACTGTCAATTGACCTTTTTTTATTGACTTTAAAGTTAAAGTACTGATTTGCGCCATTTTTTTGCTTTTACTCGACATGAATTTAAATACATTCTTTTCCATTTCCTGTCCAAATAAAATTCAATGATTTCATTTCAAAAAATGGTGCCGAAAGACAGTCACTAACAAACGAAAAGTGTGTCTCTTTGGTGGGTAAAAACTAGAAGATGTTGCACAAACCAGAACTCTAAAAAAAGCCGCCATGCCCGATCAGAAGCAGGCGAGGACCAGCGACCACAGGGACAACTAGAAAACACAAAAAGAAAGGAGATTAGAGGTCCATGTCCGTGGAAACTCAAGTGCACTTGTGTCTCTTCCTCTCGAATACACGCACATACATTTCTTAGCACAATTCACAACTTTATTTGGTGTTCAAATGTGCGAATAATGGGTGCCGTGACGGGGTGGCGGGCGGCAGCACCGGGATGGGGCGCAGTGCTGCCCGCGGTCCCACCCTGTCCCGCCCCGCCACGCTCCGCCCCTCCCTACGCCGCCGCTCACTTTTCAAGTGCAGAATCATCAAAACACTTTCTGCGGGGAGCCGGGCTGCACCGCGCTGCGTGCGCGCACTGACTCAGCAACCGAAAATACATCAAGTTTGAAGGGTGAAGAAAAAGGGGGAGGGAGAGGGAGGAGAATGGAAGCCCAGCCCAGGCCGCAAGGGACCGGGGCGGGGCGGGGCGGGGCGGGGCGGGGCGGGGCGGGGCGGGGCGGGGCGGGGCGCAGACCTCGGCGGCGCAGGCATAGGCCCACAGGCCGAGGCCGCCCCTGACTGGAAGCTCGCGGTGCGCTTTAGCCCGTCCCGGGCGCAGAGGCCATGCAGCAGCAGCACGACGCAAGAGCAGCGCGCTGGAGGAGGGCGCTGAGGGGAGGGGAGCGGTGGGGGCGCTGCGGGCTGAGAGAGGCGCTCTGGCGCTAGAGGCAACGCCGGTAAGGATCAGTGTGCGTAGTTTTACACACGCACTCAAACACAACATACCAAAAAGGCCTTTTCAAAAATGTTTGTAACCGGAATAGGTAATTTGGTATCACTGAAATGAACTACAGTGAATTCAGTTCCCGTTGATTTAACACGCACAACAAATAAACACATTTTCAACTTGATTATCGTTCCCGAGCAGACAAAATCCGGCGTACTTGTACAGCCGCGAGTTAAGTTTCCTGTGAGCTGCGTTTCCCCCGGGACACACAGTGCGTGACGCTCGCCGGCGCAATGAAAAAGAACGAGCCTTGCTGCGACAACACACTCGCACAAGGAGAAACAAGGAGGAGGAGTGTTGCAGGACTGGCGCCAGACAAGTGCGAGAGGCGCTGACAAACTCCCTGCAGGGCCGCGGCCCGGACGAGCTGACTGATTCAGAATAGCGTTCTCCCTCGCAGTATCTCGCTTGCGCTCATGGGGTGCGCCGTATAGGTGCGAGAAAGACAGAGCGAGGAGGGCCAGAGAGCTTTTCTGAATCAGCCTGCAACCCGGTGGGGCTGGATCCCGGCACCAAGGCACCACACCACATGGGGCACTTTTCCCCAGCAGCCCCGGCCTGCACAGCTCCTCGGCCAGCAACCCCCACCCTCTCTCTCTCTCTCTCTCTCTCTCTCTCTCTCTCTCTCTCTCTCTCTCTCTCTCTTTCTCCCCGTGCATTGCCCTCTTTTGCGGTCAGGGTAGGCACTTGGTTGCGCAGCGCACGTCACGTCTGCCCCACGGGTTGCCTACCCTCCACCCCGCAGGCGCACACCAGTTTACACGAGAGAAGAAAAAAAAAAGGGAAAAAAAAGCTAGTAGCAAGACTGCAAGCTGCCGGTGAATATCCCGCTTATATATAAACTGTTGCAGCGGTCCACTTTAACTTTAACGCCGTGCGCAGGTTTTAACTGGAGCGCCGCCCCTCTCGACGCAAGCGTGCATGCGAGACTCCGGTCCCCTTGCTCGTGGCCGTGACTGAGATACGAGAGCGCGTGTGCGCGCCGAGTGGAGAGTGGAGAGTGGAGAGTGGAGAGTGGAGAGCGGAGAGTGGAGAGTGGAGAGTGGAGAGTGGGGAGTGGAGAGTGGAGAGTGGGGAGTGGAGAGTGGAGAGTGGAGAGTGGAGAGTGGGGAGTGGAGAGTGGAGAGTGGAGAGTGGAGAGTGGAGAGTGGCCCCGGCGGCCCTTACTTAGGGCTGTCACTCCACTGATCCAGCGCCCCGGCGAGGCGGCGCAGCAGGGCCGGCTGGGGCGGGGCTGGCTTCACTTCAATTTCCCCACCCCCTCTCACCCTCACCCCCTTCCCGGCGCCCCCTCTCCTCGCAGCTACCCCCTTCCTGCCCTTTGCCCTCCAGCACATCCATTACGCGCTGGAATTCCCTGGGCCCCCTTCTCTCCCCCACTACTACAACTGCACACACACACACACACACAGTGTTGTTTTCACCGATAGTGCAAGCGTCATGGCGAGGGGAGGGGTAGTGCAGTCGTGCCGGCTGACCTCGCCTGCGGCCCCCGCAGCGCGCTGAAACTCGGCCTGCGTTACTCTTCACGTTATTCTCCGCAGTCTTTTTTCGCGCTGAAGGCTGAAGGGGCTCGAGAAGTACAGGAGGCGTTCAAAGTGGTCGTTGAGTGAAAAGCGTAAAAGCGCGCGCGGTGCCGCCGTGCTCCGGCGGGGAGCTGGTCTCCCCCCCCACCCCACCCCCTGCCCGCCGCGCCCTCGAGCGCACCCACCCCTCCGCACCGCAGTCCCGGGCCATCATTACTGTCTCTCTTCATTTCCGCTTACCACCCGTTCAACGGAAATCCTACCCGGGCTATATAAAGTCTGGTGGACCTAACCATTAAACTTATTTCCAGTTGTCTCAAATTTACCTTTACGCCAGAGATTAAAAAAAAAAAAATACATAATTAAGAATAAAGGTGGGGGGAAAATAAGGATGATTACCATTTCAAATTATACCGGTGGGAAGGTCCGCTTACCTGCTTCCGGAGATGGGTGCCGCAGCCAAGCAAACGAGTCGTGTTTTTTCCCCCCACTTTTTGTATTGTTATTTTCCCGTTTCGCGATGGTTTGTGAAAGCGTCAGGTGCATTCTCTTTGAACCGCGCATCAGCTAACAATGTTTGTTTCAGTTCTGTTGTTTGGCTGCTGCAGGCAGAGCGCGCTCGGCGTGGGCCCGATGGTCCCACATCAAACGATGGCACCACGTGCTCCCTGCGCGTGTTCCTCGTCAGCTCGCTGTTGCACGGGGGTACCGCACCCATGGCACACTCTAAAGTTTTTACTACCAAATTTGTTTAGTAACTACTAAGCTTTTGTGCCGAGTTTGTGCTGTCAAAAGTTATGAAGAAATTCTTTTAGTATTACTAAACTTTTACCTAGTAACACTAAACGTTTTCGTAATACTTAATTTCACCGTCATTATAATACTAGAAAAAACGTTTTGTAATACGAGGAAAACGTTTTGTAATACTAAAGAATTTCTTCACAACTTATGACAGCACAAAACGCTTACACTGTGAAAAATATCCTCGTAAATTTACGACTTTTTTTGTAATTTTGATTTACAAAATATGTCGTAAACTTACGACAGCCCATTCTTTCTCGTCTGTCAATTCCAAGTCAATAGGGAGTGCTTGTAAATTAACAATATCAAATTGTAATTTTACAAGTTTCATCGTGGAAAATTTTCCCGTAGCCCTTACGAGTATTTTTCACTGTGAAGTAGTTACTAAGCAAATTTGGTAGTAAAAACTTTAGAGTGCAGTTCCGAAGCAGCACCATATTTAGTAATTTTCTGCGTGTAAATCGACGATGTAAATTCCCGTATCAGATAGTACATTAATGTAAATTTACAATATTCGTGCTCCTCGAGGCATTAGTTAGTTGATACAAAGTATCTCTGCAATCCTGTAATTTTAACGAATTCTATGCAGTTCAATAACTTTACTACACTTCTCTTGGGTAACTCTCCCGTGACCTCTACAGACTTTTTTCACAGTGCCGCGGAAAATACGTGCCAATCGTGAATGGCGCTCGACGCTGAGGTGAGTGAGAGATGCTCTCTAGTGCGTGAAAAGCGAGCGCGCGCGAACTGCAGAGGCGATATCTCGCTCTTTATCTCGGGCTCGCTCATTCAGGCCTGTGTGTTGCCACGAGCTGCAACAGCTTTGTTCTACTCATACTCATCCGGTTTCCTTTTTTTTTCCCTTCTTTTAGGAGCGCAAGTTGGTAAAAAACAGGGTTTGACTGCAACTAAGGCTGTCTCAGCATGAAGCATCCATATCACGTTTTTTATGACTGACTTTATCCTTTGGTATAGATGTAGATTGGGCAGTGAACGCCCCTCCCCCCCCCCACCACCACCACAAAAAAAAAGATCTACCGTTATGGTCCACACCCCTCATCAGGCCCGGAGAGCATAAAGAAAAGCGAGACAGATGAGAAAAATACAAAATCGCTAATTCTTTTCGATGAGAGGCTGCGTTGGCTGGCTCACCCACGTTATAATTGCTATCTTTGGCTCGGGCATAATAATAAAGTGGCCTTTGGCCCGAGTCTGCGAAGGAAGATCGCCGTAATTCTGTTTGGACATTTCTGCAGTTGCGGGGCATTGCTTCGAAAACTGCGGTCGTCCCCCGAAACGAGATTTGAAGCGCAGACGAGCTATGAATATGCATTATCATGCATGTATGCAGATGACGCAGCGCCATGCGGCATCTTAATTTTCGGGAATGATTTGCGTCGTGAGCCTCATTTCATTATTCACTAAGAGACGCTTCTCGAGGCTCGAGGCCTTATCGGAGCCGCCATCACTCTGGCGAGAGACATTCATTCTCAATATTATAAGAAAGAGAGGCGATAGAGAGAGATCTCTGCGCTCCAGTCGCTGATGAAAGTGGTGCCACACGGACGTCATGTAGCTTTCAGTACGTCATCTCACCGGCAGGCAAAACTAAAATCAAACATTAATGGTGACACCGCCGGTTTTAACAAACCCTATATCGTCTATAGTCAAGGATGCTGCGAGACGAGCGCATCCTTGCGGCCCTTGTGAATACACCTCGCCAGACCCCGACGCGACCGCGTATCTAGATCCTGTGCTTTCTCCCCCCTATGACATCAACTAGTGGTGACACTTCATCCGCCTCCCCCACCCCGTGCCTATCCTCGTTGTTGCAAAAACAGGGAGAGCGCGATGGCGCCATGCACGCCTCGCGCCCCGCCCCCCGCCCCGCCCCGCCCCGCCCCGCCCCGCCCCGCCCCGCCCCGCCCCGCCCCGCCCCGCCCCGCCCCACCCCGCCCCGCCCCGCACGGCCCGCCCCGCCCCGCCCCACCCCGCCCCGCCCCGCCCCGCCCCGCCCCGCCCCGCCCCGCCCCAACCCTCACTATACCATTCCCATCCTTGCAGCGTCGCATCCTAATCACCCGGCGCCGGGCCGGGCCGGCTGGAGGTCTGGAGCTGCGGGGAAGGCAGAGGAACGAGAACGAATTGGATAGGACGCCGCGCGCGGAGGGGACCGCGATTCTAATGTACCTTTGAAGAAAACTGCTCTATGTTACCCGCGTTTCCCTTAAACTCTTCAGAGCAAGAGAAAACTAGGTGGTTTCATTCAAGTGTAATTGAAAGCCCGCAATAAACTGAGAGGATGCCACTGTTAAAAAATACTACGGTAAATTCCTACGGTACGCGCCGTCAATTTGCTGCCTGGTCCCGGACCGTAATTTTTGCGAATTTTTGACTACAATCTGAATCTTACAGTACACTCCGTAGCCTGGAAATATGTTGGGGAAGTTCGATGAAACACATTCCATCTTCAGTGAAGTTCAGTCCGTACCGTAAGGATGCGTTACGGTCTAACGTACACAAAAACTACGGTTCGGACCGTAGGCATACCGTAACTCCTTACAGTATTTTTAACAGTGTGGTAGTGGCGGTCACAAAGGGATGCAGGCAGGGGGTACCTACCTGTGGGTGGCTAGCCAGCGCTAGCACTGGGAGTCCGGCGGGATATTGAGTGGGGTGCTGGGAGGGGAAAACGTGAATGTGAGAGGACGAGGTAGAAAATGAAAGAGGAGGAAAAAGAAAGGCGGAAAGAGACAGTGGAGGCAGATAATTCAAAACGATTCAGGAGGCAACAGAAAGTAAATCCTCTGTACTCACTGAAAGAAAGAAATAAAAGAAGAAAAAAATGAGCGAACGCCTCTGCTGAGCCGAGCAGGTTAGCAGAGACTGCTCCTCAGCAAGGTACATAACTCAGCCGCTGAAGACGATTGCCTGGACCTCGCGAGGCTCGACGGCTCGGCTCAGCGCCTCTCCAACTCATCGTCGGTAACTCCTCCGCGTCTCCCCCGACCCCTCCCTCCCCACAGGCCGAGCCGCCGTCAAACGTCTCCCGCGCCGCTCGGGCCGCGCCGCCCAGCCAGGCTCATCGCACCTCCCCGGCCCTGCCGCACCTCATACACGCGATTATGCATCGGCCCCGCCCGGCCCGGCCCGGCCCAACTCCCCCCGCCCCGCCCCGCCCACTTGCTCCCACCTCTCGCGCTCCGGCGCGGCGAGGCGTAATTGCGTTTCTGATTCATATTCGCACAGCCGCGCGCCGACGTTCGGGGAGCGTGCGGGTGCTGCGCCGCAATACGAGCGTGCGGATGTCGCTCACCCCCAGCTGAATGAGTTTTTGGCAAATGATAATTTTTTTCACTGACTTCGAGGTGTGCGATCTGCTTATTTCGTGGATTGGCGTTGCTCACCCATGGCTGCAAGTGTGTGAATGATTCGTCGCATACTACTGCGCTATGGAGGTGAAATGTGTGAAAACTTTCAAACACCAGCAAGTGAGCAACGTGCTGTTGGACTTCCACATTTCCAGTGTGCCCTCCCTTCGCGGCAGGCGGCGCGGCGGGGTACTTTACTCGTGCACTTCCTTTGGCCCTCCTCCGGCCCGGCCGCCCGCCGCGCCGCCATCGTTTAACTTTTCCCGCTCTCCGTCTTTCATCGCGGTTCATTTTCGTTTCCTCCTCGCTAATCCACAGCGAGTGTAACTCCACAAACACAGGCTGCGGCCCCGCCGCCCCGGCCGCGTAGCAGAGCCGCCCGGCCCGGGGATGAAATTACTTTCTAAATGGACGCCGTTAATGGGATCGGCTGGCTATTCAAGGGAGGCTTGCGACTGGCCTTGCGTACCCTCCCCACCACCTCCTCTCTCTCTAGTCCGGACCAAAGCTCCGCGCACGCGCCGCTTTCAAAAATATAATAATAAATCAAACGATAAACTCCTTATATTAAATTATTTTTCATTAGCTTAAACTTTTCCGCGCAGCCGCCTCGCCTGCTTGGTTTCTGGCTTTCATCCTATGGGCTGCTCGCTCGGCGGGCGGCGGGTGGGGGGTAAGCTCACCACTCTCCAAGGTATGCGCCGTATAACCTTGATCCGGTCGGGGGTAGCTCGAGGGAGGGGGAGAGATTAGCGGGGAGGTGCGCGATCTAAGAGGAAGAAAGAGGAGCATCCCGACCACTGAGCTGTTGCTGTTACACACCTGTCCATACTGAATATAGCATAAATAATTCGTTATAAGAAAAAAATTTATATGAATTTGCGGCAGGAGATATCGTTGTTTAAAGTTGGCTTGTGGTGACCCCGCATTGCTCGCTATAGTTCAAACGCAGACTTACATTATGTTGTTGGTACTTCCTTCCTTGCGGTCTTTGTAAGATCCGTAAAACCCGTCCCGCGCATTGTAAGCAGTTTTTGCTGTGCCGGCAGCCACGGGGTCGCCACAGCGCAGCGCCTGCAGCAGGGATAGGGACAGGGACAGGGTCGAGGCTACTGTTCTGCTCCGCCCGGGCATGTTGAATAGTAATCCTAGGCAGTGACCCTTCCTCCCTCCCCCCCCCCCTCCCGCACCGGCGGCGCCGAGTCCGTGGTTTATCTCGGCAGAAACAGTAAAGAGAGCGGGGATGGTGTGTCCACGCCTCGTTGCTGTGGGGCGGAACGGCTGGCCCAGGCGGTGTGCTTTTTCATGCCCCCCACTCCGCTCCACCGTCCTTCTCTCCTCCTCTCGGTCTCTCCCCTCTCCCTCCACCCTGCTCTCCACCTCCTGGCACCAGGGGCTAATACTTGAGACAAACTCCCCCGTACTTCCCTGTCCCTCTCCTATCCCTACGCGGCCGCACCGCCTTGACCAGTGCTTGCTTCTCTCTCTCTCTCTCTCTCTCTCTCTCTCTCTCTCTCTCTCTCTCTCTCTCTCTCTCTCTCTCTCTCTCTCTCGCTCTCCCTCTCTCTCTCTCTCTCTCTCTCTCTCTCTCTCTCTCTCTCTCTCTCTCTCCCCCCCTCTCTCTTGCTCGCTCCCCGTCTCAATGCATCGCGAGGTTTTATGAAAGCGTCACGTTTTTGCTCCCTGGAGTGGATATGGTGGCTGCTGGTCCCGTCCCGGCTGGAGTGGAGCGGGGACGAGGGGCGGCCGAGACGTCGTCGGTGGAAATACGTGGAAATATCACGGAAATAAAATAAAAAGAGGCAGGATGCTCACGCCGGAGCTTGTGACTGTAGAACCCAGGCGGGTCGCCAAGATAAATAGATATCGAGTAGCATGCTACAAGATTAAAATTTCGATCTTCATTTTTTTCCCATAAAGTAAATGGGGGAAAAATGCTGTCTTTCAATTTTCTAAAATAGGCTGCTTTTTCCCCTTGTTTTTCCGAGGTGGCGTTGGATATGTACCTACTGTTGGATTCGTTAAAATGCAACGTTGTATATTTGCGTGGAGGAAAATAGCTGGTACACTGGAAAAACAAAGGTGCTATCTAATGCCTTTTAAGAGGCGCGTTAGTGGAACAGTGCCTTTACAGAGGCGCTACTGTCCTCTACAGGTGCTATTTTCGGCTGTTTTAGTGCATCTCCAAAGGCGCTATTGCAGAAGTGTCTTTGGAAGGCATTATCTCGTACCATTGTTTTTTCCAGTGTATTACTTCGCATGGTACTCAAAATCTTTCATCAACTACTGTTACTTATTTTAATTCAATTTCACGAGTGGCTTTGTAATTAGTTCGTACAATTATTGGCCTCGCTACACGGACTAGCCATACTTTCTTTACGGCTCCTGCAATACATAAAGAGGAAGGCGCTGGAGGGAAGGAGGGCGACATTTGGCACCTGTTTATGTGAGGGCGGGTGCTTTGTGCAAAATGTGGAGGGAGGCGGGGCGCGGATGTAATATACCTTTTAGTGCCTTATTGGGAGAAAGGCGGGACTTGCGGGGTGAGGAGGGGAGGAGGAGGAGGGGTTGGCTTTATATGTGTAGCAGTGAAGGAGGAGACAGGCGGACGGGTGGGGGGGGGGGGTAAAGCAACCAGCAGACGGCATAGCTGTAATATATGCCTACGTTTTGTATGAGCGTGTGTGTGGAGAGAAGAAGGATGGGGGCAGTGGGGCGGACATGGAGGGCAGCATGGAGAGGCTGTGTGGACCACAGAAAAGGGACTGGAGAGGGGGAGGGGGTGGGGGTAGAGAGAGGACCACTGTGGTATCTCGTTTGCGAGTCGACAACGTCACAATACAATCTGCCCTCTCCTCATCCCCGTCCTCTCCTAGGCCAGGCCTGTCATTTTGCAGTCGTCAGGCGCTGAGCACGGTAGCAGCATTTCGCTCTGCTCCATGACATCACACAGCACCCTCTCACTCTCACTCACACACACTCACTCACTCACGCTCTCAGACCCACTGTTGGAACGTGAACCCGCACATTCTCGTTAAATAGGAAAAACAGCAAATCACGACCGAGGTCGATGATAGGGTATGGTTGAGGGGGTGAGAGTTGGAACGGACCGGACAGGCGATCACGGAGAAAGGCGAGGCCGAGGGTCGAGTCGAGGCCCGGCCGGGCCGGGGCGGTAAAGGACAAGGCCTCCACCCGGGCGCCAATCGCCCGCTCGGCTCGGCTCGGCTCGGCTCGGCTCGGCTCGGCTCGGCTCGGCTCGGCTCGGCTCGGCTCGGCTCGGCTCCATCTGCTGACTCGGATCGCCAGCCTCAGGACCTGAGCTGCTGGTCCCGGCCGGGTCGCGCCCGCTGCTCGTGGGAGCGACAGCTGATTGCTGACTGGCTGACTGACCGACTCAGTGACGGGCTGAGCTCGGCTGAGCTCGGCTGAGCGGACTGACCTGACCGCGACGGCCCTCTTAGGACCACTTCGTAAAAATAAAGTCACGGGCTGTGTAGTGTTGAGATATTACTCAAACTTTCCTTCCCACAGCATTCAACGCGCGCATCAGTTTTCTGTGAGAAAAGTAAAGTATAAAAGAGAATTTCTGTGATCTCACAGGGTCGTAACCCTGGAGCTGGTGCCAGCCCCGTCCCGCGGCGGGCGCTTCGAACTCCGCACCCAGCTCCACGGCTCCGTGCCGGTCCCCGGCGGTCCCAGGGCTCTGTGGCGACGACAAGGATTATTACCCTCACCCCGCTCCTCCCCCCTCCTCCCTCCCACGCTATCCTCCTCTCTCCTGCGCTATCCGCCTCCCTCCCGCTCTCTCTCTCTCTCTCTCTCTCTCTCTCTCTCTCTCTCTCTCTCTCTCTCTCTCTCTCTCTCTCTCTCTCTCTCTCTCTCTCTCTCTCTCTCTCTCTCTCTCTCTCACGGGCCCGCAGCCTTGTCCTCGCTTGTCCTGCTGCTGGACTACCAGCACCAGCACCTAAAGAACGTCCGGAGAGCTTGGCCCTTTCTCACTTCCCCTCCCCCTGTTTCTCTCTCTCTCCCTCACTTATTAAGCGGACTCATTTTTAAACGCAGCAAGACGACGGAGCGCCAAATCCTCGCAAAATTTAAAGGGCGCTCGTGCACGCGTGCTCCCCGCTTCCACGCAGGATTAAAGAGTCCTGTTCTATTACTTAGGGTGGGTGGGTGGGTGGGTGGGTGGGGGGGGGGGAGGTGGAGGTGGAGAGAAGTGAGAGCCGTGAGCGGCCAGGACTTCAAAGAATATTTTGTGGTATTTAATAATACAAAGAGTGTCGCAGTGCAGCCGTGGTGCGCACGGCCCTTTTTGTGTGTTTCACACCCATTTCTGTAGTGCTGTGCTGTACTACGACGGTGATGGCTGGTGGTTGGGGACGGCACAGCGCGAGGCGAGAAAGGAACATGTTGACAGAACATGCATCTACAAGAAGAGAGGCACAAGTTAACATGCCGAGTTTAAAGAAAAGTTAATGCCTGGGGTTCTTTTCAAGGGGCGGCCAACTCATGTATTTATGTGTACACTTGCCTTGTATTTCTTGTATTTCTTCTATATTTTCGGTATTTTTCTCGTATTTTTGTTGAGTATTTCTCTGTATTTCTGTGTATTGTAGAGTATTTCCTTGTATTTTTAGTGTATTTCTAGAAATACACAGGTATGTACACTTTTTTTTCGAGTTGGCCGCCCCTCAGTTCTTTTCGTGATACGAAGTGCGAGGATATTTTACTTCTCACATACGACGACGCGGACGTCTAGTTCATCTGTACGATTTGGAGGGATAGGGGTGGGGGGCGGGCTGCACGGAGGGGGGGGGGATGAACCCCCTCAGCACGCCACAAGCTGCACCCCCTTGTGCTCGTACCCTCCACGCCTCCACTCCTTACTTGTCATCATTCCCTTCAACGCTCCTTCCCATTTCTCCAGCTGCCTGCCGGAGTGGAGTGGGAACGCGTCCCCTCGCGCAGGTGAGGCGAGGTTCGCCGCGGGGACCCCCCCCCCCCCCCCCCCCCCCCCCGCCTCACCGCAGCCATGATGGATCCTCCTATTTCATCCCCCGCGACGGCTCCGGGCTCTGGGCTCCGGGCCCCGCCCCGTCCGGAGGAGCGGCTGCGGGGCGTTCGGGACATTTTCATTTCGCGTGCACATGCGGCGAGCTCCACACGAGCGGCGGGCGGAGCGATGCGGCGAGGGCGCTCTGCGCTCTGAAATCAGTTGCTCGAGCGCCTCCGCCCGCCCGCCCGCCTCCTCTCACCGTTTGGAAAATAAGGCTGTAGGGGAGAAACCCCCCCTAGGCGCAGGCCATAGGCCGCAGGGTCGCACCCCTTTCCTTTATACACCCCGGATCCCGAATGAATAACTGCGCAGCTAAGGATGCCACACTGTGAGTGTAAAGCTGAATTGCCCCTACAGGTGGGTGAATTTGAGTCGGTCAAGCCAAAAGCCAAGTACTGGACACCGTATACTTGTGGATTCAATTCATTAAGGTCCACTGTGAGAAATTCTTGTACCGGTACGGGAAAATTTTCCATGAGAGGTCTTGTACAATTGCGATTCATATTGTAAACTTTTTATAACTATGCGTATCAACTCAGAATCGATTGGTGAGCCAACAAAGTCGTAACGTGTAAATTCGTACATATACGAGATATGTTGTACATAGTGAATTACAAAATATATTGTACATCTACGGAAATATTTTTCACAGTGTCTTTATATACTGTGTGAAGGCATGTCTCATCCTTCAGGGTCAACCGAGGAATGCGGGGGTTCGGTTGATATGCAGCTTATTGAAACCGCAGCCAAAGGTGTAAGGTGTGCCGCAGTGTGGGAATCTCTGTCGGGCAATGCAGATAGCCAACCTGTTGTTGTGCACGTAAGATTTACAGCGCGGTCCTCCCCTGCGCCCGCGGCCCCGGTGTGAGGGCCGGGCGGGCCGGGCGGGCCGGGCGGGCCGGGCGGGCCGGGCGGGCAGGGCGGGCAGGGCGGGCAGGGCGGGCAGGGCGGGCAGGGCGGGCAGGGCGGGCAGGGCGGGCAGGGCGGGCAGGGCGGGCAGGGCGGGCAGGGCGGGCAGGGCGGGAAGGGCGGGCAGGGCGGGCAGGGCGGGCAGGGCGGGCAGGGCGGGCAGGGCGGGCAGGGCGGGCAGGGCGGGCAGGGCGGGCAGGGCGGGCAGGGCGGGCAGGGCGGGCAGGGTGCGTCGCGTGAGCGGTGCAGGGCTCAGGGGCCCGGCCACGCCCTCTGTCAGAGGTAAATTGGAGTGAGACCTAAAAGGAAAATATTGAGACGACTTTTTTTTTGTGCCCAATGGCAACGCAGGGTGACGGTGGGAGGGAGGGAGATGGAGAGATTAGCGCCGCTGTGGGCCAAGACAGGTGGCGCCCCGGGGACGCGCGGAGCGACAGGTCGGGCCTCGCGGCGCTCCGCCGGCAGCTGGAAATTCAACTTGCTGGTGAGTAATTTTTTTTCTTTAGGCAACGGAGTTGCCTTCTTAAATCGCTGGGAAACATAAGTCATTTGTTTTATATGGTCCGAGGGGGAAACGACTAAGGTAATCCGGCTGACAGACGATAGGTAATCCAGCAGGGTGTAATCCGGGGAAATTCGAAGTAGTCCGGTGTAATCCGGGGAAGTTTTAGAGTAATCCGGGGTAATCCGAGGAAAAAAACATCGTTATCCGGAGGACACTCCAGAGGTAATCCGGGGTAATCCGTAATCCGGCTGACACGAAAATTGGCAGTCGTTTCCCCCTCGATATGGTCCCTTATGGGAGTCCCAAGGGATTTTGTTAAAGTTTCATTGAAATTTGTGCTATAGTAGATTTCCCTTTCTTTTTTCACTGACATGAAGCTCATTGCAAGCCACTTACCACGTCTATATGTATTTCAAGTGTGATTGGACGAAGCGCGCTTAGGGGGCTCTGCATACGCAATCGCTGAAGAAATTATACACTTCTGGAGACACAGTTCACGGTATATAAAAAAACAACAACACTGGATTGATTCTTAAGCAGATTCCTTGGAAAGCGAGTCGTTAATTTGCTTGAAATTGAAGGCATATGATTGTGAGGTGCTTTACTCTCTCCCGCTTTGGACGTTGTTCTCCATTACTTCGCCAGCAGGTGCGGACTGAACTCGATGATATATACTGCGTCACTGCTGCGGTGGCGGCTGTCTGGCTCTTGGAGAGGGGGGGGGATGTCCGGGGGGAGGGGAGTCGTCTTGTATGTTTCAAACGCACGCCAGGTAGCGCGGGGCGGGGGCGGCGGGGCGGGGGCCCGCGGGGGCATGGCTACACGCTACGCTTCGCCAGCAGCCAGGCCGGGAGCGCCGCGCTCGGCCCGCACCCGGTCCCTTTGTGCAGACCGGCTCCGTTGCAGAAGCAACTCGGGGAGACATGATGACGGCCGGCGTGACGAGGGGTTCGGCCGCACGTGACACTATCACACAGCGATACGAGCAGTCCTGGTGGTGCGCTGGATGGAAACGTCACGTGCGTGAATATCCTTCCTGCACCACCAAATTATTCTCTATGGAAAATTTACGCATTCTCATAATGTTCAAGTGCACGAGTGGAAATCCGATCCGGTCCTCCCTCGCACCCACCAGCAATGCACAGCACTTACAATCCTCGTCACACTCTTGGGTTTTTAGGTGCGCATACGATGCCGAAAGCGACGTTCGACTTTTTGCCATCGAGACTTTGGCTGCGAATGTGAGGGTGGTGAGCAGACCAACGCCGAAACTCATGATTCGATAAGATCTGCGGCCCGGCGGCGGCAGCGGCGGCCAGCCCCGAGTCATCCATCCTCCCTCTCACTCACACACTCATCCATCATGTTTCCTTTCCGCTCAGCAACCAGATTCCTTATGATGGAGAAGTAGTGATACCTTCCGCACGATGGACAGTGACTGAACAGTGAGCCGGCGACCCCAGCGAGCGTGTATGTGGAGGGGCGCGTTGGCGCCTCGTGTGTAGGGAAGAAACACAGAGAGAGAGGGAGATAGGGAGAGTGGATGTCTGGAGGGAGAGAGGGAAGGAGGCGGAGCTCATCGGCCTCTCCTGGGCCCCGGGCCCGCCCCGGGGCGGAGCCGGCCCAGGGAGGGCGTAGTGAGGGCTCACCCGAGATCTGCGTGAAATAAGAAGGAACGAGATCTAATTTCCTGGCTTTGACATGTTGGGGTCGGCCCCGGGACGGGTGGCAATAGGCTGCTGGGCTCGCCAGCCCCGCCCCGTCGCCTGCCGCGCTGAGTACCCGGCGAGGGGTGGACGACTGGGCGGCTCCTGTGTACAGGCCAAAATGTACTCCAGGTGTTCTCCGATTGTACTCCGACTGTACTCCGTGTACTCCGACTGTTTTTGTCGCAAGTTCTCCGCGTACTCCGACTGTACTCCGGGTGTACTCCGGGTGTACTCCAGGTGTACTCTGCGCGCTCCGACCGGCAATACTCAGTGTTCTCCGACTGTACTCCGTGTACTCCGTACTCCTGTGTACACGAAAAATTCAAGTCGCCCACCCCTCGGTACCCGGCCAACGCGCCGCCTAGACTCGGTGCGGTGCTGGGTCCTACTGCACTGGTAAAACAAATGTGCAATAGTGCTCACTTAAAGTGTGCTTCCTGGCACTTTGCGTATTTCATGGTGTTTAAACATATTGCACACTACGTGGTGTGCAAAGTTTAGACGTTTGGCGAGTGTGCAAAGTTTGCACACTTGGTTGTGGAAAATTCTTAATCATAGTATAGCAAAAGGTATACCAAGTGTCGAAATGTTGCACACTACGTGGTGTGCAAAGTTTAGACGTTTGACAAGTGTGCAAAGTTTGCACACTTCGTGATGTTTAGTTTTGCTCGACACCAGGAAGTGTGCAAAGTTTGCACATTTGAAAAGCACGCCAGTTGGTGTGCAATATTCTACATTTGTTTTACCAGTGTGGTTCGTCGGATGGAGAGGGGGCTGTGAGGCGAGACGTGTGCCGTATAAATATTGTGGTGGCGCTTTACAAAGTAACTGGTAGCTGCGACTATCTGCGGGGCGGGGCGTGGGCCGCTGTAGGGTGTAAGTACTAGGGCTGCTCCACAAAGTAATTGGCCTCGTAATAGGCGCCGGGGTGGGCGGGGCGGGGCGGGGCGGGGCGCTGGGCGGAGCCGGTCACGCTCCGGAGGACGATAAAGCCCTGCCGGCAGTCCAGGTGCCCTTGTGAGTGAGTGTGTGCGTGTGTGTGAGAGAGAGAGAGAGAGAGAGAGAGAGAGAGAGAGAGAGAGAGAGAGAGAGAGAGAGAGAGAGAGAGAGAGAGAGAGAGAGAGAGAGCCGCGCCGCGCCGCGCCCCGTCACGCTCCACCCGGCCCGGCTGTGCGCAGTGCGCCGTGCAGCTATGCAGTCCCGGCCGACGAGCATGCCGTGCGGGACTGCCTACCCGACAGGCACCCTCAGTGAGATGATGTTGTGATGCGAACATGAAACAGAGCTTTTTTTTCCCCTTCCATATCCTGCCTTACACCACCGCACCGAATGGGAAAATGCACGCTGCATTTTTGTTTTCAGCTGGCCGGTAGGTAGCCTCACAAAAAGAAAAAAGGAAAAGAAATACGTGGCCCGCTCAGAGAGAGAAAGGAGGATGATCGTGCAAGGTGCGCGCCGTGCGGTTCTGAAAACAAGCGGCCGCTGATTGGCCCGTGAGTGGTGCCAGTAGTGCACTCGGCGCACCGCCCGACCCTCACGCTCAGCCCTGCCGAGGTCCACTCCACGCCCCGCGGTGGCGCCGCCGCGCCAAGCTCCGAGTGAGCAGTGCAAACGAACTTTACTGGCCGTGCAGGCGAGGCGTTGCGGGGTTGGAGTGGGACGGTGAGGTGGCAGGCTCTCACCGACAGCAACCGCACGGCCATCTCGTTCTAGCATGTCCGAGGGGGAAACAACTCTGAAATTTTTGTTCATCTCGTAAATTCAGAAAATTTAAGTACAACCCAGAATAAAATCAGAAAATTGAGAGAAATTTCGAAAAATCACAAAAATTCACGAAAATTCACTTTTATTTACACAAATTTTGAGCAAATATTCATATAAATTCAAAAAAAGTTCACAAAAATTTTCGATTATTTACAAAAATTTAGAAAATTTGTACACGGAAATTCCGAGTTGTTTCCCTCCTCGAGCCTGTCCCATCCCCATCTACTTTCACTTGTCCGCCCTCGCCACCCGCTCTGCTCCACTCGTGCCTCCTGTTTCGCGCTCAGCATCAGCAAACGGGCGAGCCTGGTCTTGGTCCGGTGCACCGGCGCTGACGAGACGTCGCTCTGGCGCGGCCTGCCTCGTCCAGGCGCGCGGTTGTGCTGCCCCCTCCCCCCCCCCCCCCGTCGCGTACGGCGTGTCGCCGTCCTCAGTGCAATGTGAAGTGAGGGTCACTCCGGGCAGAGCCCCTGAGGGTCCTCTCGGACCCCACGCCCCGCCCCGCCCCGCCCCGCTCCACCGAGTCTCCCACGGGACGGGAGGTATGCGCCGTGCGCAGCTCGCGCGCGCCCCGTGACCCGTGCACACATCATCTACCCCCTCACCCTGCCAGCCCGGTCTCTATCCTCTCTCTCTCTCCTTCTCTCTCTCTCTCTCTCTCTCTCTCTCTCTCTCTCTCTCTCTCTCTCTCTCTCTCTCTCTCTCTCTCTCTCTCTCTCTCTGTAACAGCCAAACTGCAGAAGTCTGAAAATGCATGTATAAGATTCGTAACTGGTGCGAGCAGGTTTGAGCACATTACACCCTCATATGTTAGTCTGGAAATTCAAAAGTTTTCGGACAGGAGAACTCTGGGGGGCAACCACTCAAGAAATCATGTGTCCCTAGCCGGTGAAATCCCAGAGAAATCCCATTGAAATCTCGCGAAATCACCGAAATCATTGGAAATCATCTAAACGAAATTCACCGAAATCTCTCGAAATCCCGTGAAATCTTGAAGGCATCTTGAGAAATCCGTTAAAATCTGGTTGAAATCTCGTGGAATCACACGCAATGTGAAGAAATCCTACAAAATCAGAGAAATCAGGTAAAATCAGAGAAGGAGGAATCTCGAGAAATCTCGGGAAATCTGGAGAAATCTTATAAATCGTGAAATCATGTGTCCCTCCGGATAGGGAGTGGTTGCCCCCTCGGGAGAACTGTTGCAATAGCTTCATTAGCATGGAAAGTTTTAAAATATGATCAACCAGTATACCTTCGGGAAATGTTTAAATATTCGGCTCGGCACTGCCATAATCTAGTCATCCCGGTTCATAGAACCGAAAAATATTCTAATTCTTTCTGCGTCACCACTTGTCGTTTGTTTAATGAGTACTCCATCTATGAGTATCTGCAACTTAGTTCTGATCGTCAACTTAAACAAAACTTAAAGCAAAGTCTTAAATCCGTGTATTCTTGAGGAACTTTAAGTCTTTTTCCATTTTTAATTTGTTTTGTACTACCATTTTGATATTCTCTGTCAGATTATTCTTATAAAGATTACTATTATTTTTTGTACTATTTTGAGAGCGGTGTGATACTCTCGTGGGACTTCCCAGTCCTTTTGTATTTCACCTAAAGCATAATAAAATCAATCAATCTCTCTCTCTCTCTCTCTCTCTCTCTCTCTCTCTCTCTCTCTCTCTCTCTCTCTCTCTCTCTCTCTCTCTCTCTCTCTCTCTCTCTCTCATCGCAGTCTCCAGCAGCACGTGACGAGACGTGGACAGAATCCTTCGTGAGCACACCGCTCGGTGCTGGCGACATTTTTGAGCGCCGGGACTTGCGGGCGCGGGCGCAGGCAGCATGAGGCCCTCCGTGCTCCCTGCTCGCGGTTATCGATTCACTTCTGCCTTTCGCTGTTCGAAGAGTGAGCCAAAACGTGAAAATCTGCAACATATTGTATCTATTTCGAAAAAAAAATGAAATACTGTGAAAAATTGTCACTAAAGAGTTAACTTTATAGCTATATTATGAAAAAAAAAACACGAAGTAAACACTGAGCTCCTGTTTGGGTGTCTCGACGATTCCCAAGAGTAACATTGCGGAGGGACGCTGTTTGCCTTATCCAGATGAAGAGAAGGTCTTCGCCACCGCCTGTGAAGGAAGACGATTAGACTGCAAATGGCTTTCCCTCCCGATACCACAACTCACTGCAGCCGACGTGACGGAACGGTTCTCTTTTGCTATCAGTGTTTGCTCAGAGCAACGCTAAGTGTTGAAAGGACCCTTAGCGAAATTTTCAAAAATCATCTATTGTTATTTCGAAGAGACAAGCACACGGACTCGTTCACCAAAAAACATGTAAGTGGTGGCAAGCTTTTTTTTTTTCTCCCGTCTGATTTGTTAACGCGATCCCCTGGCTTGTCAAGGCTGCAGAATCTAGCAGCAGCCTCCCGAGCCGAGCCGGGCCGAGCCGAGCCGAGCCGAGCCGCTGTTTACTCTCAGCGCGGGGCACTCTGCCTTTCCCTCCCCAAGGAGCGATGCGAGACTTTCTCAACTGAAAACTCAAATTTTTTCTCTTTTTCTCCCCTCCTGTTTTCTTCGAGATAAGCCGCGTATGTTTGCTGGCGTTTGTTCAGGGAGGCGAGAGAACCACCGCGGTGCTCGGTCGCTCGGTGTTGTGCATGAGTCACACTGCTCGCGCACCTACAGAAATTAATTTCTTTTATGGCCACGCGTATGGAAGTTTTTTCACACATTTTGCGACTCATTTGAGGTTTTGTTATGATGTACGTAGGCCTTAAAACTTGCTTTACGTGAAGCAGGATTCACAGAATGTCGATGCAATGATCAATTAGCAAGTAAGTATTTGACAAAGACGGGAGTGACCGGGTCCAATCGGGGCCTGGTCCTCAAGTCTGCAAAAATGATTAAGCTTCTTTGTTTTTTGTCGGCTTATTCCTAATTGTTGGGACAATTAAGCGCCCATGATACCACCCCAATAACACTAACACTATTAATAAAAAAAAATTGTGAGTGTGGGCGCGCGCGCGTGGCGTCAAAATCAAGTATACTGGAGTACTGGCGTCGTGAACAAACCGCAGTTCCATAGAACAGCTAAACTACTGTATGCTGCGACGGCCCGGGCGGCGGGCGGCGGGCGGGCAGGGGCTCGAAGCTCAGCAAACTTTCCAGCCCGTAGTTCTTCGGCGCGTTCTTCAATTTCGAGACTGCGGCTGCGGCGGAGCGGCAATGTACCGACCGCAGCGGATGCGGGCGCCCCCCCCTCCCCTTCTCCCCTGTGAACACAGGCAGCAGGAGTCCACAGCCGGTGCGCACAATAATTCGATGCGAGTCCACAAGGGACTAGGCGGGCGGGCGGGTGTGGCGGGGCGGGGTGGGCCCGCGATCACCTCCCCTCCCTGTCACCGCGCCCCGCCCCGCCCCGCCCCGCCCCACCACACCCCGCCACGCCCCGCCCCTCCCCGCCCCGCCCCGCCTTTGCCACGCCACACCCCGCCACACCACGCTGAGTCTGAGAATCACGCCATTTCACGCCCGTCCGGCTCCCTTAACGATATCTATATCCAGCACCGCCCCCCGCTGTGCTCTCCTCAGAGCCTCTCCTCTCGACTCCCTTCTCTCTCCTTGCCTTGCCTTTCTTCTCCTATCCTTTCTCTGTCTATCTCTCTCCGTGACTCTCCACGGCCTTCCTCCGGCCGCTTGCTGCAGTGCCGGTGGCCGGTGCACTACAATGCCGCTGGTACACGCTCACATGTGAGTGCTCCGCCCTTGCGCTCAGCCAGTTATCGTAGGGACGCAGTGCTCGTGGGGGTAACCCCTCCCCCCCCCTCCTCTACCTACACGGAAAAAAAAAGTTAAGCTGTGTTAACTAAATGTTAGCTGTCATAGCTAATATGTTTGCTGATATCGTGACAAGCAAGTTTTTTAGCTACCACAGCGATATGTTTGCTGCCATAGCGACACGGCAGCTATGAGAGCTAATGCGTCATCTGCAGGAGAAAACGCAATGTTTGATTCAGTGAATGGGATGTTCTCTACCCTAACTATGCCTTTGCTAAATCCAGCTAAGCGTTAGTTGTAGTAGCTAATTTTTGCCTACCAGAGACAACTTTTAGCTATGGTAGCTTATAAGTTGCTTGTCACGATATCAGCTAACATATTAGCTACGGCAACTTATGTATTTTTTTCCGTGTAGCCCCACAGGGTAGTGTTTTCGATCGGGCGGGTTAGCCTCTCTTCGCTTGCCCGACGCCGGCTGTTGTCCATACCCGACCCGACCCGACCCGACGGACTGCTAGTCGGGTACGTCGGGTGAGCCGGACAGTCTCCGAATCACCGGCCCTCCGCCG
Source organism: Frankliniella fusca (assembly GCA_029379305.1). Classification (NCBI taxonomy): domain Eukaryota; kingdom Metazoa; phylum Arthropoda; class Insecta; order Thysanoptera; family Thripidae; genus Frankliniella; species Frankliniella fusca. Next base: position 703,777 of record JAHWGI010001430.1, on the reverse strand, counting down.
CGCTTCCGCACGCTCTTCGGATGCAGAGCCCCGCTCGGCTGGGCGAGAGGTGAGGTTGCGGGGACAGGTGACGCCTAGTGCTACTTGGCGTGGTCGGCAAGTCAGAGTCGTGGTCATCGAGTGAGACGTGTGCGAGAGAGATAGCTGTTGACTGCATCATGCTGTCTCACTCTTACGCTCTGAGCGTCGGGCAAGCGAAGAGAGGCTTACCCGCCCGATCGAAAACACTACCACAGGGCTTCCCTAACGCGTCGGAAACAGCCTCTCTGTTCAAACAGCAAACGTTTTCGCGGTCGGCCGCGACTGTGTACTATAGAGCACAGCAGTATGCAGGAAGCGTCTGCAGGGTTGGGCGGGGCAGCCAGCCCATCTGCTTAGCGGTAGCTCTCAGGGGTTAAACTTTCGGCCCACAAACTACTTACTTATCCGGGCAGGAGTGGGAGAGAGAGAGACCATAGCGCGCCATAGCGTCCCAGTACCACCTCCTCCCGGGCGGGCCGGGCAGGGCCGGGCAGGGCTCTCTTGCCGGGCTTTAGACGAGGGGAGTGGGGGTCGGCAATCTTGATGCTGGAAGAAATATTCCCCCATCTGCCTGGTGCCTGCCTCCTGGACCAGACTAGACCCGAGTAGCCCTTGGTGAGCCCCGCGCGCAGCCCGTGGCGGCGAGAGGACACTATCTAATCTAGAAACTTGTCGCACCGAGTATGCGCGGCTAGACGAGCGTGCGCTCCGGTGCGCTCGCACTCCCGTGCCTCAAATCATAGTGGTTGACAACGCTCCCCGCGTAACGTGTTGGGTGGCAGTTCGATCCGAAACTCTCGCACTCATTCCCGCCCTGCTTGGGGCGCCACGCCGCACCGCGCTCCTCGCCCGCATGAGAAGGGACGAGGGGAAAACAACTCTGAAATGTATGTACACCTGGTAATTCACAAAAATTCTGAAAAGTGCAGACAAATTCAGCAAAATGAAAATAACTGAAAAACTTTATGAAAATTCTTTTAAAAAATCCGGAAAATTCATAAAAATTTAAGCAAAACTTGCGAAAAAAAAAAATGCCACAAAAATTCAGGCAAATTAACCAAATCTGTACACAAAAATTCAGAGCTGTTTTCCCCCTATCGGGTAAGGAGCGGTGAGGGCCGGCGCGCGTCCGGTCCGGTCCGGCCGCCCAGTCGGTAATCAACACCCGGGCCACCCCGTCTCCTTGAGCCCCCCCCCCCCCCCCGCCGCCTCCCCGCCACTCCTGATCCTTATCCCTTAGCGCCAGGAGGAGAGCATGGCCCGACACGGCCCAGCCCAGCCCAGCCCGGCCTGCCTACACCGCCCCACGCCCTCACGGACCGGAAACCTCTCTGCAAACAGACCGAGATGATCGAATTCCCTCCAGATTCATTGAAAAGCTATCCAAACTGAGGTGGGGGCGTTGGGCGGGGGCCGCGCGGCCCTGCGAGGAGGGGCAGCGGGGAGGGGAGGGTCCTCTCACTGGCAGCAGCAGGGCGCGCCTGGCCGCGGAGACGGATCAGTTGTGCGCGCGGCGCGCACATCCCCGCGCGGCCAGAGTGGCGTGCCGCGGCGCCATCAGTCATCGCGGAGGGGTAGGTGGCGTGAGGTAGAGAGGGGTCACCCCCCGGGGCCCGGGGCGCCGGCCGAGGCCAGGGCCGTGTCGTCTATCACGCCTTTACTCTTGTTTCAGGTCGGCCCGCGCGACTCCCATCACGGCGGGGTTTGAAGCAAGCGCCTCTGTCGCAGCACGCACTGGAGCTGCAAGGCTGCACGAGCCATGCCACGTAGTAAACTTGCCAACTCTATGATGCAAGCCGCGCAGACGTACAAAACTCAGCCTCAGCCTACCCCTGCTGTCGACGTCGCCCCAAAACCGTGAGCGAAGAATCTTCTCTTGTTGCCTGCGAGTAGGTTGACGCTATTGAGACTCAGGTGTGAGGAGTGGAGGTGGAAGGGTCTTGGGGTGGGCACATGGCATGCTACTCGACGAGGTAGATCGCGACGGTTCCGTCGGCGCGCACGGCTCGACGCCGCACCTCGACCCCACGGCCCCACGGCCTCCCTTTCCCTTTTCCTTTCCTGCTTCCCTCACCACTCTAGCGTCGAGTGTCCGTGTCCGTGTCCGGCCCGGGCCGCCAGCGCGCCGAGACCAGCCGCGGAGCGGACACTGACAGACGACGTGTGAGCCGAGAGCCCTGAGCAGCGCTGCACCGCGTGGGCATCGATGCCTACACGGCGTCCGATAGAACAGCCAGTGCGGGAGTGAGATGCCCCCTGGGCCCGAGCCTGAGGACATACAGGCTTGAGGCCTGCCTGCCCAGCGGGCACTGCGGCGCCGGCGCTGCGCAGTAATCAGCCCCCCCCCCCCCCCCCCCCCCCCCGGTAGCCGCCCCCGCCCCATGCACGTCTCCGGGCCGCAGACAACAGCGGCAATGGCGTAGGCGCCTGCTCTGCTATCTGAGTGGAAAATTGCAAACACGTTTCGTCGAACGGCTGATAGTACGGGCAAGATCTCATCCGGGCCGCCCGCCCGCGCCGCCCCGCCAGCCGCTCCAGGAGCCCCGGCCGGGCCCCGGGGCCCCGCTCCCCGCGCCTTCACTTCTTTCCTGGAGGCTCTTTACTTTTATGCGGTTGGAATCGGTTCTCCCGCCGCCCGTCCCGGCCCGGCGCGCCCTGCCACTGCCACGCTCCGCACGCTCCGCCCGCCAGCGGACTCCCTGGGACCGCCGCGCGCCGCCGGGCCTAGAAATCTCGTTGAACGGTCATCGCCACCCCAACCTCTTCCCTTCCCTCGCGCCTCCCCCCAGCCCCAAACACGTTATTGGTCGTTGTCGGAATGGTTTCATTCTGAATGCATCACGAGCGCGCGTGCGCGCGTGCGGCATTGCAGCCGGTAGTAGTGGGAGCGGGACACGAGAGCGTGCACGGCCCGCACCGCTCGTACGTTTTTAAGCGTAATAGAAAAATATGGAGAAAAGCGAAAATTCGGAATTGGATATAAGTGGCGGATACAAATGTGTGTGTGTGTGTGTGTGCGTGTGTGTGTGTGTACGAGTGTGTGTATGTGTCTTTTTCTTTCACCCTCTATGGTACTGTAGCGAGGGCAAACACGACCGCGCCGCGCAGCGTGCAGCTCCAGTCCCTCGTCAGCCCCCTCCCCTCTCCCCCCTCCCCCCCCTCCCCCACGCCCCCTCGTCAGCCCCCTCACGCCCTCTTCGCGAGTTAGCGCTCCCTGCTCCTTTATGCCCGTCGTTTGTTTGCTTATCTAGATACCCGCTGGTGCACATCTTTTTCTCTCTCATTCTCTCGCTCTCCTCTGTTTTTCGCAACGACACGTTGATGACCGGGGTATCTCTCCGGGCGTACCACGACCCTCCACCCGTCTCTCTCTCTCTCTCTCTCTCTCTCTCTCTCTCTCTCTCTCTCTCTCTCTCTCTCTCTTTCTCTCTCTCACTCTCTCTCTCTCTCATCCCCGTCCCGTTCCCCGCCCCGATGCTCGGCTGCCGGTTCGACTCCTCTGCACGTTCACCTTATACATCAGCAGGACCTTTACGGCATAAGCCTGCAGCGTCATAAGACGCGAGTCATAAACTCCGAGCGCGGGCGCCGGGCGGCGCGGATTGAGTTGTTTTAAGTTAACGCTCCTCGCCCCAGGTAAACGAGCGTAAACCTTGCTTGTAAATATAGACATTTAGTTATATACAAGTAGTTAATGATTAAGCGATTTTTTCCTCGCGTCGTGCTCCGTGACTTGGGATGCGTGCGATATCAACATTTTTAAATCGCGGTACGATGTCGACTCAGTAATTTGCGAAAGACATTGCTACGTCTAACTGATTCGGAACCATTTCGACGAACAATTAATATGTCTGACAATAGCGATATTGCGTAGTCGATCGTAGCATCCATCAACCTCGATTCTTCGATATTGTAATTGATATCGGAGTGTCATCTAAAAATATAGTGTAATCGCAGAGCCCTGCTACCCGGCTGCCCGTGACTCCCGCCCCCTGCTGCTCCCCCGCGTCACAAGCTAATGTCGGGAGAAAGGTGATCCCAGCGGACGCGCCTCGTACATGCGGATAACCAGCCGTGCAGCCGCCCGCGAAGAAAGGAACGGAACGGCTGCTGAATGCGCAGGGAGGTAGGAGGGGGACAAATCGACACTCCCAGTTAAAAGCGATGGTCCTCCATCTCAGGTTCCCATCGCCTCGTCTCGTCCCGGGGTGGGTCCGATCTGAGAGTCTCGCCCCTCTACCCCCACTCACCCCCTCACTCCCGGTGCTGCCTCAGACGTCCTTAGACGTCGCCTGCGGGGGAGGAGAGGGGGGGAAATGGAGCCCTGCCAATTGCCTTTCTATCCACGCCTGAGGCTAGGAGCCCGCCCCCTCTGCACCCCGCACCACTAGCGCCTCCCGCCCTCGCCTCTCCCAACTCCAACTCAACCTTAACCTCGGTCTCACAGCCCATGCCCATATAGTTAGGGAGCGGCTCGGCTCCTTCCAACTTCCACCCATCCCAGTGCTTCTAATAGCGGCAATTTTCATCATTGTCGTTATTTGTGCCGACATTAGCATTTTTCAGCCCCCTCTGACTTGGTCCTTCCGCGCCTCCGCCGACCGCCCCTCTCTCAGCCTCCTTTTCTAGCCGATAGGCACTTCCGGTTACTCTCGCAATAAGTGTCTCCTTCGGGGGCAGTTTTATCTCGCACCCAATTATCTTTCATCCAGGGCGCAACAATATATATTTTGCATTCTAGTTGAGAGTTTTAATAAGTTTCTGTGCGATAGATGTGAACTAGGCGCAAAAGCCTCAGACGACGTTGTAGCAAATACATCTTGGGTAGGAGTCGCACTGGCTCGCAGTCGAGTTCAGCCTCGGTTCGTCAAGCGGAAGACGCCACTGCAAATGCAAGAGTGAGATGTCTCATCTAAAAAGAGCGAGATTTTTTCTCTTGTCCCATTTAAGTGAGAGTTTAGGAACCTCGCTCTAATTGAGAAAGAATCTATAACATCACTCAAATTGAGTGAGACAAAGTATATAAATCCTCACTCAAAAACGGCGAGGTTTCCCAATCCTCGCTCAAATTGAGCGAGAATTTTGAGAGTATTGCTCTAATCGAGCGAGAAAATCAAACCTCGCTCTAAAAGAGTGTGATAAAATTTCTCGCTCTCCTGAGGGCGAGAATCCTCGCTCTGGTATTTACAGTGTTCTTATCCCCAAACTGATATTTTAAGTTTGGAAGTCAAGTTAATCCGTAGCGAAAATGTATAATAGAGGAAAAAAACTGTTTACCTCTTGATGTCATAGTTTTTTGAGATATGATCGGATGAAAGTTGCGTTAAGTCGACTTCCCCCCTACGTTCCTTAGTTCTAATGGATGTAGGAGTGTCTCCAAACTGCAAATACAAGAGTGAGATATCTCATCTAAAAAGAGCGAGATTTTTCCTCTTGCCCCGTTTAAGTGAGAGTTCGAGAACCTCGCTCTTATTGAGGAAGAATCCATGACATCACTCAAATTAAGCGAGATAACGATAGAAATCCTCACTCAAAAAGGGCGAGGTTTCTCAACCCTCACTCAACTAGGGCGAGATTTTTGAGACTACTTCTCTAATCGATCTAGAAAACCAAACCCCGCTCTCAAAGAGCGAGAGAAAATTTCTCGCTCTCCGGAGGGCGAGAATCCTCGCTGTGGTATTTACAGTCACTGTGAAAAATCTGTTCGTAGATTTACGATTTATTTTGTAAATTACGACTTACGAAAAGTATTGTAAATTTACGACAGCCCATTCTTGCTTGTAATTGAATTTCAAGTCGATAGGTACTGCTTGTAATTTTACGATAAGTGATCGTAATTTTACAACTCCTCTTCATGGAAAATTTTCCCGTAAACCTACGACAATTTTTCACAGTGAGTGCAGCCTCCAGAGATAGCGTTGAAATTAGCAGATAAAAAACTTTTCTTTAAAACGTTTGCGAAAAATTTCATTGCGAAAATTAAACAGGGCCCGTCAACTTGAAAATTCTTGTTACGTAATCCCTGCCCTAGAGAGAATAAAGAAAGAGGTAGAAATTCGTCTGGATAGACACAATGGCCTTTTGTGACGGCCTTGTTTGGCTTTAGTGGGGAGTCCCGTTCACCAGTGACTCCTGCTGCCATCCGGGCTCGGCACGTCAGACCAACCCGACCGGGCTTCGGAAAACCGGAGTGAGGGCAGGGACGCGGTGCTTTTACTGCAAAGTGAAGGAGACTACGGAGGAAGAAGGGCCCCGCCTTCCCCTCTATTCTCCCCGCCCCGCCCCACTTCGCCTCACAACCCCAACCCTTGGCCGCACCCGCCTGGTCAGATCTCTCTCTCTCTCTCTCTCTCTCTCTCTCTCTCTCTCTCTCTCTCTCTCTCTGTCTCTGTCTCTCTATCTCTCTCTCTCTGTCTCTGTCTCTTTCTCTTTCTCTCTCTCTCTCTCTCTCTCTCTCTCTCTCTCTCTCTCTCTCTTGCTCTCCGTCCGCTAACTTCCGTGCAAAGAGAGGAGCACCCCAGGTCCTGCCACCGCCCTCCGCCCGCCCCGCCCCGCCCCGTGTGAGAGGGGCGCGCTGAAGGACAGGGTGCTGTTGAGAGGGCAGCGGCAGATCCGTTCCCGCGCCCCACCCCGCCCCACCCCGCCCCACCCCGCCCCACCCCGCCCCACCCCGCCCCACCCCGCCCCACCCCGCCCTGCCTCGCCTCGCACCGCCCCACACCCCGCCAACCATATACACACTCACTAACGCCACCCAAAACAAGCCGGGCCGTAGGGGGCGGCGCGGTCCTCTCGTCGAGGGCCCGGCGGGCAGCCGGGACGTACCTCTGCCACCCTCACCCCCCCCCCCCCCCACCTTTCACCGCCCCCGGACGGACCTAGCCGTTGCTGAGGTGTAGGCCTGCACCTCTACCGCCGCCCCCCTTTCCCCGGCACTAGGCACTTGGCCTCGAGGACCCTTATCGGGGGCCATTGGGGGGGCAGCTCCCGAGAGGAAGGGGAAAAAAATGTGTGTGTGCGTGTGGGTGAGAGTGTGGGTGTGTGTGTGTGCATGTGGGTGAGAGTGTGGGTGTGTCGTCCAGTCCTCGGTGCCGACCACTCGCGGGGCGTTCCCAGGATACTCGCGAGCCCCTCCTACAGCTCGCTCACACTCACACACACTCGCATCATCATCCTGGCCTCAGTACGGGAAGCCGGTGCGCATTCAGGAAGCGTTAGGGAGAAGGTCCCGCGCCTTGCCCCGCCCCGCCCCGCTCCCATCATGCACCGGGCCCAGGATGTCCTCCGGGGGAGATAGGTTGAGATAGGTGGCCGGCGGGCCGGGGGGGCACCTCTCCTCACGGCAGCCGTCTCATTCCGCAGAACGCTTTCGTGCGTCTGTCGAGTCTGTCCTTGTCTCACCTGTGTTGGGGATGGCAGGGCCCCATGAGTGCGACAAGGACGGAGACGCGAGAGCGATCTTCGGAATCAGACGGCGGGGCGTCAATCACGGAGTACGCGCGGGGTCCCGCCGCCCCTGCCGCCGGCTGCTCGGGTCATATCACAAAGGGCGCCCCATCGAGGGGAGGGGCGGGGTCTGGGGGCGCACTGCTCTGCTCCGCCCCGCCCCGCCCCGCCCCGCCCCGCCCCGCCCCGCCCCGCCCCGCCCCGCCCTCGCCCGGGGCGGCTATAGGAGGCTCTCAGTGGGTCCCGTCATGGGGTGTCTGCGAATCACGTAATTCCTCACGGTTCTGCATATCCATTGGCCCTCACCTCTGCGCTGGCGGCCCCGGCCCCGGCCCGCCCTGTGGCGTGGCCGCTGAGAGCTGTGGGGAGCGGAGCGGAGGGGCGTTACGGCTGCGGGAGGTGAGAGCGGCAGCCGGCGGCAGCGCAGCACAGCGCCTTTTTAGCGGATCAAGAGTAGGCCCCGGGGCCGGGTGGGGCGTGGCGTGGCGTGGGGCGGGGCGGGGCGGGGCGGGGCGGGGCGGGGCGGGGCGGGGCGGGGCGGGGCGGGGCGGGGCGGGGCGGGGCGGGGCGGGGCGGGGCGGGGCGGGGCGGGGCGGGGCGGGGCGGGGCGGGGCGGGGCGGGGCGGGGGCGCCACTCTCCAGAGGCCTGCCACGCCACGATGCTCTGTTTGCGGAGGGACGAGGGGAGAAAGCAGAAATCAGGCGACAGACTTAATGTCTTTTGTGCGCCGACGACGCGGGGCGGGGCGGACCACGGCGGCCCAGGCCCAGGCGCAGGCCAGCCGGCGACCGAAGCCATCGTGTCACCCTGTCTGCACCTCTCTCTTTCTCTCCTTCTCTCTCTCTCTCTTTCTCGTCCTCTTCTTCGCTGTGCAAAGGTACACTGTGGCCAAATCCATAACTCATGAGGGTGCTGGATGTCCCGCGCTCGCTGCCCGGCCGGGCCGCGCCTCAGACCAGCGGACAGCGGACAGGGCCGCTCCGCTGAAGTCGACCTGTCGGTGGACAGGCCAGCTGCAGGGAGCACGTGTATGTGAGCGGCAGTAAGCCCACAATCAGAGTCAATTTAATTTTTAAGTTGTCAAATGTTCGCTGAGCGAAATCTAGATTTATATCAGAATAAAAATCTAAATAGCTCAGCTTACATTTCAATGCAAGCTTGGCCTGCGGGCTGAGCCAAGCTTGATGAGATGGGAAATGGCCCGGCTAGCTTACCATCATGAAAGAAAAAAAAAATCTTACAAAATTCAAGTTTTGTAAATTGCAATCTGAAAGCTCAATTCTTCGGGAGACTTCAGATTCGGATCGAAACAATGTCTTTTGCCTCCCTACTGGTTTTGATTTGTTCGTTTTTTCTCTTCTCAGGAATGTAAGATAAAAAGTCACCAAAAAAAAGTTCACCAGCAATGTGAAAATCTTGACAAGTCTGGTGTCCACATCCTACGGGAGGCTCCCTGGGTGGGAACTGTCACCCGAGAGTATCGTGGCGTCGACGACTACAGCAGGGGAGAAACGCCCCACCGCTCCACCCGGCTGCCACCCCGAGCGGTGCAGTAATCAGAAAGAAATGAAATCTCTCTCCCCGAAATAAGAAATGAGAAGAAGAAACAAGTTAAAATACGCAGCCTGTCAAATCCAAAAGCCATGGCTCGCGGTGCCCCTGCCGGCCCCTGCCCTGTGTTGGTGCTGCTTTGAAGCGTAATTATAACGTTTGTGCGCGCGTTTGGCCGCGCGGATAGAGAATATTGATTCTCCAAAACACGACGGGGTGAGGGGAGATCTTTCCGATGAGGGTGGGCCGGCGGCAGGCGGGTTGGACCCGTCTCCAGCAGTCACTCTCTCCATCACTTCTCTTTCTCTTATCACTTTCTCCTTTCTCTTTCCTTTCTATTCCTCTAGCTTCTTTCCGAAGGGTGGTCCAACCTGGGAATAATGTGTACAGACCCCCGGGAATCATGTCGGGAATCGTCGGGAATCATCGGGAATCGCTGGAATCACGGGAATCACGGGGAAACGCGGGGAATCGCGAGGAATCGCCGGGAATCACGGGGAATCACGGGAAATCACGGGAAATCAATGGGGAATCATCGGGAATTATCGGGAATCGCGGGAATCATTGGGAATCATTGGGAATCGAAAAATGGTTAGGAATCGTGCGGATTCATGAAAACACATAGGAATCGCCCGGAATCTGTCCAAAACCATAAGAACAAGCTGAAATCCGGCAGCGAAGCGTAGGATGGCTTGCCTATGCGGCAGGCGCCTCGCTAATTGAGCAGCAAGAAAATTCGAATAGGGCCTATCACAAGTTGTTTGGTTTCATTGGAATCTTTCCGATTCATTGGAAACTAACGCGAATCGTAGGTAATCACCGCCGGTGACGAGGAATCATCGGGAATCGCGAGGAATCAACGTAGTTGACGGGGAATCATCTCGAATCACCGGGAATCTTCGGGAATCACCGGGAATCATAGGGAATCGCAGAAATCATCGGGAATTGTGGAAATCACCGGGAATCACCGGGAATCTTCGGGAATCACTGGAAATCACTGGGAATCTTCGGGAATCACCGGGAATCTTCGGGAATCATCGGGAATCGCAGAAATTATGGGGAATCGTGAGAATAGTCGGGAATCGTGGAAATCAGTATTCCCAGGAATCGTGTGTACACGTAAAAGTTGAGTGGATAACCCCTCGCTTCTTTCTCCCTCTATGGTGCTTTTGTTTCAGACGTCTAGCCTACCTCTATGCACGCCCCCTCCCCCCACTCCGATCTTCACATCTAGTCGTAGACAGAAAACACAGGGTGTCAAGAGGAGAACATAGGCCGAGACCAGGTATCAGATCTTTATCAAGGCAATCACCAACTAATGACGCGCAGTTTTCCTTGTTGATTCTTCCATTGCATCTACTGTAGAACAACAAGCGTGTGAATGGGGCATACGTGAAGGTGTGTGAATTATAATTCCTTCACTTGCCCTTGCAAGAATGTGAGATCTCCATGGAAAATTCACACCTTTCCTTGTTTCAGTGAACAAGTGTCTGTCAATCGGCTAATAAGTAAACAAACGGCCACCATCTGAAAGAGGGGGAGAGGGGGGAGGTGGGGTGGGGCCTTAAGAAACTGTAGTACGGAATTGTGCGCTATACAGGAGAATAGAGCTCAGAGACCACGCAGTAAAGTATAAGAACACGTACGAGATGGGGGGGGGGATGGATACGGCAGGAGCAGAGCGAGCCGAGCAGGTGAGCGAGACTGGGGATGAAGGGAGGGATCACTCCCACGACGATAAGAGGAAAAGGGATTTCTCCGTAAATATTTATTTTCGTGTCCGGGGAAGGGGAGGATAAAGTGAAGGCTGGAGAAGGAATCGAAGGAGAAAGAGAGAGAGAGAGAGGGTGGTTGAAACGACTGTGCTTAGAGGGGAAAAAATGGTCCAAAGACATTTCCCTGCGTTTGCTTTCTTTCTCTCTCCGTCTCTCCCTCTCTACCCCCTCCCCCTTCTCTCTCTATCTCTCTTTCTCTGCTGCGCCCTTACCTTTATTCAATTGGCATGGAAAGTTGGCAGGACTCGGAACGAGTTTGGAGTGAGAGGTGGGGAGGCAGGACCTACTCGGCGCCATTTACAACGCCCGCACACGCACGCTACGCTCGGCCCACGCGGCTCTGCCCTGCCCCACCCCGCCCGCTCTCCTCACTTTAGACTTTCATACGCTGCTGCTCGCCCAGATTCGTCCTCCCACCCTTGCCCCTCTCCTGTTTCCCACCCCCTCTCATTGTGCGACTGAGACCGACCGGGGACCGGGCACGCCCAAAATGACGCTTTTGGCCCGGTAGGGCTCTCCCGCCCCCCTCTCCCCCTCTGCCTCTAACGCGATCCGTGACGGACATTGATAAATAAGACCCCTCTCCGCTTCGTCCCCCCCACTGCCGCACCCGGCCGCACCGCACCGGCTCCCTCTTATCTTTCCTTTGCCTCCGTCTGCCACGCTCACGCGGCTACCATTTTTACATGTCCCCCGTACGATTTGTGTTTTTCAATCGGAGGGGTATCGCGCGGGCTGCGTGCGTCGTAGCGGCGCCGGAGGACAGGTCCAGCCCAGAGGGACCTGCTGCGCCCGCACCACGCCGGAAATCCTAGCGTGCATACTAACTGGAGTTTCAATGCCTTTGTGTATAATTGTGTAGAAAATCCTAAAATTAAAACACCCTACAAATACAGCCAGCGCGCGTGCATGTGTGGACGCGTGAATGTCGCTCACTTGAAGGCGTGAATAAATTGCTGAGTTTCACACTCAAGTGATTCTTCCCCGGAGATTTCACACACTTGTACGGACAAGTGCGCGAATGTGAATCTTTACGGCATGTGACATTCACACAACTGCAGCCCTCGCCCTCGTCCGCAGGCGCCTGCTGCTGCGCTGGGCGGACCGGCCCGCCGCGCGCGCCTGTGCGCCGGGCTGCCTACCTGCAGGCGGCGCTGCTGCTGCAGCCGCTCTCGCGCCTCCGTCCTTGTCGCACCCATGGTGCTGCCCTATGTGGGGAGTGGGCAGGGTCCCATAAGTGCGACAAGGACGGAAGAGCGAGAGCGATCTCCGGAATCAGTCGGCGCAGGGCTAGGCCGGGCGGGGTTGTGCATGTGCGTGGCGCTTGGAGGATTTGTCTGGCTCCGTTTCGCTAATGCGACGCTCCGCTGCATCGCCAAGTATGGTACTGGGGCCCGAGGCCGGGGACCTTACGGGGACCGGGGTGATCGCAGGCCGAGCCCGGCGGAGCCCGGCACAGGAGGGGAAGACAAGGAAAAAGGGAGGTCCGACCCGAACAGTACGGTCCGGGGGGATTAAGGCTCTCTGCTGGGCTCTGACCCGGCCCGGCACGGAGGCAGCCTACGCATCAGGGGGCAGGGGGAGGGGAGGGGTCAAGTCAACGACGTGCTGTGGAGGCTTTGTTTTGGGATATTGGAAAATAATCTGTTCTTGATATCCGGGTGTGTACGAATATAATGTCGCTCACTTGGAGGTGCGAGGTGCGTTTGGGTCTCATACGGATACGGGCGTACGAAGTGCAAGGCAGGGGTGTGCGCTGAGCACACCCCCAGAATGCGTCGCGCATACTCCACTTCATTCTTCAATTTGGAGGTTAAAATATTAAAATGGAAGTTTTGGTTAGGAGGTGGAGAGTGGGGAGTGAGGAGGGAGTTGATTTGCCAAATTGAGCACACCCTATCGCCAGACACTTATTCTTACGCCGCTGCATATAGAAACTGTGTCGTTCCATCTTGCCCGCGGTTTCGCAGGGCCTGGGGACCTCCTGGGGCTGGAGTTCCCTCACCCCGTCGCGTCGGCCTGGTCGGCCGCACCCACCCAGCCGACCTTTGAATTTCAGCACGAATATTCAGGAGCTGCTGTTGACTTGTCGGCAGTCCTCACCACGCCACCACGCCAGCCGGCCCGGCCCCAGCGCCGCGCCGGTCATTCTCGCCCGTCGCCCGGCCTGCGGCCTTCGGCACGACCGCGCCATGATGGGTAAAATAAACAGACATATAAGTTGCGGCGTGCTGCGCAAGAAGGGGTCGGTACAAGGGGGAAGAGCGCCCACCACTTGTCCGGCGCAGCCGTTGCGAATTTAAATGCTAGTTTAGGGGGGGAAAAGTGCTCCAATTAAAACGAGCTGAAGCCGGAACCAGGGTAGGCTGCGGAGTCGACCCCTTTCTCTAGTCTCCCTCTGTCTCGCATCTCCTTCTATCCTTTTGCTGGCTCGCTCGCTCTAATCCGTCTGCCTCGCTCGGTTTGCACCGCCCGCGCAGCCCGCGCAGCCCGCGCTTGCCCTTTGCCTTGCATTCTGCTAAGTAATTGGACCTCAGATCAGGATTGTCGTTCTCAACGACTCTCTCTGGGAGCAGCAGCAAGCGGTAGAGCCGCCCCACCGCTGGTCTCTGGTCTGCTTGAGTTCATCCCGCCCCCGGCCATACCTGCGCGCCATCTGACCCAATTTGCTTCAGGGGTGGCCTTTGCCTTTGCCCGGTGTCGTTTTTATGCAGATCACCCGAAGAAACGTGCTGAGCGGGGCGGGTATGGGAGAGAGGGAAGGTCGCGCAGAGGTCAGTCCGTTTCGTCTTGTTGTTTTTCCCTCCCTTTCTTCTACACCGCGGCAAGGTGGAGGCATGAGTGCGCGGGGGAGAGCGGCTGCTTGGTTAAGCCCCACGCGTGATAAGTGCGGGCTGCAGGCGGATTCAGGGTATCGTTCAGCAGTGTCTTCTCTCTCACTCCTTACGGGTTAGCCCAGTGAGTGCAAGAAGGACAGAGAGACGAAGTCGGCGCGCGGAATCGCCCTGCTGGGAGTGAGGTGAGGGGCGGGGCGGGGCGGGGCGGGGCGGGGCGGGGCGGGGCGGGGCGGGGCGGGGCGGGGCGGGGCGGGGCGGGGCGGGGCGGGGCGGGGCGGGGCGGGGCGGGGCGGGGCGGGGCGTAACGGCACCACCAGCACAATGCCGCCCTGAGTGGACGCACGCCCGTGGACTGCGCGATGGCTAGGAGGGAGGGAGGGAGGCTTAAGGGACTCCCAGCGCGCTCCGCCCCTCCTCGCCGCTGCCCCGCAGGGCACGCTGCGCGCGGGGGAGCCAAGTCCACCGAGTTCTTTGCGACTCATTAGCCGGGAATGTGTGTCTGTTCTTACACATGGCGGTGGTGGTCCAAATATGAGGAAATTCCCCACAAGTTTCGAGCTGTTCTACTTTGCTTTTACGAAGGCGTGCCTTCACATCATGTTGTATGTTTACTACACCGTTGCGATGAGGAACATGTTTGGTCTTTCACGTGTAGGTTGTGTTGTTGTACTAGGTCTGTTTGAGCGTGTCCTAAATGTAAATACTTTTACGCATATGTACGCCGCGTGAGCCGTACTGCTAAACTTGACAAGTGCGGGACAGCTGGGGGCGGTGCTGGGGGCGGTGCTGGGGGCGGTGCTGGGGGCGGTGCTGGGGGCGGTGCTGGGGGCTGTGGGGTTGGGGCCTGGGGACGCAGGAGGAAGGGCGTGCCTCGGCATAAACAAGCGTGAGATCGGAACTCAGCAGTGCCGCTGCACTGACGCTCACTTTGACACACACTAAAGTTAAAGTAAAGTTAAACTTTATTTCCTCACGGAGCTGAAACGATCATGTCTGTGCCTGCGCCCAATTTGGTTTCCCACCCTTGAGCTCCCCCGAACACCTTGTGATCTAGCAACAGTGAGGCCGTGGCCGTGCGGGGCAGGGCGGGGCAGGGCGGGGCAGGGCGGGGCGGGGCAGGGCGGGGCAGGGCGGGGCGGGTTAGTGGAAGAGCTCAGGGGGTACAAGCATCAGGCATCGATCGAGTCCAGCAAGTACTCGACTCGCCACGCCGCGCCGCGCGCGGGTCCCAGCCCTGCTCTGCTGCCCGGGGCCCCCGCCCGCCCCCGCCCCTCCCCGCCGGGGCTGCATGGGGTCTGCGGTACCTCGTCCCCCCCCCCTCCCCCTGGGAAGGGAAGAGGGGGGAGGTATTTTTTACGAGCGACCCCTAACAGCGAGCATGGAGCATGACGCCGGACCACAATGTAGTCTCGCTCGAGGGAAGGGGGTGGGGGGGGTGGGGGGGGAGAGTTCCCATGAGCAAGCTCGCGTAGCCACCTCAACAGATTAAAAAAGAAAAAGAAAAAGAAAGCATACCCCGTGGCGTCTTTCTTAAAAAAAAAAAAAAAAACTGTTTGGCAAGCGACTTTAGCGTCGCATTCGTTATCATACACCCAATGTGACACGAATTGTTTCATTAACACACGTTTAATTTTCATGGACATTTTTACTCTTCTGTGTTTTTTGTTTTTGTTTATTTTTTCACATGCTGGTCAGCTTACGCAATATTTAATGAGCAGATTTTAACAATTTTTGTCATACTTGCGTTTTAAAATTTTGCATATTAGCTGATCATATTCAAAACAAAAATCATAGCTTAGTAAAATTGTCCATAAGAATTTGGTTTGCAGTGCATGGTGTGTCTACACTATGCGTCCAGGTAGATCTACACCACACCATGATACCCAACTTTACATCAGACGACCCCTCCTCGCACACCCGAACATGGGCGCACGCCTCCCGAGAGCGTCGAGGGGCCTCCCACTCCCAAAATAGGTGTACGCAACGAGTTGGCGAGTTGATACATTTTCGCGAGTGGGACGCGAGTTTTCGCGAGTTAGCGCAATGTTTCGCGAGTTGAACGCAATTTTTTCGTGAGTTGACGCGAGTTTTTGCGAGTTGAACGCGAATTAAAGCGAGTTTTCGCGAGTTTTCGCGAGTTGAACGCGAGTGAAACGCGAGTTGGGCTCGGGCAAGTGTACAAAGAGTTGGCGAGTGAGGAGGGACCCCTCGGAGCGCGTCCATCTTTCCCACTTACATCGAGGGCAAACAATTCTGATTCAGGCATTGTTTTCCATTTCCTCTCGCGAAACCGAGGGGTTGGGAGGGGGGAGGGGGCGGAGACATGTCGCGTCTCTCCTCAAGACAGGCGTCGCGTCAAGACAAGACGGGCTCGGCTCGGCTCGGCTCGGCGCGGCTCGGCTCGGCTCGGCTCGGCTCGGCTCGGCTCGGCTCGGCTCGGCTCGGCTCGGCTCGGCTCGGCTCGGCTCGGCTCGGCTCGGCTCGGCTCGGCTCGGCTCGGCTCGGCTCGGCTCGGCTCGGCTCGGCTCGGCACGACACGTCAAACGCCTCTAAATCCACGGTGTTCGATGTGCGTGTCTCGTCAGCCCTTCCTCCGCCCTCCGCTCCGCAGGCACGTCGGCACGTCGGGCCGGGCTGGCTGGGCTGGGCTGGGCTGGGCTGGCCGGGCGCTCCGCCACGACAAATGCCACTCCACTTCGCCCCACCGCACCGCACCCCACCCACCCCATCTCACCCACGTCCCACTCTCCACGCGGGGCGCTGGCGACTCTCCTCGTCGGTCTGCTTATCGTTTTGTGTTGTTGCCTTTATTCCTGATTCATTTTTAGCAGATGATACGGATGTATCAGCCTGCTTGTACTGGCATACAGCGAGCAGCCTGCAGAGAGCAGCGCAGCGAGCAACCGGCAGAGCGAGCAGCCAGTGTGGCATAATATTATACAGGGGGGGGGGGGGAATTTCGCGCGGCACGCAGCGCGCGCCTAGACCACTCCACGCCACACGCCACCTCTCGGGTCGCTCGTTTGTTTTTGTCCTGCACTCGAAAAATTTTGGATTTACCGTAAAAATCTACTGTTTCATGAAAGGCCATTTAGCTGGCGGCCTCATTAGCACGTGTTATGATATGTGTCTCTAAAACGCCGTTCTCAAATATCATTATTTTCTTTTCACACAAGAGGAATTTATACTGTAAGAAACTTTGCGCTTCGGAGTGTTCGTTACTGTTTCCATACCAGGAATAATTTTTGATGCTATTATACATAGTTAGGCTTGCAGAGAAATGATCAAAAGACTGTTGAAAGGGGGGGGGGGGGGCATAGAGTGTTAAAATGTTGAGAGTAATAGGGTATTTCACTCCGTTCAAACCGGATCCAAAGAAGAAAAGTATTCTTCCTGAATTGTTTCCCCCTTGACGCCGATTGGGCACGCCACTAGGGCGGTCGCCCTGGCGGTCGGCGGTCGGTCCGAGAAGTTCGGCGGCAGCATCCAATCAGCGTCAAGAAGGAAACAAATCAGGAAGCAATACTTTTCTTCTTTGGATCCGGTTTAAACGGAGTGAAATACCCTATTGTTGGGCCTGACTGGCAAGGCGAGATGTTGTGGAACTTTGCTCCTAACCAGTATGTACAACGTAACCTTTTGTTGGTGTGTGAAAAGCTATAAGAGTGGATTGTCCTATCAGAATTTCGAACATTCTAAGGGCTAGGTGTGCGCATAAATCAACACATAACTCTACAAGGGTGCGACCCTCACTCATTTTGACTCCTCCAGAGTAAGCGAGCAGAGCGCCGGGCGGAGCACCCTGCACACACGTCGCCCGCGCACCGGTAATTCCTTGAGTATCTGGGCTCTGTCGTCCGCGCGATCCGGCGTCATAGCTACGCTTTTAACTACGCTTGTAGAAACAGCGAGCAGCTTGACGGTGACAGCAACCTGTCATCGACATGTAAACGCCAAAAAGGAAGTATTCTTGACGGCGCTGCGCTCACCTTACGATCCGCGCTGAAAATAAGTCTCAAGTCAGGATCAGATATAGGACAGGCCTGCCGGACGCCGATTCCTCCGCTATCCAAATCCCAAGGGCGGTCACACACACTCTCGTCACTTTCTCGTCACAGTCTCGTCTCGTCACGTGACGGCGGCGTAACGCTTCGCGCGCGGCACGGGGGCGGCCGGCGTCGCGGCGCTGCGCGGCGAGGCGACGCCTGGCGACGGGAGGGGCTGCAGCGGCGCGGGCGGCCGCGGCCAAACTGACTGGAGCCGCTCGGCTCGGCTCGGGGCGCGCGGGGCGCGCGGGGCGGCCTGCATGAGGGCTGCTGCGTGCGGCCAGCGCAGCGCGGTGCCACCCCCCGGCACCCCCGGCCCACCGCCTCCCCTCCGCCCCTAAGCCCCGGCCCAGCCCCCAGCCGCCCCCGGGATCCACAGCCGCTCGCCGGCCACAGCGCGCTGGGCGCTGGGCGCGCGCGCCGGGGTCGCGGGCGAAGAGGGAGAGGGGGAAGTCCTGCTGTGTTCTCCGCACTCACCACATCAGATAATGAAGGGCGTAAAGAACTCGGTGCTGTCAGCCCGGGTCGATACCTCTCGCCAGAGCTCCTTCCGTGTTCGGCTTGAACTTCACTGATGAGATGAAATTCAAGAATAAGTATCTGTAGAGCCTCTTCAACCAAGTATACCTTTTACGCCCATTATTGAACACGACGAGTGTCTCTGACGGGCCGGGGAGCGTAGAACCGCGCTCCTCGCGAGACTTGCTTCATCAGGCGTGGGTGGCGGAGACATCCTCGCGTCGCCACGTGCTGCGGTGCGCTCGGGTCGCGGCGGGCCGGGCCCGGGTAGGCGCTGTCAGAACCGCTCCCGCGCGCAGGCGCCACCCCCAGCCCCTGCCCCGCGCCGCCCCGCGCCGCCCCGCGCCGCCCCGCGCCGCCTCACTCCGGCCGAATCGAGATTCCCTCCCCTCATTCCTCCACCCTTTCCGCCGGGCCGCGCTGCGTCCGTCGCCCCGCTCCGCTCCGCCCCGCCCCGCCCCGCCCCGCCCCGCCCCGCCCCGCCCCGCCCCGCCCCGCCCCGCCCGACCCTCTCCATGTCGCTCTCCCTCTCGGGCCTGGCCTGGCCGGGCCAGGGCGAGGTATGCCGCGTGCCAGCACCTCACCACCGTGATGGCCGATGGCCCATCTCGCCGCGGGCCGGGCCGGGCAGGGGGCCGGTCGGGATGTGCCGCCAGTCTAGAGGACGTGGTGAATCGAAAACTCGGCTGCATGGTTTATCAGACTTGTACCTTTGTCTGCAGAAGCATGAACCTCTTGGAACCAGGCGCGGATCCAGGGGGTGGTAATGGGGGTAATTACCCCCTCCTTGGGGGCTAGGTAGACCGCTTGGAAGGTACGCAAAAGTCACTACTTTGCCCTGGTAGTAGGCAAAAAGCGCTACTTTACCCCCTCCTTAGAACATTTCTGGATCCGCGCCTGCTTGGAACAGGTTGCCACCGGGTGCGGTTCGAAAAGCGGAGAAATTTCTCCGCAGGAGAAGCAACACAAAACAAACCGCTTCCAATGACGATCCCCTCAGGAATATTGAGGTAAACCCTGGGGCTTGCATTCACGGAGAAGGGAGGAGGGAGCGGGGTGGGGGCACAAGGGCGGCACCTGCCCCCGAGATACTCCCGGCCTGGCCGCCTGGCCGAGCCCGTCTCCCCGCCCCGCGGGGTGGGCACGCCCAGGGCACGCCCAGGGCACGCCACAGCAATGCCTCAATCACTCGGACTCAAGAGCTTAAGGCTGGGGGGCTTTATGTTCGCCAACGCGAGGGCAGAGGCGGCGCCTACGGCAGCCAGGTGAGCCCCCGCCCCCTCCCCCCTCAGTACTCTGCAACAAAAACAGAGAGAGGGTTGAAGGCGGCTAGCAGTGCGGGGTGGACACGACTCCGTGGCCCAGCCGTACGAAACAAATGCAGAAGCTTCAGGCAAAGCCCTTGAAATGAGTTGCAGTCTTGACACTGCAGCTGAGCGTCGCGTCGGTGGTTGTGGTTACGGGTCTAACCATCTCCCTCGCGCATCCACGAAAGCGCTGCACCGCTACCGCTCCGGTCGCGTGGAGCGGGGTGTTTGTGCGGGGCGCGCGGCGCGGCGTGGACCGTGGCGCCCTGCTCCGCAGAGCCCAGCAGAGCACCGCATTTGAATAATTGTCCTCGTTCCGCGCGCAGCTATCGGCGTGGCGCGGGCGGCGCGGGCGGCGCGGGCGGCGCGAGGCAGCATGCACCTGCTCCTGCTGCGGCTGGGGGAGCGCCCGGCTCCACCGGCCCCACCCCTCCCGGATCAGCAGGGTGATCGTCTCTCTGTCCTTGTCACACTCATGGGTCACGGCGAAATGAAGCGAACAAGAAGGAATCTACGAAACGCTGCTCGGAGTCACTCCGGAGGATGAAACGAAGCTGTGCTCGCCCGCTCCATCCGCCCACCAACTCTTCTCGTTGTACAGGCGGATCCAGCCGAGACCTATGGGGGGCGCGAAACGTTGCGGGTTGCCTACCTTCAGGGGTTCAAGGATGTCTTTTCTTTTTTTAAAAAGTGACAAAATCATGAAACGATATTAAAATTTATAACATTTAAAATATTTAAAATATTACTGTTACAAAGTCGTGTAGCTCTTCAGCTACGGGACAGGCTTGGGAGACATGAAAAACGTGAAAAATAAAATCGAGGCTGAGCCCATGTGGGGGAGGGGGGGGGAATTCTTTGGATCCGCGCCTGTCGTTGTATGATTTCCGCAGATTCGTTTGGTTTGACTGTCTGGCTGTCTGGTCTGTACGCACTGAGCAGTCCATTGAGAGACAATGAATCCCATCTACCACTGCAGGCGGCAGTGTCACCTCGCCTGGCTGTCCTGGCCAGGGCGGGCTGCTGGCGGGGATGACCCACCCGCCGAAGCAGAGAGGCATGTTTAAATAATATCGGAGACTCCCGTCCCGCGGGTTGGTGATAAGCCTGCAGCGCTCCACGCTCCTTCCGGGCAGTCCCAGGGATCCCTCTCATCCGCTTTCAAACCACCGCATGAGCGCCGTGCGTGAACAGGATGAAAAGGGACAGCCTTGGCCCTCAGGTTCGGGTACAGCTGTTCGGCCCACTGCCTCACAAGAAACATTTAATTCGATTCGAGTCAGCGGGAGAAAGTATTTGAATTTTCACCAGTCAATTAAGAGATGTTTAAGAGAAGTATAGATTCATCCTATATTTTTGAGGTAAGGCTGTCTGAACTGAACTCACATTAACTTGTACATATTAATCACATTTAATAAATAACAAAGTCAAATGACACACAAACACATAACAGTAAATAGACTGTCATCACAATACTGAAAACTTACAAAACTCAAAAGCTTAGATATCTTGCACTACAGTAATTTGGGAAATCGCCTCTGAATCAGGCTCATATGGCCAGCATAATACATTAGTCTTTCTTTTGAAATGATCTAAATCTGAGATGTATTCAAGTTTTAGACATTAGCTAATGTTCCAGTTGTTGTTTTTTTAAAGTCCCATTAGAAGCAGAGTGATGACTGATGAGATTCCAAGCATCACATATCCAGTAGAGTAGACCTCCTTGATCGTAAGGGCTTTTCCCATATCCCACACCTGGTAAAAGAGGACAACATTTCTCTCAAAAGTACTGATAATGCATTTGGAAATTCAGTGAGGAATTTAACATGAAACCTATCTTACCAAATGACGAACACCATTTGTTAAATGATAGGCAAATGGAAAAGCCATGATGAATTTTCCCACAAAAACAGTGCCGGAGGAAAGACTAGCAGCTGCTAAATATGCTGACACAGGTTGTGGAAGCATAAGTGCACCTAGAGAAAACAAATTAGTTCTTTGTTCATCAAATGAAGAAAAAAATTAGTCACAAAAACAATTTACTCCTCTTTGAGAATTAGGTACTTTTCATTTATGTAACTGCTTACCTAGGGCAATGCCTGTCATATATGCTGTAAGAGCTAACCCAGTCATACGATGTGTGATGGACAGTGTTGATGTCAGCTGAATTGAGTAGATTGAGAGGTGAGGTGATAGTGGGCGATTCAGACGCATATTCCTTTCATCATGTCCCTCCTTTGCAGGGGGTTTGTAGGGCATGACTTTCATTGTTGCAAGGCATCTCCTTAATTAACAGTAATCATACAAAGGTTAAAATGAAGAAAGAGGTGGAAGAAAATCAAGGAAGGTAATTATAATAAAAAAAAATATGGAAAATAGCATAATTCAGGTAGTTAGCTGAACATACGGAGTTGTGTAGAGCCCTCGCAGTAAGATTGATGAGGTGGATTTGAGATGCGCAGAGGTCAGCAATCTGAAATTTAGTCAAACAAAGAGAAAACATTTACATCAAGGTAAGAGAGCGACTATTGTGATCAGTAACAAGAAGTATCTGATCACAACCAGATAACATAATTACAAATGACCCTGAAATAATCATGTTTGTAACCTCTAAGACTTAATCTCATTTAAGAATCACACAAAAAAAAGATCAAGCAAAGAAAATGGCAGAGTTAAAACCTCTGATGATTTTTACAACATATTTTAATTTTAATTTTAATATCAGCAAATTACTGGCATGACAGAACAAAATTTGGATTAACTATCCTTCACAAACGAAACAGAGGATACATGTTTCGCTTCAAGAAATCTAGAAAACATTACCTGCTACAGCTAAATGCCATTTCAATTACGTAGAGCTTCGAGAACTGATAAAACACCAACTGCTACAATATTCTTGGTGGCTTCTGCTTGCTTCTGCTTCAACTTTGTGTCTGGTCAGGAGGAGGGACATGTAGTCCTGTGCGAAACCAGCAGTGCCAGCAGTTCCGTTCCCATGTACATACAACGGGTAACGCTTAGGGTAACGGGTCACGGGGGAGCTTGGGAGAGAGGCACAGGGACGGGTTTTGGTGGTCAGATTTCCAGGTCTAGCGCTCATAACCTCAAAAGCAGCAGGATGGAGGCGCCATCTTGCGGAGTGATATAGAAATACCGGGGCACCGTTTCCCTTTCTCTTCGCGTTTCCAACGAAAGAGGTCGTTGTGTCGGTAACCGCCATGGATGGAATTCAAGTAAAAAAGGCGCCAAAGTCAGTTTTCGAAATAAAAAACTATCATTGGCAAATGTGACTTAGTTGAAATTATACGAAAAGTAGAAAAATATTTATTTTTTGATTCTGTAGTTTTCATTTTTTTTATTTTAAACTTAAATTTGTGCTAGTATTAGTTTCCTATTTGACTTGATCACATTCACTTTTACGAACCGACCAATAGAAAGCCGTCTACCGTAGTACGTTGGACCCAACCGCTTCGCGCTTGGCGTCGGTTGTACGCTGGGGTCGAGGCGTTTAAGCCGCGTATGCGTTCTCCTTCGGATACCATTGAAGTATTTTCTTAATTTACAGTATTAAACGGTATGTGTATCGTAATTTTTAATTCACATATGTTGTCTCCTTATTCCTTGTAATGTATTGATATTCTGGAAGCAAAAGTTGCATTTATTTAAAGATTGTTTACCGTGTGCTTAACAGGATTTTGCCGCCTTTACTATTCGTAAACAATCGTCCCATCTCTAAGTATATCATTCTTTGTGTCACTGGCTTTTCGATAGTCTCAGTTAATATTCCTCGTAAGGTGTGAATTTTATAATTGTCCTTATGATTTCGTGGATTTTGTCACCGTTTTTTCTTAACAACAAACGTATTAAGGGGTCTAACCTCTGACGGTCTCGGGATACGGTCCACGGTGGGGCTAGAACGCGTCAATCAACATTTGTGCTTACGCTTTGACACGGTGTATGCTCATGTCCCACTTGTATAATTTAAACTTAGGAAACCCTCTCAGACTTTTTGTTTGCCTTTTTCTGTTGTGAAGAAAGTTTCTTAGACACACAACAATTTAATTTTATCTCACCGTCATTACATCTAGCTCAGTTATACTGCTCCAACTTATGTCAGAAATTTTCTGTTTATTCACAGGTGAATATGGTGGCCAGACGAAAATCTAGATCAAGGTCTCCAGCCTCGGTCAAAAGTCCTCGAGGTAAAAGTCCAGCACGAGGCAAATCACCTGCCCGTGGCAAGTCACCTGCTCGTGGAAAATCGCCAGCTAGGTTGTCCTCTCCTCTTGAGTCTCGTAGTGGGTCTGTCACCCCACCTCCAGTTGAAGTCACCAAGGTTGTAAAGAAAGCTCGTGGAAGGCCTCCTGGTAAATCACCTTCAAAGTCTCCAGCACGCTCCAAGTCACCAGCAAGAGCGAAGTCTCCAGCTCGCAGTAAATCGCCTGCCCGATCAAAGTCTCCTGCAAGAGCTAAGTCCCCAGCTCGACCTAAATCACCTGCAAGAAATAAAAAACTTTCCCTTGCTCAGAAGCTGGTTGATATTGATGATGTTGATAAACCTCTGTGTAAGTAATTACTTTTTAGAACATTTGTCCTTCTCTATTAACCTTCAAACAGTCTAAAAAATTTTCTTTTCATTTTTTTAAAAATATTTATTATTTAATTCTGTTAACTATTGTTGAATGCTTTTATTTCTATTATAGTGCAACCCACCACAAAGTCTCCAAGCAAGAAGCTGGAATCGTCAATTGAGAAACCTGAAACCTCTGGCCTTAGACGGTCGGCACGTTCCAGTGCCAGGTCTTCAGAGGTATTTGGCATTTTTCTGAAACTTTCTTAACCCACTGACATAAGAGTCAAGTTAATGGAAATTCTCTTTTACCAGGATGATGCTAAGCAAGTTCAAAAGTTGATTGACAGTACAAGCAATAAATATAAAAAAGGAAAGGCTGCTGACCTAGCAGTATCATTCTTCGCCCTTTTGATTATGCTCATAACACCACTCATCTTCTTGCTTATGCCTGTAATATGCACTAAGGTAGGTGTACTTTGCTCCCAGGGTATTTCAGTATTTCCATATAAATGTGATGTATTATACCCCTTTTTTTCTGTTCTCTTTTTGTAAACAGACTCAGTGTTCTGTACTGAAAATTAAGTCCATATCTCTCAACTGGCAAACTTACATTGATAAGGATGCCACCCTGATTTATCTCGGCTTTGTTGCTGTTCAAACGATCCTTGCTCTGATACCTATTGGACAACTTGTTGATGGCCCGCCTATGAAAGGAGGCCGTCACAAGGTTCGAACCAACGGTAATATTTTCTATACATTTCCTTTACTCCTCATTGTGAGTTATTAGTGCTCTTGTCTAACTTACCTCTTCTACTGGTAGGTCTTTTTGCTGCCATTTCAACGATTGCCATTCTGAGTGCCCTTTTCTATTTCCAAGTTAACCTGGATGTGGTATACCAGAAATATGTCCCTCTGTGTGTTGCTGCTCTTGTGTTTGGGATTTTGCTCTCTTTGATTCTCTACATCACTGGTGGGCGTGCTAATGTGTCTACTTTAAACCCAGAAGGCAACACTGGTCATGTCTTGTCAGATTTTTTACAAGGCCGTCAGGTTTCTCCCATTTGGTGGGGACGGGTCAATGTTAAATTCATTTTTCACCGGATCACTCTCTTAACTCTTGTAAGTTTTGTGTTGTCTGTTCCTTGTTTTGGACTCCTTTTTTAAAAAAAAAAAAAAAAAAAAAAAAAAATTTTTTAATAGTGTTGTACTTTTTCTAATTTTTTTCCTAACTTGTTTTTCTTTCTTTCCCCCCTCTCTTTTCATTAATAGATGGTTCTGAACATTGTATTTCTTCTGAAGAAGTTGGATGCCATTAAGCAGGGTAATGCAATTGGAGTTGTTATTGCTTGTGGTCTTCAAATTTGGTACACTTTGGACTACTGCTATTGTGAGGAGCAGTGGTTGTATAGCTTTGAGTACCAACGAGCTGGAGCCGGCTTCCAGTCTATCGTAGGGTATGCTGGGTGGCCATTCCTAACAGCTGTCATCTCCAAATTTGTTCTGGACTACAAGTAAGATTTTTTATTTGAAAATAATCTCACTTCTCATGTTTGGTTTTGTGTTTTATACATTAACATTCCTTCAGGGTGGTAAAATTTGTGTGGCTCTCTTAATCTGTTTCAGTGTGGAATTGTCATGGTATGTGTATGGTGTCCTTGTTATTATCCACAATCTGGGATATGTAATTTATCGTGCTAGCAGTAGCCAGAAGGCAGAATTCAGGAAAAATCCTCTCAAACCTACTCTCTCCCGTGAGTGCAGCAAACAACACAAAATATGACCATCCCATCTTAAGTTCAAGTTTACCTACTTCATAAACTTTTCAGATTTGGAAACCATTCCAACCTCTCAAGGCAAGAAGCTGCTGGTGTCTGGGTGGTTTGGCTGGATTCGTCATCCCAACTATTTGGGTGCACTGACAATGCATGTTTGCTGGACAGCACTGTGTGGTATGCTCTTTTATAAATAACATTTGCATTCTGTTCTCTCTTTTTTTTGAGACTATGCTAAACTGATTACTTTCCCTTATTTCAGGCAACCTGAATGGACTGCCTTACGCCTTCCCCATATTTACTCTCATGCTTTTCATTGAAAGGGCTGTACGAGTTGATGAGAACTGCAAACAACGCTATGGTGCTGCATGGGAACGCTACTCCAATAGAGTGAAGAAGCGAATTGTTCCAGGTGTATTTTAACTACTTGACATGATTTGTTTAAGGGTGTTCATTTTTTATGTAGTTCATTGACATTTATTGAGTACTCCTTAAGGACAAGACACCTTTTCTTTCATATTTTCAATCTATAATTTAGTTTTAATTTGGAATTAGAATTTATTTACATTTTGTGCAAATCAAGAATAATTTGTACAGCCTGAATTATGCTGCTGCCTGTTTCATCGATTGATCCATTGATTTAATGATTTGATTGATTCAATGATATAAACAGGACCAAGTCTATTTTCCTCACTCATAATTGATGTTGCAATATTTTGTGGAGTAAGTAAGGGTTAAGCATTTTCAATATGCAAGAATTGACTTGAACAATAATCTTGACTGATGTTTTGCATGTTTTTTTTTGTTTTTTTTTGTTTTTTTTTCTGTTTGTTTTATGTTTGCAATTTATTATTTTAGAGCAAATTTTCTGGTTGCTGTGCGAAGTACAGGGATGCTCATTTGTAATGTCGAATTTTTCTCATCTTCCTGCTTATTTCCTTGGCAAGAAATGGAGGAATGTGACAAAAATTTGCATGTAGCTTTTCCCCCATCTCTTGAAAAAGTTTATTGCATTTGTAGTTCCTTTTTGTTTATTCTGGTGGATCATTTATCATTATTTTACCTGAGAAATCTAATTGCCTGTTTTAAAGCCCTTTATTTATTGTAAATAAGATTATTATTCTATCCCTGTACAAAATTTTAATTTGCATACAAATGTAAAGTTTTCCTCTATTAGTTATTCATCAGACTGATATGTCATGATAGCATTAGTTTGATCTCGTGAGCATCCCTCTCTGTACAGTGTCTAAAAAGACATAGTGTTAAATACTGAACATATTTATCTGAATATAATGTATTATTTGCTCAAAACTTCTGGTTGATGGTACTAACAGACCATAAGTCAAAACAGGATGGTTATAGGCAGTGGACTAAGTAATAGCTTTAATAGTTTCTTATTATTTAGCCCCCTACTTTTGCTAAATGTTCAGGTAAATAGGGTCACTTTTTTTTTTCTCCAGCTCAAAATTCCTTAATCCCTTCTGTTTTTCTTTTAATTGTAGCCAGATCTCACAGCTTCTTTTGTGAATTTATCGCACTGCATCTACGTAATTTTGTGATGGACAATTTGTATTTTTTTTTCTTTCTTTAGCTTCTTTATGCTTTTGGTTAAAGCAGCATGATCCTTATTTTAAGTTTGCATGCTTGAAGTGTGTTCTTTCAATAGCTTATGTTCCTTTTAACTGCACCTCTGTTCTACAATTACAATATTTTTCAGTTCATATTACTCATTTGTAAGATCATTATGTGTGTGTGTGTGTGTGCGTGTATAGGTTAAGGGAAAATATTACAAAATGTGTTCATTTGTATGTTAATTACATTAAGGCATTTTCTTCTCATTCAATCAAATTTGAATTCATTCATTTAATTCAAAAGATTTTACATTAAGAATTGGATTAGAACTGAGGATCTCATTTTAGAACTGCCATCATTGTTATCTGTCCTTGTCTATTAGATGATTTTAGGCATTCATAATCATGCCATGTTTGCCATGAACTTATATTTTGAAAAAATACTTTAATGAAGTTGGTGCCATACTGAAATTAAGATTTTGAGCTTCTTGTACACATTTTTATATGCGCTTGCCAAATTTTGTAGAATATTTTTGACATACCTTTTACTACTCATGGTAGCAAACATAATGACAAATGTATGTTTTCCCCAAAAATTTTAGTTTAGTTATTATTGTACATAGTACATAGAACTATGAGCCCAAAAATGAAGCCAGACACTGCCATGTACAATCAAATAAGGGTTTATTTGGGCAGAGCACTTGCTTAGTATAAAAGGAAATGTTAAGTTGAGAGTACACTCAGCACTCATATCCTAATTGATTTTAGTACTTTCATTACCTTGTTTTTATTGAGTATAACTGGCGTTACCTATTGTATTCATTACCTATGCGTGGAATAAATGTTGTAAGAATCAATATCAAGTTATGCATCTAACTTCAGTCTTTATTTATCCTCTCAATTGTCTTTAGCACAGCCTACTCAAGACGTCTAGTCATTATGATCACTGATGCCTGTCATCATTTTCAGGGCGTCCACATTGATAGATGGTAAGTATGTAGATGATGTTATTGATGACAATTTGGAATGTATGTGGCTTAGATTTGATTGAAGTATTCTTAAAGATGTTGCTGCTTCTTGAAGCGTTACTTGTGATTTCAAAAGATGTTGGTCGATTGAATTTAGGTCCCTTGCAGCCGTTCCCACACTTGAATGGATAAAATCTTCCACGCTTCTTCGTAAGGACGAATTTCTCTCACCTGCAGCAATCCACAGAGGTAACAATAGTAACTAAGATCAAAATTACTGACGTCAATTCTTATTCTTAATGATAACTTACGAAGTTTTTTGTGAAGTAGGGAGCCATATTTGGCATCCTCCTTTGAGACACTTGGAAGACTTTCTTTTAGAGGTGACAATAGAGAAAATGCACTTGCTGCACTACTAACGCTTCCTACACTACCAACTGCAGTAGTAAACACAAGAATTTGGGAACAAAAATTAGAGTAATGAGGTATCCTAATGGAGTAAAGATCGAAGGGCGTAAATTTGTCCTAATCCCTTTCAAATAATTCAACAACACCATTAGACCTCCACGTGCATCGTTTTATTCTCCAGCATGCCCCACCAAAGGAATAGAACAATAAGCATGTGGTATGGTCGAGTTTCTGTCATTTGTTTCTCCTACCTCTGCTTGCTCTGCTTTAAGACATTTTGGAATTCAATATTTAAGGCTGAAACTTGTGTGACTTTACCTCTTTCACAACCATCTACGTCCTCTGCTTCTGAGGATGAGGATTCTGGGGCCTCTCCCATGATTGCTGTCCCTTGAAGGCCTGTGATGTGTGGCTCCCCTCCAGCTTCCTGAGGATTGCAAAAGATTTCAGTGATATGAAAACAATGGACTATGTTTGCTCCTCGCAGCATATAACAAATATCTAAAAGGATAAGGCCTCCTCAAACAGGTTCCTACTTCATCGTCTGATTCTGGTGCTTCTCCTGGTACAATGTTCAGTTTGCCCTCCATAACAATCAGCTTCTGAGGGAGTTACGCAGATTCGTATCTACATCGCTCATTGACGACAAACAAAGTCCCGAACAGGCTGAAATTGCATGGAATGACAAGCACAGCAGCTCGCAGCTCAGTACCAAACCAAAGCAAAACCAAAACACTGGACTTCTTTTCTGCTGGGCTGGGCTGCTGGGGACGACGCGTTTCTCTAATTGTATGAGAAATTTATGTAAACAGTTAAAGTTGTGGAGAACCTTTTGCGAACTGCTAACTGTGTACATGGAAGCAGGTCCTGAAGAAAGAAGATATTAAATTACTTGTGTTTTTACCATTTGGAAAATGCATATTGACATTCTTTTCAATTTCAGATTGATCAAGTAGTGTTGATGTGGTAGGAGTGTGCAAGCCACCGGCTGGACTCTCATTGGTCGTTGACTGCGAGTCAACACCGGTCAAACCAATCAGAAACCACCACGAATTTCGCATCGCCCACATCTTCCCTTTTCTGCCGACGAATGTTATCTAGGTGTTTTCGGTTCGACACTGTAATGCGGTGTTTCGTTTGACTGGGATTTGTTGAGTTTCACCAAGTATCTTATTAATCTTCCGATCTAAGGATGTACAAAGTAGTTTGTAAGTGTTCTTATTTCAAAATGTGAAGATATGAATTTCTGTGCTTTCGAGATTTTTTGACAAGTGATCATAACCTAGGCTGTCGGCTTACCAAGTCAGACCACTTGTTCGGTGTCGTGATTATGACACATCTGTGCCACAAAATTTAAAAATAAAGTTGTCGTATACGTTTCAAGCTCCTTCTCTTTTGTTATTCAGGTTTATTTCTTGCCACATTGGTGAGCTACAGTTTAGCTCTTTATCCGTCTTCATCAGATGTTGTAGAACTCACTCCAGATAACTTTGATAGAAGAGTAATTCAGAGTGATGAAGTTTGGATTGTTGAATTCTTTGCG
The DNA here is from genome assembly GCA_029379305.1 of Frankliniella fusca. NCBI lineage: Eukaryota > Metazoa > Arthropoda > Insecta > Thysanoptera > Thripidae > Frankliniella > Frankliniella fusca. The sequence goes on along the minus strand of JAHWGI010001430.1, from coordinate 673,439 downwards.
CCTTGGTGCGGACATTGCAAAAATTTAGTTCCAGAATATTCCAAAGCAGCATCTCAACTCAAGGTAATTCCATTCTCACATTTGTATTTCAAATAATCTTTTCTTCAATTTATTTTGCTTTATTCAATTAAGAGATGAGTCTGTTTCCATGCCTGTGCTGGTGTGGATTCTATGCCTGCAGAGGCGTGGCTCCACGCCTCAGCAGGCGTAAAATCCACACCAGCGCAGGCGTGGAAACGAACTCTTCTCTTAACTGAATACAGCATCTGAAAAGCCTAATACATGTTGTCCTAGTCATAAATAAAATACACTTTATTTTTTAGGGTGTAGTGAAAGTTGGCGCTGTAGATGCTGACCAACATAAGTCACTTGGAGGACAGTATGGTGTACGAGGCTTTCCAACAATAAAAATATTTGGAGCCAACAAGCGTAAGCCAGAAGATTACAATGGAGCACGGACAGCTAAAGGCTTTGTGGATGCTGCTCTTGATGCAATTCGCAAGAAAATTGACTCTCAAGGTGGCTCTAGTGGAGGTGGGAGCAGTGGAAGTGGGAACAAAGATAGCAAGGTAGAGTTCACCTGTTAAATGCACCTGCCATAATCATGTGGCTTTATTTTTTGTATTAACTCATTGTATTTGTTCCAGGATGTTGTTGAGCTGACAGATTCAAACTTTGAGGAACTTGTCCTGAAGTCTGAGGATATGTGGTTGGTTGAATTTTATGCACCGTGGTGTGGACACTGTAAAAATTTAGCACCTCATTGGGCATCAGCGGCAACTGAGCTAAAGGGTAAAGTAAAGCTTGGTGCTCTTGATGCGACTGTTCATCAACTTATGGCTTCACGATACAGAGTTGAAGGCTATCCAACCATCAAGTACTTTGCTGCTGGTAAGAAGGATTCAGACTCTGTTCAGGATTACACTGGTGGTCGTGTCTCTAAAGATATTGTAGAGTGGGCCATGGAAAAGTTTGCTGAAAATATCAAGCCACCAGAAATTAAACAGGTACCTAGCTTTTTCTTTCCTCTTTGCATTTTTGTCACATATTTGATCATAAAACTACAATGTCTTGTCATTTTACTTCTAGTTGGTGAGCCAAGCTGTTCTAAAGGAAGCTTGTGAAGAACATCCTTTGTGTGTGGTATCAGTCTTACCTCATATCCTAGATTGCCAATCCAAGTGCCGTAATGATTATTTAAATATTCTTCAAAGCATGGGAGACAAGTTTAAAAACAAGATGTGGGGGTAGGTTTTCTAGTTTTTTTAAGGTATGTACTCAGAGTTATTTATCTATCTATCTGTACAATTGATTTTACCTGCCTCAGGTGGGTGTGGTCCGAAGCTGGAGCTCAGTCTGACTTGGAGGCAGCTTTGGATATTGGTGGATTTGGTTATCCAGCCATGGCGGTAGTGAACACCAAGAAAATGAAATACTCTATTCTCAGAGGCTCCTTCTCAAGTGATGGCATCAAGGAGTTCTTAAGGTAAAATTCAACTTTTTTCTAAAAATCTTGACTTATTATGGCAAGTACTTAATTTCATTTTGCCTTTCTTCTCCCCTGTAGGGATCTTTCATTTGGACGGGGCTCTACTGCTCCTGTGAAAGGGGCCTCACTCCCATCAGTCAACTCTGTAGATCCTTGGGATGGTAAAGATGGAGAGCTACCAGCTGAGGAAGATATTGATCTCTCTGATGTTGAACTAGACGATCTACCGAAAGATGAGCTATAGAGCCCTTTGTATGTGATCAAGTGTAAATATTGCACTCATGAAGTAAGAAGGCAGTAAACTGTCTATAATTAAGTGTGATTGAAAATAATCTGTTGTTCTGGCAGTGAAAGAGAATGAATGGCTTCAATTAGGAAGAGATAGGCTGATGGCAAAAACAATGACTGATCATCCTCTAATTTTTAAATTATTTTTAAGTTTGTAAAAGATGCTGTATTCAAATTCCTTTCAATAGTCAGATGTTTAATATTGCTTCCAGGTTCAGTAGAAACTTAGTACAAGCTGACTAAGAAAAAAGTCATGCTATTTTCCATTGTTTTGGGAACTTTACCCAAAATAATTGTTATTTATTTCACTACGGCTTTTTGTAAAACTTTTTGTAAGACTTTCCTTAATCTACCAAACCTCTTACGAACTTCGGTTTTGGTATTCTTAATGCTTCATCAATACAAAGACTGACAGTGCATCAACCACAGAAAGTATTTACATTAGAGATCTTTTCTTAAATCTTATAGTTGACTATGAATGAATTTAAAAAACAGACGGTCGTAGTTGACTAATTTTTCTTAGGGCTAGAAATTGTAAGATTCCTAGTGTTCAAAATTTGCAGATGAGAAAAGAATAAAATATAATGTAAACAACTGTTTTGTTCCTCATTGCTCCAAATCCATTGTCCTAATCGTTGCAATTTCGCCAAATCGCTCAACTAACACTGCCAAAACAAAGCAAAGGGGGGGAGGGGGGGGGGCCGGGGGGCAACCAAATGCGTTTCCGATCTTTTGTCTAAATAAAAACATACTTTAGAACTTAACACACATTTTTAATATTATAAAAGAAAATATATCTTAAGGTTTGTCTCCAATACGTGAGAAGAAACAAAGTGTAGAGCTAGTAAAAATGCAGAGGGGAACTTTGGCGCGAAAGTTGTCAGTTCGTTTTTGTTTTGAACCACATGCACGACCACTGCTTATTCCATTCCCGACCCCGACCCGAACCAGCCCCCCACCGACACTGACTCCGTGTGCCCTTCTCTGTTCGAATTGTAATCTCATTATTTGATGAGTGTTTCTGTTAAAATTATACGGAGTATTTCATAACAATGGCGGTCCAGCCAGTTCACCAGCTGTCCATGGGTATGTCAATTTTTTCGAATACTTGAAAAAGTTTGTAAAACAGGTTATGGACCCATGCGATTGAAGGAGATTTGATTCATGATATACTCTTTACCACCCCGCACTGTTCTGAGCACAGCTCCAGCTACTTTCCCTTGCCTTCAGCTGCGAATTTCTTTAACACTCACCTTTCTTTATTATTATTTTTTTTAAACAATCGTTTGGTATTGTATGTATGGTCCATTTCCTTTGTCAAACTTCATCGTCATTTATCAAAATTCTTCTTATGTGATAGTCTTTTTTTTTAAATTATTTTTTTTTAGATAAGGCCCTTATGTCATTAACTTTCAATTTCTTTCGTTTCAGACTCGACTCAACAGCAAGGCTTTGTCAGATATTTCAAGTCACTTCCTGAGGTAAGAGTATTGGGTATTTGTGTGACGTATTTGTTCTTGTGGGGACTTATTTTAAATCCTCATGGTTATCTTTATTCATTGATTTTATTCACTGTAAATATATTCAAAATCTGCACATCTCTTACATGGGCTTAATCCTGTTATTTTGTCCGTATACCCCTTGAATTTACCAAGTATGCACCCTTATCCCATTGCTTCCTTAGCTTTGTCTTTGGCACTCTGATATGTTTTCTTAATTTTTTTCTGCACCTTTCTCCAAAATGATACTGGTGATGATGTAGTATCCTCGGCAGTTGAGAGCTGTTTACTTCTCTCTTGTGCTTGCTGAATGAGTGTTTGATGAAGTCTTTGCAGCTCCTGCTGATTTCTTCCAAATCCTTGCTCTTGTTGATATTTTAGTATTTCTAAAAATTCTTGTATCTTTTCCTCACACTTGTCAATAGCTTGATGTCCTGGAATGCTCTCTAGTTGTATAAGTTCCTCTATCAAATTGTCATAGTTCACCTGCTGGTGATGAAGGTTTTCAATATGTGTTGAGGTGTGCTCATGGGAAGAAATATGATGTTCCTCCTGTGATGTATGAATTGATGTTTCGTGGCCATACTCATTTTTTGGGATCTCCCCTGCATTCACTAATTGCTCAGACTCCTCTGTCTGTTTCAAATTATCCCTGTGGCTGCCAGTGACTTCGTCTTGGGGTGCTTGGGGACGGCCATGAATTTTATGAGTACTTTCACTCTCTTCATCCCTGTGACTCTCTTCTTTACTTTGTTGTTGTGGTATTTCATAAGTCAAAGTATTCTTCAGTTCACCTGTGTTTGTGTGATCAGCTGCGCTATTGCCTGAAGAGATATGGTGATGGTCAGTGCTAATTTCTTCATGATTCATTTGTAAACTTCCCGTATTCTCCTCAGACAATGTATGGTGACCCTCATTCATCTGTTCCAAAATCTCTTCATGAGCACCTTGCTTTTGTTGTTCCCCATCAATTGTCTTGGGAAGATTCTCGTTGCTTTCCTGTGCAGTAGAGATTTCTCCTTGGGACTGCACTTCAGCTGAGGGATGAGAGATTGGCCTTGTTTCCATATGATTACCACCCTCAAAGGAGTATGTACCTCCGGAGTGAGAATGTTCAAATGGTACATATTCTGGTAGTTCTAACTCTAAGTCCTTCAAGTCACTGCTGTTGTCAGAAATAAAAGGTGGGGCTTCTTTAGGCTGCTCATAATGATGAGACATTACTTCTGGTTTGTGTGGAAAAGCAGGTGGAATTGCAGTGAGTATTTCTGAAGGATGTGGTTCATGCACTTGTTTCATGTGGTTTGATGATTCCTCTTGTGTCTGATCAGCAGAGACTTCACTCACATGGCTCTGCTCATTTTTAATCAAGTCTGACCCATCTTTAGACATGTCCTCTCCACCAAGTGGCTTGATTGTTACTCTTGTCATCGGCGGCTCATAAACACCAACACCTCTGTCATTTTCAATAGATGTCTCATGTGTTAAAATTTGATGCAATGTTTGCTCTTGCACTTTTTGATTGATGTAAATTCCACTTGCTTGCTTACGTCTCAACTCACTCAAGAATTCTTTTATCTTCTCCTCACACCATGTAATATTGATGTGTCGAGGGGACTGTTCCAACATTTGGAGCTGCTCTATCAGCTCCGATAGATTAATATCGTCATTACTCGAAGTTGACTGAATGTAAGTTGGCTCTTTGCCTACATTTTGAACAGTAGTTTTTTTAACATGTGAAATTTTGTGCACCTTGTGATGTGATGGTTGGGCAAATGCCTCTCCAGAAGCTTCTCCATAATCATTGATTACACGATTTAGGGCTTCTTTGATATTGGGATGCAATCTGTGGCTAGACTGGCCATCTAAAATTGAGATCAACTCCTCTGGATTATTATGGTAGTTACTTGAACTGAAAGTTTGCTCATGCACTGCACTCAGGCCATTATTACCACTGGTGGGAACTGCTTGGTGTGGTTCATGCTGAAGTCTTTCAGTCTCACCTGAGTATTGAGTTGACCATGTGTGTTTTCTAATCTTCTGTTCCCCATTAAAGGCACCATTACCTAGAGAGTAAATGCCTCCTTGCTGATGTGGGACTACCGGCGGATAGTTTTCAGTGTCATGAGCTCCCGCTGAATATTGGTAATGGGTTCCTCTTGCAATGCCATAAGGATTTGAAATCGCTGCAGGTCCTGCACTCAAGCTGTCTTGTCCCCACTCACCTTTCTGGTAGTTGCTTGTTAGCCCATTCATGAGACCATATCCACCGCCACCATGTGGAAGCATTTGAGGTTGTCCGATGGGCCCATCTCCATTTTGCATATTGTTTTCAGACCACCCAGCATTTCTTCCTAGTCCCTCTTCCTCTGTTTCATACTGTGGTAACTAACAAAACCAAAAATGAGTGCTTTGGTATTTAAAAAATATGTTTCATGTGTTTTCTGTGCTTATTCAAAGAATAAAGGCTCACCGGCTTGAAAATAGTCTGTTTTCCATTGATCCTTGACTCAACATCTTGATCTGGACTGTCTCCTGGGAAGTAAATTTTCTGTTGATCCAAAGGAGCACTGCGGACAAGTCTCATCGCCAGCACGACCCAAACCAAACACCTGATTCAGGAATAAATAAAAATCTCACCAGTGTAAAATGTTAGACTCGCATGGTCATCTTTCATGAGGTGTTTTAGGAATTACTTGTAGATGCATTACAATGTTACCTGCACAAAGTCTTCATGCTGGACAACAACCTTCCCCTTCAGCAGTCGTACTGAACCAAGTCTCGACGCAACTGGCCCTGCCTCTCCACACATGCCCCCACTTGGAAAGAATTTGGCCGGCTTATCTTGCAGAGCAGACATGCCTCCAGCAGGCTTTTCATTGTAATCCCTCCCACACAGTATTTTTGTTTCTCTGGCAAGGCTTTATCAGTCTGAACTGAACTCACAAGGACAGGGTCTATCAACCGAAGTACCTCACTGTTCAGTTTTCCTCGGTACTTAAAAGAGTAGTTATTCCACTTGTGATGAAATATAGCTGCAAGGTTGCAGCTTACAGATGCAATGCTCTCTAAGCTGAAAAAACAACAACTTAGTATTGATAGTTGTGAGTGTTGGCTGATAATATTCCAGACAGAGGGGCCTTATTTGATAAGGGGTTCCTTCAGCGTCCTGATCCCCACCCCCCTCCTCTCCCCCACCCGACCTTTTCTTTTCTGCTCACCAGTAAATTCAAAACATAAAGTAAAAACATTGTTCTGCTTTTCTGTATCAATTAGAAGCGGCTTGTAATTTTTGTATAATTTACAGAAACCAGCTACAACTATCAGATTTTTTAATCGTGTGGACTTTTACACACTTCATGGGGTGGATGCTGTTTATGCCGCCAAAGAAGTTTTCAAAACTTCATCTGTTGTCAAACAAATTGGAGCTGGTAAGCTAATATTTTTATCTATGGTGTTTGTTACATCTCAGAAACTTGTTTTTCTTACTTTTATTAACTACTTCCACTATTACTTAATTATAGGTGATAACAAATTGGATTCAGTTGTATTGAGTAAAGCAAATTTTGAATCGTTTGTTAGAGATTTACTCCTTGTTAAACAGTACAGAGTTGAAGTTTACACTAACAAAAGTGGTACTCGCAATTCAAGTGATTGGTCTTTGGAATACAAGGTTGGTGTGGATTTTTTTTCTCTTTCTCTTTCTCTCTCTCTCTCTCTCTCTCTCTCTCTCTTTCTCTCTTTTTTAATATGTATATTGGATTTTAAAAGCAAATGCAATCAAAAACTTTCCTGATGGTTATGTTTTCATTTTGTATGTTGCAAGGGCTCTCCTGGGAATTTGGTTCAGTTTGAGGATGTACTTTTCAGCGCCCAAGACCAGGTTGTTGGATCTGCTGTTATTGCTGTAAAGTTGGGCAGAGATGATAAAAATAAAGTAAGGAATAGCACAGAACATAAGTGTACATTTCATAAGATGCTAATTAATTGGCTCACTTATACTTTTACTTATTTTCAGTTTGTTGGAGTTGGCTTTGTTGAAACTGCAGACCGTAAATTTTGTGTTTGTGAATTCCCAGATGATGACCATTTTACTAACTTAGAGGCTTTAATTGTCCAGCTGGGTCCAAAGGAGTGCTTGATACCTCAAGGTGATGGCTCACCTGAGCAAGCAGCATTGAAGAAGGTCAGCAGTATTGTTATTACTTAAGTTTTCACAGTTGGATACTGTGTGACTTTGATAGTTGGCTACTGTGCGATGCACTCACCTTTATGTCCTCAAAATATATTCCAGGTATTGGACAGAAGCAATATTCTTGTTACTGGGCGTAAAAAGGCGGATTTTTCAACTTCCAACCTTGCGAGTGATCTTAATAGACTTCTCTTATTTAAAAGTGGGCAGCAGCAAAATTCTTTGGCCTTACCTGAAATGAATCAATCTACAGCTACAATGGCCTTAGCAGCAATTATCAAATATTTAGAGGTTTGGTTTTCCAATGTTGCCTCATATTTTGAAATGAAAAGAGAATGGAAATCCCAAACTTTCATATCATTTTTAATTTTTAGCTTGGAAATGATGAAAGCAATAGTGGCCAATTTACACTCTCTTCAATTGATATCAAGCGATATGTTCACATGGATGCCGCTGCTGTACGGGCCCTGAACCTGTTGCCAGGACCGGGCTCCAACTCTTTAACTCGACACCACAGTGTTTTAGGGCTTCTTGACAGATGCCGAACTCCACAAGGCCATCGACTTTTAGCCCAATGGGTCAAGCAGCCCCTCAGAGATTTAAATGCAGTCACAGAACGACATGATATAGTGCAGGTTCAGAACACATTAGTGAGTCCAAGTTATTTGTAGCTAATTTTGAATCCAATCTAAATTTGTATATTTTAATTCTCCAGGAATTATGTGAGAATGAGGAACTGCGTCAAACCTTAACTGAAGAACATTTAAGAAGAATTCCTGACCTTCAAGCGCTTGGAAAGAAATTGCACAGGAAAAAGGCAACCATGCAGGATTGCTACAAGTAAAGATGTTCCTTCTAATTGTCCCTTTTCTAACAATTTTATCTGTTTGTACACCTTGTCACTGATTTGTCTTATTTTTAGGATATATCAGGCTGTCTCTCGTCTTCCTCTAATGTTGGAATCTCTTAACAATTACAAAGGAGGAAATCCTCACCCAACATTTGCCGCTGTAATCATTGATCCCCTTCGTGATTGCATTGGAGAAATGGACAAGTTCCAAGAGATGATTGAAACAACCCTGGATATGGATATTGTTGACCGTGGAGAGTTCCTCGTGAAACCCTCATTTGATGAAAATTTTCAAGGTGAGAAGAAAACAATTTTGCATTGTTTTATTGTTAATATATAGTTAAGTCTTCTATCTGTTTAAAACCTTACATTGAAATCCAAATTGACCAGAGCTTCGAAATCAGATGGATGAATTGGAAGAAAAATTGAAGTCTCACCTTAACAAAGCTGCCAAAGACCTTGGTCTGGAAGCTGGAAAATCTATAAAACTAGAATCTAATGCTCAGATGGGCTATTATTTTCGTGTGACTCTAAAGGTTTGTTTGCTTTTTCCAAATCGACAACTTTGCTTTCTGTGTCTTGTCGCCCTCTTACTCCTCTTTTAAATTAATTATTTACTTATTTCTGAACCAAGGATGAAAAAGTGCTGAGGAACAACAAAAATTTTAACACAATTGACACCAACAAAAATGGTGTGAGGTTCCGGGATTCGAAACTAGAGCAGATGAATTCTGACTACATCGCTACCAGAGATCAATATCAAGAACACCAAAAAGCTGTTGTTGATGAAATCATGAACATTGCTGGTAGGTTGAGGGTTTTTTTGGGATGAAAATCTCTTACTCATTTCCTTTGTGTGGCTACTTAATGTTTTTACCTGTATCCATGCCATGTCATGTGGCATAGTTGTGTTAGTGTTAGAAATGAAGAGCAAACAGTCCTTGTATGAAACAAATTTTCTTATCTTGTTGATCCCCAAAGTTGCTCTTCATGATTTAAGAATTAAAATTAATTGTTTTTGAAAATTTTCTTGTGTATATAATAAATACTTGTTTCTCTGGCAGCCGGGTATGCAGGAACTCTCAACACTCTTAGTGGAGTTGTGGCCCATCTAGATGTTCTCACTAGCTTCGCTGTTGTTGTGGCCTTAGCCCCTAGACCTTATACACGTCCAAAAATGCATGCAGAGGGCACAGGCATTTTGCGCCTTTCACAAGCTCGCCATCCCTGCCTGGATGGAAAAGAGTACATACCAAATGATGCATATTTCAAACATGGTTTGTGTTCCATTGATATTAAGAAAGTGATGACTAGAACCATAAACCTTCATTTTATATTTTAACTTTTTCAGGAGAATGCACTTTTCGTATCATCACTGGGCCAAATATGGGGGGTAAAAGTACCTACATTAGATCAGTTGGGGTATGTGTCCTTCTTGCTCAGCTGGGCTCGTATGTACCCTGTGATGAAGCTGAAATCTCACTAGTTGATGCCATACTTGCTAGAGTGGGTGCTGACGACTGTCAACTTAAGGGTATGTCCACATTCATGACTGAAATGGTGGAAACTGCTGGAATATTAGAGGTAAGTGTTAATTGTCAATATCCTAAAAATGGAAATATTTTTCTGATCCTTGAACGATTTGTTGTAATTATTTCATTGCAGACTGCCACTAAAAACTCCCTTGTGATCATTGATGAGTTGGGTCGAGGCACATCAACCTATGAAGGATGTGGCATTGCTTGGGCCATTGCTGAGTAAGTTTGACTTTACCATATCTTCCTATGAATTTTTTTTTTTTTTCCTATATATTTATATTAAATTTCTTTCTGAATATTTTTTAAATTCTATTCAGGCACTTGGCTAAAGATGTCCAAGCATTCTGCTTGTTTGCCACCCATTTCCATGAACTTACTAGACTTGCAGGAATGTTGCCAAATATTAAAAATAGTCATGTCACTGCTATCACAACTGATGACTCTCTGACTCTAATGTACGAAGTGAAAGAGGGTGTCTGTGATCAAAGTTTTGGGATTCATGTAGCAAAAATGGCCAAATTTCCTCCGCATGTGATTGAGGTAAAATGAAATTCATATATGTTTTCCTTGGCTTTTCTCAATTTGCTTGGTTTTGGAAGACTTGCTATGGATGTGGTTGAATCACTTAAAATTAATGGTGATGGTAAGGTCTATGACTCAATTCTAATACTCAGTTGTATGTTGCCTTTCGTTTTTAAGTATGCTAAAAGAAGACAAGCAGAGCTTGAGGACTACCAGGGCCTTGACTTTGCATCTGATGATGCATCTAAATCAAAAATTATAGAGGTTTGTTTAGTCTGGGTGGTTATTCTTTAAAGTTTGGTCCGTTAAATATTATTAATGGCTCACTCATTTACAGGAAGCTGAACAAATTATGGAAGATTTTCTACAAAAATGTAAAAACATATGTTCTGAATTACCACCTGATGATCAGGCAAAAGCACTGGAAGAATTACGAGGAGAAGTTTTGTCGAAGGATAATGCCTACATCACAACTTTACTTGCTCAATAGCCCTCTTCTTCAGCCTCAACTTTATGAAGAACAGTCTTATCATTTTTTTGATGATCTGGACCTATCACTTCATTGAAGCTGTTTCCCAATTAATTTTCTGTATTTTTTTTATAAATTAAATAAGCTCATCAAGCCTTCACCTTTTAATTTGCATTTTCTTGGCTTCAAAAGCCTCATTAAAGTTCTTTCACTATTTAACTGCTTTTAACTTTAAGGAGATTTTTGTGTGCATGATAAAAGACTGAAAGTAGGTTAAGTTTTATACAATAAAAATTAATTAAATTTAATATTTCTTTTAATTTTAAAATATTTACAATCTAATAACATTTTACGATAGGTAAACTCTAACAGTTGCTGAAAATGGCTCACGACAAACTGCACATGTTTTAAGAGATGGGACACAATTAACACAGGACACCAAGTGCCCACACGGTAGAAACGCAACACCAATTTCTTCAGAAAAACATATTTTACACGCTCTAGCATCATCTATTGATTTTGTAGGTGATTGGCTAGGTGCTTCAGAAACTGGTTCTGATTTCTTGTTGCTTTCTGCTACAATACTGCAACAGCTAGCCTCTGAGCTTTGACTTGACGGTGCAGCTTCTGGTGGAGGGTGGTGATGTACTACATTTAAATATTCCTTCGGTATTGCTAGTGCTCGAATTTCCTGGTGAGAAAATAAAAAAATTAAAAATATTAATACATGTACTTAATTTTTTTAAACTTGAAATTGGCTGCCAATGATTTTCTTTACCTCTGGGGTAAGGGTTGCAGGTCTTTTGCCCAAGACTTCAGCAATGAATTCTCGGCCCCTGGTTTGGACTACATGCGCACACTTGGAGAAATAGAGCGCATGCTCTCTCCACGGTTCATCGGTTTCTGCCCAGTCCTTCAACCCTCCTCCACATTGGAAACAAATTGTTTTGTCTCCAAGACCTGCAAAAAAAAAAAAGGAAAAGTTAGTAATAGTGTAAACTCAAGTTTGCAACCAGGCAAAACAAAATTGAAAAGAATAGCAAACCAACCAGTGTAGAAGAATCCAGCCTCAGCAAGTTCCTGTGGTCTCAGTTTGAGCCCAATAGGCCAACTCTTGAACGATTCTAATCGGGAATCAAGTGTGGCATATGCAGGATGTGCAGGGGTATATCTCTTTTGAATTCCTAGTTTCTCAAGGGAGGGTATTACTGGACAGTTCTCTGACTTCTTAATATTAAATATACCACACTCATCATAACTGCTACGTTCCACAGGTGGGAGAGGAGGTGGGTTTGATGGGTCAACAGGAATATTTCCAACGTCCATATGCTTCAGGAAGCTGCAATTCTTTGACCACTTTTTGTGTTCCTCTATGGGATTATCTCCCTCTTCCCAACGTCCAACTTCAACATTACAAAAAGCACATCGGCAAATGTCTTCACTCTTGGTATACCAGAATCCTGCAGCAGCCAGCTCCCTCACATTCATTGCCACTGACGGGAAGCCAGCAAATGATTCCAAACGCTCCTTTTCACTTCTGTAGTTGTGGGTTCTTGACGAGTGAATGGATGTTGGTCGGTGAGGTGCAGGATGATGCGCAATCTCAGGCAGTAAATATACACCTCCTATAACTCCTGCTTGCTTTGGGTTTGGCGGCATCTGAAACAAACAGAGAAAATAGTGAGTAAACAGTAAGCAGATAAGACTTTCAAGGAATCAACATTTAGTTCAAAAACAAATTTTGCGTTGGGAAACATTTGAACACCAGAAGGCAAAAGACTAGACTAAACCTCACTCTTTCAAATTTAAGAAAAAAACAAAAACAAAAAACAACAAACAATAACGCCACCTTGACAAAGTTTTCCGTCTCTACAGCGCTCTACAGTCAAAGTGGTCATGGACGGAAACAGTGCCAACAGAACATTCTGTTGTCAGTAAGAGAGAGAGAGGGTCACTTCGAGATCGGGGGTGTCCGCGTTCTGTGCTGTCTCTGTCTCTCTTTACCCATTAGAAGGCAGGTGGTGCGAGAGAGACAAAAGCATTACCCCCACCACACCCCGATCCCGAACGCCGGAGTGAGCAGGCCCTGGAGAGGGTCGTCAGCTGTTTGGTTTATTGCCCGCTGGCAGCGCGGGCAGCGCCAATTGGAGGGTCACGAAAGGTCGGTCGGTTTGTTGTCAGTAACGCTCAATCGTCACTCCCTTGAGTTGCCAGTCTGTCATAGCATGGGCAAAAACGCAAAGGGATGCAAGAGTGCGTTTTGGTTTCAAAGTTGTCAAAGTTATAGACTCAAACATCTCAAGCGAACTTGTCGATCGAAATGTCATGGAAAACGCCAACGCTTCCTAACCATAACCATAAACCAATAATGGACTTTTCTTGGGTGGGCCAGCGGCTGAAGAAGCCCGGTCTCGCCAAAATTCCCGGCCCCGGCCGCAGAAGGCTTTGGCTTGTACGGCTGCAACTACCGCTGCCGCGAAACCATTGTTGCTGCGTCATTGCTGTCCACCTTGTTGCTGTCTGATCCCGACCCGTGGAAATTATTTTGCGTAAGCGTTACAGTTGTTTTTAATTGCCACGTGACACATTTCAATTAGAAAATAAAACGTTAAAAATTTTTCTCCAGGAAAATATTGACGAAAAGCCATCACGTCGTCAGTTTGATAAGAGAGGGAATCACAGGTGACCATCGCGAGCGGCGATGATCAAGACCGAAAATAACATCTGACTAACGTGACGCAATAGGGAAGGCAGCAGTGACGAATGAATTCACGAGTATTCAGGTAAGTGGTAGTGGTGTGATGGTGGAATGAATGAGATTGTTTTGTTTTGACTAGTTGCGTCATTGCGACCGACCAAGGCCAAGGCCGTACAGCCCCCCTCCCCCCAACCTCTTTCCCTTCTTTCCCAATTGCTGCGCCGTTCTCGCTCTAGGAAGGCCTTGAGGGCATCGTATTCTACGAATCCTGCCGAAACTCATAGCGCCCCCCACCCCCCACTCCTCCCCCCTCCCGTCCCCCACCGATAGAAAAACACAAACTCTCTGTCTGTCCCTCTCTCCCTCCCTCCCTCCCCCCCCTCTCTCTCTCTCTCTCTCTCTCTCTCTCTCTCTCTCTCTCTCTCTCTCTCTCTCTCTCTCTCTCACACACACACACACACACACACAAATATTTAAAAAGTAGAGGGTATTCCGCAGGAATGGAAGAGAAACCCCCAAGATGAAGAGCACGACTGCATGTTTCTGTTTCCTCCTGTGATTCGTCAACGCCGATGTCACGCCGTAAGCAACGGGGCGCACAGGAGGAGGCAGAAGCGTCGGCTGTGATTTTATTCATAACGTTCCGGTTTCAGTATAGCGGAATTCCCTATTCGAGACTTTTTATCCGGCTATTCATGACTTTGTCCAAACCCATTTTTCTGCTCTCCACACCCCTGGTATCTAATCTCCAATAAAAATTACTGAAGCGCTGCTGGCGCACTTGCGGATAAGGGACTGGTTGCAACCAGAAATGACTAAAGGCCTGTCTGCAATGAGAGTGGAGTGGAGGGTGTGGTGTACATCGTGGTGTGGAGTTTATTAGACTGAAAGATGACATCCGACCGTCTCTTCTCTACGTTGGGAGGGCAGATCAAAAGTCTCCTCACCCTTATTGCAGATAGGCCTTAACAGCCAAACCAGGTCAAGCCAGAGTGAATAACTGTTACAGAATTTCATGGACCATTCGAGGGGGGGAGGGGGAGACTTTCAGTTTTAATCCAAGCTAGACGATCAGCAGCACCCGGCGGCACGAAAATACAATTTTTTGGGGTCATTTTCGGGAATTAAAAGTAGGAAAAGGAGGTGGGGGGGGGGCATGGCCTCACCCCTAACTACGACCCTGCTTATGTGTGTTCTTTGTGAACACACGTGTTATCCAAGCATCACGTAGGGGGTACGACGTTGCCTTCCCTAACAGATCAGGATAAGTCACCATAAAGGAACAATTATCTGTTCAGTGCACCAGCATGGCGTTGCAAATGACGGCCCTTGAAGGGCAGCCATAGAAACTAATAAGCCCTGCTCTCCTTGGGTTGCACCTGGCGCGCGCGCGGCACGGGCACGGGTGCTGAGGGCCAGCTGGCCTGCCCATTGCCTGCCTCCAGCCGGGCCCGCCATGGCTGTCGTACGCATCGCGGCGGGGCAGATGTTTCCCGGCCCCGGGCCCCAGGGCGCACCTGGCCCTGTCTCTAAACCCTCCCCACCCGCCCAGGGCAGGCTGCACTGGACTAGAAGCCTATCTCCCCTTCAGTCAGACCCCGGCTTGGCCCGCCCGTGGGCCCGCCCCGGCCCAGCGCGATAACAGACTGCGGTCTGGCCATGGTCTGAGCCCCCAGCACCCCCACAAACCACAACGCCCATCCGCCGCCACTGCACTAGAATTTCCTGTCGCCATTAGACCCCAGCCCAGGCGCGGCTAGCCACGGGGGAAGTTCTGCTCCATTAAAGAAAGTCGTATTCTCACCGAGGGTGTCGAGCCCACATCAACCTCGCTGCTGGCGTCGCCTTCCTCCCCCCAGGACCCCAAAGCCTTCCCCGGGGGAAGGGAGTATCGGGCCCCACCAGCGCTGCGGTGCCATGGGCCCGCGGGAGGCAACCCGATGCAGCCAGTCGAAAGAAGTGTCGAGGCCATGTCAGGCCTGCTAGTCCGGCGCGATACTGGCTCGGCAAGGGAATGCCCGGGGCTTATATCAGACGTATCCCGATGATAAGAGATGAGGGGGCTCATGAGCCTCCTAAAGCCGGCGGATAGGACGCACTCCGGACAGTCAGTGAGAGGGTCGGGGGACCGTGGCCGTGGCCACGCGTTGTCCCAGACAGACACCTTTAATTTCCCTCAAAGACTCTGTGACAGAGTTGGTATGGGGGGCGGCGCCCTCAGCACCGCTGCGGGCGCCTCCTCCGGTCCACGAGGATAAGGAGCTGCCGCGCAGCCCCAGACAGACATGTGACACGGACGACTAGCTCTCCTTTCAACCAGGCTACGATATGGCTGAGTCACAAGCTCCACATTCTCCAAGAGGAGGCCGAAGTTCGAAGTCGAGGCTCGGGTAATGAACCATTACGCTGAGCTGCAACTGAGCTGAGCAGGCTGGCGGGCGGGCTGCACTCCGCGTGAGTCAGATGCAGCAACAATGCGACGCGCGTGAGGGCTCGCCCGGCCCGGCCCCGCCCCGCCCCGCCCCGCCCCGCCCCGCCCCGCCCCGCCCGGGGCGTGACTGCGACACACGTCGCGAGCACGCCCGTTCCGTTCAAAAGCACGTGATTCGAAATGACGGGGGTCTCGGCATGGGGCGCGCTGCAGTCGTGAGCCTCCTAGCCCGCGGCTTAAGCAGCTTAAGCCTCGGGCTAGCGAAGGGGAAAAGTGACAATATACTCGGAAAACTTAGCACTTGTCGTCACAACAAACATTTTTCTGGGAATTTCCAGGTTTGATCGAGGAAGCACCATTTGATATGACATTCCCCGATTCAACCGCGAATTTCCCGGGGGAAAAAATCCTGTCCCGTGAACTCGGTCTCTCAGGTAGATTTGGGTGCTCCCAGGGTTATTACGTATTACGGCCTCGGGCAGGGGCAGGAGAGAAACGATTTTCGGAATCCCCAGTCGGCGAAAAGGGGAGGAACACGGGGGACAGGCCAGGGTCGATATCTAACCTAGCCTACCTCTCCACGTAGATCAGCAAGTTGAGCCATGCGTGTGCGTTCCAGCCGGGCTGACAAGGCGATCCCCGCTGCCCGCAGCCCTGTCGCTGGAAGCTGAGGCTGGGCGGACCAGGCTGGAGGCTGGGCCACCCCGTGTTTACGGCGGCAGAGTGCTCTGGGGGGTTCTGGGAACGAGCATGACACGACGACTGGCCGCCATTGCTGGCGCGCCCTGCCTGGCCCGGGGATGGGGTGCAGTGGGGTTTAGGGGTGAGAGGCCTCGGGGGGTGGCGCTGGAGCTAAAACAGCTGAACGCGCCCCGCGCAGCACGGTACAATGCTCGTACTCGCGCATGACAAGAATTGTACACATGAGAGGCTTTACATAATCTTGCGAAAAGCTTCAGGAACGTCCCGGCCGCCGAGAGGGGACGTAGGGACGGCGTCCCTCAAATGTCACTGTCGAGTAATACGAGCCGTATGGGGCGGCGGACATTCGCAATGTCGGCGTGGGCATTGGGCATGCGGCCGTCGATTTTCGCGGCGGTTGCGCCAACGTGCATTACGCACCGTCCCCGACAACTCATTCCAGCTCGGGTGACCTCTCGCGCCGAGGCGAGGCCGCCGACGGGCGTCGCGTCGGGGGTATTTCCGTCGGCCCCGTCCCGTCCCGTGACGAGACCACCGCCAGATGGCGCCTGTGTGCCGGCTCCGCGCTGCCTCGCCAGAGCCGGTGTATACCGGGTGTCCCAGAGGACACACGGCAGTGTTGCGGGATTGCATACTCGCCAGAGCTGCAGGGGCTATAGCGCCTTACGGCCGTATTGGGTAGGCAGACCCGCAACACTGCCGTGTTCTCTGGGACACCCGGTAAAGTCATAGTCGTTCTAGTTCGGGATTTTACCCGCAGCCAAATTTGCGGCCTTCTGTTTGGTCTAGAGGGCCTTTAGGTGCGTCACGTTTCCATCCACGAAGACGAAAGTAGTACTGGGACCCGAAAAACTATAGGGACGGCAGCGCAGCAGTGGCCCATCCCGACCGCTGTCCTTCATTCAGCAAAGGACCTCGTACACGCCATTACGGCGTTACGTTTTCTCCCCACTCAAAAGGCCATGTCCAGTTTCCAAAATCAGGATCATGCTGCTAAAGGACAGACACGAATCATAACAGCTGACGCGCGAGGGCATTGGAAGGGGCTGGGGAAAAGGTAAACAAGGGGTGGGAGGGAGTGCACTGCGCACCACCCCTTCGAGCTCCCTCCCGGCCCGGCCCTGTTCGGGATGAAAGCAGCTCCAGCATGGTGGGGTGAGAGGGAGAGAGCTGCGCTGTGCGCTGCCTGCGGGTCGAGGCGAGGGCGAGGCGGGCGAGGCGTGCCGAAGCCTGGACTTGCGAAAGGACCTCCCCCCTCCCCACCCCGCCCCATCCGCCCCATTATACAACGTAGAGGGCTGCCAACGTCGGGACACCAAAGCACTGCGAAGATCAAACTGTTGGCGCACCTCCGGGCAAGTCGTTATTCACTAGCAGATGGTTAGGGGTTACGCAGGCTGCGATATGAGGTCGGTGCGGAGACACTGGGTGGAGCTGTAGAGATAAGCGGTATGCTGCGAACACGGGTCCTGTAATGTTGGTAGTGCCAGCCAGCGCGAGGTTTAAATTGCTCGGGCCGACCTCGATAAAGCCCGTTCTGCTAAAATCTGAAGAGGTCAAAAAAAATCATTGTCAACTTACATTGGCAACAATTAAGTAGGTACTGTTCCTCGAAAGTCTCTTTCTTTTGTACTCTTTTGTACGTCTCCGGCGCCTGAAGCTCGCGGAAATATCACAGATGGTGCTCCATATCCAATGTTGGTTGCGAAGTGATGGCGGGTAATCCTTTGGTTCACACTTCACACATCCAGTCACGGATACACACACGTTCACGCTCGTAGTGTTCAAGTGACTACTGCACTGCGCTCGCAAGGCGCCCGTCACCTGAACTCGTTCATTTGCTTTCGTATCAGCTACAGCGAGTAGCGCTGTTCAGTGTGCGCTGCGCGTTGAAGTCGAGGGGTGACTGCTGGCTGGCGCTGGCCTACAGGCCGTTGTGGTGGGAAGCCGAACCGAAGCCGTCCCGAGGCCAGGCCTGCACGATGCACGACTCGCTTTGTGGAGTTCTGTTCTCTTTGGTCTCACGGGGAGAAGGGGGGGGGGGGAGTGGGGTGGGGGAGCGGCGGCAGCGACTGAGGCGTGTCTGGCCTCCCCTCCACCGCCCCCCCCTTCCCCCTCCCCAACGCCCCCCTCCCCGCCCTCCCACCTCCCATCTGTTAACATCGTCTCTCTCCCCACGACGTCTCTCTCTCTCTCTTTCCCCCTGCCCCTATCTTTTCTCTCGTTTTCTTTCCCTTCTCTCTCTCTCTCTCCCTCTCCCTCTCCCTCTCTCTCTCTCCCTCCCTCCCTCTCTTCTCGCTCTTTCTCTCTCCATGTCTTCTTCCATCTCTCTCTCTCTCCCTCTTCCAGTCTAGTGTGATCCGTTCTGTGCTACGCTGGCACTACTACGGCCCCTGTCCAGCCCTCTCTCCTCTCTTTCCCTCTCCCTTTACCTGCGTTACAGGAGGCCATTCAGGTCGTGATGGAATGTATAGCGCGGTTCCTAAGACACGTCAAGTTCGGGGTCTACCTGGTGATGGTACTGCGATGAAAAGCCGAGGCTGTGACAGTTACCCTCCTTCGAAAGCACCCTGCTCTGCCTGACTACACGGTAAAGCCGACCTGCCGGTCTATCCAGACTGGGCGGAGGCGAAAGCGGACACGGCCAGCTGGGCGCACTTGGACGCGAGCAGGCTGTACGGCCCACGCTACGCTGCGCCGCCGCGCCGCGCTGCACTCCAGGCTGCAGCGTTGTCGCTCCGACTCCAGCTGGCTGCATTCCTCGGATCACGGAGGCGTTCAATCTGGCCTCATATCCGGTGCGCGTGTGTGTGAGCGGCCGAGGCTAGCCGAGGCGCCTACGTGCGTCTAGGGCTGCGTGGGCGGGAGGGAAGAGGCGTGTCTTAAATTCTCTCTACATTTTCGGCCTCCTAGTCCCAGACAGCTCCACTCTCGGTGCGACCTGACCGGAACAATCGTGGCATGAAACAAACTATTTAACTATTTCCAAAAATGATAATATGAATCCTCCACATTAGTTTTTTCTGGGAAAAGGTTCTGTAGTGGTCGGCGACTCGACCCTTGCCTCGCGACGGAGCTGTCCTAACCGTACAGCAGCGAGGAAGCCAACGATTTTACGTTCAAATTTTAAGCACTATCGACCGGGTGGGTCGGGCGCTGAGCCTTGTCCTCCACCCCCAGCACGCCGAGCACGCCCTGGCTACAGGGGTGCGGAGGGGCGGGGCTGCTAGGGCTGCTCATGTTCGCGCGCCGCGGCAGCCCTACACTTCACACCCTTCGCCAAGGAAGCCATGGTAGACACTCTTCGTTGGAGCAGCAAAACGCGCAGGAGAGTGCTCAAAAATGGTATATTTCGGAGGAGAGAGGAAAACAATTACAAGTGGCATCTCTGACTTTTCGGATAACCCTTAATACGGTGCTCGAACCCCACACCCCTGGCTCCACGAACCTTCTTGCCTGCTTCTTCCGGTCAGTCTGACCAGCGCTGCGCGTCTAGAAACTGCAGAAGGTTTTTTATGACGTTTTAAGCAATCCAGTATGGTAAAGCTAAAAAAGAAGAGTGCGGGGAACAGTAAACGGAAATCCCAATGGTGATTTCCGTTTACTTGTTCCCCGCATTATTCCATTTTTAGCTTTACCTGAATGCTTCATTGCAGATGTCCCACCCGCTCGTATCGTAAACAGTTCCGTAGTAAGCACCTAGATATTCTGGGCGAAAAATCTTTGACCACTGTCAAGGGGCGACGGGTGACGACGCCCCAGCCAGAGAATAAGGAGTTCGTGAATTATGCCTTGTCGTGTCATGCATCATTTAGAACTTCCCAGGAAGCGCCATTCGCTCAACAACAACCGGGCCTGTGTTATTTATCACACACTTTCAAGTCTGTGAACAAATTCACTAACCGCAAGTGAGCGGCATTCGTACACTTGGATTTTCAGGGTAGAGTCGAGCTACTCGCCCTGCCCTGCGCTGAATGACCCGCGGCCGCTTGGAGCCCATGCCCGTGGTAGACGAGACGAGACGCTCCATCTCCTTGACTATGACTCATGCCGCCCATGCCTTTCCCCCACTCTCTTCCTTACGTCGGGAGTAAAGGCGGCGCCACATACTGTTGAAAATAATACGCGGTTAAGGCACCGAAAAATTACATCGAGAATCGCATGGGTCGTTTACTTTATTTTTCTTTTCGGAATCGGTTGTAACGGCGGGTATTTCGGTTTTCCTTATTGGTGGTCGTGGTTTGTCCTTGTCCTCGTCTGTCTCATTCAGCTAGATGCGAGATGTAGTGATACACGTCCTAACGCCAGCAATGAAATTCACCCTGCAGCTTGATTACTGAATCGATTCTCTTCGTTCTGCACTATTATACAAGTACAAGTATTTTCAACAGTGCAGCCCGTGGCGCCGTTTCGAACGGAATGGAACGCCTGGACGACGCAGGCTGTGTTTCTCTCTCGGCTGGTTTCGTTAGTTTCGTGCCGTCAACACGCGGACCATCGAGTGCGAGATCCCCCGAGACAAGGCTATAAGCAGCCCTCTAATAACCTTTGACCGGAAAGGCTTCGCTATGCCGAAAATAAAATTTGATTCTTGTCGGGGTGTCGGTTTGGCTGTCGTCATAGTACGATGATATGTCCGCGACAGAGAAGCAGCCGCTATGGCCGCGGCTCGCCGTGGTCGTTAGAAGGCCGGGCCGGGCCGGGCCCGTCCCCCGGGGTTAGGCGGCGTTGTCAGGCCAGCAAGGTGATTCCGAACACCGTTTTGTAGTGCCCTCTCTCTTGCTCCTTGTGGCCGTGCCCCATGAGTGCGACAAGGAGAGAGCAACGAAACCAGGGTACAGAATCACCCTGCAGGCCTGCAGGCCGTCTACCCCGCGTGGGACCGGCAGCGGGGGCGCCAGCCGCCCCGCCCGCCCGCCGCCCAGCCGCGCGCCGCGCCCGAAGGGGTGGTTTTGGTTGCCATGACGACGGGGTTTTTGGAAAGCGCCTGCTTCTGACGCAAGGAGGGGCGGCTCGATCGGCTCGATGGCATGGCCAGAGGGTAGGCGGCCCGGCCTGGCCCGGCCCGGCTCGGCTCGGTTCAGTCCGGCGCTATCAGGCTCGACTCAGATATCGCCTCGTCATGACCAGAAAATCGAAAACACGTCGATGACCGGCCCATACTCTACACTGCGCCCAGCTGGCCCTCTCAAACCCCCTCCGCTAGCAATTTAGTCGAAGTGGCAAATAAGCAAACCACTCTTATTAGTAGAGCAGTGAAGGTTTGGGTATTACGGAAGTAATTTCCTGTTGGACGTTAGTTTGTTGCGTGTTCCGGAGTGTTAAGTATTGAATGTCAGTTCAAACCGTTAGTGGCTGAACTGACGTAAGTAATACTTTGTGGAAGTTCGACAGGGTACTTGCCCGTACTTGGGCTCGGGAAATTTTTTTTAATGTTTTTAATTATTTTTTTTTGGATTGTCATATGTCACCCGCACGCTCATTGGCAGCGGGGTTCTTTGATGCGCATCGTCAGAATGATGACAACGACCAACGCTGCCAGGCACAGCTGCGGCCGCGCCCCGCCCCGCCCCGCCCCGCCCCGCCCCGCCCCGCCCCGCCCCGCCCCGCCCCGCCCCGCCCCGCCCCGCCCCGCCGCGACGGGTAGGGTGGAGGGTAGGCCTGGATAGAGTCCGAAATCTGTTAGAGAAACGCGAGGTTGGAAAATGTCACGTAGAAGTTTTCGTATCGTTGGGGTAGCATTTTGCTCATAGCTTCTTAACTATTAAAGTTTTGATGGGGAAATAGTAGGCGAGCCGATTGTAGCTTCTAGATCTACAACTGTCAAACATCAACGGTTCAGAAGCTATCAGCGAAAAAAACATTTTCCGGTTCGTATGATGATGGGCGGCGGCCAGTACGAGTAAGTACGGAGACCTGGCGCCCGGCCCGGCCCGGCCCCGCGGTGCCCTGCCCAGCCCAGCCGGCGGAGCCCACGCCCAGTGCAGTGCAGGCATTGCAGTGTCGCGTTACTGTGCCGCAGACAACGACCACGCTGTCTGTCATCATGGACAGCCTCCGGCCCAGCCCCGCCGCTCCGCCAATAGCGAATGATGGCTTGGCTCATTCAGCGTGATGGCAGCGGCGATTGAGATATTGAGGTGGCGCGGCGGGTGCATCGTGCTGCTGCGCTCGTGTCTGCCGCCACGCCCTGGCGGCCCTGACAGAACAGCGCCTGCAGGGTGCAGCAGACAAATAAACCCCCCCAAGCGCTCCAAATATAAGACGCACGACGCGCATCCGGTGCGCGTTGCAGGGCTGCCCGTTAGTTGTGGGTGCGTTTCCTGGCCGCGCTGGGCTGGGCTGGGCCCCCACTGCACCGCGTCTGGAACCTGCACGCGCACACACACGCATGCACGTGGTGTATGCAGGCTTCTTTCGTCGAAGCCATCTAGGGCGAAGCGTTTCCCTGAATTGAACGACAAAGTTGGGGAACCCGTCATCAGTTCATATCGTCAGAAATCGTTGTCCCGGCCCGCAGCTGAGACTGGAGGGCTAGAGGAGGGGGCTACATGCTACATGCGAGGGGGAAACAACTCTGAAATTTAGTGTACAAATTTGGTGAATATTTTGAATTTTCGGGAATTTTTTGAATTTTTGCTTGAATTTTGTCCAAACTTTTTGGAATTTCAGTTATTTTTTGTAAATGTCAGTAAATTTTAATGAATTTTCCAGAATTTTCCTGAACATCTCTGAATTTTTCTAAATTTTTCTGAATCATCCCAATTTTTTTCTGAATTTTCTTGAACATTTTCTGAATTTTCCTGGCGAACAAAACTTTCAGAGCCCTCGGCTACATGGGAAGTAAAGCGGAGCGGCGCGCTTCACGCAGCTGCAGCCAAAACACTTTGTAGTGGCGTGGCTGCGTTGTCGACGCCGGCCTGTATTCAGAAGGAATGGCGGAATAGTGCATAGCGACTCCGAAAGAACATCAAGTGTTTCAAGACATTGACGAAAGGCAGGGCCCCCTTCCCTCCAACCAGGAACGCGGGGAGTCACTCTAGTCCGAGGGGGCCTCAACTCTAACTTTGAGTGTACACATGATTGCATTGAATGCAGGATTTCTTAGATTTCGGCGGATTTCGGTTGATTCTGTTGGATTTCATGGATTTCATATGATTGCGCATGATTCCTGAAATCCGGAATGATTTCACGTGATTTCAACAGATTCCAACGGATTTCACTAGATTTCACTGGATTTCATTGGATTTCATGGGATTTCAACGGATTTCATCGGATTTCACGGGATTTCCGGCATAATCTTGGTGATTGCGCTGGATTTCACGTGATTTATTCTCAAAATGACGTCTGATTTTGAGAGATTTCGCGACAAAACGTACTATAAATCGTAAAAAATATTGTTTTTTTTTCTGTGACACCTTATGAACTTGTCCGGGATGAGGCCAAGCGCCTTCAAATCATATGGGGTCGGATAATCTGCCAATCAATGCCTCCCCTATGGGCCTTTGACGGTCAGGAGCCCGTAAGAAACGACACTTTGTACACTGTGAGAAAAAGCTACAAATTAACTACAATTTTTTGCCGTTATTTCGAAGTACAATAAAATATTGTACTAAAATTGTACCCGGTATAGGGTAAATGAGTGATGTACGGCACGGCAACGAAAAACGTAAACCGTTAATTCAAAACCGTTGTTGAGTTGTATGAGGTACGGTTTTTCTCACAGTGTGGAGCCCCACCCCACCGCAGGCACGCGTGTGAAGTTGGCGGCCTACCCGCTGAGCCCGATTGCGGCCGAGTGTAGAGGGAAGTTCGCTGTACCCAAAATTTTGGTGGCGTCGCCCTGCGCCATGTCTATAGTGGGGACATCCTTATGTCGATCTTCCTTTGCAGAAATTTATTTCTTAGGCACTAACACTGATTAAAAGATTGCGGGATTTCCGTATCAGGGTGTAGTGGATTTCGCATGATCTCTGCCGATTTCGGTGAATTTCATGTGATTTCGGCGGATTCGTGTGCTGGATTTCGAATGATTTCGAAGGATTTCGCATGATTTCGGAGGATTTCGCATGATTTCGGAGGATTTCGTGTGATTTCAGAGGATTTCATGTGATTTCGGAGGATTTAAGAGATTTTGGCGGATTTCAAATGATTTTACAGATTTCGAATGATTTCGCCAGATTTTGGATGATTTCACTGGATTTTAAAGGATTTCGAAAGGAATTCAGGGTCCGTGTACACATGATTTCAGGAGTTGAGGCCCCCTCGCTCTAGTCTCTACCAGAAAGGGCGAGGAAGGGACGCCTCTCTCGATCGCGACCTCCGCGCAAAGCACCCTTCGGGAGCCCCCGAGGGCCTCACGCGCAGGCCGAACCAAGGTCAAAGACACGTGTGCGGTGGGCTCCCTAAAGGGAGCGAGCAGCCTCGCTGCGGAATCAGGGCGGCAATATGCTCGGGTGTCCGGGAATACTGTACCGCCTCTGGCGGACGGTACGGGTGTGGCGATGGCGAGCGGAGGGAATCAATGGGCGGATGAGGATGAGCAGATGGCTCTTCCGTGTTGCATAAAGCGCAGTTGGACTTCGCAGGCTCCCCGCGCAGACAACCAGAAATCCTCTCCATATTCGAGTTGCGCAACGCGGCCAGGACGGCGATGCCACGCGCGGCCTAGCGTGCATGCTAGCCTGCCGCGGCCGCACCTCGCGCCTGCACTGCTCCTGCACTGCACAGTCCGCCTGGACACGACCGGCCCGCTCCGTCAGTCAGTATTAATGTCCGGCTTCCAGATCACTGGTCCGGCGCCATGACGTTCTCTTCGGCTGTGCTCGGAAAGATTACCCGATTTTTTTGCACAGAACGCAGTTTGCTATATCATCACATAATCGAATACCGCTTTTTATCAGCAAATGCGACACATGGCTTAAAAAGTTTCGGTGGGTGCAGGTGGGTGTAACCACCGGACTGGGAAGTACTTTCCATAGTCAACCGGGAACTTCTCACGAAAATTATCGCAATCTATTTGAGTATTCAGCACATAATCCTCTATTGTAGAAAGTCCGATTGGATTTGAGACGGTATTACAAGAGCCTACTTGTGAATCACTTGCATATTGAGTGACTAAGTGAGAATACTGGCTGTATACACTATGTTACGTTGAGTACGTAATTGTTATTTAAATTTCGACCAGCTAAATTTAAGTACTACGGCGTCTGCTAAAATTGAGTCCAGTCTCTCATTACCTCTCTAGTGCTGGCGATGAGGAGTCAGCCCCCTCGGTCCTTTTCTATGCCGACAGGTGCGGGCGGGCCCTGCTGGCCCTGCTGCGCCTCGCAGTTGGTGCTCACGCCGTGAGTTGAATCATCGATATAACACAGCGGCTCGTGACCGGCCCGCTCAACGTCATGAGGCAGGCCAGGTCCACTGTGCTCACAGCCTCGTGGCGTCAGGCCTATCCTGTGCGCTGCGCAGCTAGTGTTTGGCCTACCCCCCCCCCTCCCCCTTTTCCCCCGCCTCACTGATGGAAAAGGAGAATGGCAACATGTGCAATGAGGATAGGTGGGCAAGTAAACAACTGGTAAGCAGCTTTGGTTTCTCGAAGTGCGTGAGTTGGTCGGAAGAGGTTTAACTATATCGAATTAGAAAATATCAGTTACGTAACCTTCCAGGAAACGTCACCGGGGTCGGCCTTACCGCCGTTACTCACCGTGGCTACTCCCTCCCCCGCTGTGCCCGGGCTGCCCCTACTGGTACCCGGTACGGCTTCTCCGGGCGCGGCGGAGGGGGCGGGGCCGGCGGGGCGGGCGGGGCGGGCCGGGGACGCCCGCCTGTGCGCCACCCAGTCGCGGTAGTAGCCTTCGCCTTCCGAGGAGGACGACGAGTCGTCGTCGTCCATCCACCGGGGAGCGACCTGCGCGGTCGGCGGTTGCGCGGGTCCTGGAGGGTCCTGGAGGGTCCTGGAGGGTCCTGGAGGGTCCTGGAGGGTCCTGGAGGCTCGTTGAGGGTCCTTGAGGGTCCGGGAGGGTCTTGGTGGGTCCCGGAGAGTTCTGGTGGGCTCTGGCGGGCGGGTGCGCGATGTCGCAGAGCGTCACGCGTCGCGGCGCCTCACTGCACCGCCAGCCCGTCCTGTCCCCGCCACTCTGGCGCGTCGCGTCCTGTGTGCTGCACGGCGCCGCACTGCACTGCCGGCCCCGGCCTTGCACACACACACACTCACACACCGGGGGGCGTAACTCCGCAGTGGCGCCTGTTTGGGCCCCTGCAGGCTGCAGCCCACGCGACGCCGCGGCGCGCTGCACCGCGACGCCAATCCGCGTTCGGCCAGGCTATCGGCCAGACTATGGGCCCGTCCCGGCCTGGCCTGCAGCAGAGAGGGACCCGCGCCGACACCGGCTGGGATGGGGCTGGCCCCCAGGGCGGGGCCGCCGCGGGGCCGGGCCGGGGCCGGGAGGGAAATCCTTGCAGTGGCCTTGGAGAGGAAAACTGGCGCGGGGTACGGGGCGGGGGCGCGGGGTACGGGGCGGGGCCGGAGCACCACCCACCCGCAACCCCTTCCGGCCCCCGCTCTCCCCTCCTCGTCCTCGCTGGATGTCGCATGGTCACATGGCTTCATTTCAGCACGTGGCCCCGCCCCGCCCCGCCCCGCCCCGCCCCGCCCCGCCCCGCCCCTCCCCGCCCCCGCGGCCGCGGCCGCGCCCCGCTAATCATAGCCAGCCTATTGTGCTGTGCAGCTGCAGCAGCTGCGGCAGCTGCAGTCACCTGGGAGCGCCTGGGAGCTGGGAGCCCGCCGACTTACTCCGAAGAGCGCTTTCCTCGCCCTGTCTCTCTCGCACTCACGGGTTTCGCAGTAGAGGTGCGAGAGAGGCAGACCGAGTGGGCTGCAGCGGCTGCAGCAGCACCGACGACCGTCACATGACCTGACTGCTGGTGCTCCACGAGGATGAGGCGCGGCCCAGCTCTGCCCGGCCGCGTATTTAGGAACCTTATAAAAGTTCAGCCCATTCCACACCTGATTTTGAAGGTCAAATTAGGTTAATTTTGGTCGGTTAATTTGGTGTTGGGTGGGTTAGATTTGAGCATCCTCTCTGGACATCTTTGAGCAGGTCGTCCACGGTAAATTTAAACTGGTGCTGCTCAAATGCGGTCAGAGCGAGGGGAAAACTACTCTGAAATTTTTGCACACCTTGTAACTCAGAAAAATTTAGAAAAAATCACAAAAGTTTACAAATATTCCGAAAAAAAAATCAGGAAAATTCTCAAAAAAGGCAAAAGTCAAGTGAAATTTCACAAAAAAAAATCTTTAAAAATTCATAGAAATTCACGAAAATTCAAAAAAATTGTTCTCAAAAATTCAGAGTTTTCCCCCTCTCCGATCAGAAACTTGTCCTAGAACGAGCAACTAGCGTTTTGGTTCGCCAAGTTCGTCGACGTAAAAGCGAACTCGGGCGGCGAACCCATTGGGCTAGCGTACTCTTAGCGACCTCAGCAGAAGGTCAGGACGAACTACTAAGAGCGCACCCTTGGCGTTGGCGTACAGAACATTTTGGGTCGGGCTATTCCAACACTGTTAAAACCTTGCGAAGAAAAAGTTCGTATTACAAACAAAATAGTTTGTAAGCTGCGAACTATTTGGCTGCTTCGCAATTGCGAAGAATTTCTTCGCAACTTACAAACTATTTAGTTTGTAAGCCGTAAAAAGTTTGTTAGCTTGCGAAGCGTTGCGAACTATTTTGTTTGTAATACGAACTTTTTCTTCGCAATGCGAAGCATCCAATTTCTTTGCAACGATTGTTCGCAAGGTTTAAACAGTGAACCCAAATCGACCTTACCCAACCCTCGAAGTCGGGAGTGGAAGCAGAGGCTGGACCTATAGAGAAGCAGGTGGATGTTGGGGCCGAACTCACCTATGGTCTCTAAATACGCGTCCCGGCCCAGCTCGCGGGCCGGGCCGCCGGGCCCAAGTGCAGTAGGTGGGCGGCAGTGCAAGGCCGTCGCCGTCGGGCCGCCCCGCGCCCGCCCCTCCCCCTAAACTAGATGTGCGCCGCGTTATGAACGTACAGCGCTAGACTAGAGGCACTTGCGCAATTGCAGCAGGCCCCAACTTGAACTGCTCCTCCTCGTCTTTTTGAGTCACGAAACTGAGACGCAAAACACCCACGCCACGCGCACCGCGCATGCGCCGCATGTCGTGTTTCACGGGAAACTTTAGACTAGGTGCACTGCAAGGCAAACACGGCTCTCGGCTGCGGTCTCTTGGGTGTTTGCACCGGGGGGGGGGGGAGTTCCTCGGTTTTCAGTGTGTTTATCACTACACTTTCCGTGGGACGTCCCAAGAGCTTTGCTGACTTCCTTTACGTAGCCCACCCATGGCAGGGAAAACCCAAAAATTTGGGTCCTTTTCACGCCCCCCAAAATATGGGTTCACACCTAAATTTGGGTTCGAACCCTAATGAGGATGAGGACATGGGCTGAAATGTTTGGGTCCTGAACTAAACATGGGGTTTATCTGATACGTTTGTTGCTAACGTACAAGGCAACTTTAATCACAGTGTACTTTCTAGTGCAACTTTCGACGCTGAGCACAATGGTGGTGTTCCCGTTCCCTTAACTATGTAAGTTTACTATATATAGTTTACAAGATACCCTTAATAGTTGTTTAACGGGTTTGCCTACCTCTTTTAACTACAATTATGCCTACCTAACAGGGGTCATAGAGCGGACCCAAACATTTGGGTCCGGACCCCATACGTTTGGGTCCACGCCCCAAACGTTTGGGTCCGGACCCACTTAAGAACCCATACGTTTGGGTTTGGACTCAAGTGAGGACCCAAACGTTTGGGTCCGGACCCAAGTGGGGACCTAAAAATTTGGGTTCGGACGTTCGGACCCATATTTTTGGGCGCGGAGCCCAAATACCAGGTGGCTGACGGACTCCGTGCACTTTTTGTACTATGCAACCCGCCCGCACCGCTCCATACGGGACTGCATACCCATCAGGCGCTGGGGACCGGCTCCAAGCGCGGACGCTCCGCTCCGCCACTGTTGTTGCAGCGAACGCCCCGAAAGGGCCCTCTCGCGGTTCGCGCGGTCTACGGTAGGGCGTTACAGGGGGGAGGTTCGCGGTTTCGCGAGCGTAACCCGCGAGTCCGCCGGGAAAGCTCGCGGTCCGCGCGTCCTGCCGCGCAGGAATCTCGCGTACCGCGGATCCTCTGTGGGTCCTTCGTGGACTGCGAGCAACCCACGAGAAGGATCCGCGGACCTCGACCTTCCCCCGCGGAGGATCCGCGGTTCGCGAGATACCCCCACGGAGCGACTCGCAGACCGCGAGCTCTCCCGGCGGACTCGCGGGCTCGAGGGGGAAATAACCGCTGAATTAGGTGTACAAATTTCGTGAATTGCCTTGAATTGGCTGTGAATTGGCTTGAATTGCCTATGAATTGGACTGAATTAGTGTGTGAATTGGCTTAAATTGGGTTTGGATGGCTTGAATTCGGTTTGGATTGGCTTGAATTGGCTTGAATTGGCTTGAATTGAATTGAAATTGGATTTGAATTAGGTTGAATTGGCTTGAATTTGTTTGAATTGGACCGAATTTGTTGAATTAGTAGTGTACACTAAAGTCCAAGGTTATTTCCCCCTCGCGCGGGCTACTCCCGAGAAACCGTGAACCTCCCCCCGGTAACGCCCCGCCGTAGGCCGCGCGAACCGCGAGAGGGCCCCTTTCGGGACGATGGTTGCAACATCAGTGCCGGAGCGGAGCGTCCAGGCTTGGAGCCGGTCCCCGGCGCCTGAAGGGTATGCAGTCCCGGATGGAGCGGTGCGGGAGGGTTGCATAGTACAAATAGTGCACGGCGTCCGTCAGCCACCTGGTATTTGGGTCCGAACCCAAAAGTCATTTGGGTCTTCTCTGCCATGGGCAGGCGGACACAGGATGTCCTTCACTTACAATTGTGGAAAACGAAAGATCTCACACTTTTTGCTTTCAGACACATGAGGCACATATTCATTGAACCTTACACTCTTCACTGTGGGACCATTATTGGTCTCTGACTTCTTACTGTAGTACTTTCTGTCGTACACTTGAATTTCCATAGTAGAGAGAGCTGGTCCACCTGCCCCGAAAATGTTTGATAGGGAATTCCCATATCAGGGTGGCCACATGCACTGTAGGGGATTTTTTCGTATTTTCACGAAAAAACACCTGTTAAATTCCCAACACGAACTTTTCGTTATTTGTAACAAAAACGAATACTTGTTAAATGACGAACAGTTCGTAGCCTTGTCTGGATTTGTGGATGAGCCATGCCATTGGTCATTTAGTACAACTGCAAACTGTTTTACAAGGAAAGGAAATGCATTTTGGGGGTCAAATTACGAACGAACAGTTTGTTTATTTCCTTACGAACAGTTCGTAATCTGGATTTTACGACACTGTTTGTCAAATGCAAAATACGAACTGTTCGTATGCAAATTTAATCGTAAAATAACGAAATCTACTAACAGTGTGTCAGGGAAGTCAGGGAAGTCAGGGAAATGTCAGGGAAAAAAAAAAGCTGTCAGGGAAGTCAGGGAAATGTCAGGGAAAATGGCTCAATGTCAGGGAAAAATTTTCAATCGGCTGCACTGACTGAAAATCTACGAGTCATAATTCTCTCCCCCATTCAAGTGAGAATTTGAGTGCAATTTTATTACTCTCTGGAGAGTGAGAATTTTTTTCCTCGCTCTTTATGAGAAAGAATTTAAAGACCTCGCCCTAATAAAGTGAGAATTCGTGCTCAAATTAAGTGAGGTTAAAAAATCCTTACTCAAATAGAGCAAGGCTAAAAAACATCTCGCTCGAAAAGAGTGAGGCTAAAAATTCTCACTCCAATTTAGCATGGAAAAGTGTCTTCTCCCATTTTGGGTGAGAAATTGGATTCCAGGGTTTGCAGCATGCTTTTTCTAATTCAATTATTCGTTCGACGCGGTGCGCATCGTTTTCCCGCCAGCTTGTCTCTCTGTCAAAAGAATGCTGTTCGGGAGTACTTTAAGATGTATGATAGGTCCATAACTCGTGTTGATCATTTTTGTAGAAAATTCTTGTTCCTACAACTGCAGTGAACTCTTTTGGAACTTTCTAAAGAAAGTTCTGATTATAAGACACGGAAATGCCGACGTTGAAAGAGGGTTTTCCATAAACAAAGAAGCCCACTGAAAATGGAGGAGCCGCCTTTGTCGCTCTTGGGAGAGCGACTTTTCTGGACCAAATTTTCATGCTCCTGGAAGAGCGAGATGGATTAACGGCGCTCTATTAGAGTCACTTTGATTTCTCTTTTCGCTTCAAATCATCAAACGTCACTCTACTGGAGCGATTTCAAAATATCAGAATAAGTCGTTCTAGCGATCGTCACTTTTATCTACCCCCTATATTCTTGCATTCACGTCAGGGAAAAACACAATTTTGTCAGGGAAAAGTCAGGGAAATGTCAGGGACTTTGACTTTCCAGATTGTGTGGCCACCCTGCATATGGCTAAGAAAGAGCAGATAAAATTTTGTGACGTTTCGGAAACAACCTCGTTCGGTTTGAACCTCTCTCTCTCTCTCTGGTGCACCCCCTACCCCGCCCTACCCCTCTCCTGAGCAGGCTTTTCTCCTCTCCTGTCCTTGTCACACTCGCGGACCGAGGGAGAGAGACGTTGCCTACCCATCATAGGCACCTCTCTTCTAGTGCTGGGAGTTTTGCGGTAGGGGACTCTGTATGCGGCTTTTCCCCCTGGTGAGGAGGGCTTGAAAAAGAACGCACCTCGTTCACTGTGAAAAAAAAAATACTAGTAGATTTTCGTAATTTGTAATTACGACACAAAGTTGTAAATTTACGAGCGCAGTCGTAAAATTGCGACAGCAAATTCTTACTCGTCAAAGAAAAGTAAGTCGATACCTCGTGTAAAAAATAAAATATGACAATACAACTGGAAGTTGTAATTTTACGACATGTATCATGGAAAATTTTGCCGTAACCCTTACGAATATTTCTCACAGTGTTTGGGACAGCACGCCTTATGCGGCTAAGGTCTCTACATCTTTTAGAACGGCGGCGGTCGGTCAGAGCATAGCAGTCTCCTCGCCTCGCCGCCCTGACCTCGGACAAGCGTTTTGACGCACCGCCGAGAGGGTCGGGGTGGTGGAGGAGCCGTCTGCCGCCAGTCTGCGTCCGAGTCCGAGCGCACACCTACTTTGCGCTCCACATTGTCTCGGTCTTATCGCGGCGGTGGGGCATCGACACCGC
Organism: Frankliniella fusca; assembly: GCA_029379305.1. Taxonomy (NCBI): domain Eukaryota; kingdom Metazoa; phylum Arthropoda; class Insecta; order Thysanoptera; family Thripidae; genus Frankliniella; species Frankliniella fusca. Next base: position 640,499 of record JAHWGI010001430.1, on the reverse strand, counting down.
GGGGAGGGGGCGGGCAGGGCAGGGCAGGGCAGGGCAGGGCAGGGCGAGCCCCTGGTCGGCGGCGGACGCACGGGACGGGACGGGCGCACTCCGCCCCACACGGGGTCGTGCGTAGAGTCATGGGGGCCCGGCGGGGCGGGGGCGGGGCGAGGGCGGGGGTGGGGGCGGGCCCGGCCCACTACCGCGGCTGCGCACCTAACGCGACAGAGTTGTACATGCGTTTCCATTTCCATTCCGCAACGTTCAGGAAGGCGTAGATTTATATTTGTATGGTGGTGTTTAGGCAGATTGTGGAACCGAGGGGGAAACAACTTTGAAATTTTTGCACCCCTCGTAATTCAGAAAAATTTAGAGAAATTCCGGGGGGAAATCAGAGAAATTTCGGAAAGTTCGGGAAAATTCACAAAATCTGTACATCAACCTTCAGAGTTGTTGTCCTAACGTGGAACGCACTGTCGTATCATCAGTAAATGTCGTTTTGGTATGTAAGGAACAAGGGGCGGCCAACTCATGTATTTCTGTGTTCACATGCCTTGTATTTCTTGTATTTCTAATGTATTTTTCGGTATTTTTCTCGTATTTCTGTTGAGTATTTTTATGTATTTCTGTGAATTGATGAGTATTTCTTTGTATTTTTAGTGTATTTCTAGAAATACACAGGTATTTCTGTGTACACGTTTTTTTCGAGTTGGCCGCCCCTCGGTAAGGAAGAGGCATGCGGACATCCGTAAACGTCAACGTACGGTGCAGAGGCCAGTATAAGCATGCAAGCCGGACAACAAAAACTACACTGTTAAAAATACTCGTAAATTTACGACATTTTTGAGAACAATAATGTCGTTTTTAAACAACACTTTCAAGTTACGACTTGTGTCGTTAGTGAGCGACGAAGTGATCCCTAATTTTCCTAGCGAAACAGTTCGTTTACGAAAATTTTCAAACGAATAAAGTCGTAAATTTACGACTTTGATCCTAAAGGTACAATGGATCGTAAATTCCTTGCGCACGTTGTCACACAGATACCACTTCATTCGTAAATTTACAACTTCGGTCGTAAATGTGCGACTTCGGTCGTAATTGAACGATTTTGATCGTACAGTTATGACACAAATCGTAAGTAAAAGACTAAAATCGTAACATTTTACGAACTTTTTAGGCCTTTAATGCTAGAAAAGTTTACGACAATGTCGTAGACAGGCGCGTATTAAGGGGGGGGGGGGATTGTGCCACAAAACCCCTGTATGTAGGCAACCTGAAGGGCACCCTGTCGGTCGGACCTTAATACGCCCCTGGTCGTAGAGGAATGATTTTTTAGTCGTTAGGCTACGACAAATTCGTTCCAAAACGATTGCAGTCGCTATAAAAATTAGGGACTTATTTGTCGTTAATTTACGACAAAATTTCTAACAGTGTACCAAATGAATTCTTGAAGAAAAACCACTGCACATTTTTATTCTCAGTCTGAAATTTTCTACGGGTCTTAATCATAAAATCAGCGATTTTTCGAGATGCAGGCCAGAATCGCCGCGCTGTCGCGTCCACGGATTTCCACCTCTCTCCACGGTAGCGGTAACGCACCTGTTGGCCCGGTTAGGTATGAACAAAACTTGTCTTCTTTTTATTTTCTGTGTGTTGAAATGCTCACTCAGAGAAACCAGAGAGCTCCTAGGGCCTAGAGACCGGCCCACCAAGGGGCCCTAAATGGAGCCTTGCCGGCACGACAGGCCTCTTATCACCCCGGTACTAACAGCGCAGGTGTACGGCCCGAGACCAGGCACGAGGCACGAGGGCCGTGCCTAGACCAGCCTAGCCAGCTCGGGCCCGGGCCCGGCCGGCTGCCAGGCACAGCTGGGCGGTTTTGTGTTGTGTACACTTGTTCAATATCGGCCTGTGTTTTTGTTGTACCTCAAGTGCACACTTGTTCAATATCGGCCTGTGTTTTTGTTGTACCTCAAGTGCAGCCGTGAGCATGACCACCATCGAGTCGCCATACCGCGAACCAAGAGAGAGAGAGAGAGAGAGAGAGAGAGAGAGAGAGAGAGAGAGAGAGAGAGAGAGAGAGAGAGAGAGAGAACAACTTGTGCGCACTGCAAAAATCTGAAATACATATTGGATGAAACTAATATACCGAAAACTTTGCTTGAGGAACGAGGTAAAGTTGTTGGGAATGTTGTTTAGATAATGTTTTTTACATTCAACTGAGGGAGAGGTCGTTTCGTCGCGAGGGGTTTATTATGCGGCGGATGGGTGCTGTAATCGCAACAAAACATAGCGAATTAATCCTGGTAAATATTGACAGTGACACTTCACCTGTGCAAAATCCAATCCCCGGGAGAGGAAATGCGAGTCTGGCGCACCTTAATTGCAGTGAGGAATGAATGGCAGATTGCTGCACGAATAACACTTGCGCGCTTAGGCGAGCGAGCTGGGTGGCTCCACTGACTACTCTGCAAACTCAAGTGTGAGTGGTGTGAGACAGTATCACACTTATTACTGCAATACCACTGTGTCTCACTCTTCCAAAAACTATTTTCTGTCGTTAAATAGCAATCACGTTTTGGAGAACAGCATCAGCTTTGGTTCAAAATCCCGGTTGAAACGAGCTACCATGTGATGGGGTTCTAATATCGCAAACAACAACGACCATAGAAGTTTTCGAAACCATTAATAATTTACGATTATTCAATGTATTGTTGTTCCGAACCCCACCACTTGGTAACTCGTTTTAACCGGGATTTTGAACCAAAGCTAATGCTGTTCCCCAAAACGTGATTGTTATTAAACGGCAGAAAATAGTTTTTGGAAGTGTGAGACACAGTGGCCCTGATGGAATAAGTGTGATACTGTCTCACACTTGAGTTCTCTGAGTATGCAGACTTATTATATATATTTTAATCATTTTTTTGCGTTGGAGGTTTGGAAATTTAAAACTCAATCAGTTTTGTTGCATTTGTATACAGGGTGTATCTGCTCATTTGGGCTAAAATTATCGGGAGGAATGATAAACGAATGGCCTCCTTTTACGGCACGCGAATTTTTGCCCACTGTTGATGCCGAGAATTGGCGTTCTTACTGGACAATGCCAAACTTTGGCATTAAAAGTGGCCGAAAACTGATATTCCTTGGAGAAGGCCAACATTTGGCATTAAAAGTGGCCGCTAATTGGTATTCGAAAAAAAATGCCAAAACTGTGACATTAAAAATTGCCACTGCGTTTACAGTATGTTTAGCATATATCGACGATCAATTTTTTACAAACACACTAGTGGGTGCAAACGTCAAACATCGCAGCTAGTTCGAGTTGTGTAATTCGGCCTGGCGCCTGAAAGGTAGGCACTGAAGCGCGCTTGCATGCAGTGCGGGACGCCTGCACTACGGCGCTGTGCGCGCCACCTGATACCTGCTGATACCCGCGTCGTCGGGCGCATGTCTACTCGGAGCGAAGTAGACGACGCGTAGACGCGAGGGGGCCTCAACTCACCCAAAATTTGTACACATGCATGATTTCAAGATTTCATGTGATTTCACATGATTACACCTCTTATAATTGAAATAAATAAGTCGTAAAGTACAAGCGTATTTTGAGCTTTATGAGCCCAAAATAAGCACTCAAATCAATTTTTTTCCGGCAATAGATCCACATTTTTTGACATTGATTTCGAAGATATCAGCGATTGTGTACACATGATTTCAGGAGTGGAGGCGAGGCCCCCTCGCGTAGACGACACTCAGTGCCTCAGCGCCGTAGTGCTGGCGTCCCGCACCGCATGCGTGCCTACCTTTCAGGCGCCGGATCGAATTACATAACTATAAATATCCACGTTGTTTGGTATTTACGCCTGCTAGTGTCTTGGTGAAAAGTGATCTTCTTTGCACGCTCTAACCACCCTATAATTTTGACCAAAATGAGGACACACACCTCGTAGTTGTAGTTTCCTGTTCGCGCACCATGGTGTGCAGTGCACTGCACACGATCGGACCAAGTCCGCAAGCTTTTCTCTGATCTTGTCCTATGTAGCGAATAGTTAAAATTTGTATCAGAAATGTCGAAATAAGCTATTCCGTAGAACGGGTGAAGAAGAAGAGCAGGAATAAGAAAAGAGCCCGTTGTTGGTCGATCGGTTTCCCTCTCTACCTGTGCAGAGTATTGGGGGATGCCGCTCGACCAATCACGGCCCCTTTTCTTATTCGTGCTCTTCCTCTTCACCCGTTCTCCGGATCCGGAATAGCTGAAAGTGTCTCATGATATCTAAACCATAGACTTCGACTGGTGTGGTATAAATGACCGGCACTGCTAGAGCGGGATGGTTCTGACTCAGTGCTAGCTTGGTTCAGCGGGTCCGCGGCACCAGGGCGTTATGGAGGAGATTTGGACCCTTCACGGATACTCCTTAGAAGGGTTCCAACAGAGGCGGGGGCGGCCGAACTCCGCTGCTTGTGCAGGCGGGCCCGGAGGCTCGCCCGGAGGGCCTCGAAGGCCCAGGAGGTCCGTTCCAGCTAGGCCCAGGCCCCGTCCCAATCCACCGCGCCAGCGTGCCATCACGAACACCACTCCACTCGGAGCGGCGTGCCTGCGCCGCGCAGTGCCCCATTCAGACCGCTGGAATGCGGCCACCACGCCACCACGGAGCACGACGGCTAGAGAGCGCTGGCTGCGCGGAGCCGGCGGAGCCTTGATGCGGCTAGATGCATCAGCAGCCTTGCCCGGCCCCGCGCGGCGCCGCAGGCCGCAGGTTCCGCAGGAGACCCCGCAGGCCCCGCAGGCCCCGCAGGCCCCGCAGGCCCCGCAGGCCATGTGCCGGGGCCGTGCGCTCAAGAAATGCTATTCATTCGACCGGGCTAGAGAAACGCTGCCGCCGGTGGAATGTTATTCATTCTCGGCCTGCTTCAACCAAGGCTCAGCAGCAGGGCTCAGCAGGGTTCAGCAGGGCTCAGCAGGACGCAGCAGCAGGGCCCAGGAGCAAAACGTCACGTCACACAGGATCACTGTAGGCAAGACAGGCAGGTCTCTGAGGCCGCGGTGGGCCTACCTGCCTGCTCCACGGGGGCCATGGCGCCCGACGGCTGCGGCGCGTTGGCAAACCCGTAACACCTCTCTGATGCGCTGTATTATTTGCACCACGTTTTCGCCTGACGTGCGGTAGAAGAGCGGGCACGGGCGTCGCTGCATTTGGGCCTGGCCGGCGGGAGAGGGTAGGCTATCAGCCCGCCTGCGCTTGCCTGCAGGCGTGTCCGCCCAGCGGCCCGAGCTGTCAGGGGGCCCCAGACGTAGCCGGTGACGCGTTGCTAAATTAAGCAGTTGTCTGGTCGCGGACGGGCCGAGCGGCGCGTCTGGACCTGCTGGGCAGGAGGGGGGGGGGGGGTCAGGCAGGATATTACGGTGCTAAATAAAAAAAATGCAAAAAGTCGACGTCATTTTTGGCCAGGCATTGTCTAGTCCAGTCCAGTCCATAGCGAAAGGCAAGGAAAAGAAAGAAGAAAAAGACACAAAAAAAGGTAAAGCAACGCTAGTATACAATACATTGTTATTATTTCATTCTCTAGAGTATGTAGTTTTTTGCGGTTATTATTATATTAAGTGACATTCATATTATTGTTTGTGTCACATTTTCAGAAACTCTCCAGTGAAAAATGTTGCATTTGCGATTCTGAGAATTAGAACAGCAAGCGTTGCCAGCGCGTGTATGCCCGTACTTGGCGTGTACATGGGGAGCCCTGCGCTGGTCGCTCAGCCCCACACGCCCCACACTGAGCCCCGCACCAAATAGCGCGGTAATCATCTTCCAAAGCGAGGAAAATTTGAATAGTAAGCTGAAATTTGGCGGACTTGTGCATTGAAGTGTGTAGATGACGAATCCGTCGAGTCCCACCTTGGGACTGGTGGTGAACGTCCGCCATTTCGAAAAAAGGAGCCGCCATCTTGGATTTCCTTTGAACACACACTACGGGTGAACGTGTAAACATATTCGCAATCTGTTTTCAGCATCAGCACTGGGAAAGAGTAAACTGCATTTTCTCTTTAATGAAAGACCGTCTCCCGTAAGTTTTTAATGGAAAAATTGTCGGATAAACACAAAAATTGCCTTGTACAAATTGTTCAAAAAAAAGTTAAGGCTCCATATCTTGGAAAGCGCCCATCCGCTAGTGAAAATGACTTTTATAACCGTCAAAGGCATGACGTTTACGAACACATTTTATTTAAACAATATTTTCGGGACTGCAATGGTTCACGAGCAGCGAGCCGTATTGTGGAGGCCTGCGCACGGCCGCCCGCCCGGCCGCCCGCCGCGCCGGGCCGTCCGCCCCGCCGGGCCCGGCGTGTGACTGGAGCTGTATGGGACTTATTTGAAATAATTTTGCGGCATCTGCTTTGGGAAAGAGTGCGCTACATTTCCACTCTTACGAACGTTTATCCTTTGTTAATATTTAGTGCAGAAATTGTTTAAAAATGGGGGGAAATGGTATTCTTCAGAATGTGTGAAAATTATTTGGACCTTCATAACTTGGAAAACGCCCACGCCAGGTTAAAACTGACGTTAATAACTGTGAAAGGTGAAACACTAAACAACACATTTTACATGTATATTATATTGTAATGATAGAGCAGTAATTTATACAGAATACACAACTGCTATAAACATTCTTATTAAATTTATACAATATTTTCACTACTCCGGAGGGGTTGTCGGTGCATGCTGCGTGTCGTCGTTGGTGCTGCTACTGGTACTGAGTCTTCTCTCAAATCGAAAAAATTCCCGAGTAGTTTTGCGGGAAAAAAAAATTAGCATGTTTTGAAATAAATATTTCAACCTGCGGTGTCCACAAGTCAGTTTGACTTACCTGCCTTCTCTGTGTCGTCGACGGCGCTGTCATCGTTCTCGTTAGGGGCTGGTCCACTTCCTCGTCGTCGTCGTCCTCGTCGTCGTCGTGGATCGGGGCTGGGCTGTTGGTGCAGTCTTCCCCCGAGCAGAAGCCGCACATGCTGGTGCAGGGAAGTTCCACCCGCCTGCACTCGCAGTTGCTGCCGCACGCCCCCTTGCTGTTGCAGTACACGCCAGCTTGAGGAGGTACTCGGGGGCGGGGCGCAGGGTGATGAGCACCGGCATGTACCTGTCGTGCTGCTCCTCCCAGCCCCAGCTGGTCGCGGGTAGGGTCACGCCCCTCCATGCCTGCAGTTGCAAGAACACCCTGTAGCTTTGCTGGTGTGCTGCTGCATCGGCTCTTGCCACCATCTTCTTGTAGGCGAGGTAGCGAGTCCTGTTGAGCGCGGCGCCTTTCTTCCCGCCGTACAGCGCCACGAAAAATTCCCCGCGGCAGCAATCTGCTCGCGGGTCGCGAAAGGGTTGTTGAATACGGAGGCGGTCTGCAGCAGGGCGTCCTTCTTGCGGTGCAACTGTTCCAGCTTGGCGAACCCCATGTGCTTACCCCTTTTGTAGGGGGCGGAGGTCGTGTCACAGCCGGTGAACGCGTGCAGCAGCAGCAGTTGGTCGCGGCGGGGCCCAAGTGCCTCCTGAAGCTTCTTGCTGCAGAACACTCGTCGGGGGCTGTCTTGTCTTCCCGGCATCAGCATGCTCACGTCGGTGTTGTCGGCGTGCACCGCCTGGAGGATGAACAGGTCCGTGTCCTCGCCTACCATCACGACACTCCCCCCAGCCCCGCCGGCCTCCAGGGCTGTTTGTACGATCAAGCAGACCAAGTAGTCGGCGTCCGCGTCCGCGTGTCTCACCTGCACCCCGGCGCGCGCGAGCCTGGCAGACAGAAGGGGTAGAAACTGCGCCTTGTTCTCTGAGCTGCCAAGGAACTCGTCGCGCGTCACCGCCGCAGTTTTGTCCAAGGTGACGGCCAGCCTCGCCGCGATGGACGCCCTCCGGATGTGCTGCACGTCCTTCGTGCTGGGGCTCGCGCCGTAGCCGTCGAACACCACTGTGCAGGCATGGCCGCGGGCATGGCCGCGGGCATGGCCGTAGTGTTTAATGACGTATGCCACGTGCGCGTCACAGATTGTAGAGTACGTGGCGGGCCTCGGCCACTGCACTCGCCAGAGAAGGAAGCCGCCATCGATGACGTGACATGGGTCGGCGGGTACGTCGCTGCTCGGAGGGCTTAGTTTGGAGAGCACCTCGATTAGTTTCGACTTCGTACCTGTCCGCTACTGACGTCATCAAAGAGGACAGTAGGTCGGGGCGCCAGCTCGTACCCCATGCACTCCTCCAGGAACTCTTCTGTGTGCACGTTACATATAATGCGATGGAACATTACACTGGGATTCACCTGCAGGCGGTCCTCGCCCACTGAGATAGTGGCGTTCGTCGCGGCGATGTTGCCAGCCTTGTCCTTCACTGGTAAAACAAATGTTTAGTTCCTATTCATCATTGGTGTTTAGTTCCAAAACGTTTAAAAACTATACGCCAGTTGGTGTATAGTTGAACTTATTACACGTCGATTGAAGTCTAGTTGGTCCAACTATGCACCAGCTGGTGTATAGCTTTTGAAAATTTGGAACTAAACACCAATTGATGTATAGAAGTAAACATTTGTTTTACCAGTGTTCCGGCGGATGTGCACGTCGGGGAAGGCCAGTCCCACAACGGACGACTGCATAACAGCCAGACCAATCTTAACGGCGGCGTCGCAGTTCACAGACGCATCGGCAACCAGCCCGTTCGAAATGCTCACAGGAGCTATACACGTCGCCAAAACGAAAGAAAGAGCGGACGCAAACAAACTCATAATGCATGTACACATGTATGTCAAAGTTATAACAACAATGATGTCACGGAGATGCATGGCCATGCCCGGGCCGGGCCGGGCCTGGACGGCGTGCCTGGAAAGTCCATAACCTAACGGCCCACACCGGCTAAACTGTCACTCTCGTGAAAAAAATGTGCATATAAAATGTGTTGTTTAGTGTTTCACCTTTCACAGTTATTAACGTCAGTTTTAACCTGGCGTGGGCGTTTTCCAAGTTATGAAGGTCCAAATAATTTTCACACATTCTGAAGAATACCATTTCCCCCCATTTTTAAACAATTTCTGCACTAAATATTAACAAAGGATAAACGTTCTTAAGAGTGGAAATGTAGCGCACTCTTTCCCAAAGCAGATGCCGCAAAATTATTTCAAATAAGTCCCATACAGCTCCAGTCACACGCCGGGCCCGGCGGGGCGGACGGCCCGGCGCGGCGGGCGGCCGGGCGGGCGGCCGTGCGCAGGCCTCCACAATACGGCTCGCTGCTCGTGAACCATTGCAGTCCCGAAAATATTGTTTAAATAAAATGTGTTCGTAAACGTCATGCCTTTGACGGTTATAAAAGTCATTTTCACTAGCGGATGGGCGCTTTCCAAGATATGGAGCCTTAACTTTTTTTTGAAAAATTTGTACAAGGCAATTTTTGTGTTTATCCGACAATTTTTCCATTAAAAACTTACGGGAGACGGTCTTTCATTAAAGAGAAAATGCAGTTTACTCTTTCCCAGTGCTGATGCTGAAAACAGATTGCGAATATGTTTACACGTTCACCCGTAGTGTGTGTTCAAAGGAAATCCAAGATGGCGGCTCCTTTTTTCGAAATGGCGGACGTTCACCACCAGTCCCAAGGTGGGACTCGACGGATTCGTCATCTACACACTTCAATGCACAAGTCCACCAAATTTCAGCTTACTATTCAAATTTTCCTCGCTTGGGCCTTTTTTGTAAGATGATTACCGCGCTAAAACCCGCGGGGCGGTGGTGACTCCGCTCGTTGCCGACTGACTCAACGCGGACAGGACAGCTCAGCCAGCGCGAAACACTCGCGCAAGCAGACAGCAGGGTCGAGGGCCCCGGTCGAGGCCCGCCGGCTGCGCCGCCCAGCGCCGCCATCCCGTGAAGCCAAATGTATTCTGCGGGCCGAGCGAACGTCCTGTCCTGTCGCTCATGTGTGATAAACAGTACTCAAGGGCTGACCGCAAAGTTTGCCGCCCCAACCAAAAGGAAAATTAACACAACGATGCATACCTGTGCGCTGCTGACGGTATTGCCTATTGGGCAAAGCAACATCGCGCGTCCAGAGGGGGAGCAGGGCTGCCCAGTTAGGTAGTTGGGTAGGCAGCGACGCCGTGAATACCTTCAGCATGCCCGTCCTGCTGGAACAGCTATGCGGACGGGGTTGCCTACCGTCGCGGAGAGCTCTCCTCTCCCGCGAGACGGTCAGTTTGTGTCGACCTACTTCTCCCAGCGATAGGCAACCCTTCCTCATCGTGCAGCGGCCGAGGTGGGCAGTGCGACTTTATTTCGGCTTGCGCTCCTTTGTGTTCGTCGTGGAGACGCGCGTGGACTCCTGATGGCACCACGCACTCCTTCATCAGTGCTGTAGGTAGGTTGGCTGCGCAGATTTTGCTTTTGGCAGCGTCATGGCTTCTCGCGGTGCTGCGTGGCGCCCGGCCCCGTCCTGCCGCTCCGCGCCCCGCCGCGCCCCGCCCCGCCCCGCCGCGCCCCGCCCCGCCCCGCCCCGCCCCGCCCCGCCCCGCCCCGCCCCGCCCCGCCCCGCCCCGCCCCGCCCCGCCCCGCCCCGCCCCGCCCCCTGCCCCGCCACAGACACGGTGCGCGGCGATCCGCTCGCCAAGGACCTTCGGGCGTGACGCGGGCGGCACGCGGGCGGCGAGCCGAATCGAGTCGTGCCGGGCCGGGCCGAGCCCAGCCAAAACAACACACCTCACCCGCCGAACGCAAAGACACTGCCAAAACTCTGCGAGCAGGTGGAATGTTTTCTGTGAATTCACAGTGATCTTAATGCCTTTAAAAAGAGGAAATTTTAATCCCGTTTAATTTAGGTAGTAAGTATTTATTTGCACTATCCTTGTTCTCAGTGAAATTAATATTTATTTATTTCATCCAGATAACCTTCCTTGTTCCTGTTTGAAACTGGAATCTACCAAAATCGGTTAAGAATGGTCTGTTAGTCGGAACGACGGGGAAAAACAGTTCAGCGGCGCAAGTGAGGTTGTAGGGGGGAAGGGGAGGGAGTGAGGGAAACAGAAAAGAACACAAACAACTTGCTACAAAAACAACGTCGTCGCCATGAACTTCTTTGCTTGCACTGCGCGCGCTACGCGCTTGGGAAACCAGCCGAGCTGGCGCTGTGGCACACAGAGCTCGGCCAGCTAGGCCGGTGGCCTGTGCCGCGCTCGGGGTAGGGCTCGCTGGGCTCGCTCACCTCGCCTCTTCCGGTTTGGCTGATCAACGCTTCCTGTCGACCCAGCCGGCTCAGTTCAGAGCGAAGTAGCGCTACGCGGCGGCGGCCTCAAACTGCACTGCTCTCGCTGCCCTGCGTCCGGTGACCCCGCGGCCCCCCCTGCCAGCTGCGCCGCGCCGGCGATGTTTGCAGCCGTGATCCACTTACGCCCCGCGATCTGACGTAGAGTCCTTGCCATCGCACGGCAGAGTACACACATCGACCTCCCTGTCAGAGCGATGGCGGTAGACCATTTGATCAGACGATGTTCTGCAGACAAACATAATCTTATATAGTTGAGGCTAACGATTAATTGGATTTTGGCTCGGATTTGGGTCTTTAAATTCTTGTTAACAAAAGAGGTAGCCTTGAATTTCAGTAGTAGGTTTTTGCGTGACTGTTCAAAGAACACGAAAAGGTCACGGTGACGTCACGGTGACGTCATAGTGACCAAGTTTAAGTCACTTCGTGACTCCGCGGATTCTGTGACCTTCAGATGCCTATGTCGTGACTCTGTCAAATTTCGAAATTTAAAACCCTGCTTCAGCTGAAATTTCCTTCTAAAGTAGATAAATTTTGAACATTTATTTTATGTTATTGAGCCAATCAATAAAGATTGGCTGACTGCACATGAGACGAAATCTGTATTTACAAATGCAAACACTGAATTTGATCAAAATAGCGGGAAAATGACAACACGCGGATGCCATTATCTGTCTGGTTATTGGGGTATGGTCCGAGTCACTGCCCGTATTTGAGTAAAGATCGGAGAAGAGTCTCAGCAGCGCTACTCAGTGCGGGGCTGCACAATTTTTGAATTCCTAAAGATTCAAAAAACAGTCTCTCTGCAAATAAATGGGCTTTATGGCAAAGCAATCCGCTTTCACCAAAATTTGTTAAGTTTCAAAACGCAAAATAGCGACGGATTGTTGATTGCTGTCAAACGGATGACTCAGGCAGACGGATACCTGTCGATGACGGTCCTTTGGAAGATGTTGGAAGGTGCTCACCATTATAGCCGGCTGTAGCCCCACCACTTGTCGACTGGCCGGCAAGTAGCGCTGAGCCGCTCCCCACCCCAGATGATAGATCGACATGTCACAGCCAGGCCTCCTCATGGTAGAAGACCCGCTTACGCGCCCTGTACGCTTTAAGGAAAGCTTCTGCCCTCGTTCCTTTCCAAACATGCTATTGCCGACTTGTGCCTCTTTGAAGGAATGTAAAATGAACAAGAAAAACTTTACGAGCGATTTTTTATTGCTGCTCGATTGCATTATAGCCTTAATAGTTGCTACAAAGCACATAGCTTTTTCCTTCTGCCCTTGAGGTAAGCAATACGCACAGTTGCCTCAATTTTTCATTTTCCTAGGTGTTTGCGCACTCCCTTGCATTTAGAGGCCCTGTACTTGCATTCGAAAAGGGTAGGTATGCAGTCTCTTTCTGCTTCATCCATCAGAGCCATGGCGATGCGTCACAGAGCCACGGGTTCTTATCGGTCAGAGCAACTGTTTGCTTGCACATTCCACGTCTCGGAACTACCCCACAGACAAAAGCGAGTCTCCTATCACCGCTTGTGGCTGCATCTCTGCAGAGGTTTTAAATTTACATCGTCAAACTTCGTATTTAAGTGCATGCGCAAGACAAAATTTGTCAGTATTGGAATCTCAAGAGAGAACACTTTATTAATAATAATAATAATAATAATAATAATAATAATAATAATAATAATGCCTCAATTTATCTATTTGCACTATCTGCTGAATTGGCATTGTGTTACACAAAAAAAAAATCAAGCCGTCTAGTGGGAAACGATTGCTGAAGCGGATGTATCCCCTTTTTTAGGCCGTATGCGTCGACTCGTTCATTGCAGTTTTTATGTATTTTTTTGATATATTTTGTTTTATATCTATCGGCATTGGCAGTGCAGCGACAGCGCGTGGCGGTAAGTGTGTGTCGCTGGTGCAACTGTCGGTTTTCCTGTCCGTTTTTTCCCTTTGCGTATCGCTTGTTCGTATCGGCCCCGGCCTTGGTGACTTCTCGGGACTCTGGTCGGGGTCGGAACCGGCGGCGACCTGGTGCGTGTCGACGGGGGCGAGTCGCGTCATGTCGGGCGTGCAGAGGGAACGGCAGGACACGACGGGAGCGATAGGAATCCGTACGTCCCATAGGGGACTGCGGGGCGGGAACCGATAAGAGGGAAGCACGTCTAGGAGGGGCGTTGTGGGTGCGGACCGGGTCCCAGCCTGGCCCAGGCCCGCCCACCATGCGGCACGCTCCGGTCTGTGTCGCGTACGAGGGCGAAACAGCGGTCTGCACGGAGAAAAAAATACCTACAACATTTTTTGCTGCAACAGCAACAAATATTGCTGTTACAGCAACAAATATTGTTGTTACAGCAACAAATATTGCTGTTACGGCAACAAATATTGCTGTTACAGCAACAAATATTGCTGTTACAGCAACAAATATTGATGTTACAGCTACCTCGCAGCTGTCATAGCTAAGTTCTTTGCTCTGCCAGCTACAATATAGCTGCAACAGAAAACAAGAAGTTGTAGGCGCTATATTTGCAATGAGGTTTGCAGAGTCAGCTTACCTTTTTCTCCGTGTGATGGCATGCAGGGCTATATGTCTGCAGCCTGTAGGCCAGGTGGGCAAAATTCGTGCAAACGCCTGCCAGCTAAGTAGGATAGCCCCTATAGGGATAGAAATATTACGATGTAAGACCCCGCTCCAAACCGAGATTCGCGAAGACCAGCGAAGACGATTTCACCTGTGATGTATTTGAGAGTGCTGGCAGGAATTTTTCTGCAGGAGGAATAAAATCTCTGCGAGATTTTTCTCAACGAAATTGGTAAAGTAAATTTACTTCACAGATATTCCAAACGCACGTTTTTTTTTTTTGTTTTTTTTTTTTTTTTTAATAAAACTGTATATTATTGTATTTGGCTGGCGTGTTCGAGTAGGTCGTTGCCTCTGTTCGCCCTGGTCCCGTTGCAGTACCAGGCCACCACATGCAGCCCATCTTGACTCTCGAGAGCCGCCTCGCGGCGCCGCCGGACCGAGCTTTTTCCCATGGGCTGATTCCCATGGGAGCGATGGATCATGAATCGTACATGTGACCGCGTCGCAGCCAGCGCGTAATAAGTTTATATGAATTAATTACATTTCCTAATATTATTATTATTTATATCCTGAAAATAGTTAATTCCATTAAACTAGTTACAATGTCAATTTTATATTGTTCCCCTCACCCGGCTGAAAGCTTTGCTATGAGAAGCTTAGGAATAACAAGAAAAAGACTTTGTAACTGCCTCGCAGCTCACAAGCAGATTTGCAATGCAGGATGGTGAGCTGCTTCTGAGGCAGGTGTCTATTGTAAAGGCAAAATGCTTTGTACTGCTGCAAAGCAGCAAAATTCTCCGCAGTTGCTCGTTACGTTCATGATGGAAGTGGTGAGTAGGCTTTCTGCTCTGCTTATTGCTGCCACTTGGAGGCTGAGTCACGAGACACGCATCAAAGTTCAATCGGGCCGCTCGACCCGCCAGCTCTACAGGCAGTGCGCCGCGCAGCTCGGGTTCAAAGAGTTCACTCCCAGCTGAACATTGGCCGCCAGTTACCGCACAGCCCGCACAGCCTCACACTCAAGGGGGAAACAACTCTTAATTTTGGTGCACAAATTTCGTGAATGTTTGTGAACTTTTAGTGAATTTTTGTGAACTTCTGCTTGAGTTTTTTTCTATAATTCTCTAAATTTAATTAAATTTTAGAGAAATTTCCCGATTTTCTCTGTTTTTGTTTCTCAATCTTTCTGAACTTTTTTGATTTTTTTTTCTGATTTGATTCTGAATATTTCTGAGTTACGAAGTGTACTCAAATTTCAGAGTAGTTTTCCCCGCGCGCGCACAGCTTAGTAAGACACACTGGTGTTTTCTTTCGGCTGTGTAGGTGAACGTCCGGTCTGGCGTGAGCTGCCCTTTTTGACGCCGCTGCATATCGCGCCGTGCTGGGCCTACAGGACAGCAGGCAGCAGTGTACAAACAGGGGTGAGGCTCTGTTTAGTGAGAGGCTCGGTAAAAGCTCCGGCCCCCGGGTGCGCGCACACAGGAGGAGAAAGGGAAGCTGGAGGGAAAGGTCCATGCAGGCTGATTCCGCACAGTCCTCTGTCCTCGTCGCTCCCACGCGGCATGGCCATGTGGAGCAAGAGAGAGGGCACTAATGTTCGGAATCACCCCGCTGAGCTCCGGTACCGGGCCGCGGCTGCCTGCCCCGGGCGGAAATACCGTTCCAGTGTCTCAGGACCTTTGAGGTCCAGTCACACGCAAAAACAAATTGCGTCTCACACTGTGAATACGAGAGCGAGGATTCTTCTGGATTCTCGCACTCAGGAGAGCGAGAAATTTTCTCTCTCTCTCTTTGAGAGCGAGGTTTGGTTTTCTCGATCAATGAGAGCAGTAGTCTCAAAAATCTCGCCCTATTTGAGAGAGGATTGGGAAACCTCGCACTTTTTGAGTGAGGATTTTTATCCTTAGTCTCACTCATTTGAGTGATGTTTCAAATTCTTTCTCACTAAGAGCGAGGTTCCTAAACTCTGCCTTAAAAGGGGCAAGAGGAAAAATCTCGATCCTTTTTGATGAGACATCTCACTCTTGCATTTGCAGTGCGGACACTCCTCCCAATTTTTTTCTAATTTTTCGTAGTATTTTTCATTAGAATTTGGTGAAGATTTGTTCGACAGGATCGGCTGCACCCATAAGGGACCGTCTTCAAGAATAAATAAATAAAAAACTCACGGGCGAGAGCAATAGACCTCCCTAAAGGAGGCCTAAAAACTGGGGACTGTGCTGATTTGTTCAGCAACGATGCTTTTTATTGTAGGCACGAAGTAGCCTCATAGTTTTGTCTCAGGAACTTTTTTCAAATTATTTTTATTTATTTTTGTTATTTTTAATAGCATGGCCCATTTTGCAGAATCCGAATATTTTTGAACTGTACAGCCGTGTACAGCTATATATTAGCCACACATAGCTGTCAGGTATCTAAGCATCTAAGTGCCACTGAGCTACATAGCAATTGATTTTACTCGTACCACTTTCTACCTACCTCTTTAGTGGTATAGAAGACCGAGTAATGTTATCAATGCAGTGTCACCTGCGAGGGGGCCTCAACTCACCTAAAATTTGTACACATGATTTCAAGATTTCACATGATTTCACATGATTACACCTCTTATAATTGAAATAAATAATTCGTAAAGTAAATACAAGCGTATTTTGAGCTTTATGAGCCCAAAATACGCACTCAAATCATTTTTTTCCGGCAATAGATCCACATTTTTTGACAATGATTTCGAAGATATCAGCGATTGTGTACACATGATTTCAGGAGTGGAGGCCCTCTCGGTCACCTGTCACCACAAACTTGAGTCAATTTTCATCTCAGAATTGGCAAAACCTACAGACATAAAACATTACTATTCCAAACTGGGAATGCTGGTCCTCATTTCCACTATAAACTTTTTAATTATTATTATTTTTTTTTTACTTCAATAGTAAATTTTTTTATTTTTATTTTTGAAAACTCTTCACAAATTTTGCATGTTTTCATCCTAAGTCTATAACCCAGCTTATGAGTAGAGTTTTCAATCTCAGATAGAATATCATAGACATAAAACTTGTACATTTGAACTAGAAGCCTTCGTCTGAATTTCAACGATGAACCTTTCTTCACGTTTGATAGTATTATTTTTAAAACTCTTAACAAATTTTCGAAAATTTTGCTAGTTTTCATTGTAAGTCCCCAAGTCGGCTCGCGCACCTTCAAGAGCGAGAAAAGGGCCCGAACATGGCCCGAGCAGGGCTCGAGCTCGAGGCCCGGGTGTCCGGGTGTCCCATCCCGGGCAAAACAAAGTCTTACACACACTCACAAAATCTGAGATGATAATGGACTCAGAGTTTAGACTTTTACCACTGTGACACATAAGAATGCAAAGAACAAGTCTCATTCCTATCACAAAATTTTTCTTGTGTTCTTATTGTTTCTTTCTTGTTTGTTTTGTTGGAGGGGTATTTGGCTATTTTGCAGAATTCTTTTCTAGAATAGGAAAAACAAGAAAAGTAGTTAATCGAGACGTAATTTGCTGCTATTATTTTATCTTTGTTGAATTAAACTGTAGCTCGAGAAGTAATGCTTTGCTTTTGCTATGTATGTGGACTGTACCCAACTTATCAACCTTGCATGAACTGTCTGTCCCTTCGCTTGTGCTTAGTCATGGCCCCTTAACCCGTATTGCGTCAGAAGTGGAAGTCGACGAAACGCGGGAAAATACATATTTATTATGAGCCCAAAAAGAGAGAGGCGACCTCAGCGCCGCACTTTGGCAGTTCACGGTCGAAGGTGTATAAGTGACAGTGACTCATCAGAAATCGGAGGCGTTCGAAGAGGACCTTTCGGCACCTCGGTTAAATTAATGGTTCATAAACTTTTCAGATCGTTCTGTTTCGGTTACTATTTTTCACCGCAAAGAATGCGATTCGTCAACAACTGTCGGGGCTGGGCACTTCCCAGAGCAGGGAAACGAGCGAGAGCAGAGCCTCGTATATGCGTCCGAAAACGAGAGGTGAGGGTGAGAGGGAACCATGTTCTAGTTCGAACATCTCATTCTCTCCTGTCGTTTTCTTACGCATACGAGCACTGCTTAAACCTTGCGAACAATCGTTGCAAAGAAATTGGATGCTTCGCATTGCGAAGAAAAAATTCGTATTACAAACAAAATAGTTCGCAACGCTTCGCAAGCTTACAAACTTTTTACGCCTTACAAACTAAATAGTTTGTAAGTTGCGAAGAAATTCTTCGCAATTGCGAAGCAGCCAAATACTTCGCAGCTTACAAACTATTTTGTTTGTAATACGAACTTTTTCTTCGCAAGGTTTTAACAGTGAGCCTCCGCTCGCTCGTTTCCCTGCTCTAGTCCTTCCCTGGGTATCTGGTCCCGAGGCGCTCACACACACGTGGTGACTCCTGGATGTCTTACCGAAACGGAATCATTAAGGCGTTCGCAAGTCGTTTGTATCAAGTTTGAATCCGGAAAGAGAGGAACTGTAGGGCCCTATTTATTCTACGGCGGAAGTGGTACTATCGGCTACTTCCGGGGGCAACAACATCCGTCGAGCCGTCGGGCCATCCATCCTGACGTGCATCCTGCGGGCGCCCTGCCTAGAGTCCTGCCCTGCACGACCCGCCCCGCTCCCGCTGAGCGGACGGGACGCCAGCGTTTCTCTCCTGGAGGAGAATTGGGTGGAAGGAAGGAAGAGGGAGGAAGAAGGGGAAGGGGGCACTCACCCGGGTGGGGCGGGGCAGGGCGGGGCGGGGCGGGGCGGGGTAGGGGGCTTCCGCTCGCTGCGTCCAGCAGCCGTCAGATTCAGAATAGAGCTTTCGTATCTCCGTAGGAGTGAGTGAGAGGGCAATGCAAAACGATCTTCTGAATCTGGGGGCATCAGGAACGTTGTCTTTGGGTTTCGCGCCGCCCCGTCCGGCTGCAGGCGCTGCAGGCGCACTCAGTCCCTCCCCACGTCACTACTGTGCTGCCCCTAGCTCCCCGCCGGCGCCCCATGACCCACTCTGATTTTCCGATTCTGTTTGAATTTGTGAGTGAGTGAGTGAGTGAGTGAGTGAGTGAGTGAGTGAGGAAGGGAGGGAGGGAGGGAGGGAGGGAGGGAGAGAGGGAGGGAGGGAGGGAGGGAGGGAGGGAGGGAGGGAGGGAGTCCCGCGAAACTTAAATCCTTGTGTGGAGGCTGTATGTCGCATAACGGAACAATGCATTATGCCAGTTTTTTTGACTGCATCTCCCCAAAGGGCGGCAAACTAGAAAAAAATCTTGTGTACACAGAGATACACTCTAAACTTCTTACTAAGAAACCTCATTGTACTACAAAGGATTTTGTGCTGTCGTATTTTACAAAGAAAAAAATCTTTGTAATACAAAGACAGACCTTTGTAATGCAAAGAATTTTCTTTTGTAATACAAGGAAATTTTCTGTATCCTACGACAGCACAAAATTCTTTGTATTACAAGGGGTCTATACAAAGAGATTCTTTGTAAAAAGTTTAGAGTGTACACGTGTATTTCTAATAAAATACAGGAAATTCACGAAAAATACAAGGATATACGTCAGAATATTTAGAAATTCATTAAAATACTTAATAAATATACCGAAAATACATAAGAAATACACAAGAAGTGTACACTGAAATATTACACTGATAATCCAAGTGTTCAGCCCTTCAATACTTTTAAGTGTTCAAATACCATTTAAACATATAAATGTGTTCAACAGAGTTGTTGTACACTTGCAAGTGTTCAACTCAGAAGTTGTGCACTTAAAAGTGTTCAACTCCCCAGTTACACACTTCCTTAACTTGGACGCACTGTATTAGGGAAGTGTGCAACTGGGGAGTTGAACACTTGCAAATGCACAACTTTTAAGTTGAACACTTGTAAGTGCACAACAATTCTGTTGGACACTTTTATTTGTTTAAATGGTATGTGAACACTTAAAAGTGTTGAAGGGTTGAACACTTGGTTTATCAGTGTAGTTGGCTGACCCTCGTATTTCGCGCATGGTTCATGATGTAACGTAAATTGGTTTTCTAGAAGGGGTCGAAAACATAAAACATGGCTTATAAACTAAAACCCTTAGTTACATTACAGGAAATGTTTCTGAGATTTCATTAAGGGTCATAATGATACGAGCCGCCCCGCAAAATTAAAAAAAAATGTTCCAAAGGCCACAATCAACTTTTCTGTGAAAATTTTTGGGATAAAAACCTGCTTATCATTGTGCCACTCAATACTCTGTATCTCTGAAAAAATCTTCACCCAAAGGGCTTAATTGCGTGTCGGAAAACGAGCGTGCAATAAGTTATGGAATATTCTACCGCACTGCTTTCATTAGTGAAATGAGTTCGATTCACCTCTCTGTGGTCGCGCCTGGCGAGGGCACAAAGGCATGCGGATGGAAATATTATGCGCCTGCTGATAGCCTCCGCAATGTATGGATGGATTGCACGACGAGGCTCGGCTTGGAGGGGGGCAGCCGTAAACGCTGTCCGCCCTTATTGACGAAAAATACGAGTGTTTGATCAGATGACAAAATATTTGTTTTCTGGTCCGTTCCTTTTATAACCGTAGGAAGTGTTGTGTGTTATTTTGTTCGCGCCGTTCTCACATCTTTTCGAAAATCCAATCTTCCTCAAATTACATACAATGACGGGGATAGGACGAGCACACTGGATTTGTGTCACTGCTTACACTGAAAATCTACGAGTCATAATTCCCGCCCCCTCACGAGTGAGAATTTGAGGGCAATTTTATTACTCTCTGGAGAGTGAGATTTTTTTTCTTGCTCTTTATGAGAAAGAATTTTGAGACCTCGCCCTAATAAAGTGAGAATTCGTGCTCAAAGTAAGTGAGATTCAAAAATCCTTACCTACTCAAATAGAGCGAGGCTAAAAAATATCTCGCTCGAAAAGAGTAGGGTTAAAAATTCTCACTCCAATTTAGCATGGAAACACTGGAAAAACAAACGTTGCGTCCGCTACACCAATTGGTGTGTTCTATGGCAACATTTCAGTTTTTGTGGAATATTAACCAACCGAGACTTTAAGTTTCATTTCTGATGCGCCTATCAGATTCTCCATGAAATTCCCGTTCGAACGAGCCTACATGTGATGGGGTTGCGAGCCTAAATACTACGACTTTAAATAGGATTTGTAGAAAATGGGGAATTGGACATGTTGAATGAACTATGCATCTGAACCCCATCACATGTAGGCTCGTTCGAACGGGAATTTCATGGGGAATCTGATAGGCGCATCAGAAATGAAACTTAAAGTCTCAGTTGGTTAATATTCCACAAAAACTGAAATGTTGCCATAGAACACACCAATTGGTGTAGCGGACGCAACGTTTGTTTTTCCAGTGAAAGTGTCCTCTCCCATCTTGGGCGAGAAATTGGATTCCAGGGTTTGCAGTGTAGCATACAGTTTCGTAATCAATTTTTTCGCTCAAATTTCTGCGTTGATTTGCACGTTTTGTTCACAGAAATTCTTGTAAAAGAGAGCGACTTTGCACAAACGCCCTCACTAAAACAGACACTGGAAAAACAAAGTTAGGACTCGAAGGGTTTTAGTGCCTTTACAAAGGCATGAAAAATTAGCACCCCTGCAAAGGTATTAAAACTGCATTAAAACTGCCCAAAGATGTTAAATTTCAATACCTTTGCAAATGGCATTAAAATTTCACACCCCTTGAAAGGCATTAATTCCTACCTTTGTTTTTCCAGTGGATACAGTTGGAGGGAGGCCTTGCCCTGTATCATGCCTGTATGCATGCCTATATAGCCCTGCACTGGTAAAAAAGGCGCAGTTTCACGCCTTTTTTGAAGCGTACGAGTCCTTACGCCCTTCTTCAAGCCTACATGAGAGCTCATATGAGCGCATATGCGCATATGCGCCCCTTTCCTCCTATCTAAATGTATGGGGGGAATGCCTTGGAGCGTAGTTGTACGCCTCAAGAAGGGCGTGTAAGGTATTGTACGCTTGTGCCAGTCGTTGTACCAGTGCGTGGACCTTGGATGGGCGCACCGCTTTTAAATCAAAAGACGCTCTTTGTGCCCTTATTTGGGGTCGAGGCCCGAAATTAATTCCGACGCGTACCAAAACGGACCCGCGCGGGTTAAATTTAGCTCTGCGCCGGCCTCGGCTGCTGCGGAGAGCGGTTCGAGATGCAGCGGGCGGCAGCGACGCGGTGGGGGTGCTGCCGCATTGCTGCTGCGGGCGGGGGCGCGCGGCTCGGCTCGGGGGGTACTTGTAGTCACTGACCTCGCCCCGCACCGCACCAGCGCGCCGCGTGGCGCCGTGCAGCGGCAGACAGCGAGTTGTTTGGTCGTGGCGCGGGGTACGTCCGTAATTATACGCGGCGCGATGCACGAAATAGAAACAGGGGCGGGATGGGAAAAGGGGTGGAAAGGGGGAAGAGGGGCGGGTGACGTGATGGTAGTCCCGAGGGCTAGGTGGGCCGAGAGTCCCTCACTTGTCCCAAGGGGAAGCGGATTTACCCCTCTGGAAATTTTTACCAACTCCCCTATTTGCGAAAAAAATAAAAAAAAATAAAAAGATTTTGAGGAAGTCTTTTCTATCAAAAAAAAATTAAAAAATAAATAAACAACATGGAAACCCTACCTTGCTTTAGACTTCCTCAAAATCTGATGAGGTTTTTCTGAATAACGAAGACATTTTATCTAAATTTTCCCTATTTCAAAAATAAACTAATTGTTTTAAAAAAATATACGTTGTTTTTACCGCGAGGCGGACCCCGCCCCAGCCACCCTTAGCCTCGGGCCCACCCCACCCCATCCCGTCCGGAAGGCCACCCGCGCTCGCCGCGCTTTGTCACCCCGGGCAAGACAGCGGGTGTCGTATTGCCACGACTCTGCTAATTCCACTGGGTCATTTTTCCTGTCCGCGACTTCCTCTCGCCCACTTGCGACTTCTGTCCCCTGAGCGGCAGCAGCGGCAGCGGATGCCTGACGAACACTCTCAGTGCACATGCACATGCGGTATATATACGTATATTAGAAAACTTCAAACCCCTCTGTTTTTGGATAGTAAGCTTGGCTGTCTAAAAATTCGCCAGTATCAGAATCATGTATAAAAGCAAAGGAAAATTTTATGTTAAATAGATCTCAAGCTAACTTCAGCTATAGATAAATTGTTGGCTGTAGTGACAGCTCAGAGAGCACAAAGTATAAGAAACCAATCAATTATTGAGGGCTGCTATAATTTTAATATGGGCAATACATCTACACTGTAAGAAATGAGAATCCTAGTACGGAACCGATGACGGAAACGTTCCGTACCATGATGGGTACGGACGAATCCTTCCAAGCAGTGATCTAATTTTTCTCGTACGGTACTGCAGAAACAACCATATACTACGGACATCTGAACGGACGTTTCCGTTTTCATCAAGTACGGAAATGTCCGGAAAAAAATTAGCCGGAAATTTCCGTACATATTTTTCACAGTGTATAAACTTTATTATAGGGGGCTTCCTTCAAATCATGCATGAAGGATGGCCATAAACTCCCCTAATAGAAGCGAAACTCCCAAATCGGTTCCAGTTTAGTTCCAAAACTGTCCCTTGCCTTTTGAGGGACTTAAATAGGATTCGGGATTTTGCAAAATCCCCTTTTAATCCCACTTTTTTGGAATCCCTCCGAAGTCCCTTTTTGCTCTCACGTGCATTTTTAGTGCATGTTCCAAAAATGGTGAAGGAAGCTTCCTAGACAATTTTTAACATGTCAGGCGTCATCACATGGTCGGGAAGTACCCTGTTGAAGAGTACCATGTAGGAAGGTGCGTCATCGCATAGGAACTTGAAGCTAGGCCCTATCAGTTGCCAATGCCGAAACATGTATGGGACTCCAGTTCGGATTCTACAGGGATTTGGGCGTTTACCTGCCAGAATCCCAAGTCCCAGTTTTGGCCCGTTTTCGAACATATCTGGCATTTGGAATTTGGAACTCGTAAGGGATTTGGACTTTGGGATTAAAAAGGGAGTTTCTTTTCTATTAGGGTCTGAATTTGGAAGAGAGATGAGAGGAGTCGAAATCACAGTGTCTCGCCAGTTAGTTCACGTCACGTCTAGTGAGAGGGAGTCAAACATTCCTTAGTATGGGCTTCGCTGGTTTACGGGCGGCCCCCTTGCACCGCTGCACCGCTGCACCCGCCCCGCAGCGCGAGTTTGCCGTGCTGCTTGACTTGCGATTCAACTTTCACGCGGGCTGCGCTGCGCTGCGCCTCGGCTCGGCTCGCGGCGCTAGCCACAGCCGCGCGGCGCAAAGTGGCACATCTGAGAATCGCGCGCCGCGGCCCGGCCGGCCAGGGCTCTCTGCTCACAGAGCACGGAGACCGTTGGTCGGTCGGAGCGAGGGCCAAGAGCAGCGACAGCAGGCGTGGTGAAAACCTTGTCCAGAATTTCATTTCTCAGTTTCTTTCTCGGCTCGAAGTAGCCTTTTCAGCTCTAGCATAAATTGTCCCATTTAACAATAACCGAGTTTTAAGGTTGAAAACCCATGCAGCTACAAGGTTTCCAAGTCTAGTATCCGCGGAATGGTTCATCTTTCATCTTTGTCCTTTTTTTGTAAGCTGTTTATCTCTTTCTTATTCAATTAAATTTTTGTTTATCTTTGGTACAAAATTTAATTTTCTAAAAAAACTTGAAAATATTATTCTTTTTTAGAGTTTGTATTCGAGGTTTTTATTTTTTTAAATTAAGTTTTGAAGGCGAAAATTTGGTCATAGAATAATGGGACCACCGATCGGCTGCGTAGGTTTTCGGCTCGGCTCGGAGGTGAGGCTCGGCGTCGACGCGGGGTCGGGGCGGGCGCCTTCCCTCGCAGGCGCACTGTCCCGCAATGCTTCCATGTAGACGGGTTGCCTATCCGATCTAGCTGTAAGGCGTCGCAGTCGGCCGCTACACGCAAAAACTGACTAAGTAAGCTAATAATGCCTAATTTCTAATTGTGATAGGTAATATTAACTGTACCAGCTACTTATTGCGGATTTCTTACGTCTGGCACTCCAAACTGGCTTGTCCTTTTCCCTACGTAGCATAGCTAAAGGGCTAAAATTGGATTACTTCATTTAATCCCGGCTTGCGGCGCTCAGAGCGGCACTTGAGCACGTCACACTAAATATATTGCACTCATGTTTATTTTTCCCCCCATTCCTCTTTTTTTCCAGCCAGTATAGGCTAAACACACCTCACCTGAAATTTCTAATCCACACCCTCATTTGAGATATCTAGGAGAAACCGCAAAGCGTACAGATGGGATTTTACACACAAGTGCGTGACATTTACACTCTTGCGCCTGCCTCCAGGGCGCCGCCGCGCCGTGCCGTTTGAGGACATGCCCCACCGCGGCGTCGCGCCTCGCAGCAGGCCCCTACAAGGCGCGCTGCGCGGGCGGGTCGACTGCCTCGCCGCCTCGCCTCGTCGACAACCCGGGGGCCGTCGGCAAACCGCGGCAAACTCGTGCGGACCGACTTTGAGGGGCGGACAGCCTCTGTAAATTTCGCTGGAGCAGAGTCCGAGAAGCATGGAGCTTGTACCAAAAATCTGTAATAAATTCATTTCTCCCCCCTCCCCCCTTCTCTCTCTCTCTCTCTCTCTCTCTCTCTCTCTCTCTCTCTCTCTCCCCCTCCCTCCCTCTCCCTCCCTCTCCGCATTCCTCCCTCCCTCCCCCATCCCCCTCTTCCCCTTCCCCCTCCCCCCCTCTTACCATACCGCTTTGTATTGTCAAGAAGAGCTATAGAGATATTTTTTCTCCTTTAATGAGAGTAAGACAGAGCTGGCCAGCTATTGGAGATGAATAATCCTACGCACGCTCACCACGTGACTAGGGTTGCTCGAACTGTTCTCCGATAGAGGCAGCTGGCCGCAGGCCTGCAGGCCTGCAGGCTGCAGCACGAGCCGCGAGTGGACACCTGCGGGCTGCAGGCGACAGCAGGCGGCTGCAGGCGGCAGGTGCCCTCCGGCAGCCATCTGGAGTGCTTGGAGCTCCGCCTTATGCAGCTGCGCTCGGCGGACCACTGAATTAATCGACGAATATCGTGTCATCTGCCCGTTCCAGAGGATTGGGGTGGATTTCCGTAAAGCAGCAGTGGCTGCGAGAGGACAGCCGATACTGTCTATTGTCTCGACGGCTGTCGCGAAGACACCAACAGCCTGGTCGGAATGGTGAGCGTTTCCTAGTTTTCGCAAAATGTACATACGTACTCGGCACCATACAAGACAACGCCGGCATTACACACAATAAGATGCGACCTCTTAACTGCCTTTATTCCATATGATTTGAGAGAAAATTGCTTGGAAAATTGGGCTTCCTGTTATTTTATTTACATTCTAGAGATGTAAATTGGTGACTACGCTATGGGCCAACATCGATTTCAATAACACTGCAAACCCTAGAATCCAATTTCTCACTCAAAATGGGAGAGGACACTTTTCCATACTAAATTAGAGTGAGAATTTTTAACCTCACTCTTTTCGAGCGAGATATTTTTGAGCCTCGCTCTATTTGAGTAAGGATTTTTTAACCTCACTTAATTTGAGCACGAATTCTCACTTTATTTGGGCGAGGTCTCAAAATTCTTTCTCATAAAGGGCGAGGAAAAAAATTCTTACTCTCCAGAGAGTAATAAAATTGCCCTCAAATTCTCACTCGTTTGGGGCGAGAAATTATGACTCGTAGATTTTCAGTGAAGTGTTGTGTAAAAGTACCGGAATATCTCGACTAATTCTCTGTAGTACAGTAAACCTCACGCGCGCTCTGTAACTGCGTCCAAATAACTCTTATCAGTTGTTTGTTTTCAGGAACGACGGGGAAGACAGAGGGAGCGTCGGAGCATCAACACAGACGGAAATTGAGGTGGGCTCAATCGTAAGTTGACGCGCGCAAAATCTATGAAGCTAAATTTGACGGGTGACTTCCCCCACATTAGAAGAAAAACATAGCAAATGCATGCTACCTAGTCCGTGTCGGTGTCGAGGAGTTTCTAACTCTGGTAGTACTGTGTACACTCTGGCCTGTAAACGCTCTGAATCACACCCTGAAAATACCACTTTTATTGTTTTTTCTGCGGTGTTTAGTTTTTCTCATTAAAATATGCCACATATGAAAGTTCATTCAATGATCTATCTGACAGGTGTTAGTAATCCACGTATTAGCTTGGATGTGCTGCTGCCTTTGTTTCTCCGATAGGGTGTCCAATGTGAATACCCCCTGAGTAAGGAGGCGAAGAAGGGGCCAGCGCAGCGGTATGGGGGCTTGAAGGGGGGGGGGGAGGGGGGCCAGGAACGGGGACGGGGACGGACGGCACACACGGCAGGCACGGTAGGCACGCAGGCGTCGTCTTTTCCGGTTTACGTTCGCTCCACACACACCTGGCCGTGTCCCCGGGCCCGGCCCCTTCCCCTGAGAAGAGGTCGTGCCAGCTCCCCTCCTCGCTCCCGCGGTCTGTGGGCTGGTCACGAAGAATCTTAAAAGTGTGTGGACGAAACACGGAAAATGAAACTCCTAGTATGTTGCTTAGATGAGAGAATTTGTTTACAAATTTGTAGATCTGTGCGATAAGTTATCCACAGACCTGTTAGTGAATCTCTATTTGTACATTTTCAAGGCAAAGCCCATTTTCAGATGTAAGGGTTAGGACGAAAGAGCAGTCACCTTTCTACAGGTGTTTGAAAAAAAATTAACTGCCAGCTAGCGACATTCGCACGACGCACACCTGGATTTGCAGTGCTCTGTTGCAGCATATGATAGCGGTATCGACAAATACTGGACGCGGCATAGTAATAACATACGTGGCCTTTTTTTCCATCCTTTACTCTTTTTAAGCCCGTGTACCCAGCGCTATCGGAGCGGTTATCTGCCCGTCATATCGTTTCAGTGCGTTGTCTGCAGATAGTGAATGGGCACGCGCGCTGCACTCGACGCACCCCCGTGCAGCCCAGCCATGGCCCAGCCCAGCTGCTGCTCTAGAAATTGCTCTCTCGTCCTCTCTCTCTCTCTCTCTCTCTCTCTTTCTCGAGACAAAAGACCTCGGTGGGCTGGGCCGGGCCGGGCCGGGTCGCCTCGGCCGTTGTTTCCCTTCCCCGAATAAAAATGAGGATGAAGACGTTCAGGTGTGCGGCCCGGTCACGGCCCCGGCCCGGCCCGGCCCCACCCGACTGCACGTGCCCTGCGCTGCAGCCCCTGCCCGCCCCTGCCCGCGCCGGCCTAGCAGGTGCGTTGCGCGGCGTTCTCGTGCCTGAATCCTTCCTATTATAAGATACAGGGTGTTTCCGTACACTGATTTATCAGCAAGCATTCCAATGTACACTGATTAATCAGCAATCATTCCAATGTACACTGATTAATCAGTGTACATTGTCCACCCTTTCATTATGAGAGTAGGTGAGAGCGGGAGGGCGAGCCCTGGAGGAAGAAGGTTTCGGAACGTGAGTAGGTCTCTATAGACCCCCGCCCTCGGGAGGGGTGCTGCAAAATACTCGATACTTCTCAAATCGAAGTTCCTGCCCCTCGGCAGAGCTCGGTATCCCCTCTCTCCTCTGTCCTCTCCCCGCCCCGCGGTGTCCCTGGAGAAAGTCGAGATGTCGGGGCGGTCTGGTCCGTGGCTTTCTATGAGCGGCATGCGTCGCGACGCGTCTAGCTAGACAGAGTAAAAAGTTCTGTTTGTTGATAAAGTCAACGTTATTTAGGTCGAACCTGGTGGAATCTTTTAACATGGAAAAATGAAAATGAGATGCTTATGAAGTGGTGTTGTGTGTGCTCCTCGTATACATTTCTGCGATTCAGTGTGGTCCTGTCGAGTCCTGTTTCGTCAAAGGATGAAGCAGCTTTGATGGTGCGAAGGTGGGGCAAAACCAAGATAAGATTAAATTTTGGTGGATGGGTCCTTCAACTATGATCTCACCAGGGGCGGATCTAGCCGACTGCCATGGGTGGGACAAAGCCGTTCTTTTTGCCTACATTCAGGCGAATTGTAACTCATGTTGCCTGCCCAAAAAGCGGTTTGTTAGAACCTATTGACTCCCCACCCCCCATGTATCCGCGCCTGGATCTCACAGTCCAACTCACGAGTCTACTCAGTCAGGATGCAAAAGTTTTGCAGTTTAAAAGAGTCCTTTTATTAAAATAAAAAAAAATTAAACATACGGATTTGTTGTACACAAGCTTGCCATGAAAAATGGGGCTCTTCAAAAAAAATCGATCTGTCTCGTACACTTACCCCACCTCAGTGCAATATCCTTTCGCTCCCGCCGATTCCAAGGTTTTACTTTGGATCACGGGGCGTTAAATACCGAGGAACGCCCAACTGAGGTATCAGGTGTGAACAGATTTGGAAATCACAGGTAGTCCTCACACTTGTGAAGGACTTTCTGAAGGACAAATTTGTTGATTAAAATATGCATTCTAGTGCACATTTTCACTAAATAATGCAAACATGGATGTTGAAAATCACGAATTTTCGTCTCTCTGTCCTGGACAAACTTGAAACTCATTTTCAATGATAGATGAAAATTTTCTAACTCGTAAGATTCCGAAAGGCAACTGCTTGTTAAGAGGTGTGATCAAAAATGCACCTTCCTCGGGCCAAACTATATTTTCTCAGCTTTAATGCGCAGGTTTACTACTTAAAATTCATTGCACTGGTAAAAATAATAACGGTCTCTACTACGGAAAAATGCCGTAATTTTGGATTACGGACGACACTCCGTTCCTGGTTTCCGTTCCTTATCCCCATAAGACTCAATGTTAAAAAATGGGGGGTACGGTGAGATATACGGAAAAGTTACCGTTAATTATTTTTTTTCGGTGGTTTCCGTTTTCGGTACAAAATCAGTAACGGCGTTCCGTACCTTGGTTCCACATCTTGCCCATAAGAAAAGCCAGGTTCTTCCTGACAGTTCAGCAAGGTACAGAACGAAGTACGAAAAAGACCGTACTTCCATCGAGAAAACTCATTTTTCGAAGGGGTACGGTCTCCGTAGTTGGCTCCGGAGCAGAGGCTGTTTTTTAACAGTGTGGTAATTTTTGGTAATCTCAGCAGGGTATCATTGGCAATCCGATGTACACATTTTTCTGGAGGTATGGGCACTCCTCGCTAAATACGAGGGGCTAATCACTCTTGTACTAATGAGTACACATGAGGTCGTATACTCATCTGTATACTCGGCGACAATTTTCAGAAAAATATTGAAGTATTAGCCATTTGTTTTGTTCAAGAATATCAAATATCGACAAAAAAATCTATCCATTTAAATCTTAGATGTACTGTACTCACTTGCTGATGTTTGTACCGGGTGTTTCTTTGAATGCGTAACAGTGTTAAGGGTTTGCCTACCCCATGGCCATTCACCCGAAAGGCGTCATGGCCCCTGTAGCGCTGGCGAGTATGCAATCCCGCAACACTGTTACGTGTTCAAAGAAACACCCGGTACACTCCAGCCATCAGTGATTCAACCTTGAATACAATACTATATTGCTGCCTAGCACGGCGACAGTCTCCCTCTCCATGATCTGCCTTCGTCCTCAGACAACTGCGCCTGCAACCAGGGGTATAGGCAACCCGTTTGACTCGCATGCTGTCCTGCACAGCCGTCCTGCACTCGACAAAGTATACGTCGGTACGTGGCTCTTAAAATGGCAGGTTTAGAACCAAAGTGCGACAAAATTTTAGTTTTAAGAAATCGGATCCGCTGATGAAACTATATATAGGGCTACTTCGTGGGAAAAAAGAGAATATGATTGCTGCGTTTTTGGTGAGCAACAGATACTTTTAGATCCGTACTGAACCATGAAAAGCACGTCAAGCTGTGTGACAAACATTTTTTAAGCGGTCTCAGCACCGCTTCTAGCGCTACGTCGGCTGGGGCGGGGAGCGTGTCGTCGTCATCGTCGACCGTCGTCGTTCGGGATGGCTTCGGGCATGGTCGTCCTTTCGGGATGGTCGTCCGTTCGGGGGATGGTCGTCACTGTGACGTCACGCCTCCCCCCTCCACGCTCTGTCCCCACTCGTCTAGTCTGTTCGTGTGTCGTGTTCGTTGCTCGGCCCGGCTCGGCCCGACCCGGCTCCCCCCGGCCCGGCTTGGCTCCGGGTAAAAAAATGTCAGGAACCACAAAATATCAGGTCTGATATGTAGGTTTTGAAGTTGTATCGAGATTATGTGACGCATAAACTAATGTGGTCTGTCCGATGTCAGCTAGTTTTTGTACAATGAGGACCTTGCCCCGAATGGCGGAGCGTAGTGGGAACCATAACAAAGCACCATAACCCATAATGTAAACTAGTTTAAATCTAGTTTTATATTCAATTCTAGCATAACTCTGTTAAAAAAATGGTGTGTATTAGGGCTGCACATACATTCGGATCATTTTAAATTACAAAATATCAGGTCTGATATGTAGGTTTTGAAGTTGTATTGAGATTATGTGAAGCATAAACTAATGTGGTCTGTCCGATGTCAGCTAGTTTTTGTACAATACTGGGCCCATCACTATCACTCATTTGTAGTAATTTTATTTCATCTCCCTATCTCTTAAATAATAAAGAACCTTGTTTAGAATACACAAGTTTGGGTGCAGGCAGCAGAATTAGTGAAACTGATATCATTTGATAGGTATCATTTATTATACACTTGGTGACGGCAAACCGTGGATTTAATAAATATCATATACTCTTACCGAAACTATTGATGCTGCTGTACTGAGATGTTTTATAAATCCTAAGGGTAATATAGAGAACTATTTTAATTTCTTCTCCGTATTCTAAATAAAAAAGTACCTTCGTTTTAAACACAGAAGTTTGGGTGCAAGCTGCAAATTGATATCATTTGATAGGTATTACTTATTATACACTTGGTGACGGCAAACCGTGGATTTAATATATATCACATATTCTCACCGAAAATATTGATGCTGCTGTACTCAGATGTTTTATAAATCCTGAGGGTAATATAGAGAACCATTTTTAGCAATATTAAAGGACTGAAAGATTCAAATTGAAATTTCATTCAGATCATGTGAAGCGTAGAATACAGTGTTCGGTCTAATGTCAGCTAGTGTGTTTTGTATAATATTGGTCCGATTACTGATTTGATGCAAATTTATTTCTTCTCTGTATTCTAAATAATGAAGTACCTTTGTTTTAAATACACAAATTTGGGTGCAAGCTGCAGAATTATTTAAATTGATATCATTTGATAGGTATTATTTATTATACACTTGGTGACGGCAAACTGTGGATTTAATATTTCTTCTCTGTATTCTAAATAATAAAGTACCTTTGTTTTAAATACACAAATTTGGGTGCATGCTGCAGAATTACTTAAATTGATATCATTTGATAGGTATTATTTATTATACACATGGTGACGGCAAACCGTGGATTTAATATATATCATATATTCTCACTGAAACTATTGATGCTGCTGTACTCAGATGTTTTATAAATCCTAGGAGTAATATAGAGAACCTTTTTTAGCAAAATATTATATACTCTTGCCTATTTCAAGGTGGCCCCACAATAGCCGGAGCCCGCCGTCAGTCAGTCATATTTCGCCCGTCAGTCACTTCTTTACACTTGTTTTACTGACTTTTATCCTTCTGAACTTTTCAAATCCGCCGGACTTTTCATAAAGAAGGAACCACTTCAGTTGATAATCATCTAAAATAATGGACGAGAGAAGCTAAAACAAGTGACTGACTGACTGACGGACGGTCGGATTCCGGCCATTGTGGGGCCACCTTCAGTCTAGCATTTGAGGCCTATTAATCAGCTTTAGACATTTTAGTCTACATATTTAGCAAGTATACATATACCAGACAAATTTTAGATTTTCCATGAAAAATCTATTCAAGTCGTTTGTATCTTAGAATTTTGTTATCATCTGGCCTATTTTTTTAGCGCTCCCTTCTGGTTTGGAAAAGCTTGAGAGCGGGCTTTGGTGTCTGTTTGTTTGTTTGTTTGTTTGTCTGTATGTTTGTTCCACTCCAAGGAGTTGCTGTAGAGAGTCGAAATTTTTGGGGGTATTTTAAGGGTCACTCCTGGACACCGAAAGGCCTGGTTCAAATCCTGCCAACCCTCATTAAGGCACTGAAAAAAAAATAATTAAAGTTCTACAGTAATGGGAAAAAAATTTATCGGGAAAATTTCATGAGCTCGTAACGGGAATGTCGACGAGTTAGGTTTCTCTAGGTCAAAATTTTGCCCGTTTTGCTGTATCTTCTACCGTTTTGGGTCGGCTCAGCCACCCACCGTTTTTGCGATTAAGGGCGTAACTGGCCGGTACAGTGTAATAAATAGGCGAAAACGGTCCAATTCTAATTTTGTCTAACCCTGCTGACCCGCACATCGCCAGAACCGTCTCGACGGTGGCTCATTGATGCCGCCCAACGTTTTCAGCGATTTCCCAAAATATCTCTGGGAGCTGAGTTACGCCCCTCCGGAAAGGGCCTAAATCACGATATTGGCGTAATTTTAGTTTTGGAGACGCTCCCATCTTCCCGCACCTCTCAGGAATCGTCTGGACGCGGCCAGAATAATGGCGCACACCATTTTTGTTCCAGGGGCCCAACTGGCCGGTACACTGTAAAAAGGGGGAAATTGGTGCGATTTTCAAGTTTCTCTAACCCCATCGATCCGCCCGGAACCGGATTTTCAAGTGCAGTTCAATGACGCAGACCATTTCCCTCGGAAAAGGGCCTAAACCACAAGTACACTATAAAAACCGACCAATATTGGTCCAGTTTTCAACGTTATTCGACCATATCGACCCGCACCTCTCCGGAACCGCCTTTTCGACTCCAGGTCAATGCTGCGAACCGTTGTCCTTGAAAACAGGCTTAACTCGCTAGTACACTGTAAAATCCGACCGAAATTGGTCCACTTTTCCACTATATCCATCCTCATCGATCCGCACCACTCCGGAACCGTCTTTTTAAGTGCAATTACTCGAAACGGACAATTTTCAAAAAAAAATTACGTCTGCTAAATGGGGAAAACTTTTTACATAATTAGAATTTGTAACGTTGTACAACCTACTTTGACTGACGTTAGTTTAACTGTTTAACTAAACTTTGGCAGTCTCAAGTATCGAACCACAATTTACACCCACTAGAATAACGTATGTGAATATATTTGTCGTAAACCTTTTCGTTGGTTCATTTTAAGGATTCTGAGACCGCTTCGATACATTTTGATGTATAGGAATGTTTTTTTTTTTCATTTAAAACTGCACTGTAAAAAATAGTTGTAAGGAGACGAGAAGTTGCGCGACGAGCACCTTGTTCTCGAACAAAGGAGTTGTTTTTAGTATTACACTTTAAAATATCTGTATGTTCTTGCCACATGGCCCCATACAAGAAACTGATGTGTATGGATGTGTTGTAACGTGAAAACAAAACTGTTGTTAATTTCTTAACAAACACATTTTGTCGCGCAGTAACAAGACATAAACACTTTTTTGGAATAAAAAAAAAAATTAAACTCTTGACCTGCGACAAAAAGTGTGATTGTAAACAACATATGCTGTTTAAAAAGTCAACAGCACTTTTGCTGTTAGTCAACAACATTTATATATATATAATTTTTTTTTATTGTTTTTTACGGTGTGCGAAATTTTTTGTTTCGCTGTTCAAAACGGCGGTCCGTTACTCCCTATGGTTAGCAGAGTCGTGCGCAGTACTGTGGGTCCGCAGGTGCCTCCTGCTGGCGCCTGACGTGTGGCGGGGCCGGGCGGGGCGGGGCGGGGCGGGGCGGGGCGGGGCGGGGCGGGGCGGGGCGGGGCGGGGCGGGGCGGGGCGGGGCGGGGCGGGGCGGGGCAGCGGCGCTCATCAACATATACCGCGTTGCGCCGCGACCTCCGCCTCCTTTTCTCCCGCACCTCTATAGGATTAATTATCCCATCTTTTCCATGTCGTGTTCAAACAGTCCCGTAAACACAACCCAAGTGTGGACAAGTGCACCAGCAGGCCTACCTGGCGGCGCGGCACAGCTCGGCTCGGCGGCTCGGCGTATGCGGACACGACGCCGCACTATGACTTTGTCTGCCGTGGGAACCAAAATGGGAACGCATATAGGAAGCATACATGCGCGCGGAGTGGCGGTCAGCCGTGAGAGAGAGCACGATGCACCGCTCCTCAACCTTCGCATATCTCTCAGGGTCGCCTCCGACTCCGAGCGCACTCCGCTCTCCGGGCGGTGGTTGTAACGGAAAGTCGCGCGAGGAAGATTCCCGATTCCCCTTTTGTCATGTTGTTGTTGTCATGTCTTGTTCTTTTTGCCCAATCCCAAACTAGGGCGTCAGCTTTTTGCGCAGTCGGCACTGTCAGGAATTTTTCCGAGTCATTATTGATCGATAAGAAATGACCGTCTTTCCGTATTTTTCCTTCCATGTGAGCGTGTTTTTTCCCGCATTTTTACTGCGCGCCGTGCAGTACGTTATCGCCCTGGAGTGGGTCCACTCTCGCTTTGCACTGTCGCACGGTCACATTTTAATCCTCCTTTGTACCAAGAGGCACCGATACGGATACCCAACTGGGCGGGCTGTGGCCCGGCACCAGGCCAGTTGCAGCTAGAGTGTCTCTCTACACCGAAAACGCTTTAATAACGCGCCTTATTATGCAGTTGTCGAGGGATATTATCCGCAAGCAAGCTCCTAAAATTTATCATTTTCAGATTAATTATAAAATTTCCGGACGAACGAGCTTTAAATATCATGAGGTTCCGGCCGGCCGAGGTTTCGGCCCATAGCTACTGTACACTTCTCCCCACAACAGTCGTAATTTTTGAGCTCGTAATCTTACGACGCGCTGGCTGCTTGCTTATATAATATTAGAAGAAATGTAATACACTGGAAAAACAAAGGTGCTATCTAATGCCTTGTAAAGGCGTTACTGAAATAGTGCCTTTAGAAAGGCGCTATCGCCTCCCAAAGGTGTTATTTTTGGCCCAATTCGTGCCTTTACAAAGGCATTAGTGCAGTAACACCCCATAAAATTCAATAGCACCCCAAAAAGGGTGCTATATAGCACCTTTGTTTTTCCAGTGTAATTACGCGTGTCATACGTTTGCGATAGACATGTCGTGTCATTACAGCGATAGTTAGTGATGAAACCAAATCTTGATCTCACGAATTTCGTTCTCCGTATCCCTAATCGAAAGAAATTTGGGCATATGCAGCAACAAGAAATCTAGTTTGACAACATTTACATCAGCACAGTCAATATCACTGTGAAAAAAATATTCTTGAATTTACGTCGTGTTTCGTAATTTGTGATTACGATACAGAGTTGTAAATTTACGACTGCAAATTCTTACTCGTCATAGAAAAGTAAATCGACACATCGGCCCCGAGACAATACAACTGGAAGTTGTAACTTTACGACATTTATCATGGAAAATTTTAACCCTTACGAATATTTTCCAGAGTATTTGTCGGTCCATACAACTCATACATTTTTGTTTTTAGCAAATTTCACTCTCCCGAAATCAAACAATCGCCTTGATTTCTACAATACACATATTCTACAGATGGTGTATCTACGCCCCCCCCCCCCATAAAAAGGAAAAAGTTTTGTTTTCCACTACTTATACAACTTTTCTATCTTCACAGTGTCCCCGTCCCCGCTCCAGCTCCAGGTGTGCCGAAACAATGCTGGCTGGGCCGGCGGGCGCCGGGTTGGCGGCGGGTGCGGTCGCGTGCCGGCTGACTCACGGCAACACTTCCTTTATCAGCACGCAGGGACGTCACCACAACACTTCCGGCCACCATGGTTTAATCAGAAAACCACGTTCGTCGGATTTCCGACTAATCCGGTAGTGGCCCGAGCTGAGCGCGTGTGTGATATCGACAATATTGCGCCACCCCGTTTGATCTCTTCTTTACCGAGCTCAGCAGACTGGCGCGCGCACCGCCGTGCGGCACGGCGCGAGTTTCAGGAAGCGCTCGGCTCCGCTGCTCCGCTCCGCACGGTGACACAGCCGGTGACGGCGCCGGCGCCACGGCTGACCAGCAGTGCTATTAATGGCAATGGGGGGAAAAGAAACAAGGAATCCGCTGTGGTGTTCTTGTCGCTTTCGTACGCGAGAGATATGTTTTTACGGGTGTAGGATAAAAAGAAAAAGTGATCGCATCCACTGTTTTCCAATAAGTTGGACATAATACATGGAAACTCTCCGCGTAGGTTGATCCATTCGCAATTGCAGGCTGTAAGGCTTCCACAGGAAACGTGGATGCCAGTTTCTTTTTCTCTTCCAGATAAATTACAAAATGCGTTTGTTTTTTTTTCCCTATGAGAGACGTTGGCAGAACCGCGATGGCGCTGCATGCGCTGCCGCTGGCTGCAGCACACCGGGCTCTAGCTGGTTGCCTACCCATCGGTACGCAGGCGCTCAGACCTCGGCTTTGGCTTTACCCCAGAGATCTTCACTTTGCCCGCCCCCCTTTCTTTTTCTCGGGTTGGGGGTGGGGGGGGGCGAGCTGCGAGTGTTGCGTGTTCCCAACCCTCACGATGCGGGGCCGCGAGCTCTGATGCCTGAGGCCGGGGTGGGCCGGGGGAAGGACGATGTGCTGGGGTCGAGCCTGGCAGAGCCTGGTCGCCCAGGAGCAGGGGCTCTTCAGCCACCACAAATGACCTGCGGTTTTGGTGTCCAGCTCGCGGAGAGCCTCACTACGTCCGTGCCCGAGGGGGCAAGCAAGCGTACACCGATTTTTCTGATTTTTATTTCTTAATATTTTGTCTTATTTTTCTTGATTTTTCTGACTTTTTTTACTGATTTTGTTTTAGGGTGTGCACTGATTTTTTTTTGAGTGAAGGACCCCTCGCCTGTGCCCCTACCCCTTACGCCGGCCAGGTTGCCTACCCGTGGACCCGAAGGCGCTCCTTGCGCGTCCGGGACAAAAGCTGCAAAAGCCCATCCCGGCTGCGCGAGGCGTATCTTTCTGGGTCTCTCGGGCGTCGATCTCTCCACTCCACCACAGCCGGGCACAATAGTGCGCGCTGTTTACCTTTCATCGATGACGCGAAGCTTCGTGGAAATATTTCTCCTTGCGTTCGTGCTCGATAACCTGACCTCAAGGGAGGAATTTTGTGGAAAGCAGCAGCTCATACTTGGATCGGGGGGAACGTGCTCCGCACGATGTGCAGTACATCGTGGTGCTCCGAGAGGGCGGGCGAGGAGACGCTCGGCGCCGGCGCGCGGCAGAACGGGGGATCCCCACGTTTCTACCCCAAGTATTATCAGTTGTTGCGCATGGTTCGCGTGTTTCCTCATCATTTCGACGACATGGTCGTCTTCCTCGTTCTCTTGGCGGTGGAGAGGGGCACGTGGGTTCTCATGAGTGCAGTCGAGCAGCCGTGCAGGTGGTAGCGCCGGTGCCGGTAGCGCGGCGTGGCCGTGGCCGCCACCATCGCCGTCCTGTTTCTGCGTGAGCGGAGGCCAGAGGCATGCCCCGCCCCGCAGCCTTCGGGCGTGAGAACAGCGCGCCCCCGGCCCCCCCGGCCCGTCGCGTCCCCGCCAGGCTTGCAGCTCGCAGCGGGGAGCTCTTGGTGTACACCCAGAAACCCGTGTTCTCAATTCTTCTGCTGCTTCTTTTTATATGTCCCGTAGTTGCTTCATGTTGGAAGATAAGGAATGCCCCTACAACACCGATGCACTACGCTTAAAAATACTGGAAAAGAAGAAAAAAAAAAAACCGGCCTACCGGCTGGTAGGAAGGCAGTCGGCTGATTTTGAATATGACTATGAACGGTAATTGTCACGGGAACGAGATGCGTATCCTTAGAAACCATGGACACTTTGATTCATGTTTTAACGTGGCTGATTTTCTGATGTATCTTCTTACAGGCTTGAATTTTAACTGCGTTATACTGGATTATATTTTAACTGCCTTTTAAATTATCTGAACCTCATTCATTTCATTTGAAATTTAAATCCTGGAACTAGGGGACCAATTGTAACTTTGTCACATCTTTACTACGACAAACTGTTGGAAATTCTTTCGTAAATTAATGACAGATAAGTCGCTAATTTCAACAGCAACTGCCGTCATTTTGGAACCAGGGGGTGACGAACTGGAAACAATTATGTGCGCCGGTATAAACAGTACGAAACAATATCAAAACAATACGAGACAATGTAAACTACAAAGTGAAATTTCGGACAGAATTAGAATTTTTTTTTACTGGATCATATTGTATTATGTTTTAACTGGCTTTTAAATTATTTGAACCATATTCATTATTCATTTCAAACTTAAATATTGGAACTTCGGGACCAATCGTAACTTTGTCACTTCTTTACTCTCTGATACGAGCGAACGTGGTTCCCGGCCGGTCCCAGCCCGCACACAACACGCTCTTTTTATTTTAACTGGGCTTTATACGAAACTTAAAAGTCAGACAAATCGGCTGCCTAACAAGATTACAGTTTTACCGTGGCTGATTTCTGATATTTTTCTTAGGGACTTGAATTTTAACTTGGTCATACTGGATTATATTTTAACTGGCTTTTAAAATTAACTGTACCGTACTCAATTCATTTCAAACTTAAATATTGGAACTTCGGGGTCAATCATAGCTTTGTCACTTCTTTACTGCGATACAAGCGAACGCTGTCAAGAGGTGTAACGTGATGAGGGTTCAACAGCGCGCTTGTATACAAAGGGTCCATGGATGGCTGGCACGCGGGGGCGGGGCGGGGCAAGAGGGGCGGGGGCGGCTGGGAGGGCGGTCGGGCGCGGGCTGGTGAGGCACAGCTAGGGCTGTGCGATATCTGAATTTTGACATGTCGATGCGATATCGGCGGTTATCGAATTTCGACACGATATGTCGAAACTCGATATGTATCGACAAATATCGAGGATATCGAGGTATCGAGGCGTATCGCAATATCGAAGGATATCGAGATATCGTGATGTCGAAGATGTCGAGGTGTCGTGATATCGAAATATTGTTATATCGTGACATTTTTTGACTGTACGCTTTATCGGGAATAAGTTCGAAAGAGTATGTCAGGAACATAGAGGACGTAAAGACCATCCCACTTGCATATTATAAAGGAGAAATAATATTTAAAACAATAAGGAACGTTTATTAATATGTGAATCTGGTGAACATGACGATAAGGTATTATCTGGGCTTTGGAAGTTTGACTCAAGATTTCTTCAGAGAGAGGGCGATATCCTCCGATATAACGATAACTCTCGATATGACGATATCTCTCGATATGTCGATACCTCGACATTGCGATATTTTTGATACTACGACATTTATCGATATCACGATATCGATATCGAGACAATATCGAGTGCCTCGATATCGAGTCGGTATCGTATCGATATCGAGATATCGTGATATCGCACAGCCCTAGGCACAGCTGCATGCTGGCGCCGCGCGGGGAGCGCCGGGCCACCTCCTGCTTCAGCTATGCTCGCCTGGTACAGCGTTGACGCTCTTGACGCCAGCCCGCCAGCCCGCCCGCCAGTCCGCCCACCAGTCCGCCCACGAGCCGCACACACGCTCCTCTCCTATATACAGTCTGGAAGGGGTGGGGGGCTGGGGGAGTGAGCGCTGCCTGCTGGCTGCTCGCTGTCTTGCATGGCGGACTATTCTAACTGGCTGGCTTTTACTGGATACTGGATCAATGCGGGGCTTATATTTTAACTGGCTGGCTTTTACTGGATACTGGCTTATATTTTAACTGGGCTTCATACCTATCGTAAAAGTCAGTCTAATCGACTGCCTAAAAAGAAGTGACGGACGTGGAATCTCGTTTTTAGTAGAGCGAGATCGTGAACCCAATTTTATCGACGTTGGGGTTTCTTGGGGGTGCGATGCGGGTCCGCCCGGTCCGGCGGTGTCCTTCGGGTTATTGTGGCAGGGAGCGGCGGGGTTCGGTGGGGTGCCGTATGGTATATGGCGGTTGAAGTTGAAGACGCATGCGGTGGTGTGTGGTGTGTGAGTAGCAGCAGCAGCCACCTGCGCTCGGTACAGCCTCAGGCGGCATGCGGAGTGGACACCCTCTCTCTCTCTCTCTCTCTCTCTCTCTCTCTCTCTCTCTCTCTCTCTCTCTCTCTCTCCCCTTTCGGAGCCACACCGACTCCCTCCGCACTTTTCTGACTGTGCAGCCACGGTGGATGCGGGGCTTTAAATCCCACGCTGCCACGCCGCGGCCGCGGCGCGCGGCGCACTAAGCGAACGGGAGCAGTCGGGCCGGTCCGGCTCCGGGCGAGCTCCGGGCGAGCTCCGGGCTCGTGGCCAGCCAGCCGGCTGCATGCCTGCATGCCGCTCCCCGAGAGAGAGGGAGAGAGAAGGGAAAGGGGAAGGAGAGCATGAGTGAGAGAGTCAGAGAGAGATGCCATGATGTTGTCGGGAACTCGGCGCAGTCATGCCCTCTCCCCTCCCCTCCCCCTTCCTCCCCGTGAGTACCGAGGTAGTACCTCCCGGTGCCTCCAGTCGCTGCATTCCAGGAGCCTTAGCAAAGCCGCAGCCCGGCGAGCCCGGCCCCGACGAGCCGGGCCAGCCCGTTAGGTAGGTACTGCGACTGCGTACTGCCTGAAGCCTGGCCGCGCCGCGCCAAGACCTCCCCGCCCCGCCCCGCCCCGCCCCGCCTCGCCCCGCCCCGCCTCGCCCCGCCCCGCCGCCACCCCGGCCTGGGCCCTGGACGTGGACCTGACCACAAGGGTGCTCCGGGGGCTGTGGGCGAGGGGGGGGGGGGATCATTTCCACTTCGACAAATCACTGTACGGCCCCAAAAAGAAAATCACTTTAAAAATCGGGAGAAAAATGTCTAAGAAATCAAATTAAAATTAAGAAGAAATATTCAGAAAACTCCGAAAAATCGAGAAAAAACGCGAACAAACACTGAGAAAAACTGAGAAAAGGCAGAAATAGGTGGAAAATGATGAAAATTTATCCAACAGTGGCAGAAATTTTCCACGAAAAATCAAAAGAAAACAAAACAAAACAAAAGTAAAAAAAATAACTGGATACTGGATCAATACGGGGCTTATATTTTAACTGGGCTTCATACCAAACGTAAAAGTCAGTCTAATCGACTGCCTAAAAAATTTAAGAAAACAAAATCATTGTGTACACGTTTTGTATGAGTGATTCCTCTGGCTGTGGGCTGAGCTGAGCTGGGTGTCCGAGGCGAGGAGTAACTCCACACCCGTGGACTCACTCGTCCCGATGTAGCTGAAGGGAGCTGAAGGGAAGGGGCGCAACCTCTACGGGCACAACGCCCTTTTTGTTGACTCGGTCGCTGCGCAGCCACGCTGCCTGTGACTGCTCTCGGGAACAGAAGTTTGCGAATATTGTCTTCTTGCAGCGAAGCAAATTCATTCCCAGACTTGCACGTTTGCGACAAGCTGTTAACACACACGTCGATGACATAGAGTAGAATGCCACAGAAAATTTCTGAATGTGAGAATGGACGTTAATCGACAAGGAGTGTTTGAAAGATTTAGTTGCTCACAACAATGTGCAGCTTTGAAAGAGAGCGACATGCGCGCGCGAGCAGTCCGCAGCACCTGTCCTGTACGTACTGTATACCTAGCATGCAGGCGAGGCGGGCAGACGAGGGCGCGCAAGGTATAGTGTGTCGGAAGGGGTTGGGTTCATGCTTTTCTAGGAAGCAATGTGTATAGGACTTTTGTGTTGTGGCATGCGCAGGGTGTAATATCTGCTAGCCATTATCATTGTAATATGAGAATACGCCAGTGTCAGCTCCCGAACTGCTCAGGAATTCCTCAGCAAAGACAAATTCTTATGGAAGTGTATTTTTTTTATATGTGACTCAAAGATTTATTTATTTTTTGGCACATGCTCAGCTTATGTGAACACTGTGTTCGCACCGGTTCGCACTTGCGTATTTAGAATGCACAAATTGAGCATTTGCAATCAAATAAAGTGTTAAAAGATAAAATAAAACTGCTCATGTTTGTGCCAAAAGTTTGTCCATCTTGTATTATGAACGATCAGAACCAGTGGACAGAACCATTACCGTATGTGACATTCTCCTGGTTCCTGCTCCATCAACTCAAAAGTGAGACATTTCAGAAATGCGTTTGCTTCACATTGCAGTACGGAGGACTCCACTATAAAGAAGAAAAGTCGGAAGACAGGCCAGGAACATAACAAAACGGCAATTGTTTTAAACAGTTCATCAACTCTCGACCAA
The DNA here is from genome assembly GCA_029379305.1 of Frankliniella fusca. Taxonomy (NCBI): domain Eukaryota; kingdom Metazoa; phylum Arthropoda; class Insecta; order Thysanoptera; family Thripidae; genus Frankliniella; species Frankliniella fusca. The sequence continues at coordinate 597,474 of JAHWGI010001430.1, read as the reverse complement.
TCACAGCTCAGAACATTTGCCGTTTTGTTATGTTGCTGAGGCTGAGGCCTGTCTTCCTACTTTTCTTCTTTAGAGTGGAGTCCACCGTAAGGGGCATACTAAAAGCAAATGAAGTGTCTAGCAGTCTCACACATGAGAGATAACAATGTACCGGGTGTTTCTTTGAATGCGTAACAGTGTTGTGGGATTGCATACTTGCCAGGGCTTCAGGAGCCATGGCGCCTTACGGGCGAATGGGATAGGCAAGCCCGCGACACTGTTACGCATTCAAAGAAACTCCCGGTACAGTGTGTGCACTTGCGTCCCTAGCGATCCTGCTCCGCGCTCCAGCGAGACGATCGGGCATCTCTCTCGCATACACTAAGTCGCCGCATCTCTCTCTCTCTCTCTCTCTCTCTCTCTCTCTCTCTCTCTCTCTCTCTCTCTCTGTCTTTCTCGCACTCTTCCAGTCCGCCGGTTTGCTCCAGCTCCAGCCCTCCAGCAGCGCTTTTATACGTAGTCAGTTCCCACCTCGGTTCCCACTCTCCTCTCTGCGGAGAGCAGAGGTAGCTAGACACTTTTTACTCAGCGAATATAAAGGTTGAATGAGAAGAAAGGAATGCGGAGCTGAGGGAGAGACGGAGGCGGCGAGGAGAGCGGAGGAGGAGAGCCGAGGAGGAGGAGGTGAAGGAGAAGAGCGGCGAGAGCGGTGCTGGAGGGGGGGGGGGGGAGACTCCAGTGGCTTCCAGCCGGTCCTGGAGGCTCCGGGGCCTGGGAACCATCACGACTGGACCGAACTGGACTGTCTCCAGGAGAGACCAATCTCTCTCTTCTTCCCCCTCCTCTCCCTCTCTCCTCAGGTCTCAGGTTCGCTCCGGGAGGTTCCAGGCGGGACGGAGGGGGAGGGGGGGGGGTCACCACTGGAATGTTTTCTCCATCTCTGACGCAGCCCTGGGAACCGCTGTGCGCCTGCACCGCGCCCCCGTCGGGTCCCGGCCCGGCCCGGCCCGGCCCGGCCCGGCGGCAGGCGGCCCTGGCGCAGAGCCCCTGGCCCTTAGCTTGCGCTCGCTGTTGCTGCAGTGGCGGAATGCGGCCCTTGGCCCTTAGTCCGCCTCCCTACCAGCATCCCTCCACACAAAGGACCCGAGGCCTGAGGCCCGGCTGCCAGAGCGGGTGTAATACTTGGTGCAATGCAATGATGCACAACTTTGTTGAGTTGATTATTTTGCAGATTAATGCTTAGACTGGAGCAAAAAACTCAAAAAGAAAAAAACAAACATATTTGTTACCATTTATTTTGGTGGTAAAAGAGACTTTGGTATGGCAAATAAATATAAAATGGACACAAAGACTTTCATTCCCTTTGCCCACAGGAGTGCTATGCACAGACACAATCTTACAACACAAAGCAGTACAACAAGCCCTATCACTATCAGGTTGGATAAATTTTTAGTCAAGGGCCGAATCTTTCACATGTAACAAAAAGATAACATCAGTAAGATAAAGATAATAAGGTCTAATTCTTTGGTCAAGTCAGGGCAATTATTAGATGTTGAGGGACCATTTTACATCTTAAACACTAAACAGATGTCTAAGACACAAGAGGTACAAAAGAAGAAACCATAATATTGTTTTGTACTGGTTCAAATATACCAAATCAATACAAAATTTTGAAAAATGTAGAAAAGATAATTAGTCTTAACTACTTGGTTTGAAGGCAGATCAGTTTTACAAGGAAAGTCTCTCTCCAGTCTTTTGAATTGCGGACTCTCAAACTGTAGATCCATTACATTTCAGTTATTTCTGTCACAACTAGGTTGGGCCAAACTTGATAATAAAATCGAGCAATTACAGGAGTAAAATGGATACAATTCTCCATTGAGAAATAAATTAAATTATGTTAAAAAATTAAAAATTACTAAATAGTGCACCAGTTGTAACAGTGGACAAGTAAAAGTATGTGGGTGTGCCTACCCACGGTAGCAATAAGGCACCAAAAGGTCCCTTGAGTAGGCAGACTCGCAACTCTGTTGTGCCTAACTGTTAATAGGGGTACATGTGCACTTGGTACACTTGCATCAACACTTAATCATAAAAGACAAAACTTTTATGAACTTTTCATGAGAGGAAAACTTCTGGAACATTAAATTCAGGACATGCAAACAAAACCCAGACCATAGGTTCAGATATAATGACAGCTCATTGGATTTATCAAGGATTGTCTATAGTTGAAGGAAAACCTTATGAGATGTACAAGAGGTCAGTAAAAAAAAGTGAAGGGAAAGAAGGAAAAAAAAGATAGAAAAAACATAGGCAGGACCCATTTCATAGCGATTGACTTAAACATTTTGTTAGTAGGAGATGAAGTTAAATCTTACAATAGATTGCAAGAAAAGTGAGACAAGCTAGAAGACACATAAATGAATGAATGAATGAATGAATAAATAAATAAATAAATAGGTAGATGAATAAATAAATAAATACATAGATAAGTGACTAACTAAATAAATAAATACACTTGTACACACATGTCTCGCAAAGAAATCTCCCAATTCTTCCAGCGCAAGAATGGATTAATGATACGGAAGGCATCTGAAAACCTAAATATTATCACTGCACAAAGAGTGGAGTGTTTCCAATAACGCTAAAGAAGCATCTCAAAATATATTCATTTCGACTTAAATATAAAATTGATCTATGTAACAGTTTGTATTTAGTTCAAACAAGAACTACAGTTCTGTTTCATAAAATAGAGGTCAGTCAAGTTTGCTTAATAATAAAACTTTTAGCTACAAGATTACAAAAGAGGGTTTGTTGAGATTCATTAGGCCCGACTAAGAGTTAAACAATAACCAACATTGACACAGCTTTCAGCATAATTTTTAGAATTCTGCCTTAGCCTGATTTAAAATGTATTGTCCACAAATTATTTGATATGTAAAAAAATAAAAAAAATAAAATAAATAAATTGAACATAGCAGGAAGGACGTTTCAAAGTACACAAGAGGCATAATATTAAAATTATGAACAGTGCATTAAATTAATCCTTCCAGAATGATTGATTTGTCAAAATACATCATGACTATCAATCTGAAAGTCAAGTTTATCACATTTAAAAAATCTTTTAAAGGTATAATTACCAAGGCCGCACTACACCCTAAATCACCCTAAGAAGAGCTGCTCAAATCAGGAATAATGAGCAGAAATATTTCTAAATCAAATACATAATATACCCTATTTGAATCACCAGCACCAGTGTCATTGCTGTAGAAATAAACTAATACCCACAATGATCACTTAGTCAAAACTATATATTAATAATATATTATAAATACAAAAACTGTAAGCCATAAAATATGGAAGTATAGAATTATAAAACAAAGCAGCTATTTGGTGATGGAAGACTATGAAGCACCCTCTCAAATATAGATAATGCACTATAATTTAAAATATTGTTGATATTACGATGTAAGAAGGTAAGACAAATTACTGATAAAATGCCCAATGAATCGTAATAATTATCCTACGTAGATGCTAGGTCCTTTAATAAGCGTTAAAAGGTGCAATTTCAATTCACTAAAATAACAATATGTACGACTAGAAATCAGGTTCTTACTGAATGAACAGTAAAGAAACAGTCAAGAAAATATATATAGACACCCTGTGCACTATAAACACTTGCTAACTTCTCCAAAACTACAAAGTTTCTCAGAGGACATCAATTACAATTCCTAGGGAAAAGATCATATACCAAACCGTAGTTAAACAAGCTATTTAACAATTGGAATATTATGAGAGGAAAGTCCTGACAGTTGCTTTTATTGCCTGGCGGCATATTGGGCAGTCGCTGAGAGACGGAGCACAGTTTACACAAGTGACTAAATGACCACATGGTAGAAACACGACACAGGCTTCGGAGTCCATGCAAATCTTACACTGTCTGGCTTCTTTGAGGCGCCTATTTTCCTCCTCGAGAGACACTGAAATGTGACAAATAATAAGGTACTATATAATATAAATAATAAAATATTAAGAAAAGCAAAGTCATGAGGGGAGATGCTGCCCTTACCTTTCTTCTCCAGACACAACAAATCCTCTTCCATAGATGGAAGGAGCGGCAAGCTTTGTCTACATGAGCCATTTTTGTCGGGACCTTTAGAGTTTGTAGCTTCAGCCAAACTTGGCATGGATTGAGACATAGGATTTCCAACAGCATTAGATCTGTTGAAGTATAATTGAGAAAGAATTAAATTATTTTTACGACTTAGATTGAAACTGGCAAATTAAGTAATTATCACTTTGAATTACGAGAAGTACCCTTGTAAAGACGAAGGCTGGTGTTCATTGTTGGGTAAAAGATGTTTCACTTCATTTGATGTTTCGTCACTCTCTTCCCTTTGACGCTGCTGTTGCTGCTGGGCATGTGATTCTTGTTCTGCGTCTTCATCTGTTTCTTCTTCAGTTTCCCACTGATCTTCAGTATCTAAATCATTCTGACCACTTTGACGCCAATGTGATGAACGTGGTACATCCCCCCTAATAATTTAATAGATGTAGTTTGGTTTAAACATGAACAAATTTTGTTGTTGTAGACTAGAACACAGAACAAGAAAGAGATTTTAAGCTTGAAACCTACCTAAACAAATCCTGGTCAGCAAATTCCTCATGCTGAACATCTAGTGCAGCTTCAATCAGAGCATCAGCAGATGAAAATGGTAAACCAGTTTGCTCTAATTTTTGGCGTAATGCCATTTTTATACGCGATACGTCAAGTCCAGTACCCAAGGCAGCCTTTGAGGATAAGGATACAGTGCTTTAATAATTCGACTATGAAAGGAAAACTTCAGTCAAAGTTAACTTACCACAACAGATTCAGATCCCATCAAGGCTTGAATTTCCCTTTCTGTAATTGTGTGCTTCTGGTTTTGAGGTCTGCGAAGGGGAGAGGATGGAAGACTTGAATCTAGCATCTGTAAAAGGGAAAACAAATTTTGAACTAGTATCACTAAATGATGAGGGACTTTTCAACCCAGTAATTTCAATTTTATGTATTACTGTGTTCAAGGATGTTTGTTGAACTATTGCTTGCTTTACAAATTGTTCTCCCTTCACTAAAGTTACATAGCCACAAGTGTTGAACCAACGCGCATGTTCCATCCAAGGATCATCTGATGGATCCCAAAGCCTTAGTCCTCCATCACAGTGAAAACATCGAACTTGATCTCCGTTACCTGTACCGAATAATCAACATATTGTGACAAAAGCAAGACATGTGTCACTGCAGGATAATAGGATTGCTAGTAGGTCAGCAATTTTACCTGTGTAATAAAATCCAGCAGCTGCTAATTCGTCTGGTTTTTGCGTCACATCTGTTGGCCAGTTATCATAAGTTCGCAATCGAGATTCCACAGTAGCATAAATTGGGTTACGAGGGCCATGATGGCTTTGAATACCCAATTCTTTCATGGCCAGCTTAGGATCAGCTAATTAAAAGGTAAATAAAATTCTCTTCTTAAGCAAACCCATACAAAATAAAGACCATTGAAAGAAGAATGAGATTCACTTACTAGAATCTGTATTTAAATCTCTCACACCAAGTTGTGAACAAGTATCACTTGATTCGGAATTCAATGGGATGTTACCAACTGGTATGTTGTACAGAAAGGGACAGGCTGGAAAGTGTCTTCTATGTTCTTTCTCCGGGTCATCTCCGGCTTCCCAAAACCCCACAGCACCAGAGCAAAAAGCACATCTCACCTACAAAACAAAATACCATCAAATATAGGATTTTTCCAATGAAAAATATAAGTGAACTCAAGCTAAATTACTAAGCATACTTTGTCTCCAGTGCCCTGGTAGTAAAATCCAGATTTTGCCAATTGTGATGGAGAGACAATTTCAGGTATCGGCCAGTTTTCAAAAGTTTCAAGTCTTGCAGCTTCACTTCGGAACATAGTTGACTGATCCCACATTCCATGAGATGCAGTAAGACGTGCAGAGGACCCGCTAGGTCTTGATTGGAAAGCTGTAGAGGGATGCGGGTGAGCAGGCACATCACGAGGAGCTCCACACAGAGGTACATTTCCTGACGAAGCTGGGTTGATGACAAATGGACAGGATGGGCTGACTCTACGATGCCTAGCCATTACCTTTTTAGATGTGTAAGAGAAAGAAAATGAATAGAATGGGTCTGTAATGTTCAGTAACATAAAAGACAAGATGATTTACCTGATCTCCATAATTCCACTCCTCTATTCGGCCTCCACATGAGAAGCATTGCACTTCCAGTCCCCGACCTGTGTAATAAAAGCCTGCTTTGGCGATGCGCTGAGGGTCAACAGCTGCATTGGCTGGCCAATTCTGGAATGTACGTAATCTACTTTCCTCCACATTCATATTTCAAAATTGTCTGTAAGATGCTTGGGAGCCGTTGATTTTATCAATACTGAAAAGATAAGATAAGGAATAAGAAAACTTATCACCTGGCTGCAATTAAAGTTTTCATTTCAGTTTGCTTTTACATGTAATTCACACAACAATAGGAGAGTGGAACAAATAGCACTGAGTTGTTAAGGTGCTACAGTCCTTATAAATGACTCAGTCTCAGCAGTTTTGAGGGGAGAAAACTTTGAACAGTCCATTGAAAACTTAAACTTACTGCGATGCGGTCATAAAGAAAGCTTGTTAACGAGGCACATCGTACTCGTACGCTCCACCGAATGTCAAATTCCTATATTCCTGTACCTTGACCACCTTGACCCAACCAACATAAATAACGACAATAAAAAGAATGCAACTTCATTCATTGAAGTGTGGAATGTAACATAGTTGTGATGGCTGCTGTGTCGCGTCCTGATCCTGACTTAGATGCAGCCAGTGTCCACAGAAATGTCAAGAAAACGATAGATCGAGCTTTGTTCTCGTTTTCGATCATTCTTGTTTCTTGTTTTGTTTCTCCGTGCGTGCCGTTTAGGTTACGTGCGTTCCGTGAAAGTATTTTCCGGTAAGAAAAAGATTGACAAGTGTAAACGAAGAAAATTGCTATCGTAAGTGTCGTGATAGTTAACAAGATCATTGTTTTGAAAAATATTGAAACATCTTTTTCTCAAAGTTATCCACGAGTGACAATCTTGTTTAGGAATAGGTGGTCATGCAAAGCATCGGCACCGTCATCATACTAAATTGAAAGAAATAAACGAAAATAATTCTAAAAATTTGAGCAGTTGTTTTTTAAATTATCAACAAATATGTTATTATAAATCATACATTCAGTTGTAACCCAGTTATACGATTTTATTTCTGGCTTCTATCATCCGCGGCGTTTTTAAGTGGCTAAATCGCTTCTGTAATTTACCATTCAAGATATCCTTTTCCCTATGGGGGGGGAAAAAAAAAAACTCTTTGTATAATTTGCTTGATGTCCAATTAAATAACAAAATTATTTTCTCTTTCAGGCATCGGCCATCTAGGGCTTGCTATTTTATTTCAAAATGAGTTCTGTCAAGCACCTTGTCGCATCCATAGTCCACTTTCTGAATGATCAGATGCAGAATGGTGGATTGACATCTGATGCTGTTGAAAGCTTGGAAGTGGCAATCCAATGCCTGGAAAGTGCTTATAGTGTGTCTGGTGCTGATGACTCATTAAGGCCAACAACTCCCCTGCTTGACATTTTCCGAGACTATACAGCCACCCTTGATGATGTATGTATCCCATGGGGCACCTCTTTTTTCTTAATAGAGGAAACAGGCTTTTACTGTTTGATAAACTTTGAATTTCACCAGGTCACAGAGCTACCTCCTGAAGCAACTCCTGAAAACAAAGCTGAAGCTGAAAGACTTAAGGCTGAGGGCAACACATTGACCCGTGAAGAAAGGCACCAGGAAGCTCTTGCTTCTTACACCAAGTAAAGAAAATTAGTGATTTTGTTTAGTTTAATCATAAAAGAAAACAATTGAAAATTTTTTATTTGTGCTTTTTCATCTTCATTTAGAGCCATTGCACTTGATGGCCGAAATGCCATTTATTACTGCAATAGAGCTGCAGTTCATAGCAAGCTTAACAACTTTCAGCAGGCTATTGCTGATGCCAAACAAGCCTTAAAGATTGATTCATCTTATAGTAAAGCCTATGCACGATTAGGGTTAGTAATGTTGAAAAAATCGTTCTATTATTTACACGGTTGCCTACTGTCTAATTTTGATTAATTTTTAGATTGGCTCATGCCAGTCTAGGACAGCATGAGGAGGCTCGAAATGCATATGCCAAGGCATTAGAAATGGAACCTGATAATGAGAGCTACAGAAATAATTTGCAACTTGCTCAGGAAAAGTTAACAGGTGCTGGTGCTTCCCCATTTCTAATGGGAGGGGAACCAAATTTGGCAAACTTGGGACCCATTGGAAGCATGCTTGGGAACAGTAATCTCATGGCCATGGCGTCACAAGTTCTGTCCGATCCTAATATGCAGAATGTGTAAGTTCTTGCTTTCCTTTTAATCTTAGTGTCTTTTGTTTGTTCTAAGGAAAATAAATTTCTATCATGTAAAATATATTTCAGATTGAGCAATATCGTCTCAGGTACACCCCCTGGAAGCACTGGTGCCATGGACGCTTTACTGCGAGCGTAAGCTTCTTGTTCACACAATTTTTTTTGGTGTTTGTACTGTATCTCAAATGCAATTACAATTGTTCTACTTACTTTTACAGAGGGCAGCAACTTGCTGAACACATGCAAAGTGCAAATCCAGAACTTGTAGAACAGCTCCGAAGGCAATTAGATACTCAAAATCAGAACAATGGAGCTCCAGGAGAGGAACCTCCGGCGCCCCCCTCTCTTTAATGTTGTCTTTAATTACAAGCGCTTAAAGTGGGGTTCAAAATATCTTATGTCTTTGTCTTGTTTGCTCATTGACATTCTCAAAGATTATCCAGACAGTCCTGGTACCTTGAAGATGGTGTTATTGAAGTAATCTTTTTACTTCTATTTTTGTTAATTGGTTTTACTGTTTCATCAACATCCTATATTTTCTTAGGTGTTTGTTAGGTCTTGTCTTAAACTGACTGGAAATGGTTGTAATTATTGAAAGATTCTCAAATGAAGTTGTTTGAAAATCCATATTATATAAATCTTGTTTTAATTTATTGCAACACATGTATTTCTTTGTAAACAATCAAATTTTATCAAACATATTTCAAAATTTCATGTCTAGTCGAAAACAGAATGTGCACTTAGGTCTTGCATTTCATCAATGGTAAATAAACTCATACAGTTCACTAAAAGAAATATTTTTTTTTTCAATCTTATTTAGGGGTTATATTACTTCCCATTATAGATTACAGTCATTATAGCAGTAGATAGTTTGAGTGCGCTTTGCATGAGATCTAGCAGGACTGATTGACCAAACAACTGATCCAAACTAGCCCTTGCTTCTCTGAGATCTTCATAAGAACGAACTAACTCGTCTCTCTTCTCACTCAGAATCTCCCTATCAAGTGAAAACACAAAGATTATTTCATTTGTGAGAACAATCTTTCTTCAAGATGTGATGTGCTTAATCACTTGCCTTGAACAGGAGCGATTGTATTCAACCATGCTTGATACAAATGTGTCCACATGTAAACTTATGGCTTCTTGAAGATTATCCTGGAAATTTTTGCCTAGTCAAAATAAACGTAATCAGTTCAGTCAAGAGTTTCTTTTCTACCGTTTGCTATTTGTAAAACTCACAAAATATTTGAAGATGTTCTTCATCCAAATTATGATCCATATTAACCGTCGCAGTCCCAATTTGTAGGTGTAGCATTGATTGTAATTGGTTGGGATCAATCGAACTTAAGTCAGTTTTACTCGAACATTTCTCCACATTTCTCTTTCCGAAATGCTTAGCGGCTTAGCGGGTGCTACTTGCTACTCAAGGAAGCAGCCCATGCTTCGTTCTGATTCGTCAGTTTCAAACTTTGTGCCACACATTGATTAATATTACTGCAATGAAAACATCATAAAGAGAACTTTCCATGGACAGAATTGTATTCGCCTGGTTAAGATCGATTAAGACCCACATTTCCCACATCGTCAATGTATCGTCACGGTAATTCAGGTGGTTTGTCAATCGTTTGAGTCTTTCATGGTTGACAGCCCTGAGGATAGCTGCGAATGCCTGCGGCATGGTGGGGGTAAGTTTGCTCTGACCGGCAACACTAGGCGGGGGGGCGGGGGTCGTACGTGGTCGTCGTGCGTGTTGTGATTCAATGAATGTTGTGGGGTGGGAAGTGGGAGTAAGGTTTATCTAATCATCGTGAAGAGCAAGTCTGCAAGTCACGTCATTTGCCGTCACGCCCTCCTGCCGGTCCGTGTCTTGCCGGATCTATTCCACATCCGTGTTTTTGTAATTTCATTTATTCATCAGATTTCTTCCAAATTCTTTGGTTGTGAATCTAGGAAAACGAGAACTATGAAGAAAATAGCAGTGTTTGGTGGCACCGGCAACACTGGCCTATGTGCCGTGGATGCTGCTTTAAAGAAAGGTCTGAATTTCAAGCAGGAATAATTTTACATCTAAAAATATAAGATCCATCAAAATTCAATTTTCTATTTCTTTTCCATAATAATTTGTCTACAGGTCTTGTAGTACGAGCTTTGGCAAGGGACCCCTCAAAATTTCCTGAAGAAATTCGAAGCAAAGTTGAGGTTGTTCAGGGTGATGTTTTGAATTATGATGATGTTAAGAAAACAGTGGAAGGTGTTGACGCTGCCGTTATTGTTTTGGGTACCCGAAATGATGTCAGTAAGTATTGTAGATAGGTTTTATTTGCTCATTGGTAGTGTCTCAGATTTCAAAAGTCTCCTCAATACAATTTATTTGTGAATGTGAAGGGTTTATATGCATCTATTACAGAACCTACCACTATGATGTCAGAAGGTACCAAAAATGTTTTAAGTGCCTTGAAAGAAGCGGGAATAAAACCAGTTTCAGGATGCATGTCTTGTAAGTTCCTCAACCATGATCTGTGGTATGAATCAATCCTTTTTTGATTACTTTGCTCATTATTTGCCTTCCTGTAGCTTTCCTCTTTATGGACATTGAGAAAGTTACACCAATGCTGCGAGACTTAACTCTTGATCACATTCGAATGCTTGATGCTCTCAAAGCTAGTGACCGGGATTGGATTGCAGTTTGCCCTCCACACATTGCAGGTAGGAATTAGTTCATTAATTTCTACTGTTAGTTAGTGTTTTCTTGGCTTAAAGTAGTGGAGGTCATCTTGAAATATGGCAACCCCCAAAATTCACCTTTGATTTGTGCTCAGGCACGGAGATCTCATGGCCTGCCATATGCAGCTTGGCGAATTCAGGCCATGGGATAAAGGGTGTCCTAGCAGCCACTGCCCTGTCTCTCCTTTGGGCTGGTCGTCAAGTGCTTAAGCCATTCATGTCCACTGAGTGTATGTGTCCTTTGATAAACTTTTTGGGGATGGCATGGTTTTGTGTCAGTCAATTGTCTATTGCTCTATAGGTAGCCCCACACTTCACGAGTCCGTGTGTCCGTCCGATATTGAAAGAACATGATTTTGACACGCAAATGCATTTACGTGGCCTGTAATTCATTTGAACATATTTTTCTAATGCCTGAGAGATAAAACAAGTTACTGGAAAAGGCTGATGAGCAGGGAGGATTTGACAGACTCGCTCAGTGTGGGGCCACCTCTTAGCAATACTGGCTCGGTGATTTCCACTTGGTTTCATTGTGACAGGATTGGTGTGAAACTGTGTGCATAATGCCTCTTTTCTGAAACAGCTAATTCTTATTATTACATAGAGCTCATCAATTTTTAAGTGCACATTTTTATTTTTACAGCTGAGCCATCTGGAAATTATGAAATCAAGCATGGATCATCTCCTGGAAGGGCTATTTCAAAGTGGGATCTTGGGTTCTTTCTTGTTGATTGTTTGGATAAGCCAGAACATTACCATCAGATGGTTGGAATTGCAAAGCCCCTCCAAGCTTGATAAATTGCATTGTAATTTATGTGCTTGTGGTTTCAAAAAAAAAATCTGTATGATAATATGAATTGGTGAAGGGAAGGTCTGCCAAATTTGATAGTTTCAGGTCCTATTTTGCGCATTGATGAGATGACAAGGAGATTATGTTCTGTTTGTGAATGTTTATAATATAACAGAAGAGGTTTGACTTTGCATGAATAAAGCAATGGAATTAAAAATGCAAAAGTGTAATTATTATTTTGTTTTTGACATGGTAATATTTTTAATTTAACACAAGCCATTAATGCTTGTCACAAACAAATTTTGAAATGCAGAGATAACAAACATGTTCACATATAGTGATAGAGTAAGTACGGGTAACTCAAAAAGGAAAACAAGAAAATAACTTAGCATAAAAGAGTAATGTCCCCTGATACCCTCAAAAGTATACAACTTTCTAAATGCAAAAGACCTACAAACATTTTTGGTTCTGGTAGTTCTTATCGTAGGTTAGTCCTCCAAAGGAACTTCTTTGTTAAATGCTGCTACGTAAAAAAGGAAAAGCAACAGGTAGTCTTGCAGAGTTACATGACACAGCACGCAAACACATCACAAAAAGAGCATTAAATGCTTATTGCAATCACTCTGTACATATCCTGACTCTAAGGAGTATTTAGTTTCATTCCACATTTAACAAGCCCCTCCCTCCCTCCCTCTATTACTCCTGATGGTAAGGCAAGTGTTAATTGGTTAGATATTAATTATAATAAAAATAAGTACAATAAATGCAAAAGATCTACAGTAGTTTTATGATTTCGTTAGTTCTTTTCTCATGTATGTTTTTGAAGTCATAATCCCATCACCAAAAGCCTTTTTTGGAAATGGTGGTGGTGGTGGTGGTGGTGGTGGTGATGGTGGATGTGAAGAACACTGATCAATCACTCGTTTGTCACTTGATTTGTTATTCTGGGGCACATTTTTTTCTTTGAGCAGGCCACCTTCAAGATTGTTTTTATTGTTATTGCTTTGGGAGAGTGGGAAAGAAGAGTTTGAATTGATTCCAAAGGCATAAAGAGATACTGGTTCACATTCATCGTATCCAAGTTTCTTGTAGAATTTTTCTTGGCCCAATGTTGATAAATAAAGAATCTGTAGTTTTCGGCTGCAAATAGATAGATAGAGAAATTTTTTTTAAGAAAAAGAAAGAAAGAAAGCATGTTAGATAGCGGAATGCAGCTTATGAATTCAGTTATTCTCACCTACCTCAGAACATACTCCTCTAATTTCTTCATGAGTAGTGACCCTAGACCTTTCCCACGCATATCAGGATGGATCACCACTGAAAGAAATTATTTTTGAAGAAATTTTTGAATTATTTCACATGAAAATAAAAAATAATGGATGAAAAAGTATTTTGACCAACCTGATTCAACAAAACATGAGTGCTTTTGACTAGGGATAAGAGAAATTTTACAAAATCCGACAGTTTGTCGCACATCACTTTGAACAAGAACCATAGCCACAGGAAAGTTTTTACTGCATGACCACAGACTGTTCAGCCTGGTAAGAGAGAAAATAGATAGGTAAATGCAGAATCACAACATATTTTTATTTTAATTTGGCTGCTAGCAATTTGTCGAGGCTTGTGTTAAAAAAAAAGATTTATAGTTAGATGTTTTTGAATGACAAGCCTCGGATGTCAGATCTTCATGAATTTTCATTTTCTGTGCCAGAAATTTGCCAATAACTATTTGAATCAAGTCATTTGGAAGCCTAAAGACATACATGCATGTTAGTGTGCATTTCATCAAGGGCAGAAGCAAAAGGACTTTTAGGGTTCTGAAGAAAGAAAAAAAAAAGTGATGGAAAGTCTGATAGAATGGATTATGAGTTTTTAAGTACATCAAGCAGCCCCATTAGCAATTTTGGTCTGTAAATAAATAATGTAAGGGTTTCAGCTTATTTGAAATACCCACTTCTATGCATAACAAGCAGCAGCAAATTCAAAATTTGACAGAGACCAATATCTATGATAATGCGATACTGCGGACTACGGAAAAAAAAATTAAAAAATTAGGTGATGGGCTATGCACTAAGCAAGAAAATAGCTATGCAAGATACAGAAAGTGAGTCCCATGATAACTTTAGTCAAAGATATTGGACAAAAGAACCGACCTGGCCTGACGACTTCTGGGCCATTCCAGGTTTAGGAGAGTGGCACACTGGAAGGTGAATTCTGGATACTGATGCAGAGGCACAAGGACATATGGATTTTCTGGGTCAAGGGGTAATGGTTTGGGTGACGACTGAGGCTGGAAAAGTAATATCGAGACACGACAAGGGATCAACAGAGAGGTGTGGTTAATGGATGAAAATGATTCTGGGATTCAGGAGCACATGGAAATTATTAATTAAGAGCTTGAAAATCACATCAAATAATCAATATATATCCTTAAGCATTGATCAACAATATTACAAATAATAATGAGGCATTTTCAAAATATTCTCTTTCTAGTAATAAAATGAAAACCTCAAAATAGATCTTGATCTATAAACCAAACATATATATGAGCAAATAACAATCAATTCGGTGAACATTCTTACCATGTCAGTGGATTGAATAAGTCATCCACATAAAACAACCCTCCCGCGGAAAATTATTTAGTAATATGATCCAATTTCCGAAAAACTTTTATAACTAGTTGCTTCTGCTTCTGTCTGCTTGCTGTATACATGAATTAATGTCTATTGTCATTGGAGTTAGAAATGCGAAATAAATATTTGAAGTGAGACTAGATTTGGTAGCTCGTAGGCTTACACTGGAGACTGCAGAATTCCTATATGAAATTCCCTCATTGCATAGACTAACAAAGTAAAGAAAAGCAACGTTCATTTGACTAGAGGCATTGAAGGGGGAAAAAAGGCGCCCATCGAGCTTTATGTTTCTGCTCGCTCATTGTCAATGTTTCTCATCCTCATCTCAAATGTCATGAGTGGAAAAATAGTCTCGCAGAGGAAGGAGGAAGCAAAGGGTAGGTCGTAAAATCGGTCGACCGGGTCGGTTCAATTCGGATGGTGTCAGGCAGGGACTTGAAATTTGATTAAATTCAAATCTTATGTACATCAAATCAAACTTCCTTGCCTTCTCTATTTTATTTTTTTTAATTCACTCTCGAGTAGGCTTTACTTCCGTCAAACATTGATAAAGGACTCCTTCAAGTTTTGGATGGTGCCAAGCGTTGCAGGAGGGTCTTGCAGCCATCACTGCTGCGTGACGTCATTCATCCTGGGATGAGTAGCTTCGAAAACAAATCAACACTACTGCTACTGCTGTGTGTGTGCTCATTGTGTATTTTCAGTTTAAATCTCCAAATATGGACTCGTTAAGGGAACAAGTTATGATCAATCAATTTGTGCTCGCTGCGGGCTGTGCGAAAGAACAAGCAAAACAGTTGCTACAAGCTGCACATTGGCAATTTGAGGTATGCTGTGTTCTCTATTTGTAAACAAATGTTGAAGAAAATGGCTGACCCCTCTACTCCTGGTTGGCTGATTACTGCCGATTGAGCAGACCGCAATGAAGGTCAACAATAACAATAGAATAGATATTTTTCTAATAGCATTAATCTTTCTCTCAAAGTGACACATTTATATTAGAAAAGGGATATTCAATGAAATAACCTACTGTAGTTTATAGCTTACTGCTCATCACAAGTTTGAACCCTTCAATTCCGTCAATTGATGCAATTCTTCATGGCTATCGTTTTTAGTGTCCTCTTTCAACTAAGCATATAATTGTCTGGATTTCTTCACTTGGATTTTTTCTAAGCATATATGGAGCAACTGTCTCCCTAAACCTATTAATTCCCACTCTGCTCCATTGATACGTTGGCCCACTGACTAATCGGTCTTTACTAATAAAAAATTAGCGCTGACTAACTTTTATTCCGGTGCCAAAAAAGTTGCACTTCAAGTCAATTTCTTCACAACTTGTTTTCTGAGGCTGTCATATTCAGTGTTTATTTTAATTTTCTCTAGACTGCGCTGAGTATATTTTTTGAAGAAGCTACTGTTCCACCTTGTTCCACCAACCCTGCGGCTCATTTTGGACAGGTTAGCATGTTAACCTATTTAATCAACATGTATTTGATTTAAAAAACAAACTGTATTTGAATTTTGTTATATTTTTCAGATATGTACACCATGCAATACTCCTGCCACTCCACCAAACTTTCCAGACACACTATTAGCCTTTTCAAGAATGAATGCGGGGGAAAAACTTGGATCATCACCCTCAGGTATTAACTAATTACAGGAGAAGTACTATTTAGTTCAAAGTGTATATGACTCTGTACCTGTCTTTTATTTATTTTTCTTTTAGGTGTTAATTTTTCAACATCCCCCAAGCAACAACCCCCTCAGATGCAGGCTCAGCCTAATCAACCACAGGTCTTCAGAAGTCAGCAGCCCACTCCCACTGGTGTTGGTATTGATCTTCAAAGATAAGTTTCTGATTCCCTGCGGCAGTGCACTGTGTTGTCTTGTCAAGTAAGCATATTTCATAAAAAGTTTCCTTTTTTCTTTCTTTTCTTTTTCCAAATTGAATTTCTACAAAAATTTTACATTTAAAAGGCATAGTTATCTGTATCTACTTAACATTGCCATTTCAGTAGTTCTTTCTCATTGTTTGGCTATACCTTAGATGTGTCCTTGTAACTCATACTAGTTACAAAGTGACCTCACGCTATTGACAAGTTGTCCTTTAAAGCAAAGTGCAATGTCCCCAGGGATTTTCTGTGTGTAGAAAATAGCAAATAGATTATGAAGGAGGATCACATGATAGAAGGAGATGTGTTCCTGTCATTAGGCTTTTCTCTCTAAGGGTTGAAACTTTTGACCTAATTGCATGTCATCAACATGTGTAATCCTTCATACTGTTATAAGCTAAGTAAAATCATAAAACTGTACAAATATACTTTTACTTAGTTGTGTTGACCTTCTTGTTGTATAAATTTAGTTAGGGTGAATCTTCCAAGCTGCAATATTATGAATGCAGGAGCACTAGGGATTAAGTCAGTTTCATTTTGTCTGTGTGTGGTAACAGTAGAGCTCCCTTAAAGTTTTTCTTTGTAAGAAAGCTTAATTGGTAACACCTCATCTCTTCAAACAAACAAACAAAAAAATTTAAAAAATTAAAAAATTGCAAAAGAAAGGAAAAAGACAAAAAAGAAAGAAAAAAAAAAAGAAAAGAGAGAGAGAGAGACAGAGAGAAAAAGAAAATTGTTTAAACATTGTGGGAGGCTCAGTATGATGAAATGTCATATTTCCTAGAGGTTGGAAGCTTAAGGTAAATAACTTCCTTTTTCCCCCATGATTTTTAGAGTGCTGCTACCACGTTTTTTTTCTCTTGTGGTTGTGATTTCAGCATGTGGATGAATGTCACATCAAAGATTAGTAGCTTTAACTCAATATTATGAGTAAATAAACTTTAACTTGCTCTCTTTCTCTAATTGTGTAAAAAGTATTATGAACCCCAGTAATTATTTAATTAATCATCCTTTTATCTAGGGAATTTTATTGTTTAATAGCTCTGGAGCGCACTAATAGAACATACCTATCCATACTACTTGATAGCTCCAAAGCTACATTCACATTGACCATATGAATGTTAGTGAATGAGAGAACACTCATGTCCTTTTTGAGCTCTGTTATGACCACTTAAGGTCTTTTAAGTGAACCAAAACTTAGACTCTTAAAGTAAATCTCTTTAGAACACGACATAGCATGTGAGAGACAGAGAGTAAGTTTGAGTAGATTTTTTTATCCTGTAATATTATAGCTACACATATGTGATGAAATGTATGCTGTTTGCAGTACAATGCCATTTGTATCTTGTTTTGTGATAAACATTCAAAGGATACATTGAAATGGAGAACAGTTGTTTTTGGTTATATTTTATTCACCTACTCATCTGTTGTTATTAATTAATATATTAGTGCTTTATCAATTTTAAAGGACGAGGCCAACCAAATCTTTAAAGAATTAATGCATTCGTCCCAACCCTTTGCAATCTTGTTAAATATGCTTTGAGATGGCAATTTGTGTGCAAGGTCCTCCTTTGGACATAACACTAAAAGATTATTGATTGACACGGCTACTTTTCATTAATTTATGTTAATTATTTCCTTATGAACTTTTAATTGTACCAATTTTATGGTTGACACTTACCTTGGCAACATTTTTTTTTTTTAAACCATGATTTTGTTTGTTATGGTGTTTAGTTTGGATACTTTGATTGTTGAACTTTGCTTTTGGAAGGTTTCTAAAGATCCATTTCCTCTTTGCAGGCTGTGAATTGTGTATGTTTAGTTTTCAACAACTTTTACTGTCTTGTTGCCAAGGAAGGAATTGAGATGGCAATCAAAACTAAAATCTAGTACGCGTGAAAATTTCATTGTGAAGAGTTTGATACCTTATCCTCCTCAGCAAATCTTAGGAGTGTGATATAATTTTTAAACCTGTCTTATCACATGTTTAAACTGTATGTTAGCCATATCTACCATGTCAATGGATCATCATCAAAAAGTGAGCCTGCTTATTCACCACTTTTAGTCTTTGTTTCCATTGAAGTTTATATAACAACTCTCAATGTATTCAGTCAGGTGATCAGGTACTAGAATAGATCAATGGAGCGCATCGGTTCATTAATTTTGTTTATGCAATCCGTCACTTTTGTTGATACAAAAATCTAATTTATAATGCACACCATTCATCTCTTTTGTGAGAAGTCACACATTTCACATGCAAACAGTCTGCTGTAAATAGTACATTTAAAAGATATGAAGGTGATCATACTAGTTTCTAATTTTCAAAATGTTCAAACAGCAGGTGATTTACTTGCAAAGCTTTATTTTTTAGAATATCATTGATGGATTTCAAACTTATTCATCTGTATTCATTCATATTGTCTTATTGTACATAAAATTCGCTGCACAATTAAATTGTTGTCTAAGTAGGGCCATGATACAATGCTTATTTGTAAAATCTGAGTGGATCGTTTTGTTTTTTCTTCTAATTATAGATTTTGACCTATGTATGTGAATAGAGGTCTCAAGCTTTGAGCCGCCCACCTGAAGTGTAATAATTTGAACAAAATGTAATCATGATTTACATTAGATTATTTTTCCCATTTTTAATTTTTTTGTTTTTTTTTTTAATTTTTAAATTATGGCAAGAGTTTGTCTTTGTTCCTCAAGTCTGATAAAAACTTTCTTGTCAAAATTATTCTATGCAATTGCCAATAAATCTTTTTCCTGGTGCATTATTGCTACAGCTTTCAACCTATTCATGACCAAGAGTAAAATATTTGGACTTAGCTCTTATGTTAGCTTTCCTTTCCATTCATCCATGATTTCTTGTAATCTGGAATTTTAAATGATCAGAGATAAATGTCTTATGTCTTTTGTCTTTTTTTTTTTTTCCAAATTGAAAGGATCCGTTATTGTTTTACCTTGGATAAGATTGTGATGTTGTGGATACTTCTGTAATGCTTCAAACAAGCATTCTTCAGAGTTGCCTTCTTGATTTATTAAAAACAAAGCTTTTGCCTTGTACAGAAGAGCCTTCAGATTAATAGCAGCTGTAAGTCATCATATATGCATAGGGCTTAGGCAAAACATTCAATTTTTTTGTAAAGTCTTACCTTGAGACTCTTGTCATTCAATGACAATGCCCGCTCACAATCATCAATAACTCTTTGGAACAATTCAAGATGTAAAAGTGTCAATGCCCTATTTTCATATAAAAGTGCACTGTCTCGAGTTTCATCAATTGCCTAGGTTCAAAGAAGCAGATCTGCTCGTTTAGATGACTGAAATAATTACATAATTTTGTGACTTCAGAGAAATTTACGTACTTTATTGTAAAAGTCTAAAGCT
Source organism: Frankliniella fusca (assembly GCA_029379305.1). Classification (NCBI taxonomy): domain Eukaryota; kingdom Metazoa; phylum Arthropoda; class Insecta; order Thysanoptera; family Thripidae; genus Frankliniella; species Frankliniella fusca. The sequence continues at coordinate 577,576 of JAHWGI010001430.1, read as the reverse complement.
TTTTCAAATTTTTTCTGGCGAAATGCCTCATTTGCTTTTGCTTTAAGTTGCGCAGATCGTTGTTTTCTGTCCTGACGATCTTTTGCCCTTATTTTAGCGTCCTTTTCTACTTGAGCCATAAAGGCCTCTGGTTAACAACGAGAGAATGTATCAATTTCAAAGTGTGTACAGCAGTTGCAGTAGGTCTCAACACAAAAATGTTCAAGGGAATAAACTGAAAATCTTTTTTCACCTTTAGACATTTCTTGTGGGTCTCGAGATTCTCCCATTTGCTGGAAGGCCTTATAGTTAATTACAGTCCTATCACGGCACGATAGCGTCGGGTGCGGTTTGGCGCATCCTTCTCCTTCCAAGAGGTCATCTTGCGCTTTTGCTGATGTCTGCCTCGCTCGTAATAGTAGTTCTGCTCGTCGACCCGCTCTGTCAGACGCTTTTTGGTCCGAACATCTCAACATTTTCACCAAGTTCTCTAATTAATATGAAGTGAAAAGGGGTCACCTCCACAATATACTTTAAGTTGCTTAAAGAAAAAATATTTCTAAATGTATATAGGCGTACCGACTTCTGTTACTCTCTCCATAAAGTTGTCGAATTCGTCCTCTGCCATAGTGATAGGGTTTCAAATTATCTCCGCAGCTCCTATTAGTAGGTGGTCGAAACTGTTCACAGACTTGTGTACGCGTTACCATGACGATGTGCTCGAGGCAGTGGTTCCTGGGTTCACCGGTTCACCGTCCGCACGGTCCGAACAAATCTGGGACCATAAATCAGCCACCTCAAACAGAAGAGCTCTCAGAATTGCAGATGCGTTAGTTGTTACTCTAATAATTGGCGGAATTATTAGAAGGGCTGGTGGGCCTTCTTCCATGCACTTCCCTGCAGGTTGATTCCATTCCAGTTGCGACGTAGCACCCGCGCTCCGTTGCAACGGTTTTGACGGGGCTTCGTTTCGTTGTTTCGTTGTTTCTCCAAGATCGGGGATGTGGTGGAGGTAATGCTCTTGTCTCCCTCGCACCACCTGCCTTCCAATGGGGAGAGAGAGAGAGAGTTTAATAAAGGATTTATTAGAGGTCATTTAAATTCCAAATAGGGACAAAAGGAAAGTTAAAATTTTGTTACGTCGAAAAATGCATGCAGGATTTTTGTTTGATTCCTGTTAAGTGTGGAGTTTAAGAAAAAAGAAAAGTATAGAAAAGAGAGAGAGAGAGGGGGGAGTCGTGTGAGTAACCGACTTTTCAGGGGCATGGGCAGGGTAGCCTCTTCCCGGTATCCCCTTACTTTCCCGGCTTATTCCCGAGCCAAATTCTGACAGTTGGCGGTTGTGTTTGCAGAAGGTTTTTGATTTTTCGTGACCGAAAGTGAAATAAGGCTAATCCTATTAACACCTGGGTGCGAATAAGAAACTGCAAGCTATTTACAACGAAGTTTTGAATTCGGTTCCGATAGGAGGTCATCGGCTATTGGAACCGCCGATGCGAATATTGGCGCATACACTATTGGCACCAACAAGTACAATCATAAGCAAAATCGTGTTCTGGGTCTTTCTCCACGTTGCTGTTGTTGTGTTCATGCGTGGTTTATACGTAGCCCACTAGAGTTAACTAGAAAATATTACTGTCTGGGCGAGCTCCACGCCTGCCATGACAACTGAAGGCGCCCCCACAAACACTGTATTTTCTCCAATAATCGACGCCAGAGGTAGCGCCTGCGGATCTGTGGGTAGGCCGACCCGCCGCACAACTCTGTGGAGACGGAGGCCTACCACGAGGCTCTAAAGTACGGGGCGTCGGGCCGGGCAAGGGGCGGGGGACTATGAGTGGGTCACAGTCCCTTGCGTTACCTCGGCGAACGTTCAGACAGCCCCTCTTTTTTGACTTTTATTTCCCCTCCATCACTTGACGCACGGTCACAGGGAATGCGACTGGGATAGAGTAAGGGTTTCCAAATTGCGTGTGGTGTGTTTTTGCAGTTTTTGTCGTTCCTCCATTTCACTAGGTTCCAGTCGTCTGTTACGTATGAAACATGGTATGAAAGGGACTTTTTTATCGTCTGTCGCTATAAATAAATAGTTGTAAGGTGTATCGTCTACCGCGTTTTCTTATTTGTTGGAGCGGTGCAAATAGTGTGCGCACTTATATTTACACCAGGAAGTTTTTATTCGGTGCGAATAGCATGTGACCATTTATTCGCGCCCATGATGCCAATTTTGAAAGAAATATTATTCGCACCCTATGTGAATAGCCCGAGGTCACTTCGAAAAATCATTGTACAGACCCCAAAAAAATCATTTAAAAAATCAAAAAAATCAAAGTAAAATCAAGTGGAAAGTTACAGAAAAATCCAAAAAAATCGAGAAAAAATGACCCAAAAACTGAGAAACAAAACAATTTTTTTGTAAAAGTTACGGACAATTTCTTTCCTCTCTTGAAAAATCAAAAGAAAAATCAAAATCCAAAATCAAAAAAATCAAAAATCATTAAAAATAAAAAAAAATCATTGTACACATTTCGTTTGACTGATTTCCCCCCTCGGAATAGCCACTTCCGTGAAATTATTAGACTGATTTTGTGACGTTTATTCACGACGGTAAAACCAGAAGCGACCAGAAGCTTGGTCTCCAAGGACACTTTTTCCATTTTCAAGGACCATGTAACGGATCCAAGGACTGATCCTTGGAAAATGTCAACTTTTGGTGCATTTTGCCTGTCTCCAAGGACCAGTCCTTGAAAACGTTGCTAGGACCCGGAAGCTCGGCGAGTGGGATCGCCGACTGCTTGGATTGCCGACTTCTCGCCGACTTCTCGCCGACTTCTCGCCGAGTCGACACCGAGGAGTAGGGGTGTCGGGCGGAAAGTCAGTGATAAGTCAGCGAGAAGTCGGCAAAAAGTCGGCAATTCAACTCGGCGATCCCACTCGACGATCTTAGCTGGATAATACACAACTTAGAGTAGTGCAGCCGTGCGTGATTGTTTTACAATGCGACCGAGCGACATGCGGCATCTCCTTAACAAACACAGCGAGCCCCGCGAGCAAGAACATTTATTATTATGATGGGAAAGAGAATGTAGGAGTGGGAGTGATAGTTCTTATGTCTTGGAAATGCTTGGGATTCTCTTGGCTGTTGGGACTCACTGGGTTTGAGGATTACTCAGAGATACACGGATTAAACGACAAACGACCAACGCACTTGAGATCTAGTGACAGAATGAACTTGTATCGGAGGGGGAGAGGGAGGAGGGGGATCTGCCCCGTTCCAACTCCACCCCTGTGGTGCATAGGCAAAAGGCGCTACCTTCCTTCAGCCTGTCCGCAAAACATATCCCTTTCAGGCCCAATGTGAATTGTGAATCCGACCGATCCACCCCCTAAGGGAGGCTTTTCAAGTTGAAAACATCGAAGGATTTTTTGTTTTTTTGCTATCCAAGTATGTTGTTTGGCATACACTGTTTAAAAAAAAGTTGTGAAGAAACAGCAAATTTGTTGTTAATTTTTATAGCGACAAGTATTGTTTTACAACAACATAACTTGTAAAGAAACAACGATGTTGTTGAGCAACAACAAAAGTTGTCTGCCGACAACAAGAGTTGTCCACGTCCACCGACAACAAAAAGTGTCCAGTAATCAGGGCCGTAATTAGGCGCGTCGTAAAGGGGTGACAAATTGCCTATCTTCAGGGGTAAATGTTAATTTTTGGGGGGCTTTTGCTTCAGATACACCGTAGATTTTCCAGCCGATTATCAGTTTATAGAACCGAAAACTGACTTTGCTGTCGCTTTAAAAGTTCGTTATCAAAAAAAAATTGAGGATTTGAGTAACAGCTGCTGCATTACAGCATGTCACGTTGGATGCTTCGAGCGATCTGTTCGATGATATGCACGGTCTTCAATAGACCTCTATTGTGCCCATCCGCGAGCGAAGCAAGCGAGCGCGAAGAAAAAAAACACGGGTCTTTATTTCTCACAAGTTTTCCTATGACAGCAAAAAGCACACTCTGCAAACTCAAGTGTCGTACAATAGTGCACTAAAAGGTGCAGGACCAATGGTCCTGCAGTAAAAAGTGTAGGACCCGGTGTGTCCTGCAAGTAAAAAGTGTAGGACGCGGTATGTCCTACAGTAAAGAGTGTGGGACACTCTGTTTCCGACATATGGTGTCCTACACATACATTTGTTGGACACACCGTGTCCTACACTTTTTACTGCAGGACCATTGGTCCTGCACCTTTTAGTGCAGTATTGTACGACACTTGAGTTTGCAGAGCAAAGGGCGCATCGGCTTCACCTGTGCGTGCTTAATGCTTAACCAGATCGCGAGCGAAGCGAGGGGAAAAAAATCTGGTTCGTGGAGGTAACGAAATTTTATCCTTAATACTGAAGAAGGCGACAGGTCAGAGTTCCCCTGCAAATTTGGACTTTTTTCTGATGTTTTTCGTGGTTTTCCTTATCTTTTTTATGACTTGCCTGTACGGTATGAACTCTTACAGTATGTTTCGGATCAGAAAGAGCAGCGACCTGTGCAGCATAGGGTCAGACATAATAGTCTCAGGCAGATTTTCCAGAATTTCTCTGACCACTCGGAATTTTTGCTACCAAACAGGCGTTCAATGCAAAATTTGGTTCCCTTCGGGGACCTGAGGGGAAGGGGGGTGGGGGGTGGAAGGATCAGCTCTCTAACTGCAGTTAAATATGCAGTGGGCAAACTGAGGTGTCAGAAACTACTGTTTAACTGAACAAAACTACAGTTGTCCGAAATAACTGGTACTTTTTCTACAGTTAAACTATAGTTTTCAATAGTATCAATGCAGTTTGAGTACAGTTTTACAATTAAGTTCAAACTGAAGATCCTTCCTCCCGGGGGTGATCGCCTAATTACGCGCCTGCCAGTAATATACTGCTGTTTTGCTACAACTTGTGTTGTTCTCGAACGACATGCCTGTTGGCCATCAACACGGTCATCACAAAAAGAGTTGTTTCTCAACAACTATTTTTAACAGTGTAAGGTGTTCGCCGCGACACGTTCTTGTCCAAAGGAGGCACTATCCGTGGGGCGTCCAAACCATGCTGAAATTAGTGCTGAATTAGAGAGAAAATAAACAAATTCTTCGTTATCGTCACTTTTATTTATACATTCAGGCCTTTGACAAATTTTTCTCCGACCGTGCTTTGGAATAATTCCACAAACCCACAACCGCAATAACAAGTATAAATTTAAAGTTCAAGAAAAAAATATGTTTAATGTTTTGTTATCATTTTATCATAATATTAAATTTGATAAGTTTGTTTCGTTCTGCGCAGTAACGTAATAAAAATGATAAAAATAAGTTTATGGGAAATTAAAAGTTCCCTGATTTTATTTCAAGTATACAGGTGACTAACTTATAATCTTACACTATATATCTGAACTTGCAACGCTTAATTGTTGGGGTTGTCTCGGAGAAGACGCCAGAGAGTTGCGGGTCTGCCTGCCCTTGGGGCCTGTACGGCGTCTCGTCTCACGATCCGGTCGGCTGGTTGTAGGCAGACCCGTACTATGCAAAGACGCATTCTCTATGACAGCCGGTACTATCACTGGTGTGCGAGGAAACTACGAACCAGACAATCCAGAGAGCAGGATCGATGCATAGAAAAAAAAAACTGCGTCCTGATTTTCAAGCAGCCATTATGCATTGCAGCATCTCGGTTGCTCCAAAATTGCTTGAAAACCAAGACGCAGTTATTAACGTGTGGAGGAGATCGACGAGTTTACCGTGACTAAGAGCAGGAAGAAAAGCCAGAAATATAGCAAAACAGCAGTTTTGATCTGTTCGTATGCCCTCGACCAATTCCAGCCGCAGCACAGAACAAATGCTGGCCTGTCCTCTCGCGAACTCCATCGAAAACCGCACGACCAACGACCACAGGAGCGCCAGTGCAAGTCAAGGTGCGTTACAAGAATTTAATGTGCACTGCTGCATCAATAAGAGCACTTTTTTTTTTTGCTCATTTTCTGCGCGCACTGTACATTAAATGCGTCATGAATGTGTTACCTTGTGGGCATTTCCATTTAAGTGCATGGTCGCTCTGGGGGACATGCATCTTAGTTTGGAGTCGGATGCGCACACATGCCCTAGTCACGCTAGATCTCTAATGCACCACATTTGAGGTGCGCTTTATACGAATAAGTCTATCATCATAACCACATATGGCACGCATTATGCGCTCTCAGTGCTTGTAGAATGGGGGACTTTTTTGGCGCATTTTCATTCGTGTTACGATATTTCATGCATATCAATGCGCATGGGCGCTACTAGGGTGTATATAGCACTGCTCGCTCAGCCGCGTCGCCACCCCAGCCGTGAGGCTAGGCCAGGCGCCTGTCCAGTCGAGGGTAGGCAGCCTGCGTTCTGCTCCGCTGCTGTCTGGCTGCCGTATTCCGTACGCGTGTCTCTTCCGCGTCCATCATTATTTATCGTTTATTTCACTAGTACTCATTAGTTTTTTCTAAACTTTTGTCGAATAGCCCACAACCTAAACGTACAACATAATATACAAATGGAATGCCACTACTTGAACAGTCAACTTACTGCTGGGTTCTTTAAGACTAAATAAACTTTGGTCCTAAATCTATGTGTTTGACAAATGAAAAAGCGAGAATTCAGCACTGATAATTAAGAGTACCAAAAGTAAAAGTGCAGAACTATTCCAAGTAGTCCCCATACTAAATATCAGAGCTCTGCACCGGGCGGGCATTCAGATGCCCGGTTACGTCCGAAAAAGAGTTGGAGTGAGAGGGAGCTACGGCCCGGAGCGACCGTCTAACTTCCACTTGCCGCTTTCGGACGCCAAGTAGGTGTAAGTAGGCATCGACGCCAGTCCAGTGCAGGGCTCTGCTAATCATTAGAAATAGAGAAGAAAAAAAAGAAAAAGCATTCATGTCATGTTACAACAGTATCTTCCTTTTATTGTTTTGTTCCACCAGATGCATGGATCTGACGAATCAACTATGATTAGTGCTGTGCGAATGGTTCGAAATCGAATCGAATCTGCCTGGATTCGATTCGATTCGGTTATTCCGAATCGGTTCTGATTCGGCATCGAAGGTTCGAAATTTCGAATCAGCTAAGATTCGCCACCGAATCTTGAAGTTTATAAGATGCTTTTCAACAAAAAGAGGGTGCGAGCGCGCCTTTGAAAAGATGTGTGGGACCTACTAGAGTTTATTTAAAGGCTCTTTTTTTTTCTGTAAATCTTATTTGTAGGGGGTCAAAATTGGATTTGATTCAATTCGCGCGCGAATTAAGGAAGATTCGATTCGATTCGAAATTATTTGGTCGGATTCGATTCGATTCGTAGGAGATTTGAAGAAATTCGATTCGATTCGGACCCAAAAAACCTCGATTCGCACAGCACTAACTATGACTGGGTTCCGACCCCCAAAAATTTACCCTTGGGATTTCTACAACAAAATTTATAGACAGCTTCTACCGCTATGAAGATTTCCTAGTCATATATGGGAGGGGAAGACCTTGATATTTCTAGCCTTGCCTTGTGGGTAGACTTTGACGAGCGATTTAGAAACTTTTCATATCACATTCGTTACAATAATAAAGGTTTTTCCCTTTCACTTCGATTGTGAAAGCACACACTTCAAAATGACTGAGTTTTCTGTTTCGAAGAGAATTCTCTCCGGGATTCCTCGGCCAGCTCCTGGACCACAACACAATTGAGTTATTATAAATGCACTGGGATCACAGACACTTTCGATAGCTCTTATCACGACGAACCCAGAAAGAAATGCATAATCCGAATCGACGTTCACTAGCTCTGATGAATCGGCCGTACTTACAGACACTTCCGCGCTCAACTTATCACATAGCAATGGTGTTTGTGCACGAATCTGTTGTGCTTTCGAGCTCATTTAACAAGACATCTTGTTCAGGAAGGAACATTTTCGAACTCGACTAAAACAATATTAGAAATCTTTCCATTCTCATCATTTCAAAGTCGATTCAGCTTACGATTTCTCACTTGGTTTATAGATGGTCATAATGTTACACTACGATAATAAAGGAGCATAAATTAAGTAGTCTTTGAATATCCTGGACGGACGCCAGGAAAAGGGGAACTCCTCCCAGAAGTAATTTCTGATTAAAGATATTCAGTCGGTTTCTTACAGATTATTACTCGCAAACTTTTTCAGTGGGACTTTTCCCTGTCCTAGACCCTGAGACAAGTGCGCCGAAGGGAAGCAGGGACCACACATTCTCTGCCCCCACAAAACCCCAGGGGGTTGTTACTGATAACTTTAAAAAGTGAGGTGCGCGCTAAGGTTTAAAAAAAAAAAAGTGCCAATAAAGAGAGCGATGAAATTTACAATTAAAAATAATAATAACGATCGCCCAGAAAAATTATATCATTACTGAACAAAATCATTCGCTCACATTCTAGCCGAGGTTGTTGGTGATCTCTTAAAGTCAATTAGTGATCATTAACATTAGTCAGGTCGCAAAAAGTTCGCACCGGCAGCAAAGTCCTACTCGCCATTGGTTAGCGCCAAGTTGGCCCCATTACACATCGAACAACATCGACCACATTTCCTGACCTGTGCAAGTGTTCAAGCCCTATAAAAAGGAAAACAAAGCGAGGCACGTAACGAAAATTTCATCATTTCCTGCTTGGTTCCGTTGGATTGTTAAATATCATTGTTCCTATGACACGGCTTTACACTGCGAGAGTTGGATTTTGTCGGATGACGTCAACCCAAGACTCTCGCCTGCCAGTCCGATCAGAACTGATCAGAACGGGGGCTGCATCTCGAGGGACACGTAGCCGCACAGGGTGGAGGCCAGGGCGGTCAGGATGTACATCTTCCTGACGAGCGGGGCCAGCAGCAGCCCCAGGCCCATGAGCACCACCCAGCTCAGGTCCGGGATGTGCGCCGTCGAGTCCTCGTCGTCCTCCAGGGCGGGTCCCCAGCTGGCGAACGAGCGCGTCGAGTAGTACTCGGACATCCGCCTGAAACACGGAGGGGGAGTCATTATGAATGATCAGGGAAGGAAGAGGTGAGGAGCGTGTAGGAGCGCTGACCCGAGCACGTGGACCCATCTATTAATAAATCTGGCTTGTCTCCCTTCGTGCGACACACCAGCGATCCGTGCACCGCTGCGTTTCCCCGCGTCACCCTGCTCCCCCTACCCTCCGCCCCGCCCCGCCCCGCCCCGCCCCGCCCCGCCCCGCCCCGCCCCGCCCCGCCCCGCCCCGCCCCGCCCCGCCCCGCCCCGCCCCGCCCCGCCCCGCCCAGCCCAGCCCAGCCCCGCCCCGCCCAGCCCCGCCCCGCCCCGCCCAGCCCCGCCCCCCGCCCCGCCCTAGCCAGGCCCGGCGCTGCACTGGGCTATGGCACTGCTAACACGTGTTCATCCCTATTTTCAGTCCCGTCCAATCGCCGGGACGGGGGCGGGGACGGGACACCAGCAACCCTCAGCCGGCGCGGCTCAGCAGCGCTCAGCAGCGCTCAGCAGCGCTCAGCAGCGCTCAGCAGCGCTCAGCAGCGCTCAGCAGCGCTCAGCAGCGCTCAGCAGCGCTCAGCAGCGCTCAGCAGCGCTCAGCAGCGCTCAGCAGCGCTCAGCAGCGCTCAGCAGCGCTCAGCAGCGCTCAGCAGCGCTCAGCAGCGCTCAGCAGCGCTCAGCAGCGCTCAGCAGCGCTCAGCAGCGCTCAGCAGCGCTCAGCAGCGCTCAGCAGCGCTCAGCAGCGCTCAGCAGCGCTCAGCAGCGCTCAGCAGCGCTCAGCAGCGCTCAGCAGCGCTCAGCAGCGCTCAGCAGCGCTCAGCAGCGCACGGAGCCCTTGTCGCTATACTGTACTGCATGCCCGGGTGTGGCTGGGTTGCCTAGGCTCGCGCCACAAGGCGCCAGCAACAGTCCCGACGTCCAGCCAGAGTCACGCCCGCACGCCTGATGAGTATTCCCACCCTCACTGTACGGACTTCATCGGTTTACCGCCCTTTTGTAGCCGTGTGGCGCAGGGGCCGGGCCCTCTCCGCCAAAGCCACCCGAACCCCTCCTAGTGCCAAATTTGGTTGCTTATTGCCACGAGCCACGCGCTGTTTTGTTGGCTGAGCGATAGCGAAGCCTATTACGCCACTGGAGTGCTAAAAAAGTTCAGTGTCCGTCTGTCTGTCTGTCTGTCTGTCTGTCTGTGTGTCTGTGTGTCTGTTCGCACGAAAACTCGAGAACGAGTTAAGATATCGACCTGAAATTTTTACTGTAGCTTCTTGGCCTAAAAAGCTCGGACGAGTTCAAATATGAACACTCTAGCTCAAAAATTGACCCTGCTAAAAAATTATTTATATTTTTTTAAAAAATTAGATTGTAAGAATTACAAAATTTTATGGTGTCCTAAGGGGTATCTCGGCGAGTTGCGACCCTCTTGGACGAAAATTTCGTCCGTTTTGCTCTATCTCTTACTGTTTAGCTGCTTCAGCGGTAAATGTGGACGAAAAGTCGTCAAAATGCATGTTGGGTGTCGTTTTCAGGGTAATTTGACGAGATGCGACCCTATGGACGAAAATTTCGTCAGTTTTGCTCTATCTCTTACTGTTTAGCCGCTACAGCGATAAATGTGGACGAAAAGTCGTCAAAATGCATGCTGGGTGTCGTTTCCAGGGTAATTTGTCGAGATGCGACCCTTCTGGGTGAAAATTTTGTCCGTTTGGCTTCGCGGAGAACGGTTTGGGCGCTCGGCCCCTTCTCGTAAAAATTGGAAAATTGATAACAAAATGTAAGAAGGCAAGCGGGGGTCCAGGGGGCGGCAGCCCCCAGGCCTATTTTTAAAAGATAAAAGCGGGGGTCCAGGGGGCGGCAGCCCCCTGGTTTAAATGAGTAAAAGCTTAAATCATTCAGGCTCGTAATAAGGAAAAGCGGGGGTCCAGGGGGCGGCAGCCCCCTGGCTTAAACGAGTATATCTTAAATCATTCAGGCTCGCCAGCGCCGCAGGCCTAGGTAGATGTACGTAGGCCCGTCGCAGCGCAACAGTGTTTCGCGAGCTTTCGCGAAGCCTGTTACGAGAGACGGTGTCTGGCGTACATCTACCTAGTTATAATAGGTCTATTTGTGGTTAGAAAAGCCAATTCTTTCACCCATCGGAATTATGGACCCCTTCCCCCCTCCCCGGCCACTAAACAGCCACGAATTGTCGTCCGCATGGTGATGAGAGAATCTCATGTTTGACAACAAGCCGAAGGACCCGACACAGGGCGGTGCGACAGTGGGCTTGCGCTCTGGCTGGAGGCCCGCCCCAAGAAAAAAGAAACACACACACACACTGGGAAAACTAATGTGACATGAGTCACATCAATTGATGTGACCAGTTTATGTCACATTTCAAAACGTTACCAAATTCTCGGTCACGTTTGGTAACGTGACATCCGGTGCCACGTGTTATGTCTGCCTATAGTAATAACATATGGAGGATGTCACATTACAAACGTTACCGAAAATATGGTAACATTACCTAAACTGGTCACATGTGCACATGTGACATGTGTCACATTAGTTTTTCTAGTGCACATACACTCACAGAGAGAGATGCAGTTCTTGAGCAACAGCCTTGAGATCAGGGAAACGAATCCCCTCGCACTCAACGGATCGGGTGGCCCACTCAAACAAGGCCAACCCATATTCTGCCGGGCAGGCGGGGAGTGTGCAGTGGGACGGAGCGAGGCTTTGCTATTCGTTGGTCCTCTTTTGCATGAACAGTGAAATGCCAAAGGGTCGATGTCAGCGGGCTGGCGGGCTGGCCGTGCTGGCCGTGCTGGCCCGGGGCCCGGATCATCCCCCTTCCGAGGGGCACCTCACTCTCTAAATGGATGTACATGGAGGGTTGTATTGTGATTGGAAGGAAAATTTGATTTAACTTTAGAGAAAGCAAAAAAATGTCGGCACGAATTCGATATTTTACAATCTTAAGGTGCCCAGCTTTAAATCCCTTAAAGAAAAATACGATGGAAAATTTTGTTCTGGGATTAAAAATCCAGAGACGACAAATTCTCTTGAGGAATTGAAACACTTTTCCGTATGGAAAATGTATAGATTCCAGAGTCCTTTTTCCACACGTTTTTTATGTGGTTTCTAAATCCACAAGGCTTCTTAAATCCAGAGTGGTGGTATGGAAGTCTTAAGCACGAACACCACCAAGTGCCACAATTAGTAATAGACACCATGTCTCTACCAAAATTCGCTAAAAGCTCTAAATTCGAGCTCTAATTTTCAATACGTCTACTCGTTTTAGAGATACAGGGGGGTTGAAAATCATATTTTTCCGTTTAACAATATAATGTTTTTAATGCGATGCGACTATGTTGATACTGTAATCGGCATGCCTGTATCACTTTTTGATAAAAGTTCCTGATGATTCTAACATTAGGGATTTTTTTCCTGTATGGAAAAATGTTACGGAAAAAATCCTTAGGGGAATATAATCCTTAATAAAATTCCAGAAATTACTCTAGAAAAAATAAATCCAGAGTCAAGTTATTTTTTCCATTGTGGAAAATTAATTTTCATGAAAGAAACCAGATTTTCTATCTGAAATTTAAAATCCAGATCGATTTTCTTTAAGGGATTTAAAGCTGGGTGCTTAAAATAGATTTCTGTCGAAAAATTATGTGACTGGATAGTGATTGGAAAATGATTGGAGCTCAGGGTGTACACTGATTGGAGAAGGTGAGGTACCCCTCGGTCCCTTTCAAGGAGAAGTCGGCTTCTTGAACTTGCTCTGCGCACATCTCTAAACTTCGATGTACATCGTTTGTAGGATTTCGTTCAAATAATTAACTAATTTAAATACACTTTAGAAAATATTGGCAACATTATTCAGCCAAACTTTTGTGAACTTCAGTTGTAGCTCGCAAGCTTCTAGTAGAAATTTCATGAAAATTCAAGAACAAAGTTCAAGAAATTCTACTTTTGGTGTATGATTTTCTGGGAGTCTATTTCCCCTGGTCTCCCTCCTCTCCACTGTAAAAAATGTTGGGATTTTTACTATACGCATGTATGGGATTTTTCCTATACGTCGTATGGTACCCGAAAATTCCTACAAATGTATAGGAATTGTACCATACGTCAAGGAGTGTATAGGAAAATACCGAACTCTATAGTAGATCCGCCATTAGTGTCTCAGAAATTTACCATACATGTGTGGGACGCACGCATTACTATACACGTATAGGAAAATTACTTGACGGCATAGAAAGTTTACTGTACACTGTTATCTATTTAAAATTAGAAATTAATGGAAGTAGAAATTAATCGCGCTGGTTGAACGAGTTCCTGTGAGGTCTGCTCGAATATATCCGAGTCAACTAGTGCAAGCATTGATAATGAAGCAGTTTCATGTTGCAAACATATTCTCGGAATTTTGAGTCTAGACAAAGCAGGTACAATAGTTAGTTAGGAAAAGTACGCTAAAAAGAAAAATCCAGCATCAAAAGACCTCGATGGAAATCACGGGAGGAGTTGCACAAATGATAGACCTGTTCACGCCTCCGGGGCCGCGCACCCGTCCTGCGGGGCCAGCCCCAGTCCCGGGATAGCCCGGGGCTGGCCCGGTGGGGCGTGGCGCGCAGTTCTGGGATTACCTACCTGGACGCGCTGGAACACATCTCCTATCGTGTCCCAGTGGTCCAGTGGTCCAGTGGTCAGCGTGACGGGGTCGCAACCTAGAAGTCCGAGGTTCAACTCTCCATCCGGTAAGATATTTCTTCGTGAAGTAAGTGCTTAGTTACATGTAAATAACGGTTAGAAGTAAAGGACGAGAGAGGCGGGAGCGAGTTTGCCTTAGGTCTAAGAAAGCAAGGCAGTTCTATTTTCTACTTGCATTTGGCGTATAGGAAAATTTCCATACATGCATGGGAGGATTCCTAGTCACGCATGGTACAACTACTCCATACGTGTATGGGAAAATTCCTATACATGTGTATGTTAATAACTTCATAGACATTTATGGGAATTTTACTATAGAATTTTTTTACAGTGTCGACAAAAAAAGACTGGTCCTTTCGGCCGCTTTCAACTCACTTGTCCCGCTCGAGTGATTCGTTGTGTAGCCAGGGCAGGAACTGTGCCTCCTCCTTCGGCACGTCCTCGATGGGGATCCTCTTCACGTGGACGTGGACGTTAGAGCATTGGCCGCGAATGACGTCTGTGAAAACGGATACTCGATTAAGAAAAGCGCGAGCTGGATTGGTTTTGGTGTCGCCGCGCTCGCCGCGCTCGCCGCGCTGCGCACGCACCTGCGGCGCTGGGGGGCCTGGCCCGCTGCCCCCGGGGCTCGGCCTGCTCGTACACCAGGGTCACGCTGTACACGGCGCTCAGGTGGCTGCGCATGTTGTCCAGCAGCAGCCAGGAGCCCTTCGGCCGCGGCGTCAGTTGCTGCAAACAGCAGGATTATTATCTGGCCACTTTGAGATGTCGTCTTGTGAGGACGCGCGCGGATTTTGCGGAACTTTGCGGACGCATAGGTCTGACAGGCGCGGTTTAGGCGATCGCCCCCTCCCCCCCATCGGTCTCTAGATAGCCGCCTGGAAAGTAGGCAAATAGCGCGACAAAACCCCTGTATGTAGGCAACCTGGGGTGCGCTCCAGTCGGACCTTAAACCGCGCCTGAGGTCTGAACACTCTCAGGGAGGGCTACAAACGCTTCTATATATATGTTGACTCAAAGAAGTGTGAAAAACAGAAAGGCCAAAGAATATTCTTCTGTGAAAATATTGGCACATTTCTGCAATATTTTTACTATTACCTTCAAACCTTTCCTGATAAATATAGATGGCTTCAAAGTGCCCCTTTTCTTAGGGAAAGAGGTTTCTTGGCCTTTCCTTTTTCTATATAACTGTGAGAGGACACATTTGCAACTGGTCTTAGCCCTAGTTCGTATTAAAAAATGAGCCCGCAAAGTTCTTCAAAATACGTGCACTCTCAGATTGCCTACGGTTCTTTTCATTGATAGCTATCAACAATTTTAAACCTTGATACACAACAAAAGTTTTTTTTTAATAGGTACCATAAAAAAATGTGTGTGGTTATAAACATTCCTTATCAACAAAATATTATTATTGATAAGGTACCAATTAAATTGTTTAGAGTTGATAAGGAATTTGTTTACACCTTATCATTGCACAAAAACGTTGATAGCTTACAAACATTAAGGTCACTAGAGGAATGAGTGTGTGCGCGTCCACACAGATCTGCACGGACCCGTCTAAACTGGATAACCTGCTTTGAATTCCATGACTTGGAGAAAAACAAGGTTGTGTTCTAATGCAAATCATTTGAGATGCCATGTCCACAACGCGTACAAATGCAGATTATTTAATGCGCGCGTGTAACTAGTCACACGTGGCGCCGCGGGGAAGCGCTCCGTAATTCATAGAGATTATATCATTCCGAAAAACAACAACTGGAACAGGTTCTCCGTGGTGCCTGCAGGCTACCTGCCGGGGACCGTTGAGGACTCAGGACTCACGTGTTTTAATGGTGGCAGCTTGGACGACTTGGCCATCTCCTCGGAGTACGTGATTGCCTTCCTATCCTCTGGATTGAATCGCGTGCCCTCGGGGAAGATGCCAACCCAAATCTATAGGCAGCAGAATTTTTTTTAAAAAATACATGTCTTTTTTGTAAAGCGTTCACTGTGGTTCGATTTGCGATGTAAACTTACAGGCGTCTGCGCTTTCGTGTAGCAATTTACGCTTTCAATGAGCCGATCTGGCCTGAAGCCCCTCCTGCGGACGTAAATATGACCGATGACGCTGATGTAGTACCCAACGATAGGCACCCAGTGAAGCTCCTGCTTCATTATAAATTTGATCCGATCGAGGCACTTGGCCTTCATGGCGAGGATGCAGGCCACCAACCAATCCACTGGAAATACAAATGAGAAGAATCTACAATTGTAATGCTCATCAGATGATTACTAGTAAAATTCCATGTCGATAAGCGCACGCTTATTCAAAGGAGAACCGAAGCCAGGGAGAGACTCACCCGATGATTGGTGGTTCGACATGTAGAGAACACTCTCGTCCCTCTGGAAGACCTCCTTGGCGTCTCCGTAGAGGTGAACCTTTAATCCGAAACGAGGTGACTCGCATTGAAGGAAATTCTCTACGTAATATTAAGGAAGAGCACATACTTCCGGGCTAAGTACTTCGTATTTCTTAGTGAATTGCTGTGAACGTCTATAAACTTACGATGCTTGTGCTCAAATTTAGTACATCGCAAAGGATAATAATGGGTGGAAGTCCGTTAACTTTATGTTAAGCTACACATCATTTTATGACGATGCTTACTGTGTGCAAATATTTTTTAGCCTCGCTCTATTTGAGTAAGAATGTATTAGCCTAACTTTATTTGAGCACGAATCCTCACTTTATTCGGGCGAGGCTACAAAACTCTTTCTCAAATAGAGCAAAGGGAAAAAAAATCGCACTTTTACGAGAGTAATAAAATTGCCCTCAAAGTCGTCTCGCCCGTATAGGAGCGAGAATTATCACTCTTAGATTTTCCGTGACGTACACAGCAATGTGCTATAAAGTGCATTGCCCAGGAGTGAGAGTGCGGGTGACCCACCTTGAGGCCCGGCGCGCGCACGAAGAAGAAGATGGCGAGCCTCATGAAGTACGTGTAGATCTTGCGTCGGATGGTGGTGATGTTGATCTTCGGGAAGAAGCGGGCCAGCGTGCCGGCCGCGTGCCACACGAAGCAGAGGAAGGGGCAGGTGGCCATGAGCACGAGCACCACGACGCTGAGCAGCGCGCCGCCGAGCTGCGGCCTGCGAACAGCACCGGGCCGGGCCGGGCCGGGGTGAGTAGCCGCCCTGCTCACAATCCAAAGCTCAGGTCCATGCGCATGCATAGGGCGCGTCAAATTTTTTACTGCACCCCAAAACTTTTTACTACCAAATTTAATTAGTGACTACTAAGCGTTTGTGCTGTCATAAGTTATACAGAAATTAATTTAGTAGTACTTTTTTCTAGTATTAGAAAACGTTTTGCTAGTATTATAATTACGGTGAAACTAAGTAACTTACCACGAACACGTTTAGTATTACAAGGAAAAAGTTTAATAATGCTAAAAGAATTTCTTCATAACTTACGACAGCACAAACGCTTAGTAGTTACTAAGCAAATTTCGTAGTAAAAACTTAAGAGTGTTGTTTAGGTATGAATTCTTACACAATTATCCAAAAAATATGCAGCAGTGCGTCATAATTTCGTACGTAAGTTATGCATGCGCATAGACCTACGTGGCTACGTACAAAACAGCACGTACAAATAAGACAGTGTGTATCGGAAAAGACAACGTCTCGTAGGAGGCGACAACTGTTATATACCGGATGTCCCAGAGAACACACAGCACTGTTGCGGGATTGCATACTCGCCAGAGCTGCAGGGGCTATGGTGCCTTACGGCTGGAGTGGGTAGGCAGACCCGCAACACTGCCGTGTGTTCTCTGGGACACCCGGTATTCTTCCTGCGCTCTGCATAAACTGAATGTAAATAATTTTATCATGTATTTATTTCGTATGCGAGTGTATTTTCTTGCACATTACTCTCCTGAACAAAGCCAGCGAGCCCACTGTGTAGCAGCTATTATTGATCAGTGTGACGGTCCTATTCATGCCTGTAAATCACCCACGGCCCCCTCCGGTTTCCCCCCCCCCCCCCCCAATATTCCACTTCCATTCGATACTCAGCCGCAGCCCCATACCAGCGGACCCATTCTCTTCATGACATGCTGACGCGCTGGCTCTGTGAATGGACCGCGCCGTGTGACAGTGCGCCGTGCCCGCGCCGCGCCGCCCCAGAGAGGGAGAGAGGGGAGAGAGAGAGAGAGAGAGAGAGAGAGAGAGAGAGAGAGAGAGAGAGGGAGGGAGGCGGGCTGCAGAGAGGGGAGGGGCTGCGCGACGCCCCCGCACATGACGGTACCGGTGGCGGGGCGGGGCGGGGCGGGGCGGGGGATCGGATCGAAGCGCGCGCACAGAGCGCCAGAGCCGGGCCGGGCCGGGTCGGGCCGGGCGGGCACAGAGAGCGCGGTGGCAGCGGAGCGGGCTGGGCCGTGCCGGCGGCCGGCGGGGTGGAGGGTGCTGCTGGGGATAGTCGATTAGCCGGAGTCGCACGGATGGCCTGCAAGGATCCACAACCCCGCCACGCCGCGCCACGCCGCAGAGATAAACAGTCGCGGAACTTTCTCTATACTCGGAATGTAAAACCTCCCGTCCCGCGCCCCGCGCCACGCGCCCCTCGCGGCTCGGACTGGACTGGACTGGGGCACCAAGCCTTTCTTGTGCCTCTTTTGCTATATTTATGGTCCGGCGTGGCGCGGCGTGGCGCGGCGTGGCGCGGCGTGGCGCGGCGTGGCGCGGCGTGGCGCGGCGTGGCGCGGCGTGGCGCCAGAGTCCCCCCGGCGCGGCCCGGTCGCGCCCGCGCGTGCCTCCAAATATACTAATGCGGTTATTGCGGAACGAGCCGAGGCCAGGCCAGGCCAGGCGAGGGTGGGAAAATGCATTCATGATATGCCTGACGGAGCGGCACGGCGGGGCGGGGCGGGGCGGGGCGGGGCGGGGCGGGGCGGGGCGGGGCGGGGCGGGGCGGGGCGGGGCGGGGCGCGGGCCAAAGGGAGACAGAGGTAGCGGGCTGATAGGCCGTACTATGTATATATATTTATGTATACTTTGCTCCGCGGCCACCGCGCTGCAGTGGGACGGTCGTGAAGCCAAAGCAAAATGAGGAGGGGGGGAGGGGGCTCCCAAAGAGCGCGGCGCTGGCAGGAAACGTCGCGGCAGATGAGGCGCTGCGCGCGGGCCCGGCCGCCCGGCCGGCCCTGGTGTAGCCCCCGACGAAGGTCGGTTAGGCAATCCCGCCCGACGCCCGTGTCGGCTCGTTGCCGACCCGGCAGGGGCTCAGAGCACAGAGCGCCGCGCCGACACGACGCGACGAAACGGGACGGGACAGCGAGTGAAGACAGACTCGGGTCGGGCCGAGGAGCCCCGGGAAGAGTTCACACATTACGTTAAATGTCGTGCGTGCGGAGAGCGTTCCCGTAACATCACCTGTCCTGCCCTGAGGCCCGTCCGCCGAGCCTCGCCGAGCCTCCCGTGTCGCTGCCAGGGCCTTGGAGGCCGGGGCCCGAGGACCAGGGGCGGAAGGGGGGGAGAGAGAGAGAGAGAGAGAGAGAGAGAGAGAGAGAGGGGGGGGGCTTCTGGTGGTGGGGGTTATGTGATTATAGACAGGTAGGGGATGGAGAGCGGTCGCGGCGCGCACGTGGCTCAGGGGGACGGCAGGCGAGGGGGAGAGGCTTGTCACGGGCTCGTGCTGCAGCGCGCTGTCGCCCTGGTGCCGGCCAAGGTCAAGGAGAGAGCCATGTCACTGTGGTCACCTCCACGGCGCCTACCCCTCGCGGAGACGGCAGCCTAGCCGAGCTGCTGCTCAGAGCTCGGGGAGAAGTTGCGACTTCCATGAGAGGACGGACCGGTAGACGGGCGCAGCGGAACACACTCTGGCGGGGCTTAAACGGTTTACCTGCTCAGCTCGAGGCTCGGGTAAAAAGTTGACGAGAACACCGTCCGCACCTCGTGACAAGGCCGCCCAACAAATAGGATCGTACGTCAGACATCTCGACCCGAAGGATGAACACCACCGACATGGGTGCATGCTCTCTGAGCCCATTCCTTGCTATTATCCGATGATGCTTTCGACTTCCCTTGGTAAACCGTGAGACAACAAGAAACCGTACGCCAAAAATCTGCGCTCAAGTTTGCTCCACCGTGACGCTCTGAACGCCCCGCAAGTATAGCACGAGTGCCGTGAATCGAGAGAGATTGTTTCCAAGCTATTTTCTGTAGAATCCCGGCCGTGCTCGAGGCCTCTGGTCCGCTGGTCTCTCTGCTCCGTGACGTGCGCGCGCGGGCCGCGGGCCGCGGGGCTGGCCAGGGCCGGCCGCTCGGCGTCTACCTGGCCTAGTGGATGTGGGTGGCCCTGCTCCCCTCCGCGTCCCAAAGAGCTGGGCTGGGCTAGGCTGCAGACCAGCAGAGAGCTGAGGTGAGCGAGTTCTTCTCCTCACCACCGTCTTCAAGATGCTTTGCTGGCGTCTGTCTGCACGTCTGTCCCTCTACATGTCTGTCTCGCTACATGTCTGTCTATCTCTCTACATGTCTGTCTGTCTCTCTACATGTCTGTATGTCTCTCTACATGTCTGTCTCGCTACATGTCTGTCTATCTCTCTTCATGTTTGTCTGTCTCTCTACATGTCTGTCTGTCTCTCTACATGTCTGTACTGACAGCAGCGACGTGCCACTAACAGCTTCTGATTTTTTTTTATTTTTTTTTTTTTTTTTTTTTTTTTTTTTTTTTAAGAAATTGACTGGCAGTAATCTCGTCTTTCCAACGAGCGTTTGAAAGTAAAATTTAGTCGACGGGAAAACGATAGTACGCAAAAACGGCAAAGTGTCTCGCTTTAGGACGCCAGCCCCAATTTAGGAGCCTTGACTGTAGATAAAAGTAAAGGGAAAAGTACGTTTGTTCTTTGACGTTTCCGCGGGAAGGGGGTAAGTGGGGTATCAAACATCGAATCAAGAGACCCACTTACGTGTCGCAACAATCCGTTTGACATTTTAATCTACACATTTACTCCGTTAACTGGAAGAGAAATTGCAAGTGTCCTAATTTAGGACACCCTGTTACACTTTAGGACGCGCTTTGCTGTTTGAGATACGGAAACGGTTTGAAAGCCCTTACCAGTGTTCGGTTACAGACAAAAAATATTCTCATGGAAAAAAGTATATGGAAATTTCACTTTTATGAGTATTCTTGAAAAAAGAGCCTTAACAATCGCAGATTGGGACTGCAACACTTTGCTGGCACTTTTGGCATCGTTTTCATTGTATATTTTTTGTATACTTTTTGGACTCTTTACCAGTCACATTATCAGATAGTTATTTCCATGCGGGTTGATGTTCGAAAAACAACAAATTTACCACACCTTTATCCGTATCCGTTCCATGCGGGGCCGTCTGGTTCCGCAAGGCACGCTCATGGGCGAAGAGCAAGAGCAAGAGAGGACATTGTTTTATTACCGCTTTGCGGAATCTGACCGCTGGGCGTGTCCTGGAGCCTGGAAATGACCTGGACGGCCTAGAGATTGGGAGGGGCCAGGCGCCAGTCAGGTGCTTCCGCACAGAGCTCTCTCGCTATGATCCCGTGTCCTCCCGGCCCGGCCCGGCCCGGCCCGCCACGCCCCGCCCCGCCCCGCCCCGCCTGCGCGGCTCACCTTCATGTGGATGCCGGTCAAGTTCAGTTACGACTTCACGCGTCATCAGGGCTATTCAGTGGCGGTTTTAGGGGGGCAGGGGGTAATGCCCCTCCCCCCCCATCGGCTCTGGATAGCCGCCTGGAAAGTAGGCAAATTGCACGACAAAACTCCTGCATGTAGGCAACCTGAAGTGCTTCGCCCCTTCAGACGGACTTAAAACCGCCTCTGAGGCTATTGCATCCTGGTGTTAGCCCAGCGGTTCCCAAACTTTTTCACCTCGCGACCCCAAATTCATCGTCCAAAATTTTCGCGACCCCGCGCGACCCCAAACAAAATATCCCTCCCCCTCCCCCCCCCTTAAAAAAAATAAAGTAATTGGTCATGTTTTTGTTCTCAGTTTCTTAGTGACTTTTATGAGCCTGCATTTTTGACACAAGTTGTGTGATTTGACAAACAACCGGTGTTTTTATTTTTGTATTCCGGACTGTGGATTTTTTTTTGTCGATTAACAGCAAAAGTGTTTTTAACTTTTTAAACAACTTATGTTGGTGATCGGCCGAAGCCAGCCGCGACCCTATGCGACCCCAAACACCTCATCGCGACCCCAAAAGAAATTTCCGCGACCCCATTTGGGGTTGCGACCCCTAATTTGGGAACCGCTGTGTTAGCCTCTGGGGTGCCGGGCCGGGCCGAGCCCCGCCACCCGCCTCCCCTCCCGCACTCTCATTCCTCTAGAGAGATTCTTACTTTGGTAAACTATCAACGTATTTGTGCAAGGATAAGGTGCAAACGCCCAGTCCCAAAAAACCATGAGCTTGCATGGAATTCAATAATCACCACTCCATGGAATGAACAACTTGCCCTGAGTGGTGGAGCGTAGTGGGAACCAAAACAAAGCACCATAACCTACGCATAGAACTGGTTTAAATCTTGGTTTAGATTGAATTCTTACGTAGCTGAGGTCAAAAACATATGTCTGTCAGGGTTGCACTTTCATTAGGATCACTTAAAATGTTTTACGCCCGTAGTGCGGATTTTGTAAACAGCGCTTTCTGCTTTGTTTTGGTTCCCACTATGCTCTGCCACTCTGGGCAAATTGTTCATTAATACTGTTTTCCATGTGTGGATGGTCGCTTCCCATGTGCAGTCCGTTTCCCATGTAAAATCAGCTCGGGACAGCATGGAAATCGTAGGCACCATGAGAGCGCGGTCCAGGAAATGTATTACCATCAAGTTCAGGTAATATACTGGTAATAAAAAGGTTAAACAGCCACCGCGTACGAAGTAATAAACGAGTTGACGACTCCTTGATCTCGAGCTTGGCCGTCTGGCCGGGTCCAGCGCAATGGCGAAAAAGGAACGTGATAAAGCAGCCTTGCATACTACAGGGTGATTCCCCGCGGGACTGCGTAGGGAGTCTCTCTCTCTCTCTCTCTCTCT
Source organism: Frankliniella fusca (assembly GCA_029379305.1). NCBI lineage: Eukaryota > Metazoa > Arthropoda > Insecta > Thysanoptera > Thripidae > Frankliniella > Frankliniella fusca. The sequence continues at coordinate 554,862 of JAHWGI010001430.1, read as the reverse complement.
CTCTCTCTCTCTCTCTCTCTCTCTCTCTTTCTCTCTCTCTCTCTCTCTCTCTCTCTCTCTCTCTCTCTCTCTCCCACGCTCTCTCGACTTCCCGTGCGACGCGCGACAATAAGATCTGAGTCACTAAAACGCTGAGCGGAATGAATCCGCCGCCGCCGCGGCGCCGGCAGTCAGCACCTTAACACTCCGCGTCGCAAAGCGGCCGGGTCGGACCGGGTCGGGCGGCACGCGAGCTGTTCGACGAGGTCGTTCCTTTGTACCATCGTGGTCTGCTTGCATCCGCTTGCCTATACGGTTGCTACGGTGCAGCTCGGGGTGTCAGCAATGCGCGCTCTGAACAGAGAACACTGCAGCACAGTAGCTTATTACAGTGAAAAATCACCGTCAGCTTTTAAGAGTGAAGCGTGAGCGACAGAAGCATACCCGGTAGAATGCTCCGCTTGGAGCGCCTACATTAAGAAGGAATATTAACGTTTCTCCGAGCAGGTTTGTGCGACGCCAGCAGAAAAGCGCGGACTGCAAAGCCTTCCCCGTCACTTTACGTAATGCAAGATCGCCGCGCATGTTGAGATGGCCGCATTAGCCAAATAAATAGTTCGTACGCTCAAACGCCGGTTGTTTTCCTTCTTGTTTTCCTTTCCCCTTCCCTTTCACTGCCACGAAGGCGGTGTCCCCGGTGTGCAGACAGCCAGTGTCCGGGGTGAGTGGAGTAGGGGATGTTTTTAGCAGACACTGTTATTCATTCAATTACTGTGACGTCACATTCTTTTTCATGTGAAAACTGTCACATTCTTTTGAATGTGACAATAAAATTTAGCCAGCATATTCTGGCCGATTCACGTTGAAAAGAATGTGACATTACATTTTAAGCAATGTGACTTTTCACGTGAAAAAGAACGTGATGTCACAGTAATTGAATAACAGTGTACTTTAATTCTGAAGAAACAAATACTAATATACATGCTTTATCTGCTTGCACGGTCTTAAAGTGAAAAGGGGGGGGGAAAGGGGGGGGGCACACTATATTGGCGTGTAGGGGAAGCTTTTCGTTCGGCCGTCTCCCTTTTCTGCTGAGCTCTATATCTATATTTTTATTCAAAGCCGGAGAGCCAAAGAAGAAACCCCGCCACCAGCCCCGCACTAACCCCCCCGACCGTTGGCCTAAAAAAATTTTCAGACTGTCTTCTACCTCTCTCTATCTGTCTGTCCGTCTGCCATGAGTTTTACCTCCCCTGCCCAGCTCCCGCCCTTGTCACCTGGGGCTGTAGGTGCGCGCCGGGCGATATTCATCTTAGTTTTGCCCCGCATTGCGCGCCAGCCTGAGAGCCGGGTGGGCTGGGGAGGGAGGGGCAGGGTGGAGGAGTGGCGGGGCGGGGCGGGGCGGGGCGGGGCGGGGCGGGGCGGGGCGGGGCGGACCAGTGTCAGCAGCAAAGGGTGGTCCAGGCCACGCCAGGGTCCAGGTGGGGCCGGCAGGAGGGCCAGGTCTGCAGTGGGGTCTGGTGCTGGGGGGTGGGGGGTGCTAGCGTCGCCTGGCCGCAGCAGACTACTTATTCAGGAGCAGGGGGTCGCTCTCCTCGTTCTGTTTCTCTCGCACCTTCTCCCGCTACCCATGAGTGCGAGCGAGACAGAGCGAGGTCAGCAGTGCGGTGCAGGGTCAGGTTTGTACTGCGCTCGGCCTGCATGCTGACAGACTCGGCCGCACCGGTGTCTTAGAGAATATAAAGTGCCAAAGTATCAGGCTCATAAAAACACAACATTTAACCAGGAAAACGAAGAAACAGCTCGCTGGGCTTGCCAGCCTGTCCTCCCCGTGGCCGTGGCCGGGTAGAATTGTTCTCACGTTCGGACGAGGCGGCCGCCGGTCGCGTTTCTTTCCTTCTCCGGCCGACTGAATCAGAAGATCGCTCTCGTACCTTCATCCTTGTCGCACTCATGAGGCCCTGCCACCCCCAACATAGGGCGCCGCCACAGGTGCGACAAGGACGGAGGCACGAGAGCACTCGGCAGGACTCTCCCGCAGGGCGCAGGGCTGCAGGCCGGGCTACGCAAGCAGCCTCGCTCTCATCTCGGAGCTGCTGCTGCAGATTATCGATTTTCCATCCTAGGCGCCCTCCGACGGCGTGAGCCGCTCCGCCGTGCTGCCCCGCCCCGCCCCGCCCCGCCCCGCCCCGCCCCGCCCCGCCCCGCCCCGCCCCGCCCCGCCCCGCGCGTAAGCTGAGCCTACGGCTGGACCTCTCGACAGAATCGTCTGACCTCCTTCCACCTCGCTTGCCCGATAAGAGCAGAAGTCTTAAACCAGATGCGCGAGTCCGACGATCTAGAAGTTAGTTTATGTTTTGTTTTGGCCTACCGTATAGCATTGTTTCGAGGAATTAAATGAGTTTCAATAAAGCGACCAACATGTGCTGCTTCTTTCCTTCTCAACAAATTTGCAGCTGTGGAAGTCTAAAATGATGAGATAACATAGTGAAGAAAACACAGGGATATGCCCCACTCTCCAAAAATATGCGTTATAATGTTATGACGTTGTTCTGCGAGTATCAGCAAGTATCCTGTGAGTACTCGGCGCGTGTCAACAAATACCCCAAGAAACAAGTTATTCAGGAGGAACGTGTTGTTTTTTTTTTTAATTAAGTTAAATTTCTTATTACTTTGTATGTGGAGGACACCTTGAAAGAAAAGGATCTCAAGCCTATCCCCATAGGTTCGTCTCTCAACATCCAAAACAAAAACAAGACGTCATTCAGCCGGGGCCGAGCCGGGCCGGGGCCGGGCCGGGCCAGCTGCCGCCGGCTTCCGCACGCACGCACACGCACGGGTCAGTGCGGGCCGGGCCGGGCCGGGCCGGGCCAGGCGCCTCCGCTCCGGGCCTCCAGCTTCCGTCAGACCCGACGCGTCCCCGGCAGCTTATCGCACCGCGCAGCACCGCGCAGCGCCGCGTGCCTTGACATTTGCGTCGCGGGGAGCAGTGCAGAAACAGATGTTCCACCACGATAAAGAAAAACGATCTGGAACGGTTATCTTTGCACTTGTTCATGACAAACGGGCAGAAAATTATAGTGCGCATGAATACGACCAAAGCCGTGGTGGGAAGATGAGTGAGGACGGTGGTGACGTGCGGCGCTACCTGGCGACGGAAACGGCTCAAAATAGTCACATTAAGCTCATCCAGATGCCCCAGCCCCGGCCCCAGCCCTAGTCCCTGCCCCAGCCCCTGCCCTAGCTCCGGCCCCAGCCCCGCCCCGCCCCGCCCCGCCCCGCCCCGCCCCGCCCCGCCCCACCCTGCCCCCACCCGTAGCACCTGCATGTCGTCAGGTTTTTAGAATTGATTTGTCCCGAATCGTCTTTCTGGGGCTCACAGCCCGCTCACGGCCCGCACCGCGCCATCAGCAAGGGTCTACCACTTCCATATTCCTCGTAAACCCCTCGGGATGATTATTGATAGTCACATAATCATATGTAAAATTTCCAAATTTTGACAAATATGGAGAAATGTTATCAAATTTGACCAAAAGTTGCGTGATTACTGGCCAATAATCAGTAAAAATGTTAAAGATAAACTCAAATAATCATTGAAAATCACCATAATCGTGACTGATTATAATAATCGTTCACGATTATTCATAGTGGTAGACCCTTGGGCACCAGGTCACCAGACGAGCAAGGGGGGATGCCGACCACCCTTCAGTAGTGTTCTCTCTCTCTCTCTCTCTCTCTCTCTCTCTCTCTCTCTCTCTCTCTCTCTCTCTCTCTCTCTCTCTCTCTCTCTCTCTCTCTTTTCTCCTAATGGCCTTGTCGCATCAGTGCGACAAGGGCAGAAAGACGAAACCACTGTGCGGAATCACCCTACAGATTGGCTGCTGGTAAGTGGTCCCTTGGTGCCGGCCGGGCCTGGGGGGGCTGCACCCGCCCCCGCCCCCGCCCCCGCCCCCGCCCCCGCCCGCTCCCCCGCCCCCGCCCGCTCCCCCGCCCGCTCCCCCGCCCGCTCCCCCGCCCGCGCCCTCCTGTCGGTCGGTGTGTCAGGCGGTCTGACGCTCGGCGGCGGGGGGCTGGCACGGCACCCCATCCCCGCTGCCGCGGCAGATCAATGAATCAATAATGAATCAATTAGATGTGGGCTCTCTGTCATGATTGTGGAAAGTCCGCGGCTCCCCTCGGCTCACCCTGCCGCGGGATCAAAGGGCGGCAACTGGCCGACGAGGGGAGGGGAGGGGAGGGGGACGAGGGGGAGTGTGGGAGACTTGGGCCCAAAGCGACTAGACGGTGTGGCCACTGGTTGCAATGTCCGGTGTCCGGTCCTGCCGGGCCGGACCAGGCCGGGGCCGCGGCCAGCCGGCCGCCGTTGTCCTGCAAGACCTTGGCACGCTACGGTAAGCGCATTCCATCACTCTCACTCGTATCACCTGCGTAAGCAATTCTCCAGCCTCCAGCCCGTCAGCTGGCTGGAGGGCGTCCGCTCCGTGGGCGTCATCTCTGACCGGCGAGTCGCGCGTCTCCGCTCCGCTCAGAGCCCTCCGCTCCGGCCTCCGGGCCGCGCCGGGCCGGGCCGGGCCGCTGGCCTCCCGGCAGGACAAGCAGCCCACCACCACCACCGGCACCAGACCCTGCCTCACTCACCGGAGCTTGGACATCGGCGTGGGCTTGGTGAGTTTGGACGCGAGGGAGGCCATGACGGAGACGGGGGTCATGCCTGCGGTGGCACTCTCTCTCTCTCTCGCGCGCGCTAGCACCGCACTACACCCGCGCGGACACGATGCTGGACCCCGGGCACGCCGGGCACCCCGGGTCGGGCAGGGCCGGTGCGTCGAGAGGACGCGGTGCGGGAGCTGGACCTGAGTAGCGCGGGTCCACTGCGCCTGCCTGGCTGCGCGCTGCGCCCGGGCTCGGCACAGACTGAGCTGAGCGCAGCCGCGACCGCGCCGCGCGCCGCGGGGCCCAGCCTAGCCCGCCCGGCCCCACCGGGCCCACCGGGCCCACCGGGCCCACCCCCTAGCGCCGCGGCGCTGCCGCGTCATTCCGAAGATCGCTCTCGTGCCTCCGTCCTTATCGCACTCATGGGGCACTGCCTCCCCACCATAGGGCACCGCCATAGGTGCGACAAGGACGGAGGCGCAAGAGCGATCTTCGGAATCAGGCGGCAGGCAGCGCCTCCAACCTCGCTCGGCTCGGCTCGGCTCGGCTCGGCTCGGCTCGGCTCGGGTAGGGGGTGGTGCCAGTGGTGCTCGAGGCTGGGGTGGGTGTGCCATGGCGCCAATGGCGCCGAGCCGAGGGGCGGCCGTGGCCGTGCAGGTGGATGAGGGGGTTGGCGGGTGAGCGGCGTGCAGCGGTCTGCATAGGAGGGGGAGGGGGGGGGGAGAGGGGCCTGTAGACTGATTCCGCAGGGAACTTTCGTACCTCCGTCCTTGTCGCACTCATGAGGCACTGCCATTGGGTGGGAGAGAGAGAGGACAGCGTCTACCTCCATTGCTCGATGTGCGGAGTCAGCCTACTGATACTGATGCGGCGCGAGCGCAAGGCCGCGCGTGTGTTGTGTTCCTCCTATCCTCGGGAAGGCCCGACTGTCTAAGCGCGATGGAGGAGTTTCCTGACTAAAGCTGTTGGGTGGAACCTGTCGTCTGATGCTCGACAAGTGTTTAACGAGATAGACCCCTGCACAGTAGGCAACTCTGGTACACGCGGGGCTGGTGCGGGACGGCCTATGCTGCAGGGCTTTTACTGTTGTCAGGATAAGGTGGGAGTGGGGGGTGGGTCCACACTAATAACGCCGGAGGTTTAAGTTTGATAATAATTTTATTCTAAGTGTCTAATATCACAGATCATCTCATATAGGAATACAGTCTGCTCTAATCTTGTTTCATTAAATTGAGAAGGTACTTTTTATTTTTTATTCCACACTTTTGCTTTCCTATCAAATAAGAGTTAAGACTATTCTCTTTTACTGTTTCCCACATTCTCATATGCTTTTGGTCTTTTAAATATTTGCTATCAAATTAGAAACTTACAGAAAACTTAACTTATTTGAAAGTGAAATCACTTTTGGAATAGTTAAAATGTTGAAATCACAGTCAGATTACTTCTATTGGAACACTTAGGTCTCTGCACTGGTAGATGGTGTCAAGATTTCTGCGAGACGTTTCTCTGAAAAAATACAAATTAAACTTTAGAGAAGGGCAAGACAAACATTTAAAATTTGACTATCCACAAAAACTGAACATCTTTAGAACACTCACGTATTTGGAGTCTGTTTCTGATGACAGTTGTGAAAAATTTTGCACCCAAGTAGAAAAAGATTGGAAGTGCTGCAATGGTACAGGAGCAAGAGAGGTAAATAACATCCAATCGGGGTGGATCCTTTTTACAATGTAATTTCATATTCCAAAACATCCTTGTTATATTCATCTTAAAAAAAGAAAAAAAAACTGTAAGAACATATTGTTTGAATTTTCTACACAGCAAAAAAAGTATTGGTTACATACAGAATCAACGATGTCCATGCACACATTTTCATGAGAAGTTTTGATATTGTCGTAAAATTTGTTTAAGTCACAGTAGGGTGCTTCGCAATCTACACAGGCACTTTTATTATAAACATCATCACCTATCTGATATTTCTCAAAACAGCTTTTGGTTGTATTCAGCAGATCCATGAAATGTGAAGTTTCGTTGGATATGATTAAAGTATGGTTTTTGTCATCAAAACAATCTAGAAATAAAATGAAAAGTAAAACATGAACTGAACTAATAGGATTTTCCTAGTTCCACAAGCTCAAAAACTTTCCATACATTTACAAGATGCACTGTCCCACAAACCAGAGATGTACTCATAACCATTCTGAATAACGGAAAGTCTATCAAGGTTCATCAACTGTTCTTTGCATTTGCCACTTTCGTCTTCTACCTGATACAATTACAAACCAGAGTTAAAATATTTATTTTTAACAAATTAAAAACAAGAGCATTGCATATATTTTACCTTTAAAATTTTGTCATGAGCACTAGAAACATCCACAAATAATTGCACGCATTGCTCACAAATCCGTATGGGACGAGCATATTTTATAGCACAAAATGTGAAACTGGCAGAGGTGTTAGCAAATTGTTCCAGCAACTCTGTGCAAGTATCATTTTTGCCACCAAAAAATAACTGTGACCTCCTATTGTGGGGGAAAACTACAATCAAGAAACTTAATACCGAACAATGCAATTGATAGAAGGACAGACCCTTACTGAAAATCAACAGTGTCTGCAGCAGAAAAACCAATAAGTATGGAAAATACAAGGATGAATCTTGAAGCAATCATTTTCTTGACATGTATTCACAAGTTTACTTGTACTCCTGGTGACAGGATGATTCATTCAGCTGTTGGTGAGCAATAACACAACACAAACACAGCTGATACTTATTTCCAGCACAATATAACCTATTCATCCTCCTGACCTGCAAATAATAAAGCAGACGAAAGTATTATTTACACAACGTGGACCATGGCGATAAACAGAAACACAATGACCATGATATCGTTATCTTGTGCATCGGGTAGCCGAGAGAGAAGTTTGAAGGAGGAATGTTTGGCAGACCCGAGATTATCAGTGGACTTTTGGGGGACAAGGGAACGGTTCGATATAGTTTTTTTTCTTGAGTTCATTTTTATTGAGGTTGGACCCGTTGTGACCGTTAAAAATTCATGTATGTCCCATCAGAACAACTTGATCTTCTTAAATGAAGATTTTTATCCCCTCACATTTGATATTATGTTGTTTTTCATAGGAACGACAGCTGTGGTAATTACAACATTCAGTCATGATGCGAGTGCTGGTACCAAAGTTTGCTTATCATCGCTTTGTTGTCAAGAGAACACTCTCATCCGTAATTCAGACAGGCAGCAAGAATGACCACCAGTCATCATCATATCAAGCCATCAAAGGACTGCCCTTCGAAGACATTCCTGGACCTTCGAGAATTCCACTTTGGGGAAACCTCCTTCAGTACAAATTAGGTACGAGTGCTAGCAATTGAAAGAGAGGAGATAAAGAACTACTATTAAAAAAAAAAAATAATACTAATACTATTAATTCTGATTTCTCAAGGCTTATATGACTGGACTCAATACCATAAAGTGTTATGCAAGCTCAATGAAACTTATGGATCTATTGTACGTGAAGATCTTGGGCCATATTATACAGTCATTCATTTGTTTGATCCTAACGATGCACGTACAGTGTATGCTGCTGAAGGACGCACTCCAATTATCCGACCATTGCAGGAGACGGTTAAACTGTATCGCAAGAGAAAAAACCAATCTCCTGGCCTTGGTAATACGTAAGTTCCTGAGTATTGTATGATGTCACTGAAGTTTGATTCTCTAATTGTCTTGCTGAGGTTGTCTTCTTTCACCTTAATTTTAGAAATGGGGAAGAATGGTATAGATTGAGAAGTGCAGTTCGTCATCTCATGCTACAACCTCGTGAAGTTATCCAATACCTACCAGAAGTAAATGATGCCACAAACCAATTTTTGGCTCGTTTAAGATCATGCATGGATGCGACAGGGGAAGTTCCCTCCCTGAATGAGGATGTTGCCAAATGGTCACAAGAGTGTAGGTAATTTCTCTTAATTTTTAATTATTTCAGTCTTCTGTCTTAGCCCAAAATACCCTCTTTTACATTGATTTGTAACTATTTTGTCTTATAGCTGCTGGAAGAATTTGCTTTGGAAAAAGTCTTGGATGCTTTTCTGAGGGACCTGATGAAAAAGAAGTAGAAAAAATTATTCATGTCAACCGAGAAATGTTTCGCCTCTCTTCTTCTCTAAAATTTTCCCTGCCAATGTACAAATTATTTCCTACACCAATGTGGACTAAAATCTCAAAATATGAGGATTTTCTTGTTGAGTGGGTTGAGTAATTTTGAAAAATGTTCTTTTGATGTGTGTTCATGTCTACCTTACAGTATCCATGTTTCCAATTTCAGTTATACAGTGAAGCATGTGAATGAGACTGTGGACAAAATCAACTCTTTTGTTCAGAAAGGCCAACAAATTCCAACCAGTTATAGCTTTTTAAGTCACCTCATTGCATCTAAGGATCTGAACCACAGTGATATAACAGTTCTGTCAATTTCCATGTTTTTAGATGGTCTTAGTACAGTAAGTGTATTTATGTAAAGAACTTCCCTTTCTTTTTTCAATTTAATAATTAAAATAATAATAATGATATCTTCCAAATGCATGCAGACAGTTCCAATGCTTCTCTTTAATTTGTACAATCTTGCTACGCATCCTCTTGTACAAGAAAAGACCTTTGCTGAAGTAAGAAATGCACTACCAGATCCAAAAATGCCTGTCACTTCTGAGGTTCTGGGAAATCTTCCATACCTGAAAGCCTTGGTGAAAGAGAGTTTCAGGTACAGAAAAAGGAATTGTGTCTGAATTGTGTCTATAATTTTTTGTGGATTGAAATAACATTGCTGAACTATTCTCACACAGGACCCTTCCAAATGGAACAGATATATCTAGAATATTGGAAAAAGATCTAATTCTCTCAGGTTACCACGTTCCAGCTGGTGTATGTATCTAATTCTTCAAACACTTGTATTGTATTGAAATTAAAATATGTTACTGCATGAGATTGTTTTTACAGACACATGTAAATTTAAATATGTTAGTCAATTTTAAATCAGAAAAGTATTTTCAAGAACCAGAAAAATTCCTACCTGAACGGTGGCTACGTGGGGAAGCAGGTCATTCCATTGATCCATTTGTACTGACACCGTTTGGTCATGGCACCCGAACTTGTGCAGGTATAGTGAAAATTCAATTATAGATATAAGAATTTTGTAAAATCAAATTAAGTGAAACACTTTTATATGTTTTAGGGCGGAGATTTGCTGAGCAGGACCTCTATGTTTTCTTGGTTAAGATTTTGAGAAATTTCAAATTGAAATATCCCAGTGGGGCAAAACTTAATGGAGTGTACCATACTCTTATATTTCCTGATGGACCTGTACGGGTACGTTTTGAGCAACGCCAGGAGTAAATCCACAATCTATACTTGGTTGTGGTACTTCTCGTATGTTCAGGATCCCTCTCATGTTTTTATGCATTGTTATATTTTTATACAAATATTTTTATACAATGTTTTTATACAATATTTTAATACTAAGTTGTTCTGTGTGGGAGCCCACTTATTTTGAATACTGAGTATGCTAAAACAGATTTGATTTGTTACACTTGAGGTATTTAAATTATTTTAGGCTGGAATATAGTCTGTAAATTCAAAAATAACTAATTAAAAAAATAAACTTAAAAAAATAAGGCTGAAAGAGGGACTCTTTTTATTACAAAATAGGGAACCGTTTAAATGAAAGGGAGAAGACGAGAGGACCGCAGTGGACTTTGTTCGAGAAAGTCGGAAAAAGAAGCGAAAAGCGTTGGGCGAGGGCAAGAGGAGGGTCCTGCCCCCCTGCGGCCTGCCCCCCTTCCACCCCGCCTATTTGAACCTGGCTGACCGATGCCGATATGACCTCCGCCCCTCCGCCTGCGTGGGCTCGGGGCGAGGCGGGGCGGGGCGGGGCGGGGCGGGGTGGGGCGGGGCGGGGCGGGGCGGGGCGGGGCGGGGTGGGGCGGCGCGGGGCGAGGCTCTGACTTGCCTGCGCTGCCCTGCCCGGCGTGGCACTGGGACACAGGCCACAGGCCCCGGCTGGACCTGACATTACACTTGATTCGCTTCGCCTTTTGCCCAATTGGCCTATTAATTTAAAGCCACAATAAGTTCAACCTTGAGGTACGCAGACACGGCACGGGCCTGTTTCTGTCTGCCCCGGCCCGGCGGCGCTCGGCTCGCGGCTCAGCGCCCCGTCCTGCCCTGTCCTGCGCGCTGCGCGCCTCCAAGGGTTTGTCGGGTCGGGGGAGAGGCATCCAGGCGGTCGCCTCCAGGCTGCTCTCCTTTCCTCGCTCCCGGACCGACGCGGTGCGGTTGTCGCTGCTTGCAGCTGCTTGCCCCTCGCGACGGAAAAGCGTCCGGGAGGTAGGTAGGCACGCCCGTAGTTCTCCCCCGCCCTGCGGGGTGGCCTAGCTCCCGGTGACAGGGGTCCCGCTGGGCTGCAGAGCGATTCCGGTGCGCGGACTCGTAGGCCGACTCCGTGAGTGCGAGAGAGCCAGAGCGCCCTCGCACGGTCGGCAGACTCCGTGAGGGCGAGAGAGACAGAGCGAGGAGTGAGCGCACCGGAATCGCTGTGCAGCAGGCGGATTCAGGGTATCGTTCAGCAGTGTCTTCTCTCTCACTCCTTATGGGTAAGCCCTGTGAGTGCAACAAGGACAGAGAGACGAAGTCGGCGCGCGGAATCGCCCTGACGACCGCTCCCCGGGGCCCGGGGCGGGGCGGCCTCACGCCTCACGCCCTGCACCGCGCCGTGCGAGGCGAGGCCCGCGATGGCAAAGGGGTCTCTCCCCGCCCCGCCCGGTCCCGGTGTGGTCCCGGTCGCCCCCGAGCCTGCCCCGCCCCTCTCGGCCCGGCCCGGCCCGGCCCGGCCCCAGCGGCGGGAGGAGAGCATGCCGTCCCGTCCCGTCCCGCCTGGTCCCGCCTGGTCCCGCCGCGTGAGGCGCAGGCTGCGCAGGCTGGCCCCTCTGCGGCCGCCAGTGTGTCGTGGTCGCGGACGCCGCCTCCATACTCGCGGCTCCTACTGCACGCGCGCCGCTTCATCCTCGCCGGGACGGAGCGGAGACCTGGCCGCGCGCCTCCCGCGTCCCGCTCCACCTCGTGGACCTGAACGAGGCGCCGGCGAACGTGAACGGAGTCCCGCGAACGCAATCGCGCTGTTCCTCCTGGTCCGCCCGACCCGAGCCGAACCCGACATGGCGGTGGTGCACTCGCCGACGTCCTCCAAGTCTGGATCTGGACAGTCTCCGTGAGGTTATCAGGTTAGCAGGGCCGAGAGGACCGCGAGGTGCGGAGGCAGACGGGGAGCTCGGCGGAGGAAGACTGCCTGCACTGGTTGTTGTTGTTGTCAACATATTTGCGTGGATCGCGCATCGCGCATCGCGCACGCCAGGGTGCTGCAGCTGATATGTGCGCCGCAGCGCCGCGCCGCGCCGGTGCCGACGGCATCGCGATGTCGTCGCCATGGCGTCATTAGGCCGTGCGCGTGCGCCGTATGTCGGTCATAGATCCCCGGCCCCGGCCCCGGCCCCTCCTCCCCGTCCTGCCTCCTACGAGATAAACATCGCTCGCCGGTCACCACATCGTCAAAAAACATCTACTGTATCATTCGGACGCACGTGGCGGGGCCGGGGGGGGGGGGGGCAGAGCATCCTGTAGCTGCATCCCTACGCCCCTCCAGAGCCAATTAGCTGCGCGCGGCCCGGGCCCGCCCGGCCTGGTCCTGGTCCGCCAGGCTTCCCGTTGACAATGGACCACATGGGTCCGCAGCGCGGCTTCCGCTCCACTACTGGCACACACTGGCGGGGCGGGCGGGCCGTCAATCATGCAGCAGGCGAGCGACGCCCCTCTGCCCCCCCCCCCCCCCCCCTCGTCTTCACACGGGCTCACCCACTTCCCATACGTGCTGCCGTTAACATTTGCCAACTGCCTACTGATTCAGAAGATCGCTCTCGTACTCCTGTCCTTGTCGCACTCGTGGGGCCATGCCACCCCCAGCATGGGGCACCGCCATGAGTGCGACAAGGACGGCGGTACGTGAGCGATCTTCTGAATCAGTCGGCAGCGGGACTTAGCCGGCTGCGTACCCGTCTGCCCACGCTGATCGCGGATTACGAACAGGGTGGCTCACTTGCCCCGCTCTCTGCGTGCGTATGCAACCTCTCGTGAGCGTGAGGGGTCGCTCCCTCCCCGCCTCACCTCTTGCCCTCGCCCAGCTGAGTAGAATGGGTTTCATACTTAGGCCGAGGGGTCCACCACTCTGGTAATCTTGTGTACCACTTTGTCGGATAACTACTGGTAATCACATCAAAAAAAATCCCCTTTTCGTAGTTTTTCATGCAGTTTAGGGCTCTCCGTCCTGAAAATGTGCTAAAAATTACAAAAATTGCTAAGTTTTTTTCGAAAATGTTACCGAAAACTCCTGATAATCACTGGTAATCGGTAATCGTGTGAACGCTCCTTAACCGAGTGATGGACCCCTCGACTTAGGCTAAGAGCGGGGTAGGTGAGCCACCCTGTGTAGATGATGACGACTAGGCAGGTAAAAAACATAACCACATGTCTGTTTGCTTTGCTTTGATGAGCACGCGGATCACGGCAGACAAGCGCCAAGAATATGTCGCGCCGAAATCCACAAAGACAGCGTCTGTCGGGCGGGGCCGGGCGGGGCCGGGCCGGTCGCGGCCCTGACCCCAACGATAGGGGGGGCCTGTAGGGTGATTCCGCACACTGGTTTCGTAGCTCCTTCCTTGTTGCACTCATTGCGCTCGGCATTAAGGAGCAAGAGAGGAGGAACTACAAAGCGGTGTTCGGAATCGCCTTGCTGCGCCTACGCGAGCATGCGAGCCGATTCGCAACAGACTGCCAATCTCTGGTCTGCCACTGCTGCCACTGACCGGAAGCAGCCGCGCCGGCCGCTGCGGCCACCCCTGCCGTCCCCGTCCAGTTGGGGGCGGCCCGCTTCAGCTGCAGCTCCGCGCGCTCCGCTGCCACCGCGTCCGCTCCCAGCGGGGTGCATGGGGAGTCGCCGTCTCACAGGAGAGCCGCGGGGGGGGCAGTGGGGTGATTCCGAACAGCGCTCAGTAGCGCCCTCTCTCCTGCTCCTTATGGCCTCGCCCCGTGGATGCGGCAAGGACAGAGAGAGACGCAGGCAGCCACCGTGCGGAATCACCCTCCTACTGGGCGAGGCCCAAGGGGAGGCCAGTGCGCGAGGACTTGTCCGCCGCGCCGCGCCGTCCAACTGGACTGATGGAGGCTGACGCTGCTCGCTGCTCGGCTGCACCGAGTGCACGTGGCGGCGGCACGGCGGCACAGTAGTTCGTATGTTGTAACCTTCCTCTTGACCTGCGGCCCAGGCCCGGCGGCTCGTCCTTGCACGGCCCGCGGGCCCTGCACCCTACAGGCCCTGAGTGAGAGTGAGAGTGAGAGCACCCCGCCCGGGGGCCGCCGGCACGTCCTGCTACTGTACAGCCCCCTCCCCCCCCACCCCCGCGCAGCGCGTGGCCCAGTCGCGCTCCCCAAACGGACAAGCCTCGTTGCTTCGCGTCGCACATTTTGCTGGAAAGAAGGCAACAGAACGCTCACGACTTGCCACTGCGACTGCACCGGAAACAAATGGATTCGCTGAAACAGCTGATTCATTCGCTGTATTTTCCTTAGGTGAGAATGTTAGCTCGTCCAGCTAATTACTTTGCTGAAAGAGCTAAAATATTAGCCCTCACAGCTGTCAGCATAAAAAACCAGTACCAGCTGTTGAGGCTTACATCTTAGTTCTTTCAGCTATAAATTAGCTGTACGAGCTTAATATTCTCACCCTCACCTAAGAAAAATGCAGCAAATGAATCAGCTGTTTCAGCGAATCCATTTGTTTCCGTGTGAACCCGCTCGGCGTGTGCCGCGGCGCTCGCTAACCTCTGCCGTGTCGCAGGAACAGGGGAGTCCCCGTCCCCGAGGACGCCATGGAGTGCGCCCACTGCCCCAGCTGCAGGCTCGCGGTGTCCAGCAGCACGGGGAGGCTCAGGTCAGGTACTACTCGTCTTTGTGTCGCAGTGCGTGCGGCTGCTCGTTCCTCTTCATCAGTCTGTTTGCTGCGGCTTGGTGTGAGTCGTTTAACATGTGCGTCGCGGACAGGTGGTGCGTGCCGGAGAAGGGGGGGCAGCGCCGCGTGCGCTGGGTGCTCACGGCCTCCGTGCTGCTGCTCGCCCTGGCCGCGGTGGCCGCGGTCCTGGTCATCAGGCTGGCGGGGCTGTGCGCCGAGGACGACGCCCCGAGCGCGCCGGCGGCGTCCGCCAACCAGAGGAACAGAGGTGAGCAGCCGACTGATTCAGAAGATCGCTCTCGACTCGCCGTCCTTGTTGCACCTACAGCTGTGCCCTATGCTGGCCATGGTAGTGCTCCATGAGTGCGACGAGGACAGAGGTATGAAAGCGATCTTCGGAATCGCTCGGCAGGGAGCGGGGGCAGGGGCCCGGCCGGGCCCCAGGGGCGCAAGCGCGTCGCCCTGTACCGCGGGGTCCGCTCATCTCAAGGGACGGCCAACTCATGTATCTCTGTGTACACTTGCCTTGTATTTCTAATGTATTTTTCGGTATTTTTCTCGTATCTTTGTTGAGCATTTCTTTGTATTTCTGTGTATTTCCTTGTATTTTTAGTGTGTTTCTTTTAGGTATTTACAAGTTTTTTCGAGTTGGCCGCCCCTCGGCTTATCTATCATCAGATCGTTACAGCGGCAAAAGAGACGTGATTCCACACGAGCCTGTCCTGCCGCAGTTTTGGATCGCTTCGACACCGAGGGCGACGAGGCGCGGGAGCGCGGCCCGCTCACAGACTCCATGACGACGTGGTTCGTGCCGCCCGCCCCTGCGCCACCGCTGCCCCCGGACACTGGGGAGGGCATCGGCAACGGCGAACGGAGGCGGAGGTCGGCGCCGGCAGGTGCGGCTGCAGGTGCGGCGGCAGGTGCGGCGGCAGGTGCAGGTGAAGGTGCAGCTACTGCTGCAGGTGCAGGCGCCCAGGCTGGTCCGGCCCCGGCCCCGGCCCCGGCCCCGGGACTGTGGGCGTTGCTTATGGTGAGCGCAGCACCAGGCCAGCCCCTCCCGTCCAGCGCTGAGCGGAGCTGAGCGGGCGGGCGAGTGTCACTGCCGCCTCAGTAAACGATTTGGCCGCCCCCTTGCTCTCGCTTTCAGAATGGCAGCGCCGCCGCGGAGGTGATTTGGCCCACAGAGTCCCTCCAGTGGCAAACACTCGCCGTCCAGGCAGCGGCAGATGAGGGTGTGCAGTGGGCCGCGGTCCATCCGAGGCAAGTCCATGCTGTATCCAGCCTGTCTACACTGTCATTTGGGGGTGCTCAGTGATTGTACGCCAATGGCGTATAGTTTTGGGCATTGTACGCCTATGGCATACAATGACAGCACACCTATGGCTTATAGTGATAGCACACCTTTTTCGCTCCCTATGCAATGGATCAGAACTCATGTCTGCGGGATCAGCAGCTAACTGCCCGGGGGCTAAAAAGGTGTGCTATCGCGATACGCCGTAGGTGTGCTGTCATTGTATGCCAATGGCTTATAGTTTTGAGCATTGTACGCCTATGGCGTACAATCACTGAGCACCCCCAAATCACAGTGTAGTGTCCTGACGTCCAGCGTCATACTAACACGACAGCACCGGTGAGATGGCATTCATGATGTTTCTTTTGATCGCGCGGTACAGGAAGGGTTCTGCCGCGAGCGAGGAATCGTCGCAGATGGACGACAAGCAGAGCGGTGCCGCCGCGGGGGCGGCGGTGGCTACAGGGGCAGGAGCGGTGGCGGCGGCGGCGGTGCCGGGGGTGGTGGCTCAGGCTCAGGCCCAGGCCCAGGCTCAAGCGGCGTCGCCACAGCAGCAGAGGGCGGCCGACTGGACCCTCGGGGTGGTCTCCCCGGAGTACACCCCCAACCAGGTAATGGCAGGATGAGTGGTGGTCTGTCGTGTGGCGATACGGTACACTGATAATCCAAGTGTTCAACCCTTCAACACTTTACAGTGTTCAAATACCATTTAAACATATAAATGTGTTCAACAGAGTTGTTGTACACCTACAAGTGTTCAACTCAGAAGTTGAGCACTTAAAAGTGTTCAACTCCCTGGTTACACACTTCGCCTTAGCTTGGACGCACTGTATTAGGGAAGTGTGCAACTGGGGAGTTGAACACTTACAAATGCACAACTTCTGAGTTGAACACTCTTAAGTGCACAACAGCTCTGTTGAACACTTTTATATGTTTAAATGGTATTTGAACACTTAAAAGTGTTGAAGGGTTGAACACTTGGTTTATCAGTGTATACCAGGCGATGGACGCCGTTGGCGTCCTCTCCCCGCCTCTCAGGAGCTCAGTGCTGCTGCACCCCGCCCGAGTCTGCCCCACCCCACCCCGCCACCCCACCCCTTCCCTTTCGGCCCCGCCCCGCCCTGCCCCTTGGCCCCACATGTATTCCGAGGTTCACTCCTCTATTCTGACTGTGCGCGCGTCTACTTCAGGTGGTGCGAGAGCTGGACGCCAACGGCCTGATAGACAGCAAACTGAAAAATGGGTGAGGAGGAAAACCAGAGGTCTATCTCGTCTCTGCTGGAGTTTTGGAATAACATGGGTCGGGAGATGATGGTCTTACGTCTTGCTTGTCGCAGGACAGCGGCGGACGCGGCGCGCGTTCTTCGCAACCAGGCGTCCTCGTCCCCCTCGTCCCCCTCGGCCGGGGCCGTGCGGGAGGTGTGGCAGGCCCTGGACCAGGACCCCGCGCGCAACAGCACGGGGCGGGCCCGGGACCCGCTGCAGGCGACCGACGGCTTCTTCTGGGACATCTGGCTGAGCCAGGACGACCCTGCCCGCGTCAGGGAGGCGAGGGGTGAGTCAGAGTGAATGGAGGAGTGTTTGGCTGACCTGGGCCAGATCAGTCAGTGTACAGGCTTGCGGTAGTCTGTTCAATATTCAACCATATTCACCCATTTTCAGCAGTAATTCACACAAATCTCACAATATTTTAGCTTTACTTAAAAATATATTACCCAAATTTAAACAAACTCAACTTGAATTTACGAATATTTCACCTATATTCATCAATATTCAACCACATTCAAGTATTCGGTGAACACGAAATCCCAAAGTTATTGACCCCTCAGATCAGACTCGTCATTTTTTTTCTCAATAATTTTTCATCGAATTTATGGGAGTGCGTTCATCCCATCGGGCTAAAAGAGGAGGGGAGGGGATTGTTACTACGACATTCTTATCATGGGGGTTTCTTTTGGGATCCGAATCATCGAGCTTATTTAGATAAAACTAGATTAATGAGAAAAAAGGAAAGATTTTGTGTTGCTGTAAAAGAGCGCCTGAAGGTTGGCTGACGCAATCGCAGTACACCTTTCCTTGGCGGGTGGCCTACCCTGCGGATGGCAGGCGTTTCAGTCACCCTCCAGCCAAGTAAATTATCGGAATTTTTCCTCACTCCGCCCGGCGCACCCTGGTCTCAGCTCGCATGATGCGCCAGTACATGGACACCTCGGTGGAGCCCTGCACCGACTTCTACACGTACGCGTGCGGGGGGTGGGCGAAAGCGCACCCGATTCCTCCCGACAAGACCGTCTTCGACACGTTCGAGACCCTCCGCGAGATGCTGGATGCGGCGCTGCGCGTGGAACTCGAGCGGCCCCATCCCGAAGTCCCGGCGGCAGCGTCGGGGCCGGACATCCCCGCGCAGCGCGGGCCGCAGTCCGGCAGGTGAGTGAGTGAGGCGGGGCTCCTGCTCCAGTGTCTACGGGCCGTGCCTCACGCCGTGCTCCCCGTGCCCCAGCCCCCGCCCCAGCGCTGCGCTGCAGCCTGCCACCACCGCGCCCCCACCCCGCGGCACTACTCCGGACTCCACCACGTCGGCGACATTCGAGGGCGGCGACTCGGCCCCGGGACGCACTGAGCAGGTGAACGCAGACGCGGACGCCACCACCAAGGCCAAGTGGCTGTACAAGTCGTGCATGAACCACGGTGAGGGTTGACGCTGCGCACGCTGCGCACGCTGCGCACGCTGCGGCTGCTCACTCTGAGGGCGTGGTCGGCGGGTGACTGTACGGGTGGCTGTACGCCTCCCTCCCGTGTCCCAGAGCTGCTGGAGGCGCGCGGGGTGGCGCCGCTGGTCGAGCTGCTGCGCAGGCTGGGCGGCTGGCCCGTGCTCGACCCCGCCGGCTGGGACGACAAGAGCTTCGACTGGCTGCACCTCGTCGCGCAGCTCCGCCTCTACAACAACGACATCCTCATCTCGGAGTGGGTGGGACCCGACGTGAAGAACTCGGACCAGTACGTGATCCAGCTGGACCAGACCGGGCTGGGGCTGCCCACCAGGGACTACTTCCTCACGCCGTCGAACGCGCCCTACCTCAAGGCGTACCGCGACTTCATGGTCGAGGTGATGGAGCTGCTGGGCGCCGACCCGGCCACCGCGGCCGCGCACGCCGCCGAGATCGTGTCCTTCGAGACGAGCCTGGCGGAGGTAAGAGTACCAGACTCGGCCTCATGGGACTTTACTGTCAAGCTTATGTTAGGTGCGCGCTCCCCGCACGGGCCACTACCACCTCCCCCAACGTCCACCAGGTGGCTGATCCAAACGAGTGATGTGTGCAGATCGTGGCCTCCTCCGAGGAGAGGCGCAACGTGTCGCAGCTGTACCGGCGCGTGAGCCTGCACGGCCTGTGCGACCTGGTGCCGGCCGTGGACTGGCGCCGCTACCTGGCCGTCGTCCTGGGCCGCGACGTCCCCGACGACCAGCCCGTCGTCATCTTCGCGCTGCGCTACATGAGCGACCTGGTGGCGCTGGTGGACAAGACCCCCCGGCGCGTGGTGGCCGACTACCTCCTGTGGCGCTTCGTCCGGCACCGCATCAACAGCCTGGGGGACCGCTTCGGCGCGGCCAAGCAGCGGCTGCTGCACGCGCTCATGGGCCGCGAGGCCGTGCCGCCGCGCTGGAAGACGTGCGTCGCGCACGTCAACTCGCACATGGGCATGGCGCTGGGCGCGCTGTTCGTGCGCAGGTACTTCGACCACAACTCCAAGCAGGACGTGAGTACACGAGCGCGAGCACGCTTCCAGGGGGTGGCAGCGCTCCTGGCCGGCGCATGCGGTAGCGAGGGTGGTGGCGGCGCGTAGCGCGCGCTGCGGCGCGCTGTTTGAACTTCAAACCAAAGTTTCGCCTAGAGGGAGGTTTCGGACACCCAAACATGCTTGCCACCGATTGAAGCCCATGAAAAGAGCTTCCTAACGCACCCCGAGCGGTTGCGGTGCGATAATCCTACGCCGAGTTATGAAGGAAAACATCACACACACTGCAGATCAGGGTTTGAAAGCCGAAGCAGCGCTCCGCTGCCACCCCCTGACGCTTCCCGGCAGCAGCGCTCTGGTGTTGTGCTGCGCCAGGCTCAGTATTAAATGTGATTCCTTCGCCATAATTCATCGCAGACGTTGGAGATGACTCGCGACATTACCCAGTCCTTCCGCGAGATGCTCAACGAGACCGAGTGGATCGACGAGGACACGCGCCGCTTGGCGCTGCACAAGGTGGACTCCATGCAGCTGCGCATCGGCTACCCGGACTTCGTGTTGGACAGGGCTGCGCTCAACGAGCGCTACGAGGACGTGAGTTGCCCCGCCGCCGCCCTTACCGCGGCTCGCACGCGCTCCACTCCGCCTCTCACTCTGACTCCTTGTCCAGGTAGAGGTTCATCCGGACAAGTACTTTGAGAACACGCTCAACATCCTCCGTAAGCTCGCCAAGGTGGAGCAGGAGCGTCTCGGCACGCCCGTCAACAAGACCCTGTGGAACACGGCGCCGGCAGTCGTCAACGCCTACTACAGTCGCAACAAGAATCAAATCAGTGCGTAACCAATAACCATGGACCAAAGACCGAAAGCTGATTGCAACATTTTCTCACGCGCGAATCGTAAATTCCGCAGTGTTTCCCGCCGGCATACTTCAACCGCCATTCTACCACCGGCACCTGCCTCGCTCCCTCAACTACGGCGGCATTGGTGTGGTGATCGGCCACGAGATCACACACGGCTTCGACGACAAGGGCCGCCTGTTCGACGAGCACGGCAACCTGCTGCAGTGGTGGGGCGAGGACGCCATCGTCAACTTCCACGAGCGCGCGCAGTGCCTCATCAGTAAGTTGGGCTGCCTGCCTCTGGGCGGGGCGCGTGTGCGGGCCGCCGCCGCCGCCGCGCGCTTAGGCAACCCATCCGGCTTCCCCGCGCCACGTGTCCGCGAGATCACACGCGTGGTGGAAATGTTCCCGCTCGCGGTTTTGATTAACCCTGCCTTAACCGACTGGGCTGGCCCAGCTCGCAGGGGAAAGTTCCTGCGTGTGATACTTTCTGGCTTCTTCCAGATCAGTACAGCAACTACAGCGTGTCTGAGATTGACCTACTCATCAACGGCGAAAACACGCAAGGGGAGAATATCGCGGACAATGGTGGCGTCAAGCAAGCATTTCGGGTAAGTCAAAGAGAGAGAGAGAGAGAGAGAGAGAGAGAGAGAGAGAGAGAGAGAGAGAGAGAGAGAGAGAGAGAGAGGGGGGGGGGTAGGGGGGAAGAAGAGAGAAATAAGCGACCGACATTTTTTGGAACCCGGTGGTGTGCGAGTGTGTCGATAATCGGCAAAACCGCTTCGGAATCAAAGCAATCAAAGGGTAAGCGAACCACTACTTCGCATTTTCTGGGTCAACAAGCAACCGCTCAGCTCCCGTCCACCTGATGTCAACCGCCAAAAGTGCCGAGGAAACACTGTAGGTTCAAGCCGTTGTCCCCCAGGTAGGCAGGGGGGGGGGGGCGGCAGTTGGCCGCTCATTGTTCGTTGATCCAGTGGTTGTTGAGCGGCTGTGTTCTCTATGTTCGCTCACCTGTTGGTGGCTGAGCGGTTTTGCGCGGAGTTTATCGGTGTGTGCCGGGCCGGGCGGGCCGGCCACGTGAGACGCAAGCCGCCTCATTCCGAAGCGCGGTGCGCGTAGCCAGCGTAGCCAGGCAGCCAGGCAGCCAGGCAGCCAGGCAGCCAGGCAGCCAGGCAGGCAGGCAGGCAGGCAGGCAGCCAGGCAGGCAGGCAGGCAGGCACCGCCACTGCTTCCTCTCGCGACGCGTGTCGCCACGTCCTTGTTGGTCCTTGTCCAGGGGCCGGCGGGGGGTGGGGAGGCGAGGGGGGGGGGGCACGAGACCAGAGGGGGAAATTGTAGCGTCAGCACTATCGCGCCAGGACCATGCGCGGGCCTTATTACGGCCCCCAAGACTGCGAGCGACCCTCTTCGTGTGTCAATGCGAAACCGCCCGTGGCACGTCTCATTTGCGCGGTGTGGTTCCAGTGGCTCATCCCCAGTGGCTCCAGGCTCGCGCCGCAGCGGCACGGCGTGGCGTGGCGTGGCGTGGCACGGCGGGAGCTTTAATGGCCGGGCTTGCCAGGCCGCGGGGCGGGCGCGGGCCGGGCGGGGCGCGGCGTGGCGTCAATGAACATCCCCGCGCAGGTCCAGCGACATGGAGGCGCCTATGTTTTGGCAAGCGTGTCTGCCGTCACCGGGCGGGGCTGCCGGGCTGCCGGGCTGCGGCGCGCGGGAGTATGCGACCTGCTCCCTGCTCCCAGGGACACCTGCTGTAATATAAGAGATAATCAGCTAATCGCCCCGCCCGGCCCGGCCCGGCCCGGCCCGGCCCGGCCCGGCCCGTCTCCCACAGACTTCCTGCCGAGCGAAGTTTTCGTACAGTAGTTCAGTCTGATGCGAACTAAACTGTCACGCAATACGACGGACTATTATTCCAGTTTTGTGATTAAAGAAAAAGAGAATTACAAAGACACACCCCGGAACATGTGTCAGACCTCGTCTCACGTAACTATTCGCGATCCCCCTCAAAACACTTACGCTGCGAAGCGCCGACGTACGCCACATCTACCTCGGCCTGTGCCGCCTCCTGTTCAGAAGTGAGCTTGGGATTTGACCTACAACAACCCTTTTGCGCGTAAACGGCAGAATACACGGTGTTTCTGCTCCTTGGCGTCAAAATTGTAGGGTGGGTAGAGCATGCCTAGGCGAACATTTTGTCACACTTGCGGGCACAAACGTCAAACAACACGGATAGTGGACAACTTCCCCGGATTGCTCTCGTCGATATTTCGCTGATATTCTGTCTTACAGAGTAAACAACTTGTACTTTTGTACAGACAGACAGACAGACAGACAGACAGACAGACAGACAGACAGACAGACAGACAGACAGACAGACAGACAGACAGACAGACAGACAGACAGACAGACAGACAGACAGACGGGCATTGAACTGTGAAACAGTCGGGTGGCGTAATAGGCTTCGCTATCTGTCAGCCAGTAACGCACGATACCTCAAGTGTCCTGTCGCAGGGTAATCTTTGCTATTTTTGTGACTGGTCCGATTGCGCAGGCGTACGAGCGCTGGGCGGCTCAGCACGGGGACGCAGCCCAGGCCGACACCCTCCCCGGGGTGAACGCCACCGGCCGCCAGCTCTTCTTCATCAACTTCGCGCAGGTGTGGTGCAGCTCCATGCGGCCGGAGGCCATGCGCTCCAAGCTCAAGATCGCCGTGCACTCGCCTGCTCGTTTCCGGTGTGTATGCGCCCAGTACGTGCGCTGATAATGTGATGTCTTTGCCTTATCTCTTTCTACCTCTGCTCTCGAGAAAGGATGAGAGGTGCACTGTCTCCTGACAAAAACTATAAGTGCTGCAATACGCCCTAATCCTCTTTTTTAAAAGTAATTCTGACTTTTTTGTTCTTAATTTTGAATAGGGTCATTGGTACTCTGTCGAATTCGAAAGAATTCGCGGAGGTATTTCACTGCCCGGTGGGCTCGCCTATGAATCCAGGAGAGAAATGCTCAGTCTGGTAGACTGGCCCACACCGACTAAGAAGTCAAATCAAAACAATCTGTACGATCAAAATTTTTGACGAGTTTCTGAAACAATGGTCCGAAACAATGAAATGTAAATATTGTAAAGTTATTTGTTACGTTTGTAAAATACTGTCTTTTCCATAAGTTATTTACTGTACATCGTTTCACATACGAATATTTGTACTCCCGAAAACAATAAAGCCCATCGACTACGTCTATGCGCCGAACGTGTTGTACCACTGTTATTTACATACGGCTTTGCGTTGTAGATTGAGATAAAGCAGCGTGCCAATGCCTTTGATTAACCTCGTGGGCCCAACAGGTAAACGTGGCGGTCAGGAACTTGCAAAACGCTCCAATGACGTAAACCTTCGAATAATGACTCTGAATTAGTTTGCAGTGTGAAGGGTCATCCCCATGAGCACCCTCCCGGCTATGTGCTGTTTTGTGCGTAGCTCTGTAAATCTATGTGCATGCGTAACTTACGTAAAAAAAATCTTACCTAGTTACGCATAAGAGAGGCTCAGTTTTTGCGTAATTAAGCAAGAAATTTTGCATAATTATGTAAGAAATTTTACGTAAGCTACGCATGCACATAAATTTACATACAAAGCTACGTTAAAAAAATAAAAAAAAAAGTATATTAGCCGGGAGTGTGAGGGCGAAAGGCATTGGTGCAACCGCAGGAGACAATTAAGCTAAAAAAGCTTCCTGGGATTCCTGGGGAAAATGGAAGATTTCCAGGGGCCGATGGTCATACCGCTTGTCCCTGGAGGACTTCGACCGGCGCTGCCCCATACCGCTGGAATTAAGCCTTGCCCGCCCATACGTATGGGCGCAGAGCTGATGGGCAGAGCTGATGGGCAGAGCTGGACACAAGCGCATGACAAGTGGCGCAGAGCGCCTGGCAATGCGGCTGTCTAGGCAACTGAACGGACAGGCCGGCTCAGATGACCAGTTTGGGGTGGACGCCGCGCCGAGGCCGAGGCGTATTCATGGTTGGTGGTGGGCGCGCAGGGGACGGGGGCTCGATGGCGCCCAAGTGCGCTCGCAGACCGGGCCAGACAGACTGTAAGAGTCTCACTAGGACCCGCGGCCCACCCGAACCCCGGGCATCCTCTGCCTATGGCGCCGGCGCCAACGGCAGAGACGCGGGGGCGCGCGCCCGCCCGGGCGGGACTGATAGGCGAGGGCGGGACGCGATGAGGTGCGACCCCATGGCCAATGGCCATCTCCTCCTCCTCGCGCGTACTCGTTGTGCCGAGGGGGAACCGCTCGCGACCTGTATCCACTTCCACGCTCGAAATCTCTGAAAATACAAAGTCCCCCCCCCCCCCTTAAAAAAAAAGAAAAAGAGGCAAAGTCAGGGCGTGAAAATCCTTATTCGAAATCTTTCCGAAACCAACCGAAGTTTCTTCCCTGAAGAAGTTTTCTGCACCCTAACTAACATCCGAAGTGGTTGGCGCCCCTCAGCTCCAACACCTCTATAGTAAAGCATGACAATTCAGTTCGGTGCTGATTCGTGTTTGTCACCCCGCCCGAGGCGCCCGAGGCCTGGCGGCCGTAGGCGCGGCCGCAGCGCGGACCGGACAGCGCCCATTTCAGATCTTTCGGTCAGTCATCAACCCCTCCCGCTCCCGTGGCGGGGCGGGGCGGGGCGGGGCGGGGCGGGGCGGGGCGGGGCGGGGCGGGGCGGGGCGGGGCGGGGCGGGGCGGGGCGGGGCGGGGCGGGGCGGGGCGGGGCGGGGCGGGGCGGGGCGGGGCGCGTGACGTGAGACAACCAAGCAGACAACTCGCAGACTGGAAACATTTTTGAAAGTCTCCGATGTTGTGCCCCGCATATCCCCGCATCTTGTTTCCCTTCACTCGTAAGCTCAGTGGCGGTAAATTTCAAAACACTTGAGGTGATTTGGTTGCCTTGCGGCCACGCGGCGAGGCGAGGGGTCATGCGGTGACGGCGGGCGGCAGCGGGAAGGCCTCGGCTCGGCGGCGTGGTCAGGTAGCGGGAGCGGCCGCCCCGTCCGCACTGCGCACTGCGTACGTGAGGAGCGCCGCCCTCAAGAACACATCTGCCAGAATTTAACTTTACTGATTTATCGTCAACTATAAACAACCATTCAGCTTCTAAATTTTATTTAGCTTCCATTCACTACAAGTCGAACTCTTGGGCTTTTGGCCAATAATACCCCTTAGCGTAAAGTATGATGCCACATTTTGTAGAACACTTTGGCGTCGCTTCGACTTGACCTGCCCTTGGCACTGATTTCCTTTCCCATCGTCATTGCGACTACTCTAATTACAGTCATGAGTGGCGATGGTTGTGACCCCTACACCTGTGCGTGCATTCGTGATATTCTTTGCCGTGGAGCCTCTCGCCATATTTTCACCTTGAAACTGCGGGTTGTGACACGCTTGTGGCTGAACGACGCTGGAGCAGGAACTCTTGTCCATACTCTAGTTTTACTCAATTCGGTTGCCTTTAGCAGGTGGGCTGAGCTGGGCTGGGCAGGCCCGTGCCTTTTAGAATCCAGGGGCCTGGGGCCTGCTCGCTCTGCGTGACCAAATGTGGCGTATTTTATTTCTTTATTATTTTTTACCAATTTATTTATCCATATATGTATGTATGTATGTATGTATGTATGTATGTATGTATGTATGCATGTATGTATGTATGTATGTATGTATGTATGTATGTATGTATGTATGTATGTATGTATGTATGTGTGTATGTATGTATGTATGTGTGTATGTATGTATGTATGTATGTATGTATGTATGTATGTATGTATGTATGTATGTATGTATGTGTGTATGTATGTATGTATGTATGTATGTATGTATGTATGTATGTATGTATGTATGTATGTATGTATGTATGTATGTATGTATGTATGTATGTATGTATGTATTTTTAACACTTTGCACGACCTCGGAGAGGGCGAATGGGCCACATTTATCAGCTGGCTTGTTCGCTATAGCGTGCTGATTCTTGACAAGATGGACCATTCGCTAAAAATGGCAGGACGCTCGCTGTGCGACCACGTGATGTCCGGACTCGGATAGATAGGTGCAAAGATAGCCAAACTCTTTCAAATAAAACTTTTTACTTCGGGTACTTGTTTTGCATTTTTTTAAATGAGAAAAATTAAGAAAGCAAATTTTAATTAATTAGCATATAGTATTAGATGGTGTTTAGGGACATGTTACGACATGAAGGCCAATTTTTCCCCGCATCTACAGACAGAGCTGTAAAAGTGATTGAAAGTAATTGGAGGGAAATGAGCATCAGTGGTCGTAAGGACCTCGCTAAGGACGACCTTAGAAATTTGCCTTCCTCTGCGTATTCGCATTTAAATGGCCTCTTATACTACGACCTATTCGATCAGAGGCTAATCGGAATTCTGTAATTTGCGTCAGCGGCGCGGGAAAAGCTTGACGATAGGGTGTGCTAGATTTGGCTAACCACCCCCCTCCTCCACATTTTCACCTCCTGCTCAAAATTTCAATTTTAACAATTTTACCTTTAAATTGGAGAATGATGTAGGAGGGGTGTGCGCGGCACATTTTCTGGTGTACTCAGCGCACACCCTGGCCCTGCACTTCGTATACCCCTGATTTGCGTAGCGTGAGAGGTCCTCCCACTACCAAAACAATCCTTTTAATAATATTTTTTTTAGACCTCTTAGATTTTTGATTGTTTCGTAACAAACTCTCAAACTCAGAGCACTCGAATTTAGCAGATAGGTTCTGACAAAAGATTGACGATAATTTACACGCTAAGGCTACCTGCAAATGGGTATGGTGTGGGCCGGGTGTGGGCGTATAACGGAATTTGCCCGCAGAGTCAGAACAAATCACCGACCTTATCAATCCTAAAAGATCTGTATCAGGGCTTATCCCGAGGGTTCTGCAAGTACGGTCTGCCGGTGTACACATGCTGTGGGCTTCCTGGTTTTCCTAGGTTTTCCTTATGGTTTTCCCGGTCTTCCCAACTTTTTCTTGGTTTTCCTAATATCTGTTTTTCTAGGATCTTCTGAAGGCTTCCTACCGTTTTCTGTGGTTTTCCCTCACCTTCAATGGTCTTCCCCAACATTTTCCGGTCTTCCTTAGAATTTCTCAGTCTTCCCTCAAGTTTTCCGGTCTTCCCTAAAATTTTTCGGTTTTCCCTCACCATTTGTGGCCTTCTATTTTATTGGTCTTCTTTGGTTTTCTTTGGTCTTCCTGGTGGTCTTCCCGGTCTTCCCAGTTTTCCGGGCGGCCGGTGTACGCGCTTAAACCTAGTTGCAGACCCCTCGGCTTATCCTCGTCTTCACTGTCGATCCACATCACCGTCACCGTCAAGCTCTAGTCGCGTGATGCCGGGCTCACAGGAAGTCATACCTTTCAAAACGGCGAATCACACAAACATATATAGGTCAAACACCTCAATAATTGCTCTTCTTTGGAATCGAGGGGGCGACCACTACTCTTTAATGTGTACACATGCATGATTCCCGGAATAA
Organism: Frankliniella fusca; assembly: GCA_029379305.1. NCBI lineage: Eukaryota > Metazoa > Arthropoda > Insecta > Thysanoptera > Thripidae > Frankliniella > Frankliniella fusca. The sequence goes on along the minus strand of JAHWGI010001430.1, from coordinate 526,777 downwards.
TAGATTCCCAATGATTCCCGTCCATATCTTTTCATTTCTAAGTGTTAGCGACGCATCAAACGCTAATTTCGGCTAATTATAACTGATTCCACGTGTTTCCTGCTTTGTTGTAGCGGTTTTCATTGATTTCCCTTATTTTTTATGATTATGAATCCCAGGCTTGTGTACACATGATCCCTCTCGTTTGGAATGGATGCCGGACGTTTGTCTGGTGATCGACAGATACACGCGTTGAGCTATCTGGTCGGTCGCTCTATAGTTGTGACATGTCATGTTCACATCGCGGTCTGGAGGTAGCGATGGTCCAAAAGTAACGGTACACACAGTAACGCCCGGACGCGGATTGTAATATAAGGGATACACTGTGAAACCAAGTGTGCAACTCCCAGTTTTACATTAACAAGTGTTCAACCCAGGGTTGAGCGCGCGGTTGAGCGTTTGAGAGTGTTTAGCTCGCTAATTTTATATTTGTAAGTGTTCAACAAGGAAATTGTTGTCCGGCGCAGTTAAACACTTGCAAGTGCACAACTGCCGTGTCGAACACTAATAAGTGCACAGCCGTGGAGTTGAACAAATGCAATCTCACGGCTGTTGAGCTGAACACTTTCACGTGATAAACATGGATTTGCACACTTACAAGTGTTGAACAGTTGCACACTTAGTTTTACACTGTACTTTCCAGCCCAAAAGGGAAATCTCCAACCCGTGTGTAGCAAAGTCCCGGCCTTCTGGATAGTAAAATCCCTAATATTTTTTACAGTTCACGTTAAAATAGCGCGGGTCGGAAATTACGCACAAGCGATAGTGACCCAGCAGCGTCAGCAGGGTCATCAGCAGGGGCTGGAGGCTTGAGGGGCTGAGGGGAAGCTGGCTGCACACGAAATCAACTGCATTGGGTTTACGATTGGCTTTTAGCTGAGTTAGTGTAGGGTTGGGTTATTTAATTGAGGATTTAGGTAGATTCAAGGTTTTTTTTTTTTTTTTTGGTGATCCTATGAAAAGAGAATCAACAAGTACCATAAAAATGATTTTTTTTCCCCAGACAGAATGCTGTAAAATCAAATTAAATTGGCTGCTGTCTGCGAATAGGTGAAATCAAACGGCTCATACACGCTTTTTCGGTGGCGGGTCTGTCGCACGGTAGGCGGCCCGGGCCGGCCGGGGCCGGGGAACAGGACTGGCTGCTCGCAGTGCTACAGCGATTGCGTAACGGGTAACGCGGGTAACGCGGGTAACGCGCTGCCGACCTGGAGCACATAGCCGCATGGCGTTGTTTGGCGCGTCGCTGCGCTGCGCGTCGGACAAACTGGTGTCGGCGCCTGTGGAGCCGGTTAGAAAGAAAGGATTCTTAGAAAGAGAAGGTAGGAAGCTATCGCTTACCGCTATTAGCATTCTGATGCTAGAAGCTGTCATTACTGTATTGAAATGATGCTGCAGAAGAGTTTTTTTTTTTATTGTAACCGATAGAAACTTACCTGTCAAAGTTTTCGGAGATCTTCCGCCTCGTCATTGCGGTCCGGACCGAGACCATCAGTGTCCGGCGGGGTGCTGCCCCGCCCCGCCCCGCCCCGCCCCGCCACGCCACGCTCCATCACGCCCGGAGCTGCCCTGTTTGGTCGCAAACTAGCGGGCCAGTGTGGAGTGCTTGGTGACCTTAAACTTTGTGGCGGCCACGCTGCGCCGCCCCTGACCTTTCTGCACTGTGCTGGGCGCTGGGCCCACGGGCGGGTGCCCTCACGGAGTCGCCATAGGCCTTGGAGGGCCCGGCCCGACTCCACCCCGCCCCGCCCCGCCCCGCCCGGGGCCCGGAAGCCACTTGGACCAGGTGTCTTCCCACGTATAAACTCGTTCGTCTGTCTGGGGACGTAGGCAAGGGGTGTGCCGGTGCGAGTCGGTCAGGGGCGCGGCGCGGCGGGGCGCGGCGGGGCGCGGCGGGGCGCGGCGGGGCGCGGCGGGGCGCGGCGGGGCGCGGCGGGGCGCGGCGGGGCGCGGCGGGGCGCGGCGGGGCGCGGCGGGGCGCGGCGGGGCGCGGCGGGGCTGCAGTCGACGTAAAGACACAAACGCCTGTGAGGTAGGCCAAGGCGGGCCAAGGAGTGAGTCGCGGTGACCACCGGCTCGACTCTCACTCCTCTCACTCTCACACTCACAGCTGCTGACCTTCGTCCTGCTAGCGGTTCACTGAAAAGACAAATCTGACATGCGTCAAGTTTCTTGATGTGACATGAGTGAACATGTCACTCCGACGCGTTTTAGTGTTTTTCCTCAATATCTTCTATGTCAGCGGTTGTATTCAAATTCCGAGGTTACCATTATTTCCATCGGAAAATTTCAGTTCGAACGAGCTGACATATGATGGGGTTCTGAGGAAGGGTATAACAAAGATACAGCAGTGTCGATTAATTTCTGCGTCTGCTTACCATATTGTGTTATCTTGCAAAACAAGAACATCCACATCATAAGTATGCTCATTGGTATCGAAATTTTCCACCTGAAACGATGGTGTACTTAAAAGAGGGATTGCAGCTAATACCACGCTAATATTTAAGAGAGAACGGAAAGAAACATGTGTCCCGTTACAGACGTTACACATGTCACATTTGTTTTTCCATTGATGACTCGCCCCTCCACACGGTAAAAATAGTTTCTTGTATTTCAAGATCTGTCCTGGATGTCAATTGGTATTCTCCATAAGATCCAAGAAAGATCTTGAAATACAAGAAACTATTTTTACCGAGCACCCGATACCAGTACCTTTGCGCTCACGGTGCATTCACTGGAAAAACAAAGGTGCTATAGCACCCTTTTTTGGGGTGCTATTGAATTTTATGGGGTGTTACTGCCCTAATGCCTTTGTAATGGCACGAACAGGGCCAAAAATAGCACCTTTGAGAGGCGATAGCACCTTTCTAAAGGCACTGTTTCACTAACGCCTTGAAAAGACATTACATAGCACGTTTGTTTTTCCAGTGTTGGACTGTGTTAAAGTTCACCGCCACTTACGGCGCAGAGTTTCGTATGCATTCGGCAGTGCTGACACCCTTCTTTAGCCTTGGCGTAAGTCAAATCAAGTCAAGTTTGGGCACGCGTCGCGCGAAACCAGCGCGCTCGACTGCAAATGTAAACCACTCTAACTCAGGAAGTCACCTGAATCGAAAGAAGCTTCCTCTTCCACGCCTTTGACGTGGATTGTGGATTGTTGTAGTACTTTCAAAAATAATTGTCAATCACTGACATTCTTTTCAATTAAATTTCCCTTTCTGAATATGAGAATCGTTTTCAACCCTGCAATATGAAAAAAGCTCTCCGTAAACAGCATTTAGGTTGTAATTTTTTTTTTTTACTTATATCTCCTGTTAAGTTGAATATTTTGGAACAACTTTTGTCGTCTCACGCAACATCAAAAATTTTAACGGCGCAAAATTTAACATTTCAACATGTTTGTTCAAAATCAAAAATTGTGCTGTGGTCTTCTTGGTTGCGTTTTGAACAAGTTTCGACACATTTTTTTTTTGTTTATCGACAAACTTGCAGTATTTCAACAAACAGGTTGTTTTTCGGCAACATATGAACTCATGAAACAGAAAATTCTTTTTCATGGCTTTACAGGTTTTGTTGCTCTAAGAAAGCAAAAGCTGGAATTCAAAAGAAAATAGAAGCTCAAAAAATAAATCAAAATAGGCATCAAAATGCCATTTAGCTTCAATCACACTAAAATACAGTGTTTTAAATCGTCCACACTTTAAAAGTAAAATCTGTGTGTACATTAGGTGAATTGTACAGTCTTTCAACCGTTTGCTGTACGACACGAAAATGCACAATTGCAACTTGTTTACAGTTTTGTGTAGAATTACTTACACAGCTAATGTGTCAAATAAAATTTGCATAGTAAAGTACAAAGGAGAGTACATATGTTAAGTGTACAGTTTTGTGCATACTACAGTACGGTTTTATACTATTTTCATGTACAAAACTGTACAATGAGTGGGCAAGTTTAATATCAAGTTTTGTGTAATGAAATACACAAGGTTTTCGCCTGATTTGTAATTTTTCTTTTTTTCTTTTTTCTATACAGTGAGTACAAAGTTGCTGTTGACAGCTTGCCCCAAGGGTCGAGGGAGGGTGATGGGATATAACCAGCTGACAGGAAAGAAAAAGATGAAAACTTGATTTATTTTTTCTGTTGTTGTCTCCTCTTCAGTTATGCACTAGTACAGTAACGAAACTGAGGTCCTACAATGTTGGAAATATAAAAACTGTTCAGTTCGGATGTCTTCAAAAGTTTACGTAAATGTCGTTTAGTGTCGTTAGAAACTGCTATCAAATGGGTGGATAAAGTCTGCGGGGCTAGCGGCGGCTAGCGGGTGTGGCGTGGTTTGGGCGCGGGCGCGGCGCGGCCGCGGAGTGGACAGAGCCATCTGGTTATCGCGCCTGTGCGAATGACGCTACCCCACTCATGCCATGAGGCGATCCATGAGGTGAGCCCCCCCCCCTCCCCTCCCGGTCCCGGGGTCACGCGGTGTGTGTCCCCCCGCAGCAATCACCAAACAGGGGTCCACAGGTCCGCAGATCCTCTGCACGACTTCTGGCGGTTGTTCCACTGGCACTGTTGCGTACCGTTGTTGGGGCTTAAGCGAGTAGGCAACCTTGCTAATGCTTACGGTGTATTAGGAGCAGGGAGGAAGAAGCAGCCGGTTCTTGGGACCAAAATGTGTTTGACATTTTATTACGATACCTACATTAGTTATAATGAAATTTTTGTGAAATTTGATGTCTCTCTGAAATTAATGACAATGTGGCGAATTTCAATGATATGATGCCAAGGCAGGGTTGTGAAATGTCACATCACTCTCCAAATTCATATCACGGAAAAAACTTCGTCTTGGTTTTCAAGCAGCCCCGAAAACCCTGTGTATTTTCTCCATAAGAGCTGCTTGGTTTTTCCAAAACTGCTTGGAAACCAGGACGCCGTTTTTTCAGTGTAACACGTCAGCAGAATTTCATTTCATTCAAGATACTTATTTCCACTACTGCATGTTCCTTAAAAAGTTGGGACAGTCCCGTGGGCGGCATAACACCTGGTATGAGACCAGCATTCCTTCAAAAAGTCCGTGGCCGCATGGTCAAGGGCAAGAAGAAGTGCCATCAGTGAGATCTATGGTTCAGCTGCCAGTAAAAGAAAAGGTAAAGAGTAGGAAAGGCATCTAAATCGATATGAGAGCAAGGTGCAGTTGAGTATCAGTTCACGCTAGAAGAAATTTCTTCTTAAGTCTTGTGCGTCTGATTCCATGACTCGTGTTACTTCCATAAGGTAGTGAGAATTTCATAACATAATGGAAAAAACTTCACATCGATTTAACGAAAATTTAATAATAGTTTTTTGCGGTATGACAGGGCTTTCTTTTTCTTATCTCCGTATTTTTTTCTGACGTATTTCGGCAAGCCGAAATTCTTTGTATGTCTTCCTATCTTCTGCTCCACGGCAAATACGACACAGCCATCCCAAGTAATGTGAATATGGAAATATGACAGTTTGACGTGACTGACGTTCGTTTCCATACTAACTCGACAATTCACGGAATGGCGGGACAACTCAAATAAAGTGAATCATTTTCACCCGACGGATGCCTAGCCTGAAGGCCTGCTGAAGGCTCTGACTGTACATTCGATAAGCTCGCCCGGTAATTGACTGAAGGTGCGATTGATTTGCCATGCGTGCGTAGGAGGACTCGATGATGGCAGCGCCGCAAAGTCGTTCGTCTACCGGTTTTGTTAACAAAGGGAAAAACACAGTGCTCCCATCACCTCCCATCTCTTTCTTCCGCATTGACGCAACCCTGCCCTACGCCATGCATGTATAGTAAAAATTGTTTGTGGCAAAAATACCATAAATGAACACAGGTAAAACAAATATCTAAAGTTTTACACCACTTGGTGTTTAGTTCCAAATGTGCATATTTTGTGCATCGAGTGTATAAGAGAAATTCCACCAGTGCAAAAAATGTGCCTGACTGGTTTGAAACCCAATTAAAAAAAAAAAAAAAAATTGACGAAACGAAGAAATTATGGGAAATCATATTAGAGGAATTCGATCCAACAAAGTAAGGAAAAAAGTTTCCCGAAACATTGGTCGCAGTCTTACCGCGAGGTTTTGGTATTCCTCCGACAAACTTCTGGCCAGTGTAGGAAAATCCAACAATAATGTTTTAGAAATTTCATGTCCGGTAGGCTGTGTGTGATTCCTACCACAGTTGCGTAAGCTGTGAGGCAAAAATTCGAACGTTATACCATGAGAGAAGGGCGTCGTTCACTCATGATTTAACCCTACCCTGCCCTGCCCTACCCCACCCTACCCTTTCCTACCCTAGCTGTCGCGTACGCACACACGGACGGGTGAGGCCGGTCCGGGCGCGGGCTCGCGGCTCTGAGGCCGGAAGTCGTTCCAAACCTCTCCCCTCTCCACAGTTCCCCCACACCCTTGTCTCTCGTCACTTGTCCTACACATACACAGCCCGTGGCCCTATAAACGTTTTATTCCTAGCGCAACATGACCTCGAATCGACGCCCGAAATACGGTTGGTGTACCACTTAGAGCCGTGAGAGTTGAGTGGATAGGAGGGGAGGACATTCCATTCAGACTCATGAAACGAGAAAAGCGCACTGTCTCCTCGCACCGCTTTTGCTCGCACGGTAAAAACGGTTCCTTGGTGTCCAATGACCATCGGACCGATTCAAGGACGGAGATTGGATGATTTCATGCAGCCGTCCTTGAATCGGTCCGATGGTCCTTGGACACCACGGAACCGTTTTTACCGAGCGTAACTTGAAGGTCCGGGGATTATCTGTTGAAGACTGTATTATGGGTTTTTCGAAATGTTCACCCAGGCCCGAGACACGGGGTTTGAAAGATTCAAGCCCCTCGAAAGAGGAGAGTGAGAAAACAGTGAATAACCCGAGAACACTGAGAAAACTAAAGCGTTATTGTACGCCTTTTTCAAGCGTACCACGTACCATACCTTACTCCCATCTTGAAGCGTACAACTACGCTCCAAGACAATTCCCCATGTATTTAGATAGGAGAAAAGGAGGGAATGAGCTCTTGTACGCTTGAATAAGGGCGTACCGGGGTGTACGGACTCGTACGCTAAGAAAGGCGTACCATTACGCTTCAGTTTTACCAGTGAACCAAACGTGGCAGTCAAAAACCGCTTATCTCAGAACTGAGCTGACTGCGGACCACATGCGTCTCTATGCGGGGACGTGGCCGAACACATTTCCCCCTCGGTAACCGCTTTTGAAATCATTCCCTGAACTTTTGATAGAAATTTCAAATAATTGTTATTTGCACAAAAAGTAAAATTACATCTAAGAGTTTTTTTTCCACTTTTCTACTCCCTTGTTCTAAGAGATGAATTCGGTTTTTCAAACTACATATCTCGGTTCTGCGTAAGCATTTCGAAAAACCCATTGCAGAATTTTATGGGACCTCCTGCGACCTTCAATAGACCCTTCAGCATCAGCGAAGTGAAGAACACGGCGAAGAACAACAGACCGGAAACAGTTGCTTTTCAACCCAACCGTTCGTGAAAACTTAGGTAAAATGTAAACAATATCAAAACGATTTGACCTTAACTCTAATTAAGTGTTTTGGGCACATTGGGGTGATAAAAAGCAACGGTTTCCGGTCTCTTGTTCTTCACCTTGTTCCTCACTTCGCTAATGCTGGAAGGGTCTATTGTGGCAAAAGCAGAGCAAGGAGGCAGTGCCCCTTCTTGGTGTTTGATTGGGTCCGCACGGAAAGTCCCAGGGGATGCTCGGGAATAAGGTGGAAAGTTCGAGCCTATCATTTGGTTGCATTTAGTATAAGTACAGTATGGAGTGAGTGTGTGCGGGCCCGCAGGCCGGGCGGTGCGAGCCTGGCTGGGAGCAGGTGCTGCAGGTGCTGTTTGCCGGCAGGTCCGGGCGGCGCGGCGCGGCGCGGCGGACTTTGGACCCGGTCCAGACGCTTTCACATCAGACTCGAGTCAAGTTCAGGGAACACCCAGGCCCAGGTCCAGGCACAGGCCGGCCCGGCCCGGCCCGGCCCGGCCCGGCCCCGCCCCGCCCCGCCCCGCCCCGCCCCGCCCCGCCCCGCCCCGCCCCGCCCCGCCCCGCCCCGCCCCGCCCCGCCCCGCCCCGCCCCGCCCCGCCCCGCCCCGCCCCGCCCCGCCCCGCCCCGCCCCGCCCCGCCCCGCCCCGCCCCGCCCCGCCCCGCCCCGCCCCGCCCCGCCCCAACCTAGAGAGACTCAGAGTCTCTCCACCCCAGCCCGCCCCAGCCCCATTGCTCTGTCTCCACTCCAGCAACGAGTTGGCCGGGTGAACATTTTTTCAGCTACGAGTCATGTGATCCAGAGGAGGGGGAAACGACTCTCAATTTTCGTGCCAGCCGGATAACGGATTTCCCCAGATTACCTCGGATTACCTCGGATTACCTCGGATTACCTCTGCAGTGTCCTCCGGATAACGGTGCTTTTCCCCTCGGATTACCCCGGATTACCCTGAAATTTCCCCGGATTCCACCGGATTACTTCGAATTTCCCCGGATTACACCCTGCCGGATTACCTAACTGATGTCAGCCGGATTACCTTAGTCATTTCCCCTCGGATCCAGCTCGCACTGCGTTCGTGCGCATCAGGTGCGCGTCTTCGCCCCGCGCTGTGCGAGCGCAAGAGGGCCGTCACCCTGGTACTTATAGACAAACATGCAGGATACGAAACACGACAATGATCGGTACCTTACGCGGAAAACATATTTAGCTTTGTTTGTTTGTTTGTTTGCTACATATATCACTCCTGCCTGGCTCTGCTGCCAAATACTGAAAGCGCCACCAGTGTAACATAAGCCCATCAGCAACTCCTTTACTTATTGATAGGCCAGGAAAAGTAAGTTGAGAAAACGCCCCGCATAACAAAAAAAAAATAAACAAAAAAAAAAAAAAAAAAAAAAAAAAAAAAAAACACTGTTGGGAGGGCGCTTTGATATCTTGCGGTTATGCAATGCGTTCAGCACGGCCGAGTTCTGGCCCAAGTGGGAAGCGGACCAACGTGCTACCACTTCCTCATACGGATTCAGAGCTAGGGATGGTTCGAACGAGCGGCTGAAAATGATAGACCGGTGTGTCGTGTTTGACAAGTTTATAGTTTATAGAGGTACGACCTTGGCAAACGAGATGTTCTGAAACACACTCAGAACAGTGCCGTTAAAGTAAAGTTTAACACACAAATAAAAAAAAAGTTGTTTTTAAAACAAACTATTAACTCCTGCTTATGTCAGACCTGTTAATAGAGGCAGGTCATCCGTCATCGTGTGGTTCACTGCGTGGCAGTTATTTGACGTGCCACCTCTCAGATAAGCCCAAATATAATTATCCTCCCCCCCCCTTTTTTTGCTCGCGAGGTTTGCAGGGGGAAAGGGGGGCGGGTCACTCACTGAGGCGTACAATGTGTGTGCCCGATAACCTCCACCCGTAGTATTCCACGATAAATGGAACTCATTGGAACAAATGATTCCCACAGCACCCCGACCCCGTCCCGAACGGTCCCGTACCACTCACCCATTCCGATGCCGATGGCACGGTAACGTTACGCCGGCCGGCGTGATCGCATGTGAGGCAGAATCGTAACCGATCGTGATTGGGAAGCGATCTAAAAGGCGCGCTGGCGCAATGGCTCTCGCAAAGGCACAATAAAGTGACAATTATGAGGCCGTTGAGTTAACTCAATCGATGTTGACGTTAAAAAAGACTTAAAGAAAGTGTCTTAATTTAAATCACTATATGTTTGCACGAAGAGTGAACTGCGTTCGAGGGGTCAACTGAGCCATGTGCGGAGGAGTATTAGTATTTTTGGTGATATCAGAGAAATATTGTATTATTGAGAAAATATTGTAAGTTATATGGGTAATATTGATGTAATATATTTCCAAATATATGTGCTATCGATGTCGATCGATGTCATATGAAGGTACAGTACACTGCAGATACCAGAGCGCGAGGATCCTCGCCCTCAGGAGAGCGAGAAATTTCCCCTCACTCTTAATAGTCTCAAAAATCTCACCCTACTTGAGTGAGGGTTGCTAAGCCGCACCCTTTTTGAGTGAGGGTTTGTATCCTTTATCTCACTTGGTTTGAGTGATGTTATGGATTCTTTCTCAATATGAACGAGGCTCCCGAACTCTCACTTAAATGGGGTGAGAGAAAAAATCTATCGCTCTTTTTTATAAATAAGACATCTCACTCTTACATTTGCAGTGTATCATCGGTAATATTGAAGTAATATTGGTGTGATATCAGTCCCGTGTACGAAAGGAATACCGGATTTGACGACCCTTTGACAGCGTTTCATGAATCAAACCTAGGACCTCAATGCCTCAGCTGCGCGGCATGAAATATACAACAAAATGTTTGCTGAAACTTGGATTACGCCCAGACGTCCCCTTCCGCCCCCGTGCACAGTTCCGGTGGCTATAGGCGTGACGGTAGCCGAGCCTTACCGTCTCGTCTCGGCCCGCTCCATAGCGTTACGTGTGTGGAGTTGTGTGTAACGGAATGTGGGACAGGGAAGAAGAAAGTGGTCGGGACTCGCTGGAGGGGAGGAGGGGGGGGGGGGGGCATCGCACCCGCTTCAGGCGGAGCGCAGCAGAGCAGCAGAACGCCTGGCCTTGGGCAGTCGGAAGTGGGGCGGGGCGGGGCCAGTCGAGTTAGCGGCTTCTTCAAATATGATGTTCTGTACAAAAGGTAATTCAAGTCGATTTTAATCCTCGTGGGAGTTCGTATGTCGTTGACACGAGCCGGGGGGGTGCCGACCAGCTCGGCCGTCATGCGTCATTGCTGGTGACCGCTCCTCTGCACTGAGCACGTACGTACGGAGTGCCCCCACAGGAAAGCTTACCACCAGGGTGCCAGAGGCGCGGTGTTCACGTGAGACTGGTGGTGGACGCGCAACGCGCAGCCGACTGTCGGAGCGCCCCCGGGGCAACTCCTGAAATCATGTGTACACAATCGCTGATAACTTCGAAATCACTGTCAAAAAATGTGGATCTATCGCAGAAAAAATTTGATTTGAGTGCGTATTTTAGGCTCAGAAAGCTCTAAATACGCTTGTATTTACTTTACGAATTATTTCTTTCAATTATAAGAGGTGTAATCATGTGAAATCATGTGAAATCTTGAAATCACGTGTACAAATTTTGGGTGAGTTGAGGCCCCCTCGAGCGCCCCGCAACCTCGCGTCGCGTGCCGCGCACAGGAGGCCAAATCGGAAACAATCGCGGCCCTTATTCTTTACCAGTATTATCACGAAAATTCCTGGACACTGGTTATCGAGTTTGAGGAAACTATTTCTGGTGTCCGTTCGAGGCCGCGGGATCACCCGGGGCCGGGGCGTTGCCGGCTACCTCGGACCTCGGACGGCCCACGGCGACGCATCTCCCGCTCATTTCTATCCAGCGGTGGCCGAGAGTTTTCGAGGGGGCTGGGCTGGTTCCCCTTTACCAGTTTCGCGCCTCGAGGGTCACCCGAGGACCCACGGGATGTGGTCGGAGACAAATGACAAACGGGTTAAAAATTTTAAGCACGACGTCGTCGGGGACTATCAATCTAGGTCCCCGAATACGCCCGCCGCGCCAGTCGAATCTGGTGGTGCGAAGGTGCTATGCATACTGAGCCACCGTTTACGATCTCATATACCTTTCCGAAGTGGAATGCCGCCCGACTATTATCCATTCAAAAGTTTTTGAGCACTTGTGAATTCCATTTCGTATACGTTTTCAAAGATGCTAACCACACGATCACAGTGCAAGAATAGTTTCACCACCTCTAACGATCCGTGGGCGAGGGCTGCTGTCATTTCTTGGGTTCATCGTCCCATTCACCCATAACATGGGAGGGAGGGGGATTGTGTAATGCAGGTAAGTGCTGCTCGCTGCTCGGTCCCGTGTTCCGCCCTCTCGGTCCTCTCCTTGCATGACTGCTGGGCCAGGCCAGGCCGGGGCGCCGGGGCTGCCGGGGCTGGGCCGCGAGGTCCGAAGACCAAAGTCCCTCGGTGCAACGATGCATCTGCAGTGATCATTGCCCTCCTCGCCCCTCCCTTCCTCACTCTCACTCACTCCCTCACTCCCTCCCTCACTCACTCACTCACTCACCCACCCACTCACTCACTCACTTACTCACTCACTCACTCACTCACTCACTCACTCACTCACTCACTCACTCACTCACTCACTCACTCACTCACTCACTCACTCACTCACTCACTCACTCACTCACTCACTCACTCACTTCATCCGGCAAGCATTAAAAAACGTGATTTTTTTTATTATTTCAAGTTATAGCGCTCCCCCCACCCCCTTCCCCGTAGAATCGCATGGCTTTATTTTGTCAAAAAAAATTATGATTACCGAAACCGCAAGCTAATGACACAATGAAGACAAACTTTGTTGACAAGTTTATGACAAACTGTTGACAAAAATGGAAATGAGAAGAAGTTATCAATTTTTCGTCGGAATGAATATGAATATGAATATGAATATGAATATGAATATGAATAAAAACGACTCTCTTTCGTTTTCTGAGAAGCTACATGTAGTTTTGTCATAATTTTGTCATCAATTTGTAAAAGTGAAGACAAAATTGTTGATAAATTGCTGATATCCTGAATTCATACAGACGACCAACTAATAACTTTTGGTCATTTCCATTTTTGTCAACCATTTCTCATCAACTTGCCCGCAAAGTTTGACTTAATTGTGTTATTAACTTGTGGTTCCGGTACTCACAAATTGTTGACAAAGAAAAGCCATGCGATTCTACGAGGGACGGGGCGGGAAACTCTTTTGTGGGGAGTAAGCTTTCCAATTTATGACGCAAATCTAAAGACAGCTTCGTGAAATGTATTCTGGCACGAGCGATGTTGTGAGGAGAGGGATAAAGGCACTGCGCCGCGGGAATCATCTTCGTTTTGCAGGGAGCCCCATCCTCATGGCGTGGGCATTCCCTTAAGCTGGCAGACGAGACACGACGAAACCTATCACAGCTCTGCGCCCGCGAATTTCGCCAATCCGTTGGCAACACTGCGGATTCTTGTCTCGTCACTCCCAACCGCACCACCTTGCGAGTAGCGTAATACGTCCTGCTTAGGGACTTCCCCTTCCCCCTCCTCCAAACCCCACCTGGAGTCCGCGCGCCACGCTGCACTCCGGCGGCAGGCTGGCTGCTGGCTGCTGCCTCGCTGAGCGCGGCCCGGCGCGGCGGGCGCGGCGCAGGTCCAGGTCTCCTGGAGTCACCCTATTCGGCTGCCTATACCAGTGTATATGTTCCCGCGGGGGGCTGAGGGGGGCGGGGGCGGCGGCTTTGTATACACGACGCAGCGCGCTCGCTGCTCGCTGCTCGCGCCAGGTGGACTCTGCGGTGTCGTGTCGTGTCGTGCACATGCGGCGCATGCCAGTACTGCAGAGTTGGCTCTTTCTGACCCTAAACATGAGGCGGCGCGGCGCGGCGCGGCGGGGCGGGGCGGGGCGGGGCGGGGCGGGGCGGGGCGGGGCGGGGCGGGGCGGGGCGGGGCGGGGCGGGACGGGGCGGTGCCGGCGGGGCGCGGCGGGGCGCGGGGCGTGCGGTTGTGTTCGGCGCGGGGCGGCAGGGGCGGCAGGCCGGGCCGCAGACCACGGGGACGGGCGGGACGGGAGCCAACCTTGCCGCCGGCCACCGCCGGCCCGCGGGCCGACAGCCGTGTCATTCAGAACACATCGCTCTCGTGCCTCCGTCCTTGTCGCACGTATGGTGGTGTCCTATGTTGAAAAAGGCAGGGGGCCCTTCGAGTGCGACAAGGACGGATAGGTATACGAGAGCGCGCGATCTTCGGAATCATGGAGGGCGTCACAGCCAGCCGGCAGCCGTGCCGGGAGCTGAATGGAGCGGGAGCTCAGAGCTCAGCCGTGGTCCCGTCCGGCCCGGTCCGGATCCCGATCCCGATCACAATGAGGCGAGGAGGTGGGAGTGAAAGGCGCTGCACGGCCTGCCCTGCGGTCGCCTGCGGCCAGACCTGACCACCTGCCGCCTGGCCCGGCGGGCCCGGCCCGGCCCGGCCTTCCCCACGGCTAGGTTAAGCGCCGCGCCGGGCCGCGCCGGGCCTGGTCGTTCCCTCCGCGATAAGCCTCTGGTTCACCTTTGTCCCGTTTATGACGCATTTCGCTATGCCGCCACTCACACTTTTCTTCTCCTGCGTGCGCGCGTACGCGCTCGCAAAGTCTCGTCAGTGTCGACCTTACACCACCATCTTTTTGAATTTTTTTTTCCTCGCTCTCTACTATTCAGTTATCTCTTTTTACGGGCGCCCCGCCGGGCCTTATCCACCAGAGGCAGGCGGCTGACTCCTCGCTCCGTCCCGACAATTATTATCTTTTCGCGACGCGACACGGGGACGGTGCGCCAGCATCCCAACTCAACCAGCGGTGCTTATAAGAATGTAATGATGGGGTGGTGATGCGACGATCTCCGAGACGCGTAGCTTCTCGACAGGTTTTAGAGCCTCAATGTGACTCGGGCGGGTGCGTCCGACACGCGACGGGACCATTGATGAAACGCCTCCCCTCGCCTCGCTCCCACGGATTTTTTCGTCGTATTTGCGGTTCCCTCAATCAGTGTTGGGTCATTCCAAACTAGATTTTCGCAAATTGCAGTGACCCCCTGGAATTTTTTTTGTTTTGACCCCAGTCCATAGTACCCTTTGAGAGACCTTTCCCCAATTTTTTGCAGATTTTTAGCTCAAAGGGTTCCGGAGATATAAGGATTTTAAGTTTTTTGAGCCTTTTTTAGTGAAATTTCGAAAAAACGACCTAGGCGGAGCCGAAACGCTCTCGAAAGCGAGTCCATCATGTACCGGTACGTAAAATGATCCCAGGAATCCGAATCCGGCCCCAGAATGGACGAGTTTTAACTCCTAATACCCCAAAAGTCGAAATTTCGTTTATTTTTCATGCGTTTTCGCGGCCCTGGACGGCTGACCTCCCCATAACTTTTTGACCTTTTTATGGGTGAAAATGAAAGATAGTTACTCGCTCTTTCAAATAAAACGGGTGAAAGATGTGGGACCGAACCTCGTTTAGGCGCTACAGGCCGGCGAAAATGAAAAAAGTGCGATTTTGGCCTAAAAAACGCGTTTTTCGGGGTTTTGGCGGTATCTTATCGAGATGTTCCGCACCTCGTACACGGGATATCTATTTGGTTTCTAGGGGTTTTCGGCCTCCTCTTTCAGTTGCAAAAATAAAAAAGTTGGGTATTTGGGTCCTTCTATCAGTTTTAGCTCCTCAAAAAACTCAAAATCATCAAAAAAAAATTTTTTTTTAATTTTTTAAAATGATGCTGAAGCCATGTCCTACTCCCACAACCTTCAAATTTTCAATCCCGAACCCCCGAACCGATGTTTTAGCCCCGTAAAGACAGAAATAACCGAAATAACACTTAAGGACCCAAAATTTTGTTTTCTAGCGACCATCTAGAAATGATCAGGACCTCAAAAAAAGCGTTTTTAGATGATCGAAAAAAACACTTTTTGGGGGTGCAAAACTTGGAAAATTTCGGATATGGGAGTGATTGACCCCCAAAAAGTGTTTTTGGCGACCATCTAGAAATGATCAGGACCTCAAAAAAAGCATTTCTAGATGGTCGCCAAAAACACTTTTTGGGGGTCGAACACTCCCATATCGGAAATTTTACAAGTGCTGGACCCGAAAAAAGTGTTTTTGGCGACCATCTAGAAATGCTTTTTTTGAGGTCCTGATCATTTCTAGATGGTCGCCAAAAACACTTTTTGGGGGTCAATCACTCCCATATCCGAAATTTTCCAAGTTTTGCACCCCCAAAAAGTGTTTTTGTCGACCATCTAAAAACGCTTTTTTTGAGGTCCTGATCATTTCTAGGTGGTCGCCAAAAACACTTTTTTGGGGTCCAACACTCCCATATCGGAAATTTTACAAGTGCTGGACCCGAAAAAAATGTTTTTGGCGACCATCTAGAAATGCTTTTTTTGAGGTCCTGATCAATTCTAGATGGTCGCTAGAAAACAAAATTTTGGGTCCTTAAGTGTTATTTCGGTTATTTCTGTCTTTACGGGGCTAAAACATCGGTTCGGGGGTTCGGGATTGAAAATTTGAAGGTTGTGGGAGTAGGACATGGCTTCAGCATCATTTTAAAAAATTAAAAAAAAATAAATTTTTTTTTGATGATTTTGAGTTTTTTGAGGAGCTAAAACTGATAGAAGGACCCAAATACCCAACTTTTTTATTTTTGCAACTGAAAGAGGAGGCCGAAAACCCCTAGAAACCAAATAGATATCCCGTGTACGAGGTGCGGAACATCTCGATAAGATACCGCCAAAACCCCGAAAAACGCGTTTTTTAGGCCAAAATCGCACTTTTTTCATTTTCGCCGGCCTGTAGCGCCTAAACGAGGTTCGGTCCCACATCTTTCACCCGTTTTATTTGAAAGAGCGAGTAACTATCTTTCATTTTCACCCATAAAAAGGTCAAAAAGTTATGGGGAGGTCAGCCGTCCAGGGCCGCGAAAACGCATGAAAAATAAACGAAATTTCGACTTTTGGGGTATTAGGAGTTAAAACTCGTCCATTCTGGGGCCGGATTCGGATTCCTGGGATCATTTTACGTACCGGTACATGATGGACTCGCTTTCGAGAGCGTTTCGGCTCCACCTAGGTCGTTTTTTCGAAATTTCACTAAAAAAGGCTCAAAAAACTTAAAATCCTTATATCTCCGGAACCCTTTGAGCTAAAAATCTGCAAAAAATTGGGGAAAGGTCTCTCAAAGGGTACTATGGACTGGGGTCAAAACAAAAAAAATTCCAGGGGGTCACTGCAATTCGCGAAAATCTAGTTTGGAATGACCCTGTTGTCTTAACGTACTAGTGCGAAAACTTCACTATGTGGGCACGCTACCGTGCTAAAGCCTAGGGGAAACCTCGCAGCGCACTGAGAATAATAGCGGGCGTTTCTGCTCTTAATCTGGAATGCGAACCAACCGGAATGATTATCGCCTATGTTACCATCGGTGCCACGAACACCTAACACGCGTGGCTCTACAAAGTCGAAGCTTTAAATTGGCTGTCGGATAAACGAGGAATGATCTAGTTCGTGTGCTGTGCAGGAGACCTGGATGAAGTCCAGCCGGCCGTGCAGTCTTTACTTGTACACTTGGGTGTTTGTATAGCAGGGAAGACTTTGGACAAATAACTGCTTAGTAACACAAACAGCGAAAATAATTTGAACAAGATTCTTTAATTTAGTCTGAACTCATTCAATGCAAACGGAGAAGATAAGATATTTGACTCAATTTAGTCATGACAAGTGATAAAAAACAAGACAAAACATCACAATTTCTCAAGCATACCAAATCAATAACAAAGTCATTAAATAATATTCATACAAAAGATTCCTAATTTGAACATGAATTGAGGAAGAGTAATAACATTCCCTTACGTCTATAAAAAATTGAGGAGGCAAAAGATCAAGTTTTCCTTTGTTTCAAAAAATAAAAATCAACCACTGGTAAAAGTTATAAAACCTGCAAAATAAGACAAAAATGTTTTAAAAAATGCTTATCACCAGCAAAAATGTTTTACTTTTAACTTTTAGCTATCAACTGGGGGCATAAAAGTCTCCAGAGAAAAAACATTGGCAAACTTGAGGAAACCTTAAGGCTGTGTACTATCAAGTACAATTACCTCATCTCTCAGTACAAGCATTTATCACAGAGAAAAGAAAAAGAAATTGCTTAGCTCTTACAATAGCTTTAAGCTCTTACACATAATTCTTCACATAAGATTAAAGGCCTTTAATTTTGTAAGCATCAGTTTTAGGCATTGAAACAAATTGTTAACTCTTGTATTCCTACAATTATATTTTCTAAGCTAACTACATCCTTTAATGTTGAGGTTATCAGATCAAAAAAGAAAAAAAAATTCTCTTTTGTAGTAGGAAATAGACAAAAATATCTAAATTTATAATTTTCCAATTTTACAATACAGAGGGATTATCACACAATCTCTCAAGAAGTGCGCTAAATCAGGCACCTCTAAAGTACGATCCACAGAAAATCACAAAGCTTTACATTTGAGCAATACCTGCATCACAATATCAGGTATGACAAAAAATATTTGTGTTTTCTTTTCAGTATTTAAAGTAAGATACATGCAAATGGTATGGAAGTGTCCTCAGTTTTAGTTGTGAAGTAATTAAGCAAAATAAGGAAGATCACACAATCCTTCAGGGAGTGACGTGGAGAAAGTTGTGAGGCTGACAGATGGTTGCTCCCTTTCCTCTAGCAATTAGTACAAAACTGAGTACAAATAAACACATTAAATAGACCCTTTTTAGTATCCAAATGCTTTACCATGACTCTAAACATAAAATTTTAGATTATTAAAAATAAATAATGAATGCACAGGACATACAACTGATATTCTTCTGTGCCCATTTAAAGAAACATGATGCCTTGGACTTGGCTAACATTAGATTTTGTAAAGGAATTGGAAATTCACATGGAATGCCAGATAAATGCAAATATTACAATTGAACTGCATTAAACAGTTTCTAACAAAAAGACTGGGATTTTCATCAAAAGATTACTTTTTACTTTTTTAAAATGTCAATGTTAAAACACAAACTCTAAGGAAAATGACAACTTTGTCATGCAGTGTACTTCAACCAATATCCCAATATTCATGCACTTTAACTAGATAAGGAAGAAAAATTGTCATTGTAAATTGACATTAAATTGGCAAAATCTTGTGCATAGTCTAATACCTGGAACATGAACACCAAGGAATAGTCAAGTTAAACAATAATACTTAACTTTGAAACAAAAAGTTTTAAATTTTTCCCTTTAAAATGTTAACTATTACCATACTGAGCATGAAAATGGTTGAGTAACATTTCAACTACCAAATGCATGACAGCCTTCAATGATATTGGCAAGAAACGCAGACACCTCATAGCAAAATAGCTAAAACTTTGAAGGAAAAAGGGGGAGTTGCCTAAGAAAACAGCTACAAAATTAACAGCAACCAAGCCAATGGACTTTCCTTGAATGTGAAGACAACAGCACACAAATAACATACCGCTACACTAAGAGTTCTAAAAATTAATAACTATGTTTTTTGGTGCAAACACTTTCACTTCAGTACCAATACAATGGTACGCAGATGCCATTCTGAGACCCTGAGACCAAGGCCATAAATACCTTACAAAATCTAAAATTAAGCTTCAAGCAGCAAAAATATGTCTATTAAGCTAATGTTTTTACATCCAAAATCTCACTGACCTTCTCACCCCAGCTCCCTGAGAAGGTTGTCACAGGACATTCAAAGTAACCTTGACAGTTTGGAATGAGGCAGTAAACAAGTTCATAGCCTCACACAGAAAGACACTAGATGTTAAGCATAATAAACCTATACATCCCATTTATGGTTGTTTCAATGAGCTGCGCTGACTAGATTGTTTGCTTCATGCTAGATGTATCACTCACTCTTGAGGCTTCACAGAACCAGCCTGTTCCAGTCCACTTTAAGAAAAAATTTATGGAGAGTAAAAAGATGAAAATGAACTCAATGTGATTTTTCTTTCATAGATGGAGTTACACCATTGGTGGTGATTCGTTCAGTCCCCTTTGATTTTCTGTCACTGGTCAGATAACTTTTCTGGAAGAACCTCGCAAACAAGACAAAGTAACTAAAGTACATGGCAATAGAAAGCTTAATATTAAAGGAAGAAATGTGACAAGCTTGACCAGCTTTCAAATATTGATATGCCAGAATATTCACACAGCATCCCACAATCATCTGGCTGAGCTGGAGAGTTGTGATGAGCATAGCAAACCAACGGGGAGGGGAGTACTTCATAGACCTCAGAGCAAAGTAGGAATACATAACCGAGTGCACACAGTAATTCATAACAATGAACCAGCGAGCAGATGCTGTGTATTCCGTATAGGAGTACCATGAGTACAATAACACAGTGATATGATGGTACCAGTGAAGGAAGATAAGTGGTTGCTTACGAAGGACGATAAACACAGTGTCTCCTAGCTCTGGAAGCTTGGATAGCACAAACATCCAAGTCCAGAACCCAGACACACGATCTTGCTCGATAAAACTGAAACAAAAAAAAGATGCAAACATGTTACAAACATATCTTAAAATTAACTGCTTTTGAAAGAATTAACATATTTTGATTATGACCCGCTCTGAACCATTAAGCTGCATATTGTGAACAAAAATTTTATATGATGATTTGCTTGAAAAAAAAAATAGAAAAAATATCTGTGACTGCAGATAATATTGCAAAACAGTATCTAAAAATGATTTTAAGATGAGATTTGTAGCTCAAAACCTATCTTTAAAAGCCGACAACTGACTATCTATACACACTGATTTTAATCCAAATTTTTATTTCATTGCAACTCTGTGTCACACAACCTTAATGTTGCCCCAAATGTTTAAAGAAAAATTTAAAGTTACTGTTAATCAGAAAATAACTGCAAACTTAACATAAAACCCCTGAAATTGACTGCCTTACAACACAAAATAATTGTGTAAAACTAGGATACAGAGGGAAATGTCAGAAGGGGAGGGGCCGGGCGGCGCCGGCAGGTCCCCCGGGATCCCCTCCCCGGGCCCGGGCGCGCTGGAAGGCCAACTAACCTGGGTACACAGATGGAGTGGTAAGGGCCATAGTTCCTCAGGACGTGGAACAGCTCAGGGGCCGTGCGGGTGGCGCCGCAAATACTGAAGAGCGCGAGCGCCGTGTTCCACACCGAGAGGACGCCCGCCAGTTGGAAACGCGGGCGGCTCTGCATGTACCACTGGCCGCCGAAAATGAGCACCATGTAGATCCCGACGTAATAAAAGCCATACGTCCAGTTCTTGGACATCCAGACGCGTGTATCTTGGTGGACAAACTCCTCTTCGAAGTTGAACACGTACGAATAGTTGGGGGTGGTCCCCACTTCCAGATATCCACTGTTCATCTTGCCGTCCGGAGGTTCGCGGTGGCGCGGCTAACCTACAAAGTGACGAGACTTGGGCGGGCGCGGGTGAAGTGACTCAGAGGTGCGGGGTGGTGACTGGTGAGGGCGAGAGAGCGCTCCGTACGGCACGCGACTACGCGACGCGGGCACGTTTCTCCGGCCACTGACAGGACAGCGGCAGCGGAGCGGCAGCGGCAGCGGTGGTGTGGCAGCGGGCGCGGCGCGGAGCGGCGGTTCGGTTCGGTTCGGGTCGGTTCACGGGCGGAGTGGAGGAGTGGAGTCGTGGAGTAGAGAGCGGGTGCGGGAGAGCGGAGCGGAGCGGGCCAGCCTGCCCTCTCGTACCCCCGTCCTTCTCGCACTCATGAGTCCATGCCACCGCCAACATGGGGCACCGCCATGAGTGCGACAAGGACTGGGGGAGGAGAGCGATCCTCTGAATCAGTCGGCTGCCTGCCGCTGCTGCAGCCCTTCCCTTTGCTTTGACTTGCGCCCCACCCTCCCGCGCGCTTACCCTCTATCACTACCCCATGGCCAAGGCGCTACTCCGCCCACTCGTCTCTACTCCATGCTCCTTCCCTTGCTCCATTGGAAGCTGGGAGCTGCTGGAGCCCAGACCGGGAATCTCCGTGATATGAGCCCCATTATGGCCGCAATAGGATCTGTTCCGTGAAAATGTCGCATTGCATGTACACGCATACGCGTAAAAAGTAATTAAATTCGAGATGGCTTGGAACACATGATATTCCGGGGGAAACCCCACGGCTTCGTACGTGCTACATGGCAAGGACCTGCAGTAATAACGGTTAACACTTCAGATTTCGTTAATTACCTTTTCATACAACTTTTTAATAAAATTGACAAAAACTGCAGACATATGGTTTGAAAGTTAAGCTCAATCCAATAATCGATACACCGTGACACCAGTGGGGTATTGCCATGGGTCAATGGATCTCTTCATGATTCCACGATAACGACTGCTACTTGTTAACCACGAATAATAAGTCTTTTCAGTAGAATATCTAGTCCAGTGCTAAGTCTATAGAAGCATAACACAAAAATACATATTTTGGAAAAAAGAAACAAAAACCTCTCGTGTGCCTGCCAATAAGCAATCTGCGCCCACACGCCCACAGTACGAAGCTACCTGCATGTAGGCGACCCACTGCTTCGGGGATTGCCAAATGAGCCTACATGGATTTTGTCAAACAGTGATCCGTGAATGTGTTGCCGGAGTATTACAATACTCAAGGATCCTCTAAATGTCCAGGATTTAAAGATCGCGTTCTATTGCACATTCGTGGTTTTTGATGTGTTGGTTTTAAAATATGTGGCACACCTCGGTTGCACGGTTGTAAGACGGACTATCATTTCAGTGTCTCGGTTATAAATGTTACTCTTATTTTCACCCCACGCGAGCAATTATGTTTACGAAAAAAGTACACGCTGACATAAAGAAGTCAACATTGAAAGTTCAGGATCTCAAAAAAGATTCAACTACTCGGCTGAAGCATCTAAAAATTGTTCTGGGTAGGTTATGTTTACATCGACAGCCTGTTGTTCAAGCACGGCCGTGCTTATTTGACGTACGCTTAACGTTAAGGGAAGTCAGGCTTTCTTCTTTTCCAGTCAATGATTGCTTTTTACCTCTAATTTCTGCATGTACTAACGTTTGAATCATTGTTGCGGTTGACATTTTAGCTTGTGACAAATATGACATTTTGGCAGTTTTAATTAGTCATGATGACAATTGAATCAACTCTTCACTATGAAAACAGACACTCTTATTCTTCTGACCCATTTCTAATACATTTTCTTTCCTGTTTCAGAAAATCTTGATGTCGAAGATGCACGTCAGTTCTTTGAGACAAACTTCAGTCACATTTATTGCATTGTTTATGACAGCTTTATCATAGCAGAGACCAATTTACGTCAAAGAGGTAATTTTACTTAACTATTCCAATGTCATGTGATTTTGGTGGTGGAAGTATCTTTGTCTGACTTATGTTTGGACTTTGTATTCAAATAGTCATAAAACACTTTCTTATTTCGCCCTCTCAAAAAAATGTAAACAATGTAGTTTTTGTTGAAGTGTGACCCTCGGTTTAATAACAATTAGAATAGTGAGAACTTGGTTCTGTCACTGAGCACTTAAGGTT
The DNA here is from genome assembly GCA_029379305.1 of Frankliniella fusca. Classification (NCBI taxonomy): domain Eukaryota; kingdom Metazoa; phylum Arthropoda; class Insecta; order Thysanoptera; family Thripidae; genus Frankliniella; species Frankliniella fusca. Next base: position 503,554 of record JAHWGI010001430.1, on the reverse strand, counting down.
TGTGACATCCATCCTCGAATAGTAATCACATAATTATCTCCGTGTATTTAGTGTTGTAAGTTTATTTGTGTTTTCTTGCATGTTCATGTATAATTTGTACAATCAAGTAAAAGTTAACCAGGTATCTCCTCTGTGGTCACAGCTCACTTAAAGGTTAAGGTCCAAAGTCCCCCACAATTTTAAGATCTTAACCGGCAATTGCTTTGTGTGCATTATTAATTAATTGCTCTATCTCTATGACCTCAGCACAAATGTCACATGCAAATATACATTTAAATGCTAAGTTAGGAGCTCAAGGTGACTTAACTTTGATATTTTCTTTTCATTTTCTTGCATTTCTTCCAGACCTGACATTCCACCTAGGTAAGTAACGCAATGCATGGTTGTGGCTTTGCTTGTCCTCGCTTTCCAAACCCTAAGCGAGTAATCCTATTGTTTGTTTGATCAATCCTTCACAAATTAAAATGTGTAAACATCAAATATTCTCTTCCATTTTCATACATAAGAAAATATCGAAGTGTTTTAGTTTGAAGGTACAAGGACCAGCAATGGATTTTTTTTCTCTTTCTTTTCTTTTTTTCTAAATTTAAAGAAAGACATTGGTGCTTATTGAAAAACTAACTTGTTATTTGATTTGGGTGTGGTGCTTATTGAAAAACTAACTTGTTATTCGATTTTGGTGATAAGCAATTTTTGTCTTGATGGTTTGAAGACTTGAGGGTTTATATGCATTTTGGATTCTATGCATGGTTTAAAATATCCTAACTGATTCTATTTAAAAGAAGCTTTAACTATAGTGCAGCAAAATAGCAGCTCCTATAAGGCAAAATCTTAGTGGTGCAGCTTACTAGCAATATGATAAAATTTATTTACAGATCTAAAGATAAAAATCTTTTAAATACGTGCTTTTTTTTTTTTTTTTTTTTTTTTTTTTTTTTAAATTCTAATTTTTCAGTTCATAAAGCCCATCGTGAAGAACTTGAATGTGTACTTCAAGTTCTGGAGAAGGCCTTAATACTTCTGCCAGAGTTACTTGGTCGAAGATGGCAGTGTCACTCATTAACTCGAATTATGACAAAACTCCTCCACCCTGGCAATTCATGGAAATTGAGAAGAGAAGCCATGAGGTATGTTTTCATTCAAAGGAAATGTTTCCTTTGGTATGTCTCTTGTCTTATTTATTTTTTCTTTTCATGCAGGTACTTCCTGTTATGGTATCAATCTTTGGGAGATATGGCTCCTAATGCAATCCATGCCATGTTTGCTACACTGGTACCAGGATTTCCCTCACCATTCCCTGGGTTGGGCCTGGACAGTTTTAGTAAGGCTGCATCACAAGGATCTACATTCCATGATGCAAACCAAGGTACCGTATTCTTCTTAGTTTTGAATTTTCCTCAAAAAACATTTGGAGAAAACCACTAAGTAAATTTGATCCTTTTCTTTTCCCCAGGCCGTGTGTGTGCTGTGGAGGTTTTACCAGTTTTCCCTCCTCAAAGTGGTGAAAGACAACCAGAAAATTTGTCATGTTTTTTTCTAGAAGCGCTTTTGGAATTTCTTGTTACCCAGGTAAAGAGAAGTGAATTGTGTTTTTTGATGCTCATATATTATTTTTAAGTCCATTACTTTGCAATTGTCTGTTTTAGGTTGGAAGAATTGAATGGCGGGATAAATTATCACGACAGCACAAGTGCTTTATGTTTTTGTTTGAACGTTTCAAACAGTATTATTTACCTCAAATATTTCCTGACTTCTCGACCCACACAAGTCTTTACAAGCCCAATCTTGGTAAACTAAATCTATGTTCTTCCCATTTAAAAGACCTTCTAAAACATTCTGGCCTGGTTTTTGCACCTAATAATACCTTCTTTCTGTTCTTTTTTTTTCTTTTTTTGTTTTTTATAGAATTACCAATTTTAAGGAAAGCATCTGATGTCTCAGATGAAAGACGACGCTTTGACCCCATGGCAAGCTGCCGAGTTGCATTCATTAAATGGATTGCAAATTTTACTCATGCTGTGAAAAAGGGGGAACCAGGATTTACATCCACTGCACATACCAGCAGGTGTGTACCCATATCTTCACATTCGCAAGCTCTCTCTCAGTTGCACTCGCAAGTCCAAACGAATCCCTTGCACCCGAGCTTGCAATCACATGCCTCTTCGCATTTGTCTGCTGCCCAAATTGCTCAAGCGAGTTTGCACCCTTCTCCTCAAGCTGCCCAGCCTAATGCACCTGGATACAGGTATGTGCACTCAGTTCCAGCTCTTTTTCTTTTCTTTCATTCATGAACTAAAATTTTTCTTTCAGTCTCCTTTTGCTTGTGCTTGGTTATTTAAAGAAATAAGTTGTAGGAATCATTAGTGTCACAATTTCTTTTCCTCCACCTGTTGTATGTTTGTTATTTTATGTATATGCTTCATATGTTTGCTTCTGATGTTTCTTGTCCATCAGCTGATGTCTTGTGAATTATTTGATGGTTCTTGAATTTATTCCTACACTGATGAAGGCATCTAGTCAATAAGTTGGTTCTTCTCTTTCAATACAGCATTACTTCTAATGACGATTCAGAACGTTCTCCTGGCACTGAATTGAGGCGTGTCAGTGTCAGCCAAGCAGGTATATCAAGTAATGACGCGGTGTCCCCTGACTCAAATCAGTCAGCTTCATTCTCTCAATCAGATTCTACTCTGAGGTAACATAATTTTATCTGAACTGGTTTTCTTTTTGATATTGTGTATCACACATTACAGAATATTACATAACTGCAAGAATTGTTCAAGTTATTTCCATTATTTTACTGTGTATTGTGTATTTCAGTGAAGATCCAAACCAAAGTGCAATACATCTTGTGCGTGAAGTTCTTTACTCTAGCCGTGACAATGTGAATTTAATTCATGAAGTTTATCGTCAAGCCTTTCTCCTTGATATGTCTCAAGCTGCAGCAATCCGCAGAACTATTGCTGTCTATAAAGACTGGATTCAAATGAAGGTAATGTACATTGTGATGGATCCTGCACTCATGCTTTTCACGCAGACCGTATTGGCCTGAGTACAAGACCCCCCACCCCCCGAAAATAAGACCCCCCCACTTTCAGAGGCCCAAATTAAAAAATGGAAAAAAAAAAAAATTGAGGGGGAAAGCCTTGAGAGAGTACCTTAACACTTATAAAGGGTTGGTAGAGGCATGTGTGCTTAGAGGATGTTAGCTGTATGTTTTTAAATTGATTATAAGGCATTAAATAAGTATTAACAAGACAAGTGGAGGGGGGTGGGGCGGCGCGAAGAGGCGGGGTGGCAAGGGAGGTGGCGGGCGGGTACGGCAACACGTCGCCCTACGAAGTGTCGATTTGGATGTTGAAACACAGTAATGACCCGAATTAAGGTTGCGGTTTGATGCACTAGCGCATAAAGTGTGTATTTAATGTGTTACCTACCTATTCTGAAGTGTTTGGGGAACCCCCTCGGCTTAAACTGCGAATATAAGACCCCCCCTCCTCCCCCCCTACTTCGGGGACAAATTTTCGGAAAAAAAGGGGGTGTTCAGACCAATACGGAAGTTGCTTTTAAAAACAATTGTTCACTAAGTATGTTTTTTTGTGCAATGCAGGTGGATCTACCACCTTTTATGCTGGAACCTCTCGATGGAATCAAGAGTGAAGATCATCAACGCTCTTCACATGGAAACTCCACGGGAATTTCTCCAAATGAGGTGATTATCTTTACTACTGTTACGGTACTATCTCTTGTTTGGTTTTGCCATGAAACTTACATTTTGCTATTTAGACTGTAGAGACACATCGTCAAACGAGACTGCGAAATGATTCATACTTAGGTGCCATTCATAGAGAAAATCTTCTTGTGAGAGCTGGACTGCAGGTTCGTCCTTGACAAATCTTGTTTCATTTATTCATTTGTAAATCTTGGCATTATTATTATCATTGTTTTTTGTCTCCCTCTTCAGAATCTCCTTCAAGTATTCATAACTCATGCTGCTCATGTCTTTACTCTAGAAGTCTCGCCCGACTTTCCAGTTCTTCTTGAAGAACAGGTGGAAGCATGTAAAAGGGTTTTGAACATTTATCGGTATATGGTAATGCACACTCGAATGGAAGCTCGAACGTGGTAAGCTAGTCAACAGATGCATTTCTGTGATACAATAATTTTCTTTAATGAGAACATGTGAAGTAATACCTTTTTCTTTTGAAGGGAGCAACTTCTTGTGGTTCTTCTGCAAGTTACATCTCTTATATTGAGTCGTACTCCACCAAAACGGAAAGAAGAAACATTGGGAGGAAAACTGGCTCCTGCGATCTTTCAAACTCTAATAGTGACATGGATCAAAGCAAACCTGAACGTAGTAATTTCCAACCGTCTTTGGGACCAATTTTTAGCTGTTCTTTCCTCCTTGACACAGTGGGAGGAACTAATAAGAGAATGGGCTGTATGTATAAGACATTAATTGTTTTTTATACTAGTGACTGATGAACTGTTATTCTTATTGGATCTTCCACCTGCTCACTTGTTTTTCCTCTTGTTTTTACAGAAAACATTAGAGACACTAACAAGAGTTCTTGCAAGACATGTTTACAACTTAGATTTGCTTGATCTGCCTTTAGATAGGTTATCTGAACAAAAAGCTAAACGCCGACGAGGTGGAGCTAATGGAAACTGTGAAAATGGGATTGTAGGATCATATTCTTCCATCAGTAATACCAATCGAAGTAATAATGTAGTTTCCAGTGTAGATTCTGGAAGAAGCAATGCAATTTCAGCACCAAGACGTTTGCGAGATAGAGGTGGATCTAATGTGAGAACAGTTCCAATACAAATTCATCATGATGATAGTGAAGGAGGTCCTAGCAGTTTTGCCAATTCAGGTCAGCTATATTTATTCTGTGATGTAGGTGGAGGGAAAATATTTTTTCGTATATCAAGTTTTGAAATTGCAGACTCAAGTGCAGCTGTGTTCCCTATTACGACTCGGCATGGGAGCCATCGCAAAAGGATGTACAGCTCAGGGGAAGCTACACTGCCTCGCAGTTCCAGTGAAACTAATCTTGCCTTAATTAAAAGTGGTCGAAATAACCATCATCAGTCAAGAACTCCTCGAACAGAATCAAGCTCTCATACAGTTGTCATTCCAGGTAATTGCAGTGACCCAGGGTAGTCCCTGTTCTGTAAAGAGCAACTGCCTTCAGTTGAACCCATAAGAATATGCAATCAATCAACCTTGACTGAAGTAAATTGACATAGTATTAGAACTTTTTACTTGTTGTATCACAAATCACAACTTCCTGTTTCAGTTCTACCGCAATCTGTGGAAGTTGAAGTAGCAAAGCTTTTGGCACACTCAAATGTGAAGCCGTGTCCTCCTAGTTGCTTACGCAAGGGGAGGTCCAGATCCGTGGACTCTTTTAGAGGACTCCATGGTAAATGTTGTATAAACTCAAAATTTGATTAGTAAGAAAATTTCTTCGCAGATCTACTTGGCTAATTGATATGTTTACAAAATCTTCAGGAGGATCTCCTCTACCTCTGTATGAGTCTGAGTGTGCTACGAGGTCACCATCACCAGCTCCATCAAGTGGACTTGAAAGCAACTCTTTCAAAGATTCTCCCATGCAAATAGATGTGATAGGAGGAGATGGAGCCAGTTTGGGTGCTGACTCATTGATTGTCTTTAAGAATTTAATTTCTTTCCTTTTGATATTTGTTGCTCATAATTTTCTTTTTTTTTTTCACTTCAGATGTTGGAGATGGAGATGGGAGGTTTGAGCAACGAAGTGTTATGGCTGGTGGTGCAGAGAAGGGCTGGCTTCCTGATGTTGCTGTTGTGTTGTGGCGTCGTATGCTTGGTGCTCTCGGTGATGTTAACAGATTAGCAGACCCAGCCCTCCATGCACAAGTGTTTGATTATTTAGTTGATCTTAATGACACTATGGTTAAGGTAAGTGATCTAGTTTTATTTTAGTTTAGTAAAGACATTTTATCTCATAATGGGCCCAGATGACTCATGTGAATATTCAAATTACTTCATAGATAAGATTAAATCAGGGTGTATCTTCAGACAACTTAGTTACTCCACCACCACCGGATCTGGTGCCACCCATTACCATAATTGCACCCTGGTGTTTTCAGGTGAGTTTTCCTTGAAATGGACATTGAAGCTATGCTGCTCTAAACATTACTATATATTACTTTATTCCCAGGCCCTGAAGTTACCTGACAGCTATCAAAAAGGAAAACTTAGTGCTTGTCGGCTTCTTTGCAATATGACAATTGCGCCTCATGACATTCCCTTGAGTCGTGATCATATTACCCAGTTTTATAGTGTTCTACACCATGGGCTGATTGGAACTGATCAGGTGGCTACTGCTTTCGTTTCTAGTAAAATAATACCAGCTGAAATACTATCACTATTATTATAATTAATATTATTTTATCCTGCTGTTATATCAACTTGTTTTTCCTTTCTTTTATTAGTTCATAATGAACTCTTTGGTGAAGTTCTGTGGACCTCGTTTCTTCTCACTGCAATTGCCTGGCTACTCCTTGCTGCTGCTGGACTTTATCCATGCTGCAAATACAATAGTTTCCACTTCAGATTTGCGTCATGTATGTCTTTTACTTTGTTATCACATAAGATGTATTATAAAGACAATTTTGTATAAATGTATCCATACCTTTTGTTGCAGACTCCAAGAACTGAAGCTATGTCTATTCTGGGAGCTTTGTTATGTTTAACAAATAACTTATCATCATTTCCTGTTCTACAACCAAATGCTGTAGACTACTCAATCATGTCTTGTATTGATGCTAAGGTATACCCTTCATCCGTATTGTGCCTTTGGATTTTGTATTATTTTAACACTTATTCATAACACTTACATCTTCAAACTGTCCATTACTTTTTGCTCTTACACTTTGATTTAGGATCATATTGTGAACATTCTCCTTAAGTGTGGCAAACGAGAACCAGCAGGCCTTGCCCGATGCATTGCACTCTCTTCTCTTGGCATTTATTTGTATCAAGAACTGAGTAACCCAGCAAACACAGATGGTCAGCGCTTTTTTCATCCCAAAATGCCTGATGCTATTAATGTGCTACTTCTTGCTCTAAGGGTAAGTTCATTTGTCAAGGATGATGTAGAAAATGTTGTAATTATATTTTAGTAACTTTTAATGACAGTAGTCTTGTCACACGTTTTCACATCAAGGAGCGCATGGCAATGTAAAACTTATAGCTTTTTGTAGGTTTTGGGTTTCTGTTTACAAGCAAATTTCAGTTCAAATACAGTTAAATCCGGTTATAGCGTTTTGGGTGAAGCGTTGTCAAACTGTGTCACTGATTTAATTTCCATGAGGGGTTATTTTTCGTTTAAAACAGATCCTGACTATCATGTCACAAAATCGTCATCCCAAGGGTCAGCGCTATAACCGGGTTGTACTGTATTACTTAAGAGCTTTGGTTTTATTGGTTTTCTCCTCTAATAGTTTTGGACTTTTGACAGACTCTAGCAAACATGCACACAATTTTTCAACCTTTTTTTTTTTTTTTTTGTAGAAGTGCACTTATCGAAATCTTTCAACTGAAAGTGCATCAGTGATAAAGGTAGTTCTAGTACATTTTGCATGTTTGTTATTTCATGTTCAGCATGTAAAAATACTATGTAATGGTTTGGTGTGTGTGTCCTGAAGTTCTTTGCATTTAACATTTGTGTTGAGTTATTTGAAAGTTGAAAGAATGAAGACCAACCTAGTATCTCTAATTACAGTTTTCCATATTGTTCATCCCAACATGTATTTGTATGCATGTTGTTTGTGTTGCCATCATCAGCCCTTCAAAAATCTAAGAAAGCCTCTCTCTTCTTTGTGCTGTGATAAATCCATGTTGCTGTTGATCATTACTGTTCCAAGTTGTCTAATCACTGCAGTGGAATGAGTGGCCTGTGATCAACTCTATAGGTGTACTATTGAAGACAGGGAAAGGACTCCCTATGGTCAAGATAGGATATCCTAACATCTCTTTGAGAGAAAATGATTCATGAGAACCTTGCTTCTTGCATGTGTCAGGTTCAGCAACAGGGTCATAACACAACCTTGAAATGCTGACGTATTCGCAATGTGCACCCTGATTTTGCAGGGCTAATGTCACAAACACAACTGCCGAGTATTAGTGCTTTGATCACAAGGCACCCTTTCCCCACTTCCCCCAAAGCATGTCATGTGTAGTCCAGCATAGGTCAGTGGTTCCATTCACTGCAGTGTCGAGACAAGAATACAGTACTGAAATCTTAGCTGTAATTGCTGTTCACCCTTATTTGCTTTAGCTTCCTCCAAAGTAAATGTCTATTTATATGTACTTTTGCAGTTTAAGTGTATAAATGTACAATACTTTGTCATGTTTTAGTGCTCTATCGGTGTAACTAATTATTATTTTTATTATCATTTTCCCCTCCCTTTAATATCTAGTTTAACCACCGTACTGTTGGACAAGTTGCGTCAGACATAATTCTTCTCCTTGTGGATCATGTTTCCACACTTCTGGATTATTTCCCAGACATTCCATGTCATGTTATTGAGGTAAATGTGACTATTATTGTCAAGTTGTTTTCCCACTTTTAAATGCTAATCACACATTTAACTAAAAACAAATTATATAGGTTATTGCCTCTACATTATCTCAACTGACACCCCAAGAAGGAGTCCAAATGTCAGAGCGAGATAAAAGACTTCTGACTTCACTGTTGTTCTGTTTGGGGGAATGGGTAATGGCATTGCCTAAAGAGGTCCTGCTCTCTATTCAACCTGCAAGGTCAAAATCAAATGAGGATTCAAGCAGCCTTTTGCATAAAGTTTTTAAGGTACTAGTGCATATTCCTAATGTTTAAAGCCCTACCTTGTTTTCTTTCTATCTATGTTGTACTGTAAATTGCTTGTTTCAGGTTCTTATCCAAATTAGTGGAGGCTCGACAGGAGGTGGGGTCAACACAATTGAATCCCATTTTAAATCAGATTTACTGCATGAGTTTGACCCAAGCATCACTCTTGATAATCTTAAAGAAGGAACAAGTGGTGGAGGTGTTGGTGGTCGGCGTAGTTCTGCTATGCCACCAGAGACATACGCCCATCGACAGCCTTGTGGAATGACTGTTAAACTTGCTGCAAAAATGGTGGGGGTGTTATGGCATTTTAATGTCTGTAACTCATTTTCTCAAAAATGACAAACACATCATAACATTTTTCCATGTCTCTAATTTTATGTGTTCAGGTTCTAATGCACATGCTAAATCATGTTGGTCACTTTCCAATGGCGATCGGGGCTGCAAGATTGTCATCTATGGTTGTGGAACATGATGATGTTCCTGGCTTGTCCCCAGATGAACTGAATGTTCAAATTTTCTCAGCTCCTAATATACAGGTTTGAGCACTTTAATTGAATCTGAAGCTTCTGTAGATGTATTGTATGTTGTATAAATTCATCATATTTTGTCCTTTTAGCTCTTAGTCCTCAGCTCTCAAAGACTCTTATCCTTGGTTGAGTTACCTACATTGGAGGTTCCTGGAGGTGGGGTTACTGCTGGACTGACAACAGCTCGTTCCCAAGTGAGGTTACTGCTTCGGGATCTAAGTGGTAAAGCTTGCTGGGATGCATCTATTCTTTATTGCAGTCCTGAAGACAGTGCTGATTCTTCTCTCAAGTGTTGGGCCTCAGCATCGGGTAAGTATTCTTCTTCACTTGCAACAACTGACTATATTCAAAGGCATTTTCTTAATTATTTACTTTTCAATTAAGGCAATGTGGGGACAGGGCCTTCTGTTTTGGCAACATCACCATCTTCAGTTGTTCCCCGAAGACCATTGTCAGTCCCCATTCAAACAAAGATGGAGGAATCCATTTTGGCATCATGTCTTGTGAGCCATACTCCTCCACAACACACTTTACGCCATCGGCCACCTCATGTTCTTCCCACAGCTCAAAACACTGCAGCCGATATGGATAATTTGGACGATGTATGTTTGACTTTTCATAATTATACCAACTTTTACCCTATTATGAGTGGTTTAAAATTTTATGTGACATTATTTATATATGTATATTTATTGATCTCTCTTTATTTTTTGTACCAGCTGCTCCAATATATTGGATATACCAGTCCAGAATGCTTGGAATCATTAGACACACCTCGTAATCTCCCATCTGCACCCCCCCCTCCATTGTTTGCCGAGCTTGAACAAGAAGTCATGACCTGCATTTTGAACCAGAGGTTCAATGAACAGGAATACTTACAGAAACATCATTCACATGCCACGTAAGTGATTTCTATAAACCCTAAGTGTTCATCATGTTGCACATCTTATCTTGTTTGCTTTCTGGGCTGTCCAGTATGCTTGGGGAATGGGCTCAACGTCCCCCACACAAGCCACCAGCATCACCTTTCCAACATTGCCGTTTGCTGTTCTCTCAGCTCGGATTCGCAGGATGGGAACGTAGGTCTCAACTGAATTTACTGTCCAAAAATGAGAAACTTTTGAGAGAGCTTCGTAACCTTGATTCTCAGGTAAATTTATTTCCAATTTAGTGCCAATTCTTTTTTAGTTTTGTGTTATCAATATCATTTATACATTCCCTATTTCTGTAGCGTTGCCGGGAGACCCACAAAATAGCAGTCATTTATGTTGCTGAAGGTCAGGAAGATAAAAACTCTGTTCTCTCCAACACTTGTGGAAGTCAAGCTTATGAAGACTTCATTGCTGGTCTTGCTTGGGAGGTAAGCATGTCCCACGTACTTGAACTCCCCACTTTGAGTGTTTCTTAAGACAAAATTCCATCCTCCCCCGCACCCCCCGCCTCCACAAATGTATGTTTATTCGTGGTGAAGATCTGTTAGATGTACATGTACTATTAACAATACTTTGATATTCCTGAACCTTGTTGTGTAGGTGGAACTAGAATCGCACACTGGATTTTTAGGAGGACTTCAGCGAAATAAAAGCACTGGCGATACTGCTCCGTACTATGCAACATCATTCCTTGAAGTTATATTTCATGTTGCCACACGTATGCCCTCCTCCAGTCCAGAGTCCTTACTACAAAAGGTAATGTATATTCAAGTTGCAATTATGTAAATTTTCCTCTATTTGCCTATCTATAGATTAAAAAACATGTTTTTCTCTCTTTTCTTATGTCTATGTACTGCTTTACAGACCCGACATCTAGGGAATGATGAAGTTCACATTGTTTGGTCAGAACATTCAAGAGATTATAGGCGAGGTATTATACCTACTGAATTTTGTGATGTTTTAATTGTTATTTATCCCCTTCCTCACAAACTCTTCAGAGTGCAAGTTACTCGAAAACCCGAGGTAATGTTCCGTTTTTCTTTTCTTTTCTCTTTATGACCTCATGTTCTTTAAAAACTATTGCAGTACGTTGACTATATTTTAACTTTTTGACATGTTTTCACTCTGCTAGGTACCCTACTTTGGACCTCTTTTCAATGAAGCTATTGTTGACCAACGTGTTCTCCCTGGCTTAGTCAGGGCCACTGCCATTAGTGCATCCCGTGCTATGCGAAGTTTATTGCCTTTCTATCAACAATAGTGCGTACATTTTCAGAGAAGTATTCTCTTAATGTCATATTCAGCAGTACGGATATTTTATAAATTGATCTTTTACAGCTATGAAGATAGGGCTAAATCCCTTGACACCATTGTCAAAAATCATAAAGATGCTACTACTTATGAGGAGTTCACAGGAAATGTATTTTCCCCTGCTCCAGGCTCAGCAACATTCTATTCTAATCCTGTTCGTGTATCAGGTTGGGAATATAGTTGCAATCTCAACTCAAAATAATGATTTAAAGAATGCAATGCACTACCATTTGTAATTGGAATTAATTGATTAATTAATTAATTAATTAATTAGTTAATTAATTGTCATTCAATCATTTTTGTACAGGACAAAACTATCCAGAGAGAGAGGGAAACAGTGCTCATGGTTCCCAATTGGCAGCTGCCTTACTAGATTCACATAGAAATCCATCTCCTCGGTTGTCAACTACTGGTCTACAGGATGTACCCTTAAGAGGTAGGGGGAGAACAGTATACATATGCATTACTCTTTTTCAGAGTCCAATATTTTAATTAATTAATTATTATTGTCTAGGTACAGTGGATCATGTTGATACCCTACATGGAATTTCCCCGCGTCCACTAAAAAAGCTGCCTCTTAAACTCAATTCAAGAGCAAGTAAGGGTCTTGGATCATCCTCTTTGACTCCACCGGACAGTCCTACTAGTCGCAAGTCAAAGTAAAGTCTTCTTGAAAGAAAAAAAGTTCTTCAAAGCATTTATGCCTGCTAAAGATTTAAAATATTAATTAAATTACTTGTGATTTCTAATTTTTAACAAATTCATTTTTCATATTAGATCTATATTTTAGTTCAGAAACTAGATGGAGTTCTAGCTATCTGATCGATGTATTTGTTGCTTACTTATCTACGTTGTATTAGTAAGTTACCTATCTGTTTAAAATTCTATTGTAGCTTATAGCAAAATTTTCTGTAATTATGAATGTGGAGTACCTTGATGTGGAGGATATTCAAAACTTCATACATCTTTTGTATTTCATTTTTGAGCCCAATTTGTCATAGTATTTGGAAAGCATTTCATATTAGATTGAGACCCATTCTCCACACTTCACTTCAGGTTTTCTTCCGATGTCATGTAGCGTGGAGATGATATTATCAGTATTACTTGCAGCTGTAATGTGTTTTCTTCAAGCATTAACCTAGTAAATACCTTTAAATGTCTAAAATTATTCCATCCAGAGGACAAGGTTCAAATTTTGTTACCTTTTTCATCTACTTCTAAGTTATAGTTGCATTTGAGAATGATTTATAAATGGTATAATTTGTCTTAGATATTTTTATTAAGTACCGGATTTGTCTGAATATAAGTCCCCAATTTTCTTTGAAATTAACTCTCTAGAAACAAGGATGGGGCTTATATGCGAGGCCTTTTTTGTATGGGTTTGTATGGACCTTTTACTTCCAAATGAGGCTCTAAAAGTAGGGGGAGGCTTACATGCGGGGGAGGCTTATATTCAGACAAATACGGTAATATGAGGCAGATCTTCTTTTGTGAAGTTCTAAACGACTGCAATAGCAATAGCCTATTACAAATTTTATGTGGTGACCAGTTTTTTTTTTTTTTTTTTATGACTGTTGCATTCCCGGTAAAAGGTTATTGTTGAAAAGTCTTCAATTTACTTCTATAATACAGTCTAGTACTGTTGAATCTTGTGATAATAGTTTACATTAACTCATTACGATATTATGTTGGACCAATTACTTAATTTTTTGGCATGAACCACATACAAAAATATTTCCTAGACTAAGCATGCAGCATGCAACATGTAAACAGACTTCAATATTTTTGCATATAAAAAAATTGTCTTCAATAGCAAAATTTCAAAAAGTTCATCAATTTGATCAATCCACTAACTGTATTGTATTCTGGATGTAGAATGTGAGATACAACTATACTGTTTTTTTTTTTGTGTGTGTGTGTGTGCGTTCTTCTTTTTGACCATAGACATCATATATGAAATTTTATTCCTCTAGACAATAGAACGAAGTCTTTGCTTGAAAAAATTGAATATGTTGTATTCTGCTTTTAGTTGTAAAATGTGGTGTACTTAATATTCTACTTTATATTTTTTTAATCAATACAAATACAACCAGTGATACAAATTTGGGGGTCAATTCTGTGTTACCTCATATTTTAAAAATTCATTTGCAACACCCAATTGTTTTCTTTATTTCTTTTAAATTTTTGCTCTGTTGAGATTACTAAGAAAATGTATTATTGTTCTATACATTTCATACAGTGTCAGTACTTTGTTGTTATAACTTTTATTAAAATGAAAAAACAAGAAAAAATTTTGACGACAGATATTCCTCAATCCCTCACCCACTTATTAAAAAAACAACACCAAATACTGACCACATTAGGATAACTGCTGTAAGTAAATAACCTTTGTCGTGGTTCAGGGGTTTGTGGTTCAGTAGCAGGCGCATTTTAGGGGGAGGGGAGGGGGGGCAATTTGGAGGAAAACTTTTTTGGACCAAAATCCCTTAAAATGCAAAGCCTTTGGAAATTTGACAAAAAATCGATAGTATCTGATCACGCTGAAATTCAAAGGGAATATTCTGTACGGAGTGCGAAACATGAATCACATGCCAGAAGAACGATACCGGTCTTGGTTTGGGAGAAATTCGCTTTTTACGCGGTGAAAAGTGAATTCTTCAATCGGCGCCTTGTGGATAGGCAACGCATTCGATGCCAGCCCGCGTCCGCGTGTTTGAAAGAAAACCGTGAAAAAGCGGCACTTCGGGCCTAGTTTGACCCGGAGTTCAGCAGAGGCGCACAGGTAACCTCCACGAAATCAACTCCTGGTACCAAAAGCTTTTCGGAAGCTATGTGGTGCTTGCAGTGCCTCTGCACAGCAGAAGTCTGTGGATTAGTTGTTAGAGCGACGCACACCTGGTCAGACGCTCTCGGGTTCGGACCCGAGCGCCGCAAACATTTTGCTTTTTTTTCTTTTTCCTTTTTTTTTAGCAACGGTCTTGGGAGAGAAGAAGAATACCTATTTTCCTTTAAGTTGTATGATGCGTTAAATAGCTTACCCCCTCGATTGCATGTTTTGGGCCCTAAGCAAGTGACACGGAAAAGAAAATTCTTCTTGGTCGCGCCAAGCCCGTCCAGGCCGGTAGATAGAACACCCTTTTCGCATCGGCAAGAAGTGTGCGAACCGACAGCCCAGTGGATAGCACACCCGTCCCCCCGTCCGAAACCAACTGAGCTGTCGGGACGCTTTTGTCTCGTTCGAATCTCGGTCGACCGCAATATTTTTTTTCGCCGATTTTCGGATGATTTCACCCTCCGGGGTTGGTCTCTGGGTGCACTGGAGCCCCTCTGCACAAACCCCGTCAATTTGGAGGAAAAATGTTTTTGGACCAAAATCCCTAAAAATGCAAAGGCTATAGCCTTTGGAAATTTGACAAAAAATCGAAAGTCTCAGATAACGCTGAAATTCACAGGGAATCCTCTGAAGGCACTGCGAAACATACACCAGTAGCCAGAAGCACAATACCGTTCTTGCTTAGGGAGAAATTCGGAATCCTATTCGGAAAGGAAAACTCTTCTGCGCGCGCCGGGCCCGTCCAGGCCGGTAGATACGGAATCCTTTTCGCATCGGCAAGAATTGTGCGAACCGACAGCGTAGTGGTTAGCATACCCGTCCCCCGTCCCAAACCAACTACGCTGTCGGGACGCTTTTGTCGTGTTCGAATCTCGGTCGATCATCGTTTTTTTTTTTCGATGATTTCCCGGATGATTTCACCCTCGGGGGTTGGTATGGGGGTGCACTAGAGTCGACCTGGACACGATACCGTTCTTGGTTTGTGAGAAATTCGCATTTTACGCAAGGAATAGTGAATTGTTCAATCGGCGCCTTATTGGTAGGCAACCCATTCGACGCCAGCCCGCGCCTGCATGTTTGAGAGAAAATCGTGCGAAACGAGCCGTCTTCAACCCGGAGTTCAGAAGAGGCGAGGAGGTAACCTCCTCGAAATCGGCTCCTGGTAACAAGAGATTTTCGGAAGCTATGTGGTGCCTGCAATGCTGCTGACAGTAGATGTCTGTGGTCTAGTGGTTAGAGCAGCGGGCACCTGCTCAGAAGCTCTCGCGTTCGAACCCGAGCGCGATAGACATTTTCCTTTTTTTTTGTGTATTTTTAGCAACGGTCTTGGGAGAGAAGAAGAATACCTGTTTTCCTTCGAGTTGTATGATGCGTTAAATAGCTTACCCCCTCGATTGCATCTTTTGGGCCCTAAAAAAGTGACAGGGAAAAGAAAATTCTTCTGCGCTGCGCGGAGCTCGTCCAGGCCGGTAGATAGGGATTCCAATTCGCATCGCCGAGAGGTGTGCGAACCGACAGCCTAGTGGTTAGCACACCCGTCCCCCGTCCCAAACCAACTAGGCTGTCGGGACGCTTTTGTCGTGTTCGAATCTCGGTCGACCTAATAATTTTTTTTCGCCGGTTTTCGGATGATTTCACCCTCCGGGGTTGATCTCTGGGTGCACTGGAGCCCCTCTGCACAAACCCCGTCAATTTGGAGGAAAAATGTTTTTGGACCAAAATCCCTAAAAATGCAAAGGCTACAGCCTTTGGAAATTTGACAAAAAATCGAAAGGCTCAGATAACGCTGAAATTCACAGGGAATCCTCTGAAGGCACTGCGAAACATATACCAGTAGCCAGAAGCACAATACCGTTCTTGCTTAGGGAGAAATTCGAAATCCTATTCGGAAAGGAAAACTCTTCTGCGCGCGCCGGGCCTGTCCAGGCCGGTAGATACGGAATCCTTTTCGCATCGGCAGGAAATGTGCGAACCGACAGCGTAGTGGTTAGCATACCCGTCCCCTGTCCCCAACCAACTACTCTGTCGGGACGCTTTTGTCGTGTTCGAATCTCGGTCGACCTAATAATTTTTTTTCGCCGGTTTTCGGATGATTTCACCCTCCGGGGTTGGTCTCTGGGTGCACTGGAGCCCCTCTGCACAAACCCCGTCAATTTGGAGGAAAAATGTTTTTGGACCAAAATCCCTAAAAATGCAAAAGCTACAGCCTTTGGAAATTTGACAAAAAATCGAAAGTCTCAGATAACGCTGAAATTCACAGGGAATCCTCTGATGGCACTGCGAAACATATACCAGTAGCCAGAAGCACAATACCGTTCTTGCTTAGGGAGAAATTCGGAATCCTATTCGGAAAGGAAAACTCTTCTGCGCGCGCCGGGCCCGTCCAGGCCGGTAGATACGGAATCCTTTTCGCATCGGCAGGAAGTGTGCGAACCGACAGCGTAGTGGTTAGCATATCCGTCCCCCGTCCCAAACCAACTGCGCTGTCGGGACGCTTTTGTCGTGTTCGAATCTCGGTCGATCATCGTTTTTTTTTTTTCGATGATTTCCCGGATGATTTCACCCTCGGGGGTTGGTATGGGGGTGCACTAGAGTCGACCTGGACACGATACCGTTCTTGGTTTGTGAGAAATTCGCATTTTACGCAAGGAATAGTGAATTGTTCAATCGGCGCCTTATTGGTAGGCAACCCATTCGACGCCAGCCCGCGCCTGCATGTTTGAGAGAAAATCGTGCGAAACGAGCCGTATTCAACCCGGAGTTCAGAAGAGGCGAGGAGGTAACCTCCTCGAAATCGGCTCCTGGTAACAAGAGATTTTCGGAACGTATGTGGTGCCTGCAGTGCTGCTGACAGCAGAAGTGTGTGGTCTAGGGGTTAAAGCAGCGGGCACCTGCTCAGAAGCTCTCGCGTTCGAACCCGAGCGCGATAGACATTTTCCTTTATTTTTATTTTTTTGTATTTTTAGCAACGGTCTTGGGAGAGAAGAAGAATACCTGTTTTCCTTCGAGTTGTATGATGCGTTAAATAGCTTACCCCCTCGATTGCATCTTTTGGGCCCTAAAAAAGTGACAGGGAAAAGAAAATTCTTCTGCGCTGCGCGGAGCTCGTCTAGGCCGGTAGATAGGGATTCCAATTCGCATCGCCGAGAGGTGTGCGAACCGACAGCCTAGTGGTTAGCACACCCGTCCCCCGTCCCAAACCAACTAGGCTGTCGGGACGCTTTTGTCGTGTTCAAATTTCGGTCGACCTAATAATTTTTTTTCGCCGGTTTTCGGATGATTTCACCCTCCGGGGTTGGTCTCTGGGTGCACTGGAGCCCCTCTGCACAAACCCCGTCAATTTGGAGGAAAAATGTTTTTGGACCAAAATCCCTAAAAATGCAAAAGCTACAGCCTTTGGAAATTTGACAAAAAATCGAAAGTCTCAGATAACGCTGAAATTCACAGGGAATCCTCTGAAGGCACTGCGAAACATATACCAGTAGCCAGAAGCACAATACCGTTCTTGCTTAGGGAGAAATTCGGAATCCTATTCGGAAAGGAAAACTCTTCTGCGCGCGCCGGGCCCGTCCAGGCCGGTAGATACGGAATCCTTTTCGCATCGGCAGGAAGTGTGCGAACCGACAGCGTAGTGGTTAGCATATCCGTCCCCCGTCCCAAACCAACTGCGCTGTCGGGACGCTTTTGTCGTGTTCGAATCTGGGTCGATCATCGTTTTTTTTTTTTCGATGATTTCCCGGATGATTTCACCCTCGGGGGTTGGTATGGGGGTGCACTAGAGTCGACCTGGACACGATACCGTTCTTGGTTTGTGAGAAATTCGCATTTTACGCAAGGAATAGTGAATTGTTCAATCGGCGCCTTATTGGTAGGCAACCCATTCGACGCCAGCCCGCGCCTGCATGTTTGAGAGAAAATCGTGCGAAACGAGCCGTATTCAACCCGGAGTTCAGAAGAGGCAAGGAATTAACCTCCTCGAAATCGGCTCCTGGTAACAAGAGATTTTCGGAACGTATGTGGTGCCTGCAGTGCTGCTGACAGCAGAAGTCTGTGGTCTAGTGGTTAGAGCAGCGGGCACCTGCTCAGAAGCTCTCGCGTTCGAACCCGAGTGCGAAAGACATTTTCCTTTTTTTTTGTGTATTTTTAGCAACGGTCTTGGGAGAGAAGAAGAATACCTGTTTTCCTTCGAGTTGTATGATGCGTTAAATAGCTTACCCCCTCGATTGCATCTTTTGGGCCCTAAAAAAGTGACAGGGAAAAGAAAATTCTTCTGCGCTGCGCGGAGCTCGTCCAGGCCGGTAGATAGGGATTCCAATTCGCATCGCCGAGAGGTGTGCGAACCGACAGCCTAGTGGTTAGCACACCCGTCCCCCGTCCCAAACCAACTAGGCTGTCGGGACGCTTTTGTCGTGTTCGAATCTCGGTCGATCATCGTTTTTTTTTTCGATGATTTCCCGGAGGATTTCACCCTCGGGGGTTGGTATGGGGGTGCACTAGAGTCGACCTGGACACGATACCGTTCTTGGTTTGTGAGAAATTAGCATTTTACGCAAGGAATAGTGAATTGTTCAATCGGTGCCTTATTGGTAGGCAACCCATTCGACGCCAGCCCGCGCCTGCATGTTTGAGAGAAAATCGTGCGAAACGAGCCGTATTCAACCCGGAGTTCAGAAGAGGCGAGGAGGTAACCTCCTCGAAATCGGCTCCTGGTAACAAGAGATTTTCGGAACGTATGTGGTGCCTGCAGTGCTGCTGACAGCAGAAGTCTGTGGTCTAGTTGTTAGAGCAGCGGGAACCTGCTCAGAAGCTCTCGCGTTCGAACCCGAGCGCGATAGACATTTTCCTTTTTTTTTCCTTTTTTTTCCGTTTTTTTTTTTTTCGTATTTTTAGCAACGGTCTTGGGAGAGAAGAAGAATACCTGTTTTCCTTCGAGTTGTATGATGCGTTAAATAGCTTACCCCCTCGATTGCATCTTTTGGGCCCTAAAAAAGTGATAGGGAAAAGAAAACTCTTCTGCGCCGCGCGGAGCTCGTCCAGGCCGGTAGATAGTAGATAGGGATTCCAATTCGCATCGCCAAGAGGTGTGCGAACCGACAGCCTAGTGGTTAGCACACCCGTCCCCCGTCCCAAACCAACTAGGCTGTCGGGACGCTTTTGTCGTGTTCGAATCTCGGTCGACCTAATAATTTTTTTTTCGCCGGTTTTCGGATGATTTCACCCTCCGGGGTTGGTCTCTGGGTGCACTGGAGCCCCTCTGCACAAACCCCGTCAATTTGGAGGAAAAATGTTTTTGGACCGAAATCCCTAAAAATGCAAAGGCTGGAAATTTGACCAAAAATCGAAAGTCTCAGATCACGCTGAAATTCACAGGGAATCCTCTGAAGGCACTGCGTAACATATACCAGTAGCCAGAAGCACAATACCATTCTTGCTTAGGGAGAAATTCGGAATCCTATTCGGAAAGGAAAACTAGTGTTCTAAAGGGTGGGAATATTCCCGGGAAAATTGGGAATTGGGGAACGTTACCGGAAACGTTCGAGGCTCCAAATCGGGAACGTTCCCATCTTTAAGTAAAAATGAACCAAAACTGTTCAGAAATGTTGGGATTTATTAGAAATTTTTTTTTAAGTGGTTGCTGCTTTCAAAAATTTTTAATTTTTTAATCTTACACTGTGAAAAATATCCTCGTAAATTTACGACATTTTTTGTACTTTTGATTTACAAAATATGTCGTAAATTTACGACGGCCCATTCTTGCTCGTCGGTCAATTCCAAGTCGATATAGAGTGCTTGTAAATTTACAATTTCAAATTGTAATTTTACGACTTTTATCATGGAAAATTTTCCCGTAACCCTTACGAGTATTTTTCACAGTGTACTGGTCAACGTGAGCGCGCTGCGTTTGCCGACAGGCAGAGGCAGACGACTCCCGCTCAAGTTAAAACAAGTTTTGCGTCATATCGACACAAACGCGAGTTTTTGTCGTCAGGGACATGCAGTATAGGCTATAAACGACAGAAAACTGTATGGTCGGCCCAAACCTAGGGGGTTTTCACTCGAGATATTCGTGTACACGGTATTTCATAATTCATGTATTTCGGGGTATTTCGGCGGTATTCACTGTTTAAAAAAAATGTTGGATATTCACAGCACCTCTATTGTGAAAAAAGTTGCCAGAACTCTTCGTTAAATTACTGTGAAATTCTGTATTTAAACCAGAACTCTTCGGGAAATTCCAACTGGCCTCTGTGTTTTAAACCAAAAACTTTTCGGGAAATTACATCTGTCATCTGTATTCAAAATAGACTGGCTTCAAAATTATGGTCGACTGTCCGACAAAATATTTCACTTTGAGGCATCAAAAGGGTCCCTTTCTGATTACACTGAAAATGGAGGAGTCGCCTTTTTCGATCTTGGAAGAGCGACTTTTCTGTACCAAATTTTCATGCTCCTGGGAGAGCGACATGCATGAACATCGCTCTATTAGAGTCACTTTGATTACTCTTTTTGAGTCAAATCATCAAATGTCAGTTATGTCACTTCCGTAGCGATTTTTAAAATTCCAGAAAATACTCGATTTGAGTCGTTTTAGCGAAAGTCACTTTTACTGAGCGATGAAAAAATACTCTGCTCATTACGGGCGAGAAATGTGACTTGTACCTTTCCAGTGTACAGAGAAGTGTTGGGATTTCGCATTCGTTCCGTATCGAGGAAGTGCTGGAAAATGACAATAAATTTCTAACAGTGTTTCTCGGGAAAAGTTCACCGTTTTAGAGCCTACTTAGGGGGTTTTCGGCGTATTTCATGCGAAATACCACTGAAATACCTCTATCTGCACACTAACTGGCAATGTACTTTTTCGTACATGTGAAATGTACGCATATAAACGTGAGGATTTATGTAAAAAATCGTGCAGAATTATGTAGAATATTGTGCATAGATCTGCAGAATTTATTACATGTCGAAAAAATGCACAATAATAAACAGATTTATGTACAATATTCTACATAATTCTGCACGATTTTTTTACATAAATCCGCACGTTTATATGCGTACATTTCACATGTACGAAAAAGTACATTGCCAGTTAGCGTGTGGTGTACCCGGTATTTCAGAAGTGAAAAACCCCTCGGTCCAAACAAGTGCGTTTTTATCCTCCGGTACAAATATTAAGTTGAAACAGGAAAAAAAATATGAATATTCCCAGTTTTGGGGAATCTTCGGGAATGTTCCCGGGAATTTACTGGGAACATTCCCCCAAAAGATCGTTCCCGGGAAATTTAGAACACTAAGGAAAACTCTTCTGCGCGCGCCGGGCCCGTCCAGGCCGGTAGATACGGAATCCTTTTCGCATCGGCAAGAAGTGTGCGAACCGACAGCGTGGTGGTTAGCATACCCGTCCCCCGTCCCAAACCAACTACGCTGTCGGGACGCTTTTGTTGTGTTCGAATCTCGGTCGATCATCGTTTTTTTTTCCGATGATTTCCCGGAGGATTTCACCCTCGGGGGTTGGTATGGGGGTGCACTAGAGTCGACCTGGACACGATACCGTTCTTGGTTTGTGAGAAATTCGCATTTTACGCAAGGAATAGTGAATTGTTCAATCGGCGCCTTATTGGTAGGCAACCCATTCGACGCCAGCCCGCGCCTGCATGTTTGAGAGAAAATCGTGCGAAACGAGCCGTATTCAACCCGGAGTTCAGAAGAGGCGAGGAGGTAACCTCCTCGAAATCGGCTCCTGGTAACAAGAGATTTTCGGAACGTATGTGGTGCCTGCAGTGCTGCTGACAGCAGAAGTCTGTGGTCTAGTGGTTAGAGCAGCGGGCACCTGCTCAGAAGCTCTCGTGTTCGAACCCGAGCGCTATAGACATTTTCCTTTTCTTTTTCTTTTTCGTTTTTTTTTTTTCGTATTTTTAGCAACGGTCGTGGGAGAGAAGAAGAATACCTGTTTTCCTTCGAGTTGTATGATGCGTTAAATAGCTTACCCCCTCGATTGCATCTTTTGGGCCCTAAAAAAGTGACAGGGAAAAGAAAACTCTTCTGCGCCGCGCGGAGCTCGTCCAGGCCGGTAGATAGTAGATAGGGATTTCAATTCGCATCGCCAAGAGGTGTGCGAACCGACAGCCTAGTGGTTAGCACACCCGTCCCCCGTCCCAAACCAACTAGGCTGTCGGGACGCTTTTGTCGTGTTCGAATCTCGGTCGACCTAATAATTTTTTTTTCGCCGGTTTTCGGATGATTTCACCCTCCGGGGTTGGTCTCTGGGTGCACTGGAGCCCCTCTGCACAAACCCCGTCAATTTGGAGGAAAAATGTTTTTGGACCGAAATCCCTAAAAATGCAAAGGCTATAGCCTTTGGAAATTTGACAAAAAATCGAAAGTCTCAGATAACGCTGAAATTCACAGGGAATCCTCTGAAGGCACTGCGTAACATATACCAGTAGCCAGAAGCACAATACCATTTTTGCTTAGGGAGAAATTCGGAATCCTATTCGGAAAGGAAAACTAGTGTTCTAAAGGGTGGGAATATTCCCGGGAAAATTGGGAATTGGGGAACGTTACCGGAAACGTTCGAGGCTCCAAATCGGGAACGTTCCCATCTTTAAGTAAAAATGAACCAAAACTGTTCAGAAATGTTGGGATTTATTAGAAATTTTTTTTTAAGTGGTTGCTGCTTTCAAAAATTTTTAATTTTTTAATCTTACACTGTGAAAAATATCCTCGTAAATTTACGACATTTTTTGTACTTTTGATTTACAAAATATGTCGTAAATTTACGACGGCCCATTCTTGCTCGTCGGTCAATTCCAAGTCGATATAGAGTGCTTGTAAATTTACAATTTCAAATTGTAATTTTACGACTTTTATCATGGAAAATTTTCCCGTAACCCTTACGAGTATTTTTCACAGTGTACTGGTCAACGTGAGCGCGCTGCGTTTGCCGACAGGCAGAGGCAGACGACTCCCGCTCAAGTTAAAACAAGTTTTGCGTCATATCGACACAAACGCGAGTTTTTGTCGTCAGGGACATGCAGTATAGGCTATAAACGACAGAAAACTGTATGGTCGGCCCAAACCTAGGGGGTTTTCACTCGAGATATTCGTGTACACGGTATTTCATAATTCATGTATTTCGGGGTATTTCGGCGGTATTCACTGTTTAAAAAAAATGTTGGATATTCACAGCACCTCTATTGTGAAAAAAGTTGCCAGAACTCTTCGTTAAATTACTGTGAAATTCTGTATTTAAACCAGAACTCTTCGGGAAATTCCAACTGGCCTCTGTGTTTTAAACCAAAAACTTTTCGGGAAATTACATCTGTCATCTGTATTCAAAATAGACTGGCTTCAAAATTATGGTCGACTGTCCGACAAAATATTTCACTTTGAGGCATCAAAAGGGTCCCTTTCTGATTACACTGAAAATGGAGGAGTCGCCTTTTTCGATCTTGGAAGAGCGACTTTTCTGTACCAAATTTTCATGCTCCTGGGAGAGCGACATGCATGAACATCGCTCTATTAGAGTCACTTTGATTACTCTTTTTGAGTCAAATCATCAAATGTCAGTTATGTCACTTCCGTAGCGATTTTTAAAATTCCAGAAAATACTCGATTTGAGTCGTTTTAGCGAAAGTCACTTTTACTGAGCGATGAAAAAATACTCTGCTCATTACGGGCGAGAAATGTGACTTGTACCTTTCCAGTGTACAGAGAAGTGTTGGGATTTCGCATTCGTTCCGTATCGAGGAAGTGCTGGAAAATGACAATAAATTTCTAACAGTGTTTCTCGGGAAAAGTTCACCGTTTTAGAGCCTACTTAGGGGGTTTTCGGCGTATTTCATGCGAAATACCACTGAAATACCTCTATCTGCACACTAACTGGCAATGTACTTTTTCGTACATGTGAAATGTACGCATATAAACGTGAGGATTTATGTAAAAAATCGTGCAGAATTATGTAGAATATTGTGCATAGATCTGCAGAATTTATTACATGTCGAAAAAATGCACAATAATAAACAGATTTATGTACAATATTCTACATAATTCTGCACGATTTTTTTACATAAATCCGCACGTTTATATGCGTACATTTCACATGTACGAAAAAGTACATTGCCAGTTAGCGTGTGGTGTACCCGGTATTTCAGAAGTGAAAAACCCCTCGGTCCAAACAAGTGCGTTTTTACCCTCCGGTACAAATATTAAGTTGAAACAGGAAAAAAAATATGAATATTCCCAGTTTTGGGGAATCTTCGGGAATGTTCCCGGGAATTTACTGGGAACATTCCCCCAAAAGATCGTTCCCGGGAAATTTAGAACACTAAGGAAAACTCTTCTGCGCGCGCCGGGCCCGTCCAGGCCGGTAGATACGGAATCCTTTTCGCATCGGCAAGAAGTGTGCGAACCGACAGCGTGGTGGTTAGCATACCCGTCCCCCGTCCCAAACCAACTACGCTGTCGGGACGCTTTTGTTGTGTTCGAATCTCGGTCGATCATCGTTTTTTTTCTCGATGATTTTCGGATGATTTCAACCTCGGGGGTTGGTATGGGGGTGCACTACTAGAGTCGACCTGGACACGATACCGTTCTTGGTTTGTGAGAAATTCGCATTTTACGCAAGGAATAGTGAATTGTTCAATCGGCGCCTTATTGGTAGGCAACCCATTCGACGCCAGCCCGCGCCTGCATGTTTGAGAGAAAATCGTGCGAAACGAGCCGTATTCAACCCGGAGTACAGAAGAGGCGAGGAGGTAACCTCCTCGAAATCGGCTCCTGGTAACAAGAGATTTTCGGAAGCTATGTGGTGCCTGCAGTGCTGCTGACAGCAGAAGTCTGTGGTCCAGTGGTTTGAGCAGCGGGCACCTGCTCAGAAGCTCTCGGGTTCGAACCCGAAAGCCGCAGACAATTTCCTTTTTCTTGTTTTGTTATTTTTAGCAACGGTCTTGGGAGAGAAGAAGAATACCCTTTTTCCTTTGAGTTGTATGATGCTTTAAAGAGCTTACCCCCTCGATTGCATGTTTTGGGCCCTAAGCAAGTGAAACGGAAAAGAAAATTCTTCTGGGTCGCGCCGGGCCCGTCCACGCCGGTAGATAGGGAATCCTTTTCACTCTAAAATACTAGGGACAATTTTTGTTCCTGATTGAGCACGAATCCGTGCATACGCAACATGTGTGCGATTTCGTTCCTAATAATGGAGTAAAACTGCACAATAGTGCACTTTTACTTCTTCATTTAGGAATGAAATCGTACACATGTTGCGTATGCACGGATTCGTGCTCAATTAGGAACAAAATTGTCCCTAGTATTTTAGTGTGTTTCGCATCGGCAAGAAGTGTGCGAACGGACAGCCTAGTGGATAGCACACCCGTCCCCCCGTCCCAAACCTACTAGGCTGAAGGGACGCTTTTGTCGCGTTCGAATCTCGGTCGACCGCAATTTTTTTTTTTCGCCGATATTCGGATGATTTCACCTTTGGGGGTTGGTCGGGGGATGCACTAGAGTCCGCCTGCACAAGCAAATTATTTTTTCCCATCAAAATCACTAAAAATGCAAAGGCTATAGCCTTTGGAAATTTGACCAAAAATCGATAGTCTCAGATCACGTTGAAATTCACAGGGAATCATCTGTAGGCACTGCGAAACAGTCTGCCGCTTGCCGCCGAGGCGGCAGGACGCTTGGCGTGTTTTGCTTCTGTCGTCTGCTGTGCTGGGGCAGTCCTCTCGCTACTTGCTGACAGCTTTGTCTGTCTGTTTCCCGTAAGATGGATTCACGTGTGAACACCGCCCTGTTTGTTATCGAGAATGACGGCCCGAATGTCACCTCCATTGAATTTCAACGTTTTTCGAAGAACGAATGTGCCTTGTCACCTGGTGATGTGGTTGGAATACAGCGGGAGTTCGGCACTCGACGGATGTATGTGAAGTTCAAGGAAGTTCAAGGGTGTGATGAAATTGTGAGCAGGGAAGAGGGAAAAATCAAGTGCGAAGATGGAACGCTAGTGAACGTCACCATCAGCCATGCTGGGCTCGGGTACAGAGAGGTACGGATCTTCAATCTTCCGTTCGAGATGTCAGCTGACAAGATTGCCGCAGCGCTCGCACCATTCGGCAAAGTAATCAAGGTCACCAATGCAACGTTTGGGGGGGAGCACCTGTTCCCGATGGTGGATAGCGGCGTTCGTGTTGTCCGTATGGAGCTGCGTCACCACGTGCCCTCCTTTGTTTACGTCGGGGCGTCGCGAGCCCGTGCGACGGTGGTCTATGACGGACAGCCGCGGACCTGCGCCAGGTGCAACAAGCCTGGCCATCTGCGCTTTGAGTGCGTGGAGCCGAGGGCCCAGGCACGGCTCCTGAAACCGACGTTTTCTGACATCGTAAACAACACCGCCACCTACACGCGCGGCGCGCTGGACACCGACGACGACGAAGCAGACGACGGCCGGAACCTGAGGGGCAGCGCAGGGAGCGACATCACTGTGAAAAATATCTCCGCAGATTTACGATAAATTTTGTAAATCGTGATTTACGAAATATGTTGTAAATTTACGACGGACCTTTTTTGCTCGTGAATGAATTTCAAGCCGATATGTAGTGCTTGTAATTTTACGATTTGCAATTGTATTTTTACAACTGCACTTCGTGGAAAATTTTCCCGTAACCTTACGACTATTTTTCACAGTGATCAACACCGCCGGCCGGCGGGAGGGGGAGGCTGGGCCGGCGTCGCACACCGCAGCCGGCTCGAGCTCGCTTGACGCCGGGACTGGAGGCAACCCACCGGACACTCAACCCCGCGTGGGCGCCGGGGATGCAGACAACCCGGCGTCCCTCCGGGCAGCACTGGCTGCCGACAAGCAGCTAACAAGTAAGGATGATAGTGTTTATCGGTCACTGGAACTGAAGGCGTCCGGCTCCGGGTCTATCCTAGAGATCGGTGAACGTCTGAAGGAGACTTTTTCTAGACGAGGGCAGGTCCGCGACGGGCCCTATTCGGAAGAGTTCATGGACACCGATTCGGACAGTGAAGAAAACACAAGGAAGAGGAAGGGAGATAGAGTGGATTCCGACGGCTTCACGTTTGTCAGCAGAAAAACGAAGGAAAGCAAGCAGAAGAACAAGCAGACGAAAACCAACACCCTATCAGATATTTAAATGGCTACTCTAACCACCAATTTGTTGACTTTAAACATAGGCACGGCAACCTCGTCGGAAAAACTGCAAGAATTGTCACGTTTGCTCAACTCGGAGGGGGTGGACATAGCGCTCCTGCAGGGAGTCTTCGTGTCGGCTTTCAATTTCTACGGCTACAGTGAGTACGTGAATGTCGGGCCTAACCGCCGCGGGCCTGCGCTGCTGTGGCGGTCCGCCCTGCCGCTGACCGACCTCGCCACCGTGCCTTGCGGGCGCGCCGTGGCCGCCACGTTCGGAGATGTGCGGGTCGTGAATGTCTACGCGCCGTCGGGCACCTCGCGAGCAGCAGAGCGCAATGTATTTTTCGCTCAGGATATCGCGTCACTCTTCGCGGGGCCGCGAAGTGCGCACGTCAGGTACGTCGTCTGAGGAGATTTCAACTGCGTGCAAGAGGCGAGGGACACGACGGGCGCCGTGCGCAGGAGCGCAGCGCTTGAGCAGCTCGTCACGGGCCTGGGCCTCCGTGACGCCTGGCGCCTCCGGTCCAACCAGCCGGGCTTCACCTACCACTCCGCCGGCCACCGATCGCGATTGGAGAGGGTGTACGTCAGCGCGGCGTTAGGCCCCGCGGAGAAGTCGGTTCACCACCACACGGTGTCGTTCGGGGCTTTTCCGTTCATGTCAACATGGGAGTGCCGTACTTGCCGCGCGGGCCGTCGTACTGGAAGGCGGCCCGACACATCTTTGGTGACCCGCGCTTCACGGAGCAGCTCAGAAAGAAGTGGGTGGAGTGGGGGCACCACCAGAGGCGCTTTGCTGACATAGCAGACTGGTGGGAGTTTATGCCAAGCCGCGCGTACAATCCTTTTGCAGAATTTTTGCAAAGCAGCGCAGAGAAGAAAATAAGTCCAGAACAGCTTTCTATCTTCAGTGTTTGACCGAGCTGTATGCAACGCCACACCACACTCCGGACGATACGGCAGAATGTGTTGTGTACGGCTGAAGAAACTGGTCGCGGCGGGGCAGCGCGAGGATCTCCGGGGGTTGGACGACGTCAGCAAGACCACCACGCCGTGCGGTGGGGAGGAGCCGGGCATGTTAACGCTCATCAACAGCAGGAAGAAGACCGAAGCCCTCACCATCCAAAGGCTCCAAGATGTCGACGGCAATGAGGCCAGCACTCAGGAGGGCATCAACAAGATCGCGCGAGATCACTACGAGGCCGCCTTCTCGGCCCCGCTGCATCCGCTCTCGGAGGACAGCCAGGGGCGTATTAAGGTCCGACCGACAGGCGGTGCCCTTCAGGTTGCCTACATACCGTACAACGGGGTAATATTCGAGACGATTTTGGAGGTTTCTTACACGTTTCCCCCCTAATTTTTTTCATGCGGCCCCGGGTGGAAGGATCTCGATTTAGACTGTAGTTTAAACTGCACTACCCAAACTGTAGCTGTGAACTACTATCTAAAACTCTGAACTAAATAATGTTTTTCTGCAAACACTAACTCATATCCTTTTCTGTGGTTGAAACTGAACAATAACGGCAATTTTACTGGTTTTACATTTGTAATGTTGGCTGCAGTTCGTGATAGTAGTTGGAACTATAGTTGCATGTACAATCGCAGAAAGGATATTTTACTGTTTAGAATATCATTCTAGTTAGAGTCCTTGACTACGCTTAGACAAGACTAAAAAGTTAAAAAAATACTACGTTTTGGAGTATACTTTTGGCTTCAATTCGTATAAGCACCTGTTTCTACACTTATATCACAAAAGCACTTTTGTTGTTTATAAAGTAAAGATAGTAATTTATTTTGCAGCTTGTGAGTGTGAATATCTTTGCAATCGTCTCCATGTGACAACGCACATTTTGTGTGTTCTCTAGAATTCTTGTTGTTCAAGGTAAGGCGATATTGTAGAGTTTATTTTTGTGGGGCAATCTTTCCTTCTAGCCTCAGTTGCAACTACAGTGACTTTGTACCTGATCCTGATATGTGGGGTTTCACGTCCCGTAGGCACCCTACGTACGGGGATTCTACCCATCTCAAGCTTGCCAAACAGCTGGTGGTTTTTCCATATTTCCACTTCACTGGGGCTGCACCGGCCCGGCTACCCCTGACCTTTGGTAGGGTCCTGCATCAGTCAGGCTACTATACAGGTACTTGACCGACATCCCCGGTTAAGAAATCACGAACAACGGAAGTTTAGATTTTGGGGGTATGAAACAAGGAGGCGGGGCCGAGAAAGGAACGTGTTTAGTCAGACAAAAACAAACAAAGCTAAGAAATCCAACAAGAGCCACAGTTAAATGACAAACAAACTGGAGTTAAACTGTAGTTAGACCAGTAGGCCGGCTGGCTGAGACCCTTGGCATGACACCATGTTGCTGCGATACCAAGCTATGGTGTCCCAGTGGCTGAGTGGTCAGCATGACGGGCTACCAGCTCCGAGGTCCGGGGTTCAACTCCAGACATCAGCCGCTCCAACGTCATCATCAAAAGGTAAGTAAATACGCAACATTGAAGTAAAATGTGAAGTAAAATACTGAGTCGGAAGGCATCTGAGAAGAAATAAAAAAAATGAAGAGGAAGAATTTAAAAAAAAAAAAAAAAAAAAAAAAAAAAAAATTGAACTCTACTTAATGAGCATATGACACTAGGGCTTATGCATAGTCCGAAAAAGAAACAATCTGCAACTGAACTAAGTTCGAACTACAATCTCAATCTAAAGACATACTGCATATGCAAACTGTAGTTGAACTGCAAACGGTCCGAAATTGTTGCATTTTGACTATAGTCAAGCTGTAGTTTAACTTCAAAAATCTGCAAATAGTCTACACTTTTCTGCAGTTCAACTACTTTTCAACCGCACGTGTTATTTATAGTTTGACTGTCCTTACTTTGTAAAATGTAAGTGCATCTATGAGTCAGTATTATCTGTAACTGCAGTACATGTAAATTAAGGTCGGACTACACTTAGAATTTCAGTCGGTTTATTATCTTTTACATTTCAAAGTGGAGATCCTTTCACCCGGGGCCCTAGGGATTTTGACCACTTGTTCATTGACCTTTTGGCAACAATTTCATCGAAAATCAATTTTTTGGATGAGTAAATAGCCTTTCTATGGACCCAAGATCATCGTCTCGAATTTCCTGATAATGCGGGGTAATTCGAGACAGAGAGCAAATCTAGTAATAATTTGCTATTTTTCAGCACTCTCGATGTCCCTCGCAATTTTTTTTTACAAATAAGGTTTAATGGAATTATAAAGAAGTACCCTCAAACAAATAAAGAGTGTAATAAAATAGAAATTATTGCTGAAAATCATTATATTTAGTTAAGAAATAACAAACAATTTTTTTTTGAAAAACTTAAAGAAAAAACAGGGGGGTGCACACAATGATCTACCAAAATATGTCCTACCGTCGTAAAATAAATTAAAGGGAAATTAAAGTGAAAGAATGCTGTTTTTAAAACATCTACCAATATTTGTTCTACCAGAATAAAAGGAAAAATTAAAAATCGGCAAGGAATAATAAAAATATTATTTGTAAAAATCCTGGTGCCGTGGGGAAAAATGCAGAATAAAATAAAATATCCAACCAAAAATATTTATAAAAAATCCTCAGAAATTTTATTTTTTTCTTATTATTTTTAAAACGTTTGATAGATGATTAATTGGTAGGATATTTTATCCTGCATTTTCCCCCACGGCACACAGGGTAGTAAAGTCGAGAAAAGAGGGTCATAGCTAAAAAAAAAGTGCTGGGAATTGCACAAAAATTGGTGTGTGTTTGTTGAAGTGTGCTTGATTGGTTCCTATCCGTTAGCACCTCCCGGGTCATCCTGGGGGTGTCATCGGGGACCTCACGAGGTCGCCGATGACGCCCTTCTTAAAAATTCCTATCCTGAGATTGTCGAGGGTCCCCGATCGATTCCCGGTGTCCGGTTGCACCTTCCAGGTTATCCTGGGGGTGCCGTCGGAGACCTCATTATCTCATAAGGTCGCCGATGATGCCCTTTTTGAAATTTGGTATGCTGAGGTTTTTGAGGGCGCCCGATCGATTCTCGGTGTCCGTTCGCACCTCCCGCGTCATCCTGGGGTCGTCATCGGAGACCTCATGAGGTCGCCGATGACGTCCTTCCTGAAAATTTCTACCCTAAGGTTTTCGAGTGCACCCAATTGATTCCCGGTGTCCGTTCACTCCTCCTGGATCAACCTGAGAGGAGTGTCATCGGAGACCTCATAGATCAAAATAGGACATATGATTTGTTGTATGGTGTCGCGCATTGTAGCCACTAGTGGCGCACTGGTGCGCGCCCAAGGCAGGCCGTCATTTGCAACCTCGTCAGGTCCTCGTCGAAACACCCGAGGTTAAATCAGGAGGTGCAAACGTACACCTGGAATCGATCGGGCGCCCTCAAAAACCCCAGCATACCAATTTTTAAAAAGGGCGTCATCGGCCACCTCATGAGATAATGAGGTCTCCGATGACACCTCCAGGATAACCTGGGAGGTGCAAACGGACACCGGGAATCGAACGGGGACCCTCGAAAATCTCAGGATAGGAATTTTCAAGAAGGGCGTCATCGGTGACCTCATGAGGTCCCCGATGACACCCCCAGGATGACCCGGTAGGTGCAAGCGGATATCAGGAATCGGTCATGCACACTTCAACCGCCTAACCCTCACCCCCCCCCCTCCCCCAAACACACACCAATTTTTGTGCAATTCCCAGCATTTTTTTTAGCTATGACCCTCTTTTTTCGACTTAACTCCAGTGTGTGCCGTGGGGGAAAATGCAGGATAAAATATCCTACCAATTAATCATCTACCAAACGTTTTAAAAATAATAAGAAAAAAATAAAATTTCTGAGGATTCTTAAAAATATTTTTGGTAGGATTTTTTCTGTGCATTTTTTCCCCACGGCACCAGGGTTTTTACAAATAATATTTTTATTATTCCTTGCCGATTTTTAATTTTTCCTTTTATTCTGGTAGAACAAATATTGGTAGATGTTTTAAAAACAGCATTCTTTCACTTTAATTTCCCTTTAATTTATTTTACGACGGTAGGACATATTTTGGTAGATCATTGTATGTTACCCCATAAACAGCAATGTCCTTCATAACTGGAAAAAATAAATATCATAAATATATAAAGAATCAATAGAGCATATATGCAATAGTCTGTATCACAGAATCAATATAAACAGTGAATTAATAAGGAACATAGCTTTAAAAAGACTCCTCCACTCGTCACAAAAAAAATAATAAGCTAAATTCATGTGTTAAAATATGCAGCGTGCTGGTTCTACAGGAATTGAGTGAGTGGAAGAGGGAGATTAGTGATGCTGAAACGCCCTCTCCTAATATCTTAAGCATCTAATTTGCAAAAAAAAATAATTAAATAAATAAATAAATTGTTTGCTAATTGTCAGCACATCTAGAACATTAGGGGAGAGCAGATATTTCTCCTTAAAACTAACAAATTTCCTCACACAATCAACTTCAACCTCATCATGCCCATCACCAGCAAAGGGAACAATACTAGCATCACAAAATTTGGATGACAGCTGCTATTTGCTTGGGGCGGTCTCACCAGGTATACAGTCCCACCAGGTATAATCCCACCAGGTATAATTCCCACGAGGTATAATCCCACCAGGTATAATTCCCACCAGATATACACATTTTTTTATTTTTTTTTTATTTTCGCGGATTCCCAACAAGTATAAATCCCACCAGATATACACTTATTTATTTATTTTATTTATTTACGCCGCGGTGAGTCAGTTTGTCGTCTGCTGCGTGCTGCTCGTTCGTCAGACACCAGCAGCGCCGTCTCAGCGGAACAGTGAGGAATCACGGCCATTGTAGGCTGTTTTTTGCACAAAATGAGGGCAGAACGACATCGCGCGTCATTGTCCGTTCGTGTCAGGTATCACCTCACCACCACTCATGAACGTGACTCAAAACAGTTTCCAAAATAAAAACTATTAAAAAAGGTCATTTTTTGCCCTGAAGTCATAACGTAGTACGGGTACAACGTTCCGTAAATCCCGAACCGAGCATCCAACAATCTCGGGACCGGCGAAAATGAGTTCCTTGGGTGCCAAATAGTCGAACTACACCATAAAAGTTATAAAAACTCACTGGGAAAAATCTCGTGACTGCAAGGGTTAATTAAATGTTTTTTACTGTTTTTGCTTAAAATGTACCTGAAGTATTAACAATATTCAAACACATGAAAATTAATAAAAGAATTACCTTGTCACTTAAGTGACGAATTCGTTTATTTCTTATTTTTATACCTGTTGGGAATTATATCTGGTGGGAATTATACTTGCTGACACACTTAAATTATATATATATATAAATTGGTGTATATCTGGTGGTATTTATACTTGTTGGGAATCCGCGTAAATAAAAACAAAATAAAATCGTGTATATCTGGTGGGAATTATACCTGGTGGGATTATACCTGGTGGGACTGTATACCTGGTGGCATCATCTCATTTGCTTATGTCTGCGTTGTCTCTTAGTTTCCTTGCAAGGTAACAACATTTTATAATTTCGCATAGCACGGACGCTGGGTAGGGTGGTCCAAAATTTTCCCGACTTTCTCGGATCGACCAACGCCGCCCGGAATCGGATTCTACATAAAAAATGAGCGAATACGTGTTTTTTCCTTTTTCGATAAAATGATTTTAAACACCTCCGCAAAGCCCAAATAGGTTTTAACAGAGTAGTTTACCTTCTAAAAATCGTAGAAAATACAGTTTTAGTCCGATTTTGAAAACCGAAACGCAGAATTGTCCGGTATGTGATGACGAGTTCGAAAAAAAATATAGTGTGCGAGCCTGTTAATTTGCCTACCTCTCAGGGGTCAAAATATGCAATTTTAGGGCCATGATGACTACTTATTTTGGTTTGTAGGCCGTTGCTGTGGCCTCGAGCCCACCCTGTGGGCTTCAGTAGGTGCCTACACGTCTACCGAAGCCCAAGCAACCGAATCCGACAATTGGGCACGGATTGCCTACCTCCCAGGGGCACGAATATTGGGATATTTTCGGAAAAACGTACTTTGGCCCGTACCTGGGTGGTTCTAGGCACTGGGATGGAATTATTTGATCTGTATAGGCTGCTCACATCACTAAGGAAGCGCCAACGATGAACTGGAGTCTTTTAGGTCCGGTTGCCTACCTTCCAGGGGTCGGAAATAGTGAAATTTCCCCCCCCAAAAAAAACTGCACTTCTACTGGTACACTGCAGGTGAATTTGAGGAAATCGCACTCCACCGGCGCATCGGTAGACCAGCGTCGGTTGCCTACCTTCCAGGGGCTACGAAAATAAATGATTCGAGCATAAAAAAATAATTACAAATGTGCTAAAGCTGTGAAGATAAGTGTTCTTAATTTCTAAACTTTTAATGATTTACAATGCTTTATTTTCCGTGTTACTTTGTCTAATCTTTTTCTTTGTTACAGGACTGTTTCCGCAGTTTTTAGCGTTTTAAGTTTTTGGATTGCACTGTACAGAGAGTGTTTTGTTCTTTGGTATGTACAGTTTTATGTGCCGCCTGGCGGTCAGATACTATTTCAGTTCCATTAGGCGTGGTATCGGTGAAAGTTTAAGACTAGCAATAATCGCAGTTTGCATTTATTTATTTATTCATTTTACAATTTTACAGTTTGTCATGAATATTAATTTATATTTTTCCTGTTTCAGATTTCGCATCGTTACTGGCATTGTTCGCTGTGTTTATTATACTGTGGAGTTAGCTGTGTTTATTATACTGTGGTGTTAGCTGTGTGTCGCAGGCGTTTAGTTGTTGTCATCATGGCTGTCTACCTCATAGGGGACCCCACTGAGGACTTTGAGAGGAGAGATCTACGTTTCGGTACCAAGTTTCCTGATAAGTTGCAGGTGCTGAAAGTTTACTTTTATTTTAGAAATGTTATGAAGAAAGGTCCTCGAGAAAGTGCAAGCTCGTGTATAAGAAAGCTTGTCGAGGTTTGGAGCAAAGAGGCTCCTAATGTGGCCTTACGAGAGCATCGTAAGTGTGTTTTAAGTTTAGAAAAATTGGTAGATGAGTTAAAAAATCTGGAGAAAAGTAAGAATAGGCAAACTAAGACTCAGGCGTCAAATGAGACATCCTTCGTTCAGGGTCTTACCACTACCTATGGGTAATTCCTGGTGGATTCATCACACCCAAAAATTCGACCATCTCAGAATGCCTCCCAATTTTTGGAAGTTGTTGATCAGGTAAAGAAAGTAACCCAAAAAAATTTTGAGCTTGATATTGCAAGAAATGGCTGAGAAAAAAAATTTTGAGCATTTGGAGGAAATTATTGCACTTTTGGGGTTGAATTCTTAAAAATTCTAGAATTTGGATATCCTGGTAGATGGAGGTCAAAGGTGCTGTTTTCCCAGCTTCCTAAGACTAAACTCAGTAACTTTTTGTCAGAATGCCACTCTCCGATGAATTCCAAGGATTTGGCTACACTTTAGTCAGATCAGCGGAACAAGTTTCGCTTTCCTACATAGCTCAGGACTCGCCACCTCAAATCAACTTTCCAGTACACCGATATCTTCATGAGACAGTCTGAAACAACATATTACATTTTGGTGATGGTATTTTTTAGTATAAGGAATCTATGGGCAACTAAATGTAAAAATACGGTGAAGAGGACCATTACTAGGCTCTCCAAGTTGTCGATTCATGTTGATATGAGATTCCCAAATGAGAACCGGACTTATTAAGTACCAAACACTATTTCTAGCTTCAGAAATGACTGAACCAGTAGGACTGGGCTCTTTAAATAATTCTTTAATCACAATGTCAAGCATCAAATCTTCCTTTTCTTGTTTTCTGCTCTGATTAGTACCCTTCTCCTTTTAGTTAGCCAGTCCTAAAGACAGGAGATGTTTCTGGTAACCTAGGTGGAGAAAAGAAACAGTCTGATTGATTGGAAGTATACATTTAGAAAGGGAAAAATAAAGCATTAATTTTCTTTCATTATTTTACCTTAAAGTGGCTTCTTCCAAAGCCATCTCATCAATGTCATCTGCATCTTCATGACTATCAAGGCTGTCCAAAAAAAAAAGCATTGCATTTATTTTAATAAAATATGACTTCATGTGTTTAATTTTGAAACTTTTCTCTCACCTGATAAATTTTTCAATCTCTTGCTTTGCTAATTGTTTTGCTTTTAATGAGAGTGAAAATTGGTTCTCAATCTTTGCAAGAGGTGTAACATGCAAAAGTACTCAGTACTCAGTACTTTGCATGTTACACCTCTTGCAAAGATTGAGAACCAATTTTCACTCTCATTAAAAGCAAAACAATTAGCAAAGCAAGAGATTGAAAAATTTATCAGGTGAGAGAAAAGTTTCAAAATTGAACACATGAAGTCGTACTTTATTAAAATAAATGCAATGCTTTTTTTTGGACAGCCTTGATAGTCATGAAGATGCAGATGACATTGATGAGATGGCTTTGGAAGAAGCCATTTTAAGGTAAATTAATGAAAGAAAATTAATGCTTTATTTTTCCCTTTCTAAATGTATACTTCCAATCAATCAGACTGTTTCTTTTCTCCACCTAGGTTACCAGAAACATCTCCTGTCTTTAGGACTGGCTAACTAAAAGGAGAAGGGTACTAATCAGAGCAGAAAACAAAAAAAGGAAGATTTGATGCTTGACATTGTGATTAAAGAATTATTTAAAGAGCCCAGTCCTACTGGTTCAGTCATTTCTGAAGCTAGAAATAGTGTTTGGTACTTAATAAGTCCGGTTCTCATTTGGGAATCTCATATCAACATGAATCGACAACTTGGAGAGCCTAGTAATGGTCCTCTTCACCGTATTTTTACATTTAGTTGCCCATAGATTCCTTATACTAAAAAATACCATCACCAAAATGTAATATGTTGTTTCTGACTGTCTCATGAAGATATCGGTGTACTGGAAAGTTGATTTTAGGTGGCGAGTCCTGAGCTATGTAGGAAAGCGAAACTTGTTCCGCTGATCTGACTAAAGTGTAGCCAAATCCTTGGAATTCATCGGAGAGTGGCATTCTGACAAAAAGTTACTGAGTTTAGTCTTAGGAAGCTGGGAAAACAGCACCTTTGACCTCCATCTACCAGGATATCCAAATTCTAGAATTTTTAAGAATTTAACCCCAAAAGTGCAATAATTTCCTCCAAATGCTCAAAAAATTTTTTCTCAGCCATTTCTTGCAATATCAAGCTCAAAATTTTTTGGGTTACTTTCTTTACCTGATCAACAACTTCCAAAAATTGGGAGGCATTCTGAGATGGTCGAATTTTTGGGTGTGATGAATCCACCAGGAATTACCCCTATGACATCGCAAAATCTCAACCAACAGTGCTAATAGATAAAAAATCTAAGCCTGCCCATGAGTGTTTTCCTAATTACAGCAGTGACTCTAGCTCAAGCTCAAACATAAGCTGCTGTGCTGGCAGCACTAGTTCTGACAGCGGAGATGAACCGTGTCCGCCGCCAATCAAAAAGAGGGCTATACTCACGACAAGTCTCGCAGCTGCTTTGGATAGGGCTCTCATTAGTGACAGAAAAGCTACGGCTGTGATACAGAGCTCTGTTTCCCCAATTGAAAGCAGCTTGGGTGTCAACATGACTCTGAGCAGGTCTTCCATTCGCAGGTTGCGGGTAACATCGAGGGAAGGAATCGCCGCTAATGTTAAGAAAAATTTTAAACCAACCGTAGGCTTAACTGTGCACTGGGATGGGAAAAAGGTGCGGGATTACCACGGGGACGAACTCTTAGACAGGCTACCCATCCTTGTTTCGGGTCATGGCGTTAGCAAACTGCTTTCAGCCCCCGCTCTAAAACATGGAACTGGACTGGCACAAGCTACGGCTGTCCACAGCAACCTTTTAGAGTGGAATGTTGCAGAAAAAACTGTCGCTATGTGTACAGACACTGAAGCAGCAAACACCGGCAAATTCATGGGTGCAGTGAAGCAGCTGGAAACATTATTAGACAGAGAGTTGTTGTACTTCGCATGTCGCCATCATGTCTTTGAAATCCCTCTCGAGGCTGTAGTTACTAAGTCACTGGGAACATTTAGTTCCCCCGAGGTCCCTCTGTTTAAGCAATTCAAAAATGATTGGAAAAATTTTGATAAAACTCGGTACGTGGTAGGAACTGCAGACTCTAGCGTGAGAAGATCTCTTAGCGATAAGGATAGAACAGTTCAGTTTCTATTGAACCAATTACAGGTAAGCTGGTAAAACGTAGAACTACTATTTTTAGTTTAAAAACTTACACGAACTAACTTTTCTTCGGGTTTGTTCACAGGAATTTCAGCCTAGAGATGACTACCGAGAATTGGCGGAACTATTGTTCTTGTTTGCAGGGGAAGTACCAGAGGATGGGGCTAAGTTTCGCCGGCCGGGTTCTATTTCGAGGACGAGATGGATGATGTACGCGATATATGCTCTCAAGATTTTTCTGTTCCGAACCCAGTTTACTCTCACACCTGAGCAGAAGAAAGGCATAGAGCAAATTTGCCTATATGCATTTAATGTTCATGCAGTGCACTGGTTCACAGCCCCAGCTGCCACAATGGCTCCACGAATGGACCTTCTTTTTATTAGAAAATTGGAGGCGATTGTTCAGGCGGTAAGAATTTAATATATGATTGATGCTTAGACAGTGAAACTCCGGGCAGTTGTATTTTTCTATTCGCGCTATTAATTTTTTTTTTATTTGATGTTTGTTTTTAGAGATCTAAGTTATCGGATGTCGCAGGTGTCGCATTGCTCAAATTTCAGAACCATTTGTGGTACTTAAGTGAGCACATGGTTAGTCTGTCTTTCTTCGATCCAGAAGTTACCGTTGCAGAAAAAAGGGAAATGGTAGTTGCACTAAGAAATGCCTCGTCAAAAGAGAATGTGCGCCGTAGGTTGCCAAAAAGTGTCACAAAACAATCAACCCTAGCAAATTTTGTTTCCCACAAATCTCTTTTCTTCTTTGATCAGTACGGTATGGTTTTGTTAATTTACCTTCGTTAGACTTGATTCCTAATTATTGCATTTTGCCTGCTTTTATGACTGTTTTTTTCTTTTTCTTTTTGGTTATTCAGGTATTAACCGAAGTTTTCTCGAAAAGGATCCCAGTACGTGGGAAGAAGACGAGGATTTCATGAGAGGGATGGAAACCTCGAAACATATATTAGTAGTAAATGATATTGCCGAACGTGGAGTCAAACTAGTCACTAGCTATATTAACACACTGACTAAGTCAGAAGAAGGCTTCCAAAATTTGTTGCAGGTTGTAGAATTACACCAAAAATTGTGCCCAAAGCTTACAAAGCATGAAATTAAAGCGGTCCCACTTCTCTTATAGAGTCCCCAATAGAACTGCAAAAGTAAAAATTTAGTTTTTTTCCCTTAATTTTATAAGATGTTTTTCTAGTCCTAATAAGTTTTTGTGATTTAATAATTGCCTACCCTAATACAGCATGAATTTATAAATAAGCAAAAATAGGGCAAATCATGTGTTACTTTGTATTACTGTGATTTAGTATTTTGATAATGAATGTGATATTTAAGTGCTGTAATGTCGTAATTATCGTGTATTTCAATTTAATCAACATAGCAAGCTGTTGTTCTAAAGTCATTTAATTACATATAGAGTAAAATATTGACGATAATTTCACGTTGAATGTTTCTATATATGTCAGAACAGTGATTTTTTTATTAGGTCATTTAATAAATCTTCGATGTCTAACTCGACTTCTATATTTTGCTTAACTTCGTTTTCGTAGCCCCTGGAAGGTAGGCAACCGACGCTGGTCTGCCGATGCGCCGGTGGAGGGGGGGGGGGGGGATGCGATTTCCTCAAATTCACCTGCAGTGTACCAGCAGAAGTGCAGTTTTTTTTGGGGGGAAATTTCACTATTTCCGACCCCTGGAAGGTAGGCAACCGGACCTAAAAGACTCCAGTTCATCGTTGGCGCTTCCTTAGTGATGTGAGCAGCCTATACAGATCAAATAATTCCATCCCAGTGCCTAGAACCACCCAGGTACGGGCCAAAGTACGTTTTTCCGAAAATATCCCAATATTCGTGCCCCTGGGAGGTAGGCAATCCGTGCCCAATTGTCGGATTCGGTTGCTTGGGCTTCGGTAGACGTGTAGGCACCTACTGAAGCCCACAGGGTGGGCTCGAGGCCACAGCAACGGCCTACAAACCAAAATAAGTAGTCATCATGGCCCTAAAATTGCATATTTTGACCCCTGAGAGGTAGGCAAATTAACAGGCTCGCACACTATATTTTTTTTCGAACTCGTCATCACATACCGGACAATTCTGCGTTTCGGTTTTCAAAATCGGACTAAAACTGTATTTTCTACGATTTTTAGAAGGTAAACTACTCTGTTAAAACCTATTTGGGCTTTGCGGAGGTGTTTAAAATCATTTTATCGAAAAAGGAAAAAACACGTATTCGCTCATTTTTTATGTAGAATCCGATTCCGGGCGGCGTTGGTCGATCCGAGAAAGTCGGGAAAATTTTGGACCACCCTAACGCTGGGTCCCACGAACCTTAACCAAATTTTGACCAGATTATGCTGATACAATATCGAGCACATCTACGTGTCGCTTTTGTGAATATTCAGAGTCTAAACTAGGTTTCATGGGAGGTTTTTGTGAAATTTACTAAATTTGTCGAAATGTTAATTAATTCAAAATGGATTTCAATGTGCTTATCGGTTCTTTACTCCCTTCAGATTTCTCCCGCCTCTTACGACAGCCTCCTAGATTAGGGAAAAAAATATATGGTGGCATTCCGATAGCCCGCTAGAGGGCAGAACCTCCAAAGCCGAAAAATAGCGCGAAATCTCGAATTTCCTGACTGTCTCTAATTACCCCGTTCTACGGTACATGGGTTTTGTATCGCAATTTGCCTACCTTTCAGGCGGCTGTCTAGAGGCCACAGGGGGGGCGATCGCTCCCCTTAATACGCGCCTAAGGACAGCGCCATCCTGCGCGACATCAAGCCCGGCCTGACCGAGGACGACCGTCGAGGCCTGGCCGCTCCGCTGACGAGGGAAGAGGTGGAAGAGGCAGTGAAGAAAGCTCCAAGGAACAAGAGCCCCGGGCAGGACGGGCTTCCCGCCGAGTTTTACCGATCCGCATGGGGCGTCATCGGCGACACTCTCGTTGACGTCCTTAACGCCGAGCTGCGGAGGGGCCGACTGAGTGCAAGTCAAGCCACCGGCATCATGGTGCTCATCCCGAAGACGAAGACGCCGACCACCATCAAGCACTACAGGCCCATCACCCTGCTCAACGCCGACTAAGATCCTGGCCAGGTGCTTCGCAGCCCGCATCTCCGCCGTCGTCTCCAAGGTGGTGCACCCCATGGCCGTCCAGCCCGGCGGCGTGCGAAACATCACCGCGTCGCTGTGTGACCTGCGTGACGTGCGGTTGCGTCGTATCATGACCTGCTCGATGAGCCCGGCTGCCTCGTGTCCGCCGACATAGAAGGGGCTTTTAACAATGTGAGGCATGACTACCTGTACGCCGTCTTGATGTGGATGGGCTTCGGCGCCGACTTTGTGGACATCATGCGCACCGTGTACACCGGGGGCAACATGCGCGTGCAGGTGAACGGCTACCTGTCGAAGCACTTCGCCGTCGAGAGGTCCGTGCGACAAGGTTGCCCGCTCTTCATGGTCGCGTTCATCCTCGCCATCTCCCCGCTGATCGACGCCCTCTACGCCCGGCTCGGCGGTGTACATGCTCGGGATGCCCACTTCGTTGCGACGGCCTACGCGGACGACGTCACCGTCCTGGTGCGCGAAGATCAGGATGTCCTTCGACTCCGTCAAGCCCTGGCCGAGTTCAAGGAGGTCTCCGGGCTGGCCGTGAACGAGCAGAAGACGGTCGCCATCGCTCTCGGTACTTGGAACACCGAGCGACACACTCTTCCTTACCGCTACGTCGAGAGCGCCCGGATCCTGGGCGTCATCTTTGCCAAGGACGTGACGACGATGAGCAGCAGGACTTGGGCGACGGTGACCGGCGCTGCGATCGGCATTCTTGGGCAGCACACGCACCGGAAGCTTAACATCGTTCAACGGGTATGGTTTGCTCAAACATACTGCCTTTCAAAACTCTGGTACGTTGCCCAGGTGCCTTCAGTCCCGGACGGCGTCGTAACGGCCCTTAACAAGGCGGTGGGGGACTTCGTCTGGCGCGGGAGTGTCTTCCGGGTGCCGTTTCGCAACCTGTGCTCTCCGAGGACCGAGGGGGGCCTCGGCCTCCTACACCCGAAGTGGAAGAGCCAGGTGCTGTTCATGGGGCGCTGGATGTCTACCGTGCTGCAGGACACGGGAGCTTCGGGTCCGTCTGGCTGCAAGTTCTGACGGAGAGATGGCCTCCGAACGACCCTGGGGCGGGGCCCCACATCCCGGACAGCTTGCAACACTACAAGGCCTACCACCGGTGCCGCCCCACGGTGCCCCTCCTCCTGGACGAGCCCTTCGACGCGCGCGTCGTGCACCGCGGGCTCTACGACCAGCTCGTCGCGGCGGACCCACCGCCCCCGCCCCGCGCCCACCGCCTCACGGACCGGCGGGTAGACTGGCCCGAGGGGTCGCCAACTACCCCTAGCCGTGTACGAGGGAATATATATTACCAGTAATATAAGTAATATGGAGGAATATATGGTAATATAGAGTAATATAGAGGAATATATGGTAATATAAAGTAATGTAAGGTAATATAGAGGTAATATATGATAAGTGAGCCAGTAATATATAAAAAATTAAGGCAAAATATTTATGGTAAACTTGGGAAAAGGCTGAAACAACTTAATTGGACTAGAAGTACCGTTTGAAGCAACCGAGCGACATTAGAATTCTGTACAAAAGTCACTGTATTTTAATTTTTAAAAACATGTCAGTTAATATAGTACAACTTGAGAAAAATGCAGCCTCAAATATGGATTAATTCGAACACAGAAACATATTTTGCTAGTACTGTAATTATCACTTTTAAAATGTCTTAAAACAGACAAATTAAATAACCCAATACTTAAACAGAGATATTATAAACACCGTTTTTCAAAAATACAGCTAGAAGCACGAGACCACCTTTAAAAAAAGATATCGGATCCCCGACGAACGCTTAGGGGCCATC
Organism: Frankliniella fusca; assembly: GCA_029379305.1. Classification (NCBI taxonomy): domain Eukaryota; kingdom Metazoa; phylum Arthropoda; class Insecta; order Thysanoptera; family Thripidae; genus Frankliniella; species Frankliniella fusca. The sequence continues at coordinate 459,732 of JAHWGI010001430.1, read as the reverse complement.
CCTAAAGTACGTACTTGGCCGAAGGGAAGGGGGGAGGTCATCGAAAACGGATGTTGACGTCCGTGGGACGGAGGGACGTCTCATGCACATTGTACTGATAGCTCTGAATCGAGTATTAGGAATTTTTTAGATCCGGCGTCCCTTAGACCTCATTCCAGTGAGTATTCAAGAGAGACGTAGTCAGTACTTGTAAATGAACTAGAAATAATTTTCATGTTAACCCATTCAAAACTTCTTTTTGAAATGTAGACTTCCCAACCACTTCTGGCTGGAGGGTCCATGACTGTACAATCATCTCACCTTGAAAAGTTGTATGAACAAGGAGAAACGACAAAGAGAATGCTTCGACAGATTCTCATCAATCAGAGGCGTATTTTGTCATTTGTTGTGCCTGAGGACCATATGACTGCCAACGATTTTGACAGCTTGCCTGCACTTCCTCTTAAGTCTGAAGAAGAGTTTGACAATTTTGAGGCATACCTGACAATTAAAGCACAAAAGCGGGAGGTGGTTAGTATATTTCATGTTTCTGATACCTACTGCAATTTACTAGTGACACACTATATTACTTCTGTTTATTTTTCTACTAGGTGAATTTTATGACAAGTCTATATAAAGAGAATTGGAATGAGCCAAAATTTTTTAACCAGGTTTTGAGAGAGATGATTTCCAATAGCCTGGCAAGGGTTATCAGCTGGGAAGGGACCGAGGGCACAAAACTCCCATTCAAACCAACAAGGCTCAACAATGCTATCAGATGTATGTAAATTTTAAAAGAATTGTGCTAATTAAGTTAATTTGGGATTCAACTTTACTCTTCTGCTAATACGTAGTTTTATATTTATTGCAGTGGCTGTCTTGAAACTATTTGACAAGTCGGACCTACACCAAGCAGAGAACAAAATTCAACGCTGGTTCTGCACAAGTTCCCAGCGTTCCTAAGCTGTTTTTCCTTTCTGCAAAAACAATTTTTTTTTGTTTCTACTTGCAATTTGTTGCAGCCAGTCATTGCTGCCATGCTAGTCATTTTTCGTTAGTTATCTGTCTCATATTTTCATTGTACACTAAATGTTTAGTTAATCCTATATCAAAGTTATTGCCAGACCATTAAGTTCGTAGTTAGTTCATAGATTGTTGTTTACTTTGAATTATGTCTGTGTACCCCTAGTCAGTCTTTTCCTTAAAGGCAGTGTGTTTTGTTTTCTTTTGTTCAAAAATTTCTATACTATTTGTTCATAAATGATGATCAATCGAGCTTTTGGTCTTTTCCTTTCTTATATCCTATTCCTGAGATCAAAGCAACCACCAAAGAGAGAAAAGCAAATGTAGAGGGAAAGGGGAAAAAAGTGGGAAGGTCATTTTGATGTCACTTGACATATTGACTTCATTTGACATCATCTTGACGTCAAAATTCCACTTTTTTGACCGTCGAAAATGAGGTCAAGGTGACAAACCAAATTTTGACTTAATTTTGACATCATTTGACATCACGGTGATCTTTTTTTGTCCCCTGGGGAGCTGTTGCGCTTGTGAGCTAGCGCTTGTGACCCGTTCCGCTTGTGACCCGTTGCGCTTGTGAGCCGTTGCGCTTGTGAGGTGTTGCGGTAGCGAGCCGTTGCGCTTGTGACCCGTTGCGCTTGTGATCTGTTGCTCTTGTGACCGTCGCCCGTTTCGGTTCTCTCTTTCCGAAAAGTTGGGTACGGAACGCTGTGAAGAGCTTCGTACCCATCCAGGTGAAAATTCCGGACAGGTTTCCGGCCGGAAAGTGGCACTCCGGCCGTAAATGTATACGATTTCCGACCGTATTCCATCTTTCCGGCCGTAATTTGGCACTCCGGCCGGAATCTGTCACGATTTCCGACCGTATCCCCGTTGTTTCCGGTCGGAGTCAGAGTTTCCGACCGTAGTCAAGCCTTTTCCGGTCGGAGGGGTTCCGGTTTACGGTCGGAATCGATACGGTTAACGGCCGGAGCCTTTTTTTCCGGCCGTACGTTTTTCGGCCAACTGTAAGTGACTTGTAGCACCTAAACTAAGAGTCACAGGGGAAAATCGCTTCGTGTGTTACATGTTGAAAGGAAACTGTACTTATGCATGAGATAAAAAAATATTTCCTTTTTTGACCATAGGACTACTAAGAGAACGGCTCTAGATAGGGCATTTTAAACATCACCATCGTGCTCAGCGCACAAACTTTACCCGGGGGACATGCTCTTTAGAGGCCTGTGGGACAACGCTCAGGTGCGGTGTCCAGAACACTTTTCACAAAGTCTGGCCAGAACACCCTCCGGCCGGAACCTCTGCTTCCGGCCGGCGTCAGAAACTACGGCCGGAAAGCGGCGTCAAAAACTACGGCCGGAAAGTGTTCCAATTTACGGGCGGAATAGTTACGGCCGGAAAATCTCCGGTCGGAAAGAAATACGGTCGGAAATATTCCGACCGGAATTTTCAGCTGGGTGATTACAAAACTTGATCTTTATGGGAGTATGTACGGATAATGCTTCAGCAATGAAAGCAGCGCATGCGTTAATAACTGCAAAATATCCTAACATTTCCTGCTACGGCTGTGCTCCCCATGGATTGAACTTACTCATGAAAGATATTCTTAATAAAGTGAAGAAATTAAGTAGCCTTCTTCAGAAATCGGAGTCAATAGTTAAAGCAATTAAAAATCACCATGTTAAGTTTGCCCTCAAACCAACTCCCACGAATCCATAGTAAGCCAGCAATGGGTCACTTAAAATATGATTTAAAGAGACATTGCAAGAAATATTGTAATACAGACCAGTTACTTTAAAGACAATCAAGACATTTACAAAGACTCAGGACCTTTAAATGAAGAAGCGTATCTGTTTTGAAATGAATGTCAGCTATTAAGAGTAGCATTAAAAACAATTGTGCCATTTCAATGGTTATATGTCTATATATTAATAATATTAATAATAAGTATCTAGTGCAAGGTTTTAGAAAGACTGTTTCAATGTAAACACTCCTGGCATAATTAATATATTACAAGTACGGTCTCTCACCAAAATCATATTCACAGTATCGCCCCTAATATTTGTAAGAGTCAAATCTCATTAAAATAAGGATGTTTCCAAACATTTTTTTTCTATCAATAACTTTGTAGAGTGACCTTTTTTCAATCTGAATTCATAGGCATAACGGATCAATGAGTAAGTTTGGGTTAGCACATGATGTAGCTCAATCAGAAATCGTATCACTGGGAAATACGGAGTAGGATATAGGAACCAAATGCTACAAAATTTAACTAAGTAATATCCAAACTCTCTTCTTGTTTCTTGTTAGGTTAAGAGTAGGAAGATATAAATACTCAAACCACACTTTTATGTATTATCTTTAGTAGAATAATGAGAAATCAAATGTTCTGTTTACGATTTAAAAACTTATTATTCTTTTTTATTACAAATGCCTATTGTCGCATGTCAAAAGTGGGCACACTTCCACTAATACAATTAAACATCCACACTGCACAAAAGAAATCGTTCAGCTGGAATTGGCTTGCGGTGGTTAATAACTAATCAATACGCTCGGGAACCAAGCAAGGACTCAAAACTAAATTAAACGAAACATAAGGAAATCCTACTGCTGTTAGTAACTCTCACTTGTCATGCCATGGGGTTACCTGATTTCAATACTCAGACCATACTCTAATGTTCACCGAACAGTTTCACAGCTTCACTGTTAACAACATTGTCTATGTTATTCGGTCACTGTGAAAAAATACCACGATAAATACCGACGGTACGCGCCGTTAATTTGTTACTTGGTACTGGACCGTAATATTCGACTTCGGTCTGAATTTTACGGTACACACCGTAACCTGCAAATATGTTGGGGAAGTTGAATGGGGAACATTCTGTCCACAATGAAATACAGTCCGTAACATAATGATACGCTACGGCCTGACCGTGCACGAAAACTACTAGACCAAAGGCGTGCCGTAACTCCCTACGGTATTTTTAACAGTGGTTATGTCACTCACTCACCTAGGAAGAACACAACCAAGTTGCATCGGTACTGGCTGTCATTTCAGTAGTCCGTGACGTTTGTTTCACAAATCCAACGCAATAAAAAGTATTTTGAGGCACTACCCATCTCACTCCTCCCTAAGCCACAGACGTCAACAAACAACAAATCACTCGAACCCACACTTCTACACAATGTCGACACTTGAAACTTCGTGCAGCGACGTCCGCAACCTTAAAAGAGACTTCAGACTGCATATTACGCGAAAAAGACTATAATTATTTAATATCGATAGTGTAAACAGCCGAGATGTACGCCGGGCGAGCCTTGGCGAGCGGAGCCGAGCCTCTTGAGTATGGCTGACGCGAAGTAGTTCCCGTGCTGCCGCTAGGTGGCGCTATCTCTGAATGTCCCACTGCCAACCTTCCAGAAGTGAGTTTCAAATTAAGCTTTTAAATATTTCAAACTAAAGAAATATATAATGTTTGTGCGAATACATCTGCCCTACACATTGACAATGTTTGGGCAAATGCGCCTCTCCCCATTCGTGCAGTGATTTCGTAGTCTATCGAGCGTATGAGAACACGGACGGACGGACGGACGGACGGACGGACGGACAGACTCACGACCGAGAGAGCACCTTGGTCCCTCTGCAACTTGGTCTTCGCTTCGCTCAGCTGACAAAGGTATTACGAGGAAAACTGTGTACACAGTATTACGCAAGTGAAAACCCCCTCGGTGCGAGTGCACGCAATTTAAGACACTCGATGCAGCTGATGCGCCTCCTACTGACCGGAACGAGCACTACCACTACGTACAGCATGGACCAATCCAGCCACCACAGTCCGAGGTCCGGCGACACAGCGACAACAAGGGACGAACTTTCCAGGCGCAGTGGTACTCCATGTTCCCATGGCTAGAGTTCAGAATCACCAAAAAGGTAGCATTATGCTTCTTTTGTCTTCTGTTCGGTTCAAAGACCTACGTTCCTGCCGCCCAAGGACGCGTGCAGTATGATCCCACATTTAGTGAAACTGGGTACTCGAACCGGTCCAAAGCACTCGACAAGAGCAAAGGTTCCACAAAACATGCAGAATCGTCCTCTCACAAGGTGGCTTACGAGTCTTACAGGCGTTTCTTGCTAGACAATAAACCAGTCGACGCTCAAGTGGATGAACAGCATGAGAGGCTGCTGACAGCAGAGCAGCAAGCTGTGCAGTGCAACCGAGCTGCGGTCGGCCGACTTTTCTCCGTCGTCCTGCTCCTCGCTTCCCTGTGCCTGCCCTTCCGGGGGAGTGTCGAGACGGCTGGTCAAGACTGGTAAAGCACTAGAAACCTTACTGGTTGACATTCTCGACCGAATGGGCCTTTCAATTATGAACGTCGTAGCTCAATGTTACGATGGAGGATGCAATTTCGCTGGAGTACCGTAAAAGAAGCTAATATGGACCATGCGAGGTAATTTGGACCACCCACTTCCCCCCTGTCCCTCTCCGTCTCGACTCGTGCTGCCACCTATATGTGGCCGTTATAACTATTTCGCGCCACGAAAATCTCAATCACAAGATCGAGAGCCAACGGCTGACTGGCGGGAAGGTCGAAAACATTGTCATTTTAAAGGTAAAAGTTTATTTTTCAAAAATATTTAAAAACAACTTTTTAGTAAATTCGTAAGATTGGCGTACTAACTTACTTGGTAGATATAAAACTACACATGTTAGCCGACAGACGCTTATATTTTCTTGCGATGACATGTTTTGAGGTTAACTCATTCAAATGGGAGCTTCGAGGAACATAAATTTCAGATTTTATTGCACTTTAACTAAAAAAATGCAACTCTACAGGGTAATTCGGACCACCCAGGATGGCTCACACAGCTGGGTACGCCGAGCGACAGCGCATAAAGTATTCCAAAGTAGCTCTACAAAAAGCGCTCCAGCTTAGTTGCAACATATATTTTTGAGATATGTGATAATTTATAGTGCTTTTATGTGATCATTCTCTAGGCCAAATAAAATATTTAGGAACTTTTATTTCAGTTATTTTCCAAAAATGGTTCAACCTTTCAACATTAAAAAATTGATTTAAAAAACGTTTACCTGTCAGCAAATACTAAAGATGAAGATAAATCTAATGAACTTCATCGTAAAATTACTAAATACTGCATGAACTTGCAATATCTGGTCCATATTAGCCCAAATATACATGAAATACCGGGGTGGTCCGTATTACCTCATATCGCGATGTAATACGGACCCCTCTTTGCTGCTCCATATCTCGGGATCCAAAGGGACTAAAATTATGTTCTTGACGGGGAAACATGCCCTAAGGTTGCCAGAACTTAAATATGAGGCCCCCTTTCGACCCTCCACCAATGTGCAGAGCTATCTCAAAAAAACCTCAAAATGTGGTCCATATTAGCTTCCTCTACGGTATTCAAAGGTGTCCAGGCACGAATCAGAGCCAGGAATCCCTTAGCCCTCTTCACTCATTGCTTTCCCCACAGTCTGAACCGAGCAGCCGTAAATGCAATGAACCATAAAGATTTACCTGGTGCCCGAGAAGTCTTCTCCAACCTGGAAATGCTCGTTACATTTACCAAAGCAGGCCATCGCTTTAACTATTTTCTTGAAGCCCAAAAAAGCATTTTGGAAAAGAGAGGAGAGCCGGAGCCAACAGCATATGACCATGACCAATCGGATCCAGATGAGCCAGTGCAAGTTCAAGAGGAAGATGAAGACTACGAGGGTGCCGAGGCTGCAGCCGCTGCAGGTCCTTCTCGTCCAGTGGCTCCAGGCAAGGGCATCTCAGACACCAGGTGGGACGCAAGAGCATACACTCTTGATAGGTTCTCAAATAATGTAGTACTTGAGGCAGCTGCGAACACACTGGACCACGTGCTGGAGACCTCTGGAGAAGCGGCCATCATAGCTACTGCTCTTGGTTTAAGGAAGATAGTTTGATCCCCACGGTTTTTGTTGCTTTTGTGCGCCTTCAAGCCAGTCTTGATGACCATAAAGACTGTTAGCAAGTACTTCCAGACTGTCACTATCAATATTGGATCTGCACTTGAGAATGTTAACACACTGAAAGCAGAGGTTCGAGCACTGCGGGCTGACGAATCCTGGTCAACTGCGAGAGCGGAAACGACATCTCTTGGACATCGATTGGGAGTGGACCTTCCTACTGAGCTGGAGAACGTAGCGGAGCGCACCCGAGTCCGGAAGAGATCCCGGCGTGCCGACTCCAGGCCCGAATCTTTGAGACTTTCTTCGCCCCTGAAGACAAGGTATGCGTATGCAAAGATGAAACATACATAAAAATATTGATTATTTAACGTATCCTAATAATGAGATCTACGCAGGTGCGCGTCAATGATTTTTACCCGGCCATGGACAAGCTAATCCGGGAACTGGACGACAGATTTTTCAGCTGAACTCGCGGACTTCAAGTATCTCCAACCGAAGAATTACAACACCACCAATGCAGAGGCAGTTATCCTGGAGATAGCGGAGAGATACAAGAAATACCTCAGCCCTGAGCAGGCGATCGCAGGTAAATGATACAATCAAGAGAAGCATAGAAGTCACTCACACGTGTCACTAACAAGCAATTTTGATCTCCTTAGAGTGGCGACTATTTCGTCACATTGAAGGGTTACTGACGTTGGAGACCATGTCTGACGTCGCGGGAGCCATTCCGGAGGACTACAAGGACCTGTTCACGCTCTACGCCATCTACCTCACGCTGCCCATCACCACTGCAACCCTGGAGCGTCGATTCTCAAAAATGGCGATCATAAAACATCGGCTGCGCTCTGTTATGGGCCAAGAGCGGCTGGAGTCCCTCCTACTGGCAGCAACTGAGCTTGACCTGACAATACTGCTTGAAACTGACGACCTTGTTGCTCAGTTTGCTGCCAAGCACAGCAGGCAATTGAATTCAGGATAAATATTTAATAAAATCACTGCTTGAGCCCCTTCAGATAGGTAAATTGTGTTGCGCGCCTGGTGGGTAGGCAACTTGAGGTACATGCCCCTGCTAGGTAGGCACCCCCCCCCCCCCCTGGTAAAAGTTTCTGCTCACGCCCCTGGTACCATGTACACGCAGCGTGTACATAATCACTTTCTAATAGAGAACGGAATGGGTATGTTTCATTTCCAAATGCATGTTGCATCGTCAATGGCAAAATAATTGTGTGTGGAAACACTTTACAAAGGTAACTTAAGAAATTGATGCAATGTAAATAGTTAAAGGATTATTATCTTTTTTTCCTTTGTAGGTGTTATGTCGGTAACCCTGACTGCTATCAGCGCCACCTATGTATATTATTTAACCTTTAGCCTGAACTAATAACTCAGTTGAGCTAGCATGTATTTGGGCTGAATCACTTGACCTCAGCCAGCACACGGACCTCGCAACACGACATGGCGCAGTCGGTAGGACTTGTCTACGCAAGCAAGAAGGAATTATTACTCGAAAATTAAAGTACAATAGAGAATTTTCAAAGTACAGATGAAGCCTGATTTGAAAAAAAAATGGTTTTAGTTCAGCAGGAAGTTTAGATTTCTTTTTTGGCAAACCACTGTGGTTAAATTCAATTACTTGACTTAGAATGGGATCACAAACCATAAGTTTTTATCTTCAAACAGCCTTTGTCAGAGATTTCCTCTAAAAGACTTACTAGACTTCTTCTAAAAACTATAGCATTTAACCTTGAAGTTGTGTACCACCCAGGTAAACTTCTGTTCATCGCTGATGCTCTATCAAGGAATTATCTTCCTCATCAACCCTCTGATTAAATTGTCATGCTTCATATCCACTCTGTATCCATGTTTAAATTAACTATAGAGATAATGATATACTTAATCCAAATCCAGGCAACGTCAAAAGTTTCAGGACTAGAGTTATCAACGCTCCAGAGCGCCTAAATTTGTTAAACCAGCGCATGTTTTTTTTTCCTTTTTTTTTTTCAAATTGTATTATTCTTGTTGGGGGAGGTTTTATGTTGGCAACCCTGACTGCTATCAGCGCCACCTATGTATATTATATATAAGTCTGAAGACTCGGGAACATTTTCTCCCATTCCACACGCCTCAAAGGCACCGTTTGAACGGATATTTATCATGATTCCAGTCACAGAAGGCCTTTTCATAATGCGAGCCGATTCTTCTTTACACTTCTAGCTTTTTATTCATGTTTTCGGAAAAGTCGTGCGACGTTTGTTTACTGAGAAAGGGCCGTTTCGCTGTCAGCGTGTGTGCTGGCTGCGCTCGAAACGTTCACTGCAAAACAAATGCAAGGCGGTATTTCTTCTATCTCTTACATGTGTACAGAAATAACAGGAACATTTCGCGGGCTTTTGACGGTATTGACTGAATTGGGACCAACTGGGAGGCAAGGTTTTGCTGGGAGGTAGAACCGGGTGGGACGGTTAGTGTGTTGTTTGGGATCGGCTGGTCGTTTATCATGGATTTAAATAACCTTGTGGAAGAGGAAGATGCTGCTGGTAAGTTCTCATTCCCTGATAGAATTCTATTACTTGAATTAATTACGATTTCATACCAGCCCTCTAATTTCCTAACCCCTGCTGCTTCATCGAGGTAATAACTTATAGTTTCGCATTTCAGAAGTGAGAAGTCCTGTGGCAAAGAAATGCAGAATGAATATGAATTTGAAGTATGTGAAGCCCAAAGCTATGAATGGTGCGGCATGCGTAAAAATTTCCAATTTCCAATCCTGAGCCGTTCATGGAGATAGGTTCTCAGGTTCCTGTATTTTCAATGTTGTCATTTGGTGTACCAGATCATGTTCTAGCCTGATTATCTGAAATAAACCATTGCAGAAAACATATCTTTCATTCCTCACCAAATTGTGCCAGAAAAACAATGTCAAGTGCAATAAAGGTGATGTTGTTCACGTTGGGGATTACTTGAAAGATGGACATATTCTCGTTGAGGTATGTAAAAGTACCATGTAAATCTCTTAAACTTACTTTGTTAGCAAGCCCAACAGAGTGTCATTTTAAAATATCTTTTCAGTTTGCTACCCCTGAATTAGCTGAGAAGGTAGCAAGTATCACGAATGTTGTTTCCATGCGCCAGCAGCTCAATGTAGAGCTGGCTATATACAACAATCAAACAGTTGATGATTCAATTTATTTGAATACAACTGTTGGACCCCCTATGCTGTGTTCTACACCATGTGTTTGTAAGTTAAAATAAATTGAAATCTTAGTTTAGAAATCTGTTTTTGTTCTACCATTTTATCTTCACGAAATGCTTTTGTTTTACAGCTACTGCTATGTCACAAATGCAGCCGTCATTTTAAAAATTGTCCCCATTTAAACGACCAAGTATCAGGAGGAATATTCTCCCATGTGAAAGGAAATGTTCAATGAAAGTGGACGACGATGTGCTGGCTGTAGAAATAGGAAATTCTAATGATGCGAATAATGATCTTGGGAACTCTTCAAAGGAAGTGCTTGATAATGTGCTGGCCGAAGATACAGAGAATTCCAATGATAAAATTGATTATCTTAATTTATTTAGTTTGCCCAGAAACGGATCTTCTGAGGTCACCTCCCAAGAAGAAAATCTCGTGTATGTATAGCTAAGGGCCTGTGTAGTGAAAGACCCGCAACCGAGGTAGTCAGTTTTGATTGGCCGAGTGAGTTCACGTGGTCAGGGGGGTCCGCCATTTTGGGGTTCGTTTTGGGGTAAAAACGAAAAATGCCGTAAATACGTGCAATCATGTAAAGTTTTATCAAATTGAGCTCATTAATACAAAATAGATGTAAACGAATGTCATTGAATTCGGAAAACGAGTTTGGAAGCGAATTAAATTTAAACGTAAGTATCTGTGTTCGAAAGCACACGTTGGCATGCCTGAGGCTATTGCTTACGCTAGTTTCGGAAGTTCGGAAGTTTGGATACAGTTGTGGAGCATTTCTTAGATACAGTATAAGCTCGATATAGTGTCAGCCGCATTTAGTGTCAAGCCGCATTTAGTGTCGAAATTTCGTTTCACCGATGAAAAACAGGCCTTTACAGTGTTAAAAAATCCCGTATTTAGTGTCAGCCGCATTTAGTGTCATCCCGCGTTTAGTGTCGACATTTTACAGCATTTCCCTCCGATATAGTGCCGTTTTTGCCTCAAAAAAGTCCAAAAAGTCAAAGTGATTCTTCGGGACGAGCTGTCCGCTGAGACTCGACGCTAGCAGACGAGCGGGGACAGGTGGAGGGGATGGGGGTGGGGTCGGAAGGAAAGAAGGGGTAGTGTGTCGCTAGCGGCATGTCACTTTGCGCCTTTTAAACTTAAAAAGGTAAAGGAGGGGCAGATTGCTGAAGTGGCGTTTCTTCATTGTTATCGCGACTGCTACTAGTGAACAGGATGCCCGCGCGGAAGGATCTGTACTTTGACTACAGTTCAAACTGTAAAGGTTGAACTGCACTTCAGAACTGCACCGCAAAATACAACTAAAGTGAACATAATTTCAATTTAGAAGAGCAAATCGTAGTGCATTCGTAACTGCTCACAGACTGTAATAGAAACTGTAGTTGGACTGTATTTTGCCTGCCTTTGGAAGTGTGCTTTTTATGAACTGTTCGCACTCTAGCTAGAGATTTAGTTTGGATGGAGTTTTACGTCAGTCGAATTCTACAGTGAAATTTCTAGATTTCCAATTGAGTTGCTCTTGTACTTTTACTGTATTTAAAGTGCGTCCTTTTGTGTATCATGAAACACTATTCCAGTATGTTCTCACATTCGAGAACCCAATACATAAACACTCCACATAAATTAGTGAAAAACTATGAACTTTACCATAAATATTTCTCGTATGCGAGAAAGTTTACATTTCACTCACAACTGCCGTCAGTCTTGAAAGAAACTACAATTTCTGAAAAACATCTTGAGCATTAATTTCCTCGTAACGAATACTCCGGGCTATAAACATTTGATAAGTTGGGAATCAGGAATCAGTTACCGAAATTAGTCAAGGAGTTCTAGAAAATAGCTGATGCGGAATCTTATCCCTCCGGTGCTCTATAGAGAAAGTTCTTAGCACCTGTGTGCTTCGTGAAACAATTGTTTGTCGAAGAAACAAAAAATCTCTATAAAATAAATATCCCAACTTAGGGTAAAAGGGCTTTGAAAATCCTTAAAATTGAGTGTTTTGCAAAGGGCTTACACATAAGCACTGGATAGTTAGGTGGCTAACGACGCAAGGAAGAGCAAAGAGTTTATGTAACTTTAGGATCCATAGTGAAATTGATGTGAAACTGTATTTGAACTGTATTTGAACTGTATTCAAACTGCAGTGACTCTCGTCAGCCGTCAGGATGGGACCTTGGTCATGACATTAGGTTGCTGAGGAGCTAGAGGTAAGGTGTCGCAGTGGCTCAGTGGTTAGCGTCACAGGCTCCGAACTCCAAGGTCCGCGGTTCAACTCCAGTCATCCGGCAAGTAAAATTCAATATATCGTAAGTTAATTTACTATGTACATTTAAAAGGTAAAACAGAGAGGAGAGAGAGAGGGAAAGGTCGAAAAGAAAAAAGGAAGAAAAATTTTTTTAAGCATTTTTTCTTCCATTGGAAACTCTACTCAAGTTGCATTTTACAACCGTAGTTGTAACTGTAGTTCTGACCTACTCAAATTGCATTTTACAACTGTAGTCCTAACTGTAGCTGTGACTGTGGTCTAAGTGCAAAAGGTCCGAAAAAACTACTACTTTTTCGACAGTTAATGTGCAGTTTGAATACAGTTTGTGAATATTTTTGTATACTTTAACTGGAAGTGGACTGCAAAAGTTATTTTACAGTTCGACTATGCTCGCTTCATAGTTCCAACTTCAAAATGTACCCTAAATTCAACAACACTTACAGTGTGGTCATTGTTTAGTACGGCTACTGTTGTTCTTCACTCACAAGTGCGGTTAAAACACATTTCTAAAATGCGCTTCAAAGTGCAGATCCTTCCGCGCGGGTGAATCGTCTTACAACTCGTAAAACAAAGCGTAACCAACACCACTACAACCCTAACTGTGCCAAGCCGCCGAGCCGCCCTGAGTTCCAGGAATCTTGGGGCGAGCGAGCCGAGAGCCGGCCGGCAGAGAGGGGTGGGCGTTCTCGTCACAGGCTCAGTCAGTGCTAGGCCTCAGCCGTTGTTGCGTTGCGCCGTGCCACTCGGACTCTCGCGGTAGTGCAAGTTGCGTGTGGAGGGTGCGGAGTCAGGATCATGCCGCCGAAGGGACATGTTAAGGGACATGCCCCGCCAGGAAAGCGGTCTACCTTCACTGTGGAAGCGAAGTTCCGGGTGATAAAGGAGCACGACTCACACCCTGGACTTACGAAGACTGCGCTTGCGAAGAAACTGAACATTTCTCGGAGCTCACTGAACCTCATTCTCAAAACCAGAAAGAAGACTGAAAACGAGATGCTTATGGGAGGCAAGGGGCGAAAGAAGATAAAAAAGGGCATGTACGACCGCCTCGAGCAAGCCCTTGTCCATTGGATCCACCAGGCCAGGAACCTGCCAGTGAAGTGCCCCTTGAGAGGTCCTGACCTTAAGATAAAGGCCTTACAATTAGCTGGACCATTGGGGTACGAAAACTTCACTGCCTCCGACGGCTGGCTAAGTCGGTTCAGGAAGAGGCACAAGGTGCTATTCCGCTCTGTTGCTGGAGAGGCGGCCGACGTCGACGAGGAGACCGTCGAGGTATGGAAGACCGCCATCCTGCCACGCCACCTCAAGGGATACAAGCTCCGAGACATTTACAACGTCGACGAGTTTGGGCTGTACGTGAACATGTTACCAGACAAAACCATGTGCATTGGTACTGAGCAGGCCGTAGGTAACAAGGGAAGCAAGTTCCGCGTCAGTGTGTTGCTGGGGAGCAACGCGGACGGCACGGACAAATTGAAGCCACTTGTCATTGGTAAGTCCAAGAAGCCAAGATGTTTTGTAGGCACCCGCACCCTCCCGTGCACGTACACGCATCAAGAAAGTGCTTGGATGACTAGTGAAATTTTCAAGGACTTTTTGGCTAAGTTTGACACAAGAATGCGCATCGAAAGAAGAAAAGTAGTGATGTTCGTAGACAATGCTCCAACCCATCCCGCCGATATCGAGCTGCAAAACGTTAAGCTGGTGTTCTTCCCAAAAAATACAACCTCTAAACTACAGCCCATGGATCAGGGGGTGATCAAGAATGTGAAGCACCACTACAGAGTTAGACTTGTGACTAGACTGCTAAACTTCATCGGTAGAGACAACGTCCAGAAAAAGGATATGTACATCAACCTGCTGCAAGGTCTTCATTATCTGGTGGTAAGCTCCTCTCCTGAAAGTGCGACATCTCTACACAAAATTTGCAGAAACTGTAACAACTCATTTTTATTTTTCAGTGGGCCTGGAACCAAGTCAAGAATGAGACCGTGCTGCGCTGCTTCCAAAAGGCTGCCTTCCGCGAGGTCGGCGAGGAAGAGGTACTGCCAGAGGCGCCACAGCTGGAAGAAGCAGGAGCTGCGCGTCGTGGACCTGGCCGCAGAGGCCGTGGCCGCCCTCCGGCTGCCCCGCGTGGACGTGGCCTTCCCCCTGCTGCTGGCGCTCGTGGTCGTGGCCGCGGCCGCCCCCGTGGCCGCCCCCGTGGCGGCGGAGCTGGACGCGGGCCTGGGCGCGGAGCTAGGCGCGGGCGGGGCCGGGGCCGCTCCCGCATCGAGTCTGATTCAGAGGAAGAAGAGGCTGTCGACGACCCCACGATCAGCGACATCAGTGAGAACGAGATGACGGACGAAGAAGAGGAGAGCGAGGCGGAGGAGAGTGGAGAAGAGAGTGGCGGTGAGGACGGCGAGGCAGAGGCGAGTGGCGGTGAGGACGGCGAGGCAGAGGCGAGTGGCGGGGAGGACGGCGAGGCAGAGGCGAGTGGCGGGGAGGACGAACAGGCAGACAGTGGCGCAGACGAAGAGGAAGAGGGGCACGACGACAATCAGGAAGACGACGAGGAGGAGCCCTTCGTACCAGAGGAGAATCCTCTCAGTGCTGAGGTGTCTGAAAGGTAAAATTTATTACAATGAACATTATTTTTCAACTGCAGATGTCGCCGGCGAGCGTTTGCGTTACACCTAATCCTTAATGTTCGTTACAGGTGGCCAGATGTATGCAGGCTTTTTGGGATTGAAGATGATTTGCCCTTTGACCGTTACGTGAGGAGCGACGACGACCTGCCTGTGTACCAGGAGCTCTCCCTGGATGACCTGTCGCACCTGTACCAAGAACAGGGAGAGGAAGAGGCAGGAGAGGAGCAGGCCGACGATTTTGTTGACGACGAGCTGCCTCCAGTGACCCTCGCCCAGGGCCTGGAGAGCCTGGAAGTTGTCCGTCGATTAGTGACACAATCGCAAGTGAATGAGGATGTACTTGCTCTACTAAGTCGACTTGAACAAGTTATACTGTTAACACCAAAAACCAAGCAATCTGATATCAGGGACTACTTTATGCCCTTATAGTGAATACAACCATGTACATTTTTACATAATTGATTTTACAATTGTATATTTTACTTTTCCAAGCGCTCGCTAGTCTTTTAGTTGTACCCGCCGTGTTCAAATACATGCTAGTCTATTCTTGGTGTCTTTTTTAATTTCCCCCAAAATTTCTATCCCTTATAAATACTTAAAATTGAGTGTCTGAAAATGTAAAATGGCAAAAACGGCGCTAGGCATGCAGGAAATGCTAAAAAAAATCGACATCCGCATTTAGTGTCTCCCGCATTTAGTGTCGGTTTTTCCGAGCAACGGCCAGTGACACTATATCGAGCTTATACTATAGTTTATTTTTATGTACAAGTCAGACCAATTAAATTCCATGTCAGATTTTTCCTGTGGCGTGTCTCTCCAGCAGAGATAACTACTAGCTAGACAGAGATACGCGGCTCAGGGGAGAAGCCGCTGGCGATGTCTGTAACGTCGCTTCCGCGCGAAGTGCCGGGATCGGTCCTCGGCTTTGTAACGGTTTCGCGCCGCTCCGAGTGCTCCGTCAGCGGCACGTAGAGGTAAGCAAGCTTCTTTTGCTCTTGTGGGGGTTTTCGGAGGCATTTCTCGTTCGAAAACTACTAAATTGCAATTTTAAGACATTGGTGGAGTTGTATCGATGCGGATCTTGCTCATTTAAGTAGCCATTTCTGTAAAACCTGCTCTGGAAGCCACTCGGGTCGAGCGCCGCCGGGCCTGGGGGGTTATTTGAATCTAGTTTTGAATGTTTTGGGGGACTTGTCGTGTCTCGGTACTTACTGGTTTGCAATCTGCGACTAATTTAACGTCTGTTTCTACCCGAATTTCCCTGAAATATCTCATGGAACCCCTTTAACCTGCTCTGGAAGTAACTCGGGTCGAGCACCGCCGGGCCTGGGGGGTAATCTGAATCTAGTTTTGAATGTTTTGGGGGACTTGTCGTGTCTCGGTACTTACTGGTTTGCAATCTGCGACTAATTTAACGTCTGTTTCTACCCGAATTTCCCTGAAATATCTCATGGAACCCCTTTAACCTGCTCTGGAAGCCACTCGGGTCGAGCGCCGCCGGGCCTGGGGGGTTATTTGAATCTAGTTTATGCACTGGATTATAGTCTAGGACAAATTTTCCTGCCAATTCGAATCACCTTTTTCCACTTTTTGGTCATTAAATTTGTTGTTTGTTTCTTTTCTTTTGCAGCAGGTGATTTGTCTCCTCTTCTCAGCATGAGGAAAGAAACAGTGTACTATTGTGTGGTTTAAGCAAACTTGTCTGTAATTCCTCTTACGCTCAAATCTCTGAAAGGATGAAATTTTCTTAACCCTTCAATTACCAAGCAACGTCCAGATCGCCAAAAAAAATTATTTTGTGTGAATTTAACTTCAATAGGGCCCATTAAACCTAAAATTTCCAACCCCGAAGTTTTGGCTTCATCCGTTCACTTTTTACGGGCTGTTGCCATTTGGCAACATCGGCCAGCCCGGGGGTGGAGGAGCGCACAGCACTTAACCCGTTTCCCCGACTTCTAGCCGTATTATGACAACTTGTCTGACTGTTTTCTTTTAGTACATACTGTATGAACGCTTTGGACGAGTTCAATCGGGTCTTTAGTGACCAAAAAGCAGACCTGAATTTGCTATTACTAGCATAATGTTGCAATATTGCTGTTTTCTGCACATTCAAATGATAAGTCTAGTCAAAATTGAATTTTTTCTGTGCAATGGTACCATACGAGCCCATCTAAGGTGTCTCCGACGGAAATTTCATAACAGCTTAGTTCTAAGAGCCCAAAGTATGCTGTGGCCATTTGGCAACATTGGCTGTTGCGTGTGAGCCGTGCAAGATGTACGCGTTGATTTCCATAAAAATGTGTGACGGGGTGTCACATAAGCGTCCTATCGTGTCCCCTTGAGTATGACCTCGATCACCCCCCCCCCTCCCCCCTCGTGACCCCTCCCCCCCCCCTCCCCCCTCGTGACCCCTCCCCCCCCCTCTCCAGCCAGCGCCGGTACAGGCTATTGAGGGTGGGACGGGCGGGGACCACGCCAAGCGCGAATGTGGGGGTAAGGGGGAGGGGGGGGGGGCAAAGGGTCAATACCCCCCCCCCACCGCCACCACCACCACCACCATGGCACCTAGATGGCCGCCTGAAAGGTAGGCAAAAGACTATACTTTTCCCCTGAAAGAAGGCAAAAAGGGCTACTTTGCCCCACCCAAAGACAGCCGCTGGATCCGCCACTGGCCCACGCTCCCCGTGCACTTCCCTGTGCACCCCCTTCCCATCCGGCGCCTTTTGTTGGGTGCCAGCCCGCCGGCCGCGGTGATGCGCGGGGCCGAAAGTTGAAAATCGCCGTGTTTGGCCCGTCGCGACGGAAGCAATGAAGAAATTGTCAGCAGTTGAAAAATCGTGTGGAAGAACGTCATGCTAGTCAAGGTAAGTTGCAGGAATCGCAAACCTGACAGATAGGCAACGTCTGTGTAGATTTGATAATTTTGCTACGTTTTGTGCCGCAGGATTGTCTGTGCCGGCGCAGTCTGCTTGCCCGTGCGGACTTGTTAGGTGACAATGAACACATCGGAAAGTAGTGACGCCACGAAACTTTGTGTGCCAGGAATTCAATTCACGCGCCAACTGCGCTCGGGCTCTCCGGGTAGGCCGCCACCTTCACACAAGTGCTTGGCGGGCTGGCCTATCCAAATGTCGCAGGCGCTGTCACTAGCTCCGCCTCGGCAAAGTCCATTGTGGGAGCGCCCTGAAGAGTCGCGTTGCTAGCTGCCTGCGGACGTCAGCGAGCGACGCGCACAGCTGCCTGCCGTCCTAGGCCAGCAGTGAATCACTGAAAATTATTTGCAACTGATGTTCTGAACAGGCCCTAGTGAGGAAGATTAGTTTGTCAGAAGTGTTCAATTGTAAATGGTGTCGCACTCCCTTTTTGTTTTTTTAATCTCTTGCATATATCTGAAATAATTCCATTTTGTTTACTCAAGTGTAAACTTTAGAATTTTTTGATGAAGGTTCAAGGACTCACTTCAAGTGGGTGTGTGCTGCTGCCTGTCTGATAGTTTATGACAGACTGAGTTGTAAATAAATATTGATAGTCCAGCCAAATAAAATTGCATCTTTCTGTGTAAAGGTATATCTCTTCAAGAACATCTATCCAGTGAGCAGTTATTAGATGCAAATAAATAAAAAAGATAAAGTTAAAATCCATTGCAGACTATTCACAGTTTGAATTTTATACAGTAAATAATGATAGCTTAGGGAGTGTCTAGTTTTCTTTTGATTACTTTATATCATTTTTTGCCTCTACTATTTGTTACTAAAACCCAACAAATCTCATACCTTAAAGTGTCATGTCTTTTATCCAACTCTCAAACAAAAAGGGTAAAGAACGCACTTAGAAATCATTGTAAGTATGAAATATATTGAACTCAAATAAATAAAATAAAGGAACACTTTCACAAATTGGTCTTTAGACTACAATAGTTTTCTGACTATCTAAATACACAATAGAAATAAATTATTCTAATAAAAATTTAGTAACACATTCATTTGTAGTTTCTGTCCTTTTGACCACTTGCAGGCATATAAATAGAAAGTATTTTAGTAAAATATTCATAGATTGACACAATCATGTAAGAGACTTGCTGCTAGGCATATCTAAAGACCATAAATCTGGAAATAAGACAAGGAAAAACATAGATTTTGAAAACAATATTTATAATGTAAAGAGAAGGGCAAAGGGTGGCAAACGTCTTACTTTTAGGTGACTTTGACCTTTTGGTAGTCCCCATTCTCCTAGTTCTAGGAGAGTACTGCTTCAGTTTTCGATTCTGAAAGAAAATGTAATTATCAAACAGAGTACAATTTCTTTGTTGATATTGTGTAGAAGTATTTTAAGAACTTACGCTTGACTCATAAAAAGGTTGGTGCTCTGGACATCTGGGCAATTTACATACGTGTCTGAAAAAATAACAGAATGTCATTTTATTGAGAAGTGGAGATGACATTACAAATTCATATTGTTTACTGCCAATGCCAAAGTAAGAGGGTTTCATGAAAAGGTACTCACTTAATTGGAGAAGGCAGATGTTGACGCCGCTTGGTTTGCTTATTTTGCTTTTGAAGAACTTCGGTCTCAATATGTTTCTCCTCCTTAGCACCAACAACTTTCTCCTGCTCATCAGCAACAATTTTCTCTAGCTCAGCAGGTTCATATAAAGTTTCATCAAGATCAACCATGTCAGATATGGGTCCTGTAGAAAGAAAGATATTGATAATATTCTGGTTTTCTTATTTACTGAATTGCCACCCACAGGAATAAGGAGATAATGTGGGAAAAACTCACCTTGTTGAACTGCAACACCCCCAAGAACCATCGTTTCGTTCAGAACAGAGCCAATTCTGGAAGGAGGAGTTCATGTCGTAAAAATCTCAGAGTAAATTCCTACCATCAAAGTGTCTCAACTATAGATTGTGAAACATGATAGAAACCTTTCACTAGGAAACACTCGCCACAAAAATACTTGCAATACATTTTGTATTGAAAAACTGAGAAACAACACTTTGCTACACATTTGTTTGTACACAATTTAATGGAAACTAACCTGTTCCAGCAATCGCGCAACGTTTCTTCCAGATTTTCGCATCTCCTCTTGTAATATTCTAAGTTCATTATGCTTGTCTCTTCCAAACTTTGTTTTAGTTTAATTTAACTTTCGATACTAATAACTTGCCTTGCCAGGACGCTTGCTGGCTGCCTGATGCTGTGGCTAAGTCAGGCCAGTAACCGATGCAGCAACAGCGGGAGACGATCAAAGTATCAGAGGGTTGGCGTTGGGCGTCGGATGTAAGCTAGACGCGGAATAATTTGTGGTAAGGACATCTCTTGCCTCATTAGCTTTCCCGGTTTATTTTACAACTGAGATTTTGCTTAGTCCTAATCAGAAAATGTTCCAAAAATTTTCCGCGCACTTGAAATTTTATTGAACATTTGTTTGGGACATTTGGTGAATACACGAATAAGGTTAGGTACGTGACATAAACACATTTTATTTAGGTTTTAACTTAAAATCAACCTCGTATTTGCTTTGAAATTTGTATTGAGGAATGTTTCCTAACTCGTTTAATATGTTATTGTACTTCTGTGTGATATGAAGTTGAACTGAATGCTACTTGCTCTGTGTGTCATTCCCCTATTACTAAAACAAGATTTTGACCTTCATTTAACTCTTTCAGGTTCAGACCGGATTACAAGTCCAGAACTTTTCTAGCTCATCACCGGGGGAAAACTCAGCCAATACTTATACAAGAATATTGTCTTTGTGACTGACTGTTTTATTTTGTATCTTTTTTAAGTTAGTCCTTTCTGTTTGAGTGCAATCTGTTGTTATGCAGTGGAAAAAGTAAAAGTATTGAATGCAAAGATGTATAATTTATAAGCATCATATTTATTTTGTGAATTTAAATTGTATTATAAATAAAGGAAAATTACATAAAAATTTGCATTTTTAAAAGGGCCAGGGAGCAATGGCACATATTTAGAAATTCAATATCTACTGTAAACTTATAAGGGAATGAGGGAATACACTAAAAAATTTCTTATCTATAAAATCAATTTGAGAAGAATTGAACATCATATCGAAATCACACTAGCAGCGAACAACAATAAAATACACTTAAAATGAAATTCATAACAGCATGCATTGGTTAAAAGCTTGCTAAAAAGTCTAAGGAACTAGAAACAATACAAGGTAAAAATAAATTATTATGGCAACAAAATAATTTATAAGCATTAAATGCAATGGCACATATTTAGAAATTAAATATCAACAGTAAACTTATACACCTAAAAATCTTGAGGGAACACACTACTCTCCAAACCAAAGTGCGAGAGTCTCACACCTTCTGGGGGGAGGCTAAAATGTCTCACACTACCTAGCTTGATTCTTGTGGTGTATTAAAAATATGAAGATAGGAAAAAGTACAAACATTTTCAATGCACCACAAAAATAGAGCTAAATGGTGTGAGACATTTTGGCCTAACACCAAAAGGTGTGAGACTGTCTCACACTTTGATTTCCAGCGTAACAAAATTCTTCTCTATAAAATCAATTTTTAAAGAATATCATATCAAAATCACAGCATCAAACTGCAATTAGATAGACTTGAAATGTAATGCATCGGTTCAAAACTAGCAAAGAGGTCCAAGGAATTAGAAACAATACAAAATTAAATAAATTATTATGGCAAACAAAATTCATAACTGACTAGCAATAAAGCTGGTAATTCACTTAGTAACATCTGCATCACAGTCATAATTTCCTTCACAGTCTTCTATTTCTTCTTGTTCCTCACAGTCATCCACTTCTTCCTCCATTTCCTCTTCTAGACTATCAAATGTTTTATTGACGGGCAACTTTCCTGACTTCGTGATATGAAACTGTAAAAAACAGTTTCTATCTTGTGTAATACAAAGGCGAGTATCACACTTTGTACATTTTATCCTGACTGTATTGCTACAGTAACGGCATCTTCCTTTCGTGCACTTAACAGGCCAATGGTTAGCCTCATCAGTTCGCAATGGATCAGATGGACGAGGTACCCAAGGTGACTTGATGACTTTTTTCTGCAATGAATTATCAAGAGAAGGTCGGCCCCTGCCACGTAGAAGACTTGCTCGCAGACCATCACTGACATGGAGGCGGAAGTCTTTGGAGCTCTTCAGTTCTTGGTGAGTTCCAAGTAACACACAGTCTCTTTTGTAAGCCAGCCAACTGTTAGTTATGGCTACTTCCAGACAATATCCCATCAATGGAAAGTACCATCTTCTTGCTTTAGTGGGTATGGCATACAGAGCCATAAGCATATCACCAAGATCTACTCCACCCATTGATTTATTATACTGTAAAACTGCTTGAGGGCATGGCACGTCAGCTTTTGCCTTTTGATCTTTGCAATACCTTTTGATTGTGGCTGCAGGTTCAACTCCCACGTAGGAGCTGGCGAGGCAAACAGCCTTATTATCAGCCCATTGAACAACTACAACTGCATTTTTGTTAACTTGGCTTTCGTAAGAACCTCTACCTCTGGCTTGCAGATTTTTACCATCAGTAAGAGGACATTGCAGTAACCTGTTTCTTTTTATTGTACCCAAGGAGTGCAGCTGCATTTTATCACGAAGATACTGAATCAGAGGAATGCCAGTATAATAATTATCAAAGGTAACAGTAGAGTTAACAGGGTCACGAATACACTTGCAAAGGGAAACAACTGCAGTGGCTCCTACACCCATATTTGAGACTTCTGCCGGTAGTTCCTCATTAGAAAAAGTATCAGACCCGCAATAGGGAATAAAGTCATATGTGAAGCCACTGGCACCGGCTAAGACAAACAGTTTGAACCCCCATTTACTGCTGGGTTTGTCTGGCATGTACTGTCTAATGTTGCCAGCACGTGTTCCCTTGTACTTCTGCATTCTCTCATCTACACTTAGATGGCACTCTTGTTCAACATTTTGACATTTTTTACGAATATGATTCAGTAATGGCCTGATTTTTAAGAGTCTGTCTTCTCCTTCCTCTTCATTATTGTGGAAGTGGATATTGGCATGAATGTCTTGAAATCGTTTCCTGCTCATAACATCAGCAACTTGGGGAATGCGTGTAGAACTCGCCCAATAATCAGTTAGGGCAGGTAAACGGCTAACACCCATGAAAATTAAAATGCCAAAGAAAGCCAGAATTTCTTCTTTGCTGACATCCAATGATTTACCTGTCTTCTGGGTTGTGTAAATATTTGTTTCTTCCACAATGCAATCCAAAATTTTGTCATCAAAGTATTGTTTGAAATAATCTGTTGGAGTGATTTCTTCTGCTGGCGTGGAAAATTTTGGTTCATTTAAGAAAATTATTTGTTGCAGATCCCCTTCTCGCCAGCCCTGACCAGGGATTGAATCATCAGAGGATTCAGAATAACTATTGTCTTGGAGAGGTTCTGCCATATCAAGAAAGTCATCTGCACAACAAGGAAAAATAAGGTGAGTAAGTTAGGCCCTTCATATCTCTTCTACAGCAACTTATAAAATTTGCTACCTTTGATTTCCTCTCTTGGCTGTTCATCAGGTGCATTAAATAATCCACCCCCAATTTCTTTTCCAGAATGTTGTGGAGCTTTACCAGATCGGTTTCTCCTAGCCGGTGCAGAAGTAGAAGTAGAAGCACCACCATTAGCAACGGGTATAGACTGTGACGTTTTTGGAGCATTATCGTGAGGTAAGACTGGGGATACTACATAGGTTGTTTCTTCAACATTACCTGAAAAGGGATATTTTAAGTTTGTGTGTAAATGGTGGATAAAAAAACTACAAAAACTTATTTAGAATAACAAAACAATCAATGTTAAAAGAAATTACCTGAGATCCCCTTCTTTTGGGGTTTGGTTCTACCGGATTGCTTCTCATTGGCAAAATTCGGTTTGGTACCTTGATTTCCTGAAGTAAAGGGTTTTCCACATTTATCATCAGAGTGAGTCTTTTTAGATTTCTGAATTGGAGAAACAAATTCTGAAAACAGATCTGAAAAAAGAAACATCCACTGTTATTTATTTTATAATTGAAGCTTTGCTCACTAACCCAAATAGCAGTAATTTTTTTGTGACAACAAACCTTGCTCTTCATCCTCAACAACAGAAGTGTTAGGAGTAGATGTAATCTGGCCCGTATTAGTTCCATCATGCTTTTCTTTACATGTGTCAGTACCAGGAATATTCATCAATAAAGTACCGCTTTCTAAGTGAGCTGTGCTATCTTCTTTTGAACTTTGTTTGCCAGAATCTTTTGACGTTAAAGCTGGAATGGGCTTAATTCTTGAGGAACTGTCATTATTAATCATACATGAGACAGCAGACTGAGAGTTTTGAATTTCATCAGTAGGCTGGGAGGTTGATGCTGAGAAATAAAATTTATTACTATAAAAATGTGTACAGCAAGAAAAGCATCATTTTTAAGTTAATAAAAAAAACTGTATTTGCAGAAAGTTATAACCTTACCTTTGATTTCCTTTTCAGAATGTTGTGGAGCTTTACCATATCGGTTTCTCCTAGCCGGTGGAAGAGCAGAAGTAGAAGCACCACCATTAGCAACGGGTATAGACTGCGACGTTTTTGAAGCATTATCGTGAGGTAAGACTGGGGATACTACATAGGTTGTTCCTACAACATTACCTGAAAAAAGGATATTTTAAGACTTTGTGTAAATGGTGGATAAAAAAACTACAAAAACTTATTTAGAATAACAAAACAATTAATGTTAAAAGAAATTACCTGAGATCCCCTTCTTTTGGGGTTTGGTTTTACCGGATTGCTTCTCATTGGCAAAATTCGGTTTGGTACCTTGATTTCCTGAAGGAAAGGGTTTTCCACATTTATCATCAGAGTGAGTCTTTTTAGATTTCTCAATTGGAGAAACCCATTCTGAAAACAGATCTGAAAAAAGAAACACCCACTGTTATTTATTTTATAATTGAAGCTTTGCTCACTAACCCAAATAGCAGTAATTTTTTTGTGACAACAAACCTTGCTCTTCATCCTCAACAACAGAAGTGTTAGGAGTAGATGTAATCTGGCCCGTATTAGTTCCATCATGCTTTTCTTTACATGTCTCAGCACCAGGAATATTCATCAATAAAGTACCACTTTCTAAGTGAGCTGTGCTATCTTCTTTTGAACTTTGTTTGCCAGAATCTTTTGACGTTAAAGCTGGAATGGGCTTAATTCTTGAGGAACTGTCATTATTAATCATACATGAGACAGCAGGCTGAGAGTTTTGTACTTTATCGGTAGGCTGGGAGGTTGATGCTGAGAAATAAAATTTATTACTGTAAAAATGTGTTCAGCAAGAGGAGCATCATTTTTAAATTTTAAAAAATAGTATTTGCAGAAAGTTTTAACAGTACCTTTGATTTCTTTTCCAGATTGTTGTGCAGCAGTCTGAGTTGTGTTTCGCCTTGAAGGTTGCATAATAGAGTTAGAAGAACTGTCATGAGGTAAGAATACTGACTGAGAATTTGTTGCTAAAACCTTATCTAAAAAAGAAAAGCAACTGTTAAGAATTTGTATAAATATAGAAAAAAAAAGCTACATTGAGTAATACAGTTGAGTTTTACAGAGGTATTTGCATCATATATAAAGAAATGTAACTATACTATGAGATACAAATTGAAACCTACCCATATTTGATCCTTTTGCAGCTTTCAGAATGAAAACTGAAGTTGACACAATACCACTATCTTGAGGTAAGTAAGAAGCCGTTGAGGGTGAACTTGAAATATCTGAAAGGTTTAAAAAAAATAAAAGAAAAAAAAAACAGTTTTGTAAAATTTACTTGAAATACCAGGTGAGTACAACTTTTTAAAATTATCTGTTTGGTTTATAAGTGTCTTCAGAATACTCATGCATACCTTGCTCAACATTTTGCAAACTGCTAGAAACTGAAGAGTCAATGTTCTCTTTATCAGTCACAGGGTTACCTAGAACCTCATTTCCAGATTCAACCGTTTCTTTGACAGTCACTGGAAGTAAACAATGAATATAAGATACACTTCCAAATGAAACTCAGATGAATTAAATGTGAATAAAGCATTACGTATTACCTTGCCTGCCATTATTCTTGATGCGAAGGACCTTTTGTGCTTGGGCCAAAACTTCTGTAGCAGACATCACTTTCTCTCCCCCATTTGTTGTTGAAGAAGCAACGGCAGACAATAGTTTGCTAGCTCTAAAAGGAATGTCTGGCTTCTTCCTCTTACTAGGAACTTCAATTCTGTTTGACACATCAAGTTTCCTTCTGGCACTCCGGCTTACTGGTTTATTTACATTACCGTTAATAGCTTTGAATGGCTGAGTTTTCTTTGTGATAGAGGGTTTTGATGAATTCGTTGGGGTAGCACCATAACGATCTGATGTGAACACTTGAGTTATTCGCCTCTTACTGATTCTAGAAGATTTTCTTTTTATATTATTTGAACTTTTAGCTTTGAATTCCACAGGGGACAATTCACTTGCATGAGATGCAGCTTGGCTTGAACCACCAGAAGACTGATCACTTTCAGGTACAATAATATCACTGGTCTCCACATGTTTCTTCCTCCACAATCCTCCACATTGACAGTCATCGCTCAGACTAGAATCACTTTCACAGGTAGAATCTTCTTTCAATGGAATAAGACATCCCACTTTCTTCTTTTTCTTCGAAGGAAGCTTGGTTGAAAAATTTTCTGGCTCTTCATCTGAAGATGACGATCCATCAGAATCCAAGTTATTTGACGGGACACAAGGTGTTAACCGAGGTTTGTTGTAAAATATACTTGGCAGCATTTTGAAATCCTGTAAAGCAGCACAAAAGAGATAAGTGGGCAAATACTTGAAAGCCAAAAAGAAAAGAGGACAGAAAACAAACAAAACAAAGTTTTAGAACAACCAACAACAAATTACAGAAGCATCAACACACTCAACTTTTCCTCGCCTACATGTCTATTTTCCAACTGATCAATTTGATGTAGTTTATTTCAAATGACACCGCAAATCGCGAATGGAATAAGAAACTTTTCAAAGTATAATTTATGCCATGTTTACTTGTCATCATAACCTTCAGACGAGGTTTGGTGGCTGACACAACAAAACTAACAGAGCTCTACGGCAACGTTAGAAACTCAGATATGTAAAGGAATGAAGGGCAATTCATCTTAAATAAGTATTTTATGCGTGAAAAAGTTTGCCAAGCTCTTTGAAACTATAAATAATAGAAAAACCGAAACCCGCCAAATTCCTCACCGGGACTGCCCGATGTTGCCATTTGGCCACAGCATACTTTTGACTTACCTCAAACCCCCAATATTGAAAATTATCAAAATCTATAATCACAGGTACAATCAGTGACTGTTCAACAGCCAAACAACTCACCGTTTGTTTTTCCACAATTTATTATACTCCGACATAGGCGGCCTTTCTTGGCGCCTACATCGCCGCCATCTTGGTGCTTTGGTATGGGGAACTTTATTTCTTCTTGTATCTCGAACTATCGACTGCAGCACATCGATATATCGGTTTTCGGGCGCGGGAGACTTCGGTAGTACAAATTAGGCAGGGAAAAGGTGCGGCAGAAGAAATGGTGGGTAGGGAAAGCACGTAAAAGAGGATGTTGCCATTTGGCAACAATAGTAATTGAAGGGTTAAAGGTGTTGATGTGACAATAGGCTTCAATTTAGCGGATGGGGTTCGAAAATCCATGGCCAACTTGCCATCACATTTGTGATGGTCTGCAGCCGCTGTTGAATCAAAATCCATTCCCAGTCTTCTCATCCCAACACTTTTTGCCCTGGATACTTTCTGCAGAAACAAGTTGCCATGATTGAATTAATTGTTTCGTAGACTTAATTAAAAAGCTTTTCTGAAGCAAGTGAAAGAAATAACATGTAAAGGTGACAGTCCTCACTGACCTTTTCAACAGTGTCTTGTGAAGTGGGTGGTTTAAAAGGTTTAAACTGCTGCTTCACAGCAAGAGGACCAATACCTAGCTGTTTCTTCGGTTTCTTGATAACAGAAGAAGTTATTTTGAAATACAGGTATTTATTCCCCTTAAGTAATTGTGCCTTAATTGAGAAACATACCTCTGTGTTGTTGATGTTCTCTACATTTGTCTTTGGTGTCATGAATGTCAATGTTCTTGAGTCATTGACACTTACTCTTGGCCTGACTTCCTCCTGAATGGATGCTAATGGAACTCTGGTTGGGAGAGGCTCCTCTACTGCAGTTTCACTCCCCTTGCGGTAAACAGAAGTAGAGTTCCCCTTCATGGAGGGAGGTGCTTCATGATTTTGATGAATGGGAGGCAAAGGCACTGTCATTCCTGACTCCTTAGTAAGGGCTTTCCCCCCTTTCCTGTATCCAGATGCAGAATACCCCTTTGGCCTCCTCCCAATACTTTTCCTTCTGCTCCGGCATTGATAAGCCTAAACATGAATCAAAGTAAAGACACAGGTGGCTTCTAATTTCTATGTGCACCCCCTTCCCACCTGGTTTCAATAGGTCAGAGGCAAAAATTCAAACAATAGTTACTGCATTAAACGTACTGTATTTCTTGGACGTTTCAAAGCGATGGGTGTGCCACAAGATGATTCAGTGTCTGCAAGAAAGAATTTAGAAGAGTGTAGAATGTGGTTTGTGTGTCATAATGTAAAATTCTTCTGTACAGGAAAGCAGCTTAAAAGGAAGTGCCTTTCAAAGGATCCTGAACCACATCTGCTGGCCATGGAGAAACGAACCTCATTGAAGCAGTATTTTAGACAGCAAAGGAGAAAAGGTCCATGTTCTCGTTGGTAAAGATTTTATTAGACAGTGAATGTGTTTTATTACTGAGCAAGTCCCACTATTAAAAATACTAAAAAAAATTTTTGTTTTTGATTAATAAGAATGTTGTTCCTAGTTGAACAGTTTAAGCCGTAGCTTGCCTCCCCATCCTATCAAAATTGTATTATTTTGTCTTTGGTTGAATTTGCAAATAGCACCACACACATCTTATTTAACTATTTTTAGCCCAAAGAAAAGTGGAACTTTTTCTCCAAGATTTTTAGGTAGAAAAGTAGGTAATAGGAAGACATTGAGGGTGCCACCAAAAAACAACAAAAAGTAAATAAATCTGGGATTGGGTATTTTGCAGTGAAAGGCACATTCGAAATAAAAATTTGTAAAAGAATGAAAAGGTAAGGGTTGGGGTTAGCCATAAGCTTGTTATGTAAAATTCTTCTGTACAGAAAAGCGGCTTAAAAGGAAGCCATAAAGTGAAAGCTTCAAAAAGAGCTATGGACTTTAATTTTGTAAGACTTATCTTCTTTACTTCTTTCTCCCAGAATTTTACGAAGACACCATCAATGTTTCAACATTCATCAGTTTTAAAACAACATTCCAAAGTGCCGCAGCCTTCCAAAAGCAACACTTACATATTGGTTGGTAAATTAAACACCCCCTTCCCCCCACACTTAAAAATGATTTATCTGCCCAAATATAAATAAAACCTGTAGAGGGTTTCCTTTACCTCCCAATAGAACATGTTGCTTTTGAAATTTTGCAGCATTTGCAGTAATTCATTCGACAGGGCAGCAAAAATTATGATTCAAAGGGCCTTTCAGTCGAAGAAACTAGTGAAGCTGTGCTCTGGAAGGAAGGAGAGGTTTCTTTGATGAGGCAAAAAAGTTCACAGAGGTTCACAATATGTATTCAATCTTTCTCTTTCAGCATGACACAGACATAAATGTACATGCAAGTCTTCACAGAAATATGTACACAAATTCAAGTGATTCAAATACTACACTACAAGTACAATCTAGGAGGATATTGCCGCATGAAGTAGGCAGGAATACATCCATCTTGATGTGCTGAGTTCTTGAAGAGGCCGCATGAGGAGCTGGTTCTGCTGATGGTGACGGCGACGGCGATACTGGGAGTAAGGCGGGCAAAGAATTTTTGGGCAAAACTGTCATGATATCACAGGGGGAGAGGGCAGTT
The DNA here is from genome assembly GCA_029379305.1 of Frankliniella fusca. NCBI lineage: Eukaryota > Metazoa > Arthropoda > Insecta > Thysanoptera > Thripidae > Frankliniella > Frankliniella fusca. Next base: position 429,676 of record JAHWGI010001430.1, on the reverse strand, counting down.
TTTAAAAATATCCCATTCCCCGGGAGAGGATGTAGGAAGAAACCTTTCATGAAACTGGAAATGACAATGGCCAAAATGGATAAGGGACAGGGCATAGATGGCACTTTGATAAAATAATGGCAGAGGTCTGCAAAGCAACCACAGAACTGGGGAGAAGGAATTGAATAAAATTTATGTTGGAAAAAAACGAGCATACGATGAGGTCTCTGGAAATTACTTTTGGCCAATGAAAATGATGAGAAGGAAGACGGTCAACTGATATCATCACAGGAGGGATAGCCCAATCGAAAAATAATGAATTTCCTCAAAGGAAAGGGAAAAAAAACTAGGTAAAAGAAGTAATGAGGTGGAAGTCAATATAAAAAGTAGTGACAACTGTCTGCAAATAAATTAAGAGCAATGAATGGGCTGGGCTGGGCTGGGCTGGGCAGGGCATTTGTTCTGGGAGATGCTTAAAACTGCTGAACTGAAGTGACGGCTTGCCTACAGGGAAGAAGGACATGGGCGAGGGCAATGGCAATGACTGAAACGTTTATGAGGGACAGGGCATAGATGGCACTTTGATAAAATAATGCCAGAGGTCTGCAAAGCAACCACAGAACTGGGGAGGGGGCTGGAATGAAATTGAAAATGAAAAAAAGAAGAGTATGATCAGGGTAGGGCCTAAGACGAGGTCTCTGGAAATTGTTGATGATTTAAGGCGACATCAGTTGTCAATGCGTGTTCCCACAATATGGACGTAATGTGGATCAGCCTGTCAAAAGCACCCCCTATCATAAATGCAAATAACTTTTAAAATCCCACTGGCTACATATTAATTTTAGCTTGCCCATAGGGGAATGGTGTGCAAATGACAGGTCGAACTTTGCATGAGAAAACTTCAGCCCCATCCAATCATCAACAACCTTTCGTAAGAAAGCGGAAAAGTCTTCTTGAGGTTCTCAACCTCTGATCCATCTACAAATAAAACAATACCAGATTAGTCATTTGACCAACATTACAGAAATGCAAGCACAAGATATAATAATTGTGTGGCATGGTTACCTCCACAGGGCTGTACAGATGCTGTTGCTGTTGCTGCTGCTGCTGCTGCTGCTGCTGCTGTTGCTGTTGCTGCAGCTGCTGCTGGAGCCTTGAAAACTGCACACAAAATAACTGTGCATTAGAACTAGAGGAGCAAGACCAAACTTTAAATAAATGCAGGTATACACTTCATATTCAGACTCACCTTCAGGGGCATCCATAGCAGACAGAGAAGAGGAGACAAATCACCTGCTGCAAAAGAAAAGAAACAAACAACAAATTTAATGACCAAAAAGTGGAAAAAGGTGATTCGAATTGGCAGGAAAATTTGTCCTAGACTATAATCCAGTGCATAAACTAGATTCAAATAACCCCCCAGGCTCGGCGGCGCTCGACCCGAGTGGCTTCCAGAGCAGGTTAAAGGGGTTCCATGAGATATTTCAGGGAAATTCGGGTAGAAACAGACGTTAAATTAGTCGCAGATTGCAAACCAGTGAGTACCGAGACACGACAAGTCCCCCAAAACATTCCAAACTAGATTCAAATAACCCCCCAGGCCCGGCGGCGCTCGACCCGAGTTACTTCCAGAGCAGGTTAAAGGGGTTCCATGAGATATTTCAGGGAAATTCGGGTAGAAACAGACGTTAAATTAGTCGCAGATTGCAAACCAGTAAGTACCGAGACACGACAAGTCCCCCAAAACATTCAAAACTAGATTCAAATAACCCCCCAGGCCCGGCGGCGCTCGACCCGAGTGGCTTCCAGAGCAGGTTTTACAGAAATGGCTACTTAAATGAGCAAGATCCGCATCGATACAACTCCACCAATGTCTTAAAATTGCAATTTAGTAGTTTTCGAACGAGAAATGCCTCTGAAAACCCCCACAAGAGCAAAAGAAGCTTGCTTACCTCTACGTGCCGCTGACGGAGCACTCGGAGCGGCGCGAAACCGTTACAAAGCCGAGGACCGATCCCGGCACTTCGCGCGGAAGCGACGTTACAGACATCGCCAGCGGCTTCTCCCCTGAGCCGCGTATCTCTGTCTAGCTAGTAGTTATCTCTGCTCTCCAGTTGTTCAGCTTCATAAATATTGTTATTGACTGAAGAGATTTGAATGTTGATGGTTCAGCAAGTACTTTTAAAATGTGTTGGGTAAGGTTCTTATTGCATCTCCCGAGGGGTTCCACTCAACTTTTACGTGTACACATGATTCCTGGGAATACTGATTTCCACGATTCCCGACTATTCCCACGATTCCCCATGATTTCTGCGATTCCCGGTGATTCCCGAAGATTCCCAGTAATTTCCAGTGATTCCCGGTGATTCCCGGTGATTTCCACGATTCCCGATGGTTTCTGCGATTCCCGGTGATTACCGAAGATTCCCGGTGTTTCCTGATGATTCGAGACGATTCCCCGTCAACTACGTTGATTCCTCGCGATTCCCGGTGATTCCTCGTCACCGGCGGTGATTACCTACGATTCGCGTTAGTTTCCAATGAATCGGAAAGATTCTAATTAAACCAAACAACTTGTGATAGGCCCTATTCGAATTTTCTTGCTGCTCAATTAGCGAGGCGCCTGCCGCATAGGCAAGCCACCCTACGCTTCGCTTCCGGATTTCAGCTTGTTCTTATGGTTTTGGACAGATTCCGGGCGATTCCTATGTTTTTTCATGAATCCGCACGATTCCTAACAAATTTTCGATTCCCAATGATTCCCGCGATTCCTGATGATTCCCGATGATTCCCCATTGATTCCCCGTGATTTCTCGTGATTCCCCGTGAGTCCCCGTGATTCCCAGCGATTCCTCGCGATTCCCCGTGATTCCAGCGATTTCCGATGATTCCCGACGATTCCCGACATGATTCCCAGGTTGGACCTCCCCTCGGCATCTCCTGTACATTGTGCTGATTAAAAGCACATACTTAAAAACCTCTCATTGTGTGACCTTTCTTTGCCTTCATTCTGAAATAGTATCATTAGGAATGGAAGAGATAAACAAAAGTTCAATCAAGTGAAGATATAATTCTGCTGTGAAGCGGAACAAGGGGTTAAGTCGAAAACCCATACTTTTCAGGAAATTGAAAAAAACTATTGGCACGTAACTTTTCATAAATGTTATGATAGTATTAAATTGCAATCCGATATAAGATATTACTGCCTTTATGATTTTTTCAGTGTCATGCCCGTACGCTGAGATACAGGACTTGACTCCTTTTACCATCAACAACATAACAAAGCAAGTCAACTTGACTCTTTTTACTTGTTGAGACTTTAGAGTTAAGTCATTGAAAACTTGGAAAACAGACCTCGTCTACTTAACTTTGTTGATGAGAAGATGCATAAAGAGTCAAGTCGCCTTGCCTCTTTATGCCATTCTGAAAAAAGGAGCTAAGTCGTTCTACGCTAATATGTCATTTTTTTTACTCTTTTTGAATCATTAAGTGAATCAAAGCAAAAAAATGAAGGCAATAGTACTGAATCCTTATAGATAATTTTCTGGTTCAACAGAGGTATAATATAGATAACAACCAGGTCTAAACTCAAAATTTAATGCAAACCATACTCCGAAAGCTTCACAGAAAATAAAGAAATATTAGAACTCTTTGCGTCAACTTCCAATCTGGAACTCAGTTCTGTAGTGCCACTACAGAATAAAAAGAAATATGCTTGCAATTTTTTGGGGGGCAAAAGGGGATAAGTTGACATTACTTTTTTTAAAATCTCAATCAAATAGAGTCAAGTCCAATTAACTAATTTTGTTCAGTTGAAATTTTTAAGACTTTTGAGATCAGTCGACTTACCTCCTTTTGCTGCGAACAAATGTTCTTTAAAAAGGGGGTATGTCGATTTATCTCCTATTACCAACCCTTATTTCTCCCAACCTATGGGGTACTTTGCTGTAATATTTTGATGGTAGAAATTATGAACCCACTTGTTAGGAAATAATCACAATGCTAAAAATAGTGCAATAGTGAAAACATTATTGCAGGAACAAACACCGTCAATAAGAATAAGAATCACACACAACTTGTGAACAACAGGTAATATTAAAATCGCTGGAAAGGAAAACACATAATTTACGTACTTTTATGATATTTTTCAACAACAGGACGAAGGAATGTTAGCTCTGAAAACATGGGTACGTGCGTGCGAACCTGAAATAGAAGTGCAAGACAAGATCGGAAGCCGGTGTAGGTGGATAAGGGGAGAGGGGGAGGGGGAGCGCCGCCATTTTGGGGAGACGGGCCGGACCGTGGCGAGCCGAGCCGCCAGTCTGCGGGTCCTCCACTATACAGGCCTTTATGTATAGCTAGTGTTCTTTATTTAAGTGATGTCCAAGCAAAGTGATGGTAATATTTTCATTTATTTTCCTGTTCAGTATCACCATCTTCCAAAGCCTTCAATAGAAATGGTAAGTAATGTGGGCTCAACAAGTGTATTTGTGTGCTTCTTTTCCAGTGAAGTCGTTCAGTTGTATCTGATATGCTTACAATTTCAGACACATGTCAGTCAATGATTGAAGCCACCAAAATTATTGACTTAACAACAAGGATGATGTTGGGATTGATATGCTTGTTGACAACAATTTACCCACAGATCTAATAGAAGTTCAAAATTTGAAGCCATCAGTTATGAAAAATGTCAGCTATTTCATGTCAAAAATGAAGATGTAGCTCAGCTTGTTAACCTTGAACTTACTATTTGTTTTGCATTTTGCAGGATTTCATCAGAACTTACTTGAAAGGCACACTAATTATGAGCGGCCTATTAAGCGATGGCGCCGACTTAAGTGATGTGATCACAAGTAGTGGTCCTTATAACGGGGAAAATGGCAGTATAGTTTTACAGGTATGATGGAATTGCAATAGTCAGTTACCAAGAGTAAAGGATGTTCATAGCATTACTCTTTGTCCGCAGTGCTCTAGCGAAGAGTTGGCAGAACGCTTCTTTAGTATAGAAAATCTTTATGTGAACTAAGAAGGTTTGGAAGTGTGTGTAAATTTGCAACGTACCCAAAATGACATACGATGAGGTAAGGATGCTCCCAAAATGTCTTTTATAAGTACATCAATATCCATGCTCCATTAATATTATCTTTATCGTGTACCGGGATCTTTATGCTCAAGAAAGAGCATCAGCTCAGCAGGCAGCAGGGAGATGGGACAGGTACAACGTCAACAACAGGTGGATTATAACAATTATCACTGTTTTCAGTTTCAGGTAGCAAATTAACAGGAGTACAGTTCAATTGATTTACAGGCAGTTCATGATTTGAGCGAGGTTTAATAAAAGTGGTGGTTCTGCGATATAAGATCTTGGTTCCTTACATATTTCTAAGATAATACCAGCCTCCTACTTCTTACTGATAGGATTCTGAACCTATACATAGTCATTAACCTGATAGCTGTAGGCTTTCTGATTTGCTGACTTGTCATAGAATTTTTTCAATTTCTCCTTTTTAGTCAGCAATAATTCTCTGGCATTTAAGACTACATTGGGTTTTAGTAAAATAGTTGAGATGGGTAATCGAGTTCTAATTTGTCTAGACATTAGCAGTTGGGCTGGAGAGACATTTAAACCAGGGATAGGAGTGGCTCTATAATTTAGTGAACAAGTTAAAAAAGAGGTCTTTCTATCAATTGATGCTTTATCAAGCCATTTCCTAGCGAGTCTACAAGCATTTTCTGCCTGACCGTTTGATTGGTGGTGGTGTGGACTGCAGGTTATGAGTTTAAAGTTAGAATGTTTACAGAATTCAAGAGGCACTTTAGAGATGAATGGAACATTATCTGAGTAGAAGAATTGAGGGATACCATGTGTGGCAAATAAGTTAATAGGTACACTTATTACAGCCTCTACTGTTTTGTTTGGCATGGACACAACATCTATCCATTTACTGTATAAGTCTACAACTACTAGGTGAGGTCTTTGGTTATGGTCTAATATGTCTGCTGCTATTTTTTGATAAGGAAGTTCACGCACTGGAGGGCTAAGTAAAGGTAGATTTTTGAGAGAAGGTCCTAGCGTAGCACAAACATTGCAACTCTGGATTAGTTTTTCAATGTCTTGAGAAATTCCAGGCCAAAACACTGTTTGGGATGCTAACGCCTTGGTTTTGGCTATCCCCTGATTGACCCTCATGAAGAGTTTGCAACATTTGATTGCGAAGTGTCAGAGGGATCAAGAGACGATTTATAAAGTAAAGCAAGGAGTTCTCTAGCTGTAGTTCATTTCTGACTTTAAAATATTCTTTAACCTCTGGGTCTAGATGATTTGACTTTTTGGGCCATCCTTTGTGAAGGAGATAAATTACTTTCTGAAGAGTTTGAGATACCACTTTGGAAAGAAGATTGCTGCAGCCGATCACGTATGTCTGACAGTGGAAGTGTGGACTCATGAATCTACAATGCGGTCGTACCTAGGTCTCACCGTCCATTTCAGAGAAGGTAAGCAAACACATCTTTAAGTTTCTTTTCAGAAATATTGTGTGTTTTTTTTTTATAAAATATACTTTGACGCGTAATTTAATTTTCCACAGGAACAGAGATTGCCAATGTGGAAACCGGGATACGGTACATGCCAGAGTGGACAACTGTACAGAACATGTAGGCTCCAATTGTGGAGCTTTGCCTGGCATGGCATATTGATAGACCCAAAGTGAGAGCAGTCGTCAGTGATGGAGGAATTAACATCAAAAATGCGGTACGAGATGAGTTTGGCTTAGACAGGCACTTTTCTTGTGTTGCTCACCTCCTCAATTCCGTTGGGCAAGCTGCGATTGGGCTCAACCCGTCGAAAGTGCCACCGGAAGAGGATGCAGGTCGAACCCAACATATTCCGTAGAGTGAGCAAGAAACAGAGGCCATACTGGACGTCGAAGAGGACGAGAATGGTGACTATGGCGGACAGCAGGCAGGCGCGGTTTAGGGGGGCGGGGGGAATCGCCCCCCTCCCCTTCGGTCACTAGATAGCCGCCTGGAAAGTAGGCAAATAGCGCTACAAAACCCCTGTATGTAGGCAACCTGGGGTGCTCCGCCCCCCCGCCAGTCGGACCTTAAACCGCGCCTGACAGCAGGAGGGCCCCGTTACCATCCGTTCGCTGCTCGTCAAAGTTAAACGTATCGTTCGTTTTTTCCGCAGAAGTGACGTTGCAAGTGCAAGCAGGCAAAAAGGAACATAAAGCATTGAAATTAGTTCAAGAGGTACGCACAAGGTGGAACTCTGCCGTCTACATGCTCGACAGATTCCTGACTCTGAGTGAATCTGTGAGTCACACGCTTCTTCACTTGCAACAGGAGCGAGCAGATGCAAAGAAACAGAAGCCTACCAGTCTAATTTAAGGGGAGAATCTGGAAATACTTTCTAAAGTAAGAGAGCTCCTGAGGCCTCTGGCGGAGGCGACTCTTCTAGTTTCGAAGCCCTCTGCAGTCACGCTTAGTGATGTGATACCCATGGTGTATGTAAACCAAAATGTTTAAGTCCAAAAAAGACATAGAGAAGACTGATCGAATTAAATGAAACACGATTAGAGGGTGTCGGAATCGAGGCGGAGCCAAATCTGGTGTCCGGTTTTGCCTAGCTCAAGCCGGTTTCGAGTTGCCAGAAAATTGTTCTGATTTGAATGAAATTTAAATGGCCTTACTAAAATTCGTCGTAGATGCTACATACCAAATTTCAGATCGAAATTCCAATAATTATAGATTCTACAGCACTTTTAATTTTCATGGGAAATTGTTTCCATGGTAAAGATAGGCAAGTGCCAAATGGAATAGGTCACCCCATGGAAAGACAACCGTTCCATGCAGTCCTCTTGCATGGCAAGCATTTTTCCATGGAACCTTTACCCATGGTAAGAAATTTTTCTTGGAGTCCTCACATGGAAAGCGGTATTCCACGAAATCTTGTTCCAAGGAAAACACATTTCCATGGTAGAACGCCCATGGAAACAGACACCACATCGAATATGATGCATCTTACATGGAAAACAGACCTCTATCCACGGAAAAGAGATCATGGATTTCCATGGTGTCCATGGGATTTTTGGACTAGGTGTTCAGTGTTCAAGCTTGCGCTCCAACTGAGCTGTTCTCCAAGCGCTCGCCCCAACTGAGTCTTTTTCGTAGCTCCTCCGATGACAAGGTCTTTGTCGAACTGAGGTACCGATAAGCGCATAGGGGACATGGGCTCTATAAAAAAAAAGTGCCACTATGGACTTTTGTTGCTGCTGAGCAACATACTTCCTTGAGACGGCGCGCAGTGAGTTTCATCGCCACGAGGGGCGAACACGCTAAAATCTGAGTCGATTGGTTTTGGACAATAGCCAAATCAACTTCTGTTGACCCTGGCCGCGCGCGCTTCACCTTTACATTGGGCCCACTGTAAAAAATGTTCGGATTTTTGCCAGTAATTATCTACCAGGAGGTGGAAACAGCCTACAGAACGCGTGAATCTATGCTCCCCCACCTTACATTGGCTACGGACTTCTCCGAGATATTTAAAATTGGACTATCGTTTGCAAAACGCGTTGCACAGATCAATGGAGTATGAAATTTAGAGTTGCATGGACTAAACGACCTTCGTGAACCACCCAATCGTACCTATATAAAAAAGTAAGAAAATGTTTTCACGAAGATGGCGCTGACGATTCTTCCTCAATTTTTCGAGTTTTGGTGGTTTTCAGATAGATTTATTGTGGGTCAAAGCCATACTTTTTGAAAAGCTACTGAGCCTACGCAACTCCAAATTTCATGTTCTTTCGACCTGTGCAAAGCGTATTGCAAACAACACTTGTGTTTCAAAGATCTCAAAGAAGTCCAGAACCCCTGTTTTAGGTGGGGGAGCATAGCTTCACGCGTTCTATAGGCCGTTTCCACCCCCCGTTTCTACAGACAGACATCTATTGGACATCTATTAACCGTCTTGCTATCGACGTATGTGTGTATAATTGTCTAAATTAGGTCTGCCTTAAGATGTGCCTAGACCGTACAAACATAGACATATCACATATCTTTACACTACTAATAGACGTCTCTAAGTAGATGTGCGTAGACTGTTTATGTGGAGATGTGGTGGAGACAACTAATCCACGTCTTCATTTACATGTGACGGAACCAGACGGTTCATCTTTGAGTAATTATTTTTGAGCGGGTATTGAAGGCATAGATTTGTATCTAATATCTTGAAAAATAGAGATTTTTGGTGAAGTACGCAATTTATCTGCCATGTGGTTACACTGTGAAAAAAATTTCATTACATTTTCATTACATCGTAATGAAGCAATTTTCATTACAATTTCATGACAATGTAATGAAATTTTCATTATTTTTATGTAATGAAATTTAATGACACGTGTCATTAAATCAAAAAGGCCGAGGCCAGCGCGTCTGCGGTTAAACTGCGTGAAATCCAGTTTGTTGTTTCTTACAAACCCTCGCAATGTTGATTTTCATCGTTTCATCACTGCATAATGATTCTGAGATCACTAGCAACGACGAATTGGGCGAAACTCAACAAATCACCTTGAAGTACTCTGATTCCCACTGAAACCTATAGAAATCAATATGATGATTTGTTCTTTGAGTTAGGACAGTAAATAGAGGCGGCTATTGACTATAACAGCTGATATAACAACAACAGGTACAGGACAGGGACAGGAACTCCCCCCTGCCTTGGGCAGAGAGGAGACTCCAACGGAGCAATTTACTTTCTCATACGCACTGAGATCAATAGAACGTTCTCGCCCAAAAACCAGTCAATAGTCGGCTCCGCCTAACGGTCGGATTCTCGCTGCAGCGCTTGTGACCCGTAGCGCTAGCGAGCCGTAGCGCTAGCGAGCTGTAGCGCTTGTGAGCTGTAGCGCTTGTGAGCTGTAGCGCTTGTGAGCCGTAGCGCTAGCGAGCTGTAGCGCTTATGACCCGTAGCGCTTGTGATCTGTAGCGCTTGCGAGCCACTCCCGTGGTTCACGGTATTTGGGGGGGGGGGGGGTGCAGCCGGGGGTGCGGCAGGGTGTGCACCTAGGCCAGGGGTAGGGCCGCGCCCAGGGTGTGCAGCAGAGTGTGTGCCTGCCAGGGGTAGGGCAATCTAGGGGTGGTTTACGGGGTAGGCGGAGGACCGTGAAAAGCGGGGATAGAAATGTGTAGTTTGAGCAGTCAGTGATAATGAACATAATATTCTGCAGGCGAAGCAGAATGCGTAAGGGCTAAGTAGTTGTGCTAAGCGGTTGAAATGATGGCATGAACTTAAAACAATGACTCGAGCTCGTCTGACACAGCACCGAGAGCATCCCGACAAATAAACACCATGCACAGAGATGAGGTTAGGTGATCTCCAGCTCCTGGCTGCAGCGACGACACGTCCTCTCTCTACGACTGCCGGACCTAGACTGAGAGAGGGACGGACGAGTGTCCAGCCAGCAGCTGCAAAGTCCTGACGCGGCCCCCAGGTCATCCTGGGACCTCCCCAGCCTTCCCGTGAACTTGCCTGCCAGTGCGCCGACCGAATGCGGCCGGACAAGGGTTTCCTGGAAAAGGAAAAACCCGACGACCTGGGACGTACCCAAAGCGAACCTAAAACGAACTGGAGTCGCTCTTATAGGGTGCTTAGGTGAACTCCGGCGACTCGATGGCGTACTCAAGTCGCTGTGTTCGCTCCCAGAGCGACTCGATGGCGTACTCAGTTCGCCTCGAGGGGGACCTCTGGCGAACCTCCGGCGAACCGCCGTTGCGCTCGCCTGGAAGCCTGGCGAACCTCAGCGACCCGTTCGCGTACCCGGCGCGAACCTCCGCGAATCGATTGCGAACTGAAAGCGCACTAAAAGCGAACAAATCTTTTTGCGTCGGGCGACAATTTTTGCACAAATTCTAACGATCCACGGAACAGTGGATGGTGAAATTCTCCCTCTACTGTACGCTCTGTTACCTGACAAGACTCAAGCATCGTACACACGCGTCTTATCTGTCGTTGTACAGAAATGTGCGGAATTCCGCATAAGACGTCCTGCCCCTAGGCTTGTCATCCTCGATTTCGGAAAGGGGCTCATCAACGCCACGAAGCAGGCCTTCCCCGACGCAGAGACGAAATTATGTCTTTTCCACTTGCGACAATCAGGATATCGCAAGATTCAAGAACTCGGGCTGCAGGTGGCATACCGTAACGAGGAGAACCCTGAGGTGCGAGACTGTTTCCGAGAGATCGTTGGCTGTGCGTTCGTGCCGACCGCAGATGTCGTCCCCAGCTTCCAAGCGGCGAAGAATCACGCCCCCAACGCCATGAGGAGTTACAGGCGTTACAGGCGTGCAGTTACTTTGGAGAGTATAACGTCACCGGCAGACGAGCGCAGCGTGGATGCAGAGCTGTGCCGCCACGGTATCCACCAGGGGAATGGAACCAGTACGAGGCAGCCCTGAACAACGAACCGAAGACGAACAATGCCAAGGAGGGTTGGTACAACATGTTTCAGGTTTGTGACTCAAACTCACTGTGAAAAATACTCGTAAGGGCTACGGGAAAATTTTCCATGATAAAAGTCGTAAAATTACAATTTGAAATTGTAAATTTACACAAGCACTCCCTATCGCCTTTCAATTGACCGACGAGCAAGAATGGGCTGTCGTCAATTAACGACATATTTTGTAAATCAAAATTACAAAAAAAGTCGTAAATTTACGAGGATATTTTTCACAGTGTGCGAACCTCTGGCTTTTACGGGTATCAAAAAGTACAAGACGCTGTTACAGACCATGGTTGGGAAAAGTCACCCCTCACTGTACCCCCAAAGGAGGCCGCGGGCCCCCTTGTGAGCTGCGAACTTGCCAACACAAGTGTAACACAGATAAGACCAGGTATTAGCTCATTTACTGACAGAGAAGAGGACACAATGCTCTGCAAATGATGCGCTTTTCTTTAAAAACGCTGCAATTGCCACTTTTCCGCGCTTGTGTGTTAGGCAACCTACATATAGCACCGGGCCCTCTGGAGGTCCAGTCGAGATGATGCCAGCAGGTATACAGTCCCACCACGTATAATCCCACCAGGTACAATTCCCACCAGAAATACACGTTTTTATTTTGTTTTTATTTACACGGATTCCCAACAAATCTAAATCCCACCAGATATACACCAATTTATATATATAATTTCAGTGTGTCAGCAAGTATAATTCCCACCAGATATAATTCCCAACAGGTATAATTCTCACTAGGTATAAAAATAAGAAATAAACGAAGTGACAAGGAAATTCTTTTATTAATTTTCATGTGTTTGAATAGTGCTAAAACTTCGGGTACATTTTAAGCAAAAACAGTAAAAAAACACAATTAACCCTTTCAGGCACGAGATTTTGCCCAGTAAGTTTTTATGACTTTTATGAACTAGTTCGACTATTTGGCACCCAAGGAACTCATTTTTGCCGGTCCCGAGATTGTGGGATGCTCGGTTCGGGATTTACGGAACGTTGTACCCGTACTACGTTATGACTTCAGGGCAAAAAATGACCTTTTTAAAAGGTTTTTATTTTGGAAACTGTTTTGAGTCACGATCATGAGTGGTGGTGAGGTGATACTTGACACGAACGGACAATGACGCGCGATGTCGTTCTGCCCTCATTTTGTGCAAAAAAAACAGCCTAAAATGGCCGTGATTCCTCACTGTTCCGCTGAGATGGCGCTGGTGTCTGACGAACGAGCAGCACGCAGCAGACGACAAACTGACTCACCGCGGCGTAAATAAATAAAATAAATAAATAAATAAGTGTATATCTAGTGGGATTTATACTTGTTGGGAATCCGCGAAAATAAAATAAAATTAAAATTGTGTATATCTGGTGGGAATTATACCTGGTGGGATTATACCTCGTGGGAATTATACCTGGTGGGATTATACCTGGTGGGACTGTATACCTGGTGAGACCACCCCGTCCAGTCCCCGCCCGGGCCTCTGACCCCCCAGTCCGTACCTGAGTTGCAGCGGAGTTTTCTACTTATAATTTACAGTTTTAATTAAAAATAATTTATTCATTGTGATCAAAAATATTCTCTATGAATGTAATGCTGTTGTTGTGTAAGAAGAACCGAACTGATGGCTGTGCGTTTGATTTTGGCAGTTGTCAGTTGCTAGGAAACCAAGCCACGCCAGTAGACGTCAGGCCAGCCAAACAAAACAAAGCTACGCTACCGACGCGACGCAACATGAGCACACGAGACAACCGGCACCAGCTACAACTACGATTGGAGAGTTTTGCAGAATTCATCGCATTGATACTATTAATAAGAAATCTAACTGTGTGAAAATTTCAAGGTGTGTATGGTGTTTTTGGATTTGAAAAGGAATGAATATTCCGTAAAGAGATTCTCCGTTCAGGTTTTGGTTAAGTGTGTGCATCCAGTCATTATATATTTTTTTACAGATGTTCAACGAAACTGAGGAATTCAAGGTAGCATTCAACAGCTTGATTCGGGGCCAGTTGTATCGTATCCTATTAAGGAAATTGAGCGCACTGAGAAGGTCTTCAATGGCCGGAAAGTCAAAGAGTTGAAAGTCATTATCCCAGATGAAGATTTCGAACTGACCACTTACTTACCGAAGTCCATCCTGGACAAAACATCAGATGCTGACTTCGACGCCATTCCCACAAAGATAATAGACGACTAATAGGCATCTTTTAGAAGTCTAGGCCTATGTATGGATGAAAGATCATCTAATAGAAGTCTAGCAAAGACATCTATTAGATGATCTAAGTGCACACTTTTGTTCCCAGATTTAGACGTCTACAAAATTAGAAGTGTAGACGACCGTTTTATGAACGTTGAAATACTTCCGATTTCTCTTCCATATTTTTTCTTCTTTCTTGCCTTTAATAGTTTCCCTTCTACCGCACATCATTTTCTCTACTCTAATGTGAAGTCTTACCTTACTCTTACCTGGACTCGATCCTGTGACCTGTGGCTTGGAATCCCAGTGCCTTACCCACTAGACCACGGGACGCTCGCTGAGAGGAGAGCGCTAGCTGCGAATGTCTTTCTCTTGAGATTCCTGGCGGCTTTCGAGAGGTGTGAGAATCGCTTAGGCTTTATCAAATGAAGCCGTGAGTTCTTGACACTAATGTTGTCTTCAACATGTTTCGATGAAGAGCCAAGCGAACTAACTGTTGTCCAAATTTTCAAAATATTCCGTTCACCCATGGTATTGAACGGGCACGTAGATGGCGCATAGACGTAATTTAGATCAAGTGTAGATATATTAATATTAAGACAACGTGGAAGTTCATACACTGTTAAAAATGTTTGAAATTTAATGACATTTTGTAGATAAATTTTAATGAAAGTGTTATGAAATTTCATGACACACTGAAATTCAATACAGTGTAATGAAATTTCATGATCATTTCATTACTCTGTTATGAAATTTCATATCATCTGTAAATTCATTACTTTTTAGGAAATTTTTATGACATAACGTAGTATTCATTTCTGCCGCTAGATGGAGTTACGGTAACCGAATGGAATTTCTTGCGCGCGGCTGACCAGAAACGGCAGCGAGATGACCTCCACTGCCTATTTCCGGTGCATTCGACGTAGAGGACGAGTCAGTCCTCACGTGCGTCCATTATTTTTTGATCAACGGTAGACTTGACAGCTTTCGAGTCTCTCGAACTATACCTCTGCGGAGGACGGCGGTTCAATATGAAACCCTTTACCACATATTTCCATACTACGCATGATAAAAATTAGAAGAGTAATTGTTAATGGAAGAAATTTCCGTATTAATTGTGAGAGAGAAAGAGAGAGTAGAGACTCGAACGGAGGAATTTTTTTCTCATACGCACTGAGATTAACATATCGTTCTCGCTCGAGACCCCGTCAATAGTCGGCTCCGCCTAACGGTCGGATTCTCGCTGTAGCGCTTGTGACCCGTAGCGCTAGCGAGCCGTAGCGCTAGCGAGCTGTAGCGTTTGTGAGCTGTAGCGCTTATGACCCGTAGCGCTAGCGAACCGTAGCGCTAGCGAGCTGTAGCGCTTGTGATCTGTAGCGCTTGTGAGCCGTAGCGCTAGCGAGCTGTAGCGCTTGTGACCCGTAGCGCTTGTGATCTGTAGCGCTTGTGACCTACGTCCTGAACCACCCCTAGATGCCTACACGAAAAGCGAATCTAAAGCTTACTAAAAACGGACATTTGGCGTACTGAAACCGAACACCCAGCGCACTGAAAGCGTACCATAGGAAAAGCATCCTGGTCTCGAGGCGTACTGCTGGCGAACAAGAAGCGACGCAAGTGCGTCACTCCGAAAGCGAACTCTGTTCGCTCTGGGTTCGTCAAAGCGCGCGGATTGACACATCCGCGCACCTTTTGTGAACTAGGCGAACTTGCGGCGACCTGGGTAGGCGAACCTGCGCGAACCACTGGCGAACTGGTGGAGAGGGTCGCAACAAGTACGTTTTAGGATTGTCACGACGAACTAAAAGCAATCCAGTTGCGGACAAGAAATTTTGCGTCGGGCGGTGCCGTGTCAAATAATGTTCCATCAAGCTGCCACGTGTCAGCACGGGCCAGTCGCTTCAGGTCCGACTTAGCACAGAACACCAAGATCCTACTCTCCCGTCGTCTGGCTTCTGCCTCCTCGTCATCTTCATCATAGGAGTCATAGAGAAGGAAATTCTTGCCGCTGGATGTCTTGCGAAATGCTTCGGGAATCTCCCCCAGCTCAGCGAGACTCTTCGGGTTCGAGAGGAAGTCACCTTGCCGCAGACGGTTCATTGTTCGTTTCATCGTCTGTCGTTCTGGGAGGTACGGCAAGGCTTCTACACTGTAAGAAATAATGTTGTAAATTAACAGTAAATTTATTGTTAATTTTTTCACTGACTCGTGTTGTTGTACAACAACATCGACTAGTAATGTAACAACGACTGTTGTCAAGTAACAACGACTGTTGTCAAGTAACAACAAAAGTTGTCAAGAAACAACAAAAGTTGTTCAGTAACAACAAAAAAGTTGTCTAGTAACAACAAAAGTTGTATAGTAACAACAAAAGTTGTCCAGGAACAACATAAGTTGTTCAAGAACAACAATTTTCTTGTTTAAATTAAAAATAACCATATTTGTTTTTGAACAACTTTT
This sequence comes from Frankliniella fusca, assembly GCA_029379305.1. NCBI lineage: Eukaryota > Metazoa > Arthropoda > Insecta > Thysanoptera > Thripidae > Frankliniella > Frankliniella fusca. Next base: position 413,541 of record JAHWGI010001430.1, on the reverse strand, counting down.
GTCGTTCTCGAACAACATGGCTGTTTGTCAACAACAGAGTCATCACTGAAAGGGTTGTTTTTCAACAACTATTTTTTACAGTGTACTGGCACTTTTTTTTTTTTGAAATTTCCAAAAAAAAAAAAAAATTGGACATTATTTTGGGGGATTTTTGTGCTTACATCCGGCATGTGTTGACGTAGGATCTGAGCGGGAGGTGCTTCTGGATGCTGCTTAGCCGCCCGTTTCATGCGACTGTAGGCTCGTATCGCCTGGCCTTCCTCCGGGGCTGGGGGGTGATCGTGGTCCAAGGACTTGAAGACCTCTACGACACTTGAGTCCGCTGACAGCAGTACTCGCAGAATAAGTTGTGTAGACCAAACTTTATTTTGGCGTTGGAAAAACTGTCCTTTGAACAAACCTGTTGGAGTAAGGGAGAGTGGGGCAGTGTGTAACGGATTTTGGAATTTGGTTATTTCAGTCAAACTAGGCAGACATTTTGGGAAAAATAAAGATAAAATGTTAGATTGGACCTTTACCGAGGCTGGAAGTTGCTCGAATGGATTACTGAGCGCATTGTGTATGACCTAGACCTTGTTGAATGAAGGTCTGCATTTGTTACACACTGCCCCGCCCCGGGGCAGTGTGCAACGACAGTGGGGCAGTGTGTAACAAAGGGGATGATTGAGATCAGAAGACAGCTAGAAAGGGAGGAAACAGCTTCTGCTTGCTTCCTTTGGTAGCTGCTGATTTGTTAGTAGTATTTTTCAACAAAATTAATTTTGTGTTAATGGAATTTTCCTGCAAATAGTAAGCTTTTAATCAAAAATGGAAAAGCATGACAATTATTTTGTATATTTTGTGAATATTAACTAAAAACGGACAAAACTGCTTTAATGAGACTGTTGGAGCATATGCATGTCACTGACATAACCAACTAAGATCATTCGTATTGTTACAAACTGCCCCAGAGTTTTCTGTTACCATCTGTTACACAGTGCCCCAAGGTACACTGCCTTGTAAGTGGCCTCGTAGGGCGAGAAACTTCGAGGTTCTGTTAGCGGCAACAACCATTTTGCAAGTGTAAAGCTACATGCTTCGAAAAAAAAAATATTTTGGGTGTAGTTTGTAACCAATAGACCTCAACCCAAAAAGATTAGGTCGTACAAGTACGAAACTTACCTGAAAACCGGGTGATTCTAACTTTGCCGCCCGTTTACCACCATGACACCTTCTCGACCATGGCTATCTCGATTGCAAATGAACTAAGTCAACCAGAAGATATAATATACACATTCAGATTCGGTTTCGGACGTGCCATATTTGAATTAAGGACCTCTGTTACACACTGCCCCTGTTACACACTGCCCCACTCTCCCTTAGAGGCGATGGCCCGCTTTTTGCACACAGGACGCCGGCGGCACGTCCAGTAGGTGCGTGACCCATCCCGGTTCTCTGAGTGTCTTGAATAAAGGTTACCGTTGAAACTGAGAATTTTGCCTCCTTTCTCTGAATCTAAAAGTTGTCCCTCCATTTTGAGGGCCGCCGGGCGGGGTGCTCCCGTTTTGTCACTCTGGTCACCACTCGCTATTGTTGCCCCGATTATATCCCCCGCGGAAAGAGAAACTACGAGTCGATACTCCATACCCTCAAAAACTTTGCTATTCGGGACGAATTGACAAAGGACAAAAAAAAAGCTAAGGACGAAATAGGTGGGGACGAATTGTCGTAGGGACGTGTTGACCAGGTACGTAACGCCATGAAACCAACAATGACACACGCACACATACATGGTCTTTCCCAGCGTAGGTTTGTCCTTCTGTGAAACATTTGTCTAATTTTCGCGATTATTTGTAAGATGAATCCTAGTGTGAACAATTACAATGCACTATTTCCGAAACCAAATGAAAAATTTAGCGAACTGCTGAAGAAATATTTACAAGATGGTGCAAAACTTCAGCCAGGGTCCAATGAAGACATATCATCAAAGGAATGCTATCCAGTATTTCTCAAAAAGTGCATGAAGATTTTTATGAAAAAGAAGTGCACTGAATGTGAAGGGAGCCACCAATTCATAATTGCAGTTAACTAAATAATCTTGGCTGCACATAATTCAAAAATTAAATAAATTCAGTACTTAAAGGACCCAACCATGGGACAGAGTTTTGTCACTTCATGACGGTGGCATGGCATCACTCAGCTAGCAAAAATTTACATGAGCTATTTGGATTCTCCATTCTTAATTTTTTTTTTCTTAGGTGGCTATGCGTCATATCTAGCAGGGCTAACAACAACATTCTCTGACGTTGATGTGTACATACATTGTACATCACGCCTTGATTAAGAAGTGATAAGTAGCACAAACTGCAACATCGAAACTTGTGGCGTTGTTTCTACGATCAACTACAACAATCGCCCTAAGGTTCAGTTCATTCAAGTATGTTGACAAATATTAGCTCAATCTTTTAAAAGTGCTTTTCCCTAGCTCTCCATGGAAAGTTACTCCTACTGTTGGCTTGTGAGTTGTCAATAATTGTTTGACAGTAACTGTTTTATTATTTTATTGGCTGATTATTTTATTGGCTGAGCGATAGCGAAGCCTATTACGCCACAGGAGTGCTAAAAAAGTTCAATGTCCGTGTGTCTGTCTGTCTGTCTGTGTGTCTGTGTGTCTGTCTGTCTGTCTGTCTGTGTGTCTGTTCGCACGATAACTCGAGAACAAGTTAAGATATCGACCTGAAATTTTTACTGTTGCTTCTTAGCCTAAAAAGCTTGGACGAGTTCAAATATGAACACTCTACCTCAAAAATTGACCGTGCTAAAAATTGATGTATATTTATTTAAACAATAGATTTTTTAAATTACAAAATTTTATGGTGTTCTAAGGGGTATCTCGGCGAGTTGCGACCCTTTGGGCGAAAATTTCGTCCGGTTTGCTCTATCTCTTACTGTTTAGCCGCTACAGCGGTAGATGTGGATGAAAAGTCGTCAAAATACATGTTGGGTGTCGTATTCAGGGTAATCTGTCGAGATGCGATCCTTGGGGCAAAAATTTTGTCTGTTTGGCTCTGCGGAGAAGGGTTTTGGGGCTCGTTCCCTTCGCGTAAAAATTGGAAAATTGGTTACATAATGAAAAGAGGCGAGCGGTGGTCCAGGGGGCGGCAGCCCCCTGGCCTATTTTATATAAAGAAAAGCGGGGGTCCAGGGGGCGGCAGCCCCCTGGCTTAAATGTGTAAATCTCAAATCATGCAGGCTCGTAATAAAGAAGAGCGGGGGTCCAGGGGGCGGCAGCCCCCTGGCTTATATGAGTAAATCTTAAACCATGCAGGCTCGTAATAAAAAAAAAGCAGGGGTCCAGGGGGCGGCAGCCCCCTGGCTAAAACGAGTAAATCTTAAATCATGCAGGCTCGCCAGCGCCGCAGGCCTAGGTAGATGTACGCAGGCCCGTCGCAGCGTAGCAGTGTTTCGCGATCTATCGCGAAGCCTGTTACGAGAGACGGTGTCTGGCGTACCTCTACCTAGTTCTTTTTAATGTTCCCTTTTTAATCTTAATTTTTCTGGTGTGTGCAGGGATTTCAATAGGTGTGAAACTGAACCTGTCTGCCATTTGAACGCTATGTATGTTGTTAAAACTACTGTACAGGGTGCCTAACATTTCTAAATTCTAAAATATAATTTGCTGACCTTATTTGGCTTTCTCTTTTCAGGCCCTTGATGACTGATCATTTTGTCGCCTCTTTCCATGAAAGAACACCAAAGTCATCTAGCTGTTCAAACTATGAGTAAGGTTATTTATTTATTTTTAACAGTATATCAAGATTAACTGTTAAATTTTGTGCCCCCCAGAGAAATGTTACAAAGTTTAAGAAATGAAAAAGAGGTGTTACAAAGTGAAGTGACAATTCTCACAGCAAAAAATGAAGCAATGGAGATAGAGAAAAAAGAGCTTCACAAAGAATTGAATAAAGTGAAACAAGAGCATAAAGTTATGCAATTCTAGAACTGCATAGAGGGAGAGAAGAGCTTCAGAATGAATTGATTAAAGTTAAACAAGAACATAGCGTTGCTATTGAAGAACTAAATGTCAGCAAGGTGAAGTTAAGTGAATCTTGTGATATCATTAGGGCAGAAAGAGACAATGCAAAAAGATAGATAACAATTTTATTAGAAAAAGTAGACAAGCTTGAGAAAGATACAATTGGTATGCTTCGAGTGTCTGAAGTATTACAGAGAGAAAAAGAAATGTTACTTCTTAAAATTAATTCATTAGAGAATCCCTTTACTTTTGAGAAAGTATGTACAGATGAAAATGTCTCACATTTTACGGGGTTGCCTACTGTCAATACATTTTACTGGCTGATAAGTATGGTTCCTGCAAATTTGACCTATATTTATAAATCTAATGTGAAGTGTTACGTAAAATTGATCATTTATTTTTAACTTTGTTAAAACTGAGGAGGAATGTCAGCCACTTGAAACTAAGTATTATGTTTGCAGTGAGTCCATCTGCGGTAAGTAATTGTCATGTTGGCAACTCTGTTTCCCTGTTTTTGTATCCCTGTTTCCGGTTCCAGTTAGTTCATGAATAAAATGGATAATGATAATACGTTCTAAGTCCTTTAAAATATAATCGCCCATCATCGTGAACTCACGAGACAATCCAGATAGTTTAATTGTAGCTAAACACCACAAAGTGGCTGACGAGGATGTATGTAGAAATGAAGACAAACGTTTTAAGTGCAGAAAAGCGTGAAGAATCAGTGTAACAAGACGGGTCCGGTGCAGCATCGTGTTCAACCATGGCGTCGAACAACTTTTTTGGTCTTATTGAGCCATTTGATAAAGATAAACATGAAGTTGGGAACTACATCGACCGATTTGGGCACATGTGTCGTGCAGTAGTGGGTATCGTTCAACCTGTGGAACCTCCAGCACCAGCCGACAATGCATCAGAACAGGTTATGGCACAGCACCAGGAGGCAGTCAAGAGGTACCTGGAGCAGTTACAGGAGTACCAGGAAAGGAAGAAATATATGCTCCTCGCCGTCATGGGAGATGCGGCATACACGGCGCTACAGAAAAAGTTCTTGCCTACCAGCCCAGATGTAATGGACCTGGAAGACATCCTGGCTAAGTTTAAGGAATTGTACTCTCCAGATGTCCTAGGAACCACAGCTCAGCTTCGTTTTGACGAAAGAAAACAGAAAGAGAATGAAAGTGTTTCAGATTTTATATTGGACATTCAAAAATTGGCTAAAGATTGCAATTTTGGCACATATTATGACAGTGCCCTTAAAATCAAACTTATGAATGGAGTGCGCTCTGAAACGTTGAAATATGAGCTGACGAAGGAAGCACCTGACACCTACGCAGAAACTGTGAAACTGGTTGAAAGATTGAATAATGTTTTGGGAAGTAAGAAACAAAATCAAGCTAATGTGAATAAAATTGTTTCAAGCAACAATCAGCGTGGAAATAATACCCGTGGCAGAGGTAATCAAGCTAACCGAGGTCGAGGACGGGGTTCATTCCAACACAACTCCAATCAGAATCTGAATAAAACTTCCAACATGGGATGTCAGAATGAAAACAACCAGAACTACTGTACAAGAGGTCAACGAGGAGGTTATGTCCCAAATCAACGTTCAAGAGGTTTTACGCCAAGAGGAGGAAATCGAGGATCAAGCAGAGGACAAGGTCGACGACGTTGGAATCTACCACCTGGACAATGCTTTCGCTGTGGACTTTTCCATGATCACACCACCTGCCCTGTGAAAATTGGGAATGTCTCAAATGTCATTACATTGGTCATCGTAGCAGAATTTGTCTCACAGAGGAAGTCAGCTATGCGCATGATGATTCTCAAAATAACAACTCCTATAAAGAGGAAGACATAATTGTGGGTGACACCTCGAATTTCTGTGAGTAAGATGCAATGTAAAGAGGGTAAAGCAAAATCCAAAATAATTAGGGTTAAGTGATGATGTTATTAAAAATTATGTTTCAGTTGGTGAAGAAAATAATGGCAACTCTGAAAACGGAGATCAAAATAATCATGAGGTAACCATGAATAATGATTATTGTTTTGTTGTTAAAGAAGTATATACGAATGCTAATGTTAATGCTATAAAAGAAAATGGTCCTCAAACAGTTCCAGTTAAACTTGATAATGTTGTTGTTCAAATGGAAGTAGATACGGGTAGCAAATACTCGATCACTGGCAATAATACCTTGCACAAGTTATTGCCTCATAAAACAATCAGCTCCTTTACCACTCAATTGTTTGGAATGGGAAGCAACAAGTTAAATGTATATGGTGAAGTTAAAGTTCAAGTTAAAGGTTTTGAAATGATGTTAGTTGTCGTTGAAGAAAAAAGTATTTTCTTCCTTTTATTTGGTAGACAGTGGCTCGACATTCTAGTCCCAGAATGGAGGGAGAGTTTAAACCTAAGAGATACGGTTTGCTCTGTTTTCTCAGTGGATTCTACCTCACAAATGATTGATACGATTAAGTCTGATTTCCCTGCAGTGTTTAGTCAGGACAATTCCGAAAGTATTACTGGCATCAAAGCTCAAATTGTGTTGAAACCAAATGCTCAACTTGACAATCCATGAAGATTACACTATTCCATTTTTCCTTAGAGATAAGACTGTTGAGATGTTAACCCAAATGGAGAAAGATGGTGTTATTGAAAGAGTGCATCATCCAAAATGTGCCTCGCCCATTTGGCCAATTAAGAAACCTGATGGAGGAGTAAGAATTGTTGTGGATTTCTCTAGATCAATAAATTCTCACCTTTTAGTTGATCACTATCCATTGCCAAGGACAGATGATCTGTTAGTATTTTTAAGTGGTTCAAAGTATTTCACTGTATTGGATTTGACTGATGCTTTCAAACAATAGGGTATTTCACTCCGTTTAAACCGGATCCAAAGAAGAAAAGCATTGCTTCCTGATTTGTTTCCTCCTTGACGCTGATTGGCTGCTGCCGTCTAACTTCTCGGACCGACCGCCAGGTCTGCGACCGGCCTAGTGGCGTGTCCGAGAACTTCGTTGGCGTAAGCCAATCGGCGGCAAGGGGGAAACAATTCAGGAAGCAATACTTTTCTTCTTTGGATCCGGTTTGAACGTAGTGAAATACCCTATTAGAAGTCACAGAAGAGTCTAAAGATATTTTAACTGTTAACAGCTTGTTGGGATTATTTTTAGATTTAAAAGGTTAGTTTATGGACTGGCTAGTGCAGCTCCATTATTCCAAAGTGCCATGGATATTATTTTGAAAGATTTACGTAATGTTAAAGCTTATATTGATAATATTATTATCAAGGCTGAGTCCAAAGAGGAATTGTTAAAATTAGTATATAAAGTGTTACAGATACTTCAAAAACACAATGTAAGAGTCAATTTCAAAAAGTGCCAATGGTTTAAGACTGAGGTCAAGTATTTAGGCCATATAGTAGATAAAATTGGAGTCCATACTTTACCGTCAAAAATAAGTGCCATTTTTGAGGCTCCTGCTCCAAATGATGTTACAGAGTTGAGAGCATTTTTAGGTGTGGTACGCTACTACAGTAGATTTGTCCCCAGACTAAGTGAGATTCTAGAACCTTTGGACAAACGGTTAGGTAAGGTAGCATGGTCGTGGGTCAAAGAAGCTCAAATGGCTTTTGATTCTTGAAAGCAAAAGATGGCAAATCGCACTATGCTGATCCATTTTGATAAAAGTAAGCCAATAGTATTAATTTGTGATGCAAGCCCCAAAGGTATTTCAGCTATTCTAGCTCATCGTATAAATGGAGATGATATACCTGTATTTTGTGTGTCTTATAGTTTGACACCTAGCCAAAGAGCATATTCTCAATTGCATCGAGAAGCGTTGGCAGTTGTCACAGGAGTAACTAAGTTCCATAAATTCTTGTATGGTGTTCACTTCACTCTGGTTACTGATAATAAAGCTGTTTCAGTGATTTTCAACCCTGAGAAAGGACTTCCAGTTCATGCTCATGACAGATTAATTAGGTATGGAGTTATTTTGTCTGCTCACAGATATACTGTAGAGAGAAGGCCTGGAAATGAAATGGGTCCAGCAGATGCTTTGTCTAGATTACCAGTGAAACTAGCAGCTCTTGAGTCTGAATCTGTTAACTTAATTAATGTACAAAGTAATATTCCTATAAATGCTGAGATTATTGCAGCTGCAACCTTGGATGATCCTATTTTGTCTGTTGTACTGTCCTATGTTCTGACAGAATGGCCAACCCAAGTGTCTGAGGATCTTGTTGAATATCAGAAAAAGAAAGCTGAACTTTGTATTGAGAATGGATGTTTGTTATGGGGAAATAGAGTAATTATACCTGGCTCCCTAAGGCCAGATCTAATGCAGCTAGTCCACAAAGGACACCCTGGTCTGGTAAGATCTAAAATGATTGTAAGAAATGAAATATGGTGGCCCCAGATAGAACAAGCGGTTGAAGACATGTGTAACTCTTGTATAGCATGTAAGAAGGTTAATTTCAAACCTACAAAAGTTAAAATGCCCTGGCCAAACACAGGAAGACCCTGGGCTAGATTACATATGGACTTGTTTGAATTTCAAAACTACAATTTTCTTATTGTAGTAGATTCATTTTCCAGATGGCTTGAAGTGTCATTACCATTGAAAAATACTACAGCCTCTGATATTTTACCATTATTGATGATTATGTTTGCAACTTTTGGAGACCCACTTGCCATTGTTGCTGATGTGGGACCACCATTCAAATCAGCTAAACTTAACCAGTTTTGTGTTAGTAGAAATATTGTTCTGTTGCATTCACCTCCTTACCACCCACCTTCAAATGGCATTGCTGAAAGAGCAGTTCAAACAGCAAAGAAGGCTTTAAAGAAAATGTTGTTAGAGGGAACATCAGATACCAAAGTACAACTTGTTCAGAATGTAATACTGTTTTTGCAAACTTATAGAAACACTCCATGTAGTATTAAGGCGCTCCCACAATGCGTTCATCGTTCATGGTTAATACTCTTGGTTCATGATTGGGGTTTGACAAGGGTTCCAGGGTATAGCAGGGTGGGGTACGAACTGAATCGGTGTGAAACATCACTAGTCACAATATGAGAGAGATTTCCCTCCCCAGAAGGCAATATTTATCGAAATTTCCCCGAAAATGAACCGATGAACGGTTCATGGTTCGCTCATTCTCGCTCATTCCGAGGCCCCGCAGCGTTCCCAGGTGGTGAAGATCGCTTTGAATCGTTAGGAAACACTTCCAGATGCAATATGAGACAGATTTCATCGACGAACCCTCACTATTTTACTTAATTTCCTCAATACATGAGTTGGCATGAGCGATGGGCGACGCGGAGGGACGCCAGAAAGTAGTCCTACACCCGAGCGCAGCGGGCCGGGTGATCCGCCGTTGTGTCCGGGGTAATCCGTCGCCGAATAAATGAAAATGCTGAAATATATTCTCTTCCGAAATGATGAACACGATAAAAGTAGCATTTACCCCGCATCGGGGCTGCAAGGAGCTCAAGTATGGGGACTACGCCGATGCAGTTCTCCTACCACCCGACAGATGGCTCTGCTGCGCCGCCGACCAATCAGAGGCCGGGCAGTGTAAGAGCGCGGTGAACGAACGCTGATTCAAATTGTCTGAGTGTGCGTGAGTCCGTCCAACGGTCTAACGGTCTTCTCAACAAACGGCGTTCTTTGCTGCAAAATCAGGTAAGTGTGAAACAACCGATGGTGCCCATAACTTTTTGTAGCCGCCGCCAGTTTTAGTCGAAATCCTAATTATTAATCTGACACGGGGGACGGGGCTGAGTAGTCATATCTATATTCCAGTTTTCTGAATCTGCCGGATAGAAGGTGAGGCGGCTTCGGGCATTTTAGATTCGAAGGGCAGTTCACCAGGCTCCTATCGTCGATCGGACTCGGGAAATAAAATAGAAAAGTTGATCTAGGGGCTGGAGCGGACCTTTAAATTTTTAAACTTGTCCGCCGGCTTGCCGCCGGCCATTAGGCCACGCCCCCCTCGATAACCTCAACATGTCGGATGTCGACCAGCTGATGTTGATAAACAGAAGCTGGCCGTCCGCATCGGGTTCGCTTTGGCAAACAAGTACAAGGGTTTCATTGGGTGTAACGCAGCTGTTAAATACTCCTGATCCAGCAATATGGTCCTAGGAACTGGAGGCGTCTTAAGATGAGTACAATCGAAGTTTGTGTTGTGTAGCGGTTTGGGATGTTTGCACTTGGGGATGTTGAATGTTTGATGTGACCTGGGGGACAGGTTATCACATCCTAATAGCTCTTATTGACATCAGTGGACTCTTAAAGCAGCATCAGCTTGAATGGTTGTCGTTTGTGTTTCTGGTCTACCTGTATGGATGTCTTCTGTCTTGTCGGTGTCATTGGTGACGGAGTAAGCTTTTTCATTTTCCTTTTTTATAGAATGGATCGCTCTAGGAGACAAGTTAAAGCTCCCAACAGGTTCATGACGAGTGAAGACTTGATAACTGAAGTGCGAAAGAGGCCCGCCCTGTGGGATGAAAGTCTTTCAGAATACCGGGACAGACTTTTGAAACGAACACTGTGGCAACAAATTGCCGATCTCTATGTAGCCGGCTCCCGTAAGTAAAATTTTTAGATTTTTGTTTGATTTATGAGAATAATGCGTAATGATAAAATTGGAATTTTCCATTTTTTATTTCAGCTAATGATTGTCAAAAAAGTTGGCTAAATCTTAGGAAAGCGCTGTCTAATCACAGGAACCATTGGGAAAGGAAACATGGTAAAAGTGGTGCTGCAGCTGCTGTGTACAAACCGTATAAATATGAGAGCCTGATGTCCTTTCTCAACAATTTTAATGGGACCGATGATATGGATGGGAATTTGGATTCTGGTGTTATTGGTAATGGTAACGGTGACGGTGATGAGGTTATTGATGAAGACAGTAATAATGATGACGATGATGAGGTTGATGATGATGATGATAATGAAGATGAGGACAGTGAGAACTCTCCGCAATTGTCCGGTGTAGAGGTTCTACCTTCTCCTTTTCGTAACATTGATAAGGCTCCATTCCGGGATCTCACCAACAAGGTAAGCATATAGAAGCAGTTTATGATTCTTTAAAAGTAAGCACAGATAGGAAGTTGTCTTTTCTTATGATTTTTTATTTTATTTGCTGATGTTGCTTGCTTGATTTATTTCAGAAGTTTGGTTTTGTAAAGGACTCCACTCAAAGAAAGCTCTTTATAACACCCAAAAATAACATCTTTGCAACACCTCAAAGTACGGTATCATTTATGCCATCTCCTCCTTCCTCACCGTCTCGTAAAAAGACCAAGCTGGTAAGCAAGATGAAACTTTCGGTATTATTCCTTAATTTATAAATGTATGGGCTTCAGCCTTTTTTTATTTGTTGATTTCAGGTGGGCCTTACGGAGGATAAGGAAAACGGAGAGCGCATACAATCTAAAACGCCTCTAAAGAAGAAGTCTTTAAATGTTGAAAAATCTGTCGTGAAGACTCCAGTGAACAGGCACCCTAAAATCGAAGAGTCAAAAAAGGCCAGGAAGGAAAGATTAAAGCGTGAAAGACAAGCAGAATTAGAAAAAAATAGAGAAAGTGTTGTGAAAACATTGAAGGAAGAAGTTTCAAAGGCAGAGGCCGCTCAATCTATGTGGAACTCGGATGGGAATAGAAGAGAAGCTGGCGCTGTCCACGCCAAAAAGACGTAAAAATTTCGAGGTACGTTTTATTAGCGTAATATGTAGCCCTTGAGTAGCTGCATCAGGCGCTGCAATCCGTTTTGTGATATCTCAAACCGTTTCGCGTCAGGGGCGTTGAGAAAATGCCCCCCGCCCCCCCCACCCAATGACCCGCGGAACGCATTTCCGCGCGCGGCGGGCGCACGCGGCGCCGCGCCGAAAAGCGACCTGTGCAGCATCATAGTACAAGGTAAGGGCTTTCCATCGCTGCATGCTATTTTGGTATATGTCAAATAATATAGGAGTAACAACGACATTTAGGAGAGGCGGGTCACGCCATTATCATCTTTATTTACTCCGGACCCCAAAGGCTGCCCTAAAAAAGCTCGACGCCCCCACTTCCGTGACACCATTACCTGCACACACACAAAAATTCAAGTTGGGATCAGAGTGGGATGATATCGAAAATTGACGAAAACTAAACACGCGCCCGGCAGCCCTTTCGAATCGCGCGCGCTCGGCCCGCTCAACAGAGGCGGGCCGGGCCGGGCCTGCGCGGGAACGGGAAAGGGAGCAGCTACAGTGACCACTCGGCTACCGTCGCACAGCGCGCACACTTTGAATGATAATTCTGAATGAGTAGTATGGCGGACAATGTGATTTGAAATAAGACGACAGTTTATAAATAGCAACATAGAAAACTCACCACTGTCGTTATTTTGAAGCTTTAGTAGGGACTGTCCGTAGGTCAGGGCGGGCCGACGCCGAGTACAGTTTGCACTCCAGCTGGTTTGGGGTGCCGGTAGGGCGAAAGAAGTGATAATTCATGGTGCCGGTGAGGGTGCTGCACTTGCCAGTCCGTGTTTCGAAAAATAACCGTTCCTTTTCAATATCTTCTTGGTCGACGTAACAGAAGTGCGTGCCAGTCATTTTGGTGACACACCACTGAAATAGCTCCCTCGGGGTGCCTATAAGGTTCTGGAAGGGGCTTTGGAGACAGGCGTGACGGGCCTCCCTCTTGACGGTCCCGCCCACACCATCACATGCACTCTTGCCGTGGGACGTAGCGTAAAAATGCCACTCAGCGTCCAGACCGAAGTCACTTTTATGCTCACATAGATTTTTCAGACTTTTAAAGTTCTTATATTGTGCCGCGCAGCCATCAGTGAAGTAGATAAGTTTATGCAGCTCAGGGAATTTCTCTTTTAAAAATGCAATTAATTGTTTTTGAAAGACATAAACTGTGAGAGAGTTATGGTCTTTGCAATTTGAAATCACAACAAATGAGAGATGTTGGGTTTTCCCCTCACTACCAAAGTAACACACAAAGGGATGCACTGTTGCCTGGGAATTGTTCCAGTGGAAACCCTGAACACTATTTTGAATAGTGAATGAGTAGTTCTCAGCAAAGTCAGCACAAACCAACACATGACCAGGGGGCATGTCACACTTTAAGTGCCAAAGGGCTGACTGTTGCATCCTGGCAAGAAAGTCGTGCCATGCCAAATCACAAACACTTTGCAAAAATAAGTCACAAAAATTTTCTTTTGAGTCCTGTCTCGAAATTAGCTGACTTTTTTTACTCACTTTCTCCCACCGACTGAACGTGACAGTGTCACCAAGCACCTCATCGAGCACACTTCGCAAATTGTCACTATAGTTTTTGCACACTACACATTTTCTGGCAAAGCACTCTTCCCCTGCCGGATTGCACATGACCGCAGGGAGAAGGGTGTCGTAGCTCTTAAAAACTGTCATATCATCCCACGAGACATTGTCTACAAGACGGGGGCGTAGAGCGTGACACATGAGCGTGACATTTTGGTGCTGCTCACACACACACACATTTTCTGTTCCAGCAGTTCCTACGTACACACAGTGCCGTGGCCGCAGCTGGGCAAATCGGCTACGCCCAATAGACACATCAGGGTGACGGTCCTTGAATAATTGAAACAGAACGTCCAAATTACTCATCAAAATTTTTTTCTGCTTCCGCACTTTTGCCCCGTTCACACGCACTGTCACTTTGGTGTTCATACCGGGGGTGCAGTACGAAACCGTCTCGTCCTCGTAGAACGCAGTGACGGCGTCACGCGTGTCCGCCGACAGTAACTTGCCCCGCTTGGAGTTGGAGGGCACGTCGGGGAAGACCACCCCGTTGGCCGCGACGAGCTCGCGCGCCCGCCGGACAGCGTACCGCGTTGCCCCAAACTCGTTACACACACGGTACTCCGACCACGAGGGGGGCGCCAGAGACAGGACCGACACTTTCTCTTGCATAGTGATCGCAGAACTGTATTTCCTCTTTAACTGAGTAAACACATACTCCGCGTCTTCTGCTGTGTACTTCTGGACGAGCTTTGGGGGGGCGTTGTTGTTGTTGTCGTCCGGGGGGGCTGGAGACGGAGGTCTTGGCGGTGAGCATGGAGGGATTCTGCACACTTGTTTGGGGGCAGGTTCACCTGCAGCGTCCTCGACTGCCCTGCGCAGTTTATCCGCATGTTTACGGCATTTCGAACACCAAGCACTATCAGCTGGGAAACCCAACGCGGGGCTCACGAGACGCAAGTCTTTTTCACTAAACCTTGCAAGATCGCGAGAATGAAATTCGTACGGATCGAAACACTTTCGCTTCTTCGGTGCCATGATAGCAATGAAACCGGACTGTCATCACAACTGCTCCCAGGCGAGCGGGCGGCCGGCGCCGGCGAGAGGCGAGAGGCGAGAGGTGCGAAGCAGACGATGCACTGTTGTCAATCAGTGGCCACCCTAGCTGTCACCGCCCGCTCACAAGCCGGCGGAGCGGTCTCGCCCGGCCCGGCCCAGTACTGTTGTCCGCGCCGATTCGAAAGGGCTGCCGGGCGCGTGTTTAGTTTTCGTCAATTTTCGATATCATCCCACTCTGATCCCAACTTGAATTTTTGTGTGTGTGCAGGTAATGGTGTCAGGCGCGGCGGAACGGGGGGGGGGCACGGGGGGCGGCGCCCCCCCCTGGCGCAGCCAGGGGGGCGCCGAAGGCGCCCGAAGGGGGGCGCTAAAATGCGTCCGGATAGGGCGCCGAAGGCGCCCTGTGTAGGGCGCCAGAGGCGCCCTGAGCAGAGCGCCGGAGGCCCTACTCGGGGCGCGTAGGGCGCTTAAGCAGGACGCCACATGCGGGAGCTGAGGGTGCAAGAGTAGAATAGAAACGAAGAAAAGGCGCGGAAATGGTCCGCTAACACTGTTAAAAATACCGTAGGGAGTTACGGTACGCCTACGGTCTGTACCGTAGTTTTCGTGTACGGTCAGACCGTAGCTTCTTATTACGGTACGGACTGTATTTCATTGTGGATAGAATGTGCCCCATTGAACTCAGGCGCGGCGGAACGGGGGGGGGGGCACGGGGGGCGGCGCCCCCCCCTGGCGCAGCCAGGGGGGCGCCGAAGGCGCCCGAAGGGGGGCGCTAAAATGCGTCCGGATAGGGCGCCGAAGGCGCCCTGTGTAGGGCGCCAGAGGCGCCCTGAGCAGAGCGCCGGAGGCCCTACTCGGGGCGCGTAGGGCGCTTAAGCAGGACGCCACATGCGGGAGCTGAGGGTGCAAGAGTAGAATAGAAACGAAGAAAAGGCGCGGAAATGGTCCGCTAACACTGTTAAAAATACCGTAGGGAGTTACGGTACGCCTACGGTCTGTACCGTAGTTTTCGTGTACGGTCAGACCGTAGCTTCTTATTACGGTACGGACTGTATTTCATTGTGGATAGAATGTGCCCCATTGAACTTCCCCAACGCATTTGCAGGCTACGGTGTGTACCTTAAGATTCAGACCGTAGACGAAAATTACGGTCCGGGACCTGGTAACAAATTAACGGCGCGTACCGTAGGTATTTACCGTAGTATTTTCTCACAGTGAATGTCACATAATTACTCCTACAATCTCTTTTTACTTCACAATATAAAGAGAAAATTTCTCGCTCGCTTCGCTCGCTGTTTTATTTTGGAAATGCCACTTGTACGGCAATAAATTTACTCTTGGATTTCTGCACTAGAACTGCTAGAAATGACCGAAATTAAAGTGGACCCAAAATGGTTTACTAACGTCACAAAATCAGTCTCATAATTTCACTTTCCATCATGAAAAATCAAAAAAATTTCCGCTCGCTTCGCTCGCGATTTAGTTTTTAAGCCAACTCATGCAGGCTATCGGATTTCCTGTTTCATTATAAGTCAGCATTTACTTCCTTAGCACTCTGCGTTTCGCCTGCCGTAAAATAGTTTCTCTGCCAAGGTTTTCGCGCTTGCTTCGCACGCTGTTTATCATTTTCCTAAAACTTTCATACGTCGGTCATCCGACATCGGAGAACAACACCTCAAAATATTCAAAAATGTTAGTTGAGCAATTTTCTAGAGACTAATTCCAAATGTTAAAAAAAAAGATAAAAAATGGAATTGCAGTGGTAGGGGATGGGGGGCTTTCAGAGGGGCGCTATAACCCCAAAAGGGGGGCGCCGAAGGCGGCCCCTGGCTTGCCCCCCCCTGGCTCGAAAACGTTCCGCCGCGCCTGAATGGTGTCACGGAAGTGGGGGCGTCGAGCTTTTTTAGGGCAGCCTTTGGGGTCCGGAGTAAATAAAGATGATAATGGCGTGACCCGCCTCTCCTAAATGTCGTTGTTACTCCTATATTATTTGACATATACCAAAATAGCATGCAGCGATGGAAAGCCCTTACCTTGTACTATGATGCTGCACAGGTCGCTTTTCGGCGCGGCGCCGCGTGCGCCCGCCGCGCGCGGAAATGCGTTCCGCGGGTCATTGGGTGGGGCGGGGGGCATTTTCTCAACGCCCCTGACGCGAAACGGTTTGAGATATCACAAAACGGATTGCAGCGCCTGATGCAGCTACTCAAGGGCTACATATTACGCTAATAAAACGTACCTCGAAATTTTTACGTCTTTTTGGCGTGGACAGCGCCAGCTACCCCCCCGGTGTCCTGCTCCATTGATGAAGCAATTATTAGGGAGCTTCAAAGAGATGATGACTCTGTTACCTTGTTTCTTGGGTCACTCAAGGAGAGTGTCAGAGAGTCACCCAAAAGACAGTACACCAAGTTTCAGCTGCAGGTCCTCCGTCTCGTGGAAGATCTGAGGCTTGAGTCGACCATGAATGCCTCTGCTGAGAAACCCACTGCAGGCAGTGACTTATTTGATTACCAGCTCTGCCCCCAGATGCTGGTTTGTACACATTTTCCATTGTTCCCCTTCCTTTATTCTAATATTTTTCCCTCCATGTTATTTCATCGAACTTATTTCTTCTAATGTAGTGGATTTCTTTTCAGAGAGAAGCAGAAGCTGTTTTAAACTCTGAGGAAAAGCAGCAATGTGTGGTTATTGGACACATCAGTCTGTATGGGAGGGACCTCCATACCCTGAAGGATGCAGGATTGCTTAATGATAAGGTAGTTTGCATTTTTGGTCAGAAATTTTATCTTTTCTTTTTCTTACACAGAAAATTTGCTCTTACCTGTTTCAATTCCCTTTGTTGCCTAGATTATCAACTCATATTTTTACCTTTTATCTGAGAGAGACTCAAAGCGAATTAAGAGCATGGACACCTTTTTCATGCCTGATCTCATGACACCTGATGTGAACCTTAAAGACATCCAACGATGGGGGAGTGATGTAAGTATTTGTAATCAAAAGTTGTTTTCATATGAGCCTACGATGAAATTTCAAAGAAACTTACAACAATGTTACTTCAATTTCAGTTAATTAATTTTGCTTATATTTTGGTTCCTGCACATCGGGGGAACCATTGGGGTTTGAATTTTGTGGATATTGAGGGTTGTACTATCTCATACATAGACAGCTTGGGAGGGAAGTACCCCGAAGGGCTCTCTAAACTGAAGCAGTTCTTGGTTCATGATACCGGTATAGCTGACTGGACAGAAGTACACATGAAGGTATGTCACTTTAATTTATTCAATTTTATTCAATGTATTGGTGGATTCTACAACTCACTTTTTTTTTTACTTCGCAGAACATTCCTAAGCAAATTAACTCGGTTGACTGTGGAGTATTTATTTGCATGTATGCCAACCTTTTGTCAGCCGGACTGACATGGAATTTTGATCAGTCATCAATAAAAGATATTAGGAAAAGAATGGCATATGAACTCGCTCATGGACTCTTGCTACCATTGAACTAAAGTGTGTTCTACTGAGAACCAAGCTGTCAATGTCAGTTACCTTTACGTCAAACGTACCTTACATTAAAAGTTCCTTGTTATAGATTTTGAGTTATTTAATTTTAATGTGATGAAGTAATTTGAGCATGTTTCCTTTTCTATGAACCCTGATTGTCAATAGTCATTAAGAATGTATTATTATTATCTCTTAAGAATGTTAACTATCTTGTATCAATTTAGAATGTAATGATATTGATTAATAGATGAAGTTATATAATGAAATTATATATAAATAATAAAATAATAATATATAAATAATAATAATAAATAATCTACAATAATTATAATAATAGATGAAATTATCTCTTTCTGTATGAAGGATGGCTATAGTCACCGACATAGGAAGTTGTGTTGTGCCTGAATAAGTTCCTCTTGTACTATGTACCTGATACTATTATCAAATGTAACCCATGAAGAGAATTTAGGTATGAATGTAGCCTTTGTAATTTTGAATTAGCATTCCCCAACCCCAAGGAGGCAGCAAATGGCAAAGTGCCTGTATTGTGTACTGCTACGTCTGCCTTAATAGGAGGCATTTCATGTTTTCTAGGTAGTTTTGTTACAACTATTTGTATGTTGATTCTCTATTTGTTTTTATTGGATATATGACATATGTTACTTACAAATGTAGCAGAATACACTCATACAGGATCATGAAAAATTTTATTTTTGCTTCTTGTGTTATAATCCTCACATGTTTACATGTTAGAAGGTAGTGAACTCAATATTATTTTGAACATAATGAACATTAACTAAAGATTTAGCCCAGGCCACTGAGATGACAACTTTCTGAAAAAGTAAAAACATAGCAAGCCAAAAGAATAAATCCGAACATCATGCAATACAAAGCACAATTATTATCATGATCAAATTTAGTAACTCGCAAATCCATCAAAACTTTGGGACACAAGGACTACTGTTTTTCTAAAAGGCTATTTTAACACATGGTGAGGCTGTTATAAATTACACACTAACAAGAACATTAAATAGCATGAAATAGCTATCAACACTGACTTAAAAAGAATGCATGATGCACTGCACTTTAACTGGCCAACTGTCTACTTAAGAGGAGTTTGTGGCATGAATCACCAGCACAATCCCTTATTAGCACATTATTCAGAGCACAAATAAAATTCACCTCCACTCACACATTATATGGTCATCAAAAATCATTACAGGTAGTGTCTAGAACTATGCACAGTCACCTATACTTAATAAACTCCGAAATGTACACACATTGTACACTCAACAAATCTACTAAAATTTGTGGCTTTTTAATTACATTTTTATACAAAAATAATAAGCAGTAACAATTAAACTGAGGTGCACCAGCAATAGAGTTTTCCTAAAAACGGCTGCAAGCACAATCTGACTTACAACAAGAGATTAGCTTTTTCCCACTGCCAAGGCACAGATTTTATGACAAAGTACCTAACTAGCATTTCTTGCAAGTCCAGGCCCTTTGCACTCTGTTGCTTGGGCAGAGAGCTTGACTGCTTGACGAGCTGATGGAAGAGGCTCTTCTCTGCATTTGGATCTTCATTCCGCCATCTGCCGTAGACCACAGATCTATCTTCTCGATAGAAGTCTGCATATTTGAAGGGCTTGTACTTCCGAGCAGCTGGTGGAACACTCTCCTCATCCTGCAGGTGCATATTGTGCAGAGCAAGGCAGCATAAGATGATGCTGCGGACTAATGAGGGGCTTCCCTCTATGGGGCGGAACATAATTCTGAATCTAGCACAGAGAATGCCAAAGGCGTTTTCCACAACACGCCTAGCCCTGGAAAGACGATAGTTGTATACCATTTCTTCATCCTTGAGAGACATACCCTTGAAGGGCACAGCAAAATTGCCACTTTTTGGGTATGCATTGTCTCCAACAAAAAAAAATGGCAGGTTTTCTGTGAGACCAGAAACCGGACAGGATGGAGGAATGTTCAGCTGTCCGTGTATCAACTTGGAGGCAAAGTTACTTCGATGGAAGATATTGGCATCAGATCTCTTGCCACTTGCACCTGATTCCACTATTATAAACTGATGCTTTGCGTTCGAGACACCCATAAACGTCATGCAATGCCTTTTTTTATAGCCAAACCATCTACTGCCGGAGTGAGGGAAAGCCTGGAAAGGTCAACAGTGTGATTCAGAATGTCAACTTTCAGTAAAATGTTTCATGAAGAAGAATTCCAAAAATTTAAGGTGCACACCTTAATATACACCTGTTTCCCATCAACTGCACCCAGACAGTGAGGAATGTTCCACATCACTTCGAATTCCGCTGCTGTTTTCAGCCACAGATCCCTGTCCAATTTTGGGAAGACTGTCTTCTTCAAGACACTCCAAATCACAGAGGTGGTTTCAAGTACAATTTTAGAAATGGCCTGATTTGAGACCCGAAACAGGAAGGATAGAGACGTCTGGGAATCACCTGATGCAAGATATCTGCAGAACAAATGAAGGGAAAGTGCCAAAACAATCACATGACATTGCAAAAGAAACAATTAAAAAAATAAAGGCGTACATACCTTAATGTGATAGCGAGGCGCTCACCTGGAGGAATAGGTTTCCTCCAGGAGTACTTTCGAATGAAAGGCATTATGAGGGCAAGAAGTCTGTCGAAACACTCTGGAGTCATCCTCATAAAATTGTAGTAGAGGTCCCTGTCCGTATCCCTCATTGTGGGGATCAATGACACCCATGCCCCATGGGTGTCATGGTCTGCAAAAACAGGTCTGACCCACCACCTCCGCTGTCTCCTAACCTGGTTCCTCACATGATTCTTCTTCTTATATAAGTGAAGGATCGCATAGCAAAGGGCCAACCTCTTAGTACGAACAAGTCCTGAGAAAACAGAAGTAATCATTATTAAAAATGCCGAGCACTGTATTTAAATAAAAATAATGGAAAAAATAACATACCATCAGATAAGTAACCAAGTCTCCTTCTTTTTCGGAGAAGATTCAGCAGCAAGAGCTTCTTATGCTGAGCAGGTTCCTCCATTCTATAAAAAAGGAAAATGAAAAAGCTTACTCCGCCACCAATGACACCGACAAGACAGAAGACATCCATACAGGTAGACCAGAAACACAAACGACAACCATTCAAGCTGATGCTGCTTTAAGAGTCCACTGATGTCAATAAGAGCTATTAGGATGTGATAACCTGTCCCCCAGGTCACATCAAACATTCAACATCCCCAAGTGCAAACATCCCAAACCGCTACACAACACAAACTTCGATTGTACTCATCTTAAGACGCCTCCAGTTCCTAGGACCATATTGCTGGATCAGGAGTATTTAACAGCTGCGTTACACCCAATGAAACCCTTGTACTTGTTTGCCAAAGCGAACCCGATGCGGACGGCCAGCTTCTGTTTATCAACATCAGCTGGTCGACATCCGACATGTTGAGGTTATCGAGGGGGGCGTGGCCTAATGGCCGGCGGCAAGCCGGCGGACAAGTTTAAAAATTTAAAGGTCCGCTCCAGCCCCTAGATCAACTTTTCTATTTTATTTCCCGAGTCCGATCGACGATAGGAGCCTGGTGAACTGCCCTTCGAATCTAAAAGGCCCGAAGCCGCCTCACCTTCTATCCGGCAGATTCAGAAAACTGGAATATAGATATGACTACTCAGCCCCGTCCCCCGTGTCAGATTAATAATTAGGATTTCGACTAAAACTGGCGGCGGCTACAAAAAGTTATGGGCACCATCGGTTGTTTCACACTTACCTGATTTTGCAGCAAAGAACGCCGTTTGTTGAGAAGACCGTTAGACCGTTGGACGGACTCACGCACACTCAGACAATTTGAATCAGCGTTCGTTCACCGCGCTCTTACACTGCCCGGCCTCTGATTGGTCGGCGGCCGCAGCAGAGCCATCTGTCGGGTGGTAGGAGAACTGCATCGGCGTAGTCCCCATACTTGAACTCCTTGCAGCCCCGATGCGGGGTAAATGCTACTTTTATCGTGTTCATCATTTCGGAAGAGAATATATTTCAGCATTTTCATTTATTCGGCGACGGATTACCCCGGACACAACGGCGGATCACCCGGCCCGCTGCGCTCGGGTGTGGGACTACTTTCTGGCGTCCCTCCGCGTCGCCCATCGCTCATGCCAACTCATGTATTGAGGAAATTAAGTAAAATAGTGAGGGTTCGTCGATGAAATCTGTCTCATATTGCATCTGGAAGTGTTTCCTAACGATTCAAAGCGATCTTCACCACCTGGGAACGCTGCGGGGCCTCGGAATGAGCGAGAATGAGCGAACCATGAACCGTTCATCGGTTCATTTTCGGGGAAATTTCGATAAATATTGCCTTCTGGGGAGGGAAATCTCTCTCATATAGTGACTAGTGATGTTTCACACCGATTCAGTTCGTACCCCACCCTGCTTTACCCTGGAACCCTTGTCAAACCCCAATCATGAACCAAGAGTATGAACCATGAACGATGAACGCATTGTGGGAGCGCCTTTACAGGAATTTCTACGTCCCAACATATGATAGCATTTAAACCAAAGACTGTGTTAAATTCTATTAACCCTGATATGTCGAATTTATCTTCTGTCAACGTTCCTAATTATCAAGTAAATGAAAAGGTCCTATATAAAGCTAAGAAAGGTGAGCCTGTTCAGACTGCAGTAATTCATAAGATTTTGGGAAAGACTACTTATGTAATTAAGATAGATGATAAGTTACATTTAGTGAGTGTAAACCAACTTAATCATTGTGAGGAAGGTCCTCCGGTTATCCATGACAACATCAGTAATGATCATGATTATAAACAACTGTATGAGGAATTGTTGAAGATTCAGGTTACTTATGAGAGGATGAAAGAACCAGTTGAAGTTCCCAAAAAGACTCCAAATGAAAGAAAAGAAAGTGATAACGTTGCACCAAATGTTAATGAAAATAACAATAATGTTAATGTTCCAGTTAATGTCAATGTTCCAGTTGTTCGTTCAAATGCCAAACAAAATGTTCAATACTATAATGTTAATGATAATGTTCAAGGTACTACCAAAAATTCTCAAATACCAAATGTTAATGTTAGTGAAGTAAGAAAGTCTCCTAGGACACCTAAACCAAATCTGATTTATACCAGGATTTTGTAACCAAGTAGCTTTAAGTTAAGAGGGGGAAGGTTGTCATGTTGGCAACTCTGTTTCCCTGTTTTTGTATCCCTGTTTCCGGTTCCAGTTAGTTCATGAATAAAATGGATAATGATAATACGTTCTAAGTCCTCTAAAATATAATCGCCCATCATCGTGAACTCACGAGACAATCCAGATAGTTTAATTGTGGCTAAACACCATAGTAATGTTGTTCTCAGGTACGTTAGTGCTCTTCACTCTGTGTTAGTTAAGGGTATTATGGGCACTGTACCTTCATTGGCCAATGTCCAGCTATCTATGCCAGAGGCGTTTGCAGAATATCCAAATTGTAGGATGATAATTGACTGTACAGAAGTAACAATTCAAATTCCTAGTTCCTTGGCTAAACACAATATGACTTACAGTAGTTACAAAGGGAGGAGAAACCTTTAAAGGTCTGAAGGGCATTGTTCCTAATTGGACAACGGTGTTTGTGAGCCAGTTATATCCTAGTTCTACTTCCGATAAAACAATTGTGGAAAAATGTGGAATTGTAGGTGTGTTTGAGCCTGGTGATGCATTTATGGCAGATAAAGGATTTTTAATAAAAGATTTGCACCCAAGAGGTGTCTCGTTAAACCTGCCACCTTTTAAGAAAACTTCACAATTCCCAAGAGGTCAAATAGTTGAGACTTTAAAAATAGCTAGAAGTAGAATACATGTACAGAGGGCAATCCAAAGAATGAAAAGATTTCATATTCTGGATCTCATCCCGTCCTCTATGTTTTCTTTTGCTACTGAAGTTTTTCAAGTTTGTGGAGCCTTATGCAATCTGATGAGCCCCTTAATATGTGAGATTGAAGATCTAATGAGACAAAGCTGAAAAACATCAATCATGTTTTTATTATCAAAATATTTAAGTGTCCTGTAAAAAAATAATGATAGTGCAAACAGAAATCCATGTAAATTTCTACATGTAAAATGTAATATTTTCAGTTTTACAAAATGTCCTGTAAGATAAATAAAATCATACAACAAAATGAAGTCAAGTAAAAAAAAAATCAGTTAGAAAATTATTTCAACTTTTCCATAAGGTGAGGAAGAAGCCATTCCTCATGAAAATGTAACATTTTTTTCCAGGTTGCTAGGGCACCCATTACTAATTTTTATAGGAATGATTTCTACATTAGAGTGGATTTTCTTTATCACTGGGTGCCCAGATGACAAGGTAGCACAACTCCCTCTGAGTGATGTGCAGTTGTCCTTGTATCTGATTATAGTAGTCATGGGCTTCACTGATGATATACTCTTGATGTTTCTCGGACCAATGTACAATGTACTCCTCCGACTTCCTGTCAGGTATCCGGGAGAGTGACTTCTTCAAATATTTTGTCTTCCGAAGGGAATATGGGCATTTGATTTCAA
Source organism: Frankliniella fusca (assembly GCA_029379305.1). NCBI lineage: Eukaryota > Metazoa > Arthropoda > Insecta > Thysanoptera > Thripidae > Frankliniella > Frankliniella fusca. The sequence continues at coordinate 389,111 of JAHWGI010001430.1, read as the reverse complement.
TAATAAAATCTGATCCCACGGGTGAAGCCAAAGGCCTGTGACTTCAACCTACAAAACACCAATTTTTAAATAAATTATTCTGCATGTAATGTTGTTAAATAACATAAATTACAACAACTGGTTTACCTTCACATTCATTTTTTCCTCGAACTCCAGACGAGCTGTTGCTTCATTGCCAATACCCCAGGCAATGGAATGGATTTTTTTCAAGCCTCTACTCTCAGTCCATTTTTTCATAAGTGAAGCACAAGGCTTTCTCTTTGAATTTATAACTTTAATGACATCTCCAAAGTTGCTGGCAGTAATAATGCCAATTCGGAGATGTTGCCATAAGGGGCACTTGGTCTGGTCCACCGTAGCTGCAGCAACATCTTTTATAACCTGTAGTGTTACTTTCACTCGATCCTGTAGGTATCTGGCTTTGTCCTTTGCTTCTTGGAATGCACTGCTTTTTATGTTATCACTTACAGCAGCCACAGACAGCACTGTAGTAGATGTTTCACCAGCAACAGGCTCTGGTGACATCAACCACATAAAACCAGCACCACCATCACCACACATGCCTCAAGTTCTATAAAAAAAAAGTCTATATCCTCCTCAGTAGGTGGATTTGGCAAAGCACAATAATTAGGATTAGTGCGAGGGAAAAGATCAGACACAGACCCCCAGAGTTCTTGTCGAGCCTCTTTGCAGGCTCCAGGAACATGCCACATCTGTCACACTCACATTATAGTGAGCACACAACAACAACGCCATCATGTGATGACACACAGCTTTGCCTTTGACGCATGTACACGTACCACCTTGAACGTTCTTGTCACCATCAAATGCTATCTAAGACATAAAAAAATATTAAAGACATTTTTTTTTTAAGAAAAGCATACCTGTATTCAAGTGTGCTTTCTTAAAAAACATGCCCTACTTCACACAACAGAAAACACATCTATTCCATGGGCACTCTTAACACAACATTAATTGAGAAAGACAAACAAGAAATAGATGAACCCGCAAACCAGGGCTGCATACAAAAGCGCACAAAACTCACTCTACCTCTGCATCAATTCCATTTCATTAAATTCATTATGGACCATACAATGAGAATACACACACCAAAAAAAAATACATTACCTCTTTGATGGATCTTAATCCAACATGTTTCAATGAGACATAATTGCCACAATTATCATTAAACCCATCACGGTTCTAGGCTGTCACAGCTCAGAGGCAGCCAGTAATAAGAAAATACCAAGGGGTCGACCACTAGAACATTCCATGTACACACTGAAAAATATTCCAAAATATTCCAGATATTCCAAAAATATTCCAGATATTCTTAAAATATTCCAGATATTCCATGATATTCCAGATATTCCATGTACACCAAAAAATCTGAGTGGTCCACCCCTCGGAAAATACCAAACAAGTGCATAATATGAGGGAAAAGTAATCAGAGAATGACACTTGAACAGTATCAGCAAAGTGTGTCTCATTCATACATGTTAGGGTCCTGAAATCATAGTATATGACAGGTTAGACATTATTTTAGTATGCTCTAAACTAAAAAATCATAACCATGACACAAATACTTACTTTGATACTGTACATAGTGTTATTCATACTGGCTTGTACCATACCAGCCAACACATTAGTATCAGGATCAAACACCATTTTCTTGACATGGCCCGATTCTAGCGCATTTTCGCCTCTCTTTATAGAGACGACTGATGGCTGCAAAACTCGGCGATGACATTGAGTTTGATGATACTTTTTCTGGCCATTTCGGTGGGCAACGGCACCCAAACAACTCAAACTTGGCATGTACAACGGAGGTTAGAGTCGCGCAGGTCGCTGGTTTGTTTGGAAACCTGGTCGCTAGGCAACGGCGGTGGTGGGGGAGCGCCGCGGGGCCCGCAGGGGGCTGAGGCGGAGAGGGAGGGTGCGGTACCGCTCGCGTGGAGGGGGAACGAGAAATCCGCCCTATTAAATCGGTTAGTTCTTTTACCTATAAATGCAAAGGAATTTAGTCTTCCTTCTTAGTCAACTCCACCAAGAGAAATTGTACATTATACCTTACCTACACTTTACTCTGTACCTTTCTCCTTCTTTTGATGAGTAGATTTAGATCTCTTGACAGGTGACTTCTTTAAGGGTGAAGGGGCCACAAATTTGAGCTTATTTGCCGATTCCTTGGAATATTTTGGTTGGGGGCCAAATGTAGTTGGGGCCTCTTCAAGATAGCCATTTTAAACCTATACTGCCATGGGCAAGAAACACACTTTTTCTTTTCTGTGCGGAATTTCTCTCGTAGGGTTTTCCACTTCCTGCCTACATCATCCATTGTCACCTGCATGTTGAAGTGATCAAGCAGCAGCTCTTTTACTTTTGAAAAAGATTTGGTATTGGCAGAAGATGTCCTGTCATTAGTATATAACAGACAGCAGTCGAGAAAGGCTTCGGTTTCTTTGTGGCCAATTAGTGTGATGTCGATACCTACAATGCAAATAAACGTAGTTCGCGACCCTCGGGGCAAACAAACGTACTTCTGGGACCCTCAGGGCAGACTAACGTACTTCTGAGACCCTTGGGGCAGACTAACGTAGTTCTTGGTTAAAAAGATAGGAACTACGTTAGTCTGCCCCGACGGTCTCAGAAGTACGTTAGTTTGCCCCGAGGGTCTCAGAAGTACGTCAGTCTGCACCAGGGCTCGGGAACTACGTTTGTTTGCATTGTAGGTATCGATGTAGCCTTCTTCAGATTCACTCGCCCCATCCTCAGTACCATCTTCATTCTCTGTGTCTCTATGACATGCTTGGTGTGGGGGTGGGAGATAAAGGCAATCACCATTGTAATCATTAATAGGTACTGATGAGCAGGGGGGAGGGGGTGTCGCAGCAGTTCGGACGTCCGTTTTTAATCTGTAGGAAAACCGGAATGCGCACACAAATTGAAAGAAATTGATTAAGTTTTGGGGAGGAATAGGCCAAAATAGAAGTCCGAAAAGGGGGGGGGGGGGAGGTAATTGCAGACGGACGGTGACGTACATGGGGGTGGGGGGTGGGGTGGGGGCATACTTTGTGGATGGCCCCTTATCTCAAATCCATTGCAATATCGCTGTGTGAAGTATGACAATTTCTGCGCCCACATTGTCGACCAGGCTTTGCGCATGCGCAGGCAGCAGATGGTCCTTCCGGTCCTTCCCCGTGCCCGTGATGTCACTTATCTCATTACGAAGCAAACCTTTCAATTTGATTCTAGGAAATCCTTTTGTGACGTTACACGACGTTACAGTATGGAAAATGATGAAGCAAGTTGTTGGTAATATAAAAGTAATATACGGTGTAACATACAGTATAATACGGTAATATACAGTAATATACGGTAATATAAGGTATTATGGGGTAATATAAAGTAATATATGGTAATATAGAGGTAATATAGTCCCGTGTACGAGGTAATATGGGAGTTGGCGACCCTCGATTAAAATACAGTGACTTTTGTACAGAATTCTAATGTCGCTCGGTTGCTTCAAACGGTACTTCTAGTCCAATTAAGTTGTTTCAGCCTTTTCCCAAGTTTACCATAAATATTTTGCCTTAATTTTTTTATATAATACTGGCTCATTTATCATATTGTAACGTTAGGGCCTTAAATCAGTAGTGAACGCGCTGCTGCCATTCTCATGACTGTACGCCTAGTGTCAGTCTATTCTCACACAAGGCTCTCGCAGTGTTGTCCGTAGTAACGCCTCAACAACCAGACCAGCGCGCCTCAGTCTAGCCTGAGCTCTCGCGCCAGCCAGACGTGTTCTTGTACTGAGTATCGCCCAATAAATCCTCTGGTTCTAGTACACTTTCTCGTCTATTCCTTTCAGTACCGAACCTTACAATTGGCGCAGTCGGTAGCTGAAAGGGAGGGAGAAGGAAGTTGCTAGCTTGGGATTTATCTGACCTCTCTGTACAGGCTTTCCCTGTGATTTCCTGCCTTATCAAGACGACCCCTGCTTGCTCCCGGTTTTCCCTGTCTCGCCTGTTTCCCTGTCCTGCTGACCCGGTTCCCGTCCCGGTCCGGCCCGCCCGTCGACTCCACCAGACCCCTGACCCCTGGTCACTAGTGAGTCCGATCGTCCCGTAGTTTTGAGTCGGTATGTCGCGTGATCGCCGACCTGGTCGGCTCGTCCGCGTCAACCCTGACGTGGTCGACGACGACCCAGGCCCGGCCGGCGCTGGCTCTGCGGCGCAAGCTGCCGACGCCGCGCCCGGCCCGGACCTCGCCGCCATTATGCAGGAGATCAACGCGCTCCGCGCCGCTGTCGCGGCCGGCGCCGTTGGCCCCGCCGCTGCGGCCGGCCCTGCAGGCCCTGCTGGCCCTGCTGGCCTAGCTGGCTTTGCTGGCCACGCTGGCCCCGCTGCTGGCCCTGTTGGCTTTGATGCCCTTCTCGGCACTGCGCAGCCCGCTGGCCTAGGTGCCGCTTTTGCTTTTGGTCATGAGGCCGTCAGTGCTCAGACCATGCTTGCTCTGCGCAAGGCCGTACCGAAGTACGACGGACATGTCAGCTATGGTGTGTTCCGTCACGACTTTGACGACCTTGTGAGTGCCTACCCTGGCCTCACGGACAGACAGCGTTTCACGCTGCTCTCGTCCGCGCTCGAGAAAGAGCCCAAGTCCATGCTTGAGGACTTGCCTCAGCGGACTTTCGCGGCACTGGACGATGCGCTGCGCATGGCTTACAACAAGCCAGTGCATGCACCGACAGAGATGCGTGCATTCTTCCATCTCAGTCAGGGCTCTGACGAAAGTTTGGAAGAGTGGTGCACACGCGTCAGCCGCGCTGCTCACCGCGCCTACCCCGACACGGCCCTGGCCCGCGTCGAGGAGTACGCCGTGCAGCAATTTATCAGCGGCCTCAGTGTCGCTGATGTGCGCTCAGCTGTTGCTGGGGTCAAGTACCCCACCATGCTGACGGCCTTACAGGCCTGCTGCTTGGCGCGCTCACGGTGTCCCTTGCCGCCCGCCAAAAAGGCGCGCTTGGCCGCCGTGTGCGAGGCCACCGTCGTGGAGGGCCCGTCGTCTTCGACGGCGACCCCCACGGCCTCGGCCGCGCCAACCCCCACCCCCACCTCCTCTGACGCGATTGTTGCTAAACTGGACGAGCTGTCAAAGCAAGTCCAAGGCATAGTCCGTCTGACTCAAGCTGAGTCAGACCCGGCCGGCCCCGCCACCGCGGCCAACAATGGCTCGGTGCGCGGTCGCGGCCGCGGCCGCCCTCGGGGCAGCGGCAGCAGAGGAGGAAGGGGAGGGTGGAGGGGAGGGAGTAGCACTGGCAGTGACGGCATTTGTTACAATTGCGGTGACAAAGGCCATTTTAGGGCAAACTGCCCTCACGCTGCCGTGCGTCCCCACCCCTATGCTCAACCAGCTGTGCAGCCACAGCCGGCTTACGTGCCGCGGGTACAGTCCCAGGTGCACCCCCAAGCCGGTCTGCCCATGGCCATGCCCATGGCCATGCCGCAGTACTATCACGCGGCCCTGTCGTGGCCCGTGACAGCCGTGCCTGCACAAGGTCAAGGCATGGTGGCTGCTGCTGGACCAGCAATCGTGGCGATGCCGCCGCCGCCACCTCCGTCGGGAAACGGAAAATAGCCTCTCTGAGCACTTGTGCTGACAGGACAGAGCAGGCTCTTTCGGTGACGCCCGTCGGGTCTCCGTCTTGCGTTTTCTCGATTTTAAAGAGAAACGTAACCTGCATTCTCGATACCGGTGCACAAATTTCTGTGATCCGTGTTGGAATGCTGCCCGGGCCCCGAGCTCAGCCGTCAAAGTTGCGTCTTAAAGACGTCAACGGCGGTGTGTCCGTCTTGTACGGTCCCCGCGCGGTGGAGCTTATGATAGGTACAGTCAGGTTCAAATTTCTAGTTTTTGAGGCCGAGATTAATGACGAGTGTATAGTCGGTATGGATTTCATACGCGGCAATAGAGGTATCGTTAACGCTGACGAACTTCTTTTTACACTCAGAAATCCGGTCACAAATGAGAAATTCAGTCATCCTTTCACTCTCCAGCCCTCCCTGGATGTTGGAAAGTTTGGCGCCAGCTGTGTCTATGCTGTAGCCCGAGCTACACTCGGCTTTGAGATCCAGCCGTATAGTACAACTACCTGCACAATTAAATTATCTGGTCCTTCAGACATTTCAACTGATGATGTGCCGCAGTTGGCTCAGGTACTTCGAACTCGGTGTGTCCTCTCAAGCGATGGCTTGATCACATGGACCAGGAGTGGGGGACGCCCTACTAGGTCAGTAGTTAGTCGTGATCGGAGCACCTGGAGTTCCAAAGAAGTGACCATTGCACGTAGCAACACACATCACAGTGAGATAGTTGCGTCTAGGCGCCGTGCAGTGAATGTTGGTGACCCAGTTACCACCCCATTTGCTTTGCAAGTACTGGACCGCCAGCAACCCACTGGCTGCGCTGATGACGTAGACGAGTCTCTACGCGCGTTGCCTTTCGCAGTAGTTGTCCCTTCGGATCTCCTGCAAGCGCGTCAGTGTGACATTACGCTTTGTATTGTGCCTTTCGCGCCCGGTCTGATTGAATTGGAAATTCAGAACACTTCAGGCAACCATGTAGTCATAAAGAAGGGCAGTGTGGTGGCCTGCGTGCACCCCGCTTCTTTGGAGGAACTCATGGCCTGCTATGAGTGTTATCAGAGTGCTCCAGAGGAGGCCAAGGTCAACTCGGCCTCCCTCGAGCTAGTTCCATTCACAGACAAAGCTGAAATTCAGCTTGAGCCGCGTCTGCCGCCGATCCCTCTGGATCAGCCTCTTCCTGACGACCTGCAGGCTATGGTCGATCGTTGCGACTTAACCGCTGACCAAAAGGCTGAAGTTGCCAATATGGTCCGGCAGTATCATGACATCTTTGTCAAGCACAATGATGATTTCGGATGCTGTCCGTGGGTTAAGTTTCGCATCGACACAGGTGACCATCCGCCAATCAAACAGCAGGCGCGCCCCGTTCCCATTCATCAGCGAGAAGAGCTCGCCGCTCTATATCGCAGATATTTGGAACAAGGCACGGTTAGGCCCAGCCAATCACCTTGGGCTTCTCCGATTATAATTATACCTAAAAAGACGTTGGACCCAACCGGTAAGCCGGAGATGAGACCGGTTATTGATTACCGTGCTCTCAATGCGATCACTCGCATCCCGGCTATTCCTATACCGCGTACTCAGGAACTTTTAGAACGTTTAGCGGGGAGGAAATGGTACACACATGCCGACCTGGCGTCGGGCTACCATAACCTCATGGTTGCAGAGGAGGATATCTGCAAAACCGCTATCGTTCTACCTGACTCGCTTGGGTTACCCTCCAGGTTTTTAGAGTACACCCGCATGCCTTTCGGGTTGTCTGCTGCGCCTGGCATCTTTCAGAGCGTTACGGATAGGCTCATGCGGCCATCACGCTATCCCACGCCTGATGATGATTTGGGTGACTCAAGTGGAGTGTACTTGGATGACATCTGTGTAGCTGGGGACGAGTTTCACACGATGCTCCAAAGGACACGCGCTCTGTTCAACCGAATAAGAGCGTCAGGTTTCCTGTTAAAGGCCAAGAAGTGCTTTTTGTTCAAAAGCACACTTAAATTTCTTGGTTTCTCTCTAACGTCAAAAGGTATTGGGGCAGATGAAGAGAAAGTTAGTAGAATAGTGCATTGGCCTGTACCAAAGAATGTAAAAGAATTACGTTCTTGGCTCGGCCTTGCTCAGTTCTACTCGCGTTTTGTCAGTCACATGGCAGACATTGTGGCTCCTCTCTACGATTTGACTAGAGAGAAAACGGCTTTCTTGTGGACAAGTCAGTGTCAGCAAGCGTTTGACAAGGTCAAAGAAGTACTCACATCCGCTCCAGTGCTTGGTGTAGCACGGCCGGATAAAGGAGTCTTCATTGTGCATTGTGATGCATCTCAGCTAGCTGTCGCTTGCATTTTGTCACAAGAACAGGATGGTAATCAAGTTGTGTTGCATTACCATTCTAAACAGCTTCCGCGACTTAAAAAGTCTCTGTGCGCTACGCACGCGGAGCTGTACGCTCTTGTAGAAGCTACAAAAGCGTTCAGGTTGTATTTGTTGGGCCGCCCTTTCATTTTCTATACGGACCATTCTGCTCTCCAGTGGCTGCGTTCATTCAAACATGTTGAAGGCAAACTAGCCCGCTGGTTAATGCGTTTGGAAGAGTTCCGTTTTGAAATTAAATACATGAAAGGGAAGGATATAACAAATGCAGATGCTCTTTCTCGTCGCCCTGCTCGCCCCTGTGCTCCAGACTGTACCAAGTGTGTACACGTCGAACAGCGTGAAAAGTTTTGTGCTGATTTCATGACTTTTCATGTCAAAAGAGCTGTCATAAATGGGGAAGAGGAGTGGTGTGATGAGCGGGTGAGCGCGGATCAGGAGGCTGACCGTGATCTTAGACCCATTTATGCTGCTGTGAAACAAGGACAACGGCCGCACTTCCAAGAAGTTGTTGGTTACGGTCCTGTTACAAGGAGCCTTTGGTTTCAATTCAAGTCTCTGCAGCTTGTAAATGGTGTTCTTAAGCGCCGCCTGGAGCATCCCTCTGGAGACCCGTCCCTATCTGTTCTCCAGATAGTAGTCCCTTCCAGCAGGACTAAGGACTTAGTGGTGAATTATCATACTGGCCTTAGCTCTGGATCGCATTTCGGTGTGTCTAAGTGCTACAGCTTATTAAAAGCTCGATTTTATTGGCCTAACATGTTCACTACAGTCCGAGACGTGGTTTCCTCTTGTTTGCGTTGCGCCCAAGTAAAAGGGCCTGCGAACAAGACTCGCGCTGAGATGAAAATCTTTCGCGAAGGAATGCTTTTCGGACGGTATCACGCTGATTTCCTCGGTCCACTCCAGCCCTCTGAGCCTGATGGCTACAGATATGTGCTTGTTGTGGTCGAAGCTTTCAGCTCTTGGCCGGAGGCGATTCCCCTGCGGACCCTCCAGGCTGAGGAAGTAGCTCGCGCACTTGTCACACATGTGTTCAGCCGCCTTGGCGCGCCGTACGCACTTGTCACTGACCAGGCGACTACTTTTGAGTCCGGCTTGTTTAAAGAGGTTATGGACATTTATAAAATTCATAAATGCCGTATCTCTGGAGGCAAGCCATCCAGTAATGGAAAAGTTGAGAACTACATTCGTAGTCTCACTCGCCAAATTGCAGTGCTCGCTAACGAGGAGCCTAGCAATTGGCCGGACTTGATACCGCACGTTTTGCATGCGTACCGAGCAGCAGTGAATAATATCACTGGGTTCTCTCCGTACGAGGTTCTTTTCGGCCGTCAGATGCGTGTCCCTCAGGACATGGCGTGCGGGTTGCCGCCCTCCGCCGCACCTGACTCGGGTGGGCCTCTGAGCTACCCGGCTCGCCTAAGAGAACGACTCGACAAAATACACAGTATTGTGAGAGAGAATACAGCCAAAGCTGCGATTCGCATGAAAGAGCGCTATGACAAGTTCTCGACAACGACGTACTTCAAGCCCGGTGACATTGTCTTACTGTACAATCGTCGCCGCAGGCGTGGCAAGTCCACTAAGTTGTACGCCAGCTGGGAAGGTCCCTATGTGATTATTGACTTGCTCAATGACTGCATTGCTCGTATTGAGAGGGTCCAGCCCGTCGAGCTGTCAAAGAGACTTAAGCCTCCTAAGCGCCTTATTGTGCATCTCGATCGCTTGGCTGCTGTCGGTTCGCATCTGTTGGACCAAAATGGCAAATGGTTGACATTTCTGCCTAATACTTGATTTTGTCCTGTTGTCTTGTCTCCTAGTGTCCCTGAACATGCTTGGGTCTCCCGGCTGTCCATCCGAGTGCTCCCTGGCCTCCGACCTGGAGCAGATGGACCTGGACACGCGGATGGACGTGGATCTGCAAAATCCACTTGGGCTTTGCTTTGGCGATTTTGCTGGGGTGTCTGCGGTGGCGCCCATGACCACCCTCAAGCCGGCCCAGATCCTGGTCCCTGCCCCGGCCCCGGCCCCGGCCCCGGCCCCGGCCCCGGGCCCGGCCTCAGCCTCCGGCCCGGCCCCAGCCCCGGCTGTCCCCAAGGCTGTCCCCAAGGCTGTCCCCAAGGCTGCCCCCAAGGCCGTCGCTTCGACCTCGGGTCCTGCCCCAGGCCCATCCAGGGCGCCCACCCCTGCCCCCAGGCGCGCAGCAGCAGAGAAACGCGCCAAGGCCTCCGCTGTCTCTGCGAGCACCCCGCCGACCCCGCAGCCACGTCCTCGCAAGGCCTCCCAGCCCAACCCTCGGGCCGCCTCATCTGGGCAGCAGCCGCAGGCGAGGAGGAAGTCGCGCCCTCAGCAACGGAGGAAGCCTCAGCCTCCGAAACGCCCAATGGACCCGATGAGGGAGGTGCAGCGCCTGAGAAGTCAGGTGGAGCAGCTGCAGTTCAAATTGCTCAAATCTGAGAGCAAAGCAGCTGCTCTCCAATTTCAATTGGACTCTCTAAAGGCGGAGCGTACTGCTGCACCTGCCCCCGCGTCTCCAATGCCCATGCCCATGCAAATGCAAATGCCGATGCCCATGCCCATGCCCATGCAATGTTACTACATGCCTCAGTGGCGCTAATGATTTTAATTTGTTTTAATTTTTGGTTTGTTCGTTTGTCTAAATAATTAAATTCAACCTAATTTCGTTTCCCTATCGCTTTCGAGAGAGAGAGAGAGAGAGAGAGAGAGAGAGAGAGAGTTGGTATTTCTAATTTCAACTAGCAGTTGGTGTTCCTGGTCGACTCAACTAGCAGACGACATGACTCCAGCAGCATCCCTGGTCTACTCAACTAGCAGACGACATGACTCCAGCAGCATCCCTGGTCCTGGCACAACAACTTTGAAAGTTAAGTACTGTTCTGGTGAGAGGTGTCATTAAATATTTAATGTCACTCTTAGTCAGTTTCAGTTTAGCTGTGCCTTGCCAGATGTCTGTTGTCAGTCATCGGCAGTGGATTCGTAGAGTTTTTCCAGCTGGGTAAAACCGCTAACCCTTTTCCCCCGCAGCATCCCATCTTGTGATGCACTTTACTTTCCATAAATGTTCACTGTTCCCAGTCCGAGTCTTGTCCGGTCCTGTTCCTGTCCCTGGCCCGTTCCTGTCCCAGTCCTGGTCCAGTCTCAGCATCCCGCTCCTGCATTAGTGGCCTAGCCAGCCCCACCGACTTCAGTGACGTGAAGCACTTCAAGAGAGGAGTCCGGCCCCGATGAAGGAGGTGTCCGTTTCTCTTGTGCCATCGTCCCGGAGGTGGCGCTTCTACAGTGGTCCGGCCCCGATGAAGGAGGTGTCCGTCACGTAGCGTCGCCCCGGTCGAGCCATCTCAAGCGGCATGAGATTTCCTAGTTTTGTGATGACCACTGGCCAAGGGAAAAACCTTAACAAGGGTAAGGAAAAACCTTGACCAGTGGTCATCACAAAACTTTACCCCTTTTTCCCTTGGCCCATTGCTAAATGGAGTGGTACATCGTAACTTCCTGCTGCTTGAGCCTTGTTTAGTTTTGGGGTGGCCTTTGTCCTTCTAAAAGAAAAGGAGGAGTAGTTGTAACGTTAGGGCCTTAAATCAGTAGTGAACGCGCTGCTGCCATTCTCATGACTGTACGCCTAGTGTCAGTCTATTCTCACACAAGGCTCTCGCAGTGTTGTCCGTAGTAACGCCTCAACAACCAGACCAGCGCGCCTCAGTCTAGCCTGAGCTCTCGCGCCAGCCAGACGTGTTCTTGTACTGAGTATCGCCCAATAAATCCTCTGGTTCTAGTACACTTTCTCGTCTATTCCTTTCAGTACCGAACCTTACAATATATTACCTCTATATTACCTTATATTACTGTATATTACCAAATATTCCTCCATATTACTTATATTACTAGTAATATATAGTCCCTCGTACACGGCTAGGGGTAGTTGGCGACCCCTCGTGTGGGTGGACTTTAAAAAACCCAACATGGGCATTTTCCTTGAACAACTTGTTGAGCAGGCCAATGTCCTGTCTCAACAAGGAGTCTCGTGGACACTAGGGTGGGCCAAAATTCAGGGTCATATCCCGGATTTATGTAAACGGTGATTTTTCTAGAAGTATTTTTGATGCTGAGCACGCTGGTCTTTGAGCGGCCGCTCTACGACAACGGGAACCCACCGCGACAACGCGCTAAAGATTTTAGCCCGCGCGGGCGCCAAGTCAGGTGGCGACGCGCGGAGGGCTGCCACAGCTGCGGCGCGCAGCGCAGGTAAGCCATAGGGTAAAAGTACCAAACCTGGATCAGGTACCAAACTTGGATCATTTCTGTTTGGCGGGCTCTAACGGCTGATTGGGTCGGCTGAATTAAAAATTTAAAAGTTCCTCAGGTAGACGACTACATATGCAACAATATATGTATGTGACACTTTATTGTCTGCTCGCTCCTCTGCCCGCTGGAGCTCTCCGAAAAACAGTCTGCACAACAGGCCTCGTCAAAGCGCGCAAAAAGACAAGGCAAGATACATGGCTCTACTTATTTACTATTTGTAAGAATACTAACCGGAGGAAATACTTGGTACTCGATGAGAAGACACTTTAAGATATGCCTTTTAAGACTCTGAAGGTGTGATCCTTTACCTTAAGTATTTTGAAAATGCGGGTAGGGGTAAAAACATAGAATTCGAACCGTCCTCAAGTAACTTCTTTAGTTTGCGCCTCAATATCAGTCATTAGAAATCGTTCATGCGTGATGCCACTTTGCACACGGCAAAATATGACCAAAATAAAGGGATTGATGCAAACAAACAGCACAAATTTCCAATAGGAAACTTTTTACAAGCGTTTACATCTTCCATTGCGCCTTACGAGAGGTCCGGGTAGGCAACCTGGCGCACACATCAGATCTCTTTCCACTCTTTGCGCCTTAAGGATCACGTGACTGAGCAAGAAAATACAATAATTTCAAAAGCGTATGTTTTAAGTTTATAGAACAGGTTTCAGGCAACATTTCTGCCACGAATCGGAGGGCCTATGTCACGTGGTTAGTTAGGATATATAGAAAAGAAACGAATTTCTCGTTAAAGAAATGCCACTTTCCCAGGCCCTATATCAGCCCCGAAGATGCAAATGGGCGGAAGCAAGTTGTAATTTCGTGAGCAGAATAGTGAGAGAAACACGTTGGTATGAGAAACTATTTATTTCGTAGACAGACGAGCCTGCAAAACGTATCCAAACAAGCCTAAGTTTTGATCCATGTTTGGGTCAGCGTCCAAACATGGATCACAACCCCTAAAGGGGGGAAGGGGTTGTTTTGGGATAAAACAAAAAAAGTTGCCTTCCCCTAACACTGTTGTGTATCACATATGTGAAGGACAACAGTCTAGCTTGGTGATCCATGTTTGGGTACCCCCACCCAAACATGGATCAAAATTGGAGGTCATGGAAATTCCCTATAACTCCGAAAGTATTGGAGCTAGGAACTTTATTCCCTCAGGATATCTTCCCTGGGGGTTCAAACTACACACCGATGATAAAAAATTATGCTCATCACACCTTTATCGATCCCAAAACTGTGGTTTTCCGAAAAATGATCCATGTTTGGTACTTTTACCCTACTCATATCACATGCACCCTAGGGGCACCTCTCTCGAACGCGACGTGTCCGACCGCCGTGCGACAAGTCGTTCGGGCTATCGAGCGAGTTAAAGTCGCCGTGAGCACTTAGGCCCTTGGGAAAACCTCAGGTGTATTTTCGACATTTCCTCAACGCGGTACCCTCGCCGAGGGTCCCACATATCGGCTCCAATCGCCGGAGTCACTATTATCTCCCGACAGCCCACTGAAAAACGCGAATATTTGGCTGCGCGGCAGCGAGCGCCGCCCGGCCGCTGTTTGAATCGCGCGCGCCGCCCGGCCAGGGAACCGGGTGGGGGGGACCCTGCCCTTGCACGGAAGGCCGCAAGCAATTTTTCTGGCTTCGGTCCGACTTCACTCCCCTGCAGACGTACGTCATACATGCCAATTTACATTTATTTTGCCTCGCGGCGTATCCTCACGCCCAAAATTCTGGGATAGGTTCCCCCACCCGGCTCCCTGGCCGGGCGGCGCGCGCGATTCAAACAGCGTCCGGGCGGCGCTCGCTGCCGCGCAGCCAAATATTCGCGTTTTTCAGTGGGTTGTCGGGAGATAATAGTGACTCCGGTGATTGGAGCCGATATGTGGGACCCTCGGCGAGGGTACCGCGTTGAGGAAATGTCGAAAATACACCTGAGGTTTTCCCAAGGGCCTAAGTGCTCACGGCGACTTTAACTCGCTCGATAGCCCGAACGACTTGTCGCACGGCGGTCGGACACGTTGCGTTCGAGAGAGGTGCCCCTAGGGTGCATGTGATATGAGTATGGCTTACCTGCGCTGCGCGCCGCAGCTGTGGCAGCCCTCCGCGCGTCGCCACCTGACTTGGCGCCCGCGCGGGCTAAAATCTTTAGCGCGTTGTCGCGGTGGGTTCCCGTTGTCGTAGAGCGGCCGCTCAAAGACCAGCGTGCTCAGCATCAAAAATACTTCTAGAAAAGCCACCGTTGAGAGTTTCGATTTTTTTTTGGCCCACCCTAGTGGACACCAGATGTGAAAGGTGGCTAAGTCAGAAGTCGATTTGTTTGTACCTGCTGTGTTGTCGATGGTCAGGCACGCTGAATAATTTTAAATCAAGTGTCGCGAAGTGGTCGCTTTGCCTACCCTTTCTGCCTACATGTTGGTTTGTGTTGTGGGAGAGCTGTTCATTATCCGATTCTCCCACCAATTCCTATTTCAGAGAGAAGAACTGACATTTAGATTAGAGCTTTTATGCGGGCAGCTGGTGTTGAAAACTTCCCCCCTGGAGATGATAATGTTCAAGGATTGAAGGGTGCCTCTTGGCTCTTGAATCTACGCCACTTTAACCTTGGGAAAGGTATTGTTACTGATGACTTGTATGCTTTCTCTGGAGTGATAGAGATGCATACTAAACTTTTATTCACTCGGACACGTGAGTTTATTCCACCGTATTTCATTGGAGGTGGAGAGAAGATGGTCAGGATTAATAGAAGACTCTTCAGCATTAAGACACCAACTTGCATATCAAGAAAACCAAGAACTTTGAAGACAAAATCTAGATGGAATGGCTCAGAATGGCGCAATTGGCTTTTAATATATCTTGTACCTTGCTTGGAAGGTATCCTGCCTCGACAATATTGAGTCATTTTCAGTTGCTGTCTCAGGCTGTTTACTTGGTGACACGTGATTCAGTTTCTCCTCAAGACTCTGATGTGGCTGAACAGCTGTTTCGTGATTATGTAATTAAGTTTGAACAATACTTTGGAAGAGAGAGAATGACTTACAATATCCACATCTTACTTAACGTTGTGGATTGTGTGCGTAATTGGGGACCAATGTATGCACACAGCACAACATTTTTTTGAATCTTGGAATCATGAATTGATGAAGACCATCTCGTCACCCAAAGCTGCTGCTGATCAAATTATCACAAGGTTCCTTTTTCGACGTTTTCTTGATAACATTGAAGATGATGAGAATGTGTCTGACAGAATTAAACATGAAGTGCGCAGAATTATTGATGACCCTCTCCTTGGAGAACCGGTTGAGGTTGATGGAGTTTTGCTTTTAGGCAAAGGCACTCTTAGACCTGCCAATGCTAGAGAACAGTTATTGTTAGGCCTGCAGAACTTTCAATTGACTGAGTACAAACGTGCAGCTGTTAATGGTGTGGAGTACAGAAGTTCATCGTACAGGTATGATGGAGAGGAAACCAAGTCTGACAACAGTTATTTATACACAACTCAACTGGCGATGAATTTGCTCAAATTCTCTCTATTCTTCTCATTGACGATGAACGATGACGAGTTTGTCTTAGTACAGTACAAGGGAACTGTAATAAGTTTGCTGTCGTCAGTGTCTTATTTATTAATGAAATTGTTCATTTTTATTACTCTTATTCTTATTATTGTAATTATTGCTGAGTTACCAAGCTCTATTTGAGCTGTGCTGAACCAAAGTCCTTCTGTAGATATTGTAAGTAATGAATGCTTCATCTGGCACATGTGAAATTACTCATTATTTAAATTAATTTGCTGTTTACACAAGTAAAGAAGTAAGAAAGCACAGGAAGTCAACCAACTCAGGACATTTTCGTCTGTTGTGTCTTCTTTACGTACTCTGTAACAGCTACATGTGCTTGCATTTCAGTTGCCTGTGATCTGAGACACTTAATAATTACCGTCAAAATTTTCACTGTTTTATTTGTACAATTTATCTTGAAAAGCAGAAATGTGATTGTAATGTAGATTAATTGGAAAATTATTGCTATGGGTAGGAGATTACGTCGATGCTGGGATTTCTTGTATTGAATTGGCTTTTCAGTGATCTCACGCGAAAGACTTACTTCACTGTGATTTTTTTATTTAGCTGTGTTGCCTGCAGTCTATGTACTTACTGGCTGTGTCAAGGGGTAAACAAGAGTAAATAACCTCTGAATTAGGAGAAACAAATGTCGTGAATTGAGTGTGAATTGTCTTGAATTGCCTATATGAATTCGACTGAATTGGTCTTTGAATTAGACCGAATTGGTGTTGAATTGGGTTCGGAGTAGTTTGAACTGGCTTGAATTGGATCTGAATTAGGTCAAATAGACCCTTTCAGCATTGGCGAAGTGAAGAACAAGGTAAAGAACTACAGACCGGAAACAGTTTCCTTTTATCACCCGAATGTACCCAAAACACTTAAATAAAATGTAGGCCGAATCATTTTGATATTGTTTACATTTTAAGTTTTTACGAACGTTTGGGTTATGAAAAGCAACTGTTTCCAGTCTGTTGTTCTTTGCCCTTTTCTTCACTTCGCTAATGCTGAAAGAGTCTATAGGACTGAATTTGTTGAATTAGTGGTGTACAAATAATCAGGACGTTCTTCACGGGCTGTGAACTATTATGATAATCCAAAGTTATTACATCGAATTCGACAGAACCAAATTCTACCTTGATGGCTGAGAGTTCTATGTCTGTTCGACGGGTCCTATTAACGTTGTCCGATCTCCCAGCGACGCTTCAACGTTGTCCGATCTCCCAGCGACGCTTCAACGTTGTGCGATCTCCCAGCGACGCTTCAACGTTGTCCGATCTCCTTTTCGGTCTGAGCGTACATTGGTTTACTAAAAGCTCATTTTGGAAGTCAAATCTTGATCAAATTTGACGTGCTTTGGTAGCTTTTGATTTGTCAGAGACCAAGGAAGAAGGATATCAGTTTATATTTTACAAAACTTGAAACACCGCGACGTGGTATCATGTTAAACTTCATGTTTACGCCGCGCGCCGAAAAGGACATCGGACAACGTTGAAGCGTCGCTGGGAGATCGCACAACGTTGAAGCGTCGCTGGGAGATCGGACAACGTTGAAGCGTCGCTGGGAGATCGGACGACGTTAATAGGACCCGTCGTGTTGAAGGTACCAATAAATTAATATTGTCAATTACGCATTTCAGTTTTATTTTCCTTATTCACTTACAAATAAGATTTCTAGTGGCGGAAGTTCCTGGAACTGCTGGGGTAGTAAACACCTGGAAGTATGAAAAGGGTATGGTTAACGTGAGGGTCATAGGCTGGCTGGACTTCCCTCCTTCACATCCTCTGACCTCTTCCTCTTACCCGCTGGGCCCCTAGTTGTGAGTTGACTGGGGGGCTCCCAGTTCTTCATTTGGTCATACATAATCTTCTTCCTCTAAAGGGTCGCTATGATGCTAGAGAGACGTGCGATCTCATGCCAAGGAGAAATAAGAGTGCAAAATATTTTAGAAAAGTGCATGATTGTGAGCACCCCCAATTATCACAAGCGGCTCTCAAACGGTTTGCTTACCTCTATGAATGTGTAACAAGACTGATCTGTTACGGACACACATCTGCTTCCCATTTTACCTTTGACACTTCTGTTTGCTTGCTAACAGCAGAATGACAATAATGGGCTTCACCTGGACGACGACAGCCTCTCTCCCTTTTCCGCCCGGGGCGCCTTCGGTTAAGGAATGTTCGGTCGGCGAGTCGGGCGGGCGGTCCGGGAGTCGGGGGGTCGCGCGCCGTGGAGGGAGCGCAGATATTGGGAAATTGGCCTCTGTATCTGCACTCCAAATTATCCTCGGAAGTGGGTCGACCCGCACATTTTTAGAAAGCAGAAATATCCAGGAATATTAATCTGACTGAAAAAGCAGTTCTTTCGAGCAGGACGAGGGAAGAACGGCAAAGTCCGTGAACACGGCCATCTCGAAGTACTTCCGCATCTAGGAGCCTCTGACACCTGCTGCCGGCTTCCACCTGTGGCCAACAGTTGTCCGCGGCTAGTCCACGGTCTCTGTAGTGCTCCGTGGTCGGTTTGGTTATGTGCGTTATTGCGAATTTTCGAGGAAAATGGACGGGAATGACGCTGGTAGGTCACCTCGCGATTTAAATTTGTCGTCCTCATTGGATTCATTCTTTTCTTGAGTCGCGAATGCACCGGTTTAAATTTTCCAGACCTGCGAAGTCCGGCATCTAAGAGGAGCAAAAACCTAAAACAGCCGGAGTGGCGGGAAAACTGCCTCAAAGTATCTAATCTTCCTGACAAATTTATGGAGGTAACCACGGTGGAGGTGGTTCATGGTTGTGCGCTGGTCCTTCCGTTCTTCTGGAAAAGTAAGATCCTTTAAAGGGATTACAGTGGACGAGATTGAAAGTCGAATGGGTGCAGCAGCTCTCCCCTTTGATAAAACAGTCTGTAGGTCGTCGGGGTTAACTGGAAGAGGGACAAAATGACAATAAATTAATGAAAATTAATTTTATTACGGTTGAAAAAGCGAAAGCACACGGAAAGTATCTGAGAAGCCATAATTATGAGTGTGCCGAATTTTATCACAATAAATAGGCGACAAGGAGGAATCAAAGTAGGTAGGTTTGAAGAGAGGTTACAAAACCGTTACAAACCAATCACTTACCACTCATGTGCACGACTACGTGTTTTACTAGATTTGGGCCATCGATCACGCCGAATTCTTCATGTCTGTCCACTTTACAACCCTGCTTGGGCTTCAATTTGAAGCACTTAGAGTCCTGAATTCTATACAGATCACTGGCAGGTAGCACTTTAACAGGCTCAGAGGGTTTGTCCAGATTCCGGACAGCACACCAGAAACGTCCACCAACATTGTACCGTTCAACAAACATGCCACATACTCTTTCAACACCCTCTCCTAAAATGACAATTGATAAAATTCGACCAAAAAAATAATCATGTGGTAAAATGTAGCTGTTGTCAGAACGTATGTCTTCATTTGGGTTGTAATTTATTGGTCTAAACTCTAAGTAGTTAAATCTCATTTTCACAAATTCTTGGAGACGGACAGCATGTAATCCTTCATCTATTAAGGCTTGTCTCTCTTCCATAGTAGTTTTTCTTACTGTAACACGACGTCCGTAAAATCTCATGCTGCCAATGACCACAGTGGGCCTAGTCGCATCTTTTTGCATTATGAATTCCACCTCATCTTTGACATGCTGACTTATGTCTAGTGATCCAGGAACTTCGTTGATAATTGATTTAAAAAAAAGTATCTCTGTACTATTTGGTCGGCAGCTGCTTTTGCAGATTTAACCTTTTCCCCCTAAATACAGTTGAATGATTCAAATGGAGATGTGCTGTGCAGAAACATTGGTCCCCAATTCCTGCATACTTGGACTAGGTGAGAAAGCATATGTATATTGAACCGCATCTTATGGGCTCATATGTATTCTGGAAACGTACCATATACAGCTGTATGAGCCTATCTCGAGGGGTACATCACCTCGAAAAGTCAGTGTACAGGGCGAAAAAAAGTCACATTTTAGTCACGTTTTAGTCACTTTTAGTCAATTTAGTCACCTCCAGTCACTTCAGTCATTCAGTCAATAAGTCACAAAAAGTCTTAAAATATTGAGTATTTTACGTCCATTGTGTGACTCGTTCTCATACTTCTGCTACACAAATGCTCATTTGTCAACAATAAAGGTATCAGTCACACCCAGTTTTTAAAAAAGTCGCTTCTAGTCAAAACTTAGTCACTTTCAATCTTGATTAGTCATTTCCAATCTTATAGTCGATCGCACCGGCGACAAAGCAGCCCAAATTTCGTTGTTTTTAGTCACTTCTTTTTGAAGGAAAAGTCAAACTTTAGTCAGTTTTAGTCAGCAAATCAATTCTAGTCCATTGACTTTTTAGTCAGTGTACACCCAATATCGAGGTGAGGTACCCCTCGGCCTATCTGCAGTCTGAAAGTTCTGCTCAGTAATGGAATCTCTTGACAGAGTGTAAACAGCAGAGGACAAAAGTCCAAAATGAGTTACTTTCTCAGGCGGTACAATTCCTTGCATGCAGGGAACTCCAAAATATAAAAGAATATGCTCCCATTCTGAACCCATTAAGCTCTTCTTCCTACCAATTTTCCTGGGCTTTCTGGAAATGTTAGTGGGGCATTTGATGGCTGATAATCTTGCACTGATGGCACTTATCTCATGTCGATTTAGTCTTCTCAGTATAAGTCTCATATGAAAGGCCGCACACCCCAAGTAAATTGGATGGAGATCATCAATCGAATGACTCAACCAAATCGAAGAATCTGAGATTTCTCAGTTCAGATGAGCCCAACACGCCGTCGATTGCAAGATCTTCTCCATTAAATTGTGCATTTAAAACTTGTTGAATAGCTAGCCTAGCAGCAGCATAGGGTTCGAGGGCAAAGTAAATTTCAAGTAAATTTCGGTAAAAAAAAAAAATAAAAAAATAAAAAAAAACAGTAATTTACAGTTTTTTACTTTTGCCCAAAAAGTAATTTACTCTGGATCGCAAAAGACACCAAAAGTACTTCGCCACGCATAATACCATTGTTGCACAGTGTCGCGTTCACTAATTGAGGTCCCTCACCATTTCACCTTGGCCGTACGGATTCCCTAGAAAAACGCAACTGCCGCCTTTGCGCATTGTCGATTTTAAAACGCATCCCAACGTTGTTCAAAGCCACGATTGAACCGGGAGTTCGGGCTAAGACATGGCGATACGTTGGGTCTATTTACTAGACGAAGGCGCAGGGGCTGGAGGCGCGGGGCGGGTGGGGGGAGTGGTGGGAGAGCTACATCGTTTTCAAATAAAATGTAGTTTAAAAGCAAACTCGCTATTTAGATCGATTAAAAAATGGGCACTTGTCATCTGAATCTTTTGAAACTAGTGTCGTTGAAGCTAGGACAAAGTTAGGCTGAAACTTGATTTTTAAATGAATGATGACAAAACGATGTCGACATTAAAAAAATAGGCATTCTCGTACTGAGACAGATATTAAAGGTGCTCCCACAATGGACTCATCGTTTCCGACTCATACTCATCGTTTCAGCAGCGAACTCATCGTTCGGTCATTATAAATAATTACCAAAGGGCAGCTATGTAAAATGATCATAATTTGCAAAATACACGATGAAATTATTTTTCTGTTTGGTTTTTAAAGCCCCCGAGCACCTGTATTACTTTAAAAGATGATAAAATGCCTTCTGCGGAGGGTTCAGGCGACTCATCGTTTTCGGTCATTTGCAGGTGATACATTAATAACAGCCATGGAAAACAATCAGATTTTGCAGAATACACGATGCAGATTGCTTTCAATTTCGCCCAAGGTTCGTATAATTGGCTGAGCCCTCTTTAACGGTTAATTTCCTTTCTTTAAAGTGGCGATGTCACTGCAATCCAAGGCTATGCTACAGCTGCAAACAAAAGGATGCACAAGAAATATTTATTAAACTTTTGGCATCTTTAGCTCAGCCCTAAGTGTGAACTTTACCTAATAACCGCGGGTTTACGATGGGGCTGAGGCTTGAGGCCCGATAAACGGGGCCGACGGCAAGCAATGGCGTGGGGTACTGCCGGGCGACGTGCCGGGCGCGGGGTTCACCGTGAGAAGTCTAACCAACCGTGGATGGCTGTGCTGTGAATAGAAAAATAAAATAGTACTGGTTTCCTTTCTTCGACTACAGGTGCCTACTAACGATGCAAGGAATAGTTAAGAAAACTGATAATGGCCATAGGAAACCAGATGTACCCCTTTTCCTTCCTTTTTCCTCAGTCATCAATGTTGGCAATAGTGTTTGTTTTGGTGTTGTCGTGTCGTCTGCGCCTGCCGCCCTGCTCGTCGCAATGATTATTTGCTTTTCCTGTGACCGATTCTCTAGAACAACATATACTGAATTTGCAGGAGAGCAATCAGGAGCCCAGCAACTGCAGAGTGCCTCAGATACGTCGTGTCACTTTCTTATCCAATGTTACGGTGTGAATGTTTGGTTAACCAGGGTTATGGCTTGCTGCACCCCAGATGCAGCTTGGAGTTGTTGTTGTTGGAGTTGGTTTGGAGTGCGTTTCCACACTGGTAACTCCCTTATTTCTTTTCTTGCAGTTACCATGGACAGATCAAAAAGAGAAAACAAAAAGCCGCCCAAAGGCGATTTAGATTCCCCCAGGCTTATAAAACTGGTGGCAAAGTATAGAATCCTCTGGGACCCAAAGTTTCCTGGGTATAAAGATGTTCATCAAAAGGAACTTGCCTGGAACAAAATTGCCAGCAACTTATATGGCTCTACAGGTTACAGGTTGGAGCCTATTGTGACAGAAGCTGTGTCATCATGATACGAATACTTGTCTGATTGTGACCTGCACCCTAATTTTTTTCTTTTTCAAAGGTAAAGTTTGCCAATATCAGTGGAGTTTGCTGAGGGCTGCGAGGAGCAATAATCGTAGGGATGCCAGGAGTAGGAACCTAAGTGGCATTGCTACGAGCAAGAAGAAGAAACCATAAAAGTGTGCCGAAGCCATGTCATTCCTTGATGATGTTGCTGATAGCGAGATTCAAGAGGGCAACTTGGAGGATCAGGAAAATGACATAAGTGAAACAGAAACAGAATTTGATAAGGAATCTGGTAATGAATGTGACACCGACCTGACCGACTTTGATCAAACCCTGCCAAATCAACTAAATGCTGTAGATTTTTCAATAGAGCAGCACATGCAGGAACAAGAAAACAGATATGAAAATAATAAGTTGCTGCGTAACCTAACCATGTCACGCATTTATTCTAAGAGCACCTTGCAGGTAAGGCTCCATGGAGTATTTTTTGATGTGGGTGATTTTTAAATATGTTGTCCGAAGCCTTTTTGGGTGCAGTGTGGAATGTGTCATTTTCATTTCTCAATTTTTTTTTCATTACAGAATTCTTTTATGACACAGGGCTCCGTCAGAAAGCCTCTAGGAACTATACAACCTGTTGCAAAATCATCACCAACGGTTCAGGTATGTGATTCAATGCACTCAGCCTCATTGCATTGAATAGTTACATTTCTGTAACCATATAACGTTTTTTCTAGAATCTTGATACATCGATCTCAGGTGTAATGGGGCTGGGGAGTGGCACAATCTCGCCCATCAACTGAACCAGAATTTCAATTCAAGCCTTCTAATAAAAGTGGCATAATCTCGCCCATCAATTTTACATCAAAGCCTTCTAATCAAGTATGTAACAGTGAACTTATCTTTCTTTGCCTTATCAGTTCTGCATTTAAGGTGAGGTGTGGGTAAAAATTTTTACCCGGCTGTTGTATATCAAGCTTCATTCCACTTTATGTACACATTCCGACAGAAATGTCTTTTTGGGCTGTAGAGCCTAGAAATTCCATGAAAAGAAAGTCATAGTTATTGATTGGTTTAGGGCCATATTTTCACCCACTCCTCACCTTGACTGTACTGCACTGTACTGTACTGTATCATATCACATCATTTATTTACTAGGAACGTGCTGGTAAAGACTCTTCCATTCCTCCTGTAAAGAAAGCGAAAAGGAAGTATGCATCTCAGGTTTCAAGAAAACTAAGACTGGACTCCATATCTGAGTGTGAAAATGATGAAGATGACCCTGACTCTGAAGGGGTATTTATATTTACAACTATTCTGGGAGAAAGTCATTCTCTGTATCACATCACCCTTTCTTATTTTCAGCCAACAATTAACAAAGAGGACAAAATCATTACTTTTGAAACAGAAGGAGCAAGAATTAAGAACTGAACTAGGCGAACTTCGTCGGTTGAAAATAAAAGCTAAAGTACTCGCTGCTCCTAAACCTCCCAAATTTGATGACTAGCCCCAATCCTCTAGTAACCCTCATTTAACCTTGGAGGAGGAGATAAAGCAAGAGCTTGATAGGTTGAGGCAGGTGAACACAAGACAAGTACAAAAAAACGACCCACATACATATTTCTGCTTGTCACTGGCTGCAAGGTTGAAAGCCATGGAACCCAAACTTGCAAACAGAGTGACAGCCCGGTTGTTGCATACTGTTATTCAAGCCGAGGAATCTATGACTTGTGGGCGGTAGGTCTGTCTTTTTGCCTTGGAGAAGGCTTTGGTTTTAAAATTATACTTATCACTTTGGTGTTGTTGTTTCAGGACAGAATATGAAACCAACTATGACAAGCTGGGTTTTGATGCTGATGAAAAATGGGGGTAAGTGCGAGTTGGAGCAGACTTGTTTTAGATCTTGTGAATTCTAGTGACAGATTGTCCATTTTTCACAGGGAAATGAAAACTAATAGTAAAAGACCGAAGCGTAAGGAAGAAATTGTGGTGAAAGGGTTCGGTCTTCAATTAACTCAGGGTGACCTTGAGACTCTGTCGCCAAAGGGGCTGCTCAATGATCAGATAATGAACTTTTACTTAAGTCTTTTGACACAAGTCACTCCTGAAGTGTACTGTTTTGACACCTTTTTTATGGAGCATGTACTGCACCATGAATATGAACAGTACAAGAACTGGACCAAAAATGTGCTGTCATATATTCTCCAAATTTTCTCAAAAATCAATTCACTTAATATCAAATAATTCAATTTTATCTTTTTATGTGTGTAGGTTGATATCTTCTCCTTCTCCCTCGTTTTAATTCCCATAAATAGAGCAATGCACTGGACATTAGCAATAATCAATTTTCCGGAGGAGAGTATAAAGTTTTACAATAGCTTAGGCCCAAACCTTTACGAGGATTGCCTAGAGGTATGTACAATCTCTAAAAGTAAATTTTGTTCTCACCTCCTGTTGCTAATTTTATTTACAAACTCTAGGCTCTTCAGAAATTCCTAAAGGCTGAACACAATAACAGGAAGCAAAAGGAACTGCTTGTTGATGACTGGCAGGATTTGGGGAGTTTCATTGATGTGAGTGTGAGAATCATAACTGAAGGCTGATTCAGAGGTCTGCAGTGACCTAATTGTCCCGTGTCTTGCTTACAGGGACCACGGCATTATAATGGATACGACTGTGGAATGTTTGTTTTAGAAATGGCACGATGCCTCTGCCTAAAACAGGAGGTAACTTTTTCACAGAAAGAAATTCCTTCCATACGGCAAAGAATAAGAGAGGAAATTATGAACTTCCGTCTTAGATGTTGATGACACCTGATTAACTTGTTAATTGACATATCCTCCCTGTTCAATTGGATAAATAATCCATGCATCTGTCTAGTGTGGAATCTTATTTGTTTAGATTTTTGTATATTGTTCAATGTCCTTTTTAATGCATAATAATATATTTTATATTTTGTTAACAATTGTCAACTGTAACTTGCACCTGTGATTGTCTGTGACTTAACATACAATCTCTTAATTTGTGTTCTTCCATACAGCATTCTGGCTGTAATGCTTAATGAACTGCATTTTTATGTAGGTTACCTATGATGGGAAAGTAGCTCAATTTAATCTAACCGAAAGCAATATAGCTTCTTGTATGCACTCATACAGTACATAGAATTGTGACTTTTTAAAATCGTTCTTAGTTCTGGAATTACCAATTACCTCAGTTTGTGTGGGAAACGTCCGGAAGGTCCCCTCACCGGAAGGTCCCCCCCTAATATTTTATTATTTTTTTACAATATTTTTCAAAAAATATTAAAAAATAATAAAATATTGTCAAATATTACAAAATATACATTGGCGGGCCGAGCAGTTTCTCATACCGCTCCCGACGACGCGATCGGCTGCTGGCGCGCTCTAGCGGCGATTTTGAAAACCAAGATGATCGTGGGAGGGGGGATCGTCTGCAGCGCCTCGATAAGCATTACAAATAATTCTAATTTATAGGGCATTCCACTGGAACGAAACCGGAACCTAAAGAAGAAAAGCACGACCGTCGGCTCTGTTTCCTCCTTCACGCTCATTTGCTGATCGCTACAGTGACGTCACCGTTGACCAATCAGGGCCCAGGAGGAAACAGATCTGTCGGTCGTGCTTTTCTTATTTAGGTTCCGGTTTCGTTCCAGCGGAATACCCTTTTGTTTTTTTCGTCGGTTCCTCTCGCCTCGTCGCTGGCATTGTCGATACAGATATGATGACCATGGTAAGAGCATTTTGAATCTAGACCCACACGGAAGATAGACATCTATAGATGATCGACCATCCTCTAGCCCATCTCTTTTGGTAGATTTCTAGAGATAGACATCTATTGGACATCTATTAACCGTCTTGCTATCGACGAATGTGTGTATAAGGGTCTAAACTTGGTCTGCCTTTAGATGTGCCTAGACCGTACAAACATAGACATTTCTCCACACTACTAATAGACGTCTTTAAGTAGATGTGCGTAGACTGTTTATGTGGAGATGTGATGGAGACAACTAATCCACGTCTTCATTTAAATGTGACGGAACCAGACGGTTCAACTTTGAGTTATTATTTGTGAGCGGGTATTGAAGGCATAGATTTGTATCTAATACCTTAAAAAAATAGAGAGTTTTAGGGAAGTATACAATTTATCTGCCATGTGGTTATGAACTTCCACATTGTCTTCATATTAATATATCTACATTTGATCTAAATTACGTCTATGCTCCGTCTACGTGCCGTTCAATACCATGGGTGAACGGGATATTTTGAAAATTTGGACAACAGTTCGCTTGGCTCTGCCTTAGTGGAGGGGCAGGGAAGAACTGCTTCAGCTGTCGAACGACGGCAAAACTCTGTCACACGGGAGATTCTGAAGTGCGTGCGTGTCGCCAAGAAATGCCGCTAGGTGGCGTCACGGTCAGAGCGTCACATGCAAAACCGATTCTTTCGCATTAAAATCACATTTTGACAAAATACTAACATTTAATTTTACGCTTTGTGTTTTATAAGACAAATCCTTTTGTGCCTGTGCAGGTTTTATGTTTAAATCGTAAACCATGCGCCAGAAATAATTGGTTCAACTTGAACGCGCGCAGGTCCCTGATCCGTCTCCCTGGTTGGGTACGGCAACGTCCTCCTCCTCCACAGTGTGATCAGACAGTGATCTACGTGATTCCGATAATTTTTTCGGGTTATGACTTTGTCTTTCTTTTTATCGAAAGTCGAAGCATGACTCTCAAGAGCGTGCTTGATGGAAGATAGAGGTATTCCTCTAACGAAAGTGCCTCCGGGTACTACTCCAGTGTTGCCAGATTCTGCCGCCAGAAGGCGGTACGGTCCGGTCGAAAAGGCGGTACTTAGCTGTAAAAGGCGGTACGGAGGGGTGGGAGGGGAGCGCGCGCGCTTTTCGAACGTAGAAAAAAATCGAATGACCTTTTTTTTAGGAAATTGCCTATCTCACAGGGGCAAGGGAGGTTTTTTTAATGGAATTTTTTAGAATTTTATTGGAATAGAATTTCAGTCTCTGAAATCGACAGAGTCGACTTGTAAATTACAGCCGACGTCATGCGCTGGCGGTGCTCGGTGCTCGGCGCCCAGCTGTGGCAGCAAGTCTCCTCCGGTCCCCGCTTCACAGCCTGGGACGCCAGCACCGTCGGTGGGGTACAGTGGTACTGCACAGTGCCGCCGCTGCGAGGTGCGGAAGTGCGGTACGGGTGGCCGGCGGCCACTGGCCGCAGGTAGGCTCCGGGCGGATTAGGATTAGGATTAGGTCAGACCCGGAGCCCGGAGGGACGCAAACAGGGGGAAACAGGGAAAAACCGGTTCCGGGAGAAAAGGCGGTACGCCGGACCCGAAAGGCGGTATGGCGGTACGGAGGCCCAAAAGGCGGTACAAGTACCGCCTAGGCGGTACGTCTGGCAACACTGTACTACTCCGGGTACGCTTTAAGGTAGGCTTCACATTCGTGTAAAGAAAATGATATGCATTAGAAGGGAAACTATCAAGAGCAAGAAAGAAGGGAAAAAAAGGAAGAGAAACCGGAAGTATGATAACGTCAAAGAAAGAATGGCCGTCTACACATCTAATTTTGTAGACGTCTAAATCTGGGAACGAAAGTGTGCACTTAGATCATCTAATAGATGTCTTTGCTAGACATCTATTAGATGATCTTTCATCTATACATAGACTTCTAAAAGATGTCTATTAGTCGTCTATTTTCTCTGTGGGAGACAGCTTTAACCTGTTGGAAACTAATGATAAAGTTTCTGGACAAAACGATTAACCTTAGTCATAACCTCTTTATTTGGCTCACACAAACTGTCTTTGTTGTAGGCGTTTATTTTTGCTTCCGTGCTGCTCCGATCGGTTTGGTTCACCTCGTCAGTCATCCTCTGGGCAAATGCTTTCGGTAATTTGGTGCCATGTGATTGAACTTATTCATTTCAACGCCTATCTCTACATAAAAAATAAAGTCCTTCTCTGGGCAAATGCTTTCGGTAATTTTTACTCAATAAATAGTTGTCTGTATTGCTAGCTTGCAGTTCATCATTTGTCGAGAGAATATCACACACTCTGTATTTTAGGGTGCGTCCCAATTCTCGGTCGGTATGGCCGGAACAGCCGGAGCGGCCGGTGCGAGAGAGACAAATGCGTACAATTCTAATGGACGCATGGACGCTGTCTCTCTCTCTCTCTCCGGCTATTCCGGCCTTTCCGACCGAGAATTGGGACGCCCCCCTAGTGCAGATGCATCCCGTCTCAGATGTGTTTCCAATTTCCTCAACCCTTTCTCTTGAAACACGCGTTGTATATTCGTGACTAAACCAAATTACTTGAATTTCTGCTATTGACCCGCAGTTGAGGTCAGTACTGGCACTGGCAGAACAGCTCACAGAGGAGAGCGAAAGTAACATAGGAGCACTCTGAATGACACTGCTTTATTTTTTATGTAGAGATAGGCGTTGAAATGAATAAGTTCAATAACATAGCAACAAATTACCGAAAGCATTTTCCCAGAGGATGACTGACGAGGTGAACCAAACCGATTGGAGCAGCACGGAAGCAGCCTACAACAAAGACAGTTTGTGTGAGTTAAATAAAGAGGTTGTGACTAAGGTTCATCGTTTTGTCCAGAAACTTTATCATAAGTTTCCAACAGGTTAAAGCTGTCTAGATTAGAAATGCTCTTACCATGGTCATCATATCTGGATCGACAATGCCGCGACGAGGCGAGAGGAACCGACGAAAAAACAATTAATTAAAATCATTTTTAATGCTTATCGAGGCGCTGCAGACGATCCCCCGTCCCACGATCATCTTGGTTTTCAAAATCGCCGCCGGAGCGCGGCAGCGGCCGATCGCGTCGTCGGGAGCGATATGAGAAACTGCTCGGCCCGCCAATGTATATTTTGTAATATTTGACAATATTTTGTTATTTTTTAATATTTTTTGAAAACTATTGTAAAAAAATAATAAAATATTAGGGGGGGGACCTTCCGGTGAGGGGACCTTCAGGAATCTACCCATATATATATATATATATATATATATATATATATATATATATATATATATATATATATATATATAATACTTATATGATAAATATTATACATACTTTATATATGTATGTATATATATTTTTCTTAAGGGGGGAGTAAAGTGAGATTTGGCCTTTTATCATGCATCTTTAACGTTCAATACTGTCTAAAGGGTTGCTCTCAGTCTAATCTGGACCTTACCAATGAATTCCCCTCACTTTTCTGCTCCTTGGACTACACTGGATTCCTTCCTAGTGACATTTTCCTATTTTAGCTAATTTTTTTGAGTTTAGTCGACATTTGGGTTAAAATTCTTGCGCGCATGGTTTCTCAGCCAATATTGTTTCCAAAAATCTGAAAAAAAATTTCACACTTAAAGATGGCCAAAATGAAGAACTTATAAGCGGCAGATCTCAAAGAAATCCATTCTGTGATTTTTAATCAACAAATCAAGATTCATGACAGTTTTCATGCCGTTTTCTGACATTGAATTGACCATTACTAAATATGCAAATTTTTTTTGGACAAAAAAGCCTTTATAAGTTCTAGCCAATACCTGAGTGATCATTTTAAGCTGTCGAACAAGATTCTATATCTAACGTAGCCTGAGATATCATGCGCGCAAGCTTAAAAAAAAAGGTTCTGAGAAAAACAGCTCCAAAGTTTACAGAACAGTTTATTAGCTATAAATATTTTTTAACACTATTAACCACTAAAATTCTCCTGCAGCATAGCTAGGCCCTCCTTCCTGTTCACGCTGCCTTCCCTCCGCTCCGGCCACTGTTAAAAATACCGTAGGGAATTACGGTATGCCTACGGTCCGTACCGTAGTTTTTGTGTACGGTCAGACCGTAACGTATCCTTACGGTACGGACTGTACTTCATTGTGGATGGAATGTGCTCCATTGAACTTCCCCAATATATTTGCAGGCTACGGTGTGTACCGTAAGATTCAGACCGTAGTCAAAAATTACGGTCCGGGACCAGGTAACAAATTTACGGTGCGTACCGTAGGCATTTACCGTGGTATTTTCCAACAGTGGCGGAGCCCGCTGGCGCGCGACACTCAAACGTTTGTAGCGCGAATGGACCAAACAGGTCAATTTAACGGTATATGTTCATTTCGGGGGAATTCCCAGTTT
Organism: Frankliniella fusca; assembly: GCA_029379305.1. Lineage (NCBI taxonomy): Eukaryota > Metazoa > Arthropoda > Insecta > Thysanoptera > Thripidae > Frankliniella > Frankliniella fusca. The sequence continues at coordinate 358,194 of JAHWGI010001430.1, read as the reverse complement.
TGCAGAACTTCGAATAAAAAATTCCTACGTCGATTTAAGGGTGCTGTGGGGCCAAATATGGTCAGGAACAGTTGTACCAAGGTCCAAAGAGTCGAAAAAAAAATAAACAGAAAATCAATTTTTTTCACTTTACCCCTTAATATTTATACACGCTGCTCGTGCGTTTAGTGGCAGCTGTTTGGGCGCCCGAATTCGTGCATGCAGCAAGCGGTGAGCTATTTGCCCGGGATTGCCGCATCCCGTGCGTTTAGTGAAAGCTGTTTGGGCGCCCGAATTCGTACTCCTAGCGAGCAGTGACTATTCACCCAACATTTTCCACCTGGGCGAATATTGTGGGTTTAGTAGTCGCCCGCATTCGGGCGCGGGGCGAAAAACAGATGCTCGCCCAAACGCCCAAACGAAATCACAGGCATACTGCAATAAATAAATAGAGAGGGGAACTTTATGCTTGGAGCATTGGAGCATAATATTTCAAAACTATCCGAAAGTGATAATTTTCATCTGTTTTGACTTCACGACCCCCAAAATACCCTTTTTTTAAAAGCATAATGGAGCATAATTTTCCTTTGAAGCAGCATAACGATCTTTTTCGAGAATTGGAGCATAATTGCTCAGAAAAGCTATTAGAACGGTATCTGTGCTTCTAGGAATTACTTTTCGTTAATTTTTAAATGCGCGCCGAAAGCGGTTCGGGGAATGGGTATCGTGTGGAGGGGGACGGGCTTTATAGGAACCTATCCTTCCTATTACTTGACTTTACTTAAGAAATAAATTCTTACCTAACCATTTACACATTCTTTAATTTAATAACTTAGCCCTTGCTATAGAAAAATATCACAGTTTATTCTTTATCTCTAGAGGGGGGGGGGATAGCATGGTAATTACAAAAAAATAAACAAGCATCATGGAGCATAATTTAGGATTAAAAAAGCATATTCAAGCATATTTCTGTCAAAAAGAAAAAAAAATGAAAGAGAAAAAGCATAATTCGACGGGTCCTATTAACGTTGTCCGATCTCCCAGCGACGCTTCAACGTTGTCCGATCTCCCAGCGACGCTTCAACGTTGTGCGATTCCCCAGCGACGCTTCAACGTTGTCCGATGTCCTTTTCGGCGCGCGGCGTAAACATGAAGTTTAACATCATACCACGTCGCGGTGTTTCAAGTTTTGTAAAATATAAACTGATATCCTTATTCCTTGGTCTCTGACAAATCAAAAGCTACCAAAGCTCGTCATATTTGATCAAGATTTCACTTCCAAAATGAGCTTTTAGTAAACCAATGCACGCTCAGACCGAAAAGGAGATCGGACAACGTTGAAGCGTCGCTGGGAGATCGCACAACGTGTTGGGGGTGAGACCACTGACTGCGTATACTTTAGGCGCGAGTTGATTCTGCAGTGTTTAAGGTCGAAGAGAATGTATAGTGTTGTGATGTCGGAGTGAGTGAGCCGGTGCGAATTCTCAAAATGTTTCACGTTGGTCAAGAGTTCACTACTTTTGAAGAATTTAAAGCAGTCAAAAGTGAGTACGAGCAGAAGAATTTCACTGTGTTTACAGTAGACACTTCTTCTAATATCGCCGCAGCGAACAAACAACAAACGCTTGGTAGAGAAGGGTATCACTACCTCAGACCTTTATGACAGTGATCTGAAGTACCAAACTATTGTTTACCGCTGTAATCATGGTGGGCGTGTCCGCATTGGGACTGGTAAAGGAGAACGTCCTATGCAGTCGTGAGTATATTTGTGTCTTTAGTAGGTTATAACCTTACTTTTCTGCCTCACATGTTACTGTCCTATAGCAATTGTTTCCATCATAATGGTGTCATTGTTACAGAACTTTCAAGTTAGGATGTCCCGTCATGTTCCAGCTGATTGCGACAAAAACGAAGCTGAGGGTCACTAAATTTATCGCTGGTCATACACATGATGTCTCCGAGTCAGGTTATATGTCCCTGCCTGAAATTAGGAAGAATGCTCTTCAGGGCCAGGCAGAGGAAACGGCCAAGCTCCTCTTTGAGGGTGGTGTAAAACCGAGCAAGGTCAGGTCCCTTCTCCGTGACTATGGCTGTGGCAGGGTCAACGCACGTGATCTTGCCAATTTACGGTAAGCTCTCAATTTTGAGTAACTTACAGTGTCATCCACAACTGTTTAAAAGGACTACACAAATTATTTTGTTACAGGCAAAAGTGGGAGAAAGAGAGAACTAATGGTCAGTCTGATGAGGAGAGACTCAACGCGTCTCTCCAGAAACTTACAGAGGATTATGGAGCATATGTCTATGTTGGTCGTGAAGATGGTCTTGCTGAAGAACAAGACGAACTCCGATTTCTATTTATCCAAACCCCTGCCATGAAGCAGAATGTTGTTGACTATGGAGTGGTACTGATCGTAGATCATACTTATGAAGTGAACCGCAATAGAATGCCTGTGTGCGTTTTGATGTTGATGGATGGTAATGGTTCTGGTAGAGTCGCAGGCTATGCATTTGTCATTAATGATCTAGCTACAACTGTCACTGCTGTTCTGAAGTCCTTCAGGGATGCAGTATCTGATGAGAGGTTGCAGACAAAATTAAAACAGTGATTATAGATAAAGATCCATCAGAAATTGTAGCTATTTTAAACATTTTTCCTAACGCCTAAATACAGTTGTGCCTTTTTCATGTGTCAAAAATTTTTAAGGAGAAATCTAAGAAAGAAAGTGAAGAAGTTAAAAGTATTATTGATAAAATGAAGTATGCAGACCCTGTGACTTTTGATGGACTCCTTAAAAATCTAGAAGCAGAAGCATCCCCAGAATTTTATAAATATTTCTATGATAAATGGACAATTTGTCCTCATGCCTGGTCATTCAAGGACAAGCAACAATCCATTAATTTGGGAAATTCTACTACTAACAGAGTGGAGTGTCATAACTCGAAAATCAAAATGGTATTATTTATCTCTAATTTGTGTCATTAATATTTATCAACTGGTAAAAGTTAATCACATTTTCTTTCAAACAGCTACTTTCGTATAACACCTCCCTCCCAGAAGCAGTAGATAGCATCATTCATTTGGCCCAGAACAAAGAGGACGACGTGTTTTTTAGGGACACTTCAGAGAGCCTGAAGAAAGCTTATTTAACTACTTCTGATGATCCGCCGTCAGCTGAGATATTGAATGACTTAACTAAATTCTGTGCTCGCCTACTATTGTGGGAGCTTGAAGTAGACACAACAAAAGAGGAGGGCACTTCTTATGAATCCTCCACAACAGAATGCAAATGTGTGTTCAGTTGCAGTTATGATCTTCCCTGTCGTCACAAATTTTATCGTCGAAGGGAAGCTGGTATGTTTCAAGATGTTTTCCTCTTCTTCTGTTGGTTTTCATGCAGGTTCTATGCATAAAATTATATCTCATTCTAATTTTCAGGTGAAGAGTTGTACAAAAGGGTTGAAATTGATAAAATGTGGTGGAAGACAGGACCAAGGCACAACACATTGATCAAGCATCCAGGAGATGCAAAACAAACTGTGATGCCAACCAAAAGTGCCCCCAAAGATCACAATGAAAAGTACTCTGCAGCTATGCAAACATGCAAGCAAATTTGTAATGTATTAGCAGAGAGTGGCCAACCGGCATTCTTACGTCGTTTGGATGATCTCCGAATTATCTTTAAATTGTGGGCACGTAATAAAGAAATAAAAATTGAAGAAATTTCTGAAGGTAATATAAGTATTTATGGGCTTGTAAAAACACAGTCTTACCCCAACCTTCAGTTAACTGTTTTCCCCCTAATTGTTAAGATACAGCAGGACCATTAAGCACTGGAAAAGAAATGACTGTGAAGCATATCAATACTCATGCAGAGGCAGATCAGTCCTTAAAAGATGGATGTGAAGAAGGTGCCACAAATGCTGAAAACTATTCTAATGAGAATGAAATAATGATAGAAATTTCAGAAGGTAATACAAATTTTTCTCATTGACGGACAAGTGAAATATGCACTACATAGGCTTCTAAGATTGAAAAGCTACGTTCACCCTCAATCATTGTTAATACTTTTTGTAATTTCCAACTTTTGACAGATTTGGAAGAAGAAATGAATTCTGGAAATGAATCGAATCAGTCCTCAAGTGATGAATTTGTTCAAGGTGCCAGAACTGCTGAAAATTATTCTAATGAGAATGAAAATAATAGAAACCTCAGAAGGTAATACAAATTTTTCTCATTGACGGACAAGTGAAATCGATACCTACAATGCAAACAAACGTAGTTCCCGAGCCCTGGTGCAGACTGACGTACTTCTGAGACCCTCGGGGCAAACTAACGTACTTCTGAGACCGTCGGGGCAGACTAACGTAGTTCCTATCTTTTTAACCAAGAACTACGTTAGTCTGCCCCAAGGGTCTCAGAAGTACGTTAGTCTGCCCTGAGGGTCCCAGAAGTACGTTTGTTTGCCCCGAGGGTCGGGAACTACGTTTATTTGCATTGTAGGTATCGAAATATGCACTACATAGGCTTCTAAGATTGAAAAGCTACGTTCACCCTCAATCGTTGTTAATATTTTTTTGTAATTTCCAACTTTTGATAGATTTGGAAGAAGAAATGAATTCTTGAAATGAATCAGATCAGTCCTCAAGTGATGAACTTGTAGAAGGTGCCATTAATGCTGGAAATGGTTCTTATGGGAATGAACTTATTATGGAAAATAAACCTGAAGGTAATACAAATTTTTCTTGTTAATGGACAAGTGATGTATGCTCTATATAAGATGGTAAGATTGGATAACCTGTTTCACCCCATCATCCTGTGTTAATGTTTTTCCACTTTTTAACATTTTGCGGAAGTGTTGAGTACTTGTTGTGAATTAAAAGTTGATTGCAATGACCAGTCTTTAAATGATTGTGAAAGTGCTAAAAATGGTACTAAACATTTAAGAGTTCTGTACACTGAGCCTAATAAAAAGAAAGGTAAGATTAATGTCGACCTGTCAGAGAGCATTTCAATATTAGCATTATTAGGTTTTGAAAAATGGCAGATTGTTTAACTTTCATATCCTTTTGTATTTTAGCATCTAGATCCCTCAATGATAATAGTGGCATCATCGATGAAACTGATCACGATAGGACAATCGAAGCACGCACTGAAGGGAGCCTGCTTGTTCGTTCAATTTGTGATAGCTATCAGGTATGTCCATCTTTATCAACTTCTCCACTCTTAATTGAAAAACAACTCTCGCCTTGTGCTCAAAATAGTGACCTATATTAGTATAATTAATTACTTTTGACTTCTGTGCTTTTTCTTTTCAGTTTAGTTGCTAATGTTTTGTTTCACCTTTAGCTCATCTTTTGGAAAGTAATGATGAGGATAATGAATTACTCGGATTAGCCGAAATGATAGCCAGTATAGAGGAGCATGAAAAGAATACAGTTGAAGTCTCAACTCCCCAAAATAATAATAGTTCTTTTGCCATATTCAAAACTCCAGAGAAAAGAAACTCACAAAGCCCTTCTCTGGATGAGAATGGCAACAGTACAGTTGAGGTCTCAACTCCTAAAAATGATAATCATGCTACTGGATTTAAAACTCCAATTAAGGATGTAGAAGGGCCTAACTGCAAATGCATCCCACCAAAACCATCTGTGAGGTAAGATCTATGAAGTTCTTTTGTGAAGAATGATAAGTCAAATTTTCTTTTTAAAAAGTGGGATGTTTGTCATTTTATTTTTGCCCCAGACGGTTCTCTACACCCAAAGGCAATAGATTTGATGGTCGGCCTTACTTCTCCTGCGCAAGCAGAAAATGTACTTTCTGGAGAATCGCTCCAACTCCCAAAAAAGGTTTGTGGTAAATATGACATTTATGTGAACTTTTTTTCTCTCTTTTTTTTTTTGGGTGAAACTGACGCTAAAGGTATTTTTCCTTTCATGATTGTAGCAGACAAGCAAATAATTCAAGTAAATAACTACTTAGAAAGGCTAAAGCTGCCAACATCAATTAAGCACAAGGGTCAGCCAAAAGGGTTGGGCCAAACAACTGTAGTTAGGTCAAAAGGTAGGATATGTTATAAGTGAATTTTCTTTAGGCTAGGCTTTTAGAACAATAAAAATTAAATTATTACTACTAAATACTTTTGTAGACTTTAAACTAAAAGACTGGAATGGACCAGGAGATCATAGCAATCACAAACTTTTGTTTAAAAAAAGAAAACTACCCAAAGGTCACATCAAACTCTTCTTCCATTAAAACTTCATCCACATCGACTTCTTCCACCACATCTAGATCTGCAATCCCACGAGGCCTCTCCGCGGGGGGCTTCTTCTTTGGCTTCAAATTTTCAGCCGTCATAGCCGCCAGCATAGCCTGCGTGACTACAAATTTGTCACTCCCTCCGCCATCTTTTGCACAGTGAGAAGCTAACAACAATCCATTCAGAGTCTCGGTCATCATGCGGTTGCGGATTTTCGTCTTGATTAAATTGATCTTGGAGAAGCAGCGCTCGCACGCCGCGTTGGAGTGCGGCAAAGAGAGCACATGCAGAGCAAAAGTGTCCAGTTCCTGCAAAAGGTAAGATTATGTTTAGTATCTAAAGACTTTCTTTTTAAATTTGTATTTGTTCCGTGAAGAATTACTGTAACTGTACCTTAAATATTTGCTTCCCATCCAGGTCGGTGTAGTCGCGCACCGTGATCCAGAAGTCATCCACCTCCATCTCCTTCATCCCATCGGTAAACTCCCTCTTGTCCAGGAGCTGCCACTGGTCATCCAGCTGCTGCACGCGGTCCAGGTCGTTAGGGTCGCAGATCCGTGGGACTGTCTCGATGAGATGCAGCAGGGTCGGCTCCTTGGTGCGGCTCATCGCCTCCGCGGGAGACAGGCATGCCATCCTAGCAAAAGGAGAGTTGCTGTTGAAATCAAAACGCTGGCGCATTTCAGTGCAACCCTTTACCAGGAAGGCCTTGCACCTGTCTCTGTAAATAAAAAGTGCAAATTATGAGTACAAAAAAAAAGTGTTTTGATAAAAATGGAATAAAACACTCTCTAATGTAAATTTTTCCTTACCTGAAACACTTTTCCATGTTGACTTTGTCAGGATGATTTGAAATAGGAGGCTCTGAGAAACCTTTCAGGACCTTCACCCCAAGGTAAATGTTTGACAGGGGTATATGCTTAGAGGTATCTAAGGGATTGATCTGATCCAGAGGAGTCCTCTTCACATGAGCTCGGTCCATGAAAGCCAGAATCAGGTGCTTGTAAGCAGCACACATTTTTTTGTGCACAATGGTGATAAGGGGACGGTCACTCTGGAACAGCTCATTCAGGTCCACAAACCTGGGGAGAGCCCATTGAAGAAAATGGTAATACTGCTTCGTAGTTGGATCATTCATGTAGTTAAGGACGTTGGTAGCAGCGATCACACGCGCATCTAGAACTTTCAGCTGAAAATAGGCTTTCAAATGATCCCACTGTTCAAGGATCCTGTTAACAACTGACTGCAAGGACAGCCAACGCGTTTGAGACGGCCGGAGAATCTTGTGCGGGTCCGTGTGGTAGAACTCCTGAAATTCCGCATACTCTGCCTGGCGCTTGGAGCTGTTCTTAAAAATTCCATAGATGTTCCTGGCAAGATCCTCTATGCAGCGGGGAAGTTCTTTGCAGGCCTCGCTTGCGCAGAGGTGGAGAGAATGACAGCGACACTTGTTGACAATGACTCCCTTATAGCTCTCCTGGAGCCGCGACGCAACAGAATTATTGGTCCCAAACATGGTATTGCACCCGTCACTCGCAAATCCAACAAAATTATCCATGGGGACATTTTCTTCATTGAATGATTGGACTAGCAGGCCAAACAAGCGACGTGCGCCCTAATAGAAAATAGACATCCCATAGATGTCGAAAAGAGGTCTAAGGATAGATGTCCAGCCGTCTAATAGCCATCTATCATAGACGTCTATTAGACGGTCTAAAATGGCCGCAAACGTGCGATCTTTTAGACGTCTATGTGTAGACATCGAACAGACGTATGTGGGAAGAGGCTTTTTAGACATCTATGTCCCTAGACTGCATTAAGATTGTTATAGACGACCAATAGGCTGTTGCTTTAGATAAAATGTCACCAATTGGCGTCTACTACTCTGCTACTACTCGATAGTTTATAGACCTGTGACGGTGGAGTTCTGCATTGCCAAAACATGTTTCGACCTTTCAACTTCAACCCTTTGGAAGAGTCGTAGACTCATGCCATCAGGCAGGTGACATCACTCAAGGCTTTCAAAAATTAGAACGGAGGTTCATCGGAGGGACGAAGTGCCTCTCAGATTGGGAACTGCGTCAGGGCACGTACTCTTCATTACATTACGGCGGAAACGTCGCCTCACTCTATCAAAACCTCATAGCAAGCGCCTCCCGAGCATTCGTACTAAATAAATTATTTGTGGATCACGATTGATTCTTTTAAATAAAAACTGCACGTAGTCCATAGCAACATAAGTTGCGGAAACATACGCCGCAAAATAAAAATCGATATTCTAAAAAAAGTGAACTTGTAGTTAAAAAAGTGATAAAGTTGCAGATGTGCTTACTGCAACGCCATCTAGCGGGAGCTTTGGCACTAACATCTACAAATCATCTATATGAGATCTAGAGCTACATGGTAAATAGATTGCTTAATCAGCGTTTATTGGGACGGCAAGTAGACATCACCTTGCGGTATGAAGCGTCATATGCGGTAGAAGTACGTGTCTTCAACTTCAACTTGGGTTACAACAGTAGCAGTTCATTGTGAACTTTGGACACCTATAACCGGCAGTCTGGAAATGACTCAGTCTAAAAGCGTCAAAGTTTTAGACGGGAAGTAGAGCGTCTCGCGGCATCTGCACTTTATCTACAGCGAGACGTCTAAGTGCGTAGATGAGTTAGACGAGAGGTAGAGCATCTAGCGACCTTTCGACCCCATCCAGCACCAGACGTCTAAAATGATAGATGAATTAGACGAGAAGTAGACCGTCGCGCGGCATCTAGGCCCCATCTAGCACTAGACGTCTAAAAGGAGAGATGAGTTAGACGAGCAGTAGATCGTCTCGCGGCCTCTAGATCTCATCTAGCAATAGACGTCTAAATACATAGATGTGTTAGACAAGAAGTAGACCGTCTCTACACGTCTACAGCTAGACCTAAATGCCCCGAGACATCTATTACCAATCTTTTAGACATCTATTTATAGACGTCTAAACATTTAGACGGGGTAGATCTACCATAGACCATCTATAGACGTCTATTTTCTGTAAGGGCGGTCGCCCCCTCATTCGCCGCGTCAGCGTCAGTTGAAGAGAAAACTTGGGCAAGTTTCCAGAATTTAGTGCAATTTTTTTTTTCCGTTATGGAACCGCATACACACTGCCATTGACTTAATTGTGCCAATGTCTGTCGACTCATCAATTATCCAGCTGAATTTGTTGTGTTGCAGTTTGTCAGCAAGGTCTGCTTGGTGACTGTTGCCAGCGGGTAGAAACTCCCTACACCGCGCGCGTCGCAACCTCTCTCGAGGCAGCTCGGGCGGCCTGGTCCGGGCGGTGGCCGACCTGGTTGATACTATTTATGTTTAAAAGTGTTATGCTCAACAACAATTATAAACTCGGATAACTACGTGCAGCTGACGTATGAAGCAACATTTCTGTATAGTCGTTTGCACCAAAATTTACTCAGAAGACTGAAAAAAACAAAACAATTGCAATCGAAGAGAAGACGGTGCGCGGACGGTGATACTCAAGATTTTCCTCCCTTTTTATCCATTTAGGGATGATTTTACGACAAAACACATTAATACCAATTTGTTCATTGAGTGATCCTGTTTTGCACTGAAAGTGTTGCTTTGGGATGAGATATATCTAAAAGGACTACACTGTTAGAAAAAGTTGTTGCCTGACGACCATTTGTTTTACGGGAATCCTGTTTCTGAACAGCTCTTCTTTTATCAGTTAAAAACTTACCACGTATGGATTATTTCAGCAGTGCTCTCAACGAACAGTGAATGAGTATCACTGTGTATGCTGGTGCCTTACAGGAAATATGCTGTTAATTTTGTTAACAGCCCTTACTGTTTGAAATACAACAATTTTGTAATACTACAGAAGAGAGATATAAGTGCAAAAAGAAGTCAATACATTTCGACGAAAAAATTGATTCTGAGATTTTTCCCATCCTTGTAAATTTACAGTTTTTCCTGTTTTGAAACAGGATTTGCTGCTTACAAACTTAACAGTACTTTTCCTGTTAATTTACAACAAAATTTTTAACAGTGTAGTGAGACTCAAAATCAAAAGTAACGAAACGGGTCCACCGGCAACCCCCCACCTTCTGAGTCTCATAGTATGCCCGCTTACCCGCCCAACTACACCTCATTGGCGCGGGGCGGGGTGGTCATTCACTCACCTGCCTCGGGCTCGGGTCAGGAACTACCCCACCCCACACCCCTGGCCATGTGAAACACCCCTAACTCCAGACCATTGGGTGCCCTGACGGGGAGCAGCAGCCCGCCCCAACCCGCTCCACCCCTCCCCGTTCCGCCCGCTCTCGTGCTTTGGCAGTCGCTCTCGGCGCGGCACGTGTGTTTTCCTGTGAGTGCGTTTCGCGCCCACAGGACCTCGGCAGCGGTGGGCGGGATGAGAAATGTGATGGGCTATAGTGTTGACACTTTCTCACGCGGCGGCTGAGTGCATATGGCCGGGCGTGGCGTGGTGTGGGGCGTATTCGTCACGATGGATCATGCGGAGTAACCAATTGTACACGCCCAGCGAGAGGCGATGTCGCGAGAAGTCGCGTCCCGCACGAATACCTGAGTCCTGCCGCAGGGACGGGGGCCAAAGGGCCTGCTGCAGCCTGCAAACACAGCTGCGCTGGCTTCTCTCTACCGCCGCCTCCTTACAATGAGTGAATACGAAAAGGAATGAGGGTATTTTAGGAGTACCAGTTTTATTTTAAAAAATACGATTTCAGGAAATCCTGGTAGGCACGAAGTTAATTAATGTTTTTGTTTCACTAAAGTCTTCGGTAGAAGATGGTTTATATATAAATTTTCTTTAAAAATTCTAGCCTTATGGGTCATGTTGCTAAATTTCTTTTATCTCAAGGTCACTATAGTTCAGTGGGTCACATGCCAAATTTTAGCTTTCTAGCTGAAACGATTTAGAAGTTAGTCTCTCAGTAAAATTTGTCCGATCAGCTTGAGTTCTGAACTGTAGGCTCGTTGTGCAATGGGCAATCGAACACTGCTTTTACATTTTTATTCTAAAATGCAATTCGAAATTTTACTTTTTGGACTACCGTGAATGAGTAGAATCAACAAGTCCCCGGCCCCGCCGGTCCTCCTCCCCTGCGCGCCGCGCCGAGGGGTCGAGCAGCAGCAACAATGGCGACTCGGCTTGGCTCCCCTTTCCACGCTGTTTTCCCGAGACAAGTCGAGTATTACCATAGAAACGGAGATTTTAGATCGAAATTTCTCAAAATTGGTCGCTAACTTTGGGCTGGCATTTCAGCAGTGAACTAAGGAGATCGAGTTCTACCTCTCTGCCAAGTCTCATGAAAATCGTATAGAAAAATCAGGATTTAGGTAAAGGGCCGTGCTAATTAAAATCAGGAAATCCTGGTAGGCACGAAGTTTGTTAGTGTTTTTGTTTCACTAAATACTTCGGTGGATGATGGTTTATGTAGATATTTAATTTAAAATTTCTAGACTTATGGGTCATGTTATTGAATTTGTTTTCTTTCAGGGTCACTAGTTCAGCGGGTAACATGCCAAATTTTAGCTTTCTAGCTCAATCGATTTAAAAGTTAGTCTCTCAGTAAAAATTATCCGATCAGCTTGATTTTTGAACTGTACGCTCGTTGTGCAATGGGCTTTCGAACACCGCTTTTACGTTTTTATTCTCACGTGTCGTTCCAAATTTTATTTTTTGAACAACTGTGCATGAGTTGAATCAACAAGTCCCCTGCCCCGCCGGTCCTCCTCCCCTGCGCGCCGCGCCGAGGGGTCGAGCAGCCGCAACAATATGGTGAATCGGCTCGGCTCCCCTTTCCACGCTGCTTTTCCGTGACAAGCCGAGTATTACCATAGAAACAGAGATTTTAGATCGAAATTTCTCAAAATTGGCCGCATTTCAGAAGTGAACGAAGGAGATTGAGTTCTACCTCTCTGCCAAGTCTTACGAAAATCGTATAGAAAAATCAGGATTTAGGTAAGGGGCCACACTGATAAAACAAAAATAATCGGATCAGCCGACAAAACCATTAGGCCACTTAGTGCCTTTAAAAAAAAATAGCATCCTGACACAAAATCATAAGTCTACTTCGTGCCTTTAAAAAAATAGCATCCTGACATAAAACCATAAGGCTACTTCGTGCCTTTAAAAAAATTGCATCCTGACACAAAACCATAAGGCTACTTTGTGCCTAAAAAGAAAGAGGCTGACAATTTTTTTGATCAAATGCTGTGTGTTGTTAATAGGGCAGAAAAATCTTGTTTTGACTACTTGGTGCTGACTCTTTGTTTCCCGCTAAGCTTTGTTGAACTTGTTATTGACTTCTATTGATTTTCATCCTGATAATTCCCAGGCTGGTGTGCACATGATTCCCAATATAGTCAGAAATTTCAATGCCTTTACCCACACACTCTGAGATAGATGGTTCCGGCTCTCGGCATTTAGAAAAGAAGTAAGTCAAGCAGGACCGGAACCAGTAACAAAATCTCAGTATTTACGCTGTCGAATTTGATATGAAAGTTCTACATGCGAATACTAATGACAACTGAGAATAGATATATAGTTTACAATTCGAGAAAAGCGTAAATAAAGAACTGGTTCCGGTCTAAAGACAATTGATGTCCTTACATCTTCTCTCAGTGCCAAGAGCCGGAACCATCTATCCTTACAAAGAGAATTCTTGTATCACGAAGAGTTCTGTGCAACCGTAATACAAAGCCAAATTTTCTTTGTAATACAAAGAAAAAATATTTGTAATACAAAAAGTTCTGCAATACAAGGAAATTTTCTGTATTTTACGCGATATTACGGTTGCACAGAATTATTTGTATTACACGAAAAATTTATTTGTCGAAGATTTAGAGAGTCATAATTTAGACATAGACATTATACTGCCAAGCCGGCAAACCCTTGCAACTTCTTGGCTAATAAAACCCCAGTTTCGTATCAGATGGTCAGGTGTGTGTACTCCGGACATCCCTTAATTTTGGAGGAGGAAAGCGCTTTCCCATACTTTGCGAACACCTCACCCTCACTGCTGACATTTGACGCCAGTTGCTACCTGCCCAACCCCTCACCCTCACCCATACCCCACATATTACACCCGCATCCCTTAGTTTCGTCACGAAACGCACTCCTATCGCGTCAAAGCAGGATAGAATTTGGAAGGGGCCATGTAGGGAGGGAGCGGTGCGGTGCATCTCCAAAACGGCGCGAGGTTACGCCACCGCAAATCCGCAACCAATGACTCATGTAAAAGCCCAACAGGCAATGGGCAGGTCTCTCTCACACACTGGCAGAGGCACGGTGTCAGCAGTGGAGGGGTGAAGCCAAAAAGGGCTCTTTATTGTAATTTATCTTGTCCCTTTAGAACGGGCGGGGCGGGGAGCAGCGCTCAGCGGGATGCGCTGCTGGGACGGGGTGGGGTGATGCGGGGCAGAGCGGGACCACGCGTCTCTTCCCGGTATTGTGGAGAGACGACCTCAAACGGGCCCGGCCATGCTTCGGCAAGGGACGGCTGCGGCAAAGGCGGCCAAAAGCCAGCAGTCACAACACGAACAATGCCAGGCTAGGAACGACTTCCCCTCCCCGCCCTGACCCCTGGATCCCTGGATCCGACCTGCAGCCGCCTGGAGCAGCCATTCGTCCCCTTGTCCCGCAGGACCCCCGCACCCGCCCCTCCCCTGCCGGGAACTCTTGCCATAACCTCACATAATGTCCCCCCCCCCCCCTCGAACCTCCTACAACCCCAACCAAGAAGGGCCGCCCCTTACCCCTCGCGCGGAACTCAATACAACTCGGTCCGATGTCAAAATCCCTTAAAAATGACACCGTCGGCGGACAAGGGTGCGAACACACACGCCTCCGGACATGCCCACCCTCCTTACGGACAATGAAACATTTATTTCATACAGTGAAAAAAGTCGAAACTTAAAAGACCGCCCCTCAAGTACTGCACAAACAGCAAGTCGGGAGCGTCACATGCCAAATAGGTATTTCAGCGGTTAGAGGAAATGAAGAAACCGCAAAATGGCCGCCACGGACCACAACAAATCAGCTGACGATGTTGCTTAATTTGATCACTGTCATTTTCCAATTGGTGTAAATGTTTTGCATACTGTAGACTCGTACTGGACTCCGAGTCAACGTTGACATTCAGACAAATTTACGGGGTAAATTGCGACTTGCTTTTTTAACTATCGCCCGTTTGTTGGGGTCCACCGGCGACCATCTCCGAGATTCTTCATTACTTTTAACCGCTGAAATACATCATTCGTTGGGGTCCTCCGGCGACCATCTCCGAGATTCTTCATTACTTTTAACCGCTGAAATACATCATTCGACTTCAACGCAAATTGAAAAAAGGAAAAGGAGAAAAAAAGAAGAAAAAAATCATGTTAGTAAGTTCTAGTCGATGTAAACATTCATGTGCCAAAGGTACAGGAAACGATGCAGAAAACCGGGGTAAGGTGGGTGCAGGAGGAATGTACTTCATTTACTGTGGCGCCTTTGCGAGCCTATGATACACGATATGGTACTTACTCAGTACGCGTACAGAAAATTATGTACTTGAGCAAGTGCAAATCGACCAGAAATATACCATACAGTCAAATGCCCTAATTTCGGACTTGTGCCCTAATTTCGGACAGTTTGCAGAGAAGTGCTTATTTCAACCTATCTCGGTCACCTTTTGAGATATTTGAAATCCGAAGACGGCATCGTACAGTTTGCAGTATAGAGTACCATATTTCGTCAAGTCGGTTGAAGTACCTTTAAAATTTTACAGCACACAGGAATTTAAAGTTAAAAAAAGCATATAGTTCAAAATTGCTGATTTGGAATAAGCTCCCCCAAAAACCGGGGCTCATGTAGGTGTGAGCTGCCCTATGGGTGGTCCTTTCTCGAATGAATGTTTGGTATTTTGGCTACAGAAATACGTAAATTATTATTTTTTAAGTCAAACCGTTTTTTGGTACGGAACGATTTTCGAAAGTGCTACAATTTCGGACAGTCCAATTCTGTGGCATAGAATTACATTTGTTTCCATGTTTGTGCCAAAAGACTTATGTTTTCGCCACCAGGAAGAAGCGAAATTGTACTTTTGACTATCACCTTTACAACGCCGTTTCCGGATTTGAGATACCTCAAAAAACGGCTAAGATAGGAAGAATTTAGCACTCCTTTGAATTTTGTCCGAAGTTACAGCACAATTGTCCAGAGTTACAGGCGTTCACAAAACCATCCCATTTTTCTGTCCAGTTTTCATCTCTCAGGGTTGAGTCAAAAAATCGGTTTGGATGTTATTCAACGAATTGTTACCTAGGCTATCCTAAGTGAAAAGTAAACCTGTTCGGTTAGGCCAAAATGCATGCTTGTGTCCGAAATTAGAGCACGTGTCCGAAATTAGAGCACTTTCGTTCCTAATTTCGGACACTCTTCCGATGATTGCTGTAGCTTCCCATCTGTTGATGGAAATTCAACATGGGTATCATCCGACGTGTCTCGACCCACAGTATTTCCAATCGCAACAGATTTTTCATTTTTTATCATGCCTACACGTAAGAAAGGAAAAACCGCTCAATTCGTCCGAAATTAGGGCACTTGACTGTACCCGACTTCTTTTTTCCTTTTCTCGACTCTGATCCCCCATATCCGTGGTGGCTTGTGACTGGTAGTGTTACAGGTAGATGAAGGCAGTGGTAAGACGCAGAGGTAGGATATCCAGCCTTTGAAATGCACTAAAGCTCCAAAGGCATTACAATTTGTGTTTTTTTCGAAATATTTCCTTCCGATAGAAAACCATTAATTTTAAATACTTTTTTTCGCAGTTTATGCAAAATTCCGCTTCAAACGAGCCAACATGTAATGGGGTTCTGTTGGGTTCTGTTCAATAACGGCTTAAATTAATTACAGTTAATTTTTTGTACTGTTTTACTTGCCTTTCATTTGCTGACCGCATCAGAACCCTATCACATGGAGATTCATATAAAGAGGAATTTTGCGAGGAATGCGGTAGTATCACCTACACTGTCATTGGTTTGCTCATAAAGAGAATATTTTGGAAAAATAAAACCTGATAATAGACATTTTTGCAGCCCCAAAACGGGTTTAACGACCCAGGAACGATGAGACATTGCAGCTTTGTTTTTCCAGTGGGATCGTAGGCGACATGTACTTTACCCGTTTCTCCAAGAGTAGACGAGTTTTATGAGTTTGCACGAATATAATAGAGAGTATCCGCGCGTACTTCTGCTGTTTTCGCGACTTGTCTGCGAGTTATCGCGAGTATCTGTGACCGTATTTTTCTTCGACTTATCTGGTAGGCAGTCCCACAAACTGATTCGTGTTCTGTGACACACCCGTAACAGTAGGCTACGCAAACGGCAAGAAAACCCTGTACAAACAGAGCCGAGCTGTGCGCATTCCCGCTCGCAACATCAGACTGATCATTTTTAATGTTGCGTTGTGGCTCTAGCTGACGGATACTTGTCAAACTACTGAGGCTGGCGAGCGAGCCGCTTGGGCCGCTTAGTCACGACCGAAAGAGACAACAATCTGCACTCTCATTGACCTCATCACGGACAGACGGCGGCGAGATAGCATCCGTCAACCTGATCCTGACCTCAGCGCTGAGCGGCGCGAGGCGGGGGCAGCCATCGAGAGCGCCCGGCCGCCCGGCCCGCGAGCCGCGAGGTGTATAGGTCCGTGCCGTGAGTGAGCACTGCGCGTTCCTCGAGGTATGCAGCGGCGACGACCATGGCCAACTCACGATTCCAAGTAAACAATAAAAAGATAAAGATAATAATAATAATAATAATAATAATAATAATAATAATAATAATAATAATAATAATAATAATAATAATAATTATTATTATTTTTAAAAAACCTTTGACACCCTCTTTTGATGGTCAATATCCTAGCCTCGCAACGCAAAATACCCGTCTGCGTGAAAGGCGGCGTGGCCGAGCACAGTGGCACGCCGCGCGTAGTTTTTATTGGAGAGTGCGGAATCTAAGAATTGAGCATGTCTCCGGTGCCGCTGCCACCGTGCACCTCTGCCCTGCACGCACAGCTGCCGCCGAGTCCCAGGCGGCATCCTGTCCTACCCCACCCCGCCCCGCCTCGCCTCGTGATGCTGAGCAGAGCTTTGACACGGTGCAGCGTTCATTCATTCTCGCCCGCCGATGTGTTGTAGCGCTCTGTTCTGTTGTGAGTCGTTTGTGAGGCGCGCATCGGAAACCGCGACGCGTAAAGTCAAACGCAAACAAGAGCGAGAGCACCGCGGGGCAGTGGGGGGGGGGGGGGTTGGGGGGGCGGGGTACACACTACACGTAGGGCGTCCTCAGGTGTTTACCTTTGAGGCGGCGGTGCGGCTGGAGCTTTACGTCGTGGAGCTGGCGGGGCGGTGACTTGCAGCAGCGGGCGGCGCGCGCTGGTGTGGCGGTGCGGCTGGCCGGGCCGTGCCGGGCCGGGCCGGGCCGGGCCGGGCGGGGCTGGACCGTAAAGTCAATGGGCAGAAGAATGAGGAGAATAGGGATCGACCCGCTGGGCGACAACCTTCGACACGAACCTCCCAGGTGCCGAGCCGAGCCGCGTGTATGCAAGGCTTCCCAGAGGCTCTGATGGTGACATAGCAAAGAAAAAGGACGGAGGCTGAAAAAAAAAAATATATGCAGAGCTAAAAGCCGCGTTTGGGCAGTTCAGAGTTAAGAATCTCTTCGGAATCAACCGGGATAGATTCCCGTAAGTGACCATATGGGATCCGAAAAACAGCAGTGCTGTTCGAAGTACTGCCTCCCGACCGTTCGATGATCGGGTTCAGTTATTGAAATCCATGGCAAATAATGACAAGGTTTTGGTGTTTTGGCAGGGAAGGACGGCTCGACGATAGAAGGTACTCCAGTTAAATTGCTATGCATCAAGGCCCTCTCGGATAAGATTTCAACATATATTCAAGAGATTCGCTTATTAGACGTATTGACGACGGGGGTGCGGTGGTGCGTGGTCTGGGATGTGCCCCCGGAGTCCCTCCCCCGCCCGGCTGGCCCCGGCCCGGCCCGGGCGCGGGCACCCCAGCCGGATAGGACGCCCACAAAGTCAGCCAAGCAGCCACACAATGCTTCCATCCTGTCGTTTGTAACCGAGGTCTGTTTTGACAAGTCAGGCCGGCTCGGGCACAGCGCGGCGGAATGCGTAACAATCGGCGCGGCGCGACTCAAGCGGAGGAACTATTTGTATTTTAGCGCGGTTCATCGGGTGTCCAAGAACCCCTACGGCGCCACTTTAGTGAGTATGCAGTATGCAGCCCGCCTGCAACGCCCTAATGCATACGATTGCACAAGGGGGTATCCGCTCTATCAAAAATCTGTGATACCCGACTATTACGTCTATTACGCTGTATTACGCTCCGAAATATGACAATTATGGCCAAAAACAGGCAAAAACCGAGGGGCAGCCAACTCGAAAAAAACGTGTACACAGAAATACCTTTGTGTTTCTAGAAATACACAAAAAATACAAGGAAATACTCTACAACACACAGAAATACAGAGAAATACTAAACAAAAATAAGAGTAAAATACCGAAAAATACATTAGAAATACAAGAAATACAAGGCAAGTGTACACAGAAATACATGAGTTGGCCGCCCCTTGGCAAAAACAACCCAAAACGGTAAAAAATAAGTACTACGAGTACGTGCGGAAAGCAAGAAGTTGCCTACAAGTCAATCAGTCAGTCAGTCAGTCAATTACGGAGGGGAATAGAGGTCAGAGGGGGAAGAGAGGGACATGGGAGTAAGAGGCGGGAAACGTCTTTGTAGAGGGGGGGGGGGGGGCAAGCCATAGTTACCTGTGTCAGAGACGAATTCACCGAAAGCGGTTCGGTGCCACAACTGTAAAGTGGATGGTGTCAAAAGACGCCAAATTTCTGGCGCTCATAAAGAAAGGCCAGATATTGGCGTCTTTCGACGCCAAATATTAGCATATTTGACTGACAACGCCAAAATTTGTCGTTTCTCATGAACACCAGAAATTTGGCGTCTTTCAAAGCCAACAGTTAACAGTGAGCTGGTCCTCGAATCCACCGAAAGACAATCTGGGCGCAGCACCATTATGTCACAGGTATGAAAAGCACCCCCTCTGAGAGGGCACAACTCGAATTGCGGCGCTACCTGCCCAGCGCCTACTCTGCAAACTCAAGTGTGAGACAGTATCACACTTTTTACTGCAGTAGCACTGTGTCTCACACTTTCAAAAACTATTTTCTGTCGTTAAATAGCAATCACGTTTTAGGTAACAGCACCAGCTTTGGTTGAAAATTCCGGTTAAAACGAGCTACCATGTGATGGGGTTTGGAACTACAATACATTAAATAGTTGTAAATAAATGGTTTCGAAAATTTAAAGGAACGTTGTTGTTTGTGATCAGAACCCCATCACATGGTAGCTCGTTTTAACTGGGAATTTGCACCAAAACTGATGCTGTTCTCTAAAACGTGATTGCTATTCAACGACAGAAAATAGTTTTTTAAAGTGTGAGACAGAGTGGTACTGCATTAAAGTGTGATATTGTCTCACACTTGAGTTTGCAGAGTACCTTCAGGGCCGGGAACGGTGCGTTGCTTGAATTGCGGTGCGTGAGGGGGATTCTACCAATTCCACACGGACTGCGGCGATCTGGGGAGGGGCGTGGGGCTCTGCCTGAATTGCGGCGTAGTGCGCAATGCGTTGCCTACCCGGCCCACCGTAAAATTGTCGTCCTGGTTTTCAAGGTACCTTTCCCAGTTTTCGAGATATTTTGGAAAAACCAAGATAGTCCCCCTCTGTTGTCTTGAAAGTCGCTCCGACTTCCAAGACGTTCAGCTTGGAATTCAAGCCGGCTCCTTGCAAATCAGGAAAACCAGCTGATCCATCCTTGTTTCATACGAATTGTCTTGAAAACCAAGATGACTTCCAAGACAGAGTCTTGAAAACGTCGGAAACAAGACACTTTCGTGCTTTTCCTAGTCCGGTGCACGCCTCTACCACCGTCGGACTAGAAAGTGTTAACTTTGTTGTCACTACTCCTGAACCAGTCTTCATAAAGGCCATTGAACCAGGTGCAAATAGAGAGACTGGGGAGTTGATTTTTAATTCTTTTGATAGTGTGATTACAAAACTTGATCTTTATGGGAGTATGCACGGATAATGCTTCAGCAATGAAAGCAGCGCATGCGTTAATAACTGCAAAATATCCTAACATTTCCTGCTACGGCTGTGCTCCCCATGGATTGAACTTACTCATGAAAGATATTCTTAATAAAGTGAAGAAATTAAGTAGCCTTCTTAAGAAATCGAAGTCCATAGTTAAAGCAATTAAAAATCATCATGTTAAGTTTGCCCTCAAACCAACTCCCACGAATCCATAGTAAGCCAGCAATGGGTCACTTAAAATATGATTTAAAGAGACATTGCAAGAAATATTGTAATACAGACCAGTTACTTTAAATACAATCAAGACATTTACAAAGACTCAGGACCTTTAAATGAAGAAGCGTATCTGTTTTGAAATGAATGTCAGCTATTAAGAGTAGCATTAAAAACAATTGTGCCATTTCAATTGTTATATGTCTATATATTAATAATATTAATAATAAGTATCTAGTGCAAGGTTTTAGAAAGACTGTTTCAATGTAAACACTCCTGGCATAATTAATATATTACAAGTACGGTCTCTCACCAAAATCATATTCACAGTATCGCCCCTAATATTTGTAAGAGTCAAATCTCATTAAAATAAGGATGTTTCCAAACATTTTTTTTTCTATCAATAACTTTGTTGAGTGACCTTTTTTCAATCTGAATTCATAGGCATAACGGATCAATGAGTAAGTTTGGGTTAGCACATGATGTAGCTCAATCAGAAGTCGTATCACTGGGAAATACGGAGTAGGATATAGGAACCAAATGCTACAAAATTTAACTAAGTAATATCCAAACTCTCTTCTTGTTTCTTGTTAGGTTAAGAGTAGGAAGATATAAATACTCAAACCACACTTTTATGTATTATCTTTAGTAGAATAATGAGAAATCAAATGTTCTGTTTACGATTTAAAAACTTATTATTCTTTTTGGCTGAGCGATCTTTTAACTATAACTTAGGATCTAAAACTTGTTCTTGTTCTTGATCTTCTTCTTTAGTTCTCAAACTTTACTTGCGAAGCCTCCATTTCGACACCGCACAGACGAGCATGAGACCGCGACTTGACATGACGGTGGGGGCAACATTGAAAAATTAAACAGAGCTTTCACGTGGTTTGTAATCCGAAAAAAAATACCCATCAAGTTAGTAATACTTAACTAACACAAACTTCAAAGTAACATGGGTCTGCTACACTAAATTTATCGGTCAACAACTGAAATTTAAAAACTGTTTAAATAATTTAAAATTTGTGTTGTTATGTTGGCCAACCAACCTCTGAAGATAAATGTCAGGTGGAATCCGTAAAAACATAGATACGAGCACGGTGCGTAACAAAAACTGTAAGAACGAACGAAGGCTGCGAGCTGCGAGGAGGAATTAAGGAGAACGGAGAGAGTAGGCGGTAGGAAAGACTGACAATCTTAACAATACATCTTCAAACATAATCCCTCTGCCGACACCTAAAACACCGGATACGCATTAATGCATTCAGTTATTCACTGACATCGGTTTATCTAATTGGGTTGGTATTGGCCCACACATCGAGTTTCCATGATTTAGGGCTCTCAAGGCAGAAAACGGCGCCTCAACTGCAACCCGTTCTGCTTGTTTGCTGTAAAACAACAACCCGTGGGACAGAAATCTTTCTTTCTACTTTGATAAAATCTTTTTACCCACAATACAACTGCCCTCCACTCAAATCCACCTTAAACATTACCAAAGCAACCTTATAAAACCCGTGTCAAACTATCCCACCCAAGTAGTAAAAGACCCGGGAATCTGAAGCTCAGCCTTGAGCGTTAGCTCTGCCTAGTTTATTACAAATGCCTATTGTCGTATGTCAAAAGTGGGCACACTTCCACTAATACAATTAAACATCCACACTGCACAAAAGAAATCGTTCAGCTGGAATTGGCTTGCGGTGGTTAATAACTAATCAATACGCTCGGGAACCAAGCAAGGATTCAAAACTAAATTAAACGAAACATAAGGAAATCCTACTGCTGTTAGTAACGCTCAATTGTCATGCCATGGGGTTACCTGATTTCAATACTCAGACCATACTCTAATGTTCACCGAACAGTTTCACAGCTTCACTGTTAACAACATTGTCTATGTTATTCGGTCACTGTGAAAAAATACCACGATAAATACCGACGGTACGCGCCGTTAATTTGTTACTTGGTACTGGACCGTAATATTCGACTTCGGTCTGAATTTTACGGTACACACCGTAACCTGCAAATATGTTGGGGAAGTTGAATGGGGAACATTCTGTCCACAATGAAATACAGTCCGTAACATAATGATACGCTATCCCACACAAAAAATAGACGTCTATAGATCGCGGTAGACCGTCTATGGTCGGTCTACAAACGTCGATAGACGTCTATAGTTGTCTATAGATGGTCTAACTTGTGTCTAGCAAGTCTTCATCCTCAAGGAGACGTAATTTAGATGTCTAAAATTAGTCCAAAATTTAACTATGAAGAGACGTCTACCTATTGACCAAAAGTAGACATCTATAGATAATCTATGAAATGTCTTTCTTGTCTACATTTATTAGTAGACATATATTAGACATATATAGATGAGTAAAATCTGCCCAGTCTATGCGCAGACGGAATGATAGATGTCTTTAGATATAGACATTATTTAGATCACAGTTAGACTAAGCTTGGCACATATAGCATCCTAACAGGGCACCTCACCAGTTGAGCGCTTAGCGTAGTGGATAGAGCGACAGAGAACTAATAAGAAGATGCTGGGTTCAATTCCCTACTACTTATATTTTTCTGGTGTATATGTATATCTATGAGTATACATCTAGTAGATGTATATAAAAAGACGTCTACTATACGTTGCATTTTAGGACATTATACGTGTCATAGATGTCTACCGGTAGACTACAAAAGACGTCTAGTAGACTCTTCTGCATCTATGTAAAGACGTCTTTTATACGTATAATAGAAGTCTATTTTTTGTGTGGGTACGGCCTGACCGTGCACGAAAACTACTAGACCAAAGGCGTGCCGTAACTCCCTACGGTATTTTTAACAGTGGTTATGTCACTCACTCACCTAGGAAGAACACAACCAAGTTGCATCGGTACTGGCTGTCATTTCAGTAGTCCGTGACGTTCGTTTCACAAATCCAACGCAATAAAAAGTATTTTGAGGCACTACCCATCTCACTCCTCCCCACGCCACACAGACGTAAACAATCAACACATCTCTTGAACCCACACTTCTAAACAATGACAACACTTGAAACTTCGTGCGGCGACGTCCGCAACCTTAAAATCGACTGCAGACTGCATGTTACGTGAAAAAGACACTTAAATATTTAATTTCGATAGTGTAAACATCCGAGTGTACGCCGGGCGCGCCGAGTTTGCCTTTGGCTGATCATGGATGACGCAAAGTAGTTCGCGCGCAGCCGCAGGGTGTCCCTACCTCTCAATGTCTTTAAAGTACTTTCCCTGCCAACCTTCCGGAAGTGAATTTCAAATTACACTTTTAAATATTTCAAACTCCTTTAATTTGGACAGATTGGATGAATATTAAAGCGCTGCAATTAGTAGATTGCGGAACACTACCGCTTTTTACGATTACTTCTGTACTTTAAGAGAGAGAACTAGCTAGGATAGACGAACAGACAGACTCACGACCACGTACACTTCTGATCGCTGGCAGGAGTAAGCTTCCCTTCGCTGAGCGAAAGTAAGGAGAATTTGGCTAGTACGCGTACTATTAAGCATTTATTGCGGATAGAGTGGCCCGACTGTTACGCGAGAGCATACCCCTTCGCGACTGCATCCTGCGCCCCTGCCCCTATCCCCTGCCGCTGCCCACTGCTGCTTCTTCCTTCCCGCGGGTTTGATTGCGGTGCACGTGTCATGTCGCGGGGTTACCGTGAGTCGCGGCCCCAGTAGTCTGATTCAGAAGAGCGCTCTCCTCGCGCTGTGTCTCTTGCACCTGTGCGGCGCACCCAATGAGAGCGAGAGAGATAGGGAGAGGAGAGCGCTCTTCTGAATCAGTCTGTTTAGGTGCGCCCCGCGGAGTAGGGTTGTCGGTTCGAAACGATTATTCGAATTTCGAATGTCAAATCGTAATTCAAAGCTGTATTCGAACTGACTTCGATATTTGACGAAAATATTCGAATATTCGAATAGTTCGAAATTTTACCAGGAAGTTGTTAAAACCGTGTGAGAAAGTGTAAAACGTTGCTAAAATACAAGTTTAAAGGACTAACACTCCTAGCTGTAAATTTTTACTAAGAAAATCTGTGAGAATGCCTCCGAAGAAAGTAGTCTCCAGCGATAACTAAACGATCACAGCTGTGTTTGAAGGCTCAAAATCTATATAAAACCAGATCAAAACCCTTTGAATATTCGAAATAAGTAATCGATTGTTCAAATAGTTTGAAATTCAGAGTTCGAACTCGAATAGTCGACTATTCGAAGGCAACTAGAAGTGTCGGATTTAGTTGTTCTAGTTCATAAATTTTTCGTTGATTTCCCAGCCAGAATTGAATCATATGCGACTGTCCAAGAAATGAAAAGTGTTCCCCAAAATTCCTTTATAAAACATGTCTCCAGTAGGTGGCTCACACTGTCTCCAGCAGTGGAAAGGTTATTGGAACAGTGGCCTGCTCTTAAGCACTACTTCCTAAGAGAAATCTCAGGAAAAACAGGTGATAACTATAAGTAAATGAGAGAGAGTGCAAAATTTGTGTTTATGTCTAAGTTTTTGAAAGATCCAATGGCTCAAGCCGAGCTACATTTTGTTATCCATAGTGCAAAGTTGTTTGAACGATTTTCCAGATTTTTTCAAAAATCCGAGCCTTTAATCCATGTTTTGTATGAGGGGATTTTCAATCTGTATATTCTACTTCTTGGAAGAATATGCAAGCCTGATGCTATCACTAATGATTCAACCTGTCTAAAAGTTGAGTTCTTCACCAAATCAGAAAATTTACTTTCTTTAGAGAAAGTTGAAATAGGAGATGAAACTGTCAAAGCTCTTGAAAAATGTCCTGATGTTGATGTTTTGAAATTTCGCCAAAATGCTCAGAAACATATTCAGTCTTCCGCCCGGCATTTGCTAGAAAGGAGTGTTCTAGGAAAGTGGACTGATGCCAAATATTTTAAATGTCTCCAGTCCTCTACTATCAAGGATACGAAAAGTATAAGGTGGATTGTGGTAGTCCACAAAATGCTGAAACTTAATCTAGATTCAGACAATAACGCTCTCAAGGATGAATGGAAGCTGTTGCAGCTCGAGAGTCTACCCCTTTGTAAAAACATCAGAGTTGACCATTTCTGGAGGAAAATTTTTGGTATTCAGAGTGCTGCGGGTGGTGCTAAGCAGGCGCGGCGGAACAGGGAGGGGGGGGGGCACGGGGGCTCCGCCCCTCCCCCCCCCCCCTGGCTGCGCCAGGGGGGCGCCGCAGGCACCCTAGTAGGGGCACCGTACGGCGCCCTGAAAGAGGCGCCACGGGCGCCCGGCTGGGGGCACCGCAGGTGCCCCTAGTATCACGCCCCTGGGCTCCCATCAGAGGGCACCTCAGGCGCCTGCAGGCCAGCAGGGAACGGAAGCGATATCTGGAAAAGGGTGCCTCCCAGCCCTCGGCAAGGGGGTTTTAAGGGGATTGGAGGCTTTACGTAGGAGCGAGGGGGGGATCACTCATATAAAACTTGTACAATGATTTTTTTGATTTTTGATTTTTTTGATTTTTAATTTTGATTTTTCTGTTGATTTTTCACGAGATAAAAAAGAAATAATATGCTACTTTTTAGAAAAATGTGTTTTTTCTTGTTTTGTTACCATTTTTCTCAGTTTTGAGTTAATTTGTTCTCGATTTTTCGGAATTTTATGCAACTTTCTACTTGATTTTATTTTGATTTTTTTGATTTATTTTTTTGATTTTTTAAATGATTTTTTGGGGTCGGTACAATGTGTTTTCGAAGTGACCTCCCCCTTGCGTAGGAGGGCCCCTCCCTGGGGGCGCCCCCGGAGCGAGTGTTTCGGGGGGGGAGGGGGGAGGGCGCCTCCCGGCCCCAGAGCGAGGGTTCCTTTCTGGGGGCGCCCCTGGGGCGAGGGCTTAGGGTGCAGCAATGGGGACGTTCATAGACACTACGTTAGACCTTCACCTCTTGCTCTTCAAAGCAAGGCAGTATGTTCGGATCCGGGTAGTGTGCTGGACGCGTTTGTATCGTTTTGTCTTTTTCTCCCTCTCTCAGGGGGGAGGGTGAGGAGGGGGCGTTCACCCTACACTCTGAAACATACTTGCAGTGAAGGTGGCATTCAGACTCTGCTTGTTCTTAGACGCTCAGTACTGAGCTGCCATTCATCCATCTTCTTACCTGTTTTGTCCTCCTGCATTTCGTGGTCTTTTTCTTATTTGATGCAACCTACTCACCCACTTTTCCAGCAAGCAGGTGCACTTATCAATGTTTGAGTTCACAAAAGAAAGCTAGACATTAATTTCATTGCTGAGGAGGTCTGAAATCTTCATTGTTTGATGTTCACTTGCAAGTGAAATCACACCCAAAAACAAAAAGTATTTTGTTCTAAGCTGGTTTTGAATGTTTCATGCTCTTCTGATTTTTTTGCTGCCATGAATAATAGTTCCAGAAAATGTTCTTCCTTCAAACAAACCTAAAGAACAGCACCCAATGGTGTGTTTCCACTTTGTAGTGCTGGCAACATTTTGGGGTGTCTATGTCAAGGCCTTTCAAATTTAATTAATTTAGTTTTCAATTTGTGCTTATTCAATTAAGGATTTTCCCTCGTGCTGTTACCATAACTTGAAAACTGCTGTTAACTAAATTTATATCAAACCATGCCCCTCTTTACAATGCTACAAAGGAATTATATTACATAAATTTTGTATCTTTTGCAGAGAAAAGTTGCATTTATTGTCAAAGATATGTTTCTTGACAATAAATTACTTGGGCAGGACACGATTCCTTCAGAATCTACAGAACACAAAGGTATAGTACAAAACTCTTAACCATGCTGCATTTATTTATTTATTTATTTATTAACACTGCTATTTCCATTTCTTCATCAGATGATTACTTACATGATGATAAAAATGGTTCGGTTAGCAGCACGAACCAACCCACTGCTGATTCTTTTCCCACTGCATCTGACGTACCACAAGATGTCATGCTTGTAACAGTTCCAGATCCTGAGGGTATGTACCAAAACAATTTTTTTATCCATGCTTTTTGTAACATCAGCATTTACTTGTTATTTAACACTGCTATTTCCATTTCTTCATCAGATGATTACTCACATGATGATGAAAATGGTTCGGTTAGCAACACGAACAAACTCACTGCTGTTTCTTTTCCCACTGCATCTGACGTACCAGAAGATGTCATTCTTGTAACAGTTCCAGATCCTGAGGGTATGTACCAAAACACTTTTTTAATCCATGTTTTTTATAACATCAGCATTTACTTACTGCATTACATACTGCACCACAGTACTGTCTGGCAGCAATTTTGAATTAAATATTTCCTCCAATTGACCGAGCAGCATGGAGTTGGTACTACTACTTCTCTATTTCCAACAGATGTCACTGACTCTGCCCAGAAGGCTTCTTCTATCTCAGATAAAGCAGACACGGAGAAGACTCCCCGTCATGAACCAGGACAAACAGGTGCTATATCGTACTAATTTTTTTTAAACATTATTGTTGTTAATTAACATGTGTCAGATGGTCATACCTACACCAATATATTTTATCTTTAGATAACACCAAATTGTCTGTAAATGGTATTCCCTCAGGAGTTGATACACCAGAGCATAAGGTGAAACAGGACAACATTCCCAATGCTTATGTGAAAGGTAATGTCCAAGTACAAAAAAGCATCTGTTAAGTATCACACTATGCTGATTAATTTTACTGTCTTACCTCTTGTAGGTATTTCCTGGTGGCAGGAACTATCGGAATTTCCACCGATTCTAAAAAATCAGAAGTTCAGGATTGGAAAGCAGACAATTTGGGCATCAAGTTTTGATTCATTACAACCAAAAACTTTTCTAAATGATAAAATCTTTGACCGGTTTTGCAAGGAAGTGAATGCTGAGAAAAACGAACCCTTTGCTCAAATATTTATGCTCAGCTGCCAAGACACCGAAGCCGTAGTGGAGTTCCATTTTACCGAAGTCCTGCACCGTGTCACTGCATCACGAGCTTGCTTTAATGATTTGTGGATAGTTCCAATACATATAGACCGAAACCACTGGATGCTTTTTGTGGTGCTTATTGCGAAGAAAACCATCCTGGTTTTAGACCCATTGAGAAGAAAACCAGGCCCTCAGAATAAATGTATGACCTCTCACCTTAAAGTAAGATTACATTTTAACATTTTTTTGAATTGTTCTAGTGGTTATTACTGCCTTATGAAACTGGTTTCAATTTTTCTTTACTTTCTTATCACCCGGTACTAATGTACGTGTTGGAGCAGTCATACACGTTAGTACTGTGAAGAGGTCTATAGACTGGGAAAAGTGGAGAATCTATGCACCACAAGATGCTTGCATTCAGAAGAACGGTTATGATTGTGGCGTTATTGTGTGTTTATGGATTTATTCCATTCTGAAAAGTGAACCCATACCCATTCCTACCAACAAAAACTCGGTTCAGCTGCGCAAGCACATTGGTTGGTACTTGTACAGGAAGTGTACTCTCCAACATACTGAAAAGCCACCATAGTAAGTTTTCATTGCTACTTCTACAAAAAAAATATCCACTAAAGAGACCAATATTAGGACTTACAAGGGAGAATGTGAACACAAAATGAATTTTGTGCTCAGGATGAACTCGTGCTTTGACAGACACATTCAAATTTGTAACGTTATTTTACGCAGCTGAAGCAAGTTGAGCAAGTTATAACTGTCTGATATTTCGTTTTTGTCTGCTTTAGTTATATGACTCTAAAGGAATACAAAAAATTGATACTTAGTGGTGGAGTATTGAGTGGTGCGATTAATTTTACTAAACACTTTCATCTCAGAAATAATTAGTATGAGCTGTGAGGAGGACAGTTGCACAATTGAGGGTGAAAAGTGTTAAAACCAAAGTCTTAAAAAAAAGTGAAAACAGTAAATTTGAATACTTAAAAGTGATTAACTTGAGGGTTAAACGTGCAGGTTGGAACCCCGCTGGTGCGAGGCATTGTCCATGACGTACACTGATGGCTCTTCAGTATGGGGTAACACCTTCTTTGCCATGAAGGTGGAGAAAATTTTGAGATCGGCGTCGGGGAAGACTGTGGTGACGGCGTGAATGATGCCGAGCTCGAAGTCGCTCACCACCGTGGTTGGTTCGGGTTCAGGGATCCGCGCCACCCTACTCTTGTCTAAGACAACTTCCAGGACAGTGGTGTACGAAACTTGCTCCTCATTCGGGAGAAGGGCGTACACGAGGGGGAAAGCTGCTCCGCGAAAAATCCCGTGGATGGTGAAAAGTTGGGTGAAGAGGCCCGGGCTGACCTTAAATGTCCCATCCAGTAGCCAGGTGTCAGAGGTGCACAGCTTGCGCAGGTAGTCTCGTGTACCGAGGATGATGATCCGGTTTCTTCTCCGGCGCTCTTCCACCTCCTCGTCGTCATCATCGTCGTCATCAAGGTAGTCCCAGAGGAGAAACAAGTCCCCCATGAGAGTGAGCGTGAACTCCCTGGGAAGCTCTGGCAGGTCCCGAAGTGTTTTGGGATTGGGTGGAAGTGTAGCCTGTCGTGTCCGGTTGATGGTCCTCTTAACACCGGCCTCATTAGGCGGCTTCGCCAGGACGACCTGAACACAATGGACACCGGCAGTACCGGCACGTGACGCACGCACTCTGCCACATACAGTCCGTCACAAGCGCACCCTACTGCTAACCTGCGGGGGATCCGCTGCAACTTGTGTGGGGTGATTTGGACTGGCGGTGCCTCTGGCTGCTGCACACTGCTCGCCTTTATCGCTTTCATTATTTCTTTGGCCACTATGCTATTCTGGTCGGGGGCTTGGGAGTGAGTGCCCTCCCTGACTAGGACAGGTGGATCGGAGACGGTAGTGGCGCGGGCATTGCATTCGGGCTTGAGAGCACACATCCAGTACGTTTCTTCTTTCTTACTTGAATGTTTATGATATTTGAAGCCATAATTCACTAAAAATGTTCGTCCTCTTTCAGACGTAATAAATTTTGTCCCCATCGTGGCGTGATCCGGCCGAAAGAAGTGAGGTGTTGGTTGTGGTTGTTACCATCCCAACAAAGACACTTGTTCCAACAGTGGGCGTAGGGGAGCTAGCAAGGTGGGCTAAGTGCCACCTGGCGAACAAGAAGTTGGGGGAAATGAGGTGGATGAAAAACTAGCGGACGAAATTGTTTTGGATATTATCGTTTTGGGAGAAAGGCGTTGGGTGAACCGTCCTGATCCCATGTTACCTTGTTAGTCAGCACATAACCAGAGTCACCGATAAGGTGTTCATTTGGACCCAGCATGCCATTCCTTGATAATAGGCATTGTGCAAGAGGACTCCTTTGGAAAACTCGTGCATCATTAACACTGCTGGGTTGCCCAATAAACACATCTCTGATCAGCCTCTTATGGTCAGAAACAAGCATGAGGTTGACAGAATAATTATGGTTCTTGTCGACATAACGCTGTTTATGTTCCCTTGGTGCTGTGATAGGGACAAGTGTTCCGTTAATTGATCCCACTACACCAGGGAAGCCAAACCGTTCATTGTAATAGCGAGCAGTACGACACCTGTCATGGGCATTGGACCAATTAATATATCTTGATCCAATTTCACACATTATTGTTATACAGAGTTTGTAATAGTGGTGGTCACTGCTTGGTGCAATACCAAAATTGGCTCCTGTACTTCGAAAAGTGTCTCTGCTGAAGAGCATCCAGAGGCGAATCAATACCATGTCCGTTGCGGGTGTCCGCTCTTCTCTTAAGAGCCTTCCTGTATCAGCTTCATGCTGGTCAACAACATTTACAAGAACCTGAAAATTAAACAAAACTATTGTAACATCCAATGTTGTTATACCAGCCACCAGCCACGACTTCATGAATTGCATATGTTACGGGGGATGTCCGATCATCGGCGAGACCGGAGTTTCCCCGGTGAAAGCCCGGTTTCGCCTTCCCCCAGTGGCGAAATCCAGTTTTCACCGGGGAAACTCCGGCGAAAGTCCGTATGTTCGGAGCTGATCGGGTGTTCGCCGGCTCGTCTCCGGCGAATACCCGATATCGGGCTTTCATTGCTATTTCATTGCTGTTGGCGAATTTCCGGTTTCGCCGATTGAAACCTAAGACAAGAGAGGCATGTAGAATTTTATTTGTTTGTGCAAGTCGTGCTGTCGTGGCATTTACTGTTGCACAGTTCTCCAGCTGCGCGACAGCCGCACTTCTTTGACACACATTTCTGTTTGCAATTGCACTTGCAATTGCACTAACCAGCATGGGCTGCTCGAGCGACTGCTTGTGAGGAACCAGTTCGCTTTGGCGAAGGAGCAGTTCCTGCGGGTAGACGATGTGCCGCTTGACAAGGCCATCCCGCTCCGTGGCCTCTCTGCGGCAGCTGGCCTTTCGGGGGGACAGGGTTTTATCAAGTGCAATTGCAAACATACATCAAACAACAGGTGACAATAATGTTTACCTCAAAAGTCGCTTTATCCATCCGAAAATGACACTTGAAGTAAGGGTCCTCCAGATTTCTGAAGTACCGACTGAGTAGTTCTGGAAAGAGGTTAAAAATAATCAATTGAAACATACTTCAGTTTTGGTTTGTAGTACAAGCGGTAGCCAAAAGTATCCTGCATTTTGTGAAGAAAGCAAGCCGTTTGGCACAGTGGTACTGTAGACTAAAACGAACATTTTCAGATGCAGTACCGGAAGTTTGGACGCAGAGGAGCGGCTGGGCGGGAAATTCAAATTTGAAAAGTAGAAATACCGAAAAATACGCTTGCTACGAGTACATAGCCCGTTCTTATCGAGAGGCAGGTCATAAAACGACGAGTTAGTGTTGCAGGACACTGGCGAATGACACCCTGACCACTTACGACCGCTTCCGGTCGACGCCAGGCCGGGAAACGCACGAAATTTGAATTATTTCTACTGAAATGTTAAGTTATTCGCTTGGCCGTATTGTATGCGCATCCCTGAGCAAAATCATTTTTTTACCATCTGAGAATGTCAGAAGACACCATGTGCAGCCTGAACACTGACTGCAGAGTGCACCGAACGCCGCTCTTCTTACAAGTCCATCAGTAAGTCCAACATTTTGTTTTGCAGCCACATCGATCCAAAAAGGACAGTTCTTCCCAGATGTAACTGTCTAGACTCCAAATGGGCTCCCAGCCTTTGCTTGTTGATTTCCAGCCCCACGAAGAGGGCAGTGGAGGAGAGAGGTCACAATGAAGGGAATTCCCCGAGGGATCATTAACTTTGGGATGTCGTGTACACCGAATACTTGAATATTGATGAATATCGGTGAAATATTCGTAAATTCGAGTAAAGTTTGTCTAAATTTGGGTAACTTACGACCGGAAGCGGTCGTAAGTGGTCAGGGTGTCATTCGCCAGTGTCCTGCAACACTAACTCGTCGTTTTATGACCTGCCTCTCGATAAGAACGGGCTATGTACTCGTGGCAAGCGTATTTTTCGGTATTTCTACTTTTCAAATTTGAATTTCCCGCC
Organism: Frankliniella fusca; assembly: GCA_029379305.1. NCBI lineage: Eukaryota > Metazoa > Arthropoda > Insecta > Thysanoptera > Thripidae > Frankliniella > Frankliniella fusca. The sequence continues at coordinate 325,053 of JAHWGI010001430.1, read as the reverse complement.
CAGCCGCTCCTCTGCGTCCAAACTTCCGGTACTGCATCTGAAAATGTTCGTATTGGTCTACAGTACCACTGGGCCAAACGGCTTGCTTTCTTCACAAAGTGCAGGATAATTTTGGCTACCGCTTGTACTAGTGTCATCTAGTTGTGATAGCGATTTGTCAGACCAAACCACTGCAAAGCCAACTATCACTCACCAACATAACCATGCATTTTCTTTCACTCGCCTCAAAAGAAAATTGTTCAATTTTCAATAAGAAAAAAAAGCATGGTTTCAACAAATTCAACGGATCACATCGTAAACGCAGCAACGGAAGCACGGCAAGGTGAAGCATGGTTACTTCTGTTGTCACTCACACTCCCACCCCGACAGGCTTATTCGCAGTCACGGTACTCCCGAAACCACTAAGGACTGGCCGAAACCGAACCGAACCGACCGAACCAGCACAAGCCACGAAAAGCAATACGAACATCAATGTGGATCCCTGAAGCAGTACGATAGGTCGATTACTATTCGTCGAGGATACATGGTAGCGGGAAGCACAAATAACGTTGGCAGCTTCTCCGTTTTTCGCTACCCACACCGATCTACGGCTTTTCTCCGCGTCTCCTTTTCTCCACGTTTCCGCATCTCCGCTTCTCCGCGCCTCCGCTTCTCCGCGCGAGCTGGGTCTCTGCGGCTCCGCACCTTGGCTTTTCGGCTTGCTGAATATCTCCCAGGAGCGGAGGGCCTGTGTCAGGCGCCGCACCGCGCCGGGCTGTGGGCGTCACAGGGTCTGCAGCAGTCTGGAGTTCTGGAGTCTCTTTATAATGTAGCAGTGACGCCCAATAGGGTATTCCGATGGACAACAACGGGTATGTGTTTCAGCAGTGTTTCACAGAGGTGGAGAGCAGATAAGGGGTGGTTTGGAGGGGGACGCGCGCATATTGAGTAGCTTGGCTGCGTGGCTTCTGGGAAGCATTCTCGGCCGGCTGATTACACGAGCCCCTCGGCGGCACATTCATCACACTCGCGACAAGAGGCGGGTCAGGGTGGCTGTGGGGGAGCAGCGCTGCAGGTGATAGCTGCTGCTGTTTCGGTTTTCGCAAGCGAAAACAGAGGAAAAAAAAAAACGACTTGCAAGCCATTTTTCAAAGTGATGGGTAGAGCTGCAAAAATAAAAACAATAAAAAAAAAAGGTGAAAAAACGTGTATGAAATTCCGAAGCAAGAGATAACTTTCTCTTTGAATATTTAAAAGCATTTAGGAAACAACCTTTTCCGAAGCCAACACTGCTGTATTTTTAAAATGAATTTTTGTGTAAGAATTTATAAAGGTTCGCCGAGGTTCGCACAGATTGGAGCGTTTATTTGCATGCTTTGGAAGCACACATTTGTAGAAGGCCAAGCATTTATTGCGCACAAATTATCTTTGTACAAACGTTCGCACTAAAACATTCAGAGACAGTTAGAGTCTGTCCGTATCGCCACACGCACACGCTGAGAAACTGGGATCGGAATAATGGGTCATCCGCTCTCCGACTCGATTCTATCATCTTCTGGCAGTGAGCGGTGTTTGTCTGTGTGTAAAATGCACGCCGCTATATTGGGTCCGCACTCGCACCGCTCCGAGTGACCGAGGCGACCCGCCCCACTCAGCCCAGCCGCGGGGGTGGCGCGCGGCCCGGCCAGGCCCGGCCGCCAGGGGTTTGTTTACGTTACCACCTCGTCACGTGGACAACACTGACAGACAGCTAGATGGGATGTTTCGCTTTCAGGCTGCGAGCCACGGCTCGGCTAGCTCCACAGACGGACGGCGTGGGGGTGGGGGTGAATAATGCGCTCTCACTCTTTCGCAGTTTCCCTCTCCGTCTATTTCCCCGCTGTCCCGTTCGCACACACAAACACACATTGGTCGCGGCTGCGCGAGTAGCCAATGTTGATGTCAATAAAGGAACTTTGCAGCGATAGACCACATGGCGTCTATTGTCTGACTCGTTTATTGCCCGAGCGCTTTTCTCACACCTGCCCCCTCCATACGGCTGCATCGGCGAGTCCTGACGATGGCAACAACTTTGTTCAAATCGGAAGCTTGAGAGGTGAAGTTGTCCGCAGGCTTTTGATCTGGGAAGCAGAGAGAGAGAGAGAGAGAGAGAGAGAGAGAGAGAGAGAGAGGGGGGGGGGAGTTTTATGAACTCCAGATACGAACGAGTGGAAAGTGCTTTCGCTGGATATTAAAAATATAAGAGTCCTCTCCTCTCCTCTTCCCGTGGCTCCCTACCCTCCGCGCTACGCACCCTAAACAGCGGCAATAAGGAGTAAGGGGATGAAATGGGCAGTGTTCACTTTTTTTGCCCTTTTTTATCACTCTTATTTGCTGATGATATTAGGTAGAACTGCATCCAGTCTGATGCGCTCGAAGCGCGTGAGCAAGGCAGGGCTGCCTTCGCTGTACTGACCAGGAATTCAACTCCTCCGAGTATGAAGGACAAAGGTCTCATTATTAACCTGTAGCATAACTTCAGATTCCTTTACGCAAACAAATCGAAATCGAATGAGTTCTGAGGCTCGCCACACTGTAAAAAATAACTGTTGGAGAACAAACATTTCAATGACAACCATTTTGTTGACAGTGATGCAGTTCGCTAACAACATAAGTTGTCAAGGAACAGGCATCTTTGTTTAAATTCAAAACAGGAAATTTATTGTTCCTGAACAGGTTTTGCTGTTCCTGCACAACTAGTGCTGTTCGTGTACAACTTTTGCTGTTTCTTCACAGTTTTTTTTTCCCCTGTTCCTCTAAAAATGTTACTGTTACCGGACAACTTGCGCTGTTAATTGACAACAATAATTGTTTATTGCGAGGCAATATTGTTGTGCTACAACACTAGTCATGAAAAAACTTGACAGCAACTTTGTTGTTAATTTACAGGAAAAATGTTTTGAGTGCATTTTTTCTCCCCCCCCCCCTTTTCTTTTGCTTTAAAGCTCCAATCGAGGGAGTGACAGTGTGTCCTGCCGCGCCGCACCGCACCGCGTTCATCGCGCTCCGACACGCAGAAAACGTATCAGTCTTGTGTGTGGGAGGGGGAGGGGGGAGCACGCGGCAGCGCACAGCAGCACAGCAGAGCCCGCCTGCCATGCCCATTTCATTTTCTATTCCAGCTCCGCGTGAGAAAGACTGACAGCACAAATTACGCCTTGCGGAGCGTCACAGCGTCACCCGGGCGGCGCGTCGAACGCGAGGCATACTGAGAGGAGCGCGCCTGTGCCCGGGTGGTGCGCGTCCACGCGTCACGCCGCGTGCGGAGCTGCTTCTTATTGCTCAAGGAGGCCGGCCGCGCGCCCAGTGCTGGCAGAGCAATGGGCAAAAACTCCCTCGAATACACCTGTGGGTGGCACACGGGTATCTCCGCCTGTAGGCAACGTGTAGTGTCATGTGTAGAGAGCTTGCCTACACAGGTGTATTCGAGGGATTTTTTGGCTGATCATCTGGCAGCACTGGCCGCGCCGCTAACCCCGGCCCGGCCCGGGTCATGCACTGTGGCTGGATTCACTCACGTGGAGGCTCGTTTGAAAGGGAATTTCTATCCGGAGATTAGGCTGACTTCATAAGTTATGTTTCATGCCGCGGTCGAAAAGTTGCAGCGGCTTAAGAACTTCCGAGTTTTGAAGCAAACACTGTCATGCGTAGTATCATACTTCGATTTGTTAAGTACGTCTATAAACCTGCGTTGCTTGTGCACAAAGATAATAAATCGTTACGCAAAATAACATGTGTCGCGTAGTACAAATTTTATCATGCCGTACGATGCAGTGACGTGAGCACAAGCCGGCACAATAGTAATGCAAGTTTGTAGAGGCAGCTTACAGGGTGTTTCAAAGAAGACGTAATTGAGCGGGCAGATTTGCTCTGTCGGTAAGGCACCATAGCCCCTTGGTTAGGCAAACACGTGAGTCTTCCCTGAAGCACCTGGTACAGTACACAGCAATGGACTGAGTGTTGCTGCACAGTACCGCGTGTCGCCGCGGGTGCACGCAGGGCGGCAGAGAGAGGCTGCCAGCCGCCACGTTGCAGGAGGATTCTTCGTAATCGCTAAAGGCAAATGCAATTTTGTACTTTATGCTTGAAGTTTAGAAAACGACAATGTTCATTTCTTTACGACGCAACACACATCTCGAAGAAAATTTATTATTTTACCCTTGAAGCCCTCCTCGCCTCGCCCCTCTCTTTCTCTACAACACGCTCATGCAGTACATAACCCCGGCTCGCTCTTTTTCCCATCGCGCCTGGCAGTGCCACACCCGCAGAGTGTGTGCGCGCGCGCCCCGCCGACTCCCGGGTCGTGATGTATTCCGGGTTGCACCACGCGCCCCCTATACCCAATAAACTAATTCTCGCCGCGGGGCGGGGCGGGGCGGGGCTGGGCGGTTCGCTCGGGTTGGGCGGCGGGATGAGCGGAGTTTCTCTGCCCTCCTCCGCCCTCCCCGACCCGCCCCCGCCACTTCTTCAATCCCTGTCCTCCGCCCCTGCGACATCATCGTCTTGACCGACTTGACACGCTTCGGCTTTTAGTCGGGACTTCCGATCGGCTCCGCGCGCGCCGCGCCGCCCCGGCCCGGCTGGCGCACATTAGAGCGCGGCGCAGCGGGGCGTAACCGCGCGCAATCGAGCGCGCGCGACCCGCTGCAAAGTGTCGCCGCCGCAGGAACAAGAAGCGAGGCCCGCTGCGCGGACACACGCCACCGAACGCCACCGCCGTGCTCATGAGCCTCGCCCTCGCCTCGCCCTCGCCTCGCCCTCGCCTCGCCCTCGCCTCGCCCTGCCACGGCCGGATCGTTGCGTCTGGTGGAAATGGTGGAAGGACAACTACTTGTTCTTGCCTCGGGGGCCAGGCGCGCAACTCACGAGGACGGTTTGAGCGAGCCCCTCGACCGTGTAAGAGAAAAGGGGAGGAAGAAAGGGAAAGAGAGGGAGACGAGAAGGAGCGAGGAGTATAAGAGAGGGAGAGAGAGGGAAAGGGAGGGAAGGGAAGAACGGGAGGCGGGTGCTGATGTCGTGAAGACTATCGATGAGACGCCGATCACGTCCAGGGCGACAGGAGGCGCGCCCGGCCCGGCCTAGGGCTTAGTAGCAGCGGTGCCTCGGCCTCGGGCCCGGAGTCAAAGGGGAGGAAAGTTAGGGAGTATCTGCCGCGGCGTGGCGTCCATTAGATGTTTTTCAAGTTTGAACTGTTAGGTGAGATGCGGGAGAGAAGAGGGTCGACCTGTAAAATGGCGGTACAGGTCAAGGTTTACATTGAGACTGTGCGGGCATCACTCCCTGTACGCGGCGAGGGTGCCATTGCCTTTGCCGGCGGCCGCGTCTTCCGAACGCGCGCCCCCTCGCCCCTCGCCCCGCAGCCGTACCGCGGTGCCGGCAGGGCAGGACGGGGAAGGAGCGGAGTGGGGCGGGGCGGTAGGGTGGTCCAAAATTTTCCCGACTTTCTCGGATCGACCAACGCCGCCCGGAATCGGATTCTACATAAAAAATGAGCGAATACGTGTTTTTTCCTTTTTCGATAAAATGATTTTAAACACCTCCGCAAAGCCCAAATAGGTTTTAACAGAGTAGTTTACCTTCTAAAAATCGTAGAAAATACAGTTTTAGTCCGATTTTGAAAACCGAAACGCAGAATTGTCCGGTATGTGATGACGAGTTCGAAAAAAAATATAGTGTGCGAGCCTGTTAATTTGCCTACCTCTCAGGGGTCAAAATATGCAATTTTAGGGCCATGATGACTACTTATTTTGGTTTGTAGGCCGTTGCTGTGGCCTCGAGCCCACCCTGTGGGCTTCAGTAGGTGCCTACACGTCTACCGAAGCCCAAGCAACCGAATCCGACAATTGGGCACGGATTGCCTACCTCCCAGGGGCACGAATATTGGGATATTTTCGGAAAAACGTACTTTGGCCCGTACCTGGGTGGTTCTAGGCACTGGGATGGAATTATTTGATCTGTATAGGCTGCTCACATCACTAAGGAAGCGCCAACGATGAACTGGAGTCTTTTAGGTCCGGTTGCCTACCTTCCAGGGGTCGGAAATAGTGAAATTTCCCCCCCCAAAAAAAACTGCACTTCTACTGGTACACTGCAGGTGAATTTGAGGAAATCGCACCCCCCCCCCCCCTCCACCGGCGCATCGGTAGACCAGCGTCGGTTGCCTACCTTCCAGGGGCTACGAAAATAAATGATTCGAGCATAAAAAAATAATTACAAATGTGCTAAAGCTGTGAAGATAAGTGTTCTTAATTTCTAAACTTTTAATGATTTACAATGCTTTATTTTCCGTGTTACTTTGTCTAATCTTTTTCTTTGTTACAGGACTGTTTCCGCAGTTTTTAGCGTTTTAAGTTTTTGGATTGCACTGTACAGAGAGTGTTTTGTTCTTTGGTATGTACAGTTTTATGTGCCGCCTGGCGGTCAGATACTATTTCAGTTCCATTAGGCGTGGTATCGGTGAAAGTTTAAGACTAGCAATAATCGCAGTTTGCATTTATTTATTTATTCATTTTACAATTTTACAGTTTGTCATGAATATTAATTTATATTTTTCCTGTTTCAGATTTCGCATCGTTACTGGCATTGTTCGCTGTGTTTATTATACTGTGGAGTTAGCTGTGTTTATTATACTGTGGTGTTAGCTGTGTGTCGCAGGCGTTTAGTTGTTGTCATCATGGCTGTCTACCTCATAGGGGACCCCACTGAGGACTTTGAGAGGAGAGATCTACGTTTCGGTACCAAGTTTCCTGATAAGTTGCAGGTGCTGAAAGTTTACTTTTATTTTAGAAATGTTATGAAGAAAGGTCCTCGAGAAAGTGCAAGCTCGTGTATAAGAAAGCTTGTCGAGGTTTGGAGCAAAGAGGCTCCTAATGTGGCCTTACGAGAGCATCGTAAGTGTGTTTTAAGTTTAGAAAAATTGGTAGATGAGTTAAAAAATCTGGAGAAAAGTAAGAATAGGCAAACTAAGACTCAGGCGTCAAATGAGACATCCTTCGTTCAGGGTCTTACCACTACCTATGGGTAATTCCTGGTGGATTCATCACACCCAAAAATTCGACCATCTCAGAATGCCTCCCAATTTTTGGAAGTTGTTGATCAGGTAAAGAAAGTAACCCAAAAAAATTTTGAGCTTGATATTGCAAGAAATGGCTGAGAAAAAAAATTTTGAGCATTTGGAGGAAATTATTGCACTTTTGGGGTTGAATTCTTAAAAATTCTAGAATTTGGATATCCTGGTAGATGGAGGTCAAAGGTGCTGTTTTCCCAGCTTCCTAAGACTAAACTCAGTAACTTTTTGTCAGAATGCCACTCTCCGATGAATTCCAAGGATTTGGCTACACTTTAGTCAGATCAGCGGAACAAGTTTCGCTTTCCTACATAGCTCAGGACTCGCCACCTCAAATCAACTTTCCAGTACACCGATATCTTCATGAGACAGTCTGAAACAACATATTACATTTTGGTGATGGTATTTTTTAGTATAAGGAATCTATGGGCAACTAAATGTAAAAATACGGTGAAGAGGACCATTACTAGGCTCTCCAAGTTGTCGATTCATGTTGATATGAGATTCCCAAATGAGAACCGGACTTATTAAGTACCAAACACTATTTCTAGCTTCAGAAATGACTGAACCAGTAGGACTGGGCTCTTTAAATAATTCTTTAATCACAATGTCAAGCATCAAATCTTCCTTTTCTTGTTTTCTGCTCTGATTAGTACCCTTCTCCTTTTAGTTAGCCAGTCCTAAAGACAGGAGATGTTTCTGGTAACCTAGGTGGAGAAAAGAAACAGTCTGATTGATTGGAAGTATACATTTAGAAAGGGAAAAATAAAGCATTAATTTTCTTTCATTATTTTACCTTAAAGTGGCTTCTTCCAAAGCCATCTCATCAATGTCATCTGCATCTTCATGACTATCAAGGCTGTCCAAAAAAAAAGCATTGCATTTATTTTAATAAAATATGACTTCATGTGTTTAATTTTGAAACTTTTCTCTCACCTGATAAATTTTTCAATCTCTTGCTTTGCTAATTGTTTTGCTTTTAATGAGAGTGAAAATTGGTTCTCAATCTTTGCAAGAGGTGTAACATGCAAAAGTACTCAGTACTCAGTACTTTGCATGTTACACCTCTTGCAAAGATTGAGAACCAATTTTCACTCTCATTAAAAGCAAAACAATTAGCAAAGCAAGAGATTGAAAAATTTATCAGGTGAGAGAAAAGTTTCAAAATTGAACACATGAAGTCGTACTTTATTAAAATAAATGCAATGCTTTTTTTTGGACAGCCTTGATAGTCATGAAGATGCAGATGACATTGATGAGATGGCTTTGGAAGAAGCCATTTTAAGGTAAATTAATGAAAGAAAATTAATGCTTTATTTTTCCCTTTCTAAATGTATACTTCCAATCAATCAGACTGTTTCTTTTCTCCACCTAGGTTACCAGAAACATCTCCTGTCTTTAGGACTGGCTAACTAAAAGGAGAAGGGTACTAATCAGAGCAGAAAACAAAAAAAGGAAGATTTGATGCTTGACATTGTGATTAAAGAATTATTTAAAGAGCCCAGTCCTACTGGTTCAGTCATTTCTGAAGCTAGAAATAGTGTTTGGTACTTAATAAGTCCGGTTCTCATTTGGGAATCTCATATCAACATGAATCGACAACTTGGAGAGCCTAGTAATGGTCCTCTTCACCGTATTTTTACATTTAGTTGCCCATAGATTCCTTATACTAAAAAATACCATCACCAAAATGTAATATGTTGTTTCTGACTGTCTCATGAAGATATCGGTGTACTGGAAAGTTGATTTTAGGTGGCGAGTCCTGAGCTATGTAGGAAAGCGAAACTTGTTCCGCTGATCTGACTAAAGTGTAGCCAAATCCTTGGAATTCATCGGAGAGTGGCATTCTGACAAAAAGTTACTGAGTTTAGTCTTAGGAAGCTGGGAAAACAGCACCTTTGACCTCCATCTACCAGGATATCCAAATTCTAGAATTTTTAAGAATTTAACCCCAAAAGTGCAATAATTTCCTCCAAATGCTCAAAAAATTTTTTCTCAGCCATTTCTTGCAATATCAAGCTCAAAATTTTTTGGGTTACTTTCTTTACCTGATCAACAACTTCCAAAAATTGGGAGGCATTCTGAGATGGTCGAATTTTTGGGTGTGATGAATCCACCAGGAATTACCCCTATGACATCGCAAAATCTCAACCAACAGTGCTAATAGATAAAAAATCTAAGCCTGCCCATGAGTGTTTTCCTAATTACAGCAGTGACTCTAGCTCAAGCTCAAACATAAGCTGCTGTGCTGGCAGCACTAGTTCTGACAGCGGAGATGAACCGTGTCCGCCGCCAATCAAAAAGAGGGCTATACTCACGACAAGTCTCGCAGCTGCTTTGGATAGGGCTCTCATTAGTGACAGAAAAGCTACGGCTGTGATACAGAGCTCTGTTTCCCCAATTGAAAGCAGCTTGGGTGTCAACATGACTCTGAGCAGGTCTTCCATTCGCAGGTTGCGGGTAACATCGAGGGAAGGAATCGCCGCTAATGTTAAGAAAAATTTTAAACCAACCGTAGGCTTAACTGTGCACTGGGATGGGAAAAAGGTGCGGGATTACCACGGGGACGAACTCTTAGACAGGCTACCCATCCTTGTTTCGGGTCATGGCGTTAGCAAACTGCTTTCAGCCCCCGCTCTAAAACATGGAACTGGACTGGCACAAGCTACGGCTGTCCACAGCAACCTTTTAGAGTGGAATGTTGCAGAAAAAACTGTCGCTATGTGTACAGACACTGAAGCAGCAAACACCGGCAAATTCATGGGTGCAGTGAAGCAGCTGGAAACATTATTAGACAGAGAGTTGTTGTACTTCGCATGTCGCCATCATGTCTTTGAAATCCCTCTCGAGGCTGTAGTTACTAAGTCACTGGGAACATTTAGTTCCCCCGAGGTCCCTCTGTTTAAGCAATTCAAAAATGATTGGAAAAATTTTGATAAAACTCGGTACGTGGTAGGAACTGCAGACTCTAGCGTGAGAAGATCTCTTAGCGATAAGGATAGAACAGTTCAGTTTCTATTGAACCAATTACAGGTAAGCTGGTAAAACGTAGAACTACTATTTTTAGTTTAAAAACTTACACGAACTAACTTTTCTTCGGGTTTGTTCACAGGAATTTCAGCCTAGAGATGACTACCGAGAATTGGCGGAACTATTGTTCTTGTTTGCAGGGGAAGTACCAGAGGATGGGGCTAAGTTTCGCCGGCCGGGTTCTATTTCGAGGACGAGATGGATGATGTACGCGATATATGCTCTCAAGATTTTTCTGTTCCGAACCCAGTTTACTCTCACACCTGAGCAGAAGAAAGGCATAGAGCAAATTTGCCTATATGCATTTAATGTTCATGCAGTGCACTGGTTCACAGCCCCAGCTGCCACAATGGCTCCACGAATGGACCTTCTTTTTATTAGAAAATTGGAGGCGATTGTTCAGGCGGTAAGAATTTAATATATGATTGATGCTTAGACAGTGAAACTCCGGGCAGTTGTATTTTTCTATTCGCGCTATTAATTTTTTTTTTATTTGATGTTTGTTTTTAGAGATCTAAGTTATCGGATGTCGCAGGTGTCGCATTGCTCAAATTTCAGAACCATTTGTGGTACTTAAGTGAGCACATGGTTAGTCTGTCTTTCTTCGATCCAGAAGTTACCGTTGCAGAAAAAAGGGAAATGGTAGTTGCACTAAGAAATGCCTCGTCAAAAGAGAATGTGCGCCGTAGGTTGCCAAAAAGTGTCACAAAACAATCAACCCTAGCAAATTTTGTTTCCCACAAATCTCTTTTCTTCTTTGATCAGTACGGTATGGTTTTGTTAATTTACCTTCGTTAGACTTGATTCCTAATTATTGCATTTTGCCTGCTTTTATGACTGTTTTTTTTCTTTTTCTTTTTGGTTATTCAGGTATTAACCGAAGTTTTCTCGAAAAGGATCCCAGTACGTGGGAAGAAGACGAGGATTTCATGAGAGGGATGGAAACCTCGAAACATATATTAGTAGTAAATGATATTGCCGAACGTGGAGTCAAACTAGTCACTAGCTATATTAACACACTGACTAAGTCAGAAGAAGGCTTCCAAAATTTGTTGCAGGTTGTAGAATTACACCAAAAATTGTGCCCAAAGCTTACAAAGCATGAAATTAAAGCGGTCCCACTTCTCTTATAGAGTCCCCAATAGAACTGCAAAAGTAAAAATTTAGTTTTTTTCCCTTAATTTTATAAGATGTTTTTCTAGTCCTAATAAGTTTTTGTGATTTAATAATTGCCTACCCTAATACAGCATGAATTTATAAATAAGCAAAAATAGGGCAAATCATGTGTTACTTTGTATTACTGTGATTTAGTATTTTGATAATGAATGTGATATTTAAGTGCTGTAATGTCGTAATTATCGTGTATTTCAATTTAATCAACATAGCAAGCTGTTGTTCTAAAGTCATTTAATTACATATAGAGTAAAATATTGACGATAATTTCACGTTGAATGTTTCTATATATGTCAGAACAGTGATTTTTTTATTAGGTCATTTAATAAATCTTCGATGTCTAACTCGACTTCTATATTTTGCTTAACTTCGTTTTCGTAGCCCCTGGAAGGTAGGCAACCGACGCTGGTCTGCCGATGCGCCGGTGGAGATGCGATTTCCTCAAATTCACCTGCAGTGTACCAGCAGAAGTGCAGTTTTTTTTGGGGGAAATTTCACTATTTCCGACCCCTGGAAGGTAGGCAACCGGACCTAAAAGACTCCAGTTCATCGTTGGCGCTTCCTTAGTGATGTGAGCAGCCTATACAGATCAAATAATTCCATCCCAGTGCCTAGAACCACCCAGGTACGGGCCAAAGTACGTTTTTCCGAAAATATCCCAATATTCGTGCCCCTGGGAGGTAGGCAATCCGTGCCCAATTGTCGGATTCGGTTGCTTGGGCTTCGGTAGACGTGTAGGCACCTACTGAAGCCCACAGGGTGGGCTCGAGGCCACAGCAACGGCCTACAAACCAAAATAAGTAGTCATCATGGCCCTAAAATTGCATATTTTGACCCCTGAGAGGTAGGCAAATTAACAGGCTCGCACACTATATTTTTTTTCGAACTCGTCATCACATACCGGACAATTCTGCGTTTCGGTTTTCAAAATCGGACTAAAACTGTATTTTCTACGATTTTTAGAAGGTAAACTACTCTGTTAAAACCTATTTGGGCTTTGCGGAGGTGTTTAAAATCATTTTATCGAAAAAGGAAAAAACACGTATTCGCTCATTTTTTATGTAGAATCCGATTCCGGGCGGCGTTGGTCGATCCGAGAAAGTCGGGAAAATTTTGGACCACCCTAGCGGGGCGGGGCGGAGCGGGCCGCGGAGGGGTCCGCAGCAGATGGGATCCAGCAGCAGCTGTCACACTCGCGCCTTGCCCCCGCGCCCCGCCCCGCCCCGCCCTGCCCCGCGCACTGCGTCGCCTGCCTGCCAAGGGGCTCTCCGACGTGGACACTGCCCCTCTCAAGGAGAAGGGGGATGTTTCGCATCGTCCTTCATGTTGCCGATTAGAAAAGTTGTAGTTCAAAAAGGGCAGTCGGGGAAGAACTGGCTAACATGGCGTGTGAGGGGATTGCGGAACCACCCAGCAGAGGGAGGGAGACTGGGATCCCACAAAGTCGCCGCCAGGAGGGTCCGCCCCGCCCCGCCCCACCCCACCCAGAGGCGAGCGAGGGGCCGCGGCGAGTGCTGACGCTTACACGGGTAGGATGGACCGGGCCGGGATGGTCCCGGTCCTAATGTTAGAGCGGTGCAACCAGACTTTAAAGGTCAATTTCAAAGTTCAGATCAATTCCCTGGTGGCTGGCGGGTCCCTCTCACCCCTCGCGTATGGCTGTAATGAAGCTCATCTTTTTACGGCAATCCGACAGTAAGAAACCGTTCCCTCGTCCACGAGACGAAACCGCAGTGCGCCGCAGTGCAGCTCGAATTATCGAGAAGTGCTGTGTTGCAACAGCGAGTAATGCAAATCACACGCAGCGATTGAAGCTCGGCACAAAGTTTTCTAATAAAGGAGTATAATAATGCGGTCAACGAATGGGCAGGAAAAATGGCGCCGGTGGAATCTGCGGTGCGTAATGGCGCCACCATGAAACGATGTGTTACGTACTCATTCGCCGGACGGTTATTGGAACACATTGCGATGGAATCGATTCGCACACTGTGATGCGAATCCAGAACCAACACCAAAGTAGAACAGATGCATCGATGGCTAATGGATCAATTTAGAATAACCCAGCAACCCTGGCCTGACAGAAGAGATACCCACAACGAACTGCTCAAATAAAGAGGAAGAAAAGATGAGAAAGAACGAAGAAAAATACGAAGAAAGAAAGAGCGAGATAGAGCGAGAGAGAGGGGGGGGGGGCGGGGATGGGAGAGAGTCGTATCGTTGCGGGTTGCATAGTCCGTGTTGTGGGGGACTATTTCCATGCAGGCGACGCAAGCTCAATAAAATTTGCAGGCCGCGACCCGAGTCTACCCCTCCCACCCCTCCAGCCATGGCGCGGCGTGTTTCTCATGGTAGGCGGAGCGGGGCGGAGCGGGGCGGAGCGGGGCGGGCCTACCCGCATTACCGGGATATACATGTATGAGCCACCGAGGGGTATTAACAGGGCTTGACGGCGCGCCCCGCCCGCCCTGCCCACCCCGCCCTGCAACACGCTGTCGTCGCGTCCCCCAACACCGCCACCTCTCAGGAGAATTTGTCAGGGGCGCAGAAATGCACGGTCGCAGCACATACAAGACGCTCGCGGAGGCCCTTACATTCATTTATTCATTTCGAGTGTCTGTGTGCTGCTGCCACAGCCGCGCCGCGCTGCGCCAGGCTGCCGCTGGTCAGGCGGCACCCCAAGCCACTAGCACTTGTCACACGTCCGGTGCGCGCCGCGCCGGGTGAGCCGCGCACTGGAGTATAGCGGAGAGAGTCGGGTGCGTGCTACCAGTGCTACCCGCGCCCCGCCGCGCCGAGCGTGGTTTATGCAACATCAGGGGGTTCAGCCTACTGGGGAGGACCAGTGGAGGCGGAGAGGGGTTAGTTAAGTAGTGGTAGTTTTAGTGGTGGTTTCATGGACAAACTTTGTGCTGAGGGTGGGAGCAGCAAGTAGAACGCGGTTTGATGACAGCCATTCGCGCTAAGAGGGTGTAAGGTTACGATGTAGTGTCAGCGCGCGCGCTCGCGCGTGTGAAGGCGCATATGTGCGTGCGCGGGGCTGCGCGGGGCTGCGCGGGGTGGCGCGCGAGCAGGGTTCCTGATTTGATATCCACAAGTAGCCCCCGCTGGCCGCACCCCTCCTCATCTTGTATTCCCCGCTTCCGCTGCAAAAACCGTCGCGAACAGTAGCAGTGGCGCGGTGGATCGCAGAGGAGTAGGGGCGCGGCGCGGCGGTCTCGGGAACTGAACTGACAGCGTAGCAGCGTAGTCGTGTGTGGGGTCCACACACTAACTGGATTTGTAGCTTTCATTTGCACAAAGTTAAACCTACGCTTTATTTGCACAAATTTATGCACGAACTTGCACCTCTTTATACAAGTATATGCACGAAAAAGTACATTTCTTTGCACAAATTCCTGCGAATCGAATTGTATGTTTAACTTTGTGCGAAGGTTTGCACAAAAACCTTTAAATACAGTTAGCGTGCACGGGGTTCCACTCAAATGGGAGGCCGTGGGCAGCCGATGTCCTTGTTTTTGATGTTGTTGTGACGTAGGGCCCTCGGACGCCGGGAGGGCCAACCCAACAATGACAAATGCTCTATCACACGCAGCCTGAATAGATCCGTCGTAGAAAGAGTTTTAGTTAAACAAGCTACGTAAAAACCTTTTCTGATTCAAGATCCACTATTGAGGCGTCGCTTTTATTTGAAAGTAGGAATTTAAATTGTGATAACTGTCTCAATGTCAAGTGCGGTTTTAGTGGTAATAACTGCCTGTTTGTTGACATACTCGCTAGGCCGGCTTCGAGAAGCCAAACGGCACGAACGAGAGTTTCTTTAGTTTTAAGTATCAAGTGTTAGTGAAAACTGAGGAAGAATTTCTTATGGAACGACTTAAATTATGGAAGAATAATAATGTATAGTGTAAACACCCTGTAATATGTAGATTCATAAGGTAAGTGAACGATGTGTGTTGTGCGCGTGAAGGCTATGATCATGTCCCTGTTTTTACTGTTCCTTCAACATGAAAAGTTATCGTAGTGACAATTAATTTTGAACTAAGTAAAGGAACAAGTTTTTCGCTTGCTGTCCCTGCTGCCCCTGCTGTCATTGGAAGGAGCTCTGCGGGCTGATTTAGCAAATCGGTCAGAGGGAGCTACAGTCCTTTCTTTCCTCTCGTGAGCGGCTTCGCGTGCCTTGGCCGCGGCGCCGACCCGACCCGACTGGTCGTGCCGTACTCCGTTGGTCGGCCGGCCGGCACAGCGCACTCTAGTTATTTTTTATCCACCAGTCTCCCAGCTCAGTAGTGTGACCGAAACAAATTTTGAAGCTAGGGAGTTAGGACGGTCTTTTAGCGAACTTGAATAGATTTTCTTTCTTAACAAAATGGGTAAGGGATGAACAGAAACCCTTCTTTTCGGACTTTTGTCATCTACTCTTATGTCGCCGTTGAACGGTTGTGTTGCGTTTAGCATTTTTGTGTTCAAATCAATAGGTAAGTTTCTCTCAGGTCAGTTAAGCCATAATGTGTCGAAAAGTCTTGTCATTCTTTATTCTTCACTGGCTGAACCTTGAAAAATTTCATCATTTCCTTCGAATCTAACCCTTATCTACGATAATAGTTTCCGTGAAATTCAAACTCTTTGTTACTGATTTTAGTTTCTTGGCTCTATTTTATGTCATCACAATCACCTTACTCTATTTTCTGTGTCACCTTTGTTACTATTCAGAGTACGATTATTTTGATGGAAGAGTAATAAACCATTTCATAGAGCACAGGAGGCGGGTGCACCTTAAGATTTATGAGAGATATAGGATCAGAGAAATGCATGATCCTCTCAACACTTTAAGCATTCCAGAGTTTGTCAGAAATTATCGAATGCCTCAGGAAAGTGTGGTTCGTCTTCTGAATATTATTGAACCGTATGTGGAAAAAAGGAATAGCCCAAACCAGGTGCCACTTATCACAAAGGTTCCGTTGCATTTGTTATTCTTTTGAATATAGTTATGAATTTTATTTCTGAGGCAAGTGATGTAGTTGACAATGTAACTTTTTTTGATTGCAGTTGTTAGATACTCTATCTTTGTATGCCAATGGAAGCTACCGAAGGATTCTTGGCAAGAGTATAGATACTGCTGTCAGCCAATCTTCTGTCAGCAGATATGTCAAGAAGATTACAAATGTTTTAAATCATCCGGAAATTCTAACAAGGTTTATCAAGTTCCCTTTAACAGCTGAAGAGAGGGCTCCAATTATTGCTAGGTGAGTCATTCTATTGATGTTACTGTTGCATAATTCTTCAATAGGGCATTCCGGACAAGGCGAGCACCGGAAACGATAGGCGAGTTCTCGCTGGTCGGATCTCAGCCTTGAGGCACATCCACGTTTGTCACCTGTCTTCTGCCGCCACCGCCACCCTGGTGCACCGTGCACCGGGCGAACCGTGGCGGTGGCGGCGGAAGACAGGTGAAAAACGTGGATGTGCCTCAAGGCTGAGATCCGACCAGCGAGAACTCGCCTATCGTTTCCGGTGCTCGCCTTGTCCGGAATACCCTATTGCTTGTTATTTATTAATTTTTCCTGTAGAAATGAACGCCTGGGTATGCCTAAAACACTTGGCTTCATAGATGGGACCCTGGTAAGACTGTCTCAACTACCTCATGACAATGAGAGACAAGCTTATTATTCTAGAAAAGGATTTCTTGCTCTGAATTGTCAAGTGGTGAGCGCATCCGCTTGTTCAATTGTTTTGTTTAAGAAATTGCTATTTTTGGCCTTTAGTAAGTCTGGTGAATGTTGAATAGATTTGTGACAGTGATTTAAAAATCCTGAATGTTGACGCAAGATACCCCGGGAGTTGCAATGACATGTATGCGTGGAATGCGTCTGCAGCAAAGCCAGTTGTGGAACAAGCGTATTGAGAGGATCGGCGTTGGCTGCTTGGTAACAGTAACATTTGTTAGCCACTCATGAGATGTAAGGAGTGCATTCTGCTTCAGGTGACTGTTTTGTTTTTGTTGCAGGCGACACAGGCTATTTTACAGCCCCATGGCTACACATTCCTCTTCCGCATGCAGCCCCTGGGACTCCTGAATTTTATTATACAAGACTTCACTGCTCTTGCAGGAAAGTTGTCGAAAGGTGTATCGGAGTACTTAAAGCTAGGTTCAGAATTCTGGGATGTGACCGATCCATACACTACAAAAATGCTGCATATGCAGGCAATATAGTAAATGCCTGCTGTGTGTTGCACAATTATTGTATTGATGGAGGACTTGCAAACCCTCCTCCTTATTATGACAATGTAAATGATGACTTCCAGCCTGAAGAAGAACCAGAAGACATCCCACTTGATGTAGCAATGCGGGCAATTTATGAGAGAACTTATTTAATCAATTATGTAAATCAAATGCGGCAGCAGTGATTTGTTTTTGTTTTGTACTGGGTAGGACAGAATAAAGCATTCCGGTAAAGCTAAAAATAGAAGAATTCGGTGAACAAGTAAACGGACCCTAACAGAAGTTGAAATCCCAAAAATTGTCCCTTTGAAGTACCAAATTTGTCCCTCTACTTTTTAAGGGACTTGGAGGGGATTTGGCACTTGCTCAAATCCCTCTGAAGTCCCTGCCCCCCGAAATCCCTCCGAAGTTCCATTTGCGATCGCGATGCCTTTTTGACCTAATCGAAAAAGTGGTTTAGGAGGACTCCCAGGTCGTTTTTAACACGTCATATGGAATTCAGATGTTCAGAAACAATATACTGTATTGTATAGATGTCTCCTTCATACATGTTTCATCCATGAACGGTGCTTTAAAACCGCCAGACAGCTATGCGACTGGGATTCAGCGGTAGTAACGCAGGGACTTCAGAGGGATCTGAGCAGGGGCGAAAACCCCTTTAAGTCGTGAAATCCCAACTCCCTCATATGCTACTATTTGGGACTTCCACGGGATTTGGACTTTGGGATCTCGAGGGACTTTGGACTTTGGGACAAATTTGGGATTTCAACTTCTGTTAGGGGAAATCCCTATTCTATAACATGGTGATTTCCGTTTACTTGTTCCCCGCATTCTTCTATTTCTAGCTTTACTGAAATGCTTTATTGTCATTGTGTGCTACTGTGAATATTATATGTGCTAACTTGGGATATTTAGAGAATTTGTTATTTTTATTCTATGTGATTTTGCTTGTTTCTCTATAAGCTCCCCAAAAATTTTGATTTTGTTCATTGAAAGAAGACTGTGCAAGCGAGTTTGTGATAACAAAAAATCTCACACCAGCCTTGAAAACCAAAACTGCATGTATGTATGCTGTGTAAATTGTTATCTGGTGTACATGTGATTTTTGACAGAGGGGGAGTGAAGACTGTGTTCTATGGAATATGTGATTTCCCTCTTCCACTATATGCAGGTGGCTGTTGCTCAAAATTTCATGTTTTCTTTATTTACATAAACTTTCTTATCAGTGGTCCACCAAACAGCTGGTGCGTAACTATTTGTGTGTGTCAGACACTTGTTGCTAATGTCAGGTGTGTTTGTGAGGACATCTCTACCTTTCTTAGGACAAAGCACTAAGGAACGAGTCATAAAATTATAATTTGTACTGGTTCTCTGAAATAAAGAATTTTTCTATTAATATTGTACTTGGCTTTATTTTATGTCACTTTTTAATTATCTTTCTGAAATCTACATCAGACTAGGTGTTGTCAAGACAGGCCAGTCGAGCTCAACTCATTTATTTACCAAAATAAAAATAGAAATTTATTAAAAAAAAAAAGACCTAAGGATTTGAGGTATTTTGTTTTTTAAAGTTCAGATGTTTACATTAGTTCCATATGACTGTTTGTAGTTTGTGAAGATCAGACTTCTTTCTATATCCAAACACATTAAAAATTAACTGTATTTTAATTTTGGGTAATGTTGATACCCAATTAACAGAGAATGCAAGAACACCCAGAAAATGGCATTCTAGCTTTTAGTATGTAAACATTCTAATACTGGAAACTCTAAAGTACATACTATTAATTAGTATGCAAACATACTTTTCCAGAAACCCTAACTGACATTCTAAATGTTATCATACTATTGCAACATTCTAATCTTACATACTAATTTTTAGAATGTAGACCTTTAGATTTTGACCCCACTATATAAGGATCACAGCGAATTTTTCTTCCAATGAGTTTGCCGTACACACGATAATTTAGAAAATCTTAAATAAGACAATATTTTTAGAAATTTGGTTTGCAAACCTTCTATTTGTAGACTACGGATGAATACGCCCCAGGAACGCCCGAGCGCTTGGTTATTGAATAACATGGGCCGTCCGGAGCCTCATCGTCATGGTCCCTCAGTGGTCTAGAGGTCAGCGTAAGAGAACCGTAAGGCATAGGTTGCAAGTTCGAATCTCACCCGGGTCTCTTTTTGTTTCCTAGTTAAGGGGACTACCCACTAAAGAATAGTATGTTACATACTAAACAAACATACTAAACCGTAGTATGTGCGTGGATTAGGATGTTACATTCTAAAGAATAGTATGACATTCTTGGTTCGTATTATAGTAAGCAAACCACCTAAACATTAGAATATTATTCTGAAAACAAGAATGGCGTTTTCTGGGTGAAGACATCAAAGTGGCAAAATTTATTTGACCTTAATTTATTTTTTTTTATCAAAAACAAGTCAGCACCTACATTCTGACTTTTAAAGGAGAACGCAGTGACTAAGACTAAAAATTGACAAATTTTAGACTACTTAAAAATTTGCTACACTCGCAAATATTCTCATACCCATCGGACTCTGTCTCACGTTCTTCACGTTTCTCACATTATTCGTGACATTCGTTCGTTTGTTCCGTGCCGCACGATATTGCGCTCTCTAGCCCTTCATCCTGGGATCAACGCCCCTTTAGTTAGGGGCTATCCAGTCGCTTTGGAATACGCGTGTTCGGTATACCGCATATGCCACTACTGCGAATAAGCTTGGGTGTACTCGTGTACTGTAGTGTATTCCGCCGGTGTTCTGAATGACCAATATTGGCCTTATTGTGTGATCAGGACAACAGAAGGCACCCTACCGTCGTCGTCTGCTCCGGCGCGGTAGGTATAAATATGGAGACGAATGGCTTGCTCCTGTCAAATCGTGTCAGTTTCGTTTCGAGATGGCTCAAGAAAATGTGTCAACCGACTGCATTTTCGTCAACTTCGCGGATGGGACGCAGATGAAATTCGTCGGCTTTACAGCAGATGAGGTTGCAGCCCAGCTTGCCGGTAGGAAACACCATATCTCATACCATGCATTGGTATGCTACAAAAGTGTTATTCATGTATCTAATTTAAGCGTGTTTTTGGAATGTCAGCTGAGGTTGTGATTCCTCCTCCGATTCCTGTGGCAAACAGAGTGCCTACTGCTGTTGTAGGGCCTGCTCAAGGAAAGGAATGTTCTCCTGAGCGACCCTCTATAAACTTTGCCCCACTTGACCCTCCTGGAGGTAAGGAACAACCATGAATCATGCTATTTCTTTTCTCTTCTGAATTTTGTGTGATGATTTCCTGTGACTTTCAGGACAGAGCTCCAAGTCTTGTACACTTGACACCCTGGATAAGGTTTTGGGCTCTGGACCAGTTGATTCAGTTGTAAGTTGACATTGATTGCATACTTAAATGGGAAAGGTTCTGCTTTCAGGGTTGAACGAACGCCCCTTGGAGAGTCAACCAACAAAATGGTGTGTGATGGATAGCAGGCTATTGTGTTTTGGCAAGTAGTTTTGATCTTGATGTGATATTTGCTTTACAACAGGATGAGTTAGTCAGCTTTCTCAACAAAGAGTTGGCCACTCTTGAAGTTTGTTCAGAACCAATTGTCATGCACGCAGAGATTAGTGACGGAAATGCTGTGGACCTATATGTAAGTTGGCTTTTTCCATGTGGCATAACTAATTTGTTTCTTAATATTTTATCTTAATTACCTTGTACATTTTCAGGTCAAGAAGTACTTTCGCAACCATGTAAGGTGCCTGAATGGCATAATATTCAAGGGCAGCCCGCTACTGTTTCCAATATCTCCTGGTAGAAGTGAAACGTCATCCTCATCCTCATCCTCGGTCTCTCTAGAAAGTGATGAGGCAGTCTCAGCACTTCTCCAAGAGCTAATTTCTAGAAGGGATGAGATCAATTTTAAGGCTCAGCGTGTCACAATTAGGAAGAATGTCATGGAGGACATCCTTAAATCTCTCCATTCCAAAGGCTTCTGCTTCACTGCAGAATTGGTGAAACAGAAACGTGCAATTTGACTAAATACTACCATGCCCGAAAGGCCATGAATCAAGTGGATTGGAGGTTTTTTGACCTTGTTGCACAACTAGTTGGGGACAAGGAGTTTTCTGGGGAGTATGCATCTGTAAAAGATGTCAATGATCGTAAGTATCACATCTGGTCTCTCTGCCGAAAGCAGATCGGACTTTGTTGAAACGCACGCAAACAGATCGGACTTTGTTGAACGTCGCGCAAACAGATCGGACCTTGTTGAGCGTCGCGCATACAGATCGGACTTTGTTCTTAGGACACGTCGAGGTGTTCATTTTGGAGAAGATGCTACACTTTTACTTATTTACGAGTACAGCGAGAGAAAGGGACTGTTTTCAAAAGCTGCCAGGGATCATCCATTATGGGAGGAAATTGCTGCGAAGATCCATGATGTGTTCCCTTCAATGGGCGTCACAGTGGCAAGCTGTCAGAGGAAGTGGGAAAGCCTAAAGTCTCTTTACTTTGATTTCCGACACACCCTTCAAGAAACTGGGCAGGACAGCGCAGTATTGTCATGGCCTCTGTATGAGCCCATGCATAACGTTCTGGGACCATCAGTTGCTGAGGATCCCCTTTGCACTTTCTCTGCTGGAAGTTCCAAAGCAGTCAAATCACTTCATGGTAAAAAGTGTACTGCGAAGAAACGTGCTATGAGTAGTGAGGAAGAGGAAGAGCAGAAGTCAAAGAAGAAAAAGAAGAAATCCAAGAAATCAAAAAAAGAGTCTGTAGCAGCCAAGAAGTTGGCCTTAGAGGAAAAGAAGGTAAAAGCTAGAGCTAAATTCCTCTGAATCCGATCAATCAGATTCAGATTAACGTGTTGTGTTCAAGATAATATATGATTCCTTTCTTGCTGTATTACATATAGTATGGTTAAATGTGGTATAAATGATATGGTTTGTTGTTATATAGTTTATTTACAGTTTATACATCCTGTACCTGCAATAAATTTTCTGAACAAATATTTTGTTTGATTTTCTGTTCACCTCATACACACATCATAACACGAGGGGGAAATAACCTCGGACTTTGGTTTACACCACTAATTCAACAAATGCAGTCCAATTCAAGCCAATTCAAATCTAATTTCAATTCAAGCCAATCTAAACCCAACTCACAACTAATTCAGTCCAATTCAAGCCAATTCACATCCAATTCAAGAAATTTGTACATCAAATGCAGCAGTTATTTCCCCCTCATCATAACATCATGATTCAAGTTACATGCAGTCAACAAAGTGACCAGAAAGATCATTAGTCAGTCTAGTGCACAAGGCACTGTGTGTCTGAAGAGGTCAGAACTGTTGTAAGCAATAGATGCACTGGAGCAACTGGCAGTTTTGATTTTATTTGATAGTGATGAAGGTGTGTTACTCCTCAAAATGCCAAGCGAAATTTGTTATAATACTGAGCCACTACCTAATTTGTACGTTGATTGTAGATGAGATAAATAAACCCATAATATGGGAAAAGGTTACAGTTTACGTTGACGAATATCTGCAGATGTCGAATGTGGCATTTAAGTTGCACTTTCGAATGACAACAGATATGTTTGAGGTCAGTAGCTTTAGAAAGTTTCAAGTTTACAGTGACGAGGTAGAGTTCAGTTGTGATTTCTAAAACTTTATTCTAATTGCTTTCCTCCAGATTTTGGCATATTGTTAGATAAAAAGGGTAAAGGGGTAGGCAAAACCTCTCAGGTCGCTCTATTAAAAAG
The DNA here is from genome assembly GCA_029379305.1 of Frankliniella fusca. Lineage (NCBI taxonomy): Eukaryota > Metazoa > Arthropoda > Insecta > Thysanoptera > Thripidae > Frankliniella > Frankliniella fusca. The sequence goes on along the minus strand of JAHWGI010001430.1, from coordinate 301,769 downwards.
AATAAGGGAAATATAACGGGAGAGGATTTAATCAGTGGTTCGAAAAAGTTGAAGCTCCCTCCGGTTACCTCGTGATGTGATGTTTTCCCCGTCCGTCGATCCGTGCTGCCACCACGAAGACTGAACCGCATCTGCCAGTCCGCACCAGAGGTGCGGACCGCTAAACCTCGGTCTTCGAGGTGGCGAGCGCGCGCCCCCAATTGCAATGCTAGTGTTTTGCTGAATAAACACCAGCGTTGCATCAGGGCCGTGCGCCACACGGCCGTGTGCGACTGCTGACTGCCCTACTCGGGTTATTGGGTCGCGCACTCGCGACGCAATTAGCTGACAATATGACATACGGCATCGCTTAAATGACGATGAGGTTCACCACACAGATCCCTTTGATCAGACGCTGCTAATGGTACTATGGATATTAGCAACACCTGATACTTTTCGTAGTGTTGCCTTGAGATTTGGGAAAACTCCGGGGGTAGTACACTACCACTACAAGAAAATCATCAAGGCGCTCTCTTAAATGTCTGACACTCTTGTGACGTGGACATCTGAAGAAGAGCGACGAATGTTAACAAGAGCTACATTAAGGAGGACAGGATTTCCTGGTGTAGTAGGAGCAATAGATGCCTGCCACATTGACATAGTCACTCCACAAATAGAACCTCATCCTTACTTCAACATGCAAGCAAAGACATTCCATCGTAATGCAGGCAGTGTGTGATGAGATGTTAATTTTTAGAGACATTTACGTTGGCCAACCAGGATCCGTCCATGATTCCAGGGTGTTCCGGAGAAGCCCACTGTGTTACAATCTACTAGAAAATCCTCAAAGGTACCTTACAGGTTTCCAGCATCTTCTGGGAGATGGGGCATACATTCTCACAAAGTAAGGCAGAGTGAAATGGGAAACTTCAAGTTAAAACTATATTGCATCCTAGCCTTTTGTACAGATTTTAATTCAATTATTTGTTAACGTAGGTATTGACTCCATTTAGAAACAATGGCAATTTAAATGAAGACCAAATCAATTACAACCAGCGGCAGGGTTGTTAACGTTACAGTAACGCAGTAACGCGTTACAGTAATTTCGTTACTCGTTACTGTAACTGTACGCGTTACTTTTTTCCTCAGGCAGTAACGGTAACGCGTTATCGTTACTTACGGTCAGTAACGAGACGTAACGCCGTTACATTTTATTCGTTACATGGTGTACATTTGACACTGTAAATACCAGAGTGAGGATTCTCGCTCTCAGGAGAGCGAGAAATTTTCTCTCCCTCTTTGAGAGCGAGGTTTGGTTTTCTCGCTCAATTAGAGCAATAGTCTCAAAAATCTCGCCCTATTTGAGCGAGGATTGGGAAACCTCGCTCTTTTTGAGTGAGGATTATTTTCCTTTTTTTCTCACTTAATTTGAGTGATGTGGTAAATTCTTTCTCAATAAGAGCGAGGTTCCAAAACTCTCATTTAAATGGGGCAAGAGGAAAAAATTCTCTCCGGTTTGATGAGACATCTCAGTCTTGCATTTGCAGTGGACAAGCATGTTAAATTAAAATCATGTTGTTGCGCCTGGCACAAGACAAAATCTCCGCGTCCACCTTGGCGTCCCTTCTCTTTCCCTTGTTTGCTCGGCCAGGAACTGGAACGATTCTTGCAGACATCACGATCTGCCTCTGTGGAGGAGTGTTATGCTTTGGGACCATGTGGGACCAGGAAGTTCCCCCGGCTGGCTCAAATGTTCCTCAAATATAATGTCGGGGTGCCCTCCAGCGCCTCGGTGGAACGTCTGTTTTAGCAGGCCGAAACATCGTTTTCTAAAGTTAGGAACAATTTAGAAGACTTTACTCACGAATGCGAGGTCTTTCTAATAGTTGATAGACAGTTTTGGAAAGCATCAAACTACTCAGGTCCTGCCCTGCCTGTCAATTCATTATTGATATTGATATTCATTTTTGATATTAACTCTTGAGTTCATCTACCTTTGTCTTTAAATACTGTACCTTTGATTTATTTTGCTATTTTTTTTTGTTGTTGTTGTAAAATGCATGTAACGAGTAACGAAGTAACGACGTTACAGTAACGGTAACGCGTTACATTTCTGTGAAGGCTGTAACGGTAACGCGTTACCGTTACCGTGTTCTGGGTAACGAGGTAACGGTAACGCGTTACATTTTAAATGTAACGTTAACAACCCTGACCAGCGGCATTCCAGAGCCCGGTCCATGGTTGAGAGAGCATTTGGTGCTCTCAAAAATAAATGGAGACGACTATACTTTCTCACATCCTGGAATATTGAGTATGCCATTTTAACGATTGTGTCAAGTGTTGTTCTTCACAATTTTTTAAGGCGTCATGGACAACACGAGGTAAGATTAACTTACCTCATGCAAGACATGTTTACAACCAAATAGTATAATCCATTTTTGTTTATTTAGGATAACCCTGATGTCCCCTTCCAACAAGTAGAGGCACCAGAGCTTCTGCCTGATGATGGATTGAAACTGGACTTCGATCATCCGAAGTAAACAAGAATTAAAATATATGACCAACTCACCTTTAAGTGTCCATCTCCGTCCTTGAAAAAGTCATTTAGCACTGGAATTGTCAAAACATCACACTCCACTACTGGAGGGGTACCATCCTGCAACAGGAAAAATTAAGTTAGTAATCTGTACAACTGCATACAATAGCAAAACACATCTGCAGTTGAAGCTCACATCATGAGGAGTGACCACCAAAACTTTCGCCTCTTCTACCAGCTGCAAGCAATGGGCAAGATATCACTGTCAGAAAAACAAGATATAATAAAGGATAGTGACTACCTGTTGGAAAGCTCACCTCGTCAACACTGTTCTCATTGTTGCTAACAGTCACTTCATTACACTTCTCTTCTTCGACCTCTGTCTGTAACGTTATTTTATCAGTAAAAATTTCGATGTAGAACACATTACTCAAAATGGTGGTTAAAAGCTATTGCAAGTTTTACCTTCTTCTTGCTTACTCCCATACCCACAATCTGTACAACCCTGTTGTACAGGGGGTTTAGTGTTGTGGATGCACTCTGCTTACGGAGGGCACTCCGAGCCCTATACTTGAGACCATCCAAGGCCTGACATCAGAGTACATGATGTAAAACTTCCACTGAATGTAGATAGAAACAATACGTTCACATACTCACAGATTTCCATCCTGCGAGATTATTTTAGCATCCTTCAGTGCTATTTAAAATGGTCACCGCCTGCTCCTTCAGTCTAGCTCTGCGTGCTTTGAATCCGGGTTTTATCATAAAATTGCGGGAAAATTCCTTATCACATTCTATTAGATCCAAAAATTTGTGCCACTGGGCATCAGTTGGTGTCACTTGCATGTCCATTCCATCAACAGGTAGACCGGCTAAATGTTACAAAAGCAATGATTTTTTTGAAAGAAAAGGAAATTCTTGAAGACGTACAGAAGTTGTTAGCGTAAATTATAAGGAAATGATGAAATTTATTTAGTTTATAGGTTCAGTCAGAGAGGAGGAGGGAATGACAAGACATTCTAACACAATGGCTCAACTGACCTGTGAGAATCTAACCTATTGATTTGTACACAAAAATGATGAACGCGCCACAACCGTTCAACGGCGACATAAGAGTAAATGACAAAAGTCCGAAATAAAGGAGAAAAAGATGGGTTTCTGATGGTTAGGTTAGAAGGAACCCGGCTCGTCAGAGATCGAAAACACTAAGCACCTAAGGTCAGATCAGCCAAAGCATTCCTCTCAGCCTTTATAAGTCTCCCATAAGATGTATATTTCATTCCTTACCCATTTTGCCACGAAAGAAAATCTGTTCTAGTCCGCTAAAAGACTGTCCTAGCTTCAAAATTTGTTTCGGTCACACTACTGAGCTGGGAGACTGGATAAAAACAAATTAAATGGCATATCGCTAGAGTGCGCTGTGTGGACTGCTAGCCCTGCCAGCCCTGCCGGCCAACGGAGTAGGCGAGTAGGCACGACCAGTGAATGGACCGAGTCGGGTTGGCGCCGCGGCCAAGGCACGCGAAGCCGCTCACGAGAGGGAAGAAAGGACTGTAGCTCCCCCTGACCGATGTGCTGAATCAGCCCGCTGAACTCCGGCGCATAGAAAGAGATTCAGCAATGTTTAGAGGTAACACTAGGATTGTTTACTTCATAGTACAGGAAACTTATAGAGTTATCACATTAATATAAAAAATGAAGTATCTCAAATGCAGGCTAAACTGAACTTGCAATAATAACAACATTGGTTACAGGCTTAAAAGATAAACTAATGAAGAGCCGAACAAACTCAAAATAAATAGGCTCATAAATGAAAACAATTCATGAATCATTTCAGGAGGAAAAAAAAAAAACATCATCAAATATTAAGTTAATATTAATTAAATATGGCTGACCATTTGTAATTTCTCATTCTTCATTTTCTGGCTTCTTTTCTTCTTTTTTTTTTTTAACTTTGACTGCGCAGCAACAAAATTTCTTCCAGAGCTCTACGAGCAATTGCTTTGAAAATAAAACCTCTTAAATTTTGGTGGTTTTCACACAACTTGAAATTATTTATAGCTTGGTACTTTTCAATGCTAAGAAGAAAAGTGGCTAGAATTGATTAATTGTTCAGGAGGGGTGGAATTTCAGTTTTGGCCGCTTCATGTATAATTTGAACGATGCCGGTGATTGCTACTGACGGTACTTTTTGGTTCATGTTGCAGGATGATGAGGTGGATGCCAAAGTCGAGAGAATGTGCAAGGGGAATTGTGGTGGACCTTGGAGAATTGAACTGCAATCCTCGCACTTCACCTTCTCCATGTAGGCTGCCACTATGGGTGCAGCAGTGTGTGCGCTGATTGAAGCTCCGAGTTTCTCTTGCACCTGGGTCTTGAACTGCATATCAGAGTGTTGCAACCGTGACAGCTCCCTAGCAGTCTCCTCTTCCTCTCCTTCCTCTCCCTCCTCTTCCTCCTCTTCTATTAGGCTTGAGTTGGCAGGTGCAGCCAGCTCTTCAGGTGTGCCTTTATCCTCATTTTCTGCCAATTCCAGCAAGGTTGTCAGATGAATAAAATTTTCAGAATTGTCTTCTTGGCAATTTTTTCCTTTTATTTTGATATTTGTCAAATCTTTGATAAGACAAGTAGCAAAGGCAGCAGGATAGTCCGTGCACTTGGATTTTTCCTGCTGCCGCCTGCATTTCTGGTCATGCTATAAAAATTCTCGATGCAGTCACCATTAATTTTTCCAACTGGAAGATGTGTCTTCCCCTCTGCCTGCAAATCCTTCCTGAGGGTTGCTAAGGCAACTAATGTCAAGCACCAGTTTGGGGGAAATGTCAGACTTTTTGACCCAATGAAATGCCATTGCATCATTTCATTGTACATTTCATTCCAAATTTTCATATGGCTCGAGGACGGTGTGACAGCAACCTTCAGGGATTCCAAGTCTGCTGCGAGGTCAACACCATTCAGAGCGTCAAAGAACTTATTCACTCGCTCACAGAAGCGGCCGGTTGCCATGGCCTCTTCAGGGTACAGTCGATGGAAGGTGTAGGTCACCAACCACTCCAAGAGCGATGGACTGGCTGAGGAGCTGAGCAGCTGGAGCAACCCGCATTTTATCGAAGGTATTCAGATTGATGTGTGATAATGTAACTTTTTGAGCAAGGCGTGGCTGCATCTGCATATCACTTTCAATAAATTTTCTGATGTATTCCACCTTGACAATGTCTTGGGTTCCATCTGGTTTAGGAATCAGCAGATCATGCTTCAGAATGATATTTCTCAAAGATTTTAGGAGATGAGGGATATCAAATAATTTCAAAATTTTTTTGTCTTCCAGGAAAAACCACGGCTCTTGATCAGTGGACCCCAGCAACTGCAGTGCTGTTTTGTTCTTCGCCAGCCCATCAGTAACTGTAGCTCGCACTCTCAAGCCTGTGGACTGCACAGCACGAAGGGACACTTCAAACGGGCTTCTGAAGTCCGCTCCTGTCAGCTTGGAGTGTGTATACCAGAAGCAGAAGGGCTGCTTCCACTCTCCACACACACTCCGAAGCATACATACCATGACCTCTTCTGCAGGTACTTCTGCAGGTAAGTCTTTTCTCTCGTCCCCAAGATCCACCAAGCCAAGCACCGTGTCAGTTGTTGAGTCATAGGCAAACTGTACTCTCAGATCCATTTCATCATAGATCACAATGACGTCCTTGTCTTCTTCAGGCATTGTACTACTTCGCGCTGTCATGGCTTTCATTAGGATGTCATTTAGACCTGGTCCGAATTGCAGCTTTTGTAAGGTTCTTGAAATGGTGCTTGGACTTGGTTTTATCATTGGCAGACTGTTGTAAGCAGCAGGGCCATGTTTGTTGACGCCTAAAAATACAGACTTCTCACTTAAGTTGTACTTGTACCCATGCTTGCTGCGACCTGCATTGCGCAAATTGCACTGCAAAAGTTTAAAGAAAGAGGGAGACAATTTTTCTCTGAACTTGCAAGCATTGTTTCTAACGGTGTTTTCTTTAGTAGTTTGATTTCGCTAATTTTCTTCTTGTTTTCTGTTTGCAGGTGACTTGCGCGGGCCTTACATCGCACCAAGGCTTCAAGAAGTTTCTGCACCACAGGGTGTAAGCTAATTCGAAATTTAAATTTTGTTGAAATTGTCCTAGTTTAAATTGTATTTTGGGGTTAAGCATTATCAAAAGTAACGTTCAAAGGTAAAGACTTAAATTATTTTACCAGTTATTGCAGGTGAGGGTGAGGGTGTCTTAGCAATCTCTTCAATTTCAGTGAAAAATATGGGAGATGGTGTCCTACTTTCATTGAACTCTAGCAAATCACAAGCAGAGGTGCTAGGAACAGGGTTGTTAACGTTACATTTAAAATGTAACGCGTTACCGTTACCTCGTTACCCAGAACACGGTAACGCGTTACCGTTACAGCCTTCACAGAAATGTAACGCGTTACCGTTACTGTAACGTCGTTACTTCGTTACTCGTTACATGCATTTTACAACAACAACAAAAAAAAATAGCAAAATAAATCAAAGGTACAGTATTTAAAGACAAAGGTAGATGAACTCAAGAGTTAATATCAAAAATGAATATCAATATCAATAATGAATTGACAGGCAGGGCAGGACCTGAGTAGTTTGATGCTTTCCAAAACTGTCTATCAACTATTAGAAAGACCTCGCATTCGTGAGTAAAGTCTTCTAAATTGTTCCTAACTTTAGAAAACGATGTTTCGGCCTGCTAAAACAGACGTTCCACCGAGGCGCTGGAGGGCACCCCGACATTATATTTGAGGAACATTTGAGCCAGCCGGGGGAACTTCCTGGTCCCACATGGTCCCAAAGCATAACACTCCTCCACAGAGGCAGATCGTGATGTCTGCAAGAATCGTTCCAGTTCCTGGCCGAGCAAACAAGGGAAAGAGAAGGGACGCCAAGGTGGACGCGGAGATTTTGTCTTGTGCCAGGCGCAACAACATGATTTTAATTTAACATGCTTGTCCACTGCAAATGCAAGACTGAGATGTCTCATCAAACCGGAGAGAATTTTTTCCTCTTGCCCCATTTAAATGAGAGTTTTGGAACCTCGCTCTTATTGAGAAAGAATTTACCACATCACTCAAATTAAGTGAGAAAAAAAGGAAAATAATCCTCACTCAAAAAGAGCGAGGTTTCCCAATCCTCGCTCAAATAGGGCGAGATTTTTGAGACTATTGCTCTAATTGAGCGAGAAAACCAAACCTCGCTCTCAAAGAGGGAGAGAAAATTTCTCGCTCTCCTGAGAGCGAGAATCCTCACTCTGGTATTTACAGTGTCAAATGTACACCATGTAACGAATAAAATGTAACGGCGTTACGTCTCGTTACTGACCGTAAGTAACGATAACGCGTTACCGTTACTGCCTGAGGAAAAAAGTAACGCGTTATCGTTACAGTTACAGTAACGAGTAACGAAATTACTGTAACGCGTTACTGCGTTACTGTAACGTTAACAACCCTGGCTAGGAACTTCCATTTGTTTGTCTGCAAAAAGAAACAAAAATTGCATGTTGTAACAGTGGGACGTCTGACTGGTGTGTGTGTGTGAGAGAGAGAGAGAGTGTGTGTGAGTGAATGAGTGTGTGTGTGTATGTGTGTGTATGTATGTGTGTGTGTGTGTGTGTGTTTGTTTGTTTGCTTCTTTGTTTGTTTGTTCCAATATATATTAAGTGCAGAAATTTTTGGCATGACTCCTCACCATTTTCAGGAATAGGTGGAGCATGTTGAACTGTAAGAAATTGCTCAGTCTGATCTGGCTTCTCAATGGTCTCCAGGTCCATGGCATCAGGGTCATCAATGCCAGAGTCATTCAGAGAACTTTTAATACTAGGAGGCATCAAAATTAAATTTTTGTATTTATTTATTCGTATATAAGTTGTGACTGTGTAACAGAGTGATTTTATGTGTGCTTAAAAATATTATGTACAGTCTTTTTAATAATGTTATCACCTACCAGTTTCAGGAAGCTGTGGTGCTGTGGGTATTGACACTGTGGATGTGGGCAGCTCAAGATCTAAGTGCTCCAAGCATACAGCACCAGGGTCAGGGAGGAACCATAGTTGGCTGAGCCTCTCTTACTCAACCTTTAACTTAAATTTAAGCAACGAAGCCTTAGTAGTCCGTGCCCAGAACGAAGTGTGTCTTTGGCAGGGTAGGCAACTTTCTAACAGTAACTTCCGCTGGGTTTGACACCCGATTTTAGCTGTGTGTTTGATGACTTAACCAACTTTAAACAAACAAAAGAACCTTGTGAAGCGTTTAATGTTTCTTTTAGTGGTAAACTGGTGGTTCTTTGCAATATATTATAGATTTTTAAATTTGCAACGGTTGGCTACATGCAATGAATAAAGACGGGGTATGGTCTGAAGAAGTGTAATAACAGCATGGGCTAGAAGTATGCTAGTTTTGAGAAAAAGCATTTTGTTTGGGTTTGAGTTAGTTGTTGGTTATATTTATGATGCGGGACAGAGTCCAGCATGGCCCCTGGAATTCAAAAGTACTAGGTGGAGACCTCACTAAAGGCCGAGCTAGTTACACTCCGCGGTGGTACTGTAAACGTGAATGAGCCATCACATAACCTCATATTGCGTGAACACAAGTTGACTTTTAAAGTAAACGAAACTCAACATAGAGTGGAGGACTGTTAAAGTGACACTCAATCTTTGAAGTACTGCAATGTGAAATTTGTTCCGACTCAAAATCTTTAATCCCTTCCTCTTAAAATCCAAGGAAAGAGATTGTTACTGGGATCCTGTTAGAACCTTCCGTTTCTGTCTTCCAAAGGATTTTTTTGGTGTCTGTTAATAATTTGATATGAAAGAGAAAGAAATGCTATTGACAAGTTTAATAAAAGTTTAACATAATTTTAGATCTTCTCTTCACTTAAATCATTTCAACAAGGCATACAATAATGTTGATATGATAAGCCGCATCTTCAAAGATAAATCTAATTTTGGATCTAACGGGAGAGAGCCAGATAGCTTATGCTCGATCTTCAGACTGGAATATTTAATTTGATCTACATCTTAATTTTAATCTTTTTGGCCGCACAACACTGTGGGCTTAAAAGGGCGGATCTGTTGAGTTGGTATTCACTGTGTTAGGGATTCAACGTTAGGGAGCCAAATAGCTGAGGCTCGATCTTAAGACTGGAATCTTAAATTTGATCTAAATCTTCATTTTAATCTTCTTGGCCACACATCACTGTGGCCTTAAAGGGCGGATTTGTTGTGTCGGTATTCACCGTGTTAGGGATTCAACGTGAGGGAGCAAAATAGCTGAGGCTCGATCTTAAGACTGGAATCTTAAATGTGATCTTTATCTAAATTTAAATCTCTGTGGCCACAAAACACCGCAGTATCCAAGAATATGAAATTTTGTTCTCTTGTTAAAATTTGACGATGAATTTCTTGCATCAAGGTTAAATATATAAGAATTATGCAAAATCAAAAGGGCTTTGAAGTTATTTTATATTGTCGCATCTATTCCTCTTCTATTCAAACCAGATCCATCAACTTTTTTCTTTATAAAAAAAAAATAATAAAAGAAATAAATTAATGTCAAATATATGATAATTTTTTTTGGGGCTTATAAGTGGGATCTTTGGCTCAGCCTTAAGCTTAGGCTTTACCTAGTACAGGGAGGACCAGGACCACGCGCCGCTCTGAGAGGTTCAGGTCCGGTCGCGGCTAGGTCTGCGAGCTTTCGGAAAAAGCGCTTGCAGTACGAGCTATGAGGGGTGCTCAACTCGAAACAAAAAATGTGTACACCGTATACCCAAAAGTGATGATAATCTGGCGACCACCTCACGATTACCAACATTTGTGTACACCTGATTACGACAGTGGGACGCCCCTCGGTCCTGGGTGACGTCAGGTCGCGGCCCAAACGTCCGCTCGGCTCGCTGAGCTGCTCTGTCCCCGTTGCTGCTAAAGTTCTGGATCCAGGACTCCATGCAGGACTCTAATTGCTGCAGCAGCCGGCCACGGCGGCGGGCCGCGCGGGGCGGGGTCGCGGTGTGACGCGCCTGTGGAGTCGAGTGTAGGCACCCCGCAGCGCTGGCCGGGGCCTCAACACGAGAGGAGACCGTCAAGTGCATTAGGCCCGTGCTCGCCCCGGCCCCAGGGAGGCCTCGGGGGGCGCGCAGCTAAGACGGCCGGGATAAGGGAAGGTCTGACACAAAGGGCTCCGCGGGGTGAAACTGTTGGTACAAATGAGGAGGAACTACGAGCTCCCCTCTGCGGCCCGGCAGCGCTGTGGTGTCACAAAACACAGCAAATGTTTTAGGAGAGAGGAGCTGATTTTTATGACAACTCACCCCCTCGAGAGGAACTAAGCAGGGTGTTGGGGAGGCGGGCAGGGGAGCATGGCGTAGAGGGTGAAGCGTCTCCTGCACCCTGCAACGTGTGTGAGTGTGTGTGTGTGTGTGTGTGTGAGAGAGAGAGAGAGAGAGAGAGAGAGAGAGAGAGAGAGAGAGAGAGAGAGAGAGAGAGAGACGTGGCGGTGCCTGTGAGGGTGAGGGTGTCGGTGCCAGTTTGCGAGAGGACGTTTGTGAGCCTGTATCTCGGCCCGCCCCTTTCGCGCGTTTGGGTGAGTGTGGCGACATCTCGTCTCTCTCGGTCCGTTACAGATGACTGGACCACGCTGGGTAGAAGTCAATCAGAAAATGGCTTTAGCGTGTTTAGCCGCCTCTGTGCGCCTCCCGCAAAGCGACCCTACCCTCCGCAATCGAAGAGCGCAGGAGAGGGACTGGCCGTGACCCTTCTTTTTTTGCTTCTATAGGGTTCTATGAAGGGTAAATACTCTTAGCCGTAGTTTCCTGGCTCTCTATACCCAAATAAATCGATGGATGGATAGCAGGCTAGACAGCAGGCTAGACAGAGGGCGAGAGAGAGAGAGAGAGAGAGAGAGAGAGAGAGAGAGAGAATTTTTATTGATTCAGGTGAAGTCCAAAAGGACTACAAAGTCCCACGGGTGAACTACACCGCTCTCATACATCAGTAATGTTAAGAAAATGAATAGCATTAAAAACAGAATAGAAACAAAAAGTAAACAAGTGTGACAATATAAAATTGTATACTGCTAACATTTAACATTTAACATTGTTCATGTTCAAGAGTACATATGCATTAAGTATAAACATTTTTTTCATTTGTCGCTTCAGTGAACAATTAGTATTATGCTATGGATGGAGTAGTCATTATACAGACGACAAACAGAAACACAAAAAGAATTCGAGAATTTTGAAGACCCATGCACAGGTATTATAAGTTTATCACAAAGACGACTAGAATGGTTGAACATCTCACGCAAGTATACAGGCTCATTAATTTTTTTTACTTTCCAAGCTAGAGAGGCAATTGAGACAGTCCCCCTATCGACCAATTTATTCAAACCAAGTTGAACACAAGATGGTGTAATTCGATCGAACCAACTGGTACTCGTTACAAATCTAATGCAAGCAGTCTGTAATTTTCTCACCGACTGTCTTGTTCATATCTGTAAAAATTGCCGAGACGTAATCTTACAGTGGTAAAATTAGAGATTGAACAATTCGAAACCGTATAGCTCTTGGCAAACAATCAAAAGTGCCTCCTAGCTTGAGCCAAAGAAACAAATATTTTACTAACTACATTATTACTTTGTTGCCTCCAGCTTAGCGTAGAGTCGAATGTAACTCCTAGATTTTTTACCCCGTCACAATAAGATACATTCACACCATTAATAGTTATCAGTGGTACATTCACTCCCTTTAACATGTTACCATATTGACCAGATCCTAAAATAATGTGTTGGGTTTTGGCAACATTTAAATACAAATTGTGTCTGGCAACATAATGAACTAGGATTGACAAATCTTAATTTACAAGTTGAACAGTCTGTTGTAGATCTTAACGATAAAAATCAGTGTAAATTTGGGTATCATCCCCATACAGATGGCATTTGGAATACCTTAGAACATCTAATATATCACTTAAATACAGGATGAGCTATAGAGGTTCTAGCACACTGCCTTGAGGCAGGCGCGTAATTAACTATTGTGATGTTGGACCGTGCATATCATCGAACAGATCTCGCGAAGCACCCGACATGACACGCTGTAATGCGCAGTTGTTAGTCAAATCCTCAATTTTTTGAAAACGAACTTTTAAAGCGACACCAAAGTCAGTTTTCGGTTCTAGAAACTGACAATCGGCTGGAAAATGCACGTGGTATCTAGGGAAAAAAACAAACTAACGGCCCCCCCAATATGAACATTTACCCCTGAAGGTAGGCAATTTTTCAAACATCCCCCCCCCCCTTACGACGCGCCTAATTACGCCCCTTCCTTGAGGGACGCTGGTTTCCACAGAGGCCCATTCTGAGATGAACTCCTCACCAGACTTGACTCTTTGTTGCCGGTTAAACAAGTAAGCGGCAAACCATTTTACCACAGAGTTAGAACAACCAAGTTTCCTAAGCTTTAACAGTAACAGTCTATGGTTGACCCTGTCGAATGCCTTACTAAAATCTAATAATACAAGAGGAGTCATTTTTCTTGCATCAATTGCTTTACGGATGTCATCCGCTACTTTGATCAGGGCAGTGATAGTACTATGGCCTTTCCTGAACCCAGATTGTAGAGGATTGGAGAGGTTATTAAGAGTAGCATAGTCATACAGCTGATCATGGACGAGCTTTTCTAATACTTTAGAAAGAGGGGAGAGAGAGAGAGAGAGAGAGAGAGAGAGAGAGAGAGAGAGAGAGAGAGAGAGAGAGAGAGAGAGAGAGCGAGCTTTAGGATGCGTCGGCACGCGGTCATGGCGGATAGTCCTCCAATCGGCATGAAGAAGCACTACGCACAACAAACGCGGCCGCCGCGGCTGCGCGCCGACCAGTCCGGCGGCTCTGTGGCTCAGCCCTCAGCCTAGCATCTCAGCAGTAGCGGCCCGCGGCCCGGCCCGACCCGGCCACCCCGGCTTGCTCAGCCACGGTGCTGAGATGAGATGCTGAGTTACGGATGCTGCTCGGAGAGCCAGCGTGAAAAGTGCGGAGCCGCCGTCGGATGCGGGCGATGCGTGCGGCAAAAGCAAGATTTGACGGGCAAGCGTGGCGGGGCGTGGCGCGTCCCCGGGAGGGGTGGGGCCGCGAGTGTTCACAGCGGAGCAGGCCCAGGCCCCTGGCCCCGCCGCGGTGGAAGCCGTCCGGACTCACAGGACGTGCTTTGCATGCTAGATGCTGGACGATGCTAAACGATCAGCAGGCCCGCTTGCCTCCCGCCGCAACCAGGTCTACGCGTCGGCGTGCAGCGCGGCGGCGCGGGCTCGGGCTGGGGTGCGGTGAGGTGGGGCGGGGTGGGGCGGGGCGGGGCGGGGTGAGGCGTGACACGCGTCTAATGGCGAGATTATTAACAGGCCTGGGCACGCGGGCCGCGCGGCTGTGCTGGGCTGGCCTCGGCTGGCCTTATCACGGCACAAAAGTCATTGCAGACAGCCGAGCGAACGAAAGTTTGCGGGCGGCGCGGGGATTCTGAGGACATTTTGATGATCCCGGCCGCGATGTCGCTTTCATGCATTCTAATGCGGGCAGACCCTGCCCAGCGTACTCCATCCTGAACGAGAGCAAGCTTTTTAGACAGTCCATCTGGCTTTGGCTTCGGGTAGTAGCAAATCCAGCTAGCAATAGCCAGCCACCCTAGTAACACGAGATTCCCGCCCGGCTGCCGCCCAGGTGACGCTGCGGCGTTACCCGTTAACGCGGCGTTAACGCCGGCGATGACGCAGCGTCATACGAAATGGCACAAAATAAAATGATGCCCAGGAGTCGATTCCCTACGTCGCCACATTGTTGTTCGCGTTAACGCCTCGTCCGCGACTGCCGTCAACGCCGCGTTAGTGTGGGGCATTATCGCTACAATACTCGAAATGACACAACGGCTACAAGCTGGCGGGGGTCAGCAGCCCTGGACGACTGATGCCCCATCATCGTCTTGGCGATAATCGGAATGTCGCTAAAATATCGGTAACGCAGCGTCAATGGGCAAAAAGCGAATTTAGAAAAAAAAATTTCAGTGCGGATTAGAACATGCTATGTTGAGCTTACCAGCCTGCTCCTCAACCAACTGAGCCACATGCGCTTCTCTACGAGAGTGAGTCCTCTGAAGGGACCTGTTTCAGGCAGGCCGGTCTGCCGTATTGCCACTGTTCCTGCTATGGGAACGCCGCGACGATGGGGAGCGTCAGTTCATGAGGTTGATAACCGCGGTCCGAGAGGCAGTACTCAGGAATATTCCAAGTCCGGACTCTCTCGCACTGTGCTTAACTATTGACTCTTGTACGATTATCGCCCCGGCGTTGACGCCATAATAACAATGAGGCGTTAACGCAGGGGTCTCAGACTGGCGGCCCGCGGGCCAGAGCCGGCCCCGGCCGCTCGGCGTGCGGCCCCGGGTGGGCCGGACCCGAACGGTTCCCGATCTCTTGTCGGTGGGCGAACAAGACTACGTCACGGTCGCGCGGCAAGTTCAAATCGACCGCCGCACGACATTCCCTCTGCTCTCGCCTTTTTCATCCGAAATACGAGAACGAGATCCCGGAGCGGAGGCAGCCCGTCATCGCTCGCCTCAGCAATGACACTGCCGGCTGCCGGCTGCCGGCTGCCGGCTGCCAGCTGCCGGCCGCTGCCGGACCATCAGTCTGGTGTTTGGATTTGCGTTGCGAGGTCGCCTTTCAGATTTCACATGTCGTTATCAAAACCGTCCAGAAGTGCTGCGGCCGTAGATACGCCGCCGCCTAAATTGAGGAAAGTGGATCGGGAGAACCGAACGTTCCAAATGAGATGGGAGGAAGAATATTTGTTCACCCTAGACGCCGAAGCAGACAGGCCTGTGTGTTTGGTTTGTGGAGAACTATGCAGTGTGAAAAAGGAATTTAATTTGAGAAGGCATTACACCAGGCAGCACGAGGAAGTGTTCAAGAATATGCAGCACGATGAGCGGGTCGCCAAAGTGTTTCATCTGAAGACTGAGTTCCTTGCGTCAAAGCAAAAACAAGCCGGCCCAGCAGGTGTTTTGAACGTGAGTACTGTGCTGTGCAAGGTTGCGTGCGTGCGTGTGTCTGTGTGGACATGTGTACGTGGCGGTGCGTGAGCTCGCGAAAAGCCGTGTCCTCGTGGAGAGGGCGTGAGCGTGCCGAGGGGCGGGAGCGCGCCGAGGGGTAGGGCGGAGGGGCGGGAGCGCGCCGAGGGGTAGGGCCGAGGGGCGGGAGCGCGCCGAGGGGTAGGGCGGAGGGGCGGGAGCGCGCCGAGGGGTAGGGCCGAGGGGCGGGAGCGCGCCGAGGGGTAGGGCGGAGGGGCGGGAGCGCGCCGAGGGGTAGGGCCGAGGGGCGGGAGCGCGCCGAGGGGTAGGGCGGAGGGGCGGGAGCGCGCCGAGGGGTAGGGCCGAGGGGCGGGAGCGCGCCGAGGGGTAGGGCGGAGGGGCGGGAGCGCGCCGAGGGGTAGGGCGGAGGGGCGGGAGCGCGCCGAGGGGTAGGGCGGAGGGGCGGGAGCGCGCCGAGGGGTAGGGCCGAGGGGCGGGAGCGCGCCGAGGGGTAGGGCGGAGGGGCGGGAGCGCGCCGAGGGGTAGGGCGGAGGGGCGGGAGCGCGCCGAGGGGTAGGGCGGAGGGGCGGGAGCGCGCCGAGGGGTAGGGCCGAGGGGCGGGAGCGCGCCGAGGGGTAGGGCCGAGGGGCGGGAGCGCGCCGAGGGGTAGGGTGGAGGGGCGGGAGCGCGCCGAGGGGTAGGGTGGAGGGGCGGGAGCGCGCCGAGGGGTAGGGCGGAGGGGCGGGAGCGCGCCGAGGGGTAGGGCGGAGGGGCGGGAGCGCGCCGAGGGGTAGGGTGGAGGGGCGGGAGCGCGCCGAGGGGTAGGGCGGAGGGGCGGGAGCGCGCCGAGGGGTAGGGCGGAGGGGCGGGAGCGCGCCGAGGGGTAGGGTGGAGGGGCGAGAGCGCGCCGAGGGGTAGGGCGGAGGGGCGGGAGCGCGCCGAGGGGTAGGGCGGAGGGGCGGGAGCGCGCCGAGGGGTAGGGTGGAGGGGCGAGAGCGCGCCGAGGGGTAGGGCGGAGGGGCGGGAGCGCGCCGAGGGGTAGGGCGGAGGGGCGGGAGCGCGCCGAGGGGTAGGGTGGAGGGGCGAGAGCGCGCCGAGGGGTAGGGCGGAGGGGCGGGAGCGCGCCGAGGGGTAGGGCGGACGAGAGGGCTGATGGAGGGGTCATATTGGACACACACACACACGCACGTCACCATGAGAGCGTTACTTTCTTGTCGCTTTGAGGGGCTGTGCCCGCTCTGATGTCGTTTACTACCGCTCACAACTTATCCTTTTTTTTTAGGTATCGGACGCCGCGCAGTCCGCTAGCTTTGTCCTGAGTGACATTCTCTTACGGAAGGGAAAGCCCTTTACCGACGGATTGCTGGTAAAAGAGTGTCTCGTGAAGGCGGCGGAAATTATGTGCCCGGAGATGGTCTCAAAATTTCAGGCCATCAGTTTGTCACCAAACACCATCAGTGAACGGGCCACGGATATTTCGGCCGACCTCGAGGGGCAGCTCCGCCACAAGTGTTCTAAATTTGTATTTTTTTCCCTGGCTTTGGATGAGAGCACGGACGTAGTGGACACTGCCCAGTTGGCAGTTTTTATCCGTGGCGTCGACGAAGCTCTGGAAATCACGGAGGAGCTCCTGACTTTAATCCCCTTGAAGGGAACCACACTGGGGAAGGACCTTTTTGCTGCTTTGTTGAAGGCATTTGATACCTTCAACCTGTCATGGAATAGGTATGTTTATTCACAAATCCGTTAATTCGCTCCCCCGGCACGGCGATAATTTTAGTTACTTGTTTCTGCTTTCAGTTTCATTGGGTTTGCGTCCGATGGTGCCCCTTCCATGAAGGGTGACAAGAAGGATGGCCTAGTGGCCCTTGTGCGAAAACACTTGCGGGGGCTCGGCCTGCCGGACAGCATTTGGCACATCCACTGTATCGTGCATCAAGAAGCGCTCTGCGCTGGCGCATTGGAGGTGTCCGATGTCATGGATGTTGTGACTAAAGTTGTAAACAAGATGAGAACGGTAGGGCTGAGCCACAGGCAGTTTCGCTCTTTTTTGGAAGAAATCGGAAGCGACTATGAGGACATGCCGTATTACAACAAAACAAGGTGGTTGAGTAGGGCCAAGGTGCTGAAAAGATTTTTTGATTTGCGTGAAATTGTGGTTGACTTTTTAAAAGAGAAGAAATTAATTTCATTATTTCCTCAACTTAATAATCCAGATTGGATCAAAAAACTTGCATTTTTAGTTGATGTCACGCAGCACCTAAATTCTCTAAATCTGTCTTTACAGGGTAAAACTAATTTAATAAGTGACATGTACAAAATCATAATTGGCTTCGAGCAAAAGTTAGGACTTTTTATCTCCGAGATAGAGAAAGGTAACCTGTTCCACTTTGAACATCTGAAATCTCTCGGTTTGACCGTTGAGTTGCAGGGCGAGTGCATCATCACCCTTTGTAAGCTTAGAGATAAATTTCAGAGCAGTTTCCAGGATTTCCGGAAGCTAGAAATGGACATAGCAATTTTTTCGGACCCTTTCTCTGTTAAGGTGTGTGATGTGCCTCCTGAACTGAAATTAAATATGATTGATTTGCAGCTTGACAGGCCGTTAAAACTTAGGTATTTATCTGTCACACTTAAAGAATTTTATTTTTCATTATGTAAAAAGAAGTATGGCAATATTTTAAATCATGCTATGAAAATGTTTGCACTGTTCAGTTCATCCTATATTTGTGAACAGCTGTTTTCCCTTATGAAATATGCTAAAAGTAAATTTCGTTCAAGACTGACGGACGAAAACTTACTTAGTCAGCTCCGTATTATGTCGCGAAACAGTATGGAGCCTGATTTCACGGAGCTCATGCTTAAACGTCGCTCCCAGGTGTCACCGGTTCCACCAGATTAAAATTGTTGTAAAAGTTTGCTTTGTGTCACAACAAAACAATAAAAATGAATTTACTTTGAATCTATTTATATGCCCACTTATCACATCGCTCCCCTTTCCCCCTTGCACGAATCTTCAAACACGTGTAGAACGCTTTAACACAATTTAGCCATATAGGGCTCGGCGTGGCTCTCCGTTCGAAAAGCGCGCGCGGTGGCCAGGCTCGCTACGGTCCGGCACTCGGCTCGAGCCCGAGTCGGTAGCCCCCCTCCACTGCAGAGTACGTCTGTCTCTCTCCCACCGCCGGACCGGCCCCGGCTAGAGCGGCAGTCTGAGACCCCTGCGTTAACGGATTTCGGTAACAGCCATCGCATTATGGTGGCGCTAATAGTACGTTATTTATCGAGAATCAACCGCGAATATTTTATGGCCTCAATATTGTGTGATCGGTACCAGCGCCAAAGTTCTCGCCTGGTTAACGCCAGGACGTCCGTACCGCAGGTCTCGCCGAACCGGTGAGCTGCGCATCAATGCAAAGCGTGTGTGTATTTGAGAGATACTCGTGCGCTGACGGGGCGTTCTCGATGGAGATTAAAAATTGGTAATTTTCTACCATGACGCGACTTTCACGCTGCACTCAACAGATAATAACAAACGCGAAATCGTTAACGTTAAAATAATGTGAAGCGTCAAAAAACATTGGCAACTGTTCTTAAAATAACGCCTCGCTGTCGTATGCGCAAGGCCCCCCAGACGTTAACGCCCCGTTACTGTCCCTTCAAGGGACCCTCAAACCTAGCTCCGGAGCTTCCATGCCTACTTGGCCTACACGATAAATGCTGATGGTTAACGGCGCGTTAACTAAATTCTAGAAATTGAAGTTGACTTTGTAACTATAGCGAGATAATGATGCCATGCTCACGGTAAACCAACAACCGCCAAAACAATGTCCTTGAGTTATACAAAAATCTTCGATAATATTCACATCTTACCACGCTGCCGGGGCGTTACTGTACGGGCGGCTGACGCCGCGGCGACATTGCGGCGAGAACCCGAGTCATTAATTTCTCGTCATCGGGTGACTGATATCGACATGACATTGTACGAGCATACGTCTTTCGGGAAATAGTTACTGATAAATTGACATCAACGCTGCGTTAAAGGCGAGCGAGCATAATCAAGGCGGTCAGTGGGCGGCACACGCTCTGTAGACGCCGTAAAATTATTGGGCACCCGGACGGCGTGGGCGAGGCGTGAGCCGCGCGACCGTTTTGTGTTACTAGGGCAGCCAGCCAGCCCAGCCAGCCCAGCCAGCTCTGAAAAAAAAAAAGGCATTCGCTGTTGCAGACAAAAATTCGCTATCTCCGAAACAACGAAGTTTAAAAGTTGTCAAAGCGAATAATTTGCTACGGTAGCAAAGTATTCGCTGAGGTGGCTGACGCGTTCTCGGCAGCAGACATTGTGCCGTTTCCCTGGAACAAGGGCTCGAGTTAGGCACCTCAGCGAATACTTTGCTAACGTAGCAAATTATTCGATTTGACAACTTATAGAATTCGTTGGCTCGGAGACAGCAAATTTTTGTCAGCAACAGCAAATGTTTCTTTGTTGTTTATTTTCCCAGTGAGTCCTGCCAGCGAGGCAGCGCAGCCAGCGCAGCCAGCCAAACCAGCCCAGCCTCAGCAGTAGTGGTTTCGTTCTAACATCGCATGCAGCCTTACACACACAATATTGAGAACCGTTTGGCAATATCACGACTGAGTAACACTTTGAAGGTGATTTTTAGGTCCATTTTCATCAGATGATTCCTTGAAAACACTTGAAGACTTGGAATAATTACGATACATGACTAACGATAAGGTGTTAGCTAGCTTTAACTCTGCACAACGCTCGAAGACGCGACGTGACGAAGTCGGTTCGACTTCACTCACGCTTTCACCCCAAAGCTCTCCGTCCAATATTAAAAGTTGATATGGTCCTCATCGAGAGTTAAAGCTACCTAATACCTAATCGTTAGTCATGTATCGTCATTATTCCAAGTTTAAGAGTCTACAAAGAATCATCCGATGAAAATGGGCCTAAAAATCACCCGCAAAGTGTTACTCCGTCGTGATATTGCACCGACAATGTCACACAAAACAAACTCCGTGTCTTTTGCAGAATAATTTGATTCCATTTCCCCCGCGATCTTGCAATGATTTGTTGAAAACAGTGTACTATGATACGGCGTCAGCTGAGCACCTGCAGCACGTTACCCTGTGTGAGAACTCAACAGGCGTTTGCAGACTAGCCTGTCTGTTCTTCCGCACTACGGACAAACTAAACAAGACCGCTACAAATTTGCTCCCTCTCCACTCCGGGCCGCCGCGCCCCGCTCCCCGCGCCCGGGCCCGCCTCCCCCAGGGCACGGCTGGACAGACAAGGCGGATAACATTCCCCCTTGTTTTCAATGTATTATTAAAGAGGTATCCCCTCACAGAGAGAGATGATCCCCGGCGCGGTGCGGCGGGCGGCGGGGCCAGAGGAGCCGATGAGGAGGAACAGTAACCCTTTTATTCTCATGCGCGTCTGCTATCTGCGGCGATTGTAAAATAAAACTCACCTCTCTTTCATATATGCGTTCGGTAAAAAAGCATTTCACCGCATCCAAGAACGCAGAAAACGACCTTATTACAAATAGTAAAGACACTCTCGAGGCACGTGTGGGCGCCCCTTCTCTCCTGCACACGTACGACAGCACACTTTCACGGGTGCTTCGCGTCGTAAGCACGGCCACTTTGATTCGTTCCGCGACGCTCGCAGCAAAACACGCCCTGCATTGTCACGCTCCGTAAATCTGCCGCGTATGTTATACACGTGCACTTGTACTGAACTCTTTGGTCTGATGCCATCGGGGCGGGGCCCGGGAGGGGGGGGGGTGGAGGGGGAAGCGAGAGAGAACGATGAGAGAGCGAAAGGGGTGAGTCAATGAAGGCAAGAGAGAGAGAGAGAGAGAGAGAGAGAGAGAGAGAGAGAGAGAGAGAGAGAGAGAGAGAGAGAGAGAGCAGTGTTTGCGAGGCATTACGTGAAGCGGGGAGGATATGGACCTAGACGAATCGAGCACAAAATGGGCGAGGACGCGAGTAGTCCTTGGTGTTGCGCGCGCTGCATTCTGGGAGGGGAGCGGTTTAAGTCGGCGCTGGCCGCCGCAGTGTTTTATCTGCTGCACAAGCTGCTGCCCGGCCCGGCCCGGCCCAACCCTTCCCTCCCCCCGTGGCGTGGCGGCTCATTTACATGGTGGGCTATAATCCCGCCTAATCCCCTCACAGTCACAGCGGAGCGCGGCGCGGACCGGAGAGGAGAAGAGAGGAGAGGAGAGGAGAGGGGAGGAGAGGAGAGGAGAGGGCAGGAGAGGGGAGGGGAGGGGAGGGGAGGGGAGGAGAGGAGAGGGGAGGAGAGGGGAGGAGAGGAGAGCGGAGGGCGCGGCGGGGAGCCGTGGCGCGCACAGCGCAGCACAGCGCAGCACGTGTTGGGCCGCGGTCAGCTGATCCTATATCGACTTCACACGGCGGCGGCCCGGCCATACACTGCCAATTACGCTATCAGAGCGTGTCATGCTTAAGCGATTAGCGACCAACAAGCCGTGCGCGTACGGTAGTAAGAAATTTAAAAATAATAATAATAATAATAATAATAATAATAATAATAATAATAATGATAATAATAATAATAATAATAATAATAATAATAATAATAATAATAATAATAATAATAATAATAACAATAATAATAATAATACAGTCACATCACCCACAATCGTACAATATGACCCAGCGCTTACTTACCAAATGTCCGAGAATTTTTAAATAGACCCCAAAACTTAGCCCCAAGACGCCCCCTCCCCCCAATAACCCACAACCTTCCCCGGAGTCGTGTGTCTGATATGCAGCCCACTCTTCCCAACAATCTGTACCCGACGTGGTATCCGACCCAAACCATAAACCTGCCCCCCTTCCAAACCCTAACCCCCCCATGCCACCCTCCCCCCAATCATAGATATCCCTCCTCAACCCCCCGCCCCCCTTGCCCATGGACTTGTAAGTTATCATCCCCTATGTTATCACCTAAACTGCATTCAAGTACTGTACTAATTAAATTCACCCGCCCCTCCTACCCCCATACAAAATACCATACCACCACCGTAAAAAAGTGTACCGGTTCCCGCAAAAATTCACTATCACCCCAAACCAAACTTTTCCCCAAAAAACAACATTATCACCCACCCATTCTCAAAAACTCCCTATAACCCACCCCTCCCAAAAGCATCCCGCCATAACAATATTGAATCCCCAAACCAAAACCCCCCCTCAAATAAAACCACCCCACTAAACCCCCTCTCACTCTTCACGAAACTTAGGCCCCGATATGCATCCGAAGAAACCAAAGACGGTCAAACGCGCCTTCACACTCTGCCACCCCACGACCCTCACACTAATCCCTCCCCACCCCCCCCCAAACAAACAACCCCCCAACCCAAATCCCCCTCCCCCCTAAACCCCCCCCCCCACCCCCAAAACCAACATGCCTCGCCCCCAAGCCCTATAGTCGCACTTGTACACTAAGTACGTGCACATTACTACCCACCATACTCCACTCTCTCGAAGGCTGCTGTAGCTACACACATTTAGATAGAAATTCGGCATGGGTGTCATCCTACGTGTCCGGAGCCATAGTATTTCCAATCGCAACAGATTTTTGATATGTTATCATGCCTACACGTAAGAAAGGAAAAACCGCTAAATTCGTCCGAAATTAGGGCATTTGACTGTAATAATAATAAGTTAAAAAGTCAGCCTAACGTATTAAAGGTCTACTCAAGACTATTGATCAAGACGATACAGAACAAGGAAAAAAGCAATAATCAAGTAAGGTTCCGCTCGTTGTTGCTGGTGGTGTAGCAGCGGTGCAGGCTCGGCGCGGCCCGCTCCACTACCCCCTGGGTCGCGCACTCCTCCATAAGTCACCGCGCCGCTAAATGTTTGATCCCCGCCACACGCGGCCGCGGCCGCCAAGTACTTTAGGGGCTGTGTCACGTCGTAATGGCGCCTCAGCCGCGCACCGCAGAGGCCCCGCCCCGCCCCGCCCGCGAGATGGAAGGGCGCAGCCCTGCCCGTCAAAGGATTCATGGGCCGCCGCGGCCGCGCCGCGCCCCGCCGGAGGCACTCCGTCTCGCCCCGGACAGAACAGGACACAGCGAGGGATTGACGGGATTTATTCACTCGATCCTTCCCGGCCCCGGCCGGCCGGGAGCTGAGGCAGTGAGGGCGCGGGGCGCGGGGTCGGGAGAGAGGGGCGCGCGAAGTGCGCGGGCCTGCGGGCCTTTGCCTGGCGCCTGGCGCCGCGCGCCGTGGAGTCCCCAATCACGGGATACAGCGCGGCCTGGGCCGGGCCGGGCCGGCCGCCAGAGTGTTTCCTATTTGCCTGGTGCGGGCGTACTGGGCGGGCCCGCGGGTGCGATGTGGTTGCCCGCCCCGCTGCCGCCCCAAGCCGTTCTCGCCCAGCCTGTCCAGGCGGCTCCCGGGCGCGGGTCCGTGACGTTGCCCCTGGTCGGAGCAAGAACGGGCGGGCAGATCGACTTGTGACCGGCGAGGCGCGAGGGATGAACAAGCAGGACGCCGAGCACAACACGAGCCCGCCGCTCTCCTCTCTCCTCACACATTCTGCATATCAAATAGGCCGCTGGGGAATCCGGCATATGGTGTTCACGAAGGGTATGGGGCGCGCGGCCCGGCCCGGCCCCGCCCCGGCGCGCGGCGGCGGCGCGTTGTGATAGGGAAATGTACCCAACTCAAAGAAACCCTGCGCTCCGCCTCGCCTCGCCCTGCTCCGCCCAGGGGCGCGCATGTCCAGCGGCGGCGCCGGCCTCCCCGAGGAGCAGACAATCAAAATAAAAAATATAAAAACAGACAAACTATTCAATATATCAATTAGTAAAATTCATCCCTTGCGTACCCTCCTCTACGTCGCGTCACGTCTAGGGTTTAAAAAATGTAAGAAATTTATTTTTGTTACGTAAGATTGGTAAAATATGGGTAAAATACGGTATCATTAGGTAAAATTGGTAAAATTAAAGTTTATTGAACTATTTATGGTTAGTTTAGTCTCCTTTTGCATTATTCCTTTTTCCTGGTCGGGTTTTTATGTAAATCACTTCTATCGCGTCGTTATTCTCATTAGCGCCTGAAACTAACACTATATTCCCAGGTAAATGGGTTTATATATAATCATATATGTATTGTATATGATTATATACAAAAGTATATGCTGCAATATTACTCTGTATATGCTGGAATATATACGTGTATATTGTTGTATATAGTTGTATATGTTACTATATATTGTCCATATACAGCTGTATATTGCAATATATGTATCCATATACAGCTGTATATTCTTCTGTATATGTTGATATATAGCTGTATATTACTGTATATCATTGTATAGAGGTGCATATATGTCGATATGACAAATATATATTGGGACATATATACCAATATATACCCATATATAACGAATGTAACAGAATGTCTGCCACACTGAAGTACGTGGTCTTTCCTAGATGCACGGACACACGATCCTGGTACGTGCCCGCATTGAACACTATGGGTAACACTCTAGGGTCACCGTGGCCACAAAAGTTCCATCCCGGCTTGACTACGGCTGCTGAAAGGCGAGTGAAAGGCACCTGGTGAGTTCCAGGACTCAGGCGGCATCAAGATACCTTTCACCAGGTGCTTTTCACTCGCCTTTCACCAGCCGTAGTCAGACCGTGATAGAACTTCTGTGGCCACGGTGACCCTCCCTAGAGTGTTACGCATATTGTTCGAGGAGAGTCCCAGGACTCATGTGGCATCAAGATACCTTTCACCAGATACCTTTCACTCACCTTCCACTCGCATCTGGTGTAAGGTATCTTGATGCCTTTCCAGGTGCCTTTCACTCGCCTTTCACCAGCCGTTGTCAAGCCGGGATGGAACTTTTATGGCCACGGTGACCCTAGAGTGTTACCCATAGTGTTCAATGAGGGCACGTACCAGGCTCGTGTGTCAGTGCATCTAGGAAAGACCACGTACTTCAGTGTGGCAGACATTCTGTTACATTCGTTATATATGGGTATATATTGGTATATATGTCCCAATATATATTTGTCATATCGACATATATGCACCTCTATACAATGATATACAGTAATATACAGCTATATATCAACATATACAGAAGAATATACAGCTGTATATGGATACATATATTGCAATATACAGCTGTATATGGACAATATATAGTAACATATACAACTATATACAACAATATACACGTATATATTCCAGCATATACAGGGTAATATTGCAGCATATACTTTTGTATATAATCATATACAATACATATATGATTATATATAAACCCATTTACCTGGGTTTGATACCTAGCAAGAAGACGAGTGCATGTAAATTTTAAATTTCGCGCTAGACGAGTTCGGATTGCGTCACCGCTCTTGAAGAAGACTGCGCCGTGACTTTCGGTTTGTTGTTGTCAGTGATAATTTGTTTCATTGAAACACCTTGTCATTGCCACATCATAATATTTTCAATTTTACATATGTAAGTAAAAAAATATAAATTACCTTGTAAATTTACATATTTTACTTACAATTTTTCATGTAAAATTACCGGACTTAAAACCCTAGTCGCGTCGCGGTGTTCCGAGAGGAAGTATTTCGGACTGAGCCAGCGCTGCCAGCACCGCCACCTCCCCTTTGCAGCCAGCGCCACAGAGATGGTCCCTTCGCTCCGCCGTGGAGAGCCCCGGCCACCCGCACTGCGCGGGGGGCTTCTCCTCCAGCACGCGCGGCGCGCCGCGGTCCGACGGCTAATATGACCCGGCAAAGGCGGCCGCCTTGCCGTCGCTGGGGACTTAGTCGGAGTGGTAGGGCCTCCCTAAGAAGGCCTTTTCAGGGTCCTAGTGAGTGCGGGGAGGGAGGAGGGGGGGGGGCTGCATGAAGGCACGGACAAAGCCTCTGGGACGCGCACAGGCAGGCCCGGCCCGGCAGCAGGGAGCAGCGGGACACATTCCAGAGCACGCCTGCAGCAGCAGCTACCCCGCGTCGCCTGCAGTGCACGGCCGGGCCGGGCCGGGGCGGGGCGGGGCGGGGCAGCATGGTGGCCCCAGACGCGACGCGTCGGAAACACAACGCGACAGCTCGCGCCCTCCGCCTATTACGGGCAATTACTTGCGGCAGTGGTCTGGCGCGGCGCACTGCAGAAGTCTGGCGTCTCCTCGCAGGCCTGCTACATGAGAGAGCAAGGCAACGCGTCCCGAAGGACTGCGGTAACCCTTTACGAAATTGAAGTTTAGGAGACGAAAGCTGGTGACAGTTTTTTTCCGTCGAATAATAAACTTGCGACTTACGAGACCGCTTGGGCCGGCCGCCGGCCGTTCATCGATAAAACAAAAGCAGCAGGGAACCGGCCAGGGGTTGAACGCGGACCAGTTCTCGGTTCGCGTGGCGTGACCATTTTTCTGTATCTTCTTATATACATATATATATATATATATATATATATATATATATATATATATATATAAATTGAGTGTTGTCTATCGAGTCTTCCCTGCGCTGCTGATTCTCAGACATCACCATGCATTTCAAATAACGAAACCACAGAGCTCTGATAACGCTCAAAATTATTTATGCTCATTCTAAATTAAACGCGCCCCTCTTTGAAGGCGAGAGGTAGCGGCAGCAGATGCGTCCCCCGCCCCGCCTCACCTCGCCACTGCCCCCACAGCCGCGCCCTGGCCGCGCCGCACCCTGACGCTGTCGAGCAGAGATTCGTTTTCCTCCTACCCCAACTATGTTTGGCCAAACACGCATTACGCGCACGGAGGCATACGGCTCGGAGGGGGCGTGGCGTGGAATGGCGTGGCGTGGCGTGGCGCGGCGTGGCGCGGCGGCAGGCTGGTGAGCAGCGGCGCTCGCCGCTCATATTGGTGGCGATAAATATTTCATTCCGTCGTCGTCATCTTGCGGGACGCGCAGAGCTGCTCAGAGCAACATGTTGGAGGGTGGATGGCGAGATCTCACGGGAGAGGAAGGGGTGCGGTGCGGAGGGTTAGTCTATGAGTCAGGGACATTCATTACACGCAGCACATGACTTTGAAGTCTCAAACCAAAATTTTCATTTCTGTGTCTAATTTTTGAGCTTAATTATTCCAATGAGCTACTTAAAATAGTTTAAGTGTCGATATGTTTCTGGAAGCAGGTTATTGCCTGAAGTCAGGGTCTGAACTTGAAGTCACTCACCACGTCCCCTTCTTTTCTGCCAGCAGAACACAGAAAGCCGTGACATCTCCTGACTGTCTTAAATATTTGAAGCCTCCCTGGGTGGCGTGGCAGCGTGGTGGATTGGCTGTCGTCCCTCTGGACGAGTAGCCAGGCTGTGCATCACACGGCATCCCGCCATGGCCCGGGCAAGGAGAGGGAGGAGACTACAGGCATTTTCCCCTATTCGTCAAGAAACAAAACCAGTTTGCAAATTTCAATTTTAAAATAAATCAATTTAAAAGCAGATTTGAAACAAATGCTTTTCCACAGCAATTTCCATCGCTCACACCATGCCTTCCGTGAATGGATTACTTACTGACACAGTTGGGCGGAGCCATACAAATAACCGCGCAGGACGTTGCAGGAAATGCAGAAAAGCCTGGTATGGAGCCTCCTTTGCTGCGGGATGCCGTGCGGTGAGGCTGATCGGAGGAACTACGATGACAAGGAGGCGTTGAAGCGCAAGACATGCTGGCCGCTGCGGGCCAGCGGTAACGCGCCCACACGCCTCCGCGACCAAACACACAACGACCACCGCAAAGGGGCGAAAATAGGAAAAAATGCGGAAGCACGGATGGATTTCATATTTTGGAAAGGCAATGTGGTGGATGTGATCCTGCTTCCCAGCTATTGATGCCTTTTTGCACTTTGTTGGCGAACGCGATGACGGAGGACCGCTGTTGTGTTGGAGATTTGTCGGCAAACAGACCAGTCACAGAGAGGGGGGAGGGGGGGAGAGCGAGTGTGTGTTTGTGTGTGTGTGTGTGTGTGTGTGTGTGTGTGTGAGAGAGAGAGAGAGAGAGAGAGAGAGAGAGAGAGAGAGAGAGACACCACAATACGCGACACGGCTGCGCTGTTGTGTTTCCTGGGTGGCGCGGTGTGTTGACCATGCTGACTTTAGAGAACACAGGCTCAGGCTGCGTCCCGCTGCGTCCCGCTGCGGCGGCGGGCGACACTGAAGCGGCCCTCTGGGGAGGGGGTGGTGGAGGGGGGGGGGGATTCTGCAAGGTAAGAAGGAAGGTGAGTCGGTCCAGGACGCGGCTCGCCCTGCGGGCCCTGCGGGCCCTGCGCCGCTACCTGCAGGGCGAGGAGTGTCGTCTTGGGAGGTACGAGTCCCAGTCGCCATGCTGTACAAACATCCCAACCAGCCCCTCCTCAGCTCCACTCTCGTACTCTCACTCTCAGGATGCCATACCTTCTTCAAGTTTTAGGCACGAAGTAGCCTTATAGTTTTGTCGGTGGATCCGATTTTTCTTTTTCATCAGTGTGTATACACTTATGTAAAGTCGGATTTTTCTATACGATTTCGATGTGAGTTGGCAGAGAGGTAGAACTAAATTCCCTTATTTCTTTGCTGCAATTCTATCCAAAAGTTAACGGCTAATTTTGAGAATTTTTTTGAAATTTCTTATTATATTTTTATTTACATATACACCCCAAGAGCCGAGACTCTATTAGAAGGGGTTGGTTATTTTTGTGAAACATGTTAATGCTCAAAATAGAAAATAATAAAGTATTTTATGGATAACATAATATAAAACAATTTCTTTTAAAGGTATATAACATTGAGGAGGAAAGGTTTAAAGATGTTAAGGAAGATTTTTAACAGTCAGTTTAGAAAGACAGGTAGCAGAGACAGTACTTTACAAATCACAATTTTGGAGTAGCTCAATTAGTCGTTTTTTGAAGGTACCCGGTTTCTATGTCCTTTAATTCCATTGGCAGGTTATTGTAAGTCGATGCCATACTGAAATGAATACTGTTAACTCCATATTTGGTTGATCTGGGAATGTTCCTATGGTTACATTTATTTTGACGGGTATTATAGCTATGGATATCTTGATTAAGCTTGAAGGACAAATTGCATGTTCTAAAACCTTTAGTAATGGCATAGCAGGTAGTTGCTTGGGCTTTGAGGATCATCTCATCAAGACTGAGAGTGGAAGTTTCGCGGAATATTTTTTCAGAGTCTGTTCCATAGTTATAACCGAAAAGAGTTTTTACTGTCCGTTTTTGGAGGATTTTTAAAGGATATAGTCTTGATGAATATGAAGTACCGCATATAGCAGCCATGTAGCTCAGACGTGAGTGAATTAGTCCGTAATACAGAGCCCTTTTGCTTGTATGGTCAAAAATGTTTCTGAGTCTGTACAGGACACCAATCACAGGGAAGATCTTCTTACAGATGTCTCGTATATGCCTATCCCGTGGCAGATTTTCGTCTAATTGGAGTCCAAGAAATTTGACTGAATCTGTTCGTAAAATTTTGTGCTCTTTTGTACACCAAGTTCATCGGTTATTGTATTTCCCCCTCATGGAAAGGGGTGCCGAGTCGGCTCCGTCGGCTCTGGCCAGTAACATTATTTCGCTGGTTTTTCCAACCAATGAAACAGTTCGCCTGTTGCTTTGTAACTCGACGTCCAAAAGTTTCGCAGCACGGAGTGGTCATTTCACAATCGTTGGAGTTTCGCGCCGTGCAGAAAGATGCACCAACGAGGACAGTTTTGAACGTGACCACAATCTGGCCGCCGCGCCTCCTGATTGTTGGCTAGGACTTAATTCCGCCTTCCAATAATTTTCTTTGAAAGCAGGCGTGGCTTCTAGCAATCCTGCCAGCCTCGGAGTCAGTCCTCAGTTCATGTTTTCAGCGAAAGATACAAATTCGTTTGCCCCTGTGTTCCCTGTTCAGTGGCGGATCCAGAGCCAGCCTTGGGGTAGTACTTTTTGCCTACTTACAGGGGCAAAGTATAACTTTGTGCCTACCTTTCAGGCGGCTACCGAGGAGCCATTGGGGCAAAAGGCCTGTCGACCCCTGGATCCGCGCATGTCCCTGTTAATGCATATTGGCTTCCATAATTGTTAGCTGAAGGCCTGCAACATCACTTGGGCTGTGAAGCGGAAGAAGGGGATAACTTGACTTACCCCAAAACTGAGATTTTATGGTATATTATAGCGCGTTAAAGTCTGCCTGTGTCTACCAAATATTATGGGGATATCTCCCATAGGATGAGAGATATAGGGGTTTGTAAAAAGAGATAAGTCGACATAACTTGTTTTGTACGATAATTATCATGAACCTAAAGGGGGTAAGTTGACTTATCCCCAAATTCATAAAATTTCAACAGAAGCAAAAGGAGTTAAGTAGACTTGACTCCTTATGTAGCATGAAATTAGAAAAGTTTAGTTGACTTATACCCTTTTGCACAAAAAAATACAAGCACATTTCTTTTAAATTCTAACGCAGTACTATATGGCTGAGTTTCATATTACAAGTTGACGGAAGGAGTTTTTATATGGTTTAATTTCTGGAAAGCTTCCGGAGTCCCATATTATGTTAAAGTTTAAAATAATTAATATTATTTATCTCCTTATGCAACTTAGGCATTTAGAGTTAAGTCAATTTAACTCTTTTTGTGAATTTTCCAATGACTTGACTCCAAATTCTTAACCCGTCAAAAGAGTTTAGTTGATCAGTGTCCACAAGTTTACGTTGGCTGAAGGAGTAAAGTCCTAAATCTCAGTAACGTAGCATGATATTGAAAAACTTCAAAATGGCTGAATATCCTATGTGAGAGCACATCCCATGCATCATAACATTTTTTTTAAAGTTACGTGCCAATAGTTTTTTTCAATTTACTGAAAAGTATTGGTTTTGGACCCCCTCTTCCGCTTCACAGCCCACTTTACGTCGTTACTAAATTTAAACTTTGCGAAATGTTTATTCTAGGTTGGTTTGAGGTGGACGCGTGAGCCACCGTGTCTCCGGCCTCCTTTCAGCCACGTCCGCCAAGGTCGTTTGCTGGAGGCACCCACCTCGCGACTTTAAACCATTAAGTAAAGTTATCGAAAGTTTACAAGGCGATCTAAATGTGTAATAGTAGTTTTATACCTGCAGAAAACATTTCGCTAAGTTTGACTTCAATCATGGTGAGTATAGGATTCTTGAAATAATGAACATATACGTGTATCTTTTAAGTAAATCATTTTGAAAATCTGTCTAAGTCTCCCCCATCCCCAGGATAGTGCCAGTTCCGAAGGGGAGCGAAGCCGGACCGGTACTGTTTATTGTTGCAGGTGCTCAGCTTGCCCGCTCGCCCCCCTCTGCACGGGCGCGGGGGGAGGGGGGGGGGGATAAAGTTTAAGTCAAAGCAGTGTTTGAATGACCATTGTAATGCGAGCTGACAGTTAAAAAATCAAGCAGACCCAGCCGAAAATTCCGGTTACGGTTACGGCTAGAATTTCCGATTACGGCCGTAAATTTCGCCGGTTACGGCCAAAAACTACGAGTATGGCCGTAACCGTTGTTCGGTTACTGTTAACTCTTACGGTTACGAGTAGCGTTCACGGTTACGACCGTTACCGTAGTCCGGTTACGAGGAACGTTTACGGTAACGACCGTAACCGGGCTAGCCCAAACTTTCAGGCGGCCTAGCGCCTGAACAAAGTGTCGCAGTCGCACGGCAAAACGGCCGGGCGTGGTGCTGGTGTATCACATACTGTACCGACTTGTAAAATAAACCAAAAAAACACCTTTTTCACCATAGGATTCACAGGAAAAACAAAGGTAGGACTTAATGCCTTTCTAGGGGTATGAAATTTTAATGCCTTTGCAAAGGCCGAAATTGTCCAAAGGCATTAAAATTTAACACCTTTGGGGCAGTTTTAATGCCTTTGCAGGGGTGCTAATTTTTAATGCCTTCGTAAAGGCATTAAACGCCTTCGAGTCCTACCTTTGTTTTTCCAGTGTTATCACGAAAACGGCTTAAAATTGAGCAATAAAAACAGCATTATCGTGCTCAGCGCGTGAAGTTTACGCGGAGAACCTTACAACGGCTCTTGGTGGCCGCCCTTTCACGGACTTACGACGTCGTAACCGTTACGTAGTAACATTAACCGTAATCGACCCGTAATCGTAACCGGAACTGTAACCGTAATCGTAAGCGTAATCGTAACCGGAACGGTAACCGTAATCGTAACCGGAAATTGTCCCAGTTTACGAACGTAATCGTAACCGAAACCGTAATCGAAACCGTAATCGTAATCGTAACCGGAATTTTCGGCTGGGGATCGGACAGTTTATACAGAGAGTAAAAATCGTTTGAGCTGCAAAGCTGAAATTTGGCATGTGACCCGCAGTACTAGTGACGCTGATCAAAGCCCGAGATAAAACAAATTCAATAACATTACCCAAAAGGCTGGAAATTTTTTAGGCAACTTATTACATAAACCATACACCGAAGTATTTTGTGAAACAAAAACATTAACAAACTTCGTGCCTGCCAGGATTTCCTGAAATCGTATTTTTTTCACTAAGAAAAAACAAGGGAGAAGGAAATACATAATTACTTTTGTGGTAAATAGGGAACTCGTTCTTTACGACCCCCCTAATAGCAAGTGATTAGTTCCCCACCACCTCGCTTGCACTGCCGTTGGAGCGGCTTCAGACCACGGTGTAGGCAACCCACTAGACTTTCTTATTTGAAATTTGATTTTTTTTTTTTTTGTCTCAGATCATAGTATATGCACAGACATGGTAGTTATACAGTGTGAGACTGGATGATGGTATTTGAATGCTGGTAATGTTACCAAAAAATGTTGAAGTATGTATTGTAATCATGCATGTCAGTATTATTTGAAAATATTTTAAGTTGTCACTGCTGAAAGAGATACATCATTAATAAGTGGTTCATATGAGTTGCAGATGAATGAAATTAGAGAGAAGATAGAAATATAACTTTATTTGATGCATTGTCAAATATCTGGTTTCATTTGAAGTAGTAAGTTGATCACATGCGTTAAGTCTTGTAAAATTTAAATTATAATGTGAAATTAGCCTTCTCATGCATTTATAAATATTACTTTGAAGGTGTTAGTAGAACAGTAATAGTTTTTGAAGGTGGAAAATTGGACATAAGGGTAACAACATTTAAATGGAGAAGAAAATGAAACTTAATTTTGTAAGTATATAACGGTTACTTATTGAGTACATGCATTAAGAATAAAGTCCTGGAAATAAATTATAAGGTGCTGTGCAGAATTGATGTGCATTAGTATAAAGAAAGTCAGTTACATGCTGAATGCCAACACGGACAATATAAGTAAGTGGATTGAACCTGATGAAATAAATAAATAAATATTAAATAAACAATACAGGATGGAAAGCAAAATGAAAGTAATAGGGTATCCTGTTAAGGAAAACCGTTAGCAATGTCTTTTTTTAAAAATAAAAAAAAACTTGTAATCGTAAATATCATAGTGGCCTTTGCCAGTTGCTTTCTTTTTCTTCTGCAATCCTGTTACTATGAACTTTAGTGTTTTCTTCTTTCTAATTCTCTCCAATGTCTTCTTTAGTGTTTTTTTGTTCATGTCAGCCACTGGTTTTGGCATTTTCACTTTCATCGTTTTTCCCCTGTTGTCCTTTAATGTTCCTACACAAGTTTTGTAGGGTCCATGAAATCCAGAATGTTTGGTGATTCTTATAAGTTGAGTACCTTGTACGGATACTTTCTTTTTTAATATCACTGAATGTTTTGTGGACTTGAGTAGTGTTTAGTTCGTCAAGAGAATTAATATCCTGTATTAAAAAATAGGTTTTTTTATTATGAAAATGTTTAATAATTATTAATACAGTATTAATGATAATGTAGTTAACATTTACCTGTGAAGAATCTGAATTCTGTGATGAATTATCTTCTGATGAATCATCACTGGATTCTGAGCAGGATTCACTTTCGGATGTGTCTGCTTTTTTCTTGCTGTCCTTTTTGTTTTGTTTTTATTTTTAACTGTTTTAACTGGTGTACTTGAAGTATCAGATGAACTGTCTGTTGTTGATGAATGATCGCTGCTAGTATTCTCTGTATGAAGGTTTGATTTTTTATCTGCTTTCTTCTGTGGTTTCTTCTTGTGCTTTATGTTGGTGTATGAGTCTTCTGAATCCGAATTGTCCGAATATAATTTTCTACTGGTCTTCTTCAGTGATTTCTTGTGCTTCTTAATGTTGATTGAATCATCAGAGTCTGATTTCTTGTTTGCTGCTTTCTTTTTGTACTTCTTCGGCTTCATGAAGTTTTCTGAATCATCAGAATCTGGTTTCCTTTGTACTTTCTTCTGCGATACCTTTGGTTTGCTGGTGGTGTCTAAATCATTGGAATCGTCTGAAGATGTTATTGAATATTTTACCTGTAATTAAAAATATGGTTAGTTGTATATTATTAGGTAAATATATTTCTGTTTATTTATTATAAAATGATTTTACGTTCGTTAGGTACATCATGAGAAGTGTCAGATGTAAAATCAGTGTCAGAAGTAACCGTTTTTTTTGCTGATTTTTTTCTCAGTACAGTCTGTAGAAATAGGTTTTTAATTATAACTATATAGATATTAAATTTTTTAGGTTGTAACTAAGATGAATATTCTGAACTATGTACCTTTTTGGTTTTCTTCTTGTTGTTTTTGTTGTCCATGTAGTCCTCTGACTCAGTGTCTGTGTCAGATGGTATCACGATTGGTTTTTGATGCCTCTTCTTCATCTGTTTCTTTTTTGTAGTTTTCTGTAAATGATAAAGAAAAAGTAGTTAACATGTTGATAAGTATGTAGTTGAAGACAGTAACTGCTATGCTTAACAGAAATTGTATTTTTGTTACTGTTGTCACAGATGTTGTGTTTGTAGTTTCTGGTTTTTTTGGTGGTAGCTGTCGTACAGATACACTCTCATAATCAGAATCGGAAGAGTAATTCTTTTTGTTCACAGGTGTTTCTTTGGGTTGTGAAGTTGTGCATTTTCCCTTTCCTTTCTTGCTGTTATTCAACAGTAAATTTGGAAGTGTATTTTTCTTTAAACCTGAATTTGTCTGGAAAAATCAGATGTTTCGAAATAGAAATTGAAAGAAAAACCTCATATTATAAAGGAAATGTAAAATGTAAGTAATGTAACTTACAGGAATGTCAAAAGACATCTTTGATAATGTCTCATTCGGTTCAATGTAGCAATCATCATCATCTGGGTGTTTTTCTTTTTCCTTCTTATTATCATCATCTGAAGATAGTTTTTCAGATTTTATATTTATATCCATGATGTCATCATCATCATTGAGATCACTGTTAAAAAGCTCATCAGGGAGAGGGTGTATGTTGTCCATGTTCTGTAAAGAGAAAATGTACAGTAATAATAACTTATTATAATATAATAGATTATGGATATTATGTGTACGTACGGTATTTGTCAGGGAGGATGAAGACGGATTTTGTGAATGTTCAAGTAAGCTGCCTTCTGCCAACTTCTTGAAATTAATTTTCTTGGCTCTAGTATGCATACCTCTGCTGAAAAAAAAAGAAAATAATAGGTTAATTCAATGTTAATAGTTTGTAACGTAAGGTTTTAATTTTTATAGTTACATGCCTAAAGAAAGAATTGTATGTGCCACATTTCAGAATTGTGTTTGATAAAATCCAATCAATTCCTGTGTTGCTGTGAGTTGTTGGCAATCCTTTGTTCTTGATCTGTAGGTAGCATTTCTTAACTGTATTATTTATGAAGCTGTTCTTCTTTAATTTCATATGGTTTATATTGAAATCTCCAACTATAATGGTACTGTTATTTTTCAAAGTACTTTTTATATTTGTGAAAAATTTATGCCATAATGGAATGGATACTCTAGGTGATGCATAGATACCAATCACTGTTAAGCTTTTCAATTCCAACATCAATACTTCCTTTTCTATCTTTGATTGTGTATGAACTACTTTCTGTTATTCTCTGTGACATTTTCTTCTTGATGTATATCGAGAGTCCTTTCGGTTTTCGAACATGACCACTGTCTGTTCTTGCTACTAGCTCAAAGTTGTGGAGATTTGTTGTGTCCTTTGGTATGGACCAGGTTTCACCAAGAATTATCAAGTCACTGTTCATGAATACCTTATCGTTTTTTATGAAATTCTGATGTTTCTTAAGCGATTGTATGTTGTGATAAAGTATCTGTAGGTTTTCAGTTTTCTCACATAAGAATGAATACTTAGGCACAACTCTTCTCTCTTTCCAAGATCTGATCTCATGTCCAAGATGAGATTTTTTGTGTAATGGTTTAGGAGTTGGAAATGATCCTATAATGTAGAGACCTTTTAAAGAAGTAGCTCTTGAGCATGCTACATAAAGCAATTCCCTTGTCATTCTTCCTTTAATGTGAACTACTACTTTTTTGAGAGATTGCCCTTGACTCTTATGCACCGTAAAAGCATGAGCAACTACAAGGGGGAATTGTTTCCTGTTTACTTTTAACTGTGAATTTTTTTTTTTGTCTGTATAGTGACAGTAACTGGTTCTATTGGTGTCCAATCCGTGGGAATTTTAGTGTTTTTAATTTTTGTAGCAAATTTTTTTCTCAGGAGCGATCCAACTTTTTTGTCATCAAATTTTATCCATAAGCCTAAGGGTTTTTTGTCTCCATTTGCTTAGTTCCCTCATCAATTTTCATCAGTGTGCCTGTTGCTCCATTGCATAATCCATCTTCAGTATTGACATTATATGTCATCATGTACTTTGCTTTTAATTTTAAGTGCAAAGTTTTTGGCAAAGCCCATTGTTCTGTTTGTTGTCTTGCTGTTTACAGTATGGAGAATCTGACGATGGGCCAGCTGTGAGCCATGGCCTCTGATAACATCTGATGCTTCACACTTTATCAGTTTTCGTGGTAGTTTCCTCAATATTTTCTTGTTATGTGCGTCAACATCATCATTCTTAGCAAATAGGTGAAATGCATCTGCAAGATTTTCATCTTTTGGAACAGAGTCAAAGCATCGAGATGTGAATAATCTAATGTCACGTTTATCTAATTTTCCTTTTGCTAGATGATTTAATGCTGTTTGAAACTTGACGTCATTTTGTCTCATTATCTGTGTAAGCTCATACACTTTACACTTAGGCCATAACTTTTCACTGAATATTTCTTGATATGGATTGGTAGCCTCAGGGTAGAACAATGCTCTTGCAGCAACTGGTCGTAGCTGGTGAAAATCTCCTACAGCAAATATAGATACTCCTCCAAATGGTGCCTTTGATTTGAAGAAGTGACGTAGTCGCTGGTCAACCATGTCTAACTGTGGCTGACCTACCATAGAAATTTCATCAATTATTAACACTTTTAAGTCTCGTAATTTGGTTGCTAATGTATTTGAAACACTAGGTGAGAGCTCATTTAACTTTGTCTGATTTAGAGGTAACTTAAATAAGGAGTGAATTGTTTGACCTCCAATGTTGAAGCTTGCCTTTCCAGTTGATGCAGATAATACAATATTGCGATTTTCAGGATCTGTATTAGCATCAGCATTGAAAAGACGATACAATGTCTGATATAATGTCTTGATCACTAAGGATTTACCATTTCCTGCTCCTCCCGTCAAAGAGTGGAGTAATTGACTTAGTGATTTTTCTAGTGAATCTGTAACATGCATCACATAATTACGCTGTTCATGATTTAATTTAGTGAGTAATTCCTGGTATTCTTCCTTTGGTAATACAGTTGGTGATGTGAAAGAAATTGGCGAGTCATGATCTTCCTCAAATTCTCGTTGAATATCTGCGGAAGTGAACTCATCATTTAATGCAAAATCATCAAAGTCAAAGGATGGTTTATGTCTTCTGTCTTCTTCACCTTCACCTTCACTACCATTTCTTTCCATGGCATCTTCCAATGCAGTAAAAAGAGCCTGGTCATCAAATGTACTATATTTCTGCCTGATCAGTCTTATCTGATCTTTCTGGTTTTTGAAAAGCGTTTCAAGATCTTGGTTTATGATATCCTCCTGTTCATTTCTCCATGGAACGTAAAGCATTACCTGTTCTCTTAGAAAATTAGTAGGATCTAATTCATGGCGGTAGTTTCTAAACCGAATAACTCTAGGGCGAGTTCTGAAAAATATGTAGCCATTATTGTTTAGTAGGGGAATTGTTTTAATACCAGACTTAGAAGCATATCTGTAGTTTGCTGCAAAATCTGCCAATGATAAATCTTCTAAGGAATGAGGACATTTTGTGTAATGATTAATAGGTCCATGCTCATAAATATCTGTAGAACCACTGTCTAAATTTTGCAATTCTTCTTGACTTTTTATTAGATGAACTCTTTCATTAGGAGGAAATGTAGGTATGAAGATGCATTCTTCGCTTGATCTTGATAATGGCATCTGAAGTATATTGTAACATGCTTCTTGAATACTAAGCTCAATATTATTATGGAATGGGTTACTAATTTTACGTAATGATTGTTGTAAATTGTCATTACCATCTCGTATTTCATGAAGAATATTTCGCATGATTGTTGAAATTCCCCTGGAGGATTTGTTAATGTAATCAATAATATAGCAAGCTGCTCCGTATGCATCCAAAACAAATTGAAGATTAATATTACTTCTCATTAACTGTAATATTTTTGGTGAATATGAACTTATAAAAATGTCTGCTGGGTTTCTTTTTATGAAGATCTGGTGAGTTTTAATGGTAGATCTAATGACTGTTAAATATTTCTTTTCTGTCATCTGCAGAGAATTCAGAAACTTGTCATAGGTCAGTTTTAATGTTTCTTCTTTATTTAATTTGTCCTTTATCTTCTTAAGGTAATCTTTGCATTTCTTCTTTAAGGAATCATCAATGTCACTCGGTAGAGGTGATAAAATTGTGGTCTCCTTCATAGGAAAATAAGGTATTCCAAATCTACACTCTTCTCTATTTGCAGTTTTCCTTTTACAAGTATGTGTATGCTTATGTGTTTGAAGTTTTTTCAGTTCTTCTGGTACGTTAGATGAAGAACATGAAATTATTTTATCAATGAATGAGCAAACATCTACATGACTATTCGGATTATTCGCATCAAATAGAGGAGCTCCTTCTAACCACAATAACATGTGAACATGAGGGGACCTAAAGAGAGAAGAATGTATGAAATATTGAACAGTATGAACAATTACAGTGTATTTCAGGTCTGACGCACAGTAACAACTGTTGGATATTTCAGAAAAGTGGATTTTTCTAAAAATTAACAGAAGTATTAAGTTTCAGACCTGGTGTTTTATAAATAAGATATGAAATTACCCTCTTTGTTGAAACTCTATTCTGTGGTAGTGATGAGTAATTTTATGATGCAGAAAAGGTCCTTCAGAACTTTTCCAAGTAAGCTGAATAGCTTTAAATCTCTGATCAAAATGAAGAGCTGCAGTAACAGGGTCTTTCTGTAATAATCTTAATCTTTCTTGAGAAGATAGTTGTGATGCCTGTTCTTCTGAAATAATTTCTTTGTCTACAGATTTCTTCAAAGGAACAATTAGCTCTGGCCATTTTGTATCAGCTGATGATAGTGTAAGGAAAAATGATGGAAGTCCAAATTGTCGAATCTGTGACATTAGTTTCACTTTCGCTGACTGCCAGTGAGCTGGACTACTTCTGATTCCTTTTAGAATCCTATACTCTGCAAACTCAAGTGTGCACTGGTAAAACGAAGGCGTAGCCTTACGCCCCGTTTTCAAGCGTACTGAGATTACGCTTGAAATCAAGCGTACCAGGTCGATCCGCTCCTATTCGTCCTATCTAAATGTATGGGAGAATTTCTTCCGTATGCTTGATTTCAAGCGTAACGTCTTCAAGCGTAACTGTATGCTTCATTCAAGCGTACAGTTACGCCTTAGCTTTACCAGTGTGAGACAGTATCACACTTTTTACTGTAGTACCACCGTGTCTCACACTTTCAAAAACTATTTTCTGTCGTTGAATAGCAATCACGTTTTAGAGAACAGCATCAGCTTTGGTTCAAAATCCCGGTTAAAACGAGCTACCATGTGATAGGGTTCTGATCGCAAACAAAAACGTTCCTATAAATTTTCGAAACCATTAATTTACGATTATTTCATGTATTGTTGTTCTAAACCCCATCTCAGATAGCATTATTCCAGTAGAAATCAGTTTCATGACTTATGTATTCATGTTCGTTGGTGCTGTGATCCTGATACCAATCATTTGAAAGCTCGATTCCTTCTTCTAGAGCAAGTGGTGTTAATATAAATTTTTTGGCAGCATTATGTAAAAGTTTAGGACGCACATTGCCAGACATATAATTATTTAAATATTTCATTCTTCTAGCTAACTTCACATGAATCATATTAGAGTCATCAAATGCTCTAGGAATGTGGTTAACTGTAGTATCCATGTCTACAGGTACATTAACAATGCCGCCTTTTGTTTTAAATTGTCCTGCAGCACCATTAACCGTCCACCGAGTCTGAAAAACATGTCTAGGTGCAAGCAACCTTTCTTCAACTCGATTAAGCTTCTGAATTTCTTCAGCAACTACTGGAAATCTCAGACCATTTTCAAGAGATAGTTTTGGAATTTCACCTTTGTCAATGTATGTTACACAGGTCTTACAGAATTCTTCTGTATCAGAATTTTCAACAGAGAATAGTTTCTTAATGAATCTGGTCTTGAAACCTTTTTGTTCCAGCGTTGATTTTTTGATAATTTTGACTTGATTCTTCTTACACATCTTACCACATGAATTGCATACATGTGAATATGATTCTCTGATCTCATTTTCATAAATCTCGTGAACTTTCAACCATCTTAAAACTGCTTTCTTTCTTCTTGTGACAATTTCATCGTAATCAGGATTATTTCTCTCTTGTGCTCTACTTCTTTGAACTCGAATTTTAGTAGCATGTCTTCTCCCTTCCTTAATTTCTTCAGCAGTTACAGTATCATCATGAAATTTGTCATGCCTACTTCTTTTGAATTGTTTCTGACATTTGTTTCATCGATCAATTCTGCTTAATCTGATACTATTCAATTTTTCCTCATGTTTCCTTTTTTTGAGTGACCTATTTGTGCGTATGCGAGACATGTCTGTAATGTATGTAATGTGATAAAACTATGTTCAACAGTGTGTTAAGTGTATATGATGCGATGCAGACTTACCTAAGCAGGAATGACTGTCAGCATACGATGAGCAGTACATCCGTGAAGACAAGCAGCTGAGTATGATGACTCCTCACAGTGTGATTCCTGACCGACATATGATAAATATTGTAATTAATTTAAAATAATTCAGGAAATACTAGTTGAAATGCACAGGTACGTATGCATTT
The DNA here is from genome assembly GCA_029379305.1 of Frankliniella fusca. NCBI lineage: Eukaryota > Metazoa > Arthropoda > Insecta > Thysanoptera > Thripidae > Frankliniella > Frankliniella fusca. The sequence goes on along the minus strand of JAHWGI010001430.1, from coordinate 259,797 downwards.
TTGCTAGTTTCTCCTAAATATGCTGTTTGTATTATTCATTGTAACTGTTTACTAAGATAGGTCGAACAAAAATTAGTAACTTAGTCACCAGTTTTAGAGATGAAGATCTGATGATCAGCAAATCCACAGAGATGGCTCAGAAAACAAATAAGTAATGCCGTAGATGCAGTGAACTCACTGATGTCTCTCACCTGTAAGAGGATTAATATTTTTTACTGTACTATTTTGTACTGACATTAAGCAGACACATGAAATCTCAGGATGGAGGACTTTTGGTTGAACCAGATTATCCAATGATTATACATAACTTCAAATCACCACATTGATGCATTGAAACATTGTTCAAACGTTAACATCTTACTGAATGTTTTAAAATTTATAGAAACATATTTTGAAATAGTAGCATGCTTGCGGTATTCCCCCTTACAGGGGGTGGAAACGGCCTATAGAACGCGTGAAGCTATGCTCCCCCACCTAAAACAGGGGGTCTGGGCTTCTTTGAGATCTTTGAAACACAAGTATTGTTTGCAATACGCTTTGCACAGGTCGAAAGAACATGAAATTTGGAGTTGCGCAGGCTCAGTAGCTTTTCAAAAAGTATGGCTTTGGCCCACAATAAATCTACCTGGAAACCACCAAAACTCGAAAAATTAAGGAAGAATCGGCAGCGCCATCTTCGCGAAAACATTTTCTTACATTTTTACAGGTACGATTGGGTGGTTCACGAAGGTCGTTTAGGCCATGCAACTCTAAATTTCATACTCTATTGATCTGTGCAACGCGTTTTGCAAACGATAGTCCAGTTTTAAATATCTCGAAGAAGTCCGTAACCAATGAAAGGTGGGGAGCATAGATTCACGCGTTCTGTAGGCTGTTTCCACCTCCTGCCCCCTACCAAACGAAAACCATACTATACATAGTTTGTACAGATGTAACATTTGTGTTATAACTAGATAATATTACATGACTCTCCGCTGTAATAAAATTTTATAGTGTAGAATTTAAGACATAGATTATAACCAAATAATATTTATAAATACCTGAAACTGAAGATTACAGAAGACTGCAAAATGGCGAAGAGACGCTCAGAAGACCGTACACTGCATTGTTGGAAAAGCACTGCTTTTGAAATTATGCGCGTCGGCTACACTAGCGCCACGGACGGCGGGCATGGCTACGGTCACTTTCGAAACTTACCAATGTGTATCTGAATAAGAATCTGATCGCTGTAACCTAACATGATGTCTGCTAGTGGAGAATTGGACGAGAGACGAGACTTGGAGAAATTATCATGAGATTTTGTTAAGTGTTCTCTAAAATTTGTTTAGAAAGTGTATTTAAGACTTTTTGATACTAGCTCTATTTTTAAAATAGATATCTATGACGCATTTATGTATCATCTTTCTGTGATTTTAAATGTGTACAGATAAGTGATGGACGGACTTAGAATGAAATCTTAAAAAAATTCTGTTAAGTGTTCTCAAAATAATACTATTATCCACTAGGAAGCTTTCACAGTAAAATCATCACTAGTGTTAATAGGTTTCAATAGAATAGGTTCCACAACTGAACTTGTAATACCTTCTGAGATAAAAACGTCCACTGATTGGCTGGGGTTATGGACTTAAAACGAAAAATCGCCGAGAGTTGTTAAGTGTTCTCAAAAAAATTCTATTAAAGTCAAAAAAAAAGTTCATACTTGGTAACAACACCAGCATTTCCAGTTTCAAATGGTATAACTGTTCTGACTGTGGGTATTCTGTGTTCTGAGATACAAATGGCAACATGTTTGGTGTTACACCGCACTGAGAACAATACTCGTTCTCCTACCACCAAGTAGAGTTAGGTGGGTGGTAAAGAACGAGTAAAAAGAAAGAGACTGTTCGATTTATTTCGATGTATTTAGACAAGGGAAACAGTGTGTGCAAAAGTCTATCTTTTAAACTAGTATGTGATGAACTCGATATTTGATGTCATCTACGTGGACAAATTAGTTGCACTCAGTTATTGCAGTCTTTTTGCGTGCGGACAACATTTGATTTCTCCCTTTCTGAAATGAACAAGTCTTCGGACAGATTTTACCAATTTCTATTTGGTGCTAAGAACGCATTTTGAACCCATGCAAGAGCATGGAAAACAAGCGGAAACCGTTGGTAGGAATTGATGCACCCTGACTGGCGGCGAGAAATGACTGCGATCGGTCAGAACGACGTCTTTTCTGCCCTAACGTGCATTATCATGCCTGTGGTGGCTCAAGCACTGCGGCCTGTCGCACTGGAAGAGTGCATTATTCTTGACCACAATTCCAATATGAATGGTGGGTCCCGGAGGAGCGGGCGTCATAGGCACACAAGGCGTGAGAGGGAGAAAGAAATATCAGGAGGCGAGGAGGGTGGGGGAGGGGGGCGGCGGATAGATAAAGAGACCGTGGCTGGGGTCGGCAGAGCGCACCCCCTGCGGACCGAGCGGTCATTTTTCACAGGTCTCGGACATCGTTTTACGCCTATTATGACCAAAACGTAGTGTCTTCTTATCATTACAATGTGATTAGTCTGGCGCGCACGTACCCATTCGATTTACATTTCCTTATAAATATTTAGGGCGGTCCGCTACGCGCTGCCCCGCCGCCGCCAAGGCTCACAACCTTCTCCGATGACCTGAGGTGCCAAGATCGTCCAAAGGTTTAGTTTTTATTTCGACCCTACCAAATGAAGAAAGGGAGAAGGACAGAGAATAGCCGACAGGTGCAGTGCTGGCCGGCTCCCGCCTGAGCAGAGTCCAGTCAGAAAGTTCACGACGAGTTGTTCGACTCGTTAGACGCACATGGGAGTGAATGGCAATGGCACGCACTCCATGCCTATTTGCTTTCGACAGGTCACGGGCCGCGGAATACAAATTGTTGCTCCGCTGCCCCGCAGGCCAGCGCAGGCGCGAGGTCAGGTCGGGGCGGGGCGGGCGGGGCACCTGAGCAGCCCAAGAGTCCAGGGGACCCGCGAAGTGACAACACTAAGGATGGTTTTACGATACTTTTAACAGAAAACTGTGCGAAAACTATGCTAAATCGACACTTGAAAACTATAAACCCGTAGTTCACCAGGCCTCCGTACAAACCCGTAGTTGGCCAGGCCTCCGTATAGACACGTAGTTGGCCAGGCCTCCGTATAGACACGTAGTTGGCCAGGCCGCGGTACAGGCACGTAGTTGAGCCGGGTCGCTCAATAGGGTCGTAACTATGTTTTTCGGACTTTTTGACCTGAGTGGCGTTTTGGATAGAGGAAAGAAAGAACTATCGTTAGCAAAAAACCCCACTCCGAAATTTTGCTTGGTTTAAAAGTTATTCCAATTCAAAATTTCGACCGCGCCGGCCGCGCGCTTCGCGTTTCCCCCTAAAGACCCGCAAGACGAGTTGCGGGACCTCGGCTCGGCTCGGCTCGGCTCGAGCTCGGGCCGGCGGGCGGCGTTGGTGCTGAGCGAGACCGAGAAGTCGTGTGCCCGAGTGTTGAGCCGAGGAGCGCCTGTTGAGTGAAGTGGGGGAGCTATGGCAAGTATTAAGTTTTATTAGTGTTTTCTGTTTGGTTGCATCTACAAACTCAAAATATCAATTCTAAGATTCTATATGATTTGACAGAGCTGTGACCATGGCTAAGAATAATTCTAAGTTAACGAGATCGGACTGGAAAAAGTCCTTGGCGGAGAGGTTAAACCGCCCACCAAAAGAGATGTGCAGTGAGTAAATATTTTTGTCAAATTGTCTGAAATTGTTTTCTTGTGTGCCAGTAGAACCTGTCGTTTCAGTCAAACTTGTTTGATTTTGGTGGTTACTTCAAAACATTTGTCAAGATAAGGTTATAATAGCATGTATGAGTTTTGGCTATGATTTGTTTCTTCCTAAATTCTTTCCAACACGGTCTAAACATTGTTTGTTTTCACTCAAAGGGATATCTGTGTCATCCCATAAGTATACTGGTGAATTGATGTTTTTAAAAGTATGATCTTTGAGTTAGACTTTCATTTTTATGAGAAATGACACAACAAAGATCTTTATATACTTTGTATCATAAAACTGTGTATGGTATGGTTGACCTATTTGGTTATAATTGTGATTGTGCTTTAAGTAACGACAAGTAGTATAATCTTTTCAAAATGACACACTTTTATGTAGTTTTCATGTTGTCACTGCACGCATTTGATTAATAACAGTTGTTTTTTTGTTGTAGCTGGAAATAAGAAAGTCAACACATGGCTTCAGGAAAACCAGTATCAGGAGAGTGAATGCCCACCTGTCAGTGTGAGTGATTCGTATATCAACAAGACTATTAGTAATGCGATCAACCAACATGAAAGTAAAACAAATAGCGCAGTTCCACTGAATAAAGGTAAGTTAGTAAGTGTAGTAGTAGTGTTTTAGTTCTTTAAAAGTGTGTTCTCTCTCTTAACTATTTTATTAAAAAGATAAATTTTCTTACAGAAAGAATCAGTGCATTCCCCTCTGCATCTTGCTCCAATCAGGCTAATTTTACTTCTCCTGTCACTCGAATAAAGAGCGCAAGTGTCAGTGATTTGAATTCCATGAATCCGTCAACTGTCATTGCCTCTTCAAACAAAGGCGGTATTCCTGTTGAAAGTTTAAAGTCTGACTCATCAAAAGGTACTATGGTTTTGCTGTGGACAACTATTATAACTATGCATCACTGTTCTCATTTTAAAAATAAAATGTAATTATATATTTTCCTACAGAATGTTCCAGTATAGTGATTCCAGTCACTAATGTAGGCAGGATTACTTCTACTACTCGATCAAAGTGTACAAGTGCCAGCAATTTGGATTCCATAATTAAAGTGCCTACTTTCCTTGCTTTTGAAAAGAAAGATGCCAATGAAAGTAATAAGTCTACTGCAAATTTAAGTGGAAACGGTACTGTATTTATTTTACCCTCTGTTTATAACAAAATGCACTTGTTCATATAATTTCAATAATTTTCTGTCTAAAAAAATTCTTGCAGGAAGTTCTAGTGCAGTTTCTTCTCCACATTTTAGTGAAAATCCTAGGCTCATTTCTCATCTCACTCCGTTCAAGTGCTCCAGTCCCACTGATGGAAACATTGCTAAGAAAAGTATCAAGTCTGATGAAAATATAGAAGAGAAAGGTTCTGTATCTTTTTATTTACCAAATTCTTGCTTATAACAATGTACTGTTTTTATTGTTATATTCACAAAACTAATTTATTTCACAGAAAGTTTAAGTGCAGTTTTGTCACCATCTTGTAAAACACCCATTAAGAGCTCGGTACCTTCCTCACCACTGACCTCACCTGCCAACAAGATCTTTGGGTTGAGTGGTTTCACTGGAGTCAAAGCTGTTATGAAAAAAGGTACTGTTAGCACTCTCTTATGCACCTGTTAATTTGAGGAATTCTGATTATAATTGCTACCTTTATTTTTAGATAAGTCACTTACCCCAGTAAGAAGGAAGTTGGCATATTCTACCCGCCAACCATTATTAGCCAGAATGAATACTTCTGAAACTTCAAATCAACCCACTCCGAGTCAAAGTATGTTAAAATTATTAGCACTGGTGGGCATTGATGCCTTCACTCTTTTAAGACTATTCTATCATTAATTTATTCTGCTTCTAGAGTGTGGAGTCAAACGGAAATCACTTACTCCTGAAAAAACTAGTATGGTTACCACAACAGCTGATGAACAGTATGTAAAAAAAAGAAATATTCTGCATGATACTACTTCTTGTGCTGTGAAAGCTTCAGGTACTTTTTTTCTTCACAAACCTTTCTTGCTTTTCTTTTCCTATTGAGTAGAAGTTTTGCTACATAATATAATACAAGTTAATGACTTGTAAAGATATTCTTTGAATGTGCTTCTAAGGTTTTTCTTCGACATTTCATTTGTATGCGGTGAAGTCTTACATATTGTCTCACTCAATGTCGCATTGGGCAGATGGTCTTAAGGTGGATCCACAGTGATTGTATCACATCACATCACTTATTTATAACTTAAAGTTTTCAATACATCAACTTGAAGTTTCATTTCCAGTAGTGATCCATAATGTGTGACATTGTCCTATTGTCACTATGCAAATTTGCTCTTAAGCAGCTTTTATGAGTAAATAAACTGTTATTCACTAAGCTGTGCTATATAAAGTTAGGAAAAGTACTTTGAACAGCTAATTTGCATAGTAACAATAGGACAATGTCACACATTTACTCACAAAGAATAGATAGGATGTGCCCTGAAAACATTCCACACAATATTTTTGAAGATTTCATGACAAGAAATTGTTTATTTCTGACAATTTTCATCAGTACAGTACAAAGTTGATTCTAGCCTTGCAAAATTCATTCCATTCTTTCAACAAACATACAATGGCGTTGCTGCAAGAGTTAAGATATGGCTGATCCACAAAATTTTCATCTCATCACTGGAAATGGAACTTCAAGTTAATGTACTGAAAACTAGAGGTCAAAATGATGTGATGTGATTAAGACCATGGTGGATCCGCCTTTACTATTTCTTTGGTTTATGCCTTGCCGAATTGGATTAGAAAATAATATTGCTGTGAACATATGCTTATTTTCAAGAGTTGCATATCTGAGGTCATGTTCATATAATTGAAGTTTGCATGTTTTCTTTTTATTTTATTTTAGCTATGGATGGAAAACATTTTGGCTTTGAAACAAACAGTATTGCAAAAAACAAAGGTACATTTTTTCCTTTTTCTTTTTCATAATTACTTTAAACCTACTTTTTTAACTGTTCCACTAAAATGTACAATCTTACCAACAGATATTGATTCAACTTCCATTCAACTTAGGGAAATGTCAATTAACCATGGGGTAACTTTAACTCCTGCTGATGTGCCATTTACAATTACTGTTTCTGAAAACATTGAAAAAATTAGTTCTCCTTCCCCTGGAGTTACTAACGATGGTAAGTGAATTCTTATTATGAATAGTTATCAACCTTTTAAAATATTTTCTTAAGTTTTTTGTTTCTCAACAGGTTTGATTGCGGATGCAATGGATAGACTGTCAGTCAAACAAGTTTCGGAACCAAAAGTAACTCCAACTCCAGTCCCCCGTCTCAAATCAAACATTCCAGTGCCAGCAGCCAGAACGACAATTGTGAAGGCTATTCTTCCAGTGCCAGCAGCCAGAACGACAATTGTGAAGGCTATTCCAGTGCCAGCACCCAGGGGTAAATCTCGTACTCCTCCAAAACCCACACCAAGAAGTTCTCTTCTGACACCACCATCACCTATCTCAGATGGTAAATTATTGAAAAGCTATATCTTTGAATAGATTTTTTCTTTAAGAATACTGTCTCTTAACCCCATATATATGTTTATAGGTTTTAATTCAGAAGGAGATTTTACTTGTAGTGATTATGCCACATCATTTAACATGGAGGATAATCCTACTGGTGAGTTTAAAACATCTATCATGAGTCAGATGTGTGAAAAATTGAGATTTTGTTTTAAAACATTATTTTCTCTGTCCTTGTTTCAGGCATTTTAAATTTAGATGAAGGTACAATGTTACTGCCAGTTCTTAACATGGATGATGTAGATGCAGAATTTCACAAAATTATTCAGGAATCTAGCTTGTTATCTCCGGGACAGCCAATTATTCTACCCTCAACCCCAACTGGAAATGGTACTCCCATCTCTAAAGATGATGACACAACAATTTTTTCTTTGCGAACACCAGCATTCGCTATTCCACCAACTCCACCTGAGACACCAGAGGTGCCTAATAGTTCTTCAGAAGTTGAAAGTAAGCATTGATTTTTGAGTCATTGTTCTTTATTCAATGCATTTAACTTTAACTTAGGTTGATAAAAATACTAATTTTAGTTATGTCCTTTCAGTTGTTGCAACTAGTCTTATAAATGAAGAGGCATTGGCTGCACCTCTCGCTGAGTTAGATGAAAGCTTCCAAGAAAATGAGGGTTACGTTACTCCACAGAAAGTGACAACTAGGAAAAAGGAAAGAACATTATCAAAACAGGACAAAGCAAAGGCAGCCTGTAATCAAGGTAAAGAATACACTAATATGAAAGGAGTAATAGTACAAGCAAGACAGATGAGACCACCCTGTGTAAACTGTAGATTTAAATGCCATGACAAAATAAGTGAAGAGGAGCGAGATAAAGTTTTTAAGAAATACTGGGCTCTGGGAGAGAAGCAGAAGCAGGATGGTTTCATTCGTGAGTCCATAACAATAAAAAGACCAGCTGTACAGAAGACTGGTGACGATGTGACTCAAAGAGCTCATACCATCAAGTACTCCTTTAAATTTCCAAGTGGACAGTTGTTTGTATGTAAAACTATGTTTCTCAACACACTGGGGATATCAGAAAGTCCAGTAAGGACACAGGTAGAGAAACTTGAAAGAGGTGGCATTGTTACTTCTCCAGACAAGCGAGGCAAGCACCCCAAAATTGATCCTGTAGAAAAAAATAAACAAGATAGTAATATAAAGGAGCACATTGGTTTGTTCAAAACAGTACCTTCGCATTTTTGCCGCATGAGATCTAAAAGAAAATATTTGTCTCCTACTCTCACCATCAGGCAAATGTGGCGGCTTTACAAAACCTGGATGTCAAAAAATAAACCCAGTGAAGCCATTAAATCAGAAAAACGGTACAGGAAAGTTTTTTGCACCCAGTTCAACTTAGGATTTCACAAGCCAAAGAAGGATCGTTGTGACTTATGCCTAGTATATGAAATAGGCACGGCTGCTCAGAAATTGAAATTGCAAGCAAAGTTTGATGAGCATTTGAGAAATAAGAAGAACGCAAAAGCTGCAAGAAAAGAAGATGAAAAGAAGGCTAAGGAATGTAGTGACACTGTCTGTTACTGCTTAATGGACTTACAACAAGTTATTTCCTTGCCAAAAACAGAAGCAGGCATGGTGTTTTACAAAAGGAAGTTGTCAACTTATAATTTCACTGTTTATGACAAAACTTTCAAGAAAGGATATTGCTACCTTTGGGATGAGAGTGAGGCAAAAAGAGGAGCCAATGAAATTGCCACATGTGTCCTTCTCTTTATCAAGAAAAAAGTTTCAGAAGGAATAACAGACTTTTTTATTTGGTCAGACAATTGTGGTGGGCAGAACAAAAACAAATATTTGTTTTCTGCTTACACATGGGCTGCGGCTCAGTATAATATCACTATCACCCACAGGTACATGGAACGTGGCCACACTATGAACGAAGCTGATTCTATGCACTCAACAATAGAAAAAGCAGCACGATATGAGCAAATTTATGTTCCCAAGGATTTAGTCCCCATAATTGAGAACGCTAAAAGGAAGGGGAGCAAGTATGATGTCAAGCTTGTTGGCCCAGAGATATTAGACTTTCATCCGCTTGCAGATACTTTGCAGAATTGGACTAACAAAAACGCTAAGTGGAAGAGTTTAAGAGAAATTGTTGTTGATGGAGAAAATCCGGGCAAAGTATTTGTGAAACATGACCTCACTGCACCTACCGCTGTAGAGATCAAAATAACAAAGGTAGGCGGCCAAGTTAACTTAACAACGTATTTGGTCCCCAAAGCCTTTGATGGCCCTTTGCGGTTGAAAGCTAAAAAACTAACTGACTTAGCAAATTTGTGCAATGAACTTGTGATACCCTCTCATAAGCATGATTTTTACAAAGGACTACTGAATTTTCCTGACTTGAATAACCCATTACTTAGTGATAATGCCAATGAAGATGAATTGAGTGAGGATGAAGAGGCAAGACAGACAGCAGAAAGAGAATTTTTATTTGATTATGAAAATGATGAAGAAGTTGAAGAGTCGGATTATGAAGAGGAACTTCAAATTGCAAAGAAAAATATTAGAAACTGCTCTACTGCTGACAAGGAAGATGGAGATAAGTCTGGTCCAGGTAAAAATCCTGATGTAAATAATAACTCTGATGAAGATTCTCCAGATAGTGATGCAGGTAATTCAGACAATATTCCCTACCAGGATGAAAGTACAAATGAAAGTTTTAATGAAGCAAGTGACAATTAAAATGAAACTTTTAACTTTAAGTACTAGGATATTGACGTGTTTTATTAGCTGACTGAGTCATATCTCACAGTTTGCACAATGTTAAAAAGAGAGCAACTTGAGTTCTTGCCATAATTTTTGTTCTCTTCTTGTTCTTCCTTATATTTTTATGAAAAAACACTTGTTCCTCAGTGGCATACTGCCATGTGTATCATATTTTTTTAAAAAAAAATATTGTTTTACCTGTAATTTTTTTTAAACAATGGAAACTTTTGTTAGTTGTCCTGTTTTTAAATTAAACATTATTTGCATTATTTCTCCTACTCGTCATTTTCAAAGGGAATGCCAGAAATGGACAGCAGTTATAATGAACAGAAACATAAAAATATTTTATTTAAGTTCACGCAGTTTACAAGGTTGTGTTTTTTTTCTTCAATATTGTCAGTTCTGTGTTGGTAGTTTTGCTGTCTCCACACTTCGGAACTCAAAAGTAGTCACATTTATACAGAGCAAACCTGCAACATAAAAATAGTAAAATTAATCAAAATTCAACAAAAAAGCAAATACCTGAAGCTGTGAGATTAAGCTAAGCAGACTGTAGCAAACGATATTAACTATGAACAAGAACGTCACACAGTGCATAAATACAATTTTCAACTTTGATGAACCAGACTTCTAACATCCTATCCATACTATACATTCATCGTAAAATTTTCTAGTAAAATAGGATGTTTATTATTCGTTAACAAAAATCATCTTTCCTAACTGAATTTTACCTTTAGCTAATAATTGGCAAAAATTTAATCTGGCACAGAACTTTTCTTGTTGGTTAGTTCAGATAAAATATTTTATAGTCAAATAGAAGAAGTGCAGGTTATTCAGAACATAAGTAGGCAGTTCGACTTACCCTGAATGAGGTAGGCACGAGTTGCAAGAATTACCACCTAAAAAGTCGTAAGTCGGGCGATCCACTGACACGGTCTCGGTTTTAACGCTTTTCCAAAGTTTCTAGTCATGTTTGTGCACCTTCAAATACATCAAATGAAAGCTTAAGTACCACTCTATTGTTCAGGACCGACAAACATATCGAACATGACCTCTTCGAATCATACGGACAGCCCAAAACTTAGATTCGCATTATCTCGGAACCGGTCCCAGAGCAGTTACGACCCTATTGAGCGACCCGGCTCAACTACGTGCCTGTACCGCGGCCTGGTCAACTACGTGTCTATACGGAGGCCCGGCCAACTACGTGTCTATACGGAGGCCTGGCCAACTACGGGTTTGTACGGAGGCCTGGTGAACTACGGGTTTATAGTTTTCAAGTGTCGAAATGGCATGATAACTTTTTATCGCAAACTGACTTGCGATAAAAAGTATAGGGAGAAAAGTTTTGCGAAAATATTGCGATAACTTTTTATTACAATTTTTTTATGGTCCTGCTATTGCATTTCATCACAAATATTTGTAATAAAAATTTATCGCAATATTTCGGCAATGATTCTCTGCTTATACTTTTTATCGCAATTCAGTTTGCGATAAAAAGTTATCATGCCCTTTAACGTGGGAATAGCAAAACACCAGCTATCTTAAAAATAAAAATATCAAATAAATATCATTATTCCTATGGAATAAAATTATATTTTAAGATTTATTTACTTAATCTACGCAACATTCCACTTCAAACGAGCCTATACATGTGTTGGGGTTCGGTTCAAAAACGGCATAAATAATAGCATTTTTGAACTTTTTTACTTGCTTTTCATTTGATTACCGCTTATCGAAACCCTATCACATGTACCGTAGAAATCCGAATATAGTCCCCCCCCCCTTTTTTTTTCGAAATTAGCCCTAAAATTTCGTGGGGGGGGGGGGACTTTAGGAGGTTAATATACAGCTCTAGAGATGTGCTCATTCAAATTTTAGCATCGATTTTGGGGTTAGGTTAGCAACATAAATGAATACACATATATCACACTGTTTCAAACCATTTCACGTATCAAATATGAATTTCTAGGGCTATTACCAAACTAATGCGACTACACTGGTAAAGGTAAAACAAATGTATACTTCTAAACATCAAATGATGTTTAACTGCTAATGTTTAATACTTAAACACTATATCATGTTTAGTTCAAACTATACATCAGCAGATGTTTATTTTCTAAACACTTTGCAAGTGTTCAGTTGGCTATACACTTGGCGCAGCGTGGTATCCCTATGCTTTTCCATGTGAAGCCTCGCCCAAGTGTATACTTCTATCACATCACAAAATATTTAACCTCTAAACATTTGCGAAGTGTATAGGTGTTAAACATCTTGTCATGTTTAGTTCCTGCTATACATCATGTCATGTATAGAATTGCCAACTATACACCATGATGTATAGAAACTAAACATTTGTTTTACCAGTGTAAGAATCACGGAGAACAATTTGAATGATCCCCGGGCTGCGAGACGATCGTCACTTGTTCAACCAAAGCGGGAATTCCTGTCGAAGTTGTCGGAACGATCGGCTGTTGCTGTGTGTGTGTACCTGTGATGGCGATACAGTGTGTGGCAGTTATTAATTTTTATTATGCCTCGAAAAGAAGACTCCGTTGAGAGACGGGGGACATCAAAATTCCAAGTAAAGCAATACTAGAGAAGGAGTTCTGCCTCACGTGAATTCGATGTTGCAACCGAAATCGGTGCAACAGTGGATGAAAACCGAGCAAGACCTGAGGTGCTGTGTAATCAATTTGACGTCTTAAAACTAAGGGGCAGACGAAAATGTGACTTTATTCGGATTTTTACGGTAGGCTCGTTAAACGCGAAATTTTGCGAAGAATGCGATTATATATATCCTGAAATTTCATTGGTTTGCTATGGTAAAAATAGTTTCTGGTATTTAAAGATCTGTCTTGGATGTCCATTGGTATTCTCCATAAGATCCAAAACTATTTTTACCGTGGCTCATAAAGAAAATGTTTTGAAAAATAGAAACTGTAAATACCCACTTTAGCACCCCTAAAAAGGTACGATATTGCACCTTTGTTTTTACAGTGAGCTTGCAGTGAAAATCACCGTAAGCTTATTTTACCCAAGGGTCTAACACTTCCATAATCCTCACACAACCCTCTACACGATTATTGATAATCACATAATCATAACCATGTAACATTTCCAAATATTGACAAATTTTGACAAATATGGCGACATATTATCAAATTTGACCAAAAGCTGCGTGATTAATGGCCAATAATCAGTAAGTATGTTTAAAATAAGCTCAAATAAACATTGATAATCACCATAATCGTGACTGATTATAATAGACCTTTCCGCCCACAACTTGGCAACAGCGCAGATCACGAACCAAATTTTAAGTAAAAATGTTGTCCAAGCATCTTGTCAAAATATTAAAAACACTTGTCCACAGTATATTTTGTAAGGAATCGAGTAGTGAAAAGAAAATTTGATGACAAACAGTCTAAATACGTTTTATCTCAAGTATAAAATCCGACTTGCGGTGTTGCCAAGTTGTGGGCGAAAAGGTCTATCCTCGTACGCGATTTTTGAAAGTGGTAGACCCTTGCTTTTACCAGTATTGCGTGGTTCATTGTGGGAGCACCTATGCAGGTTCTAAGGGCGATCGTGGGAAAATTAGCATTGGAACTGTACTCGAGGATTGCCAAAATTCTTTTACTATATAGTCCAAAATTAATCTAAGGCTGGTGAAACTAAAAATACGTTTAAGACAGTGTCGTGGCTAATGAATCCTCACATTTCCGATTATGAGCTAGTGGCCTAAATTATAAGCGGAGGGCGTAAGCTGGAGTGAAAACATGTTCACCCCGAGGCCATGGCCATGCATGTGGGCCCCTGTGCTCAAGGCGAGTGGGCTTTGCGGGCTCCTTGCCGACCAGGAATGGAAGAGCGGGTTCTATATCAAAGCGCTAGTTGCGTTTGGCCGATTTAGGAAGTGACATGAAGGCTTGGGGCAGCTCTGGACGCTCATGCCAATCCACCATGACAGCAACGGACAAGGACAGCTACTTCACATTCCGCTCTGCTGCTGCTACTTTTCGAAAAGAGTCAAGGCACGGAAATCCCCGCTATCCAACAAACTTTTCTGAGCACAAACATTGAATTGGTCACTCCACTCCGGCGGTGCGTCAGACGGTAGGGCCGGACCGGACCGGCCGCTGGGCTCGACTCATAACTTACCGGCATTTGTTACGCCGCTCCAGCGCCGCGCCAGCGCCGCGCCATCCTCCTCGGCGGCGGCGTTTTCTATTCACTGCAACGAGGAGCGTTGTCTAAACGGATGATAAACTCTGGTCGGGAGTGCCAGACTGTGTCGGTGAGCGAGCGAGCGAGCGAGAGAAAGAGAGAGAGGGAGAGAGCGGCAGAGTGAGAGCGGTAGAGAAAGAGCGGGAGTGGTCGGGGGCAGCCAGAGAGCACCTCAAGAAGCACACACGGGAAGCGGCGGTGGCGTGTCGCATTTACATTTGAATGCGGATAATATTTTATTAATGGGAATTATTTCTACATTTTTACAGCTGGAATGCGCTTTTTCGGGGACAGAGGCATCCCCGCCTCCCCCCTTGAGCTCCTGAGCACCATTGAGGAGAAGAGGCCGGCCACAGATTACCGAACGTAAGTTCACTTTACTCTCCAGGGTTACCACATAAAAATCGTCTGTCTGAGCGCGGCAAGCAGCAGATGTGGTGTCAAAAACGAGACGGTGCAATTCATATTTCCAAGTGTGGAGTAGGAGGTGTGTGCTCAAGCTCAGCTGTTTGTGACCGGAACACCATGGGGAATGGAAAGGGGCAGGGGGGGGGGAGGGGCAGGTGTGGCAGCCGCTCATCGGCCTGTATTGGTTTTGACTGATGTATCGCTATACTGCGTCCCCATTCGCCTGCCGCTTCAGGCAAAGTATTCTGAACTCTCTCTTACGATCGCTCTCTCTCTCTCTCTCTCTCTCTCTCTCTCTCTCTCTCTCTCTCTCTCTCTCTCTCTCTCTCTCTCTCTCACACACACGTATACCCTACCGCCCCGAGCGCGCGACGGCCTCAAAATGATTGGCGCTGATACATCTCTGCTAACGAGAGGCGGAACCGGGCGGGCCGCTGAGGTGGAGGATGTGGAAAAGGGGGAAGAGGGGAATGGGAGAGAGGAGGGGGATGGAAAGAAGGGGAGGTGGAGGGGAGGAAAGGCAGAGACAGGAAGGCAGAATGTGGGAGAGGGGGGAAAGGGGAGCTGACCCACTGCCAGACTTGCACTGTACGTGTTTTCACCCCTTCAACCTAACCTAACCTAGCCACTTCGTAAATCCGAGATAACCCAAACTTCCTACTCTCGATTCCTCACTTCCGAGGAGGAAAATAAGAACGCTTCTTCGAAATTCTGAGCAGCCCCTCCTACACCGAAGTCCGCCGAAGTCCCATAATGTAGTTTTTGCCTCCTTGAGGACAATTAATGAAAACTGTTAAAGTAAGGGTCCGGTGAAATCACGATTTTCGGCAAATTTTGTTGAAAATATTTCATCTTTTAGTATGTGTTAGAGGGTGAAAAAAAACTCAGTTTGATCACAGGCTGGCCACTGTAGGTCAAGCCGTTCCAAAGTTATACCACTTTTTACCTTTAAAATGGCCCAACTTTAGAGAACTTCTTGCGCAATAAATTTTGAGGTATAGTCATGAGATTTTAAATTTGCCCCTTTTGAATCTTTTTTGAGGTCTGATCAGTGAGATATTACCAATTTTTCAATACAGAAAGCATTTTCAGATTTTTTGGATAAGTTCTCATTATTTTTTTATTTTTTTTTTGCAAATTTTGACCATTTACAAGGCTGTTGTAAGAAAACTACAAGGAACCTGATAAAAAACTCACTGATCAGTTGTTTGAAATTAATTAAAGAAGCCACAAACTAAGAATCAGCTTTCTAACTACAAATCTGTTGCGCAAGGAATTTTTTAAAGTTTAATAAAGCTTATTCTGAGAAAATTGAATTTAAAATTTTTACGTTTTTCAGTAATTACGTAACAAATAGGCCAAGCCTATGTGCAGGCCTATTGAAAAAAAAAAACATTACACCCCCTTAGACATTTTTTTACGGTGAAACCTGTTTACCCCCGGATAAAAGAAGGTCCAAAGAAGGTTTTCCCAACTAAAACTGATTTTTCGGCTGAAAATTGCGATTTTTTCACCAAACCCGTACCTTAAGTAAGCTTACGTACAGGCAGGTACGGAAACTGCCGCAACTTTCTACTAGTATTTCCGTATTCTGGAGGTAAGGATCGTTCTATACTTAAAAAGATAACGATGCGCATGAGCATTAAGGGTAATTTGATACGATATTACAAACAGAGTGCATGCACTAAGTGGAAATTTGGCGGATTTGGAAGACTGTGTGCTGTATCTTATCACGATGTCTCTTCAGGCGCGGTTTAAGAGGGTGGGGATTCCGGGCTATAGTAAACCGCCTGAAAGGCAAAGGCAACTTGAGCTACAAAACCTGTGTATGTAGGCAGCCCTCTGAGCACTCCCACCCCCCTTATCCACTAGAGACCCTATACGGTCTATCTGTGTCTCTCTTATTTTTTCTTTATGTGGTGCGGGTTGGCCAACGTTCTTTCCGCATTATATCGACGCAAGGACACTGTAAAAAGTCTGCGGTGGCGCGGCAGGGCTCTAG
The DNA here is from genome assembly GCA_029379305.1 of Frankliniella fusca. NCBI lineage: Eukaryota > Metazoa > Arthropoda > Insecta > Thysanoptera > Thripidae > Frankliniella > Frankliniella fusca. Next base: position 243,094 of record JAHWGI010001430.1, on the reverse strand, counting down.
TTATTTACATGATGAGATGTGTCGCGTGCTCGACAGCATAGGACTGACGAGGGACCGGCGTCTCTATTTGCACTGAAGATAAAACGTGTTTGCGTGGCGCACCCTTTAATTGGTACTCTCTGTTTGCGCAAACCGTGCGGAGTGTGTGCTATAGCAAGATTGTAATGTAAGTCCACTAATATATTTTCTTTAATAATATTTTTTTTTGTTGGGGGGGGGGGGAGGGAGAAGGGCTCCCTTATTTTATAGCAGGTTGTCTTTTGATGTTATTGATATTCGATATTACGATATTCTAGGGTCCTTTTTAAAATTTATTTATAAATGTCGCGAACAAATTGAAATAGATTTTCCAAAGAACAGAGCGTTGTAAGGGCTGAAACTAGTTGGCGCCTGGGACACATGGGAGTAAAGCAGGGTCGGGTGCTGTCAATCAAGGACGTTGGCGCGTGAAGGACCGACCGGTGGGAGAAAAGAGGCAGTCAAGAACAAGCACTCGCACTGAACACTTCTGCTAAAAAGATAGGGATACAATTTTTCCTATTTATTTTTACAGAAAAAAAAAGTTTTTTTCTCTCTCTTTTTCTCTTTAAAGGTGTCCGTCATTAGTTGCTTGAACTTAAAAAAAAAATAAAAAAATAAAATCGGAGCCATTAAATGTGTGCGGTGGGGTTAGCGATATTCCTGCTGCCGGGCCTGGTCACCCTGAGGTGAGTTTGCACAGGATGCGCTTGCGGGCGGATGCCGCCATGGGACTGGCGCGGCGCTCGGCGTGGCAAACTTTGTCCAAGGAAGACGTTGGCGTCCAAGTCCTTGCGAAATTGAATGTGACAAAGCGGGAGAGGAGCAGCAAGGAGAGAGAAAAGAGGGTGGGGAGGCGAGATGGCAGCTATTTGGGCGAGTGCGAGAGAGAGGCAGCTTTGTTCGAGATTTGCCTGTTCTTTCTTATTTTGACGGCATTGGTTGCTACATCCGTCTGCAGCGATGGAGGAAGACGGAGGCGGCAGGCATCCACTGTCTCGTCGACTGCCACCACGCTGTGAGCGGAAACAGAAATTTCGTTCGACACATGCTTTGCCTCGCCGTAGCTCCAATCGGAAACACAAAGTTTGGTCACGACGTTCAGGAGACAGCAGACGTCGTCGGAGAAAAAGAGTGCGAGGGTCGAATCATGCTGCTACACTGCTATTTATATCAAAAATTTCGTCTTTAAAAACGTTAAAGAGAAAAAAAAATACGATTTCACGAAAACCTGGTAGACGCGAAATTCATTATTATTGTGGCTTTATAAGATATTTCGGTAGAGGGTCTATTTAGGAATTGAGTTAATAAAATTTCGAACCGTTTCGGTGAAAATGCTGATTTGTTTCCCTCAGTGTGTGACAAGCGTCATAACTTTGAGCAGCCACCTGCAAAATTTGAGAGTCTCAGTAAAAGATCGTCCGATCAGCATGATTTTTGAACTGTAGGCTCGTGAGCAATCAATATTCGAAAACTGAACTGACATATTTATTCTAACGCGTCCTTCCAAATTTTATTTTTTGAACTACTGTGCATGAGCTGAATCAACAGTCCCTGGCCACAGTCCTCGCCCTGCGCGCCGCGCCGAGGGGTCGAGCTCTTACAACAATGCCGACTTGGCTCGGCCCCCCTTTCCACACTGCTTTTCCGCGACAAGTGGAAATTGTTTTTTGCAGAATTAATTGTAAAACTGGCCTGTATGTGATAAAATATTCTAAGGTAATAATTTTAACTCAGGCAAAACCAGTGCTGGTGCCAGCATACACGGAAAAAAATGACTTCGTTGTGAGGATCAATTTTTATCGATAGACAAAATTTGATAGCTGAAATCGAGAGTCCGATACCCACAGCCAGGAGCTGGTTGTCACGACCGGACACTTGTACAAATGTACAATGAGAACTAAGCTGGAGATTGTTCCATTCCTACAAGTGTCCGGTTCCAGTCGTGATGACCAGCTCCTGGCTGTGGGTATCGGATTCTCGATTTCAGCTATCGAATTTTGCCTATCGACAAAAATTGATCCTGACAACAAAGTCATTTTTTTTCCGTTTATTGTCTGCTCCTAGAAGTCCCACTGCTTCAAATGTCCAGGATGAAGATCTTTGTTGATGCTGCCGGATTACTTCCTATTGTAAGCGAGGAGACTTGTACCCTTCCCCCAAGTCAAGCAACTCAACCAGTGCTATGCGATGGGAACAAGCAAATGTTTCAATGGACATTAATGATATTGAAGCTTAGTTTTTATCTCACAAAAATTTCAACTATAGAATAACATCAATTTGCAGTTCGGCCTTAAAACAAAAGGAAAAACTTTTTTTCTTTTCTTTTTTTTCTTGTTTTTTGAGAGCGGTTGAGATAATAAGAATAGTAAACACACGAATTTCTGTAACGCGTACACTGCCACTCCATACACTAACACGCAAGGACCGAAAACAAACACGCTTATACTGAACAGTTTCGTATTTTATTAATATTACTGCACTTGATTATTTAAAAGCAAATTCGCGTAGCCAACAGTAGAGAAGAGAGGGGGTAGGAAAAGACATCACAGTGGCCAGCAGAGCGTAAAATAAGTCAAATAATGATGCGGGACATGAGTACACGTCTGCGACAAACTTCCTTGCATGGCTCAAGGGGCGACAAAACAACTGGTCCCACCTAATTTAACGCTAAAAACAGAATTGACCCGCCCAGAATTTCCCAAGAGTAGAAAGACACTGCTACAACCTCGGCTAAAACTAAAGCGTAGTTGGTCGCCCTTTTCAAGCGTATACCAATCCGTACGCCCTCCTTGAAGCGTATAACTACTATCTAAGGCGATCACCCTATGCATTTATAGTGGAAAGGAGCGCATGAGCTCTTGTAAGTTTGAATAAGGGCGTACGGACTCGTATACACTTCAGGAAACGCGTACAACTACGCTTTAGCTTTACCAGTGCTGTTTACGTCTATTTTCAATGAGGATGGAATAGAGCGGGGAGGGAGGGGGGGGGCTGAGTGAGAGAGAGAGAGAGAGAGAGAGAAAGAGAGGGGGGGGCGTACCCCCTGATTGACAATGACAAACGGGTTATGCCGACCAAGGGCAGGGATAAATTGATTGTATCAACAGATTAAACAAGCCAGGGAGAGAGGGAAGCAGGCCGCGCGGCGCGAGGCGTGTTGGGCGTGGATGGAGGGGGCTGCGGGCCGCAGGGCAGTGGCGGGCGAGAAGTCCTCATGGGCGAGGCTTAGGGTCAGCGAGGCCGTCCCTCCTCCGCACCACCCTCGAGATAGATCAAAGACTGAGGGGAGTCGAGTCGAGGTGATCAGGTAAAGTGCACGAAGGGCGAAGCGAGGTGTCCTGTCCGGTCCGGGATAAGAGTGGGCTCGCGAGACACTGAAGCCTCGCGCACCCTAGCTAATAATGCTCATATTTGGTTATTCTTTTATTAAGGCCAGGGCCTAGAGGAGTTCACTAGCTGGTCTAACAGAAAAAAAAAAAAACAGTATTGAAGAAGAACCCGTATCAGTTCAAGTGCAGTCAGCTGCAACATCTTGAATGTCTCGGCAGGCACTCGTCGACCTGCACACAAAGAGGGCGTCAGGTACGGCCTAAAAACCTTGTTCAGCGGGACTGAGCGGGGCGCGTGCCGCACGCCGCACCCTGGCGTGGGAGCAGCCGCCGCAGTGACGCAGCCTGGCCGCCTAATTATTTGCACACTGAGCGCATCCCCTCAGTCTGCCCCACCGACAACCCGCCCGCCACCGCGTCGCTCCTTCATAAATAGCACCTCAACTCCTCAAAGCAGTAAATAGGGTTTATGCTGTCAGTGGAGGGATGTCGCCGCTAACAAGAGGGAGCGCCGCGCCGCGCCCAGGAGGCGAGGGGACCGGCTCCCGCGGCGGTGTGTGTCGCCAATGCGTGTCGCCGACGCGAGATCAGACGGAAGAGCCGACAGTTACGCCCGGGCTTACGACCTGCTGGCTCAAGCGCCTACGCCCGAGAGCGAAAAGGATAGAGCGGGGGAGGGGGGGGGGGGGGTAGAAAATACCCATCGCGCTTGCTGGGCCGCCCGCCCCGCCCCAACCCTCCGCACCGCTGCCGGGCCGGGGTGTTTGACTGATCCGTATCGCCCACGCGCCGCGGGGGGCTTCAAGAAAGGCACCATCAGGTCCAAAGTGAGGTGCTGACGCCGAGATACACGACGCTAGCGGCACGCCCATGGCACGCCACCCCGCGGCTGCGCGGCCCCTCAGCCCGCGGCGCCGACTCCATCTCCCCGCAAGGAGCTGCGAGTCGTTTACCCGACGGAATGTCAATGCATTCTTTAGCGACACTAATAGTGTGGCCTAGGCGATAGACCATGGCGACGGCATTCCAGAGCACTATCGTGTGTGTGTGTGTGTGAGAGAGAGAGAGAGAGAGAGAGAGAGAGAGAGAGAGAGAGAGAGCGTGTGGGTGCACAGAGGGTGGCTGCAGTGGATAGCGTAGTGGTATTGGTTGCTGACCAAACAACTATTGTACAAAAATAGGGCAGTTTTCTAGTTTTACGCGTACTCGTACACATACGTCCTCCTCTACTCTGCATTCCCGCCCCTCACTCCCTCTCTTTCTCCCCTGGCCCCTCTTCGCACAATGCATGTCAATGTGAGGGAATTGGGACCGCCCTCGCGTTCGAGCGGTAAATTGCAGACGCGTGTTGGCGGCGGGCGTCATATCAACGGGGTCAAAACAGCGCGTTATTTGGGCGCATTTTCGCTGCTCCCCGCATGTCGCGTGAATGGCAGAGAATGTGCTAGCCATCCACAAGCATCCTGGAAGACTGAGGCAGGAAGCCTTGACCATCGACTTGCATCAATACCAGTTGCCCGATAGAGATTAAAGGGAAACCGTTTGTGATAGAAGGTTTAGTTGTGACAAACACGCAGAGTAAGTTCAGGAGGAACTTGAGCATCTTTTGTCCTCTAAACAAGGGGTGGATGTAGAGGCACAGCAACAAGGCGAGGCTTCCTACCGATGCTCTACCTACCTGTAAGGTGAGGGTAGGGCCGGCGCGCTCGCCCTCCCGTCCGGACGCGGGACATCCGCTCCCGCCCCGTTCCGTCCCCGCCCCTGCCCGTCAACACCGCCCCCATGTTTGTCCTGATCAGACGCTGCCTTCTCTCTACAAACACAATTACCTCTCGTTAATAGGTTCCCCTACACAGATCCCCCCTCCCCCTCCCCTAACCCCCAACCCTCCCCGACCATCTCGGTGCCAACGCGCGGCTCTAACGACTGAAAAGTAGCGATTATACACCAGTCAGGGTGGGCTGTGGCTGGGGCGGGGCAGGGCAGGGGGCAGTGCGGGATGGCGCCCCGGAGGTGGGGGGGGAGGGGGCGGGGCCAGGCGGGGCCAGGCGGCAGCCGTTCGCAGAAGTGCCGGGTGGCGTCAGTGTTTCCTACGAAAGGCAGTCGGACAGGTGCGGCCCGGCTCGGCTCGGCGCGGCTCAGCTGCGCACTGCATTGTCACTACTTGAGCAGTCGCTCACTTTCGCTGCGCGCGCCCCGGCGGGCCCGGCGGGTCCGGCATATTATCTGCGGAAGATGTGGGCGACCAGTGATCCCAGAGCCGCGTGGTCTACATCTGCGCCCCGTCCAGCAGGCAGCATGCACTGCACGCGAGGGGTCAACAACTTGGCATATTCAGTGTACAGGCTTGCGGTAATCAGTTCAATATTCAACCATATTCACCCATTCTTAGCAGTATTTCACACAGAACGAACAATATTTTAGCCTCACTTACAAATATTTCACCCATATTTGGACAAACTTAAAACAAATTTACGAATATTTCACCGATATTCATCAATATTCAACCATATTCAAGAATTCGGTGTACACGAAATCCAAAAGTTAATGACCCCTCGACTGCACGCACCTGTGCTCTGGTGTTCCCTACTGCCCATAGTGGCAGGCACAGATGCAGTCGGATCTACTCCAGTGTTTCGACTCCACTTAATGCCGACTTGGCCGGCAAAACCGCTATTAACACCGACACGGCAGCCGCGTTGGACGCGCCCTATCGGATGGGTTTGGCCGGTCAGTTTATTGGGCGCCGCTCGACCCGACATCCATTCCTCCCGTCCCTACTCGCTGCGGGCGCGGGCCGGGACGCCAGGATACGCGCCACCGCCGCGCTCGAATTTATATGCAGCCCCGTGCTGGCCCCTGGCACCCTCCTGAAGGAGGCCTCACCCCGGGCCGCCCCGCCGCGCCACGCATTAGGGGAAGGGGGCAAAGGATAAAAGTGAGATCAGCGAAAGCGATTTTACTAGTTTGAATATATGAGCGCTCGGCTGGAGGAGGTTGGACAGACCAGCGGCCGTTCGTCTTACTCGACCCACCCCCACCCTTCCTTTCCCCAAACTCCTAGAGCCTCCAGCTGCTGGCTCTAGTTTTCTCCAAAGGGCTTCTCCAGAAATGGGGGAGAAAGGAAAGGGGATCGACGCAAGAAAACGGCGGCGATAGGGAGCAGGGAGGGGGAGTGCTGGATCCTGGATCCCTCCCCCCCCCCTCTCAGGCTTGCCGAGGCTTTCTTCCCCCTCGCGCTTTCATCATCTTCATTTTGGCTGCGGCCCGCGCCGCGCGCCGCGCGTGGCTCCGGTCTGCACCCTGCTTCCGGTTCAGGGGAGGGGAGGACGAGGGAGAGAGGAGGGAGGGAGAGAGAGAGAGAGAGAGAGAGAGAGAGAGGGAGAGAGAGAGAGGGAGAGAGAGAGAGAGAGAGGGAGGGATAGAGAGAGAGAGAGAGGGAGAGAGAGAGAGAGAGAGAGAGAGAGAGAGAGAGAGAGAGAGAGAGAGAGAGAGAGAGAGAGACGCTGTGATGGCGGCAGAGACAGCAGTGCTGCCAACCAAACGACGATAAAAATGCCGCGCGTTTTCATAATTTCCCTTTGACCGTGTGCCAAGGAGCAAGCGGAGGGGAGGGCGGCCGCACGAGTTAGCAAGCGGGGTGGGGGGGGGGGGGGGGTCGTGGTCTCCACGCGCCCGAGCGGCCCATGGTGCAGCTTTGATCTCGGGGACAGTGCGGGGTGTAGGATGGGGCGGGGGGCTGCATGGACCTGCCGGTAGGGCGGCTGACGGGCGGGCGCGGCGATCCCTTACGAGACACGGGACACCTGGGTGCGGCTGGCCGGGCCGGGCGGGGCGGGGCGGGGGCGGTGACCCCACTGACCACCGCCAGTCGCTCGGGCCGGGCCGGGCCGGGCCGGGCCGGGCCGGGCCGGGCCGGGCCGGGGATCAGCTGATGGGATTACCCTCCTCACACGTGCACCGAGGTGACAAGTGGATGCCGCAGCGCAGCCAACATCAGAAGCAGTACCCGAAAAAGAATAATAGGATAGGACGTAAGCCAATCAACTCGAGACTCGGGGGGCCCTGATGCCAAAGCTTAACGCTTCAGGAGTCTGGGTAGGAGGCGTGGAGGGGGGGGGAGGGGGGGGGGAGCTCAGCTGCTGCAATGCATTTATATCGTGAGGGAGTCTCTGGAATTGAAATGTGCTCATGGCAACACATGTTCAGACCTGGAAGAGGCCAATTTGGCTCAGATCCGGGGTCATGCACCCACAGTGTTTTTGTCCCGGAGAAGATATGGAATTTGGATATAAAGCGAGCAAGCGAAAACGGGACCCCTGGCATGCTGCAGGCTCCGTGTGCGGGCACTGTAAAAGAAAATTCCGTTCTTTCAGGGATGATCCGTGCAAATTCTTTTCAGGGATTATTCGTAACAGTACCTTCACGAATGCTTCGTAATCTTACGAATGACTCGTTCGAAGTTTAAGTTTTATGATTCGCAGTTTTACGAATGATTCGTCACTATGCACCATCATGAAATTCTTGAAAGACTTAACTTCTTGCCTCATTTCCTCAACACTGATAAACCAAGTGTCGTTCAACCCTTCAACACTTTAAAGTGTTCAAATGCCATCTAAACACTTAAAGGTGTTCAGCAAAGTTATTGTGCACTTAAAAGTGTTCAACTTAGAAGTTGTGAACTTAAAAGTGTTTAACTCCCCAGCTGCACACTTCCCCGGAAAAGTGTGTCCAAGCTCAGGAAGTGTGCAATTGGGGAGTTGAACACTTTTAAGAACTCAAGTATCGAGTTGAACATTTTAAAGTGAACAGCAACTCTGTTGAACGCTTTTATTTGTTTAAATGTTATTTGAACACTTTAAAGTGTTGAAGGGTTGAACACTTGGTTTATCCGTGAAGTTCTTGACAAGGAAAGGATAAAAAATCACTAAAATGCTTGCATTTCATTAAAATAGTTATCTCATTTACAAATCATTACAAATCATTCGTATCTTTAAAAATTAGTAGTTCGGTTACGGTTAACTTGGTACACTGTGACTTTTCAAATTTTGACGGACGATTAGTTTATGTATCAAAACGAGTCGTACGTCGAAATTTGTTCGTAAAACTACGAAAAAATTGTATAGTGAGGAGCTGGGACTTTAAACGTTCGGTAAGCACGCGCCACGTGGACAGTCCGTTACCACCTCCACCTCTTGTCCGAAATATCATATTGGTGACCATCACAAGGGAACTGCTCGCTTAGCAGCTGGAAGAACAGATGGAGGAATACATAGATAGATAGATAGATAGATAGATAGATAGATAGATAGATAGATAGATAGATAGATGGATGAAGGGAGAGATGGAGAGAGAGAGAGAGAGAGAGAGAGAGAGAGAGAGAGAGAGAGAGAGAGAGAGAGAGAGAGAGAGAGAGAGAGAGAGAGAGAGAGGGGGGGGGAGAGAGAGGGAGAGAGAGACACTGCGCCGCGCCGCCTGCTTACATCCCGAGGGATGTACTGCCCTCCCTGACCTGTCGCACTCGTTGCGATTAGGTTATAGCTGCCAGCCCCAAAATCGCACTCCACGCAGGCCGAGTTGGTGCAGCTCATGCCATCCACTAATGCAGTGTAATCTGTAACGTAATGAAACGAGAGGAGCGGCTGGGCCGGGGCTGCAGCAGCATTTGGGCCCGGCGGGACCCGGCGTACCCCGGCCCGGCAGGGCCTTTGGGAGGCCGGAGCGCGAAACGCGGCCTGCGGCAGCCGCCGTGATTAGCAGACGCGCGGGGAGGGGTATTCGCGCTCAAATGTCTGCTCTTGTTTCCTCGTATTATTGTTATAACCGTGCAGGACGGTCGGAGGGCGGGACTGGTGGGGCAGATGAAGGGATGGAATGTGAAAGGGAGCGGGAGGATGGGGCAGAGAAATGGGGAGGAATGGGGAGCTGGGGTTCTTCATCCTGTAAACGTAAATCACGAAGCGTACGGGTTTCAAAGTGTTGTGTATACTGACTGCTGGGATCCCTTCATTTTTAGGGCTAAGTCTACATAACGCTTGCTGGGCGAGGCACGCTTGGTGATCATCTACGTGAGGCACACCTCGGTGCAGAGTCAGGTGTCGCCGAACAAAACATCCAGGGCCACTCTCGGTCCAGACGGCTGGTGCAGCGGTACTCCATAAACACTGGGATCTGGGAGGCTGCTAGGCAACCGTCTTTTGTGGTGCGGAGGCTGAGGCTAGACGACTGCTATAGCGCGGACGACACATCCTGATTCATCCTATTTAAGGAGTGGATACTCCCTGGTAGAAAAGTGCCGCTCTTCCCCTCCTTCGAGGTCTTGACCGGCGGACTCGCCCGGGCGCGCCGGGCTGGGCCTGGCCTGCGTCCCAAGCACTCACAACTTGACCCTCTTGTACCCCGTGCCGGCCGTGCCGTGCCGGGGACCCAGGTCACAGCGGCACGGCCGGCGCGGCGCAGCGCAGCGGCGCACACCCTTGACGCGGAATAACGAGCTCATTGAGCGATTTGGGTCGCCAAGTCGGACCGAAGCGGAGCCTGAAGGGGTTTTGCCCACTCCAAACTGGTAAGGCCCTCGACGCGATAAAACAGGAGAACACATTTGCACATACGGCTTCAGACCGATTAAAACATACGTTCGCGTACTTCCGTGGCAACTATCAATGAAAATAGGATTTATGTATTATTCAGGAGTCAGCAAAAAATCAGCGAGGACAAAAAGGCAGCCACTAGTTTATTTCCCTATGTCTTCCACAACATACGTCCATAGTTTGATAAAGATAACAGACTTATAATTTTTACCCGGTTTTGCTTCGATATAATGTGGGAGAAAGTATCACTGTAAAATTTTTGACTGTCATTTGACAATTATCGTCCGGATAAAAGTAGAACATGATAAATTTGTCATAATGAGCTTGAAAATTATTTGTCATTTGCCTATGACGGTAAATTCGTCTAAAATCAATCGATTTTGATAATTTTTCTGTCAAAAGATAGATGTTTTGTCATATATCAGACAAAACAATTGTCATAGGCAGACAATTTCTTTGTCATACAGTGAAGACAAAAAAAAATTCAACAAGTATGTTGTCACATAAACAGATAATTTGTCATAAACAAAACATGAATTAATTGTCACAAAATATGTTGTAAAATGACGAAAACTTTTAACAGTGTAGAAGGGCGTTCTCAATCCTCAATACTAGCTGTCTCGCAGGGGACAGGGGGCATGCACGTGTTGAGCCGTGTGTGTAGCGCTAGTAGGGGCGCAGTGGCAAGGACCGCTGGGAGTCACGGGAGGGACTTGAGGAGTCGTATTGTGTAAGCAGGTAGAATGTAGCGATATCAAACTCGACTGGTTTTGAATACTTTTATTTAGCAGTGTAGAAATGTGACGCTCATTTTGGACGAGGAATGTCACTGTTGCATTTGCAGTGTTTAAGAATGTCGAAAGACAACCTATCTTCTGCCTCGCTCCAAAAGCATTTTCTATATCTGACGGTTCAACCTTAAAAAAAAATAAAAAAAAATAAAAAAAAAGAGCGCGGTTTCGTTTTTTTTTTTTTTTGACGAATATGCGCGAACACTACATGATCGGACACGTTCTAAATTCGCTTGAGTAAGTGTTTTGTTAAGTTTAAGCATGAGCGAGAGGGATAGCGAAAGGGAGAGGGAGGGAGGGAGGGGAGAGAGAGAGAGAGAGAGAGAGAGAGAGAGAGAGAGAGAGAGAGAGAGAGAGAGAGAGAGAGAGAGAGAGAGAGAGAGAGAGAGACAGAGAGAGAGAGAGAGAGAGAGAGAGAGAGAGAGAGAGAGAGAGACAGAGACAGAGACAGAGAGAGAGAGAGAGAGCAGAGAGAGAGAGAGAGAGAGAGAGAGAGAGAGAGAGAGAGAGAGAGAGAAGGGAAGTGAAGCGAGACCTGCGTAATTTCCCTTGCACACTCACATGCCTACACATGCGTTCACACTCACACATACACGCTCTGACGCTCCCGGCCTGGGGAGAGGCCCAAAAGTTTTGATTCGGAATCGCCTTGGCTCGACCTAATAAAATGCGTGACCTGCTGCAACACATTTTCTTCCGATTTTTTTCTTACTGCCTTTTAATTGAACGCACTGTGGCCAGTTAAAATTGGGGTAGTACCGCAAAGCAGAGCCTAGAGCAAGGAAAGACTGGTGAAGATAATGTAAGGGGAAGGGCCGGCGGTGTGAAATTCCCACACTGATGGTAGATCTCGAACACACTAGACAACATAACGCACTGCTAGACGGGCAGCCGCGCCCTCAGCTCCGAGCAGCTCGCGCTCCTGCGAGCGTACGACTTGCCAAGGTACAATGCAGCCGTGAGAAGGAGGCGGACCTCGGGGCGCAAACGCTTCTGCGTATGTTTCGTGGGGCTCGCTAAAAATTTACGTTTCCCAGCCAATCTAAATTGTCCCGGGGCCAGCGTCGGTTGAGCGACGCTGGTCGAAAGCAGAGGAGAGAGGGAAAAAAAAAGAAGAAGAAGAGGGGGGCCGCGGGAGGAGGAGGGGGGGGGGCAGCTGGACTTGAGTGGCGGAGGGGGGGGGGAGGGGAGAGGGGCGCGGTGCACCGCGTACGGGGCCCCCGCCCCGGGCTACGGCAGAATTGTGTACGCGAGGACCTCAAAAAGAAATTCGAATAAATAGAAAACAAGTCTCCGTGTTGTGAGAGGAAAACGGAGTGGGATCAGAGAGCAGGGCTGGCGGATACTTTTGTCGCATTCTCCCTCTGCGCAGCGCACCCCTTTGCCCCTCTGAAGACACCACGGCCATCTTCCCTTGCCCGGCTTGGCTCGGCCCCGGGGCGATCCAGTTAAGTGTATTGTGCGAGCCACGCCTGTTTACTCACCCTTTTCTTCTGAATTCCACCACCTCTGACCCGGAGAAGAACCTACGAACAGAAGAATACTGTCAGGGCGGGCTAGGCTAATCCCTCACCTACCTGGCCTAGAAGACCTCTGCCAAGACCACAGAGTTTGTCTTGTGGTACTTGACTGACTTCTTCGTGCCACAAGCTCAACTACAATCCTTTCCCGGCATCTCTACAACGAAGAGACATTTGTGCAGTTTATTTTTCGAATTCACTTTTTGAACAAACTAAGGGCGTCTTTATTTTGACCTTTTCTTTTTGTGTGTGTGTGTGTGCTGCATTAACTGAGCACTGAAAATTTAACCATAATTTAGCATAAGGCTGTACATCAAGATCTCGAGTTCGGGTCACTGTGCTGGGCCCGAGCCGGAGGACTTGGTGATTTTTTTAGGTGTATGGCCGCGTACGGGACCGTATGGCCTGAAAATGTTTAACCCCGATTCCGATTACAGGCCATACGGTGTATGCGGCCACGTATGGCCCGGAAAACACCACTGGTTCTACGTTGCTTCACGGGACTTAAATGATTCTCATATTTACAAGTACCTGCTTCACCTTTAAGTACAGAATGCTCGCTCTCTACCATGCAGCCTTGAAGAAGAATGCTTCTTACACATTTCTCGGTAGAGCCTACAGGAGAGACCTTCAGTCTTTCGTTACGGTTCCCTAGTTTGAAGGTCGCGTTTTTCAAAAGAGCCATGGGCTTCAGGTTTGGCCTTGAGCTCGTCTCAGTTTGAGTGTAGACTGTTCGTTTTGCGCCGAAAACCGTGAAACACTAAGCACCATAAGAGCACTCTGGAAAACCAAGAGAGATCAAGACGTCCTTATTACCGCATGCTTCGAAATATTCAGTAAATAATCAATACTTGTGCACAGATGGTTTTCCAGAGCACGGATAGCAGCACCATCGCTGCATTAATTTACAAGTTTATTAAATGGCAAAACGACGACAGTGAAGCGCATCCATCACTCGAGATCTCTCCCCTATCCCCCTCTCTCTCTCTCTCTCTCTCTCTCTCTCTCTCTCTCTCTCTCTCTCTCTCTCTCTCTCTCTCCCTCTCTCCCTCTGAGGGCGTGATAGTCGCAGTTCCGAGGCAAGCTTCGACATACAAGATGGCGGCGGCGCTTCCGGCCTTTCGCGTACTCGTTCTCACGCCACCAGCCAATGGCGGCCAGCGCTCCTCCTACTTCCGGTCAGTCTTGGCCGGACAGTCAGGAGGGGGGGAAGGAGGTGGAGGCGCTAGCGATACGGTTGAAAGACAAGAACGTTTGGCACTGGTTGAGGTGCGGCCCGCGCTGTGTAGCATTATAAATGAATTTCCGCTTAATTTCGCAAGATGGCAGCACAGTTGTAGTGTAACGTGTTGTGCTGCCCCAAAGATGGCTAGCATATGCTACGATCTCCAACTGCCTGGAAAATGATATCCAAGACATTTAAAATAATTGGAATACACTGGTCTACGAAGAAGTGTCTCCCCGGTTAAAGTGACACGCCACAATGAATGGTGCGGTCTCCAGTAATCCCCTCACCCTTTCATAACACACGTGTGACTCGCTGTGCTCTTCGTTTTGAAAAGCAGTTTGGGCCAAACGGATTAGCCCGCCCTCGTTAGGGTGACACGCTGAGGTTTGAGTTGGAGAAACATTGTGCAGTGTCAACAATATCGTCATCGGCAGCTGCTGCCGTCTTTCAGAGCAAAGACATGATGGGCTGAGATAACATAGACCGGGTTTGAAGGAGGATGGCGAGACGAGAAAGGAAAATGCACGAAGAGAGGTTTGATGCATTTCTCTGATCCAGAATTACATCTGAGGTGCAATCAAAAGTGATAAGTTAGGTTAATTTTTTTTTGAGGGGGGGGGGGGGGGGCAGTAAAAAACATTAGTATTTTGACTGCAAAGTCTTTCCAAATTAGTTTCAAAAAACGTTATTTATCCAACATTTACACTGTTCAAGAGGTGCGCAGCTGTTCAACACGTGGCGTGGAAGTGTCCAACTCCCTATCAAATGTGAGTGTTCAGCAAGGAAAGTTTGGTTGGGCGCAGTTGAACGCTTGCAAGTGCACAAATACTTTGTTGAACTTTTACCAGTGCACAGCAGTGGAGTTGAGCAGATGCGATTGCGCAGCTGTTGAGTAGAATACTTGCATGAGATAAACAAAGAGTTGCACACTTGCAAGTGGAGAACAGTTGCACACTTGGTTTAACAGTGTGATCAGATGTTATTTTCTTGGCAATAAACAGAAAATTAAACGCAATAACTGATTGGCAGAATTCAATTAAAAAGGCAAGAGCGGTGATAACGATTGCAGAAATGCGGTGTGCACTTCAGTACAGGCGCGTATCGCTGGGGGAGAAGGTTACAGCACGTGCGAGCTGAGAGCGAAGGGAAGGGCACTCAGGCGCTCACGCAAACTCACACCTCCCATCACAATTCTCAGCCTTCCTGTCATTTAAAAGAAAATAATAAAAAAAAAAGTGCAGCAGAGAAAGAAATGCGTCCGGCCGTGGCCCGCGCCTGCCGCCCGCGTCGCAGCAACGCTTTTAATTAGATCTCATCCTCATTTTTTTCCTTTTTCCACACGTCGGCCTGGCCGGGCCGGGCCTGCCGCGGCTGAAGATGAACTACCGCCGTGCGCGCTCGATCGCCATCTCTCATCCGGCGAGGGGAGGGAGGGAGGGCTCCGGAGGGATAGCGGTGGCCCGCATGAGAAGCAAATTTAACTCCTTTTACTCTTTTCGCAGTTTTATGATGCATCGTGCTTCCGCTCGTCTCCGCTAATGAACGCACAGAGGGCGCTGCCGACGTACCCGCCGGCACAATACATTGCGCGGAACTTACCCAAGCTCCGACAAATCACATTTTTACGTGCTCAAAAATATATGCCTTCAGATGCGTTGTCAGTGGGCGGATCTATTCGGAGAGGAAATTTAGTGACGCTGCTCGAATAGCCCTCCACGAGTGACTCATTATTTCGAAGAGTGTGCGCTGTGCCTGTGGGGAGCTCCACCCTCTTCCCCCTTTTCTGGCACTTCACCAATAACAGCCACGGAAGCCCTGACATTTTGCGATTGGCTGTTCTCTTGAGCATGCGGAACTTCCGAGCCCAAACGCAATCCCAAAGTCATGAGTTGTGTCTGGAAAAGCCAATGCAGTATTACATAACAATTCGTAAAATAAACATTGAAATCCTTTGTTTAGCCGAAGGGCAGCGATAAGGATTCAGGCAATATCTTAATTTTCCCGGTATTTTGGTGTCTAAGGTTGGCCTTCACGTCACTTCACTTCGCACTGACCGAAGCGAAAACAGTAATACGCGTCGCACTCCTCCTCGTCGACCCAATTTTCTTCGAAATCTTTCGGAAATTGGAGGCAAGGCCGTGTCCTCGATGTCGGGGCCGGTCGTCGGCCCTTTCGTCACAGAAGCCCATCGCCTGACCTTCATCACCGCCCGCTATGCGACCCGTATTCCGCGTACTCGCTCTTTGTCTTCGGCAGCCAGTTGTCCCCAATAGGACGCGCCAGTTTTGACTCGAAAACAAGGCGTTTAAAGGCCCATAAATCTACCTACCCCCCCCCCTCCCCCTTCCTTTTCTCCACGGTCAGCAGCGTGATGCCTATTGTCAGGGAACGAGGACAGAGCTTCTGTGCAGCGCGCGCCTCCGGCGTGTGCGCGTGTCGAGGGGGAGGGGGTGCGGCCGGGGCGGGCCGGGGCGACAAGAAGGGCAAATCTGAGGTGAGTAATATTACCTATTTTCATCAAAATTTACAATGGAAAAACAAAGGTAGGACTCGAAGGGGTTTAATGCCTGTACAAAGGCATTAAAAATTAGCACCCCTGCAAAGGCTTTAAAACTGCCCTAAAGGTGTTAAATTTTAATGCCTTTGGACAATTTCGTGCCTTTGCAAAGGCATTAAAATTTCATGCCCCTAGAAAGTCATTAAGTCCTACCTTTGTTTTTCCAGTGTACAAACGCAAAATGCAGCAACTGAGCGTGAGATAAATAACACCTCACAATGTGCAAAGTATCATTCACTGGAAAAAATAAAAAGTTCAAAATGTGTCTGCGTATTGATGACACAGTCAATATTATTACGAAATTCGACACACACGCGTTTGGCGCACCAACAAAGCATTTTCTTCAAGTCTTTCGTAACCAGGTCACGGCCGTGAGTCATACGCAGGACACACGATTCCTCGACGTTCGACCCAAAACATTATGCACCTATTTTTCTCTGGTGCCCTAATTTTCTTATTCTTTTGCGTCGACAGAAACAGGCCGGTGACGGCCGCACAAAAGACAGACAGGCGGGATGACCACTGGGGAGGCGCGCGGCTGCGCCAGGGCTGCGCGCGGCACGGGGCTGCGTGCGCATCTCCTCAGTCCGCTTCCTGAGCCTGCAGTGCACCTGCAGTGCACCCGCGCGCCCGCAGCGGACGCAGCCCGCCCGACTGACTCCGAGCAGCGCGCAGCAGCGCGCGACAGTGAAAGATCATAAAACAAAAACGACACGGAACGAATCCGTTGCTGACTGCAAACAGCGCGCGGCGGGCGCGGGCAAACACTTGGACACCCCGCGGCCGCTGCCTCCGCACTCGCCGTGCCGGACCATTGCGCCCTCGCATGTCTGGGGCGCAGCGGCACAAATGAACTCGTTCCGCTGGCCCGCTCTACCTGCTGACACGGAGCGCGACACGACAAATATCTTCGACTCTCAAAGACGCCAGAGATTTATTCAAGATTTCCCGACGTAAGATCGGTCAGAGAGGACCGCTTACCTTGTTCTTTTACGAACAGGCGGCTTTCCCGTTAGGCGTTGGCGTTGTCTGCAACGGCCTACCTTTTACCCACTCCCCACCCACCCACCCTCGGAAAAAAAAAATTCAGCAAAATCCGCAGACCAGCTTTCTAGGCGCCACAGCCACAGTGGGACGGGAAGCGGTTCAGGCTTGTGAGTTATAAAACCAAGCAAATGTTGCAAAGGTGCACCGTGCACCCCAAAACTGGAAAGAACACAACGATGTACTACTGAGCCCCTTTTAGAAGCGCACTCCGCCAAGGTGTCTGTCCAGGGTCAGCGCGATGTCACCCCTGCTCGTAAATGCTCGCTCGTCTGCGGAAGCGTCTCCCCTCCCAGCGGCAGTGTGACATCCCGGCCCGGCCCGGCCCGGCCCGGCGCACTCCACAAGCTTGGGGCACGGTCTGGTCTGGCAGGATGTTCCTCAATTTCCCCTCTCTGGGGCGCAGTTAGGCGTGCCCTACGCATGGCATTCCAGCCACCACGAGATGAGAAACAAATTAGTTGACACGCTTTTTCTGCCGTCTCCGCCGGCCCCGCTGCAGCCCCGCTGCAGGCCGTCCCCTCTCCCTGCACAGATACGTCCGGAAGCCGCTCTGCCGGGTCGATGTCGTCCCTGGGGTGTCCGACTGCGGCCCGCGCCTGCGGTCACAGAGTCGCACGCAACTCGCTGCCGGCGGTAGACAGTTACGAGGCTCTTCTTTTCCCCCTCTCTTACGCGGGCTAATGTGTGTGAATCTTGACACGACTGGCCAGCTGCATCCCGGGCGCAGGTGCGGCAGGCAGAGTGTCACCCGGAAGGTGTTGTGGTGCCGTGGAGATGTGTACTGGGTTGTGTTACCTGGCCTGCTGCTGCGTCCACCACCTGCTGCTGCCGATGCCTATATGTGTTCCGTAGGTTTCTCTAGGTTTATCAAGAACACTGCAGTAAACGCAAACGATAATCAAGTTTCTAGGAACTGTAAACATAGAAATTCGCGGGTCAACTAAAATGTTACTTATTAACTTATTTATTTATTTATTTATCTTAACGATGGCTCGCCCTTATGGACGCAGCTGATCTCGCTCAAGCGATTCGTACAAAATTAAAATGAAAAATACTACGAAAAATTAGAATTTTTTTGAGATGGGTGTGATGTCAAGCTGTCTATACGTTTTTACGTAAAATTAGATTGCATCCTCTGTTTCTATGGTTACTGCGAGCTGAGCACCCTGTGCCGAGCCGGGTCGCTATTATTGTTGGAGAGGCTTGACATTACCTCGGCGCGCAGGTGAGGAGAACCGTCAACTCATGCACAGTAGTTCAAAAACTAAAAATTAAAATAACACGTTGGAGTGAAAATATCACGTCAGCGTTCGAATGATCATTGCACAATGAGCCTACAGTTCAAAAATCAAGCTGATTGGGCACGTCTTTACTGAAAAGCTAATTTCTAATTTGTTCGATCTACAAGGATGAAATTTGTCAAGTGACTAAAACTAATGACACTGATCAAACACTGAGATTAAACATATTCAGTTACTTAAGCAAGCCAAAAAGTCAAACATTTGTAGCTCAGTTTTTACACAGACTATCCACGAAAGCATCTTATGAAACCAAAACATAAATGAGCTTTGTGCCTGCATTTCCTAAAACCGTTTTTTTGCATCTTTGGTTTTTGTGGTGATTGCTGGCGGCAGCGTTTTTGAAAGCTGGTCCGCCGGGCAACATTTTGTGTGGCAAATATGAGGCGGATAAAATTCGTGATTTGATTTTCAGACAGCGTTCTTACTGAATATTTTTAAAGTCTTCCTCGTTCTCAAGTGAATGTTGAAACCTAGGGGGCCGATTACTGCGTTAGCTTAAGAATATTTTGTCACTGTTATTTAAGGAATGTGACGAAGCACTCATCTGAACGTGAATCGCTGCCATTCAGCTTCGACACTAGAAAAACAAATGTGACATGTGTTACATGTGTCATATGTTATCATGCATTCTCTGGAGAAAACATTTCTTCATGCACTCCTCTCCATGCAAAAGGATCGGGGGCATACAGAGAGAATGCAGCAAAAAACGTTTTCTCCGCGGAGAGTGCAGCAAGAAACGTGACACATGTCACATTAGTTTTTCCAGTGGATTCACGTTTGAACGAGTTTGACACATTATATCAACGAACGTGACGCGATTGAGTAACGAGCGAGTCCATTTAATCACAGAGTTCAGCACTGTTTAAACCTTGCGAACAATCGTTGCAAAGAAATTGGATGCTTCGCATTGCGAAGAAAAAGTTCGTATTACAAACAAAATAGTTCTCAACGCTTCGCAAGCTTACAAACTTTTTACGCCTTACAAACTAAATAGTTTGTGAGTTGCGAAGAAATTCTTCGCAATTGCGAAGCAGCCAAATAATTCGCAGCTTACAAACTATTTTGTTTGTAACACGAACTTTTTCTTCGCAAGGTTTTAACAGTGAGGACAATTTTGTAATGGGAGCCGTAAATTTTGATTGCTAAATTTGAACAAAACTCTTGACGATTGTTTCAGTTTTCACTTTAAATAATGTTCCATTTTCTTTCCTTTTTTCTTTTAAAGTCACTGTATTTTAAAGCGTCGCGATTCCTGCTGGGGTTATAAAGAACGAGGGCGTATGGTCGCGCACACGACGCGTCGGCAGAGGAGCGGGAGCCGGCGCAGCCAGCGGCGGCAGACAGGTCCCTGGGGAACACATGTGGCTTCCTCTGCACGTGGGGGCGACAAATTAGTCGACAGACGGACTAATAATGGATTAGGGTTATTGGGCCCGCGTCCGCCGCAGCACTCATCATCTTTTCTATATTCATACTAGACGACTACTCAGTTTCAGATTTATATCTGCGCGCGTGCGGCCTCTTTGTATCGCAGCAGCCAGCCTGGTTCCCAAGGAAAAATAATATAATGCGCGCCTGACTCGACTTCGATTTCAGAGGCCTCATCACGAATCGTTCATCGTTATCTACCTATTTTGAAATTACTGAGCTAATGTTCATGTAATTTCATTTGCAGACTCATCCCATCACAGAGAAAGTAAAGCGGACACATCACAAAATTGTGCGTTTTTGATGGCAGTTTCTACTTTTCGCATCCACACGAAGAAATATTTTGCTTTTAGTCCACTATCGGTCCGAAATCCAATACACTCTTAACTTCGTACAAGGAAAATTCCTTGTATTACAAAGAATTCTATGCAACTGTAATACAAGCCAATACACTGTTGCACAGAATTCTTAATATTCTTCGAAAAATTTCTTTGTAGAAAGTTTAGAGTGTGTAGCGACAAGGTTGAATTTTCTGAAAAAAATAAATAAAAAAAATAGTCATTTTGCTACTATTTTCACCACAGAAAGACCTCCCTCCCCCCACACCCTCCCTTCTCTCTCTCTCTCTCTCTCTCTCTCTCTCTCTCTCTCTCTCTCTCTCTCTCTCTCTCTGAGGATTTTACAAGCTTGTACAATAATGTGGAAGTCTATACACCTTGGTACTCCTGAATATCTCTGTGACTAGTTTAAAAGGGAAACAAAAAGGTGGGCAGAGGATGGGGAAACCCCCCACAGCAAAGACTGAAATTTTTAAAGAGTCATTTCACAATAAAGGTAGTAGCCTTTGGAATAGGTTTCGTCTCCATAAAATTTAATCTTTGAATATGCTTAAGAGATATTTGAAAAATACTCTTAGTCACTAATGATACATCTTATGATTATCGTATTACTAGTATCACTGTTATATACACTTTGTCATTTGTGTTGCTATTTGCAGCCAAAGTTTTTTTCTTGTTGATACCTCTTTACTTTCTGAATGCCAGTATGTGCAATATATTTTTGTTATACTGTAGCTAAATTTATTGTATCAAAGTCTAATTCTTTAATTAATATTTTATTTTTGTAATTCATGAGAGCTAGCTTCTATGCCGCAGTGGGGCCATGGCCCTTTTGTATGGAAGCTGTCAATAAAAAATTCAAAGTCAAATTCAAATTATCTCTCTCTATATATATCTCTCTCTCTATCTCTCTCTATCTCTCTACCCCCCCTCCCCCCGTACTCTTTCACTCTCGTTCCTTTCTATCCGCCACGCGTTGGAGGGCGACAGTGAAAAGATAACTGTACTTTCAAATTGGGCTAATTGTATTGGGGTCGAACTGTCGAACCAAGCACAGAACGGCAGCACAGTCGGTGCCCCGACCAAGTCCTTTGAAATACGTTGCCGTAGAGTTGTCTATCCCCGCCGCTACCGGGGCACGCTTCAGCCGGCAAGCTGCCAGTATTCAAAAGCTCGCACAACACGTGGCAAAATGCATGCCTCCCTATTCATTGTTTCGGCCCTGTTACTGCTGTCCACGAGACTGTTTTCAAAAGCAGGTGAAGCACAAGATAGCCTACGGCCATGCACCGGAGGGAGCCCCGCGGGCCGCACCCGTGTGCACGCTGCGGAATATAAGAGTCAAGGATATTGCAGACTGGGATGCGAGGACTTGTAAGGCGCAAACATTTCAGACGCAGGAATTTTTTTCGGCGGCAAACCGATGCTGTGTAAGATTTGATTGGGTAGGATCAGTAGTCGACAAGCAAATTTCACGCTTACGCCTCGGCCAATGCTGAAGGGTTTATCACTTTCCCCGGATTGCAATTCATTCCAGGATACGTATCCTTTCACAGGGACGAACGTAAAAGCACCAATCACAATTTCACCAGCAACTAGACACCAAAATTTTGCGTCGCGCAAGAGAGGAAAAGGGAGGGATCTTAAAAAGGGGACAGTAAAATGGACAACTGAGCAGCGATACAACAACACAAAGGGTGGGCAGCGCAGCGCAGAATGCCCCAAATCAAGTGGAACAGACGCACAGATCTGCGACACAACAGGCATAGAATACCGCCACCGGCTGAAAGACACACACGGGCGCGCGCGCGCACACACACACACACACACACATACACACACATACACACACACACATACATACAGACACACACAGAGGAAGCGCAGCCTCGATGATAAAAAGCAATGGGAATGAATGCAAAGAGTAGTCTATACCATTTGTATCCATTTGGCTTTCATTCACCTCACTCATCCCGCTGCTTCTTTCTTCCTCCCTCTCGAAATCCGATCCTAAAGATTTGTATCTTGTCATTTTGCGGGGCATTCCGAGCCTAAACGGTTTGAATGTTGTGCTTTATCTCACACATCTGGATGGGGGAGCAGGGGGTCGCCACCCTGCAGTGGTCCTGGCCCAGTCCTGGCCGGTCACCCACCACTGCAAGTAGCCCGCTCCTTCCTGCTGCACTCGATCCACGGACCGATAGCACACTCCCTCCTCCTTTGAGCGGACCGCCGCCTTAACGTAGGACGGGATTCAATTCACAACTAATTTCGACATCATGACAATTATGACGATAAATGTATATTTGTAGGCAACTATTTTCCACTCGCAACTACTATGTTTTAAATATACTTCATTCATTAATTCATCTTATATTTCCTTCCTTATTTTTCAAATGTTCAGTATTCCTGCATCCAGCAGTGTGGCAACTGTAGCCTCAACACCCGTCCGTTCCCACGAGACGAGCGAATCAGTTCAGCGCAACTGCGTCAAATCAGGCGTTTTAATTCATTTTTATTTTATTTTTACTTTAATATCAGTGAGTGCGATTATTTTCTGCGGGCATCCCCGAGGGCGGTGGGAGGCAGGCGGCAGGCGGCTGTCTCCGCGCACAGCGCGTGGGAGAGGGAAAAGAGACGGTTTGTGGAGCCCCCCGCTCCCCTCCCCCCTCCCCGCCACCACGGGCCCCGAGGCGCCCCGGGCTGTTTGCCCTGGCGCGCTGCAGCCGGTCGCTCCACAGGCTCGATTTTGCTCTCGCATGCACGAGCGTATTGTGGCGTTCATCGAGGTGAGCGGCAGAGTGAAGCTTGATAATGTGCAATATCGAAACATAGAATTCAGTGCTAGGTCGTCCTATTACTGAAATCACATTGCCCGTGTATCAAAACGCGAGGAAAGAAAAAAATATCCCAAAAGAGCGAAAAAGAAAAATTGCAACAACAAAATCGTTCCATTTCATCCTGCATTAACCAGACATATTGGTTTAAAATTTCTTGCCAGATACCATGCCAAGAAAAAGGCAGAACATAAATTCCGTTCATCCCGTGCTTGTGCCAATAACGCGCCGTAACTTACGGCGATCACACGCTGCGCGTCTTCGTTAGGCGCGTTATTTGCGGAGGAGACCGAGGTGGTCGTTACCTGGGCGTTGCGTTTAATTAGTCGGGGGCTGCGTCCAGGGATGCGGGCGGCGGGGCCGGCGGGGCCGGGGGGGCCTGGGCCCTGCGGGGGGTCCCCTCGCACGTCGCCTCCGCCTCGCGACGGACGCGCGCTGACCATGCGGCTGAGTGGGTGGCTCAGGAGGGGGAGGAGCACGCCGAACAGCAGCCCTGAAAAGTTGAAACTGGCTGAATTCGCGCTTCCTCAAATTTCTCCCGTGTTTGTTGTTTGCAGTGGCGACAGCAGCGCGGGCGCGGGACGGGGCAGACAGGGGCTGACAGCCTACCCCTCCCCCCGGCGTCGCGCTCCTCAGTCTCGCGGGGACCTGCGCAGCCGACCGTAATTCAGGAGCCATTTGAAAGCGCGCGTCTGACACTTTAACGCCTGTCGGCACGACCCCCAGATTTTCCTTCCACCCCTCAGCTCCTCAGTTGTTGCAGTTGTTCAACGACAATCTGCATGATTTTTCACACAATTCTCGCACCTAATTTATGACCATCCGTTCTGCAATTTTAAAATGCTTTGAGTATTATTAAATATGAAACGGGGGCACAACACGACTTCTAAAGCATAAGCGCATAGAGTCTTATGACCGCAGCAGCATAGGGCTGCTGTGTGTATTTTGAACCTGCACGAAACTCGAGCGAGACTAAAGTTGAGTTCTTTACGCGACCACAACAGGTGCACGCACAGCCTACGACGAGGTGGCTTACACACAACGAGATGTGGAGAAGACGGGTACAAAACATTGTAGCGGGCCTGCCAACTCTAAGCCCAGAGTCGGTGCAAGAAGGCACGACCGTAATCTATTTTTTGACAATTTGAACCGAGTTCTGACTTGGTCATAGTAGAAGCCATGATCATATGGGTGTTGGCTGTATACATCACACGCAAAAGTCATTAAATTTTTGTGACTTTCAATTAATATACCTTCTCTATACATATGAGTCACGTGTGCACAGGGTGCCCAGGCTGCAATAACCAAACGCAATCGATAACCATCTTCATCAATTACTGCCTCGATAACTGCGCCGCTGAAAGAACGGGTAGTGGGTGAGACGGGAAGGCGGGGGGAAAAGGAGGAAGGGGGAGCCAGAAAACGCACGAGCCGGAGTGAGGGACGGAGAGAGAAAGGAGGGGGAAGGGATTTGGAGAGGGGGAGGAAGAGGGAGAGGCAGAGAGAGAGAGAGAGAGAGAGAGAGAGAGAGAGAGAGAGAGAGAGAGAGAGAGAGAGAGAGGCGAGGGTAGGGGAGGAGAGGAGGGCAGAATATGCAAGTGTGCAGCAGTGAGTTGGCAGTACATTAGCTCCAAGGAGTTGATCCGGCCCCCGCTCTGGCCAGCTCTCATCTGATTGTGCGACAAACACAACCATATCTTTTGGGCGTGCACCACAAGCCTTTCCCCGTTGCCGGCGCGCCAGGCAGTTGCGTGGGAGGAGTGTCCAAGGCAGCTGACTGCACCATACGTTACAATAAACGTTGCCGACGCTGTCTAGTTATAAACGAAACGCGATAGAGACCAAATTTATCACCGAATCCACACCCTGCGCGCCAAGCTGAGCGTGGCTGAGCGGGGCAGGCGTGAGGCGGGGCACTCGAGACGAGACTGCTTCACGTCACGCTGAGCCTTCCTAGATTCCCAAGACTCACTCCGCAACAATGCAAGTTTGTTCACTCTGAAAAATGGTCGTAGGTTTACGGGAAAAAATTTCTACGAAGTGGAGTTGTAAAATTACAATCACTCAAAGTAAGATTACAAGCACTACCTACCAGCCTGAAGTTCAATTACAAGCAAGAATGGGCTGTTGTAAATTTACGACACTTTTCGTACGTTGTAATTTACTAAATAAATCGTAAACCTACAAAGAAATTTTTCTTAGTGTTTGTATTACCAGGGAAAAAGAAATGGTATCCATCCCGCTAAACTTTATTGTAGCCAAAAAAGCCAGGGAATATTGATACTGCTCCCTCGAACCCCTTCCTTCGATGGTGATCGGGATCTGATCTTGACGTATTAAAGGTCCCAAAGGCCTCGCAAGTAGCCGACTTTGGTCGGTGAACAACCTTGGGACATGTGTGGCCTGGTTCTCTCAAGTCAAGTCCGGAGGTACCGGTACGGCAGTCCCGGAGGAAGCGCCAGGCAGAAGCTTCAGAGGGTCCTGACGTGTCCGGGCGGATATCTGGCGGGGTCACCGCGCGGCGCCCGTCCCGCCCTGTCCCGGTGCGCTCGGCGAGGCCCCGCGGCCCCGCTGCCCGCCGTGGAGGGCCTGCCGGGCCCGGGCCGGGCCGGGCCTGCCGCAGCTGCCCTGCCCGCCTGTCTGTCCTTGGATTGCCGGACCGGCGCGCGCTGCGCTCTGGCGGCCGCCGGAGGAACCAGCCCGGGGGAGGGGGGAAGCAGCCGGGCGGCACGCCGAGCGCAGGCAGCGGCGCGGCGGGTGGAGCGAGAGGCCGCCAGCCGCCAGCCAGCGCCAGCCGCCACCTCAGCTCAGTCACCGGCCGGTCACGGAGGAGGGCAGACGCACGCTCCTCCGTCGCACCAAGTACGCTCTCGTCCGCGACGTCGACTTGCTCGGTGACGTGTGTTTATGTTGTGACGTGATTCAACTTCCCCCACTCTTTGGATTATAACTGGAGTACTGTGCAGTGATTGGATTATCGTGATTGTTTCGTTTTGTGCCACACCCTTTGGATTACTTGCGACTTTGGTTTCGCCCTGGATTTGAAACCAAACGCCTGTGCGTGCTGTGCTAGTGCTGTGATCATGTGCTACGTGCGGTGATATGGCAAACGCCACGACCACCATGATGTTGTTTGTGCTCGGCGCCGCCCTGCTGGCGTGCGCCTCGGCGCGCAGCGTCGTGCTGCCGTCTGACGCGCCGCGGGACTGTGAGTGGGTGCCGGGGGCGGACGCCGCCGACGGCGCGGACGTGTCGCTGTCGGAGAGCGCCGCCGTGCTGGCCTGCAGGCTGCGCACCATTGGGGGCACTGACGGCCTCCTCGCCAACCTGACCGCGCAGCAGGCCGAGCGCGTCACCGCGCTGCGGCTCGAGTGCAGCGATGTCCTCTTCTTCGAGAGCTCGCTCGAGGAGCCCCGCCACTCGGGCGGCGGCGGCGGCTTTCTCGGCCAGCTCCGCGCCCTTCGCCGGCTCTCCATTGAACACTGCAAGATCCGCTACGTCCCCGGGTCAGTGCTGGCCCCGCTGCGCGACCTGCGCCACCTCTCCATCCGCACCCACAACACCGACTGGTCTGCCATGGCCATGGAGTTCAACTCGGAGTCCTTCCGGGGCCTGGCTGAGCTGCGCGGGCTCGATCTCGCTGACAACAACGTGTGGACGCTGCCGCCCGAGCTGTTCTGCCCCCTCACCGGCCTGACGCACCTGAACATGAGCCGGAACAAGCTCCAGAACGCCATGGAGCTGGGCTTCTCTGACTGGGGGGAGGGCCCCGCCGCCCCGGGCAAGTCGTGCAACGCGGCGCTGGAGGAACTCGACTTGTCCAGCAACGCGCTCAGCGCCCTGCCCGACAATGGCTTCACGAGCCTGCGCTCGCTGCAGAAGCTCTTCCTCCAGGACAACGCCATTGCGGCGCTCGCGGACCGTGCCTTCGTCGGCCTCGTGGCCCTGCAGACCCTCAACGTGTCGAGTAACCGTCTGAGCGCGCTGCCGCCCGAACTGTTCCAGTCGTCCCGGGACCTGCGCGAGCTGCACCTGCACAACAACAGCATCAGCGTGCTGGCGCCCGGGCTCCTGGAGGGCCTGGACCAGCTGCAGGTGCTGGACTTGTCCGGCAACGAGCTGTCCAGCAGCTGTGTCAACCGCGACACCTTTTCCGGGCTCGTGCGGCTCGTGGTGCTCAACCTGGCGCACAACGCCATCACTCGTGTCGACGCGCAAGTCTTCCAGGACTTGTACAGCCTGCAGATACTCAGCCTGGACCACAACGGCATCGAGGTGATCGCAGAGGGGGCTTTCTCTGCGCTCAGCAACTTGCACGCCCTCACTCTCTCCCACAACAACCTGATGCGACTCGAGTCGTACCACTTCTCCGGGCTGTACGTGCTGCACCAGCTATATGTCGACCACAATCGCCTCCAGGTCGTGCACGCGAAGGCCTTTGAGAACTGCTCCAACATGCAGGACTTGAGCATGGCTGGCAACAACCTTACAGCCGTCCCCGGCGGCCTCACGCACCTGCACTTCCTGAAGACGCTGGACTTAGGCGAGAACCGCATCTCGGTGCTGTCGAACGAGTCGTTCCACGGGCTCGATCAGCTGTACGGCCTGCGCCTCATCGACAACCGCGTCAACACCGTACCCAAGGACACCTTCTCTGCGCTCCCCTCCCTGCAGATCCTGAACCTGGCGGACAACCAGATCGAGGCTGTGGAGCGGGGTGCTTTTGGCACCAGCCCCACCCTGCACGCCATTCGGCTGGACGGCAACCGCCTTACCGATATTTCCGACATGTTTCATGATCTTCCTGGCCTTGTCTGGCTTAACGTGTCCGCCAACGCCATTGCCTGGTTCGACTACGCCCTCCTCCCTAACAGCCTTGAGTGGCTAGACATGCACCAGAACCGCATCGAGCACCTTAAAAACTATTTCGAGAAGGACGGCGAGCTGCACATCAAAATGCTGGACGCAAGCTACAATCTCATCACCGAGATTGGCGAATCTAATGTGCCCAACAGCGTTGAGACCCTGCTGCTCAACAACAACCTCATTCGGGAGGTGCACCCCAACACGTTCGCGCGCAAGTCCAATCTGAGCCGCGTCGTCCTCTTCGCCAACCGGATTGAGAAGATGGAACTGGCCGCGCTGCACCTGGCGCCTGTGCCCGAGGACCACGAGCTGCCCCAATTTTTCATAGGAGGCAACCCTTTCTACTGCGACTGCACAATGGAGTGGCTGCAGCGTATCAATCAGCTGTCACACCTTCGCCAACATCCACGCGTGCTGGACCTGGACTCTGTCACATGTCGACTCGCGCACTCGCGGGGCAGTCCCACCCGGCCCCTCCTCGACCTCACTCCCGCGCAGTTCCTGTGTCCTTACGAGACCCATTGCTTCGCGCTGTGCCACTGTTGTGAATTCGACGCCTGCGACTGCGAGATGACGTGTCCGGACAACTGCACATGCTACCATGACCACAGCTGGGCGAGCAACGTAGTGGACTGTAGCAATGCTGGCTACCAACACGTGCCCCAGGGAATTCCCATGGATGCCACCGAGATCTACTTGGACGGCAACAACCTCACCGACCTGGGCAGCCATGTGTTCATCGGCAAAAAGAAGCTGCAAGTGCTGTACCTGAACGGCAGCCGCATCGACACAATACACAACCGCACCTTCAACGGCGCCACCTCCTTGCGGGTGCTCCACATGGAGAACAACCACCTCCAGGAGCTGCGCGGCGAAGAGTTCGACCCCTTGAGGAACCTCAACGAGCTCTACCTGGACCACAACGCCATCACCAAGGTGGGCAACCAGACGTTCGCGGCCATGCGAGAGCTGGAGGTGCTGCGGCTGGACGAGAACAAGCTGGAGGACTTCAAGCCGTGGCAGCAGCTGCCGGCCGCGGCCGAGGGCGGCAGGCTGTCGCAAGTCTCGCTCGACGGCAACCTGTGGACGTGCGACTGCGAGCACGTGCCGCAGATGGAGGCTTGGCTGCGCGACAACGCCAACGTGGCCGTGAGTACGCGCTGCGCCGGCTCCACCGCCACGCTGCAGGAGGTGGTCGCGCGCTGCTCGAGCGACGCGAGCCAGAACGTTGTGGCCACCAGCGTGGTGCAGCGCGGCACCGTCTACACCACGCCCCTGCTCCATCACGACTACGTGACCATCGTGGCCGCCACCCTCGCCAGCGTGGTCGTCGTTCTCCTGGTGCTGGCCCTCGTCTTCATCTTCCGCCACGACGTGCGCCTCTGGGCGTACGCGCGCTACGGCGTGCGCATCCTGAGCGATCCGGCTGTGGAGGCGGGCGACGAGAAGGACCGCCTGTACGACGCGTACCTCGCCTACTCCGTCAAGGACGAGGACTTCGTCAGCCAGGTCGTGGCCGCCGAACTGGAGCAGAGCGGGTACTCGCTGTGCCTGCACTATCGTGACATCCACCTCATGAGCGGCGGCGCCAGCTACCTAGCCGACGCCGTCCTGGGCGCCTCGGACGCGTCCCGCCGCGTCGTCCTGGTGCTGTCCCTGAGCTTCCTGCAGAACGAGTGGGCGCGGCCTGAGTTCCGTGCCGCGCTGCAGGCGTCTCTCGAACAAAAGCGCGCAGCCATGCGACGCCACAAAGTGATCTTGCTGCTGACCACGGCCCTGGACGCCGTCGCCCTGGACCCCGAGCTGCAGCTCCTGCTGCGAACCTGCACCGTCGTCTCGTGGGGCGAGAAGCGCTTCTGGGAGAAGCTCCGCTACGCCATGCCGGACGTGGCCCTGCAGCAGCGCAAGAAGCAGAGGGCGGCGGGCACGCCCATCACGGCCAAGCTGGCCGGCGGCGTGGAGGGCGCGCCCGCGCGCTACACGGCCGCGCCCACCTCGCTGGACGCGTGGTACAAGTACAACGTGCCGCAGCACCTGATGCAGCCCGGCTGCGCCCTGCGGCACCACGACGAGGAGCGCGCGTCCACTGCCAGTCCGCACCACCCGGACCTCCAGCAGCAGCTCTACAACTACGCGACGGCCCCCTCTGAGCAGAGCCAGCACAGCTACGTGTCGATAGACCGACACAACCCCTACGGTCTGCACCACTCGTTCCGCCGGCAGCGGGACAGCCATGTGTACAGCACTATCCCGGACACCTCGTGCCAACCCGCTTTGTGCAGGCTCGCCAACGGCGAGTTCGCTGTTATACAGGCTGCTCCCGGCCAGTGCCCTGGAGGTGCACCGGGCAGGACGTACTTTGTGTGAGAGATCAGCCCACTGAGACAAGGTTTGTTGCGAAAGCACCACTGACTGCTATTGTCACAGAACAATGTATGAAAGAGGGGCTAAATTGTTGGCAATTTAAATTTTCTGATACCAATTTTCAGTATTAGTTATCTTTATGTTGTTTTCTTTACTTATTTCTGTTAGGCATTCCAACCTTAGTTATGCATTTCAGTAGTATCGACTGAATTTGTTGACGTACCTAATTTATTGTTAGCTTTTAACTATCAAACCAATGTCGTTTCCATAAAAAGCTCTCTAATTGTTGTAAATTACGACCAAATGTAAATTTTCAGACCAGAGAGCTTATGAACTTGTTGAGATATAGTGTCACCTTTATTCAGTCCAAAAATGTATTTCGCCATTTTTTTTTTTGACTAGTACGTCTTAATTATTATTTATTCCTGCATTATATATATATATATATATATATATATATATATATATATATATGTTTTGATGGCTGTGCATTTCAATGTAGCAATATTACACCAGGGAAGAATACTTTCTAGCTTGTTCTAGCTTGTTGATCGCCGGGTATGAATGCCCCCTCCTCCTCCTCTCTACCTCATGATAGACTCATCGTTAACGCGGTGACCTAACGAATGAATGAACTGCAGAACTGTATTGAGCGAATAGAAGTTTACGCCATATTATGTGTGAGCATGTTTATACTTTATTACTCAGCTGGTCGATATATCATAGCTCAGGCCACAATGGCTATCACTACGCTAGCAGCACAATGAACTGGCTGGGTGGCGATTCGACGTGCCTTGTCAGGCCGCTTGCACAAAGACGGGCCCGGCCCCGGCCCGCCCTTGGTCCACTGCAGCCCTGCGCACCCTTCTGTCTCGTCCGTCAGATATTTTTTGAGGGGGCCGAACTTTTGTTCCGTCGAAAACGGAAGCTGCCATGTTATGGAATAATGAGCCTCATTGGCAAGCACAAGCTCCCAACCTGATGGAGATAGACCGAGCAATAAGGGTTGTGCGAGGCTCTTGCTATATAATCTTATCTTACTCTTTGTAATATGACCACAATATGCCCACAGGACATTCGTAAATTGCTGTTGGTACTCAAACAAATTACATATATTCTCTATCACCTACTGATGTGGACATACATGCTATGCATTACTATGTGACATTTAAAGGAACCAAAATATGTTAAAATGTGATTACTCTGCTCATATTGCAAAACATTCGTAAGAACTGACGATAATTTTTTTTTTTTTGAAACTGCCTCTCACGTTACTTAAGTTTGTATGGAGCCATGGGAGATAAGTATGCTACCGAGTTATTTCAAAGTTTTGTAAAATAAATCTGTATTATTTCTACAGGTGTATTTATTGTTTTATAATTTATGAATCTGACTAGGGTTTGTTTGCTCTGCACAGTTATGTTTAACTTAATTTATGTTCGCTTGATTGTCAAGCAAAAATGTGATACTTAGGGTCAAGGAATGGAGGTACAACTGTGATCTAATGTACAGATAGCCTAAGCGGTGAACTTAACTTCCAAGTGTGATAAAAGACCCTTCAATAATTGTGGCTCAACCAAGTACTGTAAATCGTTTTGTTGAAATAACAATGGAAATTATGTGTTTTAGAAATTTCTTTTTAAAATTAAACCAGTAACCAGGCGTAGGTTTTTCGTTGTTAATGTTGTGTGTGATCTAGAACCAAAGATGGAATAACTT
Source organism: Frankliniella fusca (assembly GCA_029379305.1). Taxonomy (NCBI): domain Eukaryota; kingdom Metazoa; phylum Arthropoda; class Insecta; order Thysanoptera; family Thripidae; genus Frankliniella; species Frankliniella fusca. The sequence goes on along the minus strand of JAHWGI010001430.1, from coordinate 211,158 downwards.
TAAGATTGTCTTTGATTCTAAATCACATGGTTTTGTGCGCAGACGGCAGCGTCCTGCTGAATACCATAATTTCAGGTCGTTATGTTTTGTTGAAGTAGTCAGCTCAAAGCGAGATGATAACCACAATCATACTGGTCACATATTTATATAGAAATGTCTTCAATTTTCTATTATGCTATGTATGTAGATTTTATTTCCCGAAAGTCTGATAGTAGATCATAATTGTTATGTATTATTGTACAAAGTTCTTTTTTTTTTCCTTGTTTTGATGTAAAATTGTGTAAATAGTAACATTTTATAAATAAATATTATATGCGTTACCGCGTTACCTAAACCAAACTCTGTTCTTTCATACCGAGACCCATAAGAATACTTTACTGAAAAACGGAGGAAGAAAGGAAAAGACACAACAGGATAATCAAGCTGTACACTATCGTTTATTTTTTAGGGAAGTTTTCTTCAATGAAAACGCAGAAAATGCTATTACAGTCACAACGGAGATATTTAGTTTTGTACAGAAAAAACATTCATCAGAAAATTGACAGAAAACTGGAGGGGACGGGGGTGGAATGATGCAGCAAACCAGCTTCCCGTTACGAAATCTATTAGCAAACAAACAGATACACTGTTCTTTAGCAGAGGGATTGCATTGACAAAAAGGAGAAACAAGACAACTTACATAAAGGGACTTTAAAGGCTAAAGAGGACGACATGCCGACTCAACTGATGAATCCATGAATTATACACGACCGCTCACAGTAGCTCAAATAAATAATAATGGCTAAGCTACCGGTATTGCGATGACAGAAGCGAGTTCCCACGCCGCCGTCGCTCCCTGTCCTGCTCCCGCACTACCGCTAGCACACTCATGGACCCAGCCTGGGCAGAAAATAGCGATTGTAATGACGGGTAATGACTGCGGTTCACAACGGGACGTGCATGAAGGTCGCGGTGCCGCGTTGCCAATTGACCTCCTACACCACACAACGAAGTTTGAGGCGGACTGTTCACGTGTGACAATGCACAGCATAGTGCGGTCGAGAAGTCGGTTGGAGATATTTTTATTCGAAAACCGTAACAAATTTTGATAAATTCAGTAAGTTTCACGAAAAAGGGTGAGGAGCAAGTAGGTTGACCTTGCTCCGAGCGTGAACTGGTGGATGGAAAATAATGATAGAAAACACGAGAATGGCGAGGGAGGGGGGGAGGGAGGGAGGGATGGAGGGATAGAGTAGAGAGGGAGGTAGAGGAGACGAGCGAGCGGGGGAGGGGGGGGGGGGAGGACATACAATAATCATGTTTCGACTCCTAGCCACGATTCACGAATGATGTGGTTTGTAAAAGGGACACTGTGGAAAAGGGAAATTACCAAGAAAAGTCTTGTTAATTTTTTATGGGAAAACATTTCAAAACGGACAAACAAGGAAAAATAAGTAAGGTTGTCAAAAAGTTCTTTCCTCGTTTGTATCCAAAAATATTTCTGTGTCACGCTTTTAGAATAAGAGTCATGGGTTTTCGTTCCAAAACAAAATGTCGGCACCTTAAACTAAAAGACACGCAGTTCAGACACGCGTTTCAAAACTCACGCAGTTAAGCAGCCCGTTTCAAAACCCACGCAGTTGATCTGGCCGTTTCAAAAACCACGCAGTTCCTATATCTGGAGCGCAGAACTACGTGGGTTTAGAAACGGACAGCTCGAACTGCGTGGGTTTTGAAACAGGTGGATCAACTGCGTGGGCTTTGAAACGGGCTTCTGAACTGCGTGAGTTTTGAAACGCGCGTCTGAGCTGCGTGTGTTTTAGTTTAAGGTGCCGATGTTCATCTATATGAATTAACAAGATTCTCCTTGTTTAGTTTCAACTCAGCGCTACTTAGTTGATGCTTGTGTGGACCAAACAAAGCAATACAACACTGGAACTGTATTCGTCACATTTCTCGCCCATAATGAACTTTTTTTCATCGCTCATTAAAAGTAACGTTGACTAAAACGACTCAAAACAAGTCTTTTTTTGGTATTTTGAAATCGCTCCTGTAGAGTGACGTTCGATGATTTGACTCAAAAAGAGTCATCAAAGTGAATCTAATAGAGCGACGTTTATCCATCTCGCTCTCCCAGGAGCATGAAAATTTGGTGCAGAAAAGTCGCTCTCCAAAGAGCGACAAGGCGACTTCTCCATTTTCAGTTAAACAAGCGGTCTCGGGATTGAACTGAAGTGCGCTACGCGCCTGCTGAAATACATATCATACTGGTTATATGGGTATGTGTGTATAAATATCAGTTCCGTGAGTAGCAAAATTTTAATGTAACATCTGCAATAATAAAAATGTTTACATGACCAAAAAGAGGGGGGAAAACTTTTCTCTATTAAACATTGTATAGTCAGGCTCACAGAATGTGCAAACTGAAAGATACTATCCTTATTTCTCGATTATACATCATTTCGTATGAGAGCGACCAAAGTTATATGGTCTGAAAAATAAGACTGTTAATTTTCAGTGTGGATATTTTTTAAATCTGATAATACCATGTCCGAGGATGCTCCGCCTTGTAAACAATGCGCAGATGGTGGGCCCGGTCGCCGAAATGCGACAGGGCTGTGGCTACGCGTGGATTGAAGGCATTGTAGTGTAGTGGCCTACGCTAGCGGGCAGTGGGGAAGGAGATAGTGGAGTGGGGACAGGCGCGGCCATGGACGACGACGACCAACCATGCAGCCCCCCTGAGCGCAGCGGATGGATGGATGGATGGATGGATGGATGGATGGATGGATGGATGGGATATGGGGGGTCGGATTGAGAAGTAGAAGCCGTAGCAAGAACCGCTTAAATAGGTTTTGTACGGATTTTTACGAAAACAATTCTTTCGTTTTCAAACAAAAGTCTCATCACACAGAATGCCATCAGAAGACAAGCTTTTTTAACAGTGAACTCTACAACTCGGTGAGGCAGCGAGTGTGCCTGGAGAATAGTTGTGTTCAAGATGCCGTACCAGCATAACGCTTAACGCGAGGAGCGGGCCAACTCATGTATTTCTGCGTACACCTACTTTGTATTTCTCAAGTATTTTCGGTATTATTCTTGAAAACTATATTGATGAATTACCAAGTATTATCATATATTTCCTTGTATTGTACTTGTATTTCTTGTATTTTCCCAGAGTAAAGAAACCTTATTCTGAATAACATTCTAGGTTGGTTAGACAGGAAGCATACCCCTATCTATAAATGTATTGGTTTTGGTGGTTTTGTTTATCCTTCTCTTCACAGATTTTACAAGTAAAAATGTCTGTAAATATTTTTTCAGGTAAAGTGAAGACATATTTTTCAATACATTTGAAGGATAAACTTTTACAAGTTTCTGTAATTTTACAGACTATAGTAATTTTACGGGAAAAGTCTTAGTACTAACTATGCCAAGACTTTCCCCGGAAAATCTCACCAAAATTTTTTAACAGTGCACTTCAACAAAACGTAACGACCTGAAATTATGGTATTCAGCAAGAAAAACACGAGCATTTCAAAGTTCACGATGTTTTAAGTTGGCCGCCCCTTGGATTAACGCCAGCTGAAATAAAGTGTTTTAGTACAATGACTTTGCGAAACAAGGGCATATTCATTCTGTATTTTGCCACTTTTTGGCAGACTCTAGGCAATTATTTAGAAAATTAAATTTTACCGGACGGGCGCAGCACACTACCATCTTTCTCAAAGAATGGAGAGAGTAGGGCATAAAGGCTGAGGCTTTTCGTCTTGTGCACAAGAAAAGCTTAACTTTAAGTACAGACCTTCTGCTTGTCGTTCGACACGTTAGTACAGAGAACCACCCTGCAGAGGCAAGAACAGCCGGCCGCACGCACCGTGACCCCGGGACACAGTCGTGTCGAGTATTTGAGCCAATTAAAGGATTTGGTATAATGCAATGCGAGGTGTGAGAAAGGCCAAAGGCTGGCCATTGTTGTGCGGAATGCTGCAGGGTGGAGTCGTCTCGCCCTCAGTGCCGGTCCAGAGGAAGCGGCCCCCGCTAATGAGGAGGGACATGAGTCACAAACACCGAGCGACCAAAATAGAAAATAGGAAACAGCGAGTGCGCGAAGTATGGGCGGCCTGTGAAGTAGTTACGTCAAGCAGAAACAATGCATCAGTGGGGTGCAACGTGCACGTGCCTGCCTACAGACACGCCACTATATCGCCCAGTCACGCTCACCATCTTTCTTATTTGATCGCGGACTCTCTCCACCGCACAAATTATGCGACCAGCCTGCTTTGCATGTCCATGCATTGTTCCGGCCGCCGGGTGATACTCGCGCTTCGAGTATCAACATAAGGCCATCCTGAAAAACAGTGAGTGGGAAAAGAAAAGGCTAAAAACTAAGTTTTTTGACCGCAACAAGTTCTTCATTCAAAAACAGTACGGTTGCGATATTTAGCTTTGCTTGAAAGCAAACGCACTGTATTCGACCAAAACCGGGTGGACAGGCTCACCTGGCACCCTCGTCCCTGTGTCGACCAGAGCAGAAGGCGGCGCGCTGTGAGCGCAGCCGGAACGAATAATACAGAAGCAACGCCGACAAACCTAGCTTCTGTAGGCTGTAGGCGGCCGGTGGCGACGCACATAGTCTTCGCGGAACAGACAATACAATCAATGCCTGCGATTCGACAATTAGTTCCAGGGTGGCACTTAGAGGTATCACAATTACACTCAAGAAAACTTAGTTCGTAAGTTTTTTAAAAGCTGAAATTGTATTGTGTTCGCGTAAGATCGATGAATAAATAACACGTTCTGAGTTATCTCGACCATCAATGTCAGGAAACTAAAAATTGAAAGAAGCCAACCGCAGATTTTATGTGTGTGTGTGCCCTAATTTCGGAGAAATTTAGCGGTTTTTCTTCTGTTACGTACATGCATGATAAAATATGAAAAATTCTGTTGCGATTGGAAATACTGTGGCTCGAAACACGTCGGATGATATTCATGTCGAATTTCTATCAACAAATAGCATTTTTTCGGAAAAACATCGACATTAAGTGAATCTTAAATTGACGGCATTGTGAGAGGTCAATTTCAAATAAAGGTACAGTGGATGGCTTAATTGCAGTCCCATACAACAACCAAAGAGCCGCAGTCGACAGCCAGCAGTGGTGCGCATTGAAACTTTTGAACATAGATGTACAAAACAACTGGATTTCCTTACACTTGTTGGAAAAATTAATAAATTTAGGAGCCTTTACAGGCCCGGCTCGACCCGGCCGCCCCGCTCGTATCATAGAAAGGGACGGTGAAAACTAATTTTATGCAAAAAACGTATTGACAGTTTGAAAAAGGACCTCTTTATTCCAAACCCTCCAATTTTTCGCAGAAATTATATTGTAATATTTTATAAGCCGCTAGGGCACGTTCCGGCACGATCAGATGACTCCATGAGGGGTTATCGTGACGAATAATAAAAAGAAACTTCCCGGCAAAAGCAATAGCCACCCCAAGCTGGGGCCTAAAATATATTTTCCTTTCACTTCACGAACAAAGTACGAAAGACGCCAGGCGGGACGGGCCTAGTGGCATACCTTTCGGACGCAGTCCGTTAGCGGCAGAGGTCTTACGAGGCGCTAAAGGGAAGACGATTGGAGCGAAAACAGAGCGAGACGGATGTAATTGAACATTTAGCAGCTGAACACACAAAGTGCCGGCAGGGTCCAGCTCGTTTTTGCTGCCGGCAGTGCGCTTTAGCGTGCACGGCGGCGGCCCGTTTGTGCCGAACCATTGAGACAAGTTCAACGCAAAAAGAAGTTACCAAGAAAACTGGGAAATGCCGCAGGGAAAAGAGGAAAGAAAGAGAAACAGAGCGAGATAGAGGGGGGGGGGAGTGGGGTGGTCGTAACTCCGTAGTGGAGCCGTAGGCGTTGAAGGCTAGAGCTGAAGAGCTAGGCGAAACAGAAGCGCGTTTGTCACACAAATGTAATAAAAATCGTAAAGCAAACAATCTTAAAAATCCTTCATTGAGCATTGCATTGCAGACGTGGCGCAGTTGGCACAGATTACGATCAAGAAAAGTCCCTTTTCGCTTCTCGGCTGCGCGAAAAATAATAATAAAAAGCAGCAGGTGACGGACTACCTCACTCGCGCCTCATTGGCGATGCGTCTCGTTATTAACTTTTTGCAGCGCGGTCTCCTTTAGGATCGCCGACGCAGTGTCGGCGCGCGCAGGCCGGGGCGGCGCGAGGCGCGACACATCACAGCCGTATCGTGTAATGTATGTCCCATCTCACACGTCGCTTCCCGGTGATTGATATGTCACGAGATTCACCGTCTGGTCCGCGCCGATGAAATCGACTTCTTATTAGGTTTTTAAGTTTTCCATAAATGTCAATGCTTCACAGCTAATCTGTACAGTAGTATTCAGCACAACTCTCCTCGAGTCGTAAACTTATCATAATTGTTATAATTCCGAGTAACAGCTCCCCACCATCTTCCTCTCGTGGCATAAAGAACCCCTCAAGAACCCATAGGCATACAGGTACCACGCCGGCGTGAATTCGGGACGGTCTCTTTGTGAGGGAGATGTATCGCACGGAACACCTGTGGCGCTCGGCACGGCTGGGGAGGTCGAACCGAACGGTCAGGTGCAGAACCCAATCGGACCTGCGCCGCATCCCATTAGGGTGAGCTGCAATAAAAGTGAGTTAGTGTGCTGGGAAAAGGGTGCTGCGCGCGCAGCGTTTCCCTGGATGCGATCATGTGACCAAACATACCGCGGGCAGATGCACCGGGCAGCGCTCGGTGCGCTCGTTTGCTGGGCAGCAATTATGAGAGAGGCTAACGTGTAACGTGACCTATGCACGACGTCCCGCCGACGTCCCTTCAGCCTCAACGACCAGCACGCTAGGGCGGGTCAACGGGCAGGCAGGCGCGGCCAGGCACGGCCAGGCGCGGTGGGGTGTGGTCCCGGGGCTGAAGCACCTGCACCTAAATTGTCATCGCTTCCCTCTCTCTCTTTCTCGGATCGTTAAACGTGTGAGCTCGTCCGGCACTGCCTCTTTGGCGGCGGCACCTCCCAACGCTCAGCAATGCAGGGCACTTCCGTAAATATTCGTCACATTGACAGTAAGGTAGTTCAGAAAGCTGAAGTGGAGCGTGAAAAGGAAAACATGAAACACTCGCCTCTGTTATCAAATTATCCTCCCTTCTTCTAATCGGCACGCAAGTGAAATTCCGAAGAAAAGTGATCTTTCTAAACTAATAACTTTATCGCACCATCCATTACTTTGGTTTAGTATAACGTCAAATATTGTAGGTCGATGTGATATCACAATGCAGGCCTGACCCGCCAGAGCGGCCCTGGAAACAATCGTGACTGCGAAAAGACCTGAAGGAAGGAAAATCAAGTTACGATAAAAACAATCATTCGTCACGGCGTGTTTGTTCGTTTGCGTGCAATAGGATTAAGTAACTCCCCAAAACGCGCACATGGAAATAATCAAAGGGTTAAGGAGAAAACGAAAGCCTAGAGCGTGGGACGGGGAGGGAAAAATGAAGGAGACTTGCGACCCCGTTTCGTCACCTTGCCATATCCTTCCCTCCTCCATCATCAAGTCGCACTTTTGCCTGAAATACGAGCACTAGACGGCATACCACAGAAAGGCAGGTCCTGGCCACAGAGGTCGCTATGCCCCCCCCCCCCCTCTCGCCTCGGCACGCCCTCGCCCAGCTGATTACACAGCGTGCTTATGGCCAAGAAAAAGCGCATTTCCGAAATGCAGGCCCGCTGCCTCCGAGGTTAGGAGGGGTGCCCGGTGGCCGGCCCCGGCGCGGTGCCCTCGCCGCGCCTCCGCGGAGGCAGCCGGCCGCGTGCTGCACGGCACAGGCCGCCGGGCCGCCGGCCACCGCCAGGCGTGCTGACAAGACGCTGATTAATACAGTAAATAAAGCTCGTTACGTCTTGATGCGTTACTGATATATATTTTCTTATTGAGCGGCGCGCGGAGCCGAGCGGTGCGCGTGCGGTCAGGCGGCTACCGCATGCCACAGCACACACACACACACACACACACACACACACACACACACACACACACACACACTCACACACACACACACACACTCACACTCACACACACACACACACACACGGTGTCGGAATGCAAAGGGACAAAGGATATACTGTTAGAAGGTCCATCCTGGATTCGCGCCCAACGATTAATCGACTGTGGTTTAGTGGTCGAGGTGTTCTGGCCGCGGTTACGTTGCCCACATCCCGACATGGAGTGTACGCACGAGAATATAAGTCAGCGACTTACAGCAAGAGCTCTGGCGGCCATATCAGTAGGTGCCGGGAAAGGACTTGACGCCTATGCGCTTCGCGAGTGGATTTACATTGCAAGTGAGTTCACGTTGAGGGTTTGGGAGCCGCCGGTCAGGGACGTAGGTAAGCTGCTCTGAACGTTGACGGGCAGCGGAAAGGGCGAGGAATAAGGGCGCGGGAGAGCCGGCCATGACGGCCTGCTGATTGCATGAGGTGGCGCCGTTGGTGAAAGGGGTGAGAGAGCACGGGGGGCGGCGGCAGCAAAAAGCTGAGGGGCTGCGGCAGAGGTAGAAGTCCCCCGGCGCAGTGGCAGTTCCAATGCCGGCCGCCCTGCGAGGGGAATAAATACATTCATCTTATCAAATATATTATATCCCGTGCAGTCTGAGGCCCGCGTGTGGCGCCAGAAATGGGGCCTTTCCGGCTCAGGGGGTGGGGGGAGTGGAGCGGCGGCGGCAACACGCCTTCGTGCGCACGCCACACCGGTCCCCGCCGTACGACAGGTCCAGAATAATAATTAATTCCTAAAATAGCAGCACACGATCAAATAACTACACAAACCTGTGCACACCACCTGTGCGTGTACGTGTGTGCGACTGTGTGCGTGTGTGCGCGCGCGAGTGTTTGCGCGGGAGGCCCGTTCGGTGTGTGTCGTATGCCAAGCGGTACGGCCGGGTACGGCAAGCGTCGCCATGTTGCCAGCCGGGTGGAGGGAGGGGAGAGGGGGCGGGCTCGCTCTACACTCACTGGTGTCAGGGGGCTTTATTCGCCGGCCGATAGAATACTTTCAACCTCCTCTTGTTACTTTGTTTAGTGTGCAGAAGAGCGTCTGGGCAAGCCTGCTTTTTACCAAGAGTTTCACAGCAAGAATCTAAGTGCTCTACACTTAAGCTCACGGTTTCAGAAATGGTATAGACCCTAAGGGTTCTGTACCCAACCTACAGTTCAGTCAATACTCGAATTAAACTCGCAAACCTTAGAGTTAGTCAAGTTGAAAAACACAGGAGAAACTTCTTAGTTCCTGCCAGCCCAAGCCGCTTGCCGCTTTTGCACTCTGTCTCGTGTTTGTTCTAGGACTTGGAGGGCTGGGAGGGGACGCTGATACATGTTGAAGGAGAGGGAGAGGAAAATCCACAGTGTCGGGTACAGATTTTGGACGTAGTAGCTCGAGCAGCGACGTACTTTATGCCAAAGCATGCCGTTCACGATGCACAACTGCCAACCTGACCTAACGTGTGCGGTAGTAGGGTGAACCAAACGATTATGTATGGCCATCTCTGCGACAGCCGAAGGCTGTCGTCTCCAAACCAATCAGTATGTATCGTGTTCTCTACTGCGTTTAATTTGTTCAAATAATCCTACCACCTGTCCTAAAAATTATTCAACCACCTCAAATGCCACCCCCCCCCACCCGCTTAAATAATAATTTAAAAAAAGGTTGTGCAAGAGTATGCGTTAAGACTATACCGCTGTCACTGTCAAATGAAATCAGTAAGAATGCACTGTAAGTGGCTGAAACTTTTTGTTCACATTTAATTCGCAGGCCACGGACATATTTTCGGTCGGTAAACCTGTAATATTTGGCCATTGCCATAACACGTCAGGAAAGTAATTCCATTTTAACGGGGTAGTACAGTCCTGCTTCAACTGGGGTCAGAAAGTCATCGTTGGCAGACCAGAGAGCGAGCGAGCGAGAGAGAGAGAGAGAGAGAGAGAGAGAGAGAGAGAGAGAGAGAGAGAGAGAGAGAGAGAGAGAGAGAGAGAGCGACAGAGAGAGAGAGGGGGGGGGTATACGAATTCTGACTATATCTATATACACAACAAGCCATTTTTCTTGAGGTCAGCCCCTCTGCTGCTCGCCTCCATTCGACCTGTCCCACCGTGCAGTTGTGCGTGTGTTCATGTGTGTGCGTGTGTGTATGTGTGTGTGTGTGTGTGAGAGAGAGAGAGAGAGAGAGAGAGAGAGAGAGAGAGAGAGAGAGAGAGAGAGAGAGAGAGAGAGAGAGAGAGAGAGAGAGAGACCGTTGTATTGTACGCCGCGGTACAGAGAGGGGCTGGAGGATAGAGGGAAAGGGTTCTGTGAGCGACAAGCAGATCAGAGACATGGCACACATCTGTATCACATATTATCAGCAGGTTCTGGTCATTGTCCGTACGGTACCATTTCCTGGCCAATAGCTATAGGCGAAGAGAGTACTTGTACTTGGAACATGGGAGTCCCTGAAAGAAAGAGTAGTCCGTTGTCTGTTCCAAAACTGTACTTCTGGCTGAGACTCCACAGTTTCCGTTCTCTGACGTCGAATGAGGGGGGAGAGGACAATCCGCACTGAGGGTATAAAAAAGAGAAAGGACACAAAACATCGTTAACAAGGATACCACATACTGGGGATGTAAAAAGGGTGCGGTTGGATAAACGCGAACGAGGGTCTCCCTGCCACCGAACTTTCGCGTCATGCATGATATATGCGTCATATTTTATTTGCTATGTTTGACTTTACGTCCTGCTGTTTGCATTCAAAACCTGGAACTGCAAATTATTTTACACACCCTACGTTTATACACCCTAGCGGCGTTCGGGCGGCCAACAAGCGGAGGCTTTTTGAATGTGGCTTGAAAATGATGCAGTTGATGCACAAAAGTGAAGGTCATAGTAAGTTTAAAATGTGAATGAAATCAAGTAAAATTCGCGCTGTCAAACTGCGGCTTATTTGTGAGTTGTCGCCTTCAAAGTACTACGAAGCATAATGTTTACGGATAAATTTAATGAAAAATGAGCAATTAAGACCGCCCTGTTTGGAATCTTGCACTTGAAAATATCCGTGGACAATCTATCCAAATTTCACCCGCGAATGAGGTTGTTTCGATCTTTTGCTTGAGAAATTTTAGTTTAAGTCGAAATTTTGGATAAAAACTCCCGAATTCCTTTAAAAAAAAAAAAAAAAAAAAAAAAAAAAATTAAGCCTGATGAAAAATATATATGTCTAGCATAGATGTTGACAAGAAGTACAGCGATAGATGGATTTTTGTCTATTAGATGACTATAGCAGACGTCTAGTGGATTGACTGCTATCGTTGCATATATTAGACGTCTGTGTAAGATCTATCGAAATAGATGATTATGCTAGATATCTATAAAAGATCTATTTTACATCTAAGAGTTAGTTGCTGGTGCTGGTGCTGTTAAAAAAAAAGTTAAAACATTATCTAATGCCCCGTCCTGTTGCGGTTTCCCAGATGAGCATGTAACTGAACATTTTAGTGACAGTGGAAATTCTTACCGAATGGAGATTTGAACCTTGGACGTATCGTTGACCATTCGACCAACAGGACGTGCTGAGAGAACCTCGCCACCGTTCCCAGCCTAATTCTAAGCAAGCCGTGCGTCGCCCCTCGCTGGGTTGTTCAGGGGTGGCTCCAGGCCTGATCCGAGGTTGGGGTACAGATCGCGGCTATGTGTGACTGTGTTTGCGCCGAGGGGCGACCAACTCGAAAAAAAATATAAAAAAACGTACACAGAAATACATAGAAATACTCAACAAAAATACGAGAAAAATATATTAGAAATACAAGAAATACAAGGCAAGTGTACACAAAAATACATGAGTTCGCCGCCCCTTGGTTTGCGCGCGCACGCGCACTGTTGCCACAAATTTTAGTTTTCAAATTTCCCTGATCTCTATCCCATTTTGGGGAATTTCTTCCCCGAGTACTGCATATTGATTCGATCAATGAAACGCGAGCAAAGCAAGCGCATATTGTTTTGTTTTCAACTCCATTTATTTATTTTTTTTACAGCAAAAGCTAACTAATTTTCGACAGGCTTCTGACTTTTGTCAACCCAATCGCAGTGTTTTTGTAAACATCAGGCAATAAATGGGCACAGTCAAATCTGTAACTTTTACCCCGAGTTTTTCCCAATTCTCCATGAGTTTTCCCTGATTTCCCAGATCGTTTACAAATTCTGAGAGTCTTTCAGGTTTTCAAGGTTTTCCAGAGTTGTAGCAACCTTATGGTGATTGTAAGCGCGCGCCACCGCCGCCACACTCGAACATTCTCATTTCCTCGATAAGGTAAACATTAAATTGACTTTTTCGGCACCAAATTTCTGGCAGGGTGTAATCTGTACTCTCTTGAAGCTAGAAGCAGTATAGATTACCAACGGTCGCCTTTTTCTCGTACAAACATAGACGTCTATCTTGACTGATGAGCTAGACAAAGAATAGATTATCTGGCCGTCTATTTTCAATACACACAAAGACGTCAATCCTGATAAATGCGACCTAGACACAAAACCGACTATCTACAGCCGTCTATTTTCAGTATGCGCATAGAAGTCTAAACTCTGCAGGAGTTAGACACCGAATAGATTATCTACGACCGCCTACTTTTAATCACAGTGAAAAATACTCGTAATAAGGGTTACGGGAAATTTTTCCATGATAAAAGTCGTAAAATTACGATTTGAAATTGTAAATTTACAAGCACTCCATATCGACTTGGAACTGACCGACGAGCAAGAATGAGCTGTCGTAAATTTACGACATATTTTGTGAATCAAAATTACAAAAAATGTCGTAAATTTACGAGTATATTTTTCACAGTGAATAATGATGCAGCAAAAGTCTCTGACCTGCGATACATATGGCAACGTCAAACGACTTAGCGTTTTCAGGGCAATACGGTTTCGTTCGACGAGGCAGCCACGGCGCTCCAGACGAGTCACATTGCCGTGTTCCGACAAATCCCCCGCTATGTGCGAGGCGCCAGCACATGGGCCGTGCTCGCATTCCGCGCGCCGCTCTCCCGTTTTCTCGTCATTTCGCTGGGATTTCCTTGACGTGACGAGCGTTAGGGGAGTCGGCGAACCAGCGGCGGAACCCGATCATGAGCTCCCATAAAGACCAACGCCTCCACGCCATGCATTCTCCATCGGCAAGCAGCCCGCGGCGGCCTCCCCGCCGAACGGCTGCCCTGCACCCCCCCCCCTCCTCCACCTCCTCCCCAACCCACCCCCACAGCCCCGAGGACAGGGGCCTTGCTACACAGCGCCATCCGACACGAAAACGAGCAGCAGCAGCCGAGAACGAAAATCCGAGGAATCGGCGTGATAACTCGATTTCGATGGGAGCCGGCGGCTTAGCATGGCGGTGCGCAGAGGCGTGTGGCGAGCCCTTATCGGCGGCCTGCAGCAGGCCTGCAGCGCTGGTCAGTGTTGTGACAGCGCCGTGATGGACATGGCAGACGCACTGGCCAAAACAAATAGTCACCCCCAAAAGTGTCAGCTCATAACGGGGATGGTGTATTCGGCTGGTCGGCTCAATCCAATAACCAGCACCACCCCACACGGCGTAACTACTCAAGCGTTCTATAAATTGCACTTTCTGTCATAATAGACCTTCTGAGCGGACCCCATACCCAGTTATTTTTAAATCTAAATAGCGTGTAGATTCTGAATCAAATATAAAAACGGATTACACATTCGGATTGAACGTAATAAAATTGAGATTTAAGTGTTTTCAAATATTGAAATTCATCCAGAATCACAACGTTTCTAGTTGTGCATACAATTTGGCTCAGAAGGTCTATTTTGTAAGCTTGCGCTCAAAAAGAATGCCGACTTTTTCGTCCAGCCCCAGTCAAAGACACGCCGCGCCGCGCCCGGCTTGGCAGGCTCTGCCAGACAGTGCTGTGTCGATGCAGAAAACACATGGCGTGAATCGCTGTGCGACATCGTTACTGCGACCAGCCGTCTGCCTCGGGGCAGCGCAGCGGCGGGGCGGCGGGAGCGGAGGGTGGGGCTTAAAGAGACTCTAGCAGAGTGAAGCAGAGTGCGGACGATATGCGCGAGGGGCGTAAGAAGAAAGCGAGACACGCCCTTCTGCTGCAGAAAAGAAGCGGCATTAAAGGACCCGTGCGAGAGAGAGGACAAGCCATGTTTTAAGAAGCCTCTTCACATATTCAAATCTGAGCGAGAAAGATAACGGCAAAATGTACCAAGCGAGAAACATAGAGCACACGCGACTGTAAAAAGCAGAGTTACGCAGCTCGGAAAATTTTGATTGAAGTTTTGATTGAATCAAGGGGTGTGAAACTGGAAAAAATATGTGTACGCTGGTATAAACAATACGAAACAATATCAAGACAATACGAGACATTCAATATACACTACAAAGTGACAATTTCAGACAGAATTAGAAATTACATTTTCGGCGTTTTCAAAGAAAAATAAAACATTACGACCTGTCAGTACACATCTAATGTCACTATTACTCTCACTGTTAAAAAAATTGTCTGACAATTCAGACTAAATAGTCCAAAGTTTTTTTTTCAGCTTTGTTGTCTGAATATTCAGAGTAAAGTTCGCTCCAAGAAATTTTACTTAAAGAAACTTAATTTTCGGTTATTAAAATTCTGAAAATTATGACTGACTTCTAGGTCTGAAAATTCAGATATAACAGTTAACCGTTAAAATTATTGAACGCGATCCTTTTCCTTCACACCATCGTCATAGCAATTGTATGATAACTTCCTATGTTCGATGGAAGTCTTTTACCGTCGGGGTGATTTGAACCCTGTTCAGGGTCACGAAGCAGCTGCGTTACCAACTGCGCTACGCTGCCCGCCTGTAAGACTGAGTGCACTGCTACGATGAGCCTCACCGCCCTCGTCTGTTCCCAGCCGTCAGGGCAGTCTGAAACTTCAGACTCTGACTTCAAAAATTCAGACTGCCTAGTCTGGATCCATGAAAAAGACTTCAAAGGTGACAATTGTCGGAACGACGAGTCTGATTATTCAGACGGAAGGTCTGAAGATTGATTTTCAGACAGCTAAGACCAAATTTTTACACCAGGCGTTCCAATATTTTGATAAGAGGTCTAAAATTTCAGTCTCATGTCTGAAAAGTCAATTAAGAGTGGCAAGTCTGAAAAAATCAGTCTGAATTTTCAGATTTTTTTTAACAGTGCTCTTTGCTACAAAATATTCAAGAGCACGGTTTACGCATAAATTTGTTCAAATCTGTTGTATTGTCTTGTATTGTCTGTATTGTCTAGAGACAATCATTTTGGGCCTGTTCCACACCCCTCCTCGGATTGGATCCATATTTTTGCCAGGGCAAGAGTACATGAACTGGGCTCGGAAAAAAAGGGAGGGGGGGGGGATTAAGCATATTTTGTAGTTTTTGTACTCGAGTGTAAGGGGAAACCAATAGGTATGAAAAGAATTCTACACACGCCTCGGCGAGGGATCCGTAACTTCGAATATTCATAGCGCAAAATTTTGTTATTTAGGTAATACAGTACACTGTTAAAAATGTTTGAAATTTCATTACGCAATCAACATTAATTTTAATAAAGTTGTCATGAAATTTAATTACACTCTTAATTTAAGAACAATGTTATTAACTTTAACGGCAATTTCATTACACGTCATTGAAATTTCATTACACGCCCATTTTCATAACCCATGTTATGAAATTTTCATTACATGTTTATTAAACAATAGGGGAACGCTCTCCCCCCAGCAGCGGCATGATACCACGATACAGCTCGGCTCCTGTCAGGTAGTCCTTGTGGCCGAGTGGTCTAAGGCGAGGGGTTCCCAACGCAATGGTTCAGGTTCAACTCCCGGTAAGGTACGGTAAATTTGTAAGGATACCGTCCTAAAAATCCGTTAGTGCATTGAGGAGTCAAATATGAAAGAATTAAAGTCAAAGAAATTTCTTTTGAATAGTTGCAATTATTTTAATGACATGTGTTATGAAATTTCATTACAAAATTGTAATGATGATTTAATAACATTGTAATGAAATTGTAATGAAAATAGCTTCATATAAATGTTATTAAAATGCAATGAAATTTTTTTAACAGTGTATTCAATCATCTTCCGCATTGTTCCAAAGATCATAACTGTATAATGATATTCAGTTTTATTTACGCAATTATATTCACAAATATTCAATGATATTAACACACCTGAAATTCACACCTGTTCAGTGATATTCAATATTATTCAATAGTATTCATCATTATTCAACTATATTCACTAATATTGAATGGTATTCATTAAATTCAACTTTATTCAACCTATTTAGACATATTCAGTATTCATTGTACACAGAATTCCGGAGTCAGGAACTCCTCGTGCCTAAGTTCAGTGTACTGTTGGGCTAGCACAGACAAAATCACCATGATAATGATTTGGAGTCAGCAGGTGCTGGAAAGTAATACGTTTGTCGTAAGAATGCCCTGCACAAGTGCAGTGTCTCCCAGCAGAATGGCCGCGCCCAGGCGGCAGGTGTGCTAAATGCTCCCTCATTGTCACCTCGTGATCATTGCAGGTGCAGTAGTGACGGAGACAAAGTGTCCGTCTGGACCTCCAAACGCGTCACGCGCCAATGGCACCACATTATTCTTAATGTTATTATTTTTAAAAGTTTCACACACACACAAAAATTACTATAAGGGATTTTGTCGTAACTTGACGAACAAAAACCAAATTATTATGCACGGACGGAATATTTTTGAGAGAACGAATACATTAGTAAAATAACGATTATTCTTAAATATTGAGTGAAGAATCCAGCATCAAAACAGTGTGTCGTTCAGAAATTCTTAAAACTAATCATGAAAAAACAAGAAAGAAAATACATACTGCAAACCCATCGGTCAACTCAGTACACTGTTCCTAACGTGTACTTCAAAGCACGCATTAGGAAATGCATGCCTGCCATGGTATTCACTGGGAAGTGCCTGCGTTTCATGGTATGCACTTGAAAGTGTATGCCTGATATGACATAATGCTATGGTAAGTACACACTTCCAAGTGCGTGCCGTCGTGGCAGGCACGCACTTCCTAGTGCATACCTTAGCGAGCATGCTTTCCTATTGCGTGCTTTGAAGTACACTTTTGGAACAGTGTACAAAGTAGACTGTTGGGTTTGCAGTGCAGCACTAACTGTGAAGAGTTTTTAACGTCAAGTCACGAAATCACCAAATTTTAATTCAATTTTTTAAAGAATTTGTGCCAGCTATATAAACTGGGAAACCTTTATTGAGAACGAGAAGTTATGCAGAGTCACTGCAAGAAAGTTTTTGTTGGGTAACCTGCTTGGAGTCGGCCACAGTTCCAGACTGTTCCACACCTAAACACACATGGGAATATCGCTGTAGGGTCTCAGTAAGTCTCGGGGAATGTGTCCCCACACAGGGCAGCAGTTGTGTAGGCTGTTGTTAGGTCCCGGAGAAGACAAAATTATTGATTAAAGAAACGACAGATAAAATGTTCGGCTGGACAGCCGGCAGATAGGGCTGCTGGGTCTGTCGTCTCTGTCGATAAGCAGAAATAAAAACGACTAAAAACGTATCTTAACCTGTGGGGTGGCTTAAGTACAAGAGGGTGCCGATTCACTTAAAAAGAGGGAAATCGCGCCATTGACAGCGCAAGCGGAGGCGCAGGATCAACTCGCGGCCCTTCTATCCCGATAAAACTATAACGAATGGGTTCTGGTACTGAATTCATTCAGGTATTAACGTGTCAGTGGTCTAGTCTCAAACCAAGTCCATGAAAGCTGCAGTAGAACTAAATAATTATAATAACAGATGGGTGCAATTAACATTTTGAATTTCATTACTTCAACCAGGATGCAATTTTGCCTTGCAAGATAACAGAAAGAAAATTTATTCCGGCAAAAGCGGGCAGCGGAAGACGAAGATTGACGACGGAAATCACTAATTCCTCGAGAAAGCACCGCGCCTTTCCCCTTCCACCCCTTCATTTTTCTCTCCATGCCCATGTGATTTACTGGTCTACAATTCCTTTTCTCATTGCGCCTTCTCCCTGAGAGCGCCGAGGGCCGCAGCATTGCCTCCGGATGACGCAGTGTGCATCAAACTTGCAGCATGGGGGCGAATAACTCATTTCTCACGTTCATAATTAACCCTCCTCGCCCGCTAATCCACGCTGCTCCGCGACAAATCACGCCGCGTGAAGACCGGCTTTTGGGGACGAAGGGTAATGCCATAGAAATAGCGAGGGGGTGGAAGCAAGGGTGGAAGGAAAGATCCTCCCTCTCCGAGGAAAGATAGTACAGTCTGGGCCAATTCAGTACTTTTGATCAATTTTTTTTTTTTCACCGTGCACAGAAACAGATTTGGGGATAAGGTGATAACTTGGGAATGACTTATTAAGTAACCCTGGAATTCGCGAGCGGCACGCGAAACAGCACAGAGAATGGTGCGGCAGGGCACGCGTAGTCGACCCGGTGCCTTTTATGTCGGCGGTCTGATTCGGGACTCGTACTGCTGGGGGGTCGCGGAGGAGCTTGCTCTGTCCCACCACCTGTAACACGCCCAAGACCTCGCGATGCCTCCGCTCCGTACCTGCGCTGGCTCCCCCTCCCGCTCCGGCCTCGCGCGGGCCGTACCCTGTTTACACCCACTGGGGCATAAAAGAAGGGCTCTACACACACACATAAAACATCCCGGCGCGTTACGGACCGGGATACAGGTAAGTCCACTGCTACTCAGACCGGCAGGGCGGGGCGGGCCGGCTCGAGGGCACGGAGAGGCGACGTCCCCTTGGAAGGCTCGGAGCATCCGCCGCGCGGAGACACTGTTGGTCACACGTCTTCACAAAATAAATATCCAAAATACCGAACACACGTTAATCCATGATTCCTCTGTAGGCCATCACCATTCAAACCAAGGGTCTGCGCCATTTCCATAATCCTCGTACGCCCCTCTAGATGATTATTGATAATCATATAATCATGAAAAATTTCCAAATATTGACAAATTTAGACAAATATGGAGAAACATCATCAAATTTGACCAAAAGTTGCATGATTACTGGCCTATAATCAGTAAATACGTTAGAGATAAATTCACATAATCATTGATAATCACCATAATCGTGACTGATTATAATGCTCGTACGCGATTTTTCAAAGTGGTAGACCCTTGATTCAAACTGTCATAACAATAATTCTTCGGTGAGCTCCATGAAATCACATGGGCATTTGCACGAGAGAATGGCCAGTTCAGCCGCACCGTGGCGCTGCTCTCTCTTCGACAGAGCGTAAAGCAACATGTAAAACGGAAACGATCAGGTTAGCCGGCGGATGTCGGCGCTGCTTGCAACGCTAACAGGTGCAAGGGTATTGCATCCCCACCCCAGCTCTCATTTTCTTTCCACCACACTGCCAAAGTCACGCGTAAGGCGGTTCAGAATACAAAGCACTAGAGATTTGTACAGGTCAACAAACACTTCGTCGTGTACGCAACATAAACTAACCTTGTTATCGCCGTGAAATTAAACTTGAGTGGGCTCATTATGAACTATTTATCCATTTTGACAGCCACCTGTGGCACGCGGCTTCAGTAGAATGCAAGACCACTTCTCGGTTTCTTCCCTGGAACATACAGAAAATAATAGTATAGCAATAAATAAATAAGAAAGTATTGTGTAGCATGAGTCTGATAAATCTGTTATTTTTAGGCAACGAAGTTGCCTTTTAAAATCAGTCGAAACGTTAGTCAGTTGTTTTACATTACCCCTATGGGACAAAAGAATCTGGCCCAAGGGATTTTGATAAAATTTACAGCAGTTATAGAATTGTATATTCTTATTTCAATTTCGAAGTTTTATCAAAATCGCTCTTACAGAAATTTTGGAAATTTGATTTGAAGTTCTGGTTGCTCGACTCGTCAGCGGAGCGAAAGAGAAACCTCCAAAGTCTGCGTTCAAACAAAGCTCTGCTTCAGTTAACTGCGCCAGAAAGAGATGACACCACTGAAATTCGCACGTGACCACCGTACCGCCCTTTCGAAACCTACTTCATTTTTACCGAAAAAATAACAGATCGCCAACCTCAGAGTCAGTCCTCAATTCATGTTTTCAGTCACAGATAAAAATTAGTCTGCCTCTGTGTTTCCTGTCAATGCGTAGAGGCTCCCATAATTGTTTGGTAAAGGCCTGCAACATCATTATACGTCGTTAATAGATATAAAACTAGCAAAATATATTTTGGGTTGGTTTGAGTGGACACCAAGGCGGCATTGTTTATAGCTGGCCCGCTCGGCGCCATGTTTGTGCTGGAAATGTGAGTCGGATAAAATTCACGATTTGGGCTCTCACAGAGAGTTTTGACTTAATATTTATAATTTCTATCTCATTTAATGGTAAGTGTGTGGCAAATGTGAAACTAGAACCCTTTAATTCTTGGCTGGTGGTTCGATTCAGTGGTTGTCAAGGCGCGTTGTTGACAGCTGGCCCGCTGGGTGACATTATGTGCGCCCGATGTCTGGCGAATAAAATTCATGATTTGGCTATCACCAATAGTTCTGGCTTTATATTATTAAATTCTTTTTGACTTTGAGGTAAGTGTTCAAACCAAGGGGGACGTTTGTCGCGTTAGCGTTAGAATTTTATATTTTTATTTCTTGACGATGGCCCGCTCCTGGCCGCAGCCGATCTTGCCCAAGCGATAAACGTTTACAAGGCGAATTGAATGCGTTAATAGTTGTTGTATACCTGCAGATAACGTTTAGGTAAGTTTGACTTCAATCTGGTGAGCAGAATTCTTGAAATGGTTTACATTTACGAGTATCTTTTGCGTAAATAACTTTTGTTCCTTCGTATTGAACCTCCGTCCTCCGTGAAACTTAACGAAACAATTTCTGCAGGTCTACAACTGCTATTTTCTCATTCATTTCGGCTGTGTAACATTTCATTCAGCGAAACTGAATAGTTAAATTCGCTTGGTGCGTTAAGGGCGCCTTGACGCGAGTTAAGTCTCAAGGTGGACGCGTGAGCCGCAGATCCATCGGCCTTGTTTTGTTGAGGGCAGGTCCCAGCCAGCCTAGAACCACGACAGGGATAGGACTGGGCACTCCCACCTCAAACGCGCTCCGTTTTGTCGAAGGGGGCGGCGCCTCTCCCTCAGCCTTCTTCTGTTGAGTGGAGGTCCCAGCCTAGAACCATAGAAGGGAGGACTGCGCACTCCCACCTCGAACGCGCTCGGTTCTGTTTATAAGGCGGCGGCGCCTCCTCCAGCTGACTGCGAATAGTGCCAGTTCCGAAGGCGAGCCAAGCCGAATCGGCATTGTCGCAGGTACTCGCCCGCTCGGCCCCTCGCTGCCCCTCTGCGCGGCGCGCAGGGGAGGAGGACCGGAGGACCGTGACTGGGGAAGAGGGGCTGTTGATTCAACTCATGTACAGTAGTTCTAAAATATCTTTTGGAAGAACAAACAAAAATGTGAAAGCAGTGTTCTAATATTCGTTGCACTACGCGCCCTTACTTCAAAAATCAAGCTGATCGGACAATTTTTACTGAGAGACTAACTTCTAAATCGTTTGAGCTAGAGAGCTCAACTTTTGCATTTGATCCGCTATACTAGTGACGCTGATCAAACCGTGAGATAAAAATAAATTCAATAATATAATCCAAAAGGCGGGAAATTTTGAAGTCAATGCTTCCACGCAGAAACCATTCGCCTAAGTATTTTATGAAACTAAAACATTAACGTACTTCGTGCCTATTAGGATTTCGTAAAATCGTATTTTTTCACTTCTACACTCATCGTACCGCGCAGCTAAATAAGAATATGAGCTTGGACGGTTAGCAACATTGGCTGAGTAGCATTACCACATACAAGAAGAGAACAATACATAGAGGGCTGAGAGTTCGTTGCTTGCTCTCTGACTGCAGTCACGGCGCGGTAACGCTCCCGCTCGTTCATCGGTGGAGCCACAGGCTTCCCACCCCGCCCCGCCCCGCCCCGGCGGCAAGCGGCTCGGAGGCGTGCCCGAGGACCCTCGTGGGCGTGCCTGATGGGGGCGCCGGCGGGGCCGGCGGGGCCGGCCGGGCAGGTCTAAGCACTGCAATTACCTCCCTAAACCAACAATGCTGGCTGGCCGACGGACAAGCCTTCGCCCCCTCCCCCCCCCCCTTCCCTCTTCCCCCACTTTACGTCTCGCAAATAGGTGACGGGACTACCCCCGGCGCCAGTCTTGGCGCACTATGAGTTTATCGGCGGAAGTCAAACACACGAAATAAAACACAAAAAGGAGAGGCTGGGACGAGGAATTTTTTAGAGGTGATGTGTTTTCAGGCTTCTGCCGTTGGTAGTCTGTCGGGAACAGAAGAAGGCATTCTAGAGTGACTGAGAGAATGGTCTGTGACGGGCATGAATAAGTCTAACAGAGCGGTTCGATTACTCTCTGACGAACTTCCGTCTCAAGCTACAGGCCCGTAATACCAAAAGGTCTGATGCTGGTCTGTCCGCGACAGTCAGTGGGTGTGGCTGCTTCAGGTGGTAACTGACTGACTTGACTCGGGAGGGGGGCGCAACGACAACGACTGTTGGGAACGAACAGGCTGATGCTTGGATATCAATAATAGAAATGGGAATAATAAATAAATAAATAAATAAATAAATAAATAAATAAATAAATAAATAAATAAATAATGATTTCATGAAATTCCTGGTAGGCACGATGTTCATTAATATTTTGGCTTCGTTAGATATTTCGGTGGATGGTCTATGTAGTAATTGAGTTAAAAATTCTCATCCTTTTAGGTGAAAACATTGTTTTCTTCCCCTCAGTGTTTGATAAGTATCAACAATATAAGCTCTCCATTTCGCAAGATTTAGAAATTACGCTCTCAGAAAGGCATTGTCCGATCAACTTCATTTTTGAACTGAAGGTTCGCTGTGCAATGAATATTCGAAGACTGAATGTCTGAGTTGAATCAACAGGTCCCAAGTCACGGTCCTCCTCTCCTGCGCGCTGCGCTGATTTGTCGAGCACCTGCAACAATGCCGAATCGGCTCGGCTCCCCTTTCAACGCTGCTTTCCCTTCGTCGAGTACTACCATAGAAACAGAGATTTAAGATCGCAATTTCTCAAAATTGGCCAACAGCTTTGCACTGCAGCAGTGAAATAAGCATTTAATTCTATCTTCATGCGACTTTTCATGAACATCGTAGAGTATGCCAAATTCACATAAAAAACCGTAAGAATAATAATAAAAAAAAATACGATTTCACGAAATCCTGGTAGACAACGGAGTTTCTATAACTAAAATAAAATATTGTGAGTGTTGAATAAGACTGTAAGAAGACCGACTGGTTTTGTTTAGTTTACGATAGTCAAGATAGTGGCTAAATAAGTCTAAGTTTGAATTGATAAGGCGGGTTTCAAGTAATGAATACTCTCCGACAGTCCGGCCGACATATAATCGACAGGAGCAGGAGAATAGAAAGCTCTCCTTCTGACGGCAAAAATTGGGTGGCGGGGTCACGGCCGGAGGGGATCGTCAACAATGACCATCCATCCACCGGGCGCACGGAGGAGGCGAACCGGGGCCCTACCTAATACCGCTGGTACGCGAAGGACCAGCGGGCAAGCGCGCCGCGGCCGCGACGGGGGGTGCGCTCTATTGGGAAAACGCGGAGTTAAGGCGTTGTTTACACAAAATGGTACACGTAAATGTACATCATTTCAAGAATTCTGCTCACCAGATCGAAGTCAAACTTACCAAACCGTTTTCCGCAGGTATAAAACTACTATTTACGCATTCAGTTCGCCTTGTCAACGTTTCGATAACTTTAAAAAATGATTTAAAGTCGCGAGGTGGGCACATCAGCCACCGGCAATGGCGGACATGCTTGGCCTGCTTTCGCGTTGTTGACACAACATGCCAACCAAATAAAATGAAAAAAATCACTGCTCTCATAACGTTACGATTGGAACTCATTCTTTGAGGCACACATTAGGTTGGCAGAACCGGGGCAAGTTTCAGTAAAACTGAAGTAGTTTTAAAGAAGGCAGTACGGTGGTCACGTGCGAATTTCAGTGGTGTTATCTCATTCTTGCGCTCGAAACTAAAGGCTGGCTTTGTTTGAACGCAGACTTTAGAGGTTTCTCTTTCGCTCCGTGTTGGCTCGTCTCGGCCTACCCCCTCCACGAAAAAATATCCCCTTCCCCTGTTCATTTTGCCTGACGAGTCGAGCATTACCATAGAAACTCGAATTTCAATTCAAATTTACAAAATTTCTGCAATACAGATTTCAACTAGACTTCAGAATCGAATGTACTAGATTACATTCTAAATGTATGCTTAATATCATCGAATTCCCTTCAGCAGATTTTTTTCTGTCGTAAGGGGCCATATGAAACAAAACACGCACGTTTTCCAGCGATTTTAGAAGGCAACTCCGTTGCCTAAAAACCACACCTGGCGATAAAACTATACGGCTACTTCGTGCCTAAAAAATATAGGAATAGTTTGATTTTTGACATACGGAACGCACGAAGGGCGGGGTAGACTGGCAGAACAACGTACTCAACGCGTCTTGTTAGCCTAAACGCTTCGGTATCGGTAGATTCGGGAATGTTTAAGATAGACGGCAGGATTACACCTCTCGCCCGCCAGTGCAAACCAACCACTTTCCCTCTCACTCCTCACAACACGACCAACTGCGCCGCCAACAAACAGATATATTCAAATACGTTTTATTCGGTTCGCCTAGAAAGTTTAGATTATCACCAAATTCCACTGCTCACCCCATCTGTCCTTGCGGTCCCCGCTCGCTGCTGCGGCTTACAAGGCTGCGTCGGGGACGGCCGGCCGCCACCGGCCGCCGCTGGCATACGCCCCTGTCCATCAGTCTACACGGGCAACGCACCGCGGGGCGTAACGTGGTTGCGCAAACAGACTCTCTTAATCTGCACGTTTATAGAGTGCTCTAACGAGCGCACCCGGCGGCGGGGAAATGTATCCGAACTGGTTCTGAGCGCGGGCCACGCGGGGCCGCGCGGGGCCGACCAGCCCGGCTGCGTGACATGGAACCGACTGAACGCAGCGGGATGTGTTTATTCGCACGCTGCGCGCCGCGGCCACACGCGCGCTGCCACACCGCGCGGGGCTGACTCGTCCGCACCCCAGACCAAGGCAAAGACAGATGCATGACTGAAAACAAGCAGAAAGCTTCAAACTCTCAGCTCGGCCACTTTCAAGCTAGAACAAATGGACAAAAAATCCGCCTTCAACAACTGCAATGTTATTTATCCATCAATTCACAGGAAAAACAAAGGTGCGATGTCCTGTCTCCCGCGGTGTTAAACCCGTACTGGAGAGTGTATATTTTCAGTTTTTTCAAAATATTTTCTTTTTGAGCAAACCAAGGACATTTTCAGATACATAATCGCCTTCCTCGCAAAATTCCGCGTCAAACGAACCTACATGTAATACGGTTCTGATAAGTGGTCAGCAAATGAAAGGTTCAAAAAATGGAATTACTTCATGCCATTTTTGAATAAAACCATATCACATGTAGGCTAGTTTGAAGCGAAATTTTGCGTAGATTACGGAAATAAGTCTTAAATTCAATTTTATTTTATAAAAAACAATTATTGCAAAAAAAATTCTAATACAACGGCCCCCTTGGTTTGAACCGAGGGGGCAGCCACTCCCAAAATGTGTGGCCCAACTAGTACCTATCACCCTGTATTACCTATGGCTATTACGAAGACATTCGAGAGCTTGTACTAATAATTTGTACCTGTAGCAAGCATGATCTTTACAGTGTATATTTGGTCCGTTGTACGACAAATGCAGCATTTTACTTGTCTCTCACGGCCAGCACGATTGTTAATAGGGATGAACAAGTGACCCGACTAATACACGAGTGGTGGATGCACCCTCGCTTTCGCTTTGAACACTTACCTCACTCAAAAACAAATTTAAAAATATAAAGCCAGAAATATTTGTGAGAGAGGCCATCAGGGGCCATCGCCAAGAAT
Source organism: Frankliniella fusca (assembly GCA_029379305.1). Classification (NCBI taxonomy): domain Eukaryota; kingdom Metazoa; phylum Arthropoda; class Insecta; order Thysanoptera; family Thripidae; genus Frankliniella; species Frankliniella fusca. Next base: position 185,054 of record JAHWGI010001430.1, on the reverse strand, counting down.
AGATTACACGATGTCAGGAAATCCTGGTAGGCACGAAGTTGATTGTTTTGGTTTTAACTTTGGTGGTTGGTCTACGAGAAAATTAAGCCCCCCTTCAAATTGGGTTTAGAAACTAATAGTCTGAGAGTGTCAGTATTCTAGGTCACACGACAAATTTGAGACTCACACATCAAACGAGGGAGAAATTAGTTTCTCAAATGTCCAATGGCCTAAAAAACTCACAGGTGTGAGCAATAGGCACCCCTAACGGGAACGGGGACCTACAAATATGAAGTGTCTTGCCTTTTGAGCTTAGTGCCTTTGAAATGTTAGATATCCTAAAAATATTTTTGGGGGCCGTGAAATATATTTTATTGCGATTGGTCTTTGGACATCTTACATCCCGTTGGCAACATTACTCATCTTTGCACCTTCCGAAGGAATACTGAAGTTTTCATAAAATCATGGGCAAACAAGCTTTCCCACCCAAGTTTTCTCTTTGCAAAGTTCTCATGTGGCGAAGGGGTGAGGCTGCGGAGGGAATGTGCGGGCCAGGAAGGGGTGGAGGGGTGACACACAACTATAAACTAGGTTCTGCTAATGCCCTATAATTCCACGAAGGCCCTGGAAGCACGAGGCAGTATTCTTTCCGCCACAAGTTCACTGCAGTGACCCTCAGGCCTCGGCCAGGCCTTGCCGAGGCCGGTGTGGTGCCACGCCGCAACAAGGAAGCCTGCTTGCTCTTATCTGGTTGCGTGACATCGGGCGATTGCACATGTGCACTCAGAAAAACAGTTTCAAATCAAGTTTTATCTAATCAAATGTCACTAAAATGACTTAGCACTTTTTTCAAAATTACTAATGCATTCACAATAACATAAAAATTATTAGATAGATGAGGGGTGAGCTTTAAGAGGGGTAAATACGATTTTACAGATGTATGTCCTTCCCCTTCCTTATTATTGGTTTATTGGTTACGCGTAACCATACATCTTATAAGCATCTCTTCAAAAGGAAGGCAGCAAAAGTTGCACATTTTGCACGAAGCGGAAGCAGTAAGTGGAAGGGTTGGCCAAAACGCTCCTGGAAGACAGGTACGCCCGCTGCTATGTGTCGCCCCACATTCCAGCCATCAGTCCTCCCCATCTCTATCCCCCTGCGGCCTCCCCTTATGTTTACTGCCTTTGCCACCCCTCAGCCTGCGGCTGGCTGCCAGGGCTGCTGGAAGCCTCCGGCGTCACCCCTCGCCACTCAAACTCCTGGGATGACCCCACTGCGCAGGCGTCGTCCAGAGAGCCCTGCGGTAGCACAGCTCCTCCTCAGCGTGAACATAGGTTTGAACTGTATATTCGTCAGTCTGCAAGGTGGCGTACTGGATTCCTTCGGGCCTTTCTGTAGAAAGGATATTTCAAGGGATTGTCAAAAGGAGAAGAGAAAAAAAGAGACACAAAACACTGGTAAAACTAAGGCGTAACTGTACGCTTGAATGAAGCATACAGTTACGCTTGAAATCAAGCTTACGAAAGAAATCCTCCCATACATTTAGATATATGACGAATATTAGCGGATCGACCCATTACGCTTGATTTCAAGCGTATTCTCAGTACGCTTGAAAACGGGGAGTAAGGCTACGCCTTAGTTTTACCAGTGAGTGCGCCGATATCCCCACCCCCCCCACCCCCTCACTGTACCCGGTTTTGTTATGCACGCGATGCTCTTTTAAAATACCCTGTCATCTTTGGATAAAATATATTTTCAAACACAACTGAAAGGGTGAAATGGCAAATACTACATCAAGCTTGAAGTGCGTCAATGAATTTCCCGCTGCATAATTTGGCGAGTACTCTTGTATTGCTGGCGTGCAGGGCAGCGCGGCCACGCGTGGCACTGCACCACTTAGATGTATGAATTGCACACACGAGGCGCGCGCGAACATGGGGTGTGTCGGGCCGGGCCGGGCCAGGCCGGGCTGGGCTCGGCGCGCGCGGGGCGTTTATCACGCCGGTACCACACCGACCCAATATATATGCGGGCTGTTATCTCGGACTGTCCCCGACTCTCATGATCCCCTCCACCGCCGCGTCGCTGCGGACGTGCTTGCTTTGGTGAGGTGCGGCGCGGCAGGCTAAAGTGCGGACGGGACAGGTTAGTAATGGGATTCACAGGCGGGACAACAAATTCGCTGTTTGCCAAGGGATTGTTTGCGCAGTTGTTTTGCAGGGCGCGGGGTGCGGCCCGGCCCGTCAGTGGGACAGGCGTTGGGAATGGAGAAAGGTTTACCTGGGCTCACCAGGGTGGCAGGATGTCACCTACCCTGGAGCACAAAGGGCACTGCTGCCGCTGAGGACCTCCGGCCAGCAGCTGATCAAACGACGCAGCTCTGCCAGCATTGATTCACCTTCTCCTCAGCACCAGCAAACTGAGCGAAACGCCGGTACCCCACCTCCCCTTGCTCCGGGCCGCCCTCACCTCCCGTCACACACACGTGGACACGCACATACGCGCACACACACGCACAAACACTCAAGCTGTATGCTCAGCTACTCCTCCCCTCTTTCTCGAATTTGTTCACTTTCAGAGTCTCCCGGCCCAGTAGCTTGATGGCGAGCTGACGGCAAAAAGCCACCTGCCTCTCCTCTCCTCTCTCCTCTCTCTCTCTCCCTCTCTCTCTCTCTCTCTCTCTCTCTCTCTCTCTCTCTCTCTCTCTCTCTCTCTCCTCCTCCTCCTCCTCCTCCTCCTCCTCCTGGAGCTCCTGGCTTTCTGCGGAGCCTGTTCGGCTCCGTTACCGACCTCGCCTCCCTTCCCCCCTCACCTCAGTCCATGGCCACCGCTCACAAGTTGTTGAATCAGGCAGCGCCCCGCTCCGCCTACAACCACCTCCACAGCTCATGAGAAGAGCCCGACCGGCCCAAGACAAACAATGAGAACACGGATAGAGAGGCGAGGGTGAAAGGGAGAGGGAGGGAGAGGGAGAGAGAGAGTAACAGTAACCCTTCGTTGCACGACGACATGGAGATTGGAGATGGGTGAGAGCCATGGGTATGAACGTTGATCTAAGCGCATCGCACAAAACGCAGCACCGCCGAAACTTGTTGCGAAATATAAACGTTTAAACTTACCCATTCATTTATTCTGTACCTTGTTCGTTTATTTATTTACCTGTGCCGGCCGGTGCGTCAGCTTCCAGGAAAGGGAAGGCGGGTCGGGGGCGTGGTGGGTACCCGAGCGCGGCAGGGCGTGGCGGGGCGGGGTGGGGGCGTGCAGGCGGGGCCGGCGGCCGGCGGCCGGCATCGGCGGGTCCGCGCGCCGCGTCGGCAGTCGTAGGCCAGACGAGGCTGTGCGGGGCTGGAGCCGGCTGGAGCTGGGGCGCGGCGGTCTGCAAAACACTTGTTGCAAAACCACCCGCGCCAGAGCCGGCCTCTACCTCCCACTGTGGGCCGGGCCGGGCCGGGCGCGCTCAGGTATAGGGTCGGGCGGCTGAGGCCGAACGTCGGGCCCACCTAAACGCCCAAATTATGTGTATGGACGTTTCCTAACGAGACGGATCTGATCGCTCGGTCTCGGCCCCTGTCGGCTGCACTGCCCGGCCCCCGTGTTACTGCACACGCCTCGAGGAGGGACCAACAGCATTAAAAATTAAAATTTTTAAATTGAAAAAACGAACGCAGGAGTGAAATTGTGTTTGGCACTAAAAGGGGTCGAGCGGATCGGTCGTTTCGTTAGAAGATGCGGGGTTCTACACTTATCATAATCACACTGGCCAAAAGGACACACTCTTTGACCTATAAACAGTCTGTTTAAACATGTACAAAAGGGGTTTTACACTCCTATGCATGGATTAAAGGTCACTGCATCGACTCTGCAGACTGGAGGCGCCAGCACCAGACAAGAAACACACACACACACACCCATACGGGTACACACATCATGGGCGGGAAATGGTAAACGTAATTGCAGGGTTCCGTCCATCTCATGATTGGGAAATGATCTGGGGAGGCTCCACAGCTCCGCTGCTGTCATTCAGTAATTGGGATGCTGTGTGCACTACTACTGTTTGTATACGAATAGAAACGAGAGGTTTTGGCATTCTCCGTGCGTGTCTGCTCACTTGCTGACCTGTAGAATGTGTTCTACCGAACAAAGAGTCTGTCTGGAGGACGAAACCAAGGGCGGAACGTATTTTGTGCAAAGAAGAGTACTGTGGGAAAGGGAGAGAGTGGAAGAAGGGGGAGTAAGAGAGACAGAGAGGGTGAGAGTTTGAGTGTGGGGTCGGGCGGTGGGCGGTGGGGAGGGGGGGGGGGCGGCCATATTGTCATGAACTCTGCGCCAGTCCAGAAAATTACGGGGCAAGCTGTATGTATATTGTGTGTATACTCTGCGCTTTACGGCAAAGAGGCTCACTTTTTGAACCGTCATGTAGCTAAATGACTCGCACTGCTGGGTGAGGAGTCTTAGGTGCGCCCACAAAACGCCCAGCGACACGAAAATTATCGGTGACCCTGCCGCTGTGTGGCGGCTCAGAGGCTGCGGTGTAATCAGGGCGGGACAGGCGATGCTATCAGGTACATGACCTGTCCCAACCAGGTGTGTGCTCACCAACTAGTACTGCGCAGACCGTTTCTCACGAACGAGAGCTTGAGCATCAAACTTTTGTGTTCCGAGAACAGAAGGCACGTTACGCTGGCGCGTCTGAAGTACTTGATAGACATAGATTTTCCACAAATAGTTTTCTTTATTATCAATTTCGGATAAAAAAACACAAATAAAGTTAAGTAGTACGATAAATTCGCAAAGAAGCATTCTCTCTTTGAAATACAATAACTTTGAAAATTCTGAAGCACTAACAGATGCATCAATGCCAAAGTAAAGGTGCACCATATATAGGTAACCACCGATACTTATGCAACAGCGATAGTTTTGTCATCTATTTCTCACTCACGTCCAAAGACCGTGCCACAGGTTTCCTATCATGCAATAACATAGAAAGACAATTCAAAACATATTGTTTCTTAAACCACAATAGGCAGGTGTCGGGACATTGCCAGATTAAGGCTGTGGTGTCGCTCTGACTCTACAGCACCCACGTCTCAGGCCGCTCCGCCACCAACACGCCTGGGCACGCGAGCTCCAGCAAAGGGACATAAATCACTTACCTTATTGAAAGGGGCGTTTGAAACAGAGAGGAGGCGCGTCGACCAGATTCAGCGGCGATAAATTTTATTTGCAGAGAGACATAATTAGCTGTCGGTGGGCCGAGAAGCGGCGAGGAACCCCAGGAGGGGGCTGGAGAAGGCTGGAGGCAACAGCCATATCGTCCACCGAGGGGCTTGCGAGACCTTTGGGGCCAGCCAGGAGCGGCACTGGCCGGTCTCATCCAGAGAGAACGAACGCGAGAACGGTTCGTCGGTTCAGCATTTATTTAGCCTCAATGGTTTGTTTAATGGCTATATTAAACTTATGGAGCATTTCAAACCAGCGGGGCCGAGGAGGGAGCGACGGGGCCGCGCAACGGACCAAAGGCAATGGCTGTCATTGATTCACTTATCCAGATCCAGACCTCCCTTTCCCTACGGAGCTCATATGGTGCATCTGCCTTGCGACACGGCCGTCCTCACCACAGGGCGACAAACTGCCTCATTCCGGAGGAGACAGACAAGGGTTTCGGCGCGGCGGCAGCGCGGCGGCAGCTCTGCGGCAGCGCTGGGGAGGCGGGGAGGCGGCGAGGCGACCGTCGGCCTCCCTTTGGCCCCGGCGGGCTCCTCTGCGTGCCGGAGCCGCCGCAGCCTCCCGATGACGAATCTCCGACCTTCATCTGGACGACATACGGCCGTCGGCGGCGACAGAGTGAGGTGGCGCGGGGGGAGGGAGGGAGAGAGAGAGAGAAGGGAAAAGGGGGGAGGGGGGGGGGGGCGTGGCCCATACTTCACCGATGACCTGCGATAGCGGCACCACGAAAACAAACCGTCTGGCGTGTTCCTCGAGTCCTTTCTTTTTAAAAGAAAAATGACGGCAGGTGAATATTTCATGTCGTCATCTAGGTCTTCGGAGGTTAGCATGATAATTATACACACACTTCGATCATGAGAAAGTAAATTAGAGAGGAATCAAAAACCATTTTTGTGTACTCAAAAGACTTCGAAAGTCAGTAAAGATGCTTAGACTTGCAGACCAAAACTCACAGCTTTTCTTCGGCCCCCGATAGGAGTGCCTATTGCTCACACCCGTGAGTTTTGTTTCATTTATTCTTTATTTAAAATTCGCAGCCATTCCTGCCCAACCAATCGATGGGGTATTTATTACTTCGAGAAAACTTGTACAGAGTACTCCGTATTACACTGTATGCGGAATTACTCCGGCATTACATATAAAATTTTACAAGTTTAGAGCATGTTTTGATATTTTTCGGTGTTACATTAAGCGTAATACCGTGTAATACTCGGTACGGTATACAGGGTATAACAGAAGTGAATATACCCCCTCGCAACCAATCCACACCAAATTCTAATGAAAAATACAACGAAAAATTAATAAAATTCTGACGTATATTCGATAGAATCTGTCTATACTTAAAAAGAAAAAAAACAAAAAAAAACGCGTTTGCATCCTGTGTTTTTATGACAATGACGAGGTGAACCGGCAGGCCGAGCCGAGCCGGGAGGAGGGAAACTATGCCAAACCATAATATTTATTTTCTTGAAGCCCGTGTTTTTACAAAATGCTGTCATTTAGTTTTCTCGGATCTAGGACAAACTCGCCCCAGTCTAACTCGCCTCGGTATTAACTTGCCCTCCGCCCTACTCACCCCGTATACATCTCGCCCCAGTTCTAACTTGCCCCAATTAAAATCAATTTTTCAAAGAGTTAGAAAATATTTGAATTATAGCAGAAACCAGAGAGGTCCAGGAGCGCGAGAAAAGTGTATGTTGAGTCGCAGAAAGGTCAGGGGCACACATTGGTATGAAAAACTATACATTTCGCGGAAAGGGAGACTACGAAACCTACCAGAAAACAGGCCCAAATACGCCTGACCGTGATTTTAGCGCAAGTGTCTGCGAGCGGAGGCCTGTGATTGGCTGTCAGAACGCCTAAAGCAGACGCTTGCGCTAAAATCACGCTCAGGCATCGAAATCACGCTTGCAATTGGGAGTCTCTGGATCCACACTTAAAGTATTGTTAGAAATTTCATTTCAACGGAGTACCTCTCCAAAAGCACCATAAACTAAAAAGTGATTTAAAAAAATTGTTATCCCAACACTTTTATTCGAGGGGGCAACCACTCCCTATCTTAGTGTACACAGGATTTCTAATGATATGGGATTTCTATGGATTGCGTTAAGATTTCTCCGGATTTTGTAAAGATTTCATATGGTACATTCGGGTACTTTTCACAAATATACACCAAATTCCACAAAATTCTAAAAGATTTCACGAGGTTTCATGGGATTCCTCAAGGTTTCACGATATTTCACTGATTTCTGTGAGATATTTTATGATATTTCTTGAGATTTCTCAGTTGGATTTCGTAGGATTTCATCGTGATTTTGGAGGATTTCATCGAGATTTCCGAGGGCTTGTACACAGGATTTCACGAGTGGTTGCCCCCTCGCTTTTATTACCTCTAAATGGCAATTTTCTAAAAAATGATCCATGTGTGGTACATTTATCCCACAGAAGGGGCTCAACAACACCCAATGGTTTGCATGTTAATAGGGAAAAATTGGTATAAAATTTTTCAATGGGGCGAATTGGCACAAGTCTGCGACTCGCCCCAGACGAAAAATTGGGGCGAATTAGCCCTGGGGCGACTTTTACCATGGGGCGACTTCGCTGGGGCGAGTTGTCCGTCACCCTGTTTTCTCATCTATGCAATGTAACTGGAAATTCAGCTTTAAATAATTTTCAACGAAAATGCTATGACGTGCATACATGTAGTTTTCAAATGTAGAACTATGTGCGGCCATTGTGAGTTGGGTAAAATTTATGATTTGGTTCTCACAAATCTTTCTGACTCTATATTTTAAAATTCTTTTTGAATTTGAAGTGAGTGTTCAAACCTCGGGTGCTGTTTAACACGTTAGCGTTAAAATCTATTATTATTATTATTATTATTATTATTATTATTATTATTATTATTATTATTATTATTATTATTATTATTAAAAATTTTCTTCTTATTGAAGACAACTGTCCTGCTCTTTGAAAGGTCGCGTCCCGCAAAGTAGAATTCCGTCTGCTTCTTTATAGCTGTTTCGGTGCGTCGTGAACAAGTCAAAATATTTCTTGGAGTTAGGGAATGGCTTTTGCTAGGCCAGCTGGTGATCCAGGCACCCAAAGATGTCTGGGTTTTCTTAAAACATGACAACTTTAAAACGCCCGCAATAAAAAAGTATACGCTTTTCTGTCCTCTCGATACCACAGCACTATCAACACGGCTCCCATCTGAATATTTTGACTCCACTGGCACCCCGGCCTGCCACATGTCGATGCTACAGGGCAGCCGCCTCGCCTCGCTCAGCCCCGCCGCACCCACCACCTGTTCACCGACGGGAGCTTTACGGTGCAAGGCGCCAACTTGCCATGACCTGCAAGTGGACCACCCCAGCCTCAACCGTTTCGTTGAGTAAAACTAAGAAAACCCATGATAAGAAGGTCACACTGCTCACGTCCATGCAGAGGGCGGAGGACCAGCTATCACCAGGTGAAAAGTCCCAAAGCTTCAGCCCTTTCCACTTTTCAGCCTGAAGCACAACCGGACCCACAGTTCACCGCCGCGCCTCACTTTCGTCTTCTCGCATTCCCTCTCTCGCTCGAACGAAGCAGCCCCGACAGCCCCTTTTCCCCCACCCTTGACCATGCCTCTCGCTATCTCCCTCTGCTGCCTGCGTTTGTCACCCGCGATTCAAACGCCATTTATTTCGTCCTGTTTTGATATCGCGATTCTCCACAGAGGGTGTACACAACTTGTCACAAAAACGTGCATGCGTCATGATACGCCACCGTAGGGAGAGAAGCGACGGCGGGGGTGAAAAAAAAAGTGGAGGAAGGGTGGGTTCACGCAAGTGAGGCGGAGATATGGACGGAGGGAGGGCAAGAGCGCGCGAGAGAGAGAGAGAGAGAGAGAGAGAGAGAGAGAGAGAGAGAGAGAGAGAGAGACGGAGAGAGGAGGGGGGGGAGTCCGTGGCGAATTTTTAAAAAGCTGCAGCTCTCGCCCTGCGCCTACCGTTCGCCATGTGTCGCGGACAGATCGAATCTGGGTTTATTGGGATCGAAAAGATCCTCCCGAAGATAGGAATTACACCGGCCGTGTCAGGAAGCTAGCGTAGGATCACAGGGGTGAGGTGGTGCGAGGGGACACGATTGTAAGGGAAAAAATCGCTACAACGGTGGCGTCATAGAGCATGTGTTTTTATTTATCACACGGGTTGGTTTCGTGGCCATGCTTTGGTTTTTTTAATTTTTTTGACTTCTTTGTCAGCCACCCACGTTTATAAAACTAACATATGAAAGGTCTTACAGGCGTTATTTTTAACGTCATGATTGATAGCGAATCCACAGGTGTTCAAAGTATGGAATACGCCGTGATACAATGAGAAGACGAATGGGCTCGTTGGCTGACGACATCCAGGGGCTAAATGTCTTAGCGCATCCTGGGATTTTGAGGTGCGTCGTGTGCCACACGTGTTTCGGGTGTGACTAAAACGGGCGGAAAAAAACTAAGTGCTACCAACTGCCTCTAATAAGGGAGAATAAGAGTTGACAAATGTGCTGAGGGAAGAGGGAAGAAGGGGTAGGAGGACGCAGTCTGTCCGGCAGAGAAAATGAATGGGGGCACAGCAAAGTCATTTCCTCTGTTATGGTCAATATCAAAGTGCGGAATTGTAAAAAGCTGCGCGATAGCGTCTTAAAGAAAGAAGGAAGACTGGGGGGTGCCTAAAAACTGGGAATGCCAGAGATTACCAAATAGTAAAAATTACCGATGTACCGAATAGTACACACCTGCACATTAAGTCTGAAAGGCCATTTTTTCGACACAAAAAGGTGCATTTTGGATGGCATATTTTCTTTAGTTGCTGTTTTAAAAAGTTGCAAAATTTGCATCTATCATTGGAGACATAAATTAGGCCACGAGAGAGACGCAAATTCGTCATTTTTAACATGCTGGGTTTGCATTTAGTCAAACTATGTGCACTAAAATGCATGTCCTAATCACTTTGTTCTTATTTAAAAAGACCCTCACACAGTCAAAAATTACAACGGGAAATTTGACGAGATGAACCGGTAATTTCTTATCCGTTTTTTTAACCGCGTCTTTTAGTTACCGGTCAACCGTCGCGTATCAGAAAAATACGGACCTATGCGAAACTTGAAATTACGGACCGTCTTCTACACCAAACTCCCGTGTTTTAAGACTCCAGGAGCACTTATGATGAAAATTTTTTATTGGATCCTGTGCTTTTAAAGTCAGGGTGGACACACAATCTGGAGAGTCAAAGTCTCTGATGTTTTTCTGACAAAAGTCGTAATTTTCCCAGACATGAACGCAAGAATTTAAGGGGTAGAAAACTGTTTTAAAAAAGGGGGAAAATCTACGTTGCAAGAATAATTGGCAAATACAGTCGATTGAAAAAAATTCCCGGACATTGAGCATTTTTCCTGACATTTCTTTGACTTCCCTGACCATTTTTTTTCCCCTGACATTTCCCTGACTACCCTGACCATTTTTTCACCTGACTTCCCTGGCTGATGGCCACCCTGTAAGTGTGGGTACGGAAACGTCCGTAGGCCTAACTTCTCTGCACATCTAAGTGTGTAGTAGTTCGACACTTTAAACTGCAAAACAAAAGTTCTGCACTTTTAACTGCAGAACTTTAGTTTTGCAGTTTAGAGTGGCAAACTACTACACACTTAGATTTGCAGAGTTTCTACTCCGGATTTCTGCCGAATTTTAGAAATACGGGTGGCCGTAAAAAAGAATACGGTGCGTCCTGTAGCACTTCCGTAATATGTCACAGAATTTTTAAGAGTGCACGAGTGCGGGAGTTACTAACCATTACCATATCTATGTACACCTGATTACCTCAGCTGGGCACCCCTCGATGGCACTTCTACACAAACTTCGCTGCTTGTCAGACGCGGGGTTTGTGACAAAGTGCAGACCTCCCGCCCCACTGTTGGAAAATACCACGGTAAATGCCTACGGTATGCGCTGTAAATTTGTTGCCTGGTCCCGGACCGTAATTTTTGACTACGGTCTGAATCTTACGGTACACACCGTAGCCTGCAAATATGTCGGGGAAGTTCTCTCAAGTCAAGTGCAGTGGAGCACACTCCATCTATCATAAAATACGGTCCGTACCGTAAGGGTACGTTACGGTCTGACCGTACATGAAAATTACGGTACGGACCGTACGCATACCGTAACTCCTCACGGTATTTTTGACAGTGCCCTTGTTGTTTCCTGGCGTCCAGTGGTAGCGTCGCGGACCGGCACGGTTTACTCATCTCTCTCCCCGGTGGGCCGGTGGTGGGTTCGAGGACCCCAAGCAGTCTCGTCCGGAACCCCGCCACGGACCAATCCAGGGAGAGTGTGCGATGTTTGGCTGCAGCGGGCTGCGAAGGAATCGGACTGTCGCTCCCTCGGGACCAGTCCTCTGGTGCTGCGGGAAGCATGACCAGCCCCACCCCACTTCCTACTCAACTACAGGGCACGAGATCGCTGTGAGGGGGTTGCCCTTTTGGGCCACAGAGAGAGAGGGGGGGGGGGGGATATACATCGAAAAAGAGTTGTTGCTTACTATTGAGGACAAAATGAGGTAACACCTGAACCGTTGGGGCACTGTCGCACCTCGGCATGACATCCGTTTCGTCGCAAATCTCCGTTGATCAGTGGTGACCAGCATCGGTCTCAGTGGGACTAGGACTACCCTCAGTAAGATCTATAGGGTCCTCACTGCTATTTGGTACACAATGTGGACGGCGGTCGCCCTCCCGCTGGGACGCCCGCAATGAATATAACGGAGAGGTTTGCGCAGGTAAATAGTGCCCCTCTAGTGCAGCCTGCCCGCCTAAGGCCCTCGGGGGTGATCGATCAGCATTGTGTATTAGGGACAGGCGGCGACGCAGGCATTTGTCTTCTCTTTATAGACGGACTGAAATAGAGGAAGGGGCTGTGCGTCACCACGTGGTGGCGGAGAGGGAGGGAATTGGACAGGGGAAAGGGGTCCCGCCCGAGAGGCACGAGGGGTGGGGCATAGAGGGGGGGAGGGGAGGTCAGGATGGAATCGGCCTCTTCCCAGATCCACTGGCAGAAGCGACATAGGTCTTTTCAACTATCAAAGGCATTGTTGCAAAAGAAATATAATAATTACTCGAAGAAGGATTAGTTTTGTGTCACTATCGAGGGATAAAAACACGGTTGTCTCAGAATTTTTCTGGCATGCTTTTCCATTTCTCTTCATAGTACAGAACTGCACCACGCAACCGATTGATTAGGGAAAGAACAAATCGTTACTACTCCTCAGTCAAGTCTAGAGAGAGGAGGTGCAGGCCAGGAGGAATCCTTGCTCAGAATAATGGATGACGGAGGGGTGGGGTGGGGAGGCGAGGGGAGGAGGGGCGGTAGGGGTCGGGCTTTCGGCTCACAGCTCGCGGCGAAGAACATGACCGATGATCGGGCTCAGTGCTCCACAGACCAACCACACCACCGGTTTTAACTTAAGTCAACCCTGGTCCCCGGCCGGCTGGAGATTCGCTCCGGGCGCACTGAGGTTTCGCGCGGCCTGGCGGGCGTGGAAGAGGGACGATGATGGAAGAGCGGAGTGGTCATGCCGTCTATACCCGGTGGACCGGCCTCATTGGAGGCGGCTCGCATTATGTGACCAATCTGAGCAGTGCAGGAAACCATTCTCTACCAAATCCTTTCCTGCAAGCACGCCTGTCAGCAGAATTTCCGCCTGGATAGTGGCCGTCCATGAACCACGTGCTGTGTGTTGAGGAAAAGAGGAGTTTACCCGGTTTACCTCGCAGCACGATAGAAAAAGGAGGGGAAGGTGGCTCTGGGCACGCTCTATTCCTCAAGAGATCTGCTACGAAGGCCAACTAAAATTACAACAAGAAGTAATTCAAATCGACAAAGTGCACTGGTAAAACAAGTGTGGATAATTTAAACACCAACGTGTGCAAGTTATGATGTTGCACATTACATGGTGTGCACATTTTAAATGTTTAAAGTCTGAACACTTGGACGCACACAGTTCTATGTTATCAATAGAAAACCATACGGGAACTTTTCGGAAGTGTTTAAAATTTAAACACCAATTGACGTTTAACCTAGTGAAACGTCACAATGTGTTGAGAAAATGCACACTTGAACTTAAACGTCAATTGACGTGCAATATTAAACACTTGTTTTACCACTGTGAAGTTGGAATTATGTTGCAAACTGTTAGGATGTGGTTTGGGTAGAAAAGCGGCAATGTTGACCGTTAAAATTTTACAAACGGATAATTAAAAAGATCTTACACTGTGAGAAAAACCGCACTTCATACAACTAAACAACGGTTTTGAATCAACGGTTTGCGGTTTTCGTTACCGTACACCACTAATTTACCCTATACTGGGGACAATTTTAGTACAATATTTTATTGTACTTCGAAATAACGGAAAAAATTGTAGTTAAATTGTAGTTTTTTCTCACAGTGTGGCTATATGAGAAGGTTACGATAAGGCTGGCCCCAGGTTTCCCGGTACAATTCCCATGGTCCTTCCTACTGGCAAAGAGTTGCTATGGGCAGCCATAGGTGTAATATGGGTCTTCTATTGTTTAAAGCGATTAAGTCTTTTTCAATGTAAGAAATATTTTGTAGGATGGCGGAATCGAAGAGCAAAATCTGTTGTTCGTTTAAAGGTAGCTCAAGCCGTTTTCACGATACCAGAAAAAAAGAAAATGCTCTGATTTCAATAAAATTGAAATGGCTTGTGGGTCAGTTTGCTTTATGCGCAATGCTGGTACCCTGTCTATGGTCAAGTGATCCCCATATGGGTCAGCTGAGTGGACTGCGCAAGTGCTTCGAGGCTGTGCAAAGTCACCCTGCCCGTGGGAAAAGGACCCCGGTATCGAGCGAAAAAGAAGAAAGCACACGCGAGAGGGAACACACTGCGCATTCAACAATACCAGGCACTGCCGCAAAGGGTTAATCGAATAAACGTCGGCCGCAAACATATTCATAAAATTATCCCCGTGTCATCGGCGCGTTCACATTTACATTAATTCTTCTTAGGCTGATGATTCAGCCGGCCGCTTCAGGTAAGGGGCCTCCGGGCCGGGCAGGGCAGGGCAGGGCAGGGCAGGGCAGGGCAGGGCAGGGCAGGGCAGGGCAGGGCAGGGCAGGGCACGGCAGGGCAGGGCAGGGCAGGGCAGGGCAGGGCAGGGCAGGGCAGGGCAGGGCAAGGCAGGGCAGGGCAGGGCAGGGCAGGGCAGGGCACGGCAGGGCACGGCAGGGCAGGGCAGGGCAGGGCAGGGCAGGGCAGGGCAGGCAGGGCAGGGCAGGGCAGGGCAGGGCAGGGCAGGGCACGGCAGGGCACGGCAGGGCAGGGCAGGGCACGGCAGGGCAGGGCAGGGCAGGGCAGGGCAGGGCAGGGCAGGGCAGGGCAGGGCAGGGCACGGCAGGGCACGGCAGGGCAGGGCAGGGCACGGCAGGGCAGGGCAGGGCAGGGCAGGGCACGGCAGGGCAGGGCAGGGCACGGCAGGGCAGGGCAGGGCAGGGCAGGGCAGGGCAGGGCAGGGCAGGGCAGGGCAGGGCAGGGCAGGGCAGGGCAGGGCAGGGCAGGGCAAGGCAGGGCAGGGCAGGGCAGGGCAGGGCAGGGCACGGCAGGGCACGGCAGGGCAGGGCAGGGCAGGGCAGGGCAGGGCAGGGCAGGGCAGGGCAGGGCAGGGCAGGGCAGGGCAGGGCAGGGCACGGCAGGGCACGGCAGGGCAGGGCAGGGCACGGCAGGGCAGGGCAGGGCAGGGCAGGGCAGGGCAGGGCAGGGCAGGGCAGGGCAGGGCACGGCAGGGCACGGCAGGGCAGGGCAGGGCACGGCAGGGCAGGGCAGGGCAGGGCAGGGCAGGGCAGGGCAGGGCACGGCAGGGCAGGGCAGGGCACGGCAGGGCAGGGCAGGGCAGGGCGCGCCGCGGCGCCACAACCGTATGCTGCAGCGCACTCATTAAAAATGGCCTCCTCTTCTGTCCCGCCCGGCAGGGCTCCCCCCGCTCGCCCTCCCCGCCTCCCCGCCCAACCTCCGCCGCCCTTCACGAACCCCAATAGGTTTTTCGCTGCTCGAGCCTCATTATACGATATCGAAGTAGCGCGCCACTGGCAGCAAGCGCGCCATTTCAGGAAGGGCACGAGAGCCCTTCGTGTGTTTAGAGCCGAATTAAATCTGATTTCTAGGTGCGCCTTGAGCTGACCAGGCCGCATTTCAGAGCAACATTAAGAAATGACTTTTAACGTTCGGTACAGCACAGGTGTAAAACGGGATGTTTAAAAGAACTTTCGGAAAGCAAACTTGTAAAAATAAATTGTCGCTCTCTGCGAAGAATATGAAAAACCTGAAAGAAAAATGAGTTCAACATGTTTTGCAATAACTGTACAGTTGTGCAGGGTGTTTCTTTGAATGCACAACAGTGTTCCGGTTTTGCTTACCCCATTTCACAGTTAAATTAAGTGTACAACTGTTCAACACTTGTAAAGTGTGCAACTCGATTTTTATCGTGTGCGGAAGAGTTCAATTCAATAGACGTGCGATTGCAACTGCTCAACTCCACGGGTGTGCACTTGTTATGAGTGTTATTCGACACGGCAGTTGCACTGGAAATGTACTAGTCACATTTCTCGCCCGTAATGGGCGAAGTATTTTTTATCGCTCAGTAAAAGTTACTTTCGCTAAAACGACTCAAATCGAGTCTTTTCTGGAATTTTTTAAATCGCTCCAAAAGAGTGCCATTTTTGATGATTTGACTCAAAAAGAGTCATCAAAGTGACTCTAATAGAGTGATGTTCATCCATGTCACTCTCCCAGGAGAATCGAAATTTGGTACAGAAAAGTCGCTCTCCAAAGATCGAAAAAGGCGACTCCTCCATTTTCAGTTTGTGCACCTTAACTGCGCTGGAAAACACTTTTCTTGTTGAACACTTCCATGTTGATTTGAACACAGTGTAAAATTAGCGAGTTAAAACACTCGCAATTGCTCAACTCTGGGTTGAACACTTGTATACGTAAAATAACTGGGAGTTGCACACTTACAAGTATTTCGCAGTTGCAGACTAGCTTTACAGTGTTGCCCGTAAGGTGCCCAGGCGCGTATAAAGAGGGTTGAGGTGGGAGTAGGAGAATCCCCCCTGTAGTATCTAGACAGCCGCCTGTAAGGTAGGAAAATTGTGTTACAGTGTGTAGGCAACCAGAAGCCCCACCCCGGTCGGTCGGACCTTCATACGCCCCTGAAGGCACAATTGCGGCGTAGCCCCCGAAGTCCTGTCGTGTATGCAATTCCGCAGCACTATTACGCATTCAAAGAAACACCCGGTACTTCTACTGTCCTAAACGTATCACGTAAGAAACGTGTAGCCAACATCACACGCCAGTCACCAAACGAAAGCTGTGCATCATTTTAGCGAGAAACTGACCGGACGCGACATAGCTTGCGTTTTGGCAGAGCACTGCGGAGCACGCACGATCCGGACTGCGCGGCGAGACCAGACGGGGCCGCGGGGCCCGGCCGGCCCGGCCCAAGTCGTGCTGATGACTCCTCCGCTCGGGTGCGCGTGCTCGCCGGGGAGCACGAGTCGGGTTATCGACACGGCCTGAGCTGCCTGGACTGGCTATAGTCGGCAGGTCTGCGCCGAGGCCGCCGACTCAACGCGGACTGCTCCACCCTCACTGTAAGCGAACGGCTACCGCTGCGAGGCCGGCTACATGTCCCACACGTCGCGTCGTTGGGCCACGAAAAGCCTTGCAAACAAACTAACCGTTCACGTTGAGGCACTCGAAACATTCGAGTATGGTTACGATGGTTTAAAAAAAAGACACAACTCTCTCTGCAAATTTAAGTGTGATACTACATGTCAGTTTAAACTGCGAAACTTAAGTTTCGCAGTTAGAACTGAACAACTCCCGAATTCGTAAGTTTAAACCAACAGTTTCGCGGTCTTAACTGACGAACTCGGGAGTTCTGCAGTTGAAACTGACGAACTCGGGAGTTTTGCAGTTGTAACTGCGAAACTAAATTTTGGCAGTTTAAACTGACATGTCTGTAGTATAACACTTCGATTTGCAGAGCTCTGTCATACTTCGCATCAAAGTTCTTAAAAAGAAAGGGCGCACATAACGCCAGATACATCGGGCTGTCAGATACCTTCGAGGGACCACCACTTCGGTACTCGTGTGTACATAAAGAAAACTACTCGCGCCCAACAGCTTTACTCACCAATACTCGCCATTTCTCGCCAATACTCGCAATAATCTTTTTTGCAAATTGCTCGCGAAATAATCGCTTACACTCGGTCATACTCACGAATACTCGTCGAAGCTCTCCGATTCTCGCCTTTACTCAAAATACTCGTGCGCACACTACTCGAGACTCGAGGGAGTGGGGGGCCCTCAGGCGCGGATTAAGGTCCGACTGGAAAAAGGGGGGGGGGTGTTACCCCAGGTTGCCTACACGCAGGGGTTACATTGTCGCGCTATTTGCCTTCTTTCCAGGCGGCTATCTAGTGACGAAAGGGAGGGGTGATCGCCCACCTCTCGCCCACCCCTTAATTCGCGCCTGGAGGCCCCTTAGATTCCTTTGTGGATGAAATAAAAACTACGAACGCGAGGGCCACGCTCTGTTCTATCGTAATGCGCTTATTAGGTCCATGTGTGATAACAGGAGAGAAATGAGCCAAAACGAGAAAAAAAGGGGGGGGGGCGAATAATGCACTATACGTTTGTATGCACTTTAGAAACTGGTTTGTCTTACTACGTCCAGGCTGAAAACTCATGCACGCACGCACACAAATGCAGGCGCGAGCCAGCTCTCTCGGTCGAGCGTGAGTGCGTGCAAAGCTCACTGGCACACACACGCGCACACACACAGACCCCCCCCCTCTCTCTCTCACACACACACACACACACACACACACACGAGTTATTCGTTTTGTTCGTTTTAAAGGACGCGGGGTATAGCTTCCTATACAGTCTGGCCAGGAGTAATGAGATAATGTTATGTAGATTGCTTCCCAAACAAACGCCCCCTTGTTAATTGGCCTTGTTGATTGCAGTTATGTCCTTAAAGACGCTGTCAGCGCGGCATGCTCGGCAGACACCGGTAGCGAACAGAGGCACGGTCGAGTCAAAGTC
Organism: Frankliniella fusca; assembly: GCA_029379305.1. NCBI lineage: Eukaryota > Metazoa > Arthropoda > Insecta > Thysanoptera > Thripidae > Frankliniella > Frankliniella fusca. The sequence continues at coordinate 166,697 of JAHWGI010001430.1, read as the reverse complement.
AACGGCCACCCCGGGTCAGGTAAACGGTAACATTGTGACCCGCACCAAAAGCGGCAGGGCCCAGACGGTCAGATGGACAGAAGAACTTATCGGTAGCAGCCACCAGGATGTGCTGAGCTGAGCTCCGGGAGAGTAACGGTTATTATAGAGACGCGGCTTGATCGCAAATAAGAGCATGAGTTAAAAAGTCGTGAAATGGCGACGTTATTAATTGCAATGCACGTCATTACGTAATGATCTGTAAAATCTCTGCATTTTGTTCACAACCACTTGCATATCTGCTGCAGCCCGCAGGTTCACCGCACTGGCCGTCGCCTTTTGCCTTACGGTTTGTGCGAGTAATGGTTCGCATTAAGTTAAAAGTGCCTCTACTGTTAACTAACAATTTTTGGCCGCAAAACGAAGCAATTTTAGTACATCTTGATTAGATGCACTTTTGCAATTGTCAAACAACAGAGTTTCATCCCGTACGCGGACAAAAACAAATATTATGGCTACGTAAGAAGATCACACTCACTTGCAAGATACAAAAATGCATTTGGTCAAGATGTTTTTAAGCATAATATTTTTGGTACAAAATTTTGTGCGTAATTAGAATTTCCCGTGAGCGTTCAAAAACCAAGGAGAATCGATGTCAATAGACGACGAAATACTTTGCCCGCGTGTGAAAGCTGGCCCCTCGGACACGTTCAGTTTGCAGTGGCGCACAGCCACACTCACGCACACCCCGGTGCAGCACGCAGGACGCCGCGTGAGCTGCGAATCCACCAGATCACGCCAGCCTACATATCAACGACAAGACTCACGTGTTTCACCGGTTTAGACATTCCTATAACCTTATCTGGAAGCCATTCGGGTACGTTTCAACAAGCCCCGCACGCACCTGTGTGATATTCCTAATCACAGTATTGATACTCTCTGCTATGAGACTTTGGTCAGAAGAGGTGGAGAGAGGCGTTGGTCTTAGGGTTATGACATGGCTAAACTGAGAGAGCGGGAAGGAGAGAGGGCATTGCACGGAATATCCGTCCACAGTAGTGTGAGGAGAAACACCACCTCTGTGAAAATAATCTTTGCGAATTCTTCTACACAATATTTTTATACTTATGATATATCTGTCTTGCTTAACAGTGGTAGATAAGAAAATACTATTTGGCACACTGAAGCGGTCAATGAATCAAAAGTACACAGCCTGAAAACCGAGGGGGAAGTAACGGCTGAATTAAGGTGCACAAATTTCGTGAATGGGCTGTGAATTGGCTTGAATTGGCTGTGAATTGGCTTGAATTGCCGATGAATTGGTGTGTGAATTGACTTGAATTGGGTTTGAATTGGCTTGAATTGGGTTTAGATTGGCTTGAATTGCCTTGAATTGAATTGAAATTAGATTTGAATTAGGTTGAATTTGCTTGAATTTGTTTGAATTGGACTGAATGAATTAGTGGTGTACACAAAAGTCCGAGGTTATTTTCCCCCCTCTGAAAACTGTACAGTTCACGACAAATTATTTTTTGTCTCTAAAGACGAAATGTAACGCTGCTACGCTGCTTGGACACATCAAATGTCGTGATGCGCTTTGCTGGGCCGCCGCGCCGCTACCGAACAGGAGAGGTGTCCCCTGGAATGTTGTCAGGGCAGGTGCAGCGTGGCGCGGCGTGGCCAGCCGGCGCGGCACAGCGCGGCACAGCGCGGCCCGAGGCAGAAGCCGGGGTGCGGCCTGCTAGATCTGCTCCCGTCACAACTGAGAGAAGGGGACGGCCGCGGAGTACACCGGTAAAGCGCCCAAAGGCAAGCAAACGGGGACAAGACTATTTGTCTTAGTGGCTTAGTGGCGCAGGGCCGGTTCCTTTTGCTTGAGTAGGCCGTAGGGTTACCAGCAGCGCGACGCTCTCCACCTAGGTTGTTGGCTCCTACAAGCGTGACACTCTACCGGTCGGGTACAAAGCGGGAACCGTAAAAGAGTTGGGTGTTGGAGAAAATGGGTCCGCACTCCACACATCATGAGCTTTATATAAAAGTTCTCTAGACTGGAAAAAAAATTCCATCGAATACACTGTAATTTTAAAGGTCACACATGTGGCCTTAAATCGGCAACACATAGGTGTGTCGCCAAAATCAGAAACTTCTCCTTTTTCTGACCGTTTTTCCGGCAACACATGCCATGTGACCTTTTTCTCTGAGACAATTTTGTCGCCAAAAGCCCCATGTGTGACCGAAAAACAGTTGAACGCATCACCGCGTTTCGGTCACACGCGGATCTTTGGCGACAAAATTGTCGCCGAAAAAAACGTCACACGGCATGTGTCGCCGAAAACAGGGTCACAATTCGAGGAAGTTTCCTTTTTTTTATATATCACCACAATAGAACACAAATATGTGGCCTTTTAAGTTACAGTGTAATTGAGTTCTAAAACATAATTTCCCTTTACAATAAAATACCAGTTTTAAAAGTTACCTTTTTTGAATTTAAGTCATAAAACAAGCTATAACTTAGAGATAACTTAATTGTGCTTTGAACGAAATCTGTGTCGATTGCTGCGACTGCCTCTAGACCAACACGTTGACAACGCCATATACATTTGAAACGGAACGTACTCGAGACGAGCGAGCGAGCCCTGCAACACGCGCCTACGGCGTTCTTCGCACCCTCTCCTCCACCTCCTCTCACCTTGTCGCTCTTTGTTTTGACGGTATACAGCGGGAGGGCGACACGCACCTGAGGGGCAAAAAGCAGCCAAATTAATAGCGTGACAGCGGAGCCGACACATTCCCTCGCCTCTCTCTCGCTCTCACGCGAGTGGTGGCCAGTTCAATCGTATCCTCCTCTTCGCGGCGGTCTCTCTGTCGCACACAGGAATGTGCGAACGCCACATTGCAATGGGACCCCCCCCCCCCCCTCTCTTTTCCCTCTTGCCCTACCGCTCCCAATCTTGTGGAATTTGTCCCAATGAGGCGGCATTGGTGGGACGGGACGTTGGCGTGAGCCGGTCTCCAGCGTTGTCACAGATGGCGTGACAAAAGCCCGGTCATTAGGCAAAAAATGGGAGCCGACCGACTCGAAACGAGAGGTGTCGCGGAACCAGCCAAAACTCACACCGTTCACTCTCCCTGCTGGGGTGTGAGCGAATCAGCGTCCAGCCGCCGCCGCTGCACTGCTGCTCGGCACAAGTAACTACCACACTTTTATCACATAAACATTTATTTATTTATTTAATTGTGACTTTGATTTCGAATTGGCACGTACACGAATGTGCTGTTTGTTTCCCCCTTTCAAAATGTCAAATTTGGACTTGGTGTCACTCGTTTGCGTTTCGGTATAGCGCGTGTATGTGGCAAGCTGCCCGTCCAGCGGAAGCACGACTAAGGCGTTGAATGAAGGAAGTCCACAATTCTTTAATGTACTGGCGGACCACTTGCTAAGGGAAGAGTTGCGTCACTTGCCAAATTTATGATACTGCAAATGCGAGAGGTTTGGTTAAATCTCGGGTTAAATACAGTTCAAAGTTCATGCGGATCGCGCAAGAGTGTTCAAAGTTCTGGTGACTTATCCCAAAAGCACCAGGTTGAATTGTCTTTTTAAAATTTGGCGCATACGTAAAAGGGTACTCCTTCGTAGATACGGAGTCGCGCCGAGCACGGCCTTCGGACCCGCTCCAGCGACCAAGTCTCCCAACAAGAAACATAGAGCAAGAACCAGTAAAACTGCTGACATGTCCCCTTAAGCACGAATTTCAGCCAAGTACTTGTTTGTTGAGAGTTAGAAATCTGAGGAATTGTGTTTCTGTAGCAATGATAATAATAATAACAACAATAATAGTAATAATGTAATTAGCTACGCCAGTGCGGTCAGAGTTATGGCAAATTAAGGTTGTCATCGCGTCTGATGTGCTCTAGTGATACGTAGAGGTGGCGTGGGATGACAGTAAGGGGAATTAAGAGTCATCAGCGTGGAACGATCGCGGGTTTGATACGAAACACAGGAGACTGTTCGGAGCACCCCAAGAGTTGGTAGGGATAAATAGTTGCCGATGAGCAATTCAAAATGGCTCCGTTGGTGTCAGATCGATATGTGCGTTTTCTTGGGTCATTTGTGACTCGATTCTGTTAAGTCACGTAATAGTCGGGTCACTATCCGTAATAAATGCGTAATAGTATGCGTAGTACACTCTAAAGTTTTTACTATGAGATTTTTACAGTAGTATACAAAGACGTTAAATCGTCGTGATACTAAAGAAAAAAAAATTCTAGTAATACCAAACACAATTCATACTAACACTAAGTAAACTTTTAGTATTATGATGAATTTAGTTAGTGTTACTATGAATATTGTTAGTATTACTACGGGGTTTGTTTCGTATGTTATGACGGTTTAAACTCATAGTAGAGTACGAGGAGTTTTCTTAGGAATACTATGAAATCTGGTAGTAAAAACCTTAGAGTGTAGAAGCGAAATAAGATATCGTAGCAGCCAAAATTATCAGTATTTTCCTGATACTTGGGTCGTTTTGGGCTGTTTATGCCTATTTTTAGACCACTCTGTAAAATTTCGGAGATCAATACAGCGTAATAAGCTGCAAAAAAAAAATTGTGTAAATAAATAGCAAATTTGCTGTTAAATTTTCAAATGATTTGTGTTGTTACACAACAAAACTGACATGCAATGGACAATGATGTTAAAAAGTAACAAAGCAAGGTCTCGTTTAAGAGTAAAAGTTGTAAGGGAACAGCAGAAAAGCTGTACAGAGACAGCTCAAGTCGTGCAGGAATAGCAAAAAGAAGGATTTTTTGCATCGCTAATTTCTTCCATGATACTTGAGAAACTGAACTTACATTGTTGTCACACTTTTCATGCGTATTGCTGTCATCCCTGATTTTCACTCGAGTTAACGGACTAAATTTAAAAATACCTTTTTGTGATCTTTTTAGGAGCCTACACTGCTAAGCTTTATTTCTGTCTTTTGAAGTAAGGTCGTGATTCATCGCTGGGTGGGTATATGGCGTGGTGGTGTGTACCCCAAACACAAGACGCACACACATGCTTCCCATTAGAGCAGTTTATAGCTTTATTACGATATGGGTGGCTATTGTCCAGCACAAAACAGGCGCATGTACACAAATACACCCGCGCTCGGTCTCTCTCTCTCTCTCTCTCTCTCTCTCTCTCTCTCTCTCTCTCTCTCTCTCTCTCTCTCTCTCTCTCTCTCACACACACACACACACACACACACACACACACACACACACACACACGAATACACGCACCGCCACACAAGAAGGTGCGGCGTCTGAAGACGCATACTGTAGGAGAAGCATTTGTTTCATTTTCAAACGCGGACCTTTCTCCCACCTCCGGTAACGCAATGGGGCAACAGTGGGCAAGGATTCAAAGCTAAACGCATTGCAGTGCGAAAAACTTTGTGAGGAAATTCTAACCAAAAATGAATTTATAAGATTGCAAAGCTTGTAAAGGCGGGCAGGGCCTGACGGTCGGATCCACCCCAAAAAGTGATAGCAATAAGTTCAAGTTGAGTTTTGTTACATATGTATCCCTCTAAGAAAAGACAGAGCGAGAGGGAGAAGGGGGAGGGAGGGCGCATGTTTCAAAGACCAGGCATAGTACCGGTCACCTTGCGGCGTAATCACAGGGCAGCACGTGCGTTACGCCCTATCCTCGACACAATAAAGCTTGTCTCCCACGCGAGACTCATGGCGACCGAGGGCTGGGGGACCGGGGTACCGAGTGCCTGGGGCGCACAGGAAGGAAGCGTAATTTCCCGGGAGAAATGCAGTTGTACTCAGAAATACTTCAATCAAATCAACTAAGAAATTTTTAAAGATGTTCCAACCATTTTGTTTAATTACTGATACTTAATGTTATAACATTATATATCAGCAATATTTCTAGATTGGAAAGTAGAAATCACGCTTTTCTATTTTGTACCTGGTCCAGGAGGCTCGAGATCATCTAACATTTGGGTTTAAGTCAGCCACGTTGATTGAAGAAAAGAAAAGAGAAAAAAATACACAGCAAACCGAAGTGTGTACTTAGTACACACATATTTGTGTGTACTTGCAAGCACACACCTACAGGTGTGTAGTTATTGCCATAGTACACACGTATAGGTGTGTACTTGCCATATTACATACACTTATTTGTCGTGTACTTACCATAGTACACACTTACAAGCCCACCAATATATGTCTGGACCATGGCAAGTACACGGTAAATAAGTGTGTTCTATGGCAAGTACACACCTGTACGAGTGTGCTTGAAGGTACACACAAGTACACACTTCAGTTTGCAGTGTACCTTTGTGTATCGTTCACCAGCGTCTTAAATTAATTTTCTTTTAAATCTCTCTCTCTCTCTCTCTCTCTCTCTGTTCTCTCTGTGTGTTTAAGTGTGTATGTGTGTGTCTTCACTCTTTTTAAGATCCTACACTTTGAGCACATTCGATGAAGTAACGTCAGGAGGAAAAAAAATTCTAACGCTAACGCGTTAAACGGCCCCCTAGATTTTAACACTTACTTGAGAATTATTTTTAAAAGAAAAACTTTGATAATATTCATCGGTCGCAACGCTCTCTGAAAACCAAATCGTGAATTTTATCTGCCTCGCTTTTGCTTTCTACATCGTGCTTTTGCTACACAAAATGTCTGTGGGCCAGATATCAACAACGGTGCCGCGCCGCAAGCAACCACCATAAAAACTAAACATGCAAAACAAATTAACAATTAGGAAAAAAATGTTATTTAAGGAAATTCTGTTACGCTCGAAGTCAATTATAATGTTTTGGTTTCATAAAATATTTTTGCGGATGGTCTTTGTAGAAGATATTGAGCTACAAAGTTTTTACCGTTTTGGTTGAGTAACTCAATATGTTTAGACTCAGTGTTTGATGTGTGTCATTAGTTTAAGTCGCATGACAAATTTCATCCTTGTCGATCAAACGACCTAGAAATTAGCTTTTCAGTTAAGACATGTCCGATCAGCTTGATTTTTGAACTGTAGGCTCATTATGCAATGTTCATTCGAACACAGAATTGAAAATTTTACTCCAACGTGTTCTTCCAAATTTTAGTTTTTGAACTACTGTGCATGAGTTGAATCAACAGCCCCGCCCCACTTTTCCCCAGCCACGCCTCTCTTCCCCGGCGCGCCGAGGCGTCGAGCTCCAACAATAGCGACCCGGCTCGGCACAGGGTGCTCGGCTCGCAATTGCCATAGAAACACGAGATGCAAACATGTTTCACACAAAAACTGACAGACAGCTCGTCATCGGACATACCTCAAAAATTTTCTAATTTTTGGTAGTATTTTTCATTATAATTTGGTGTGAATTGGGTCCAGAGTATCGGCTGCGGCCATAAGGGGCCATCGTCCAGAATAATAGAAAAACTTTCTGGCGAAAGCAATAGGCACCCCTAACGGGGGCCAAAAAATAATGACAAAAAATACGATTTTACGAAATCCTAATAGGCACGAAGTACGTCAATGTTTTAGTTTCATAAAATACTTAGGCGAATGGTTTATGCGTGGAAGCATTGACTTCAAAATTTCCAGCCTTTTGGATTATATTATTGAATTTATTTTATCTCACGGTTTGATCAGCGTCACTAGTATAGCGGATCAAATGCAAAAGTTGAGCTCTCTAGCTCAAACGATTTAGAAGTTAGTCTCTCAGTAAAAATTGTCCGATCAGCTTGATTTTTGAAGTAAGGGCGCGTAGTGCAACGAATATTAGAACACTGCTTTCACATTTTTGTTTGTTCTTCCAAAAGATATTTTAGAACTACTGTACATGAGTTGAATCAACAGCCCCTTTCCCCAGTCACGGTCCTCCGGTCCTCCTCCCCTGCGCGCCGCGCAGAGGGGCAGCGAGGGGCCGAGCGGGCGAGTACCTGCGACAATGCCGATTCGGCTTGGCTCGCCTTCGGAACTCGCACTATTCGCAGTCAGCTGGAGGAGGCGCCGCCGCCTTATAAACAGAACCGAGCGCGTTCGAGGTGGGAGTGCGCAGTCCTCCCTTCTATGGTTCTAGGCTGGGACCTCCACTCAACAGAAGAAGGCTGAGGGAGAGGCGCCGCCCCCTTCGACAAAACGGAGCGCGTTTGAGGTGGGAGTGCCCAGTCCTATCCCTGTCGTGGTTCTAGGCTGGCTGGGACCTGCACTCAACAAAACAAGGCCGATGGATCTGCGGCTCACGCGTCCACCTCGAGACTAAACTCGCGTCAAGGCGCCCTTAACGCACCAAGCGAATTTAACTATTCAGTTTCGCTGAATGAAATGTTACACAGCCGAAATGAATGAGAAAATAGCAGTTGTAGACCTGCAGAAATCGTTTTGTTGAGTTTCGCGGAGGACGGAGGTTCAATACGAAGGAACAAAAGTTATTTACGCAAAAGATACTCGTAAATGTAAACCATTTCAAGAATTCTGCTCACCAGATTGAAGTCAAACTTACCAAAACGTTATCTGCAGGTATACAACAACTATTAACGCATTCAATTCGCCTTGTAAACGTTTATCGCTTGGGCAAGATCGGCTGCGGCCAGGAGCGGGCCATCGTCAAGAAATAAAAATATAAAATTCTAACGCTAACGCGACAAACGTCCCCCTTGGTTTGAACACTTACCTCAAAGTCAAAAAGAATTTAATAATATAAAGCCAGAACTATTGGTGATAGCCAAATCATGAATTTTATTCGCCAGACATCGGGCGCACATAATGTCGCCCAGCGGGCCAGCTGTCAACAACGCGCCTTGACAACCACTGAATCGAACCACCAGCCAAGAATTAAAGGGTTCTAGTTTCACATTTGCCACACACTTACCATTAAATGAAATAGAAATTAGAAATATTAGGTCAAAACTCTCTGTGAGAGCCCAAATCGTGAATTTTATCCGCCTCACATTTCCACCACAAACATGGCGCCGAGCGGGCCAGCTATAAACAATGCCGCCTTGGTGTCCACTCAAACCAACCCAAAATATATTTTGCTAGTTTTATATTTATTAACGACGTAAAATAATGTTGCAGGCCTTTACCAAACAATTATGGGAGCCTCTACGCATTGACAGGAAACACAGAGGCAGACTAATTTTTATCTGTGACTGAAAACATGAATTGAGGACTGACTCTGAGGTTGGCGATCTGTTATTTTTTGGTAAAAATGAAGTAGGTTTCGAAAGGGCGGTACGGTGGTCACGTGCGAATTTCAGTGGTGTCATCTCTTTCTGGCGCAGTTAACTGAAGCAGAGCTTTGTTTGAACGCAGACTTTGGAGGTTTCTCTTTCGCTCCGCTGACGAGTCGAGCAACCAGAACTTCAAATCAAATTTATAAAATTTCTGTAAGAGCGATTTTGATAAAACTTCGAAATTGAAATAAGAATATACAATTCTATAACTGCTGTAAATTTTATCAAAATCCCTTGGGCCAGATTCTTTTGTCCCATAGGGGTAATGTAAAACAACTGACTAACGTTTCGACTGATTTTAAAAGGCAACTTCGTTGCCTAAAAATGGAACGTCCGGAAAAAAAGAAAAAGGCCGCGTAAGTTCTTAAATTGTCGAACGAAATCAAGTCCAATTCCGTCTACGGCTACAATTTAAACGCCCAACTGATTAAGCTCGTCCGGTGATCACTATGAAAGCGATGTGATAAAACGATAAATTTCATTAAAATCTTAGGGGGAAAAGGTCGGCAAAAAAAGGCGTTTGAAAACAGAAAAAGCAATAAGCAATGATGCAAAAAATTCTAACTCGAACAGGTAAAACGGCTCCCGGGTTTGAACACTTTCCTAAAATTGATTTATATATATAAAATCAGCTATATGTGAGAACCAAATAATAAATTTTATCTAACACAAAATTGCCACCCATGGTTTGACATTTGAAAACTTCATGTATGCACTTTATAGCATTTTCTTTGAAAACTATTTAAAGCTGAGTTTCCAGTGACACTGCATAGATGAGAAAACTAAATGACAGCATTTAGAGAAAACAGGGGCTTCCAAAAAATAAAGCTCGACATTGTCATAAAAACACAGGATGCAAACGGGTTTTATACGAAAACGTATAGACAGTTTGACATAATCCATACGTCAGAAATTTTCTAAGTTTTTGTATTTTTCATTAGACTTTGTCGTGGATTGGTTGAGGTTGATCGGGCTAGGATGTTACCACCACCAAATGCAAGGCTTGGTCAAAGATCAACTAGTCGCCAAAAGGAATGACTAAAACAAATCGTCCTTTAGAAAACAGTTATTTGCAATATGTCTGGACCGGTCAGTACCCCGTCGGGGTGGGTGTTGGCAGGCGATGCGTGTTCGGTCCTGCTACATCGCGATCGGCTGCTGGAATTTATTGCCGGACGAGCTGTTTCCGATTCCATTTGTCGATCGGCCGCCCGACCTGCGCGTTGTTCAGACGACCAGGGTGAGGGCGGGGCGGGGCGGGGCGGAGCGGGGCGGGGCGGGGCGGAGCGGGGCGGGGCGCGGCGGAGCGGGGCGCAGCAGGGCAGTGCTGCAGAGACGCACAACGTGTACCGGGCGGCAGCCTCCTGGCGGGACATCATCGGCACACACCATCGACTCAGACCTCTCCTTCTCTCTCACTCACACACACGCGCGCGCGCAAGCGCTACCCTCCTTTCCTCTCCAATAACATCACGAGCACCTTCTGCTGCGGCCCGCCTTCGATCTGGAGCAGGACGACAAGTTGTCCGTGTCGCGGAGGGGTGCTGCAGAGCAAGGTGAGAGGGGCCAATGCTCCTCTGCTGGTGGACCTAATTGCGTCCTATGTCGCATGTTGTGCAAACATAGCTGACCGAGAGCTAATGCACCACATGAATGAATTTGAATTGATTTATTTCGAATGAATATAGATAACAACTTGAGAGAGTACGCAACTCTTAGATCAATTTCGTAAGGAACCAAAGTATTGGTCTGAAGTCTGAACATCATGGCAGTAAAGTTATTGCAGCTCGCACAGCAAACCAACAAGAAGCTTTCTTCCTTATAGTTTTACAGTGTCTTTGGTGCGGTCTCTCAGGCTCGTGGTGGAAGCTGCTTCGGCATGACGGAGCAGTGCAGGAAACAGAAACAAAGAGAACCGTTGGCTCCGCTTGGCTGCGTCGCAGTCCTCCGTTATCTGAAAAAGGTGAGACAATTATCGTGATGGCTACTCCGGGATGCTGCTCGGAACCGTCGAAAACAGAAGCAGGAGAAAGCCACATGAAATAAGATTGTCGTCAAAATGCACAGTCAAAGACTCTACGCCAGCGCATTAAACGAAGTAATCGATCAGCTCATTGTGAAAATTTTTGTTTTCTGATTACAGACATAATATATACCGATATCTTTCTAATAAATGGGCTATGTAGCCTGACGTAATTCTTCAACCTGGTGACTCTGACCAAGGAGAGATTAGGCTTGACACCTCGACGAGCGGGGCTGCTGGGCCACCGAGGGATGTGGTGGTGGCGGCGCTGGCCAGCCGTTAGGCGCCGGCAGTCCGCTGCCGCCGCGGAACGGATTCCTGTTACGGGGGACCAGAAGTGATTTGAATAATTTGGTCCCTTCTTTTTATCGAGCAAAATAAGCCAAGCAGCAGTGTTGCCTCCTTTATAAAAACCGGATTCACAGCAGACAGGGACGCCCTCCACATTATTTGAGATACCGAACTGTGTAAGAAATCGATCTCAATTTAATTGATAGCACAGATCTGAATATCTCTTATCGACATTGTTCCTAAAGTAGACTGAATTTCATTACTAAATCTTACCGTGCTTCATGTAACTTGGGACCGGTGTACTGAAATTGGAATGGCGTGAGTCCAATACTCATGTTGAAACTGATTAGCTTTGCATTCTAAATCGCCAACGTAGGTGATAAAGTTACGATCGTTGGTGTCAACGTATTTTTTCCTTCGAATTGCACTCCAAAGCGGTAAGCACAAAGTAAAAATCTTGACTTCAAAATAAATCCGGGCAGCAGTATGGTTTACCAGATTCGCCCCTGCTCTGCTTTGCACTCCGACCAAGCATCGGTCGACATATACAATATTCCCTCCACTCCCCCTTCCTCCAGGTCTCGCCCCTCCCCCCGGGACACGACAGTCGAGACTGGCAAAGGGGCCTACAGGCCGGGTGCGGTTGCGTCCGAACTCTTCTCTTGAGCCCCTCCTCCCCTAGCCCGCTGTACCGCGTGTTTGGACACAGCCGTGGCATGCTTTCATTACTTTTTATTATTCCTGTTTCGGACGCACCGCGCGAGATCCTCCTCTTCCCTCATACTAACTCCTCTCTTTTCTTACCGGTCTCTTTCCTCCCTTCTGGACCACCGCCAAGATGGAGGAGGCGGAGAACCCCTTGCTTATCAACCCTCACTGTACCTCATACGCGTAGTCAAAGACCTATACAAGGTGAACAGACCTGTTCCGCTTCATGAGCAAGTTTCAAGCAACTAATCAAACACGAGTTCAAAAAAACTTACATAAATTTAAATCGTTTCCAATAAAATTTCTCTCTCAGAGCTTAAAGTTTCATTGGCGCCTCATATCGTTAAGTGACAACTATGTTTACAAGTGGGATTAGACCGCATATACGCGCAAGAAAAAAGTGGGATGGCCGTGAAGAGCGAAGTCAGTATGCGTCAAATAGTTGAACACGAAGCACGACAAAACAGGTCTACATTTTCTATTCCTGAATCATAGGCGAAACCCAAAGTGTATACGGCAACAAACAACGACCGTGCTTTATGTGAGCGCGCACGGACAGGCGGGGAGTCGAACGGACAGACACGAACGAATAGTTGCCCCACCCTACCCTGTGTCCACGCGTGTATTTTTAACGCGAGGCGTGACATCTCTCACACGAAGGTGCGATGCAACACGGCAACATGCAGGCGTGTTTGGAGAGGATTTGGACTCCATGTGTTCGAAGGTGTTCGGTTCACTCTCTCCTCCTCTGTCACACACGCGCGCGCGCGCGCGCGCGCGCCAACACACACACACACACACACACCAAACGTAGAAAGGAACAGGATTGGGCGATGAGACAAGAACAGCTGTGGGCGCCAACGACGGACGGAACTCAAGTCAGACCAAATTGTTCTCAATCTTCGTACTGATTAATTGTTATACCTCCCTGTGATTCGAATAGTAGGCCAAGCTTGAAAACAGACCACAATGCACATGTTAAGCAGGAGCCGTTCAAATTAATTTTCAGCAAATTTTTAAGGAAATGGGATACTAAAATAAATTACCGAATATTTTTCTTAGCGATATCACAGCATACATTTACAAATAGGATTTAACCATCTGCACAAGCCAACGAGCTCGCAACCAGCAGGACTTGACTAGGCCGACAAAGGGAGGGTGACAATTTCGAACAGTTTCTCGAGCACGACACTGTGGCCTAGGGTGTGTACAAGGCCTCGTCACCTACGCACTCCAGAAACACTTTCACTCTTAAGGACACAGGGCTGATTCAGAACACGAAGAAGTTGTTCTTTACAATGCCAAGTATAGATAGGGTAAGGGGCCCGGGCAGCACTTTCACAGCCGTCAACTAAATTCAGAACGAGGGTTACGAACTGAGCAGAGGCTTCAGTAGCAAGGCCCTCCGATGGGTTGTAGGAAACAGTCTGAGGGCTCGCGGAAATCTTGTCACGGGTACCAATCAAATGCCTGTTTGTACATAGAGAGCGAGTAAACTTTGAGCGGTAGCTGCCGAATGTAGAGAGGATGGGATAACAGCTTATTTAAATTTCAAGTAGATTCCCCGGTCGTCAATGCGATGAGTCAGGATAGAAAACAAATATCATCTTTCTCTGATATTTGAAGTTTTATCTCCTAGAGAACGGTTGCGTCAATCCGTGTGAGCACACTGCTAACGTGGTGAAGCAGCTCGATAGTACTCGTACAAGTGTCTCTTTGTTTCTTCCAGCAATAGGGTTCAAAGGCCGTAAAAATATGGAGTTGAATTTTTTTTTGATAAACTTTCCAAGCCATATTTTTCAAGGAAAAATTGTAAAAAATATTTTCTTGCTCTATTTCATATTTTAAGGGAAATAGTGATCCCGCGCAGTATTCAAGTGCATTATGAACTTAGAAATAAAAGACAATACAAGGAATAGTACAGGACAGGTACAAAAATTATGGTAGTATACTGCGATAATACTAAATTAAGAATAACATTTATCAGTCTTTTAGTAACGGAGAAAGACTGGGGGTACATCATCAGGATCTTCTCCTCTCCTGAGTCTGAATCTGAGATAGATACTCATATGAAAAATCACAGTCAGTTCCAGTTTTATCCATTAGATCTTAATCTGTGTAATTCTCAAATTTGTACATTTCCACTTTGGTTTCCTTTTTCTACCTAAAATTAGGGGTGAATTTCGTATAGCTTTTAATGGCTGCCTGTTTTTCAGCCCTTCCATTTATCTGCCTATATCTAGACTTAATATGGTCGGTTTCCCTCAAACCGCATTTAGCTGCCTATATCTAGACTTAATAAGGTCGGTTTCCCTCAAACCGTTAAGTGTTAATGGACTTAAAGCTATGATATTAAGTAGTATGTCATACAATCGTTACGCAAGAATCATGGGTGTCAATAGCCACTTTAAAAGGCAAAACAGAAAAAAAAAAAAACTTTTTTTTGCAATTTTTTTGCAATTTTTTCTCTGAAAAATATGTAAAAAAATTTCGGAGATTTTTTAAGAAAAAATAAAACCTTCGAACCTGCTTATCCAGCTATAGTTCTTGACTTGACGCGTGCGCAACACATATGAGAGCAAATTAACATTCCTTTCGCAACACCGCGTACCCTAGCACAGACAGGCTAGGTGTGTGTGAGGGAGAGGGGGGATGACTTCATATGCTTACATTGACACTGCTTGGCTTGGACCCACCACCCGCTTCCTAGTACATTCTTAGTGTGGAGTCTGCTGCACCAGCAAATCCCAAGTCAACTCAGCCACTCAGAGCAGCCCGAACAATAATCCTATTACGACGTGCTATTGTGTCCGGCTGTTCGAGCAGCACCTTGACTTGTGACGCATTAACATGATTTCCTTTATGATATATGTGTCACGCTTCGACCGAAATTGGGCTGAGAGAGAAAAAAACAACCATAACGCACACATGATCCGACGGGACAAGATCAAGTCGCGTAAGGGAAACGGCGCCAACCTCTGCTTCCGACAAAACTCAAAAGAGAAGGTCGTGAAACGCCTGCACTACCACACCGCACGCTCGCAGATCGACCACGCCTTGCTAGCCTACTGCTGAGCTTGCAGAGTCAGCGCAGAAACCTCCCTCCGCGTTTCCTAATTGGCTGTTAATATAAAATACTGCAAGGTTTGGTAAAATCATCATTCACGAGCTCGTTCACCACGATCTCGAAGCAGAGTTTCAGGACATTAAGTACCGCATTCCATGAGAGAGAATAGGACGCAACAATCAGTAGTACACACTTGGGACGTATGCCTGTTTCGCACAGCGGGTTTGGTGGCCGCCGGACATTTCTCAAGGCTCGCCCCGCTAGAAAAGCACTTAGTGCCTCCCCGCTCCTCTCCCCTCCTTACCGGCCTCAGTCTCCTCTCTTCAGGTATTCTTCTGGTCTCTCGTGGGGAGGATCATCTTTTTCTCTTCCTCTCAGACCCGCGCCCCGCCACGTCGAGCGCCACGCCCTTCCCCATTGTCCTGCCCGCGCCGTGCCCTCCTGCAGAGGTGGGCTTATGCGCAAGGCGGCTCGACTTTTGTGAGTCAGCGCACTCGATATATGTGTACTTATACGTGCTGTGACGCGTCAAGCAATAGGGGCGTGGGGGGGGGGGGGGCTGAACGGACAGACATCTGGGGCGTGCCCGCTCATGGCCAGGACTGTGCGAGCATGTTGAGTTTGGCGCATCTTGTGTAGAAGGTTAGGGTAGATGGATGATCTAGGCGTCATTACAGCTTAATTTTATTACGCTATTCGCTCCTACTCGGTGTGTGCCTGCAAGACTAACTAGATTCTTACCCCTACCCCCGCCCCCTCCCTTCCATTTTCCGTCCGAAACGCTTCTCTCTAACCCCTGTTCCTCCCCGCTCCCCCTCACTCCACTTGGGACTTCCACCCAGCGCGCGTCGTTTGCCGAGAGTAATAATGACATTAGGCGTATCATGAGCCGAGTCTTAAAGCACGCGGAACCCACCCCTCCCCTGACCTTTCCCCTGACATGGAAACTCATGAACGGAGCACAAAACCTCATGCTGCCTTAATGCCCGTAATGTGAAAATGCCATTACTTTCAAGATTGCGTTTTTAAATACGTACAAAGTAGAGGGGGTTTATCAAAGTATGCATCGCAAATATCGGGTGTCCCAACGCATGTTTTCCTTCTACACAACGCCCTGCCACTGATTTTAGAATACGACAGTAACGCTTAGCGCCCTCTCCCCTCCCTTAGGAAGTGTTGGTTAGGTGGCAGGGTGGCGTTGGGGCTGTTGAAGAGGGTTACGATGTCAAGGAGAAGGAAGTGAGTCGCTGCATGGATAACGTTACCCTTCTGATGTGGCTTACTGGCTGCGGGGTTTTAGGTGGAGTGCGGTGGTAGGAAAAAGGGGGGGGGGGGGATTGGCCCGGCCGGTCAGACGCATGTCAGAGTTTCTGTTTTTGGCAGAGTGAGAAGGGGGTAAGGACTAACGTCTCTAAAAGGCGTAGGGTTAGCGCAATAGTTACAGCGAATGCATTTAGGCGCATAGAAAGAGAGGCACTCGCAAAGCGTTGTATTGTTGCCAGTTCGTCTTTTGACCACGTCTCATCCTCAAAGAACACAGCGCTTGCGAGCTAAGACGCAAGATCATTGATGGTACTGGCTGAGGAGGGTGGGAATACAGGAGGACTAAGGTTGTTTACTTGCGGCCACAGGCGAGGTCTTACCATGAATACACACAGAGTATTAGGAGGATAGTTTCGAACTGAAACATTTCGGCGCCGAATGTGTTTGATCTCTGGTCTGCACGCACAGTAGGGGAGGGGCAGGGGGTGGCGTTTAGAACTTCCTTCTCTCACTGCGGTTTCTCATTTGCTGTCAGTACATATATCTAAAGTGACTGCCATTGCAACTGTTTTCATTCTAACTATTTAAAAAAGTCCTCTGTGAAAGTATAGAAGTGGATGACACAAAACTACGTGATGGATTATTTGTGTTGATTAGGGAAGAGAACGACGACGATAGCGTCCTAATCCTATTTTTATGGAGACGTCACGAACCACCGAACAGCTCCTGACTTTGCCAGTTCCACTTAAACCCGCATTTTGGACATGGAGCCCCTCTTTGCGACGCCGGTTTCCTCCTCAGTTCTGTAAGACTTGATCCTCCTACCTTTTCCATTTCACAACTCCTGGCATGCTCTCTTGCCGTTCGGGACCTGGGGCACAGATTTGGGGGATTCGGCGACCCGGAATGTTGCGGAAACCGCCGACATACTGCAATTACTGAAATGAAATGTTGACGTCCCCTCTAACCCTACACGCTCCCCCACCCTTTCGTGTGCTGCCAACAACTTATCTGCGCCAGAGGCGACTCGTAGTTGGCACCAGTGATGTTCCGCGTGTGTACGTCATACACTCCTCCCTGGGCCACCCTCTTCCCCCTCACCCCCCCCACCCCCCCCCTCTCTCTCTCTCTCTGAGTGTGTATGTGTCTGTGTGACTTGACATGACTTCTGGTTGGGGCTGACGATGTTTCTGGGAAAGTTAAGATAAGTACATCGGAGGGGCTCATGGCGAGAGCTAACACCTCGGCACTACACTGGTAACACAAATGTAGAGAGTTGCACACCAATTGGTGCGCTTTTCATCTGTGCAAATTTTGCTCACGTCGATAAAAACTCGACATCACGAAGTGTCCAATCTTCATACACTTCCCAAACGTCTCGGCAACTGCAAACGAACTGGTGCGCAACTTTAGACACTTGATACACCGTTTCCTATACTATTAACAATATCTGCACATATCTGCACACTTATGAAGCGTTTAAATTTTGCGCATCAATCAAGAGTGCAAAACTGTTTGACACAATGTAATGTGCAGAAGAGTAAAACGCACACTTTATTCATGCAAAGTTGCAATTTTGTTTTACTTGTGTCCTGTGGCCCAGCGGATTCTCCCCACTCCAGGAGCTCGATATGTCCTGGGCCTGCCATGCTGAGGCCGACTCCGACTTACCTCTGCAGTTTCTAACTTTAATGGCAACAGAATTTACACTTTTTAGCATAAATGTCCGAGCATGAGTGGAAAGCAAATTTTAGACGTTTTCATTTTAAGGTATGACGCGAAGAGTCGACTGTCTTGCGGAGAATATGACTGGAATTTCGGGGTTCCAGAAAAGCATAGTGACCTTTGAAAGAAGTATGAAAAGATGCGAAGAAAATGACAGCTATGAGTTAAAGCCAGTAAACTTCGGTACCCGTTTGTTGAGGAGATAACGAGGTGATATATGTACGCAGCAGACGACCGGCAATGTTTTTCCAGTTACTGACTGCATACGAATAAAACATTTTTTTTTCCGTTTTTCTTATTGCAACACTTAGAACTTTATTATATATTTTCATTATGTGCAGGCAGTTTACCTCCTGATATCACGAGCTGATCAAGTTTTGTTCGAAAATCCCAGAATATTGTGATTAGAGGAGTGCGTTATAAAAATAATTTCCTTTTGTCTGAAAGATTCTATTAAAAAGCGCGCATGGTTGTATCGCAGTCGGCTCGAATTAAATAAAAGCAGCAGGACGGGACACTCATATCGCACGCATCTGGCCTCCCTCCTCAAACAAAGCATCCTGCCGAGTCCTGCGGCTACCATGGAGGGGCCTTATCGCCCATCGGGGCCTCCTACCTGCCCACATGGTGCCCTGCATCCGGCCAGCACGTAACGTGCTACAAAATCTCCTGA
This sequence comes from Frankliniella fusca, assembly GCA_029379305.1. NCBI lineage: Eukaryota > Metazoa > Arthropoda > Insecta > Thysanoptera > Thripidae > Frankliniella > Frankliniella fusca. The sequence goes on along the minus strand of JAHWGI010001430.1, from coordinate 147,749 downwards.
AATTCTGAGCAAAGAAAATAAAGAGTAATAATTGTAGTGTATGAAAGAGTGGCCAAAAGACTTCTAAGGCTCACCTATCCAGAGAATCATGTCTGATTTCAAAAATGCAATGCGACGTTCTCAACCAAATTATACGAAAGCCCACATACCTCATACTTCGCCCTTCAACAGGCCAAGTCTGCCTCTCACCTCGCCTCACAATCCCTTCTCTTTGGATGTTCCCCGAGGAGGTGGCGGCGGAATTGCATCACGATAGTGTTCCGTTGAGTTTGGAGAGAGAGATAGCGAGACTCCTTTGCCTTTGCGTGGCGTGGTGCCGGGGGCGAGGCCGGGCGAGGCAGCTGCGGAGTCCTCAGGGGACATTAGTATTCGGTGGCGCATCATACCTGAGCCACGCCACTCCGGGCCGCGCAGCTCCAGTGAAGTGCTGGGACACGCGCGGCGGCGTGCCGGCCGGGCGGGGCGGGGCGGGGCGGGGCGGGGGCGAGGAAAGGGCTGTGCCTCCTGCGCCGTCCCCGCGGTCTCCCGCGACCGGGCCGGGCCGGGCCCCGGCACTGGCACAGGCAGGAAGCGTCTGATAAGGATCGCATAGCAGGTGTTTAGTGGCCTGCGTCCTCATGGGGGCGCGACCCCGGGGACTGTCCGGGTCCCTCCGCCCTACGTGCGACAGCTGGTAGTGCACATAGAGCCTCGTTGCCACGAGGGTTTTGAAAAACTTAAGCAGACTACCGTCGGCCGCGTTAGTACTTGCCGGAACAAAGGATAGACAATGTCCATTCACCTGAATGATTCCCTATATTGCTTATCAATTACCACCGACGAGCTGTTAAACGCCACTTACTGTATTGCTTTTATTTTTCTGGAGCCAATGTATTGGCACGAGTGCTAAATTGGACAGTTAAGGCGACTGGTACAAACGCGAGTTTTGTTGTTCTTGTTGCTTTTGAAAGTACTGATGTAGAGTGACGGAGCAAGGCCAGTGTGACCAGGGGCCAACCCGCAAATTCTAACGGGGGGCAGACCGGGGCAGCGACTGCTAGGGCGCAGCGCAGCCTTCCCCCTGTATGCTAAACAGAAGAAGGTCGTTCGACGGGTTCATTCTCTTGGTATGAGGTACGTCCGCCGAGGGTCAATAAAATGACTACACGCGCACACAGACCCGCCTGCTCACTTACACACACGCACACACACGCGCACGCACACACACACACACACACACGCACACACACGCGCGCACGCGCGCGCGCGCGGTCTCCGCGCTCCGAACTTTGAGATGGTGCAAGGGGAAGGGAAGCGGTCCAGCGGCTTCCCCTGGTTCACCAAAACTAATTACACTGTAAAGCATCAGAGCAAATCTCACACAAATGGCAAAAATCTTACAATAGGGACGGGTTTCAATCGCGCACATCTCGCACAGTAGTTTTTATTTCAAGTTAGTTTCTACCGCGTTAACCAAAAACTTTTAACAACACTCTTATCCTGTCTAGCCTATCTGCTCTACTTCCCCTTTCTCAACTTCTCAAATCATCAAAGAGCTGTAGGACGCTCAACTGTAATACCCCCCTGTGCTGCCCCAGCGCTGCCCGCACGACCGCACTCTTCCTCACCTTGTCAGAGACCTAGTTGGTGCTGGGTAGGAGAAAGAAAGAGAAAAAGAGGGGTGAAGAGAGCGAGAACGACTGCTGCCGCTGCCCGCAAGCGGAGACCGAAAAAGAAGGTAGGTGGTGTGAGGGGAAGCGTCCCTGTCGACATTAACGCTCGGCGTAAATCTGGTCTCGTCGTCGCGACGAGGTGGGAGGTTTGAGGAAGGCAGGAGGGGTGAGGGAAAGGTCTAGGTATGCAGCTTCCAGAGGAGAGAGATGATGCTGGTTTTCACCTGTGACAAAATTCAGCACTACCGGGGTAAAGTAAAGGTTCGACTACAGCTGTAGGGGGCGGGGAGGGGGGCGGGCAACTCGGTATGCCTCCCTGGAGGGATTTTGAGGAGCTAAATGCGTACTTTCTCGGAGACACCTTTCACCGCGCCAGAAAACATCTTCCTAACTGCTTGGCTGAGCCAGAATTTCACTAAACAGACTAACGCGTTCAAAAAGCGAGGCAGGGTGCCTCTTTGAAATGTTTGCATTTTGAGGCATTTTCTGACGCTTTATCTTACTTAAGCAGGTTGATAACAGAGGGTATTAACCCTCTATGGACTGCACGGGCCCTTGCGTGTGAGACAAAGGGACAGACGAAGCGGTCCAGAGAGCTGGCAGAACATCAGCGTGGGTGCTACGACTCCAAAGCGGTGGGGAGGCTTCCCTACTCTAATCGAGGCACGGACCGCATGCATTGCCACTCATGGCCACACCCTTTCCTTTTTATTTTTTAGACTGTCTTTTAAATTCTCGCAGCGGCTCACGCCGGTCATATCGCACGCAAGCGGAAGAGACGCGCAACATTTCACTGTGTGAAAAGGAAAATTAAAAAACGGTCCGGCCAGAACGACCAGAACCCCGCAACGGCAGCGTGGTGCTTTCAGAAACTTCAGCACGTGAACGTCTCGCTGACCGCTGATAGGGGATGACGGGGGGCGTTATGTTGGAAATAGATTTAGTGACACGCGGAGCAATGAATCATACACACTGTCCCGGCGCCGAGAGGAGCGTCCCGGCGCGTCTCGGGCGCCGCTTATCGCCTCGGCATCGGTCGAAGTGAACAATAAACCGCTGACGGACTCGCGAGGCGCAGCGGCGCACCGAGCCGACTCGAAACTGAAGCGGGTCGTCGCTGTCCAGCGTCCCGTCCGCACTCGAGGAGGCCGGGCCGCGCCGGGCCGGGTCAGGGCGGGGCGCGCTGGTCAGCATTGTTCGAGCAGAACCCCTCGAGGGCGTGTACCGCGTAGCGTAATCACCACCGGCCGCGCCGCGCCCGCCCCCCGCCCATCGCTCAGGCAGGCGCGCCCTGCCCCCGCCCTGCCCCCGCCCTGCCCCCGCCCCGCCGACCCAGGCTGCCAGTGACGGTTCTTGAAAAGTGGGTAAAAATCTGTTGGAGCTTGACAACCAAGACGGAGCGCCGTCGCCTTCAAGTTTCGAATGATGCTCGGAATGATGCTACGTCTACATCCCCTTCTTTTGTAGCAGGCGTGGGGGGACGACCCTCCGCACCAGAACAGCGACACATTATTATTGTGCCAACGCCCACCTCCGCACTCAAGGAAGGGTCTAACCACTTTGAAAAATCGCGCATGAGGATTATAATCAGTCACGATTCTGGTGATTATCAAAACTTATTTTAGTTTATCTGTAACATATTTACTGATTATTGGCCAGTAATCACGCAACTTTTGGTCAATTTGATAATATTTCGCTGTATTAGTTAAAATTTGTCAATATTTGGAAATTTTACATGATTATGTGATTATCAATAACCATCTAGAGGAGTGTACGGGGATTATGAAAGTGGTAGACCCCTGGTTGCACCCTTGAACTCCTGAAAAGGCAAGTCGTCGGGCCAACATTGCCCAGACCAGTCGTAAGGCTCGCGCATAGCCTAAACCTAATGCACGGCTGAGAGGGAGGTATTCACCGTACTAATGAGTGTGCGTGTACGCGTGACTGTTAGTGTGCGCATACGAATATGTGAGAGCGAAGGAGACAGAGACAAGGGGGAGGAGAGTAACAGAGAGTGAAGGAGTGTGTGCGTGTGTGTATGAGAGAGAGAGAGAGAGAGAGAGAGAGAGAGAGAGAGAGAGAGAGAGAAGGGGGGAGAGAGAGAGAGTAAGAGAGAGAGGGGGGGACGGTACACTGGGAGCTCGTTCAAATAATTCGAATTAGTCATTTCTCCGCGTTGTCTGCGCAGTGCGCGTTATCGCGAAAGCAATGATTTTCGATGCATATCAAACAGGTTTCCGGGCGGTTACGTTAACACCTGCATTTGTTTATGTGGTGGGGAGGGGAAAGACGGGAGGGCGGACCCGAGCTCAAGCCTGACCTACCCTACCCCGAGGCCTATTCGCAATGACTTCAGCGTGTGGGTGGAGCCGCAGGTGAAGTCCCGGGTCTTGTTTGCTTATTCTCTTTCTTCGAGCTATGCTGGCTAGTCGGAGATACCTATATCCATTTCTCATTTCAATGAAACCACCCGCTAGACTGCCAACGGCTCTAGAGATAAACACAATGTGATAAGGAAGGATCGCGACCCGCCCCCTTGGAGGATCGGACGGAGTGCCTATAGCAGTTCTAAAGAACAGAAAAGGCCTCTACAGGGTAGAGGCCGTCCCACGAGAGGAGTCGGATATTTCAGCAGCATCGTCTCCAATTCATATTTTGACAAGTACTTCATAGTTTTCGCTCCTCCCCAACGAGGGGAATATGGGTTACGGAGCCGGCTGGTGAGCCCGACTTATTTGCTTCATTTTAGCTTTCTATGTTGGCGGTATTGATAGGACGCCCAAACTATTTGACTCACTGCCAGATTGACTGCGATTGTCGGCATAAGAGAGCGCACATCATACCGAATGTCCTACCCGGCGCCCTCTTCGTCTCTATCCCGTCTCCACTGGTGACGGTAGGGCTCATTAACCCTCCTTTAAACGACAGATCGTTAAAAAAGGCAATGCGTTGCATTTCATGGTCTTGTGTCGTCTTTGTTGACGGAAAATAAAATTTTATACAGGTCTACGAAAGAGTTTGACAGTCGCCTGTTGTACCTTTACTGCAGCAGGACGTAAGGGTTCCTGAACTCTGCGTTGGTCGACCACCACCTGACGAGCGTCCATCATAAACACTGGCTAGCGCGGCTTACGCGCTGGCGCCGCCCGTCATTCCGTCGCTATTGGAGCAATTACCCATCCACATTGGGATGAAGTGATAGGATGGGGCCAAGAATGGGGCCAAACCATTAGAGTGTTAAAGTGCATAGTTATGCCGGGCAATGCCGGGTCCTTGTAGAGTATATCTTAGTTGGCCAGTACGTGGAAGCCCAGCACAAATATTTCAAGAGCAGCTCGTGGGTGAGACAGCAAGGCATTCATACCAGACACAGCAGCACTAGAATATATCAGAGGCAAGCACACAAGCCGTGATGTAATGTTTGATCGAAGAAAATTTGGATACTGGTTGAGATGCTGGTAAAAAGGAAAGTAATAAGGCAACATGCTCTGCAAAAAAAGAAAATTTGAGGTAAATAGACGGCAATGGGATGCCGTCATCAACATTACCACCCCTATACTAACGAGTGCATCAAGCTTCCTGCCAAAATAACCACAGCTGTTGCGCCCAAGGGGTCCCCCACTCCCCAAAAATGTGTACACAGATTGTTTTGAGTGTGAGATTGTGTGAGATTGTGTGAGATTGTGTGGATTGTGCGGATTGTGTGAGAATGTGTGAGATTGTGTGAGATTGTGTGAGATTGTGTGGGATTGTGTGAGATTGTGTGGGATTGTGTGAGATTGTGTGAGATTGTCTAGGATTGTGCCGCATTGTTTGTTTTCTCCCCAGAAGCATCAGAACGCGAGGGTAGGCAGCCCGTACGACGCCCGTGTTGCGGGCCTGCCTACCCTCGCTACCCTGCAGCCTCGCCTGCCCCCTCAGCTCTTTCCTCGTCTCAAGTTGGAGCAACACGGTTAAAATAGTTTCTTGTATTTCCAGGTCTTTTCGTGAATTTTAAGACGCGACTTTGTCTTGGAACTTTGTGCGTGGTTTCAAGACAAATAATGTCTTGTAATTCAAGCACAAATCCAAGTAACTGCCTTGAAGTGGTCGCGAGTCTCTAATTTCAATCAATACGTAGCAGACATACCTTTTATGAGCCTACGTTTCAGTGTTGTTCTTTTATTGCTCCGTGCGATTTCAGCGAATGTTTTGAAGCCTCGCGCTTTTTAACGTGAATATTCTTTTCTTATTCTCCCCCTGCTATGACGTCATGCTCTCTGCTCGCTGCGACCAGCTGAGTTTGTTTATATTTTCGGATAGAGGGTCGTGTCTTTGCGTTTGTGCCGTGCGTCGTCAGCATCGCGACTTTGACTGCCACCCCTAAGACAAGCAAGCACTGCATGTTTTTTTTTAGAAAATGCCAACAGGAAAAAAGGATTCACAGCAACAATTCTCGCACAAACAAAAATCATATATTTGTCTGATGAATACATCAAATAGTCAAAATAGTAGTCAAAATAGTCAAAAAGTACATATAGAGCATGAATATCAAAGAACGTAATTTGATGCACGCAGTTTTCATGATCCCCCCACCCACCCCCCTTCCAACCCGCATACCCCCACCAATACACTGTCTTCCCCACGCGCGCGTATACGCGTACCGTTTCCGTTTTTCGCATTACAGTAGGCTGGTCCAAAAGTGAACTCCTCGCCTCATTAAATTATCCACTGCAGGCGATTGGTGCCCGGATAGAGTGAGATTGTGAGAGATTGTGTGGGATTGTGTAGGATTGTGTGAGATTGTGTGAGATTGTGTGGATTGTGTGGGATTGTGTGAGATTCTGTGGATTGTGTGGATTGTGTGGGATTGTGTCAGATTGTGTCAGATTGTGTGGGATTGTTTTTCCGCGTGTACACAGATTGTGTGAGTGGGGGACCCCTTGGTTGCGCCACATCAAAAACAGGTTGGGTCTTCAAAAGGAACCGACGTAATTTGCAGTTTGCTTTGGAGCAGCACCTTACACAGAGGCACAGCATGCACAGTAGACGTGCTGGCTTCTTTCTTATACTATTTTTGACACAGGCCACAGGAACATTTCAAAGGGTAGAGAGGAAATTGTTAAGCGAACGAAGAGGGCAAATACAGAAACTCAAACTCTCTCTCTCTCTCTCTCTCTCTCTCTCTCTCTCTCTCTCTCTCTCTCTCTCTCTCACACACACACACACGCGCGCGCGCGCGCGCCCCCTGAGCGCGTGCTGACGCGTGTCGCGGATGCATGAGGGTAATAGACTTATGAATCGTCTTGACGCTTTCTCATCGAAAATTTTTGGGAAAGAAAAAAAACTGCAGGCCAGCGGAATAACGGCGTCGCGTTGCCTTTCGATGCATGTAAGTTTAAGTCTGCAATAGGGCAGCGCTTTATTCTTTTTATTTTAAGCACAATCATGCCACACACACACACACACACTATTGTATCCGAGTCTGACGCCTCTGAGCAGACGGTGTCATAAACATTAATGCTTTCCTTTGGTACCCAGTGCTACGCCACGCGTGACACCAGCCACCAGAAACAACTGTCTCATGCCACAGAACTCAGAAGTGAACCGGTGGCGCACTCTGGCGGCGACCCGGGTCTGGCAAGACGCTACGTGAGAGATGAGGCTGCTGATCGTGCTCACCACGGCTGATCTCAGAGATGATCAAGAAAACAAACAAGCCGCCCGCGGCTGACGGGCGAGGCGTGGCTCGACGTAGGGTGGTTGAGTTGAGTAGTATGGTGGCCAGATCGCATAGCGACGCATAGTGCGCTCCAAGGCTAAAGCAAGGCCAGGTGAGTCCGTGAGAACAGTCTTACACAGCACCGCCTCCGCGTCTTTGTTTTATCAGTGGCTACCTGTAGCAGTACGTGCGCGCGCGACGGCCTGTCTGACGGGGGTAACAGCAGACTGACAATTTTTCTTCCATCTCTTCTGAAATTAGTCATCGCAGCAATGACATTTCAAAGACTACGACTGTAGGAAAGTACACCAAAACAGCGAGAAACTGTTAGTATATATGGCCCCGTTAGTTTTGAAACCTGTAAAAGATTTTGAATACAATGCTGTTTGGTTTGATATGGGAACCCAAGTCACCCCCTCTCCTTCTCCTGATACCAATGTACGGTACACCAGCTCGGCCAAGAGGCCCAGGACCCAGGAGTCTGCCCGCCGGACTCGGCGAGGCCTGCACATCATAATTATAGGTTTGAGTACGAGCCGTGGCTGAGTTTGGGGGAAATATACAGAACCCTTTGGGAGGTGTGCTCTTTCTCCTCCCCCCTCTTTCCTTCCCCCCGCAACCTTAATTTTCCCTCCTTCGCTGCACAGGTGGGTTGCAGGAAACATCGCGAAGGACAAAGGGCGGGATACTAAATGAGCTGGTGAGTTCGTATCCTCTGTTTATTTAAGAAGCTTTCAGAGGAAATATGTGTTGGGAGAAGGAGGTAGCTAAAACACGAACGTGTGTGAGGACGATCGTGAATCGAGGTGGGGAAACTCTTTCCACGCAGTAAAGCAATGATCTCTAAAACCCAACTTTAACGCCACCGACTACAACAAAATAAAGCTGTACTTACTCGCAAAGCTCGAGGCATGTGGCAATACACCCATAGCTTGGTATTGTAGTGTTCCAGAGGCACGGACAATCTGAAATCAGAATGAAGGCAATTATTTCTTTAAAAGAAAGCGATGAAATAAACCCACATAAAATGAAAAAGGAAGTGAAAAAGTTAAGATAAAAACTGAGATAGATATAATCTTTGTTATTCTTCCTCAAAAGACATACCATCAAGGCATTTCAGTGTCACAAATACGCCATCAACACACTCCCTGCAAGGTAGATAGGTAACGACTGATTAATGAAGCCTCCGTGTGATGATACACCAAACATACACGTGTTCAGCGACTCTCCACTGAGCTAAGGTCAGGAAGCGCTAGGATACTAGTTGATCCGATGGCCTGCCACTTCGCAGTTGATTAATGATGGTTGAGTTTCGCAGATCAAGAAGTGTCATCTTAAAAAAAAAAAAATCCTTTAACATTCACTTAATTCATTAGAATTCCGTCCTACATTTCTTCCCCGAAAGATACCTGTTTCCTTGCCGCAATGAAAATGTAACTGATTTGTTTTAGGCTTCTGCCAGGTGCTTTAATGCTTTTACTATAGAGGATGCGCAGTAAAGAAATAATTCTCTTTGTTATTAAGATCCTGTGCCTCTTGAGTTTGACAGGCTGTTTTACTTCAATGGATGAATTACAACATGTGTCACACATAAGTAATGTCACTCTTTCCTCCCAGGGGACGCAAAGTGGGGATGATTCGTGAAAAGTTTTTCGATGACACCCCACTGGGGCCACGTAACTCTGTACAAAACGAGACAGTCTTGAAAGAACGCGAAGCAACTCAAGAAGCAGGTGGAGGAATGGATAAGTAAAATTATAGCAAAGCTAGTAAGAAACTATGAGCTATACTTTGCGAGTTAAAAAGCATTAATTGAAAGGGTTGGTAAAAGACGCAGCCCAAAGCAGAAGCCAAGGAAAGAATGCGGTCGATATTGTTTTCCTCGTGATTATTTTTGCTGCCCAACCCAAATTACACGTTGCAAGCGTCCTGAGCGGACATCGTCCATAAAACAAATATCGAATGCATGGTGTATGGGTCCCCGGAGGCGACGCAACGGGATACCGCGCATAGGTTCCCACACGGGCGGGGAGACACGACCAGTTAAAACAGCACAGGCGGAAACACAGTCAAAGAAGCACAATCTAGAATCGAACCAAAACAAGAACACAACGCCTTTACCTGGTAAAATGTGTAGTAAGTAAAACAAGATATTTTATAAAAATAGTACTGTTGTGAGAGCCTTTACCTACTGGGAGTGAAAAAGAAGAGGAAATGCAAGAACTCTTTTGTCAGGTAGACAAAGAAAAAAACAAATCGGTTTTTCGGATCAAAAAAATCTGAAGATCAGACAAGCAGGGTGCACTCGGTAAGAACTGTTCCTTGCAAAGGACCATCGTACCACACTGTCAAAATTTACAACGGGAATTTTGACGAGAAATACCGGTAATTTGTTAGCAAGTTTTGAACCGTTTTTAAGTTTACGGGACGACCGCACCAGAAAAAAAAACGGACCGTCCCGTACACCAAGATCCCGTATTTTCTGTTTTAGGACTCCCGGAGCACTTTTGATGAAAACAAGCTATTGGACGCTATGCATGTGCATCTTATAGTGTACGTATGGAAACATCCGTAACTTTATACCACGGATATCTCCCGTTTTTAGAAATACGGACAGACGAAAGAAAAGGAATAATAGTAATAAAAAATCTCTGATGGTATTCCCGTTTAAGAAACAGACATTTCTGAGAGTAACAGTTATTGCAGAAGTAAACCATCTACGCGAGATGCTCCAGCACTTTTAAATTAGAAAAAATATTTGAAAAAGGTAACACTGTAACTGAGAAAAATATCTTCGTATTTACTATATAATTTGTATATTTGAACTTACAAAAAATCTTGTAAATTTACGACAGCCCATTCTTGCTCGTAATTGCACATCAAGTCCATAGATTGTGCTCGTAATTTTTCGATTTATAATCGTAATTTTACAACTCGTCTGCGTAAAAAAATTTATCGTTCTCGTATATAAACCTACGACTACTTTTTAAAAGTGTGTTGGAAACCGTCAACCACGGCAGGTACACTGTTGCTAACAGTCGACCTCACTGAGACGTACTTTCTTGCATCAACCTGGAGGTACACGCTTCAGGAAGGGTGTACTTGGTATACTGTTGGGTTTCCAGTGAACTTGGTGAGTGCGATAATTGTCGCAAAATATGAATGACCTTCACTGCACTACGTGGAAAGAGATCACCAAACAGGGGGGGGGGGGGGGCCTGTCTGTGGAAATGAGAAGCGATTTGTCCCGAGGAGGCCGACGAGGGCGGGTAAATAATTGTTTGGTGTAGGATTGGCCCGTCAGAGGGCAGGTAAGCCAGCCGGGTCATCAGGGCATCAAGGGGTCGACGACGGGATGGTTAACTCTCTCATTCCCTGCCCTACCACACGCACGCACACACACACACGCACACACACTCACACACATCCATTTCTTCTTACCTCACACGCTCCCAATCTCTCTAACTAGGCGAGAATGAGGGGAGGGGCATGAATGCCTTCCCCCACCATCCCAGACATAGGAATCCGGTGTAGCTTTAATCGGCGCCTTGTGGATAAATTCCTCACTCACTGGTCTGCTAACAGCACCCTTCCCCTTTCCCTCCTCTAGGGCGCCGCTTTTTAATCTATTTCTGCGCTTCCGCGTTTGCCCCCTGTTTGTCATTATTGTATTGAGTATGCCTTACTCCTTTACGATTATGCTACGGTAGACTTCGAGAGACCATGAGGTTCCACCTCTTCTTTATAAAACATATGGTATCACTGTTAAAAATAATAGTAAATTTCGAAGTTTTCGAGAACAACAATGTCGTTTTCAAACAACACTTTCTAGTTACGACTTTGGTCGTTCTTGAACGACGAATAAATCGCTAATGTTTATAGCGAGACAGTTCGCTTTAAAACGAATGAAGTTGTAAATTTACGACTTTAATCTTAAATTTACGACTAATCGTTCGTTTCTGGCGCCTAATATCAAACAATTACGACTTTGTTCGTAGTTTCACGACTTCAGTCGGAAATTTACAACAGCAGGTCAGAAATGTGCAACTTTAGTCGTTAGTATACGATTTTGATTGTTAGTACGAACTTTTAAAGCCTTAAGTGTTAAAAAGGTTTACAATGTTGTAGAGACAAGATTTTTTTTTTTTACCTTTAGGTTTTGAGCAAATCGTTCCAGAATAACTGCAGTCGCTTTAAAAAACAGAGACTTTTTAGGCACGGAGTTGCCTTTTAGATTCATCAGAGGATACAATTTTATTTTACTTTTTTTTTTTAGGCACGAAGTAACCTAATAGTGTTCTCGCCGGTTGCAATTTTTTTTTATTAGAACGGCCCTCAATGTAAATTTGGAATTCTTCATACGACTTTGATAAAAATTGGCATATGGACGTAGAAGTAAATTTGCTTAGTTCACTGCTGCATTGTGTCATTCTTTAGTCATAGGCCAATTTTGAGAAATTTCGTTGTAAAATCTCCGCTTCTTTCTGAATGCTTTGGAAATGCGTTCTATCTTTCTCGGCGATGGAGTCAGTCTGACAGCTTTTGAAGTTATGTTCAAGTTGAACGTTTGAACACATACAGAGTTTTCATTCCACATTACTAAATTTTGTTTTCCGATTAAAGAATATTATAAAATTATTACAAAATTTTGAATCTATTCTAGAATCTTGCATTATTTACAAGCTTTCATATCCCGTCACAAGATTTTGTATCATCGTCAATACAAATTTATATATCACAGTGACCGGATACAGAAAAATGTAACAAACTTCAGCCATTTTTTTTTTGGGGGGGGGGGGGGTAAGAGTGATGTAAATGTTGATTAGAACGAATTGGATACGAATTGAGCCATAGTATGATTTGATGCTGTTCGAGTGTCTCTAAATTAAAGGGTTGGCAGAAGGTATGGCGCAAGCGCGGATCCATGCGAAACCTTTTGAGGGAAAAGGGGGGGGGGGGGTTGTAACCCGCTTGCCGTTTAACTACTGTGGTTCTAAGACACATTTACGTTTGAAAAAAGTGAAAAAGTTGCCCGAGGGGGAAGTGAGCGGAGATGGGGAGATTTGCGATCTCAGAGATACATAAGTAACTGATCAAATCGAAACGCGCGTTGTTCGTCCGTCACGTCACACACGGGCGCAGGAATGGTACACCGCCTACCTACCCCTACTTTCTACCTAAATCCACGCCAGGTATGGTGCTTCAGCAAGCTATCAGAGAGATCTCGAAGGACAAGAACGGCACTTCCGAGATGTGCACGGCCTATTATAAATCAACCATCTAAACTTGAACAGTTAAAATAGGAAATGTCTTAAAGTAGGAGAGTGGGATTGAAGTTTAAAGAAATCCCATAAGGTAGCATCTGAACGCGGCCGCCACACACACGCTGAGTAGTCGTCTCATCTCTCCCTTCTCCCACACAACGACTTCTCTATCCTTCCCTTTCTTTCTCACACAAGCGCACCTGCTCACTGAAACAAAGCCTCTACACACCACTCTATAGACCAAACGGGGACGGAAGTCAGAGGATAATCTGACATGGTTGGGGCGGGCCGGGAGCTCGGGGCCTTTGAAGCGATAACAGAGATACACGCACGCAGCTGACCCTACGCACACTAGAGGACGATAGAAAAGGGAGTTGCAGGTTGAACTCTGCGCCAAGCCAGAGGTCACTTTATTGATGAGCACAGCACGCATATTCTTTGCATGTTCCAAAAAGTTTTGAGAGAGGGATTTTTTGGGAGGAATTTTATTAATTCGTCTGAGTTGAGTATCTATCAGTTTGCATAAACTAATAAGCACGAATGGAGCAGGGAGGGACAGGCTCACCGCCCTGACTTACTCGTTCTGCTGCTTAATTTCGCTCTTTCCTCGTCAACAGGTGCATTGTAATGAGACTGCCGGAGCGATTAGCCTCCCAAACAAATGCGAAGCCCTGCCGACCGATCCCGCCCAGTCCCGCCACGCCCTATACACCGGTCGACTGGCCACACACCGAGCGAACCCACCTCTGCCTTACCCCCTCCTTCAGCCAGGCTTCACTCGATCCTTTTCCATAATACTGACCGATTTGGATGCAGCGGAACAGGGCACTCTTCGTACCGACAGAGAAGCGCCACATGCACGTGCTTCAGAAACTGATTGGATCACATCACTGATCAGAGTTTCATCATAGATTTACCTTAAATCAAGCAAGAAAGTGATTGAGCCATCTTAATCGTGCTAACCAGGAGCTCATCTTTCCTTGTAAAAATAAACTTCCAGGCAGCTGTGGGCGGGGCATCAGAATTTGCAGAGCGCATGAAAAGCAACAAACTGGAAGGAACAAAATCGAGTAACTGCCAATAGGAGAGAGGAGAACCCTGAGCTGAATTGCTGTGGATTGCTAGAAGGTCTTCCTTTTTATCACCAGACCCAGTTTGCTGACACGAATAGTAACGGTGAACAGTGTTGACGATTTAATACCTGCGGCTGATCCAGACGTCTCCACCGCAGTCTCTCTTTCTGACTCGAATTCCGGGCCGTCCGTTCCCTTCGTGGGCGTCTCGCCGCAGAGCAGCTGGATCGCTACTGTGAGAGTTATGAGTGAAATCAGGGGCCATAGAACGGTCACTGACAAACTGTCAGGATATCAACTCCGCAGCTCACACGACAAAATAAAACAAGTATTTTGGGGGGAAAGAACTGAGCTCAAGACACGTGGCGCAAGTACGTTAACGGCAGCGATGCAACGACGAGTCAGGCTTTGCAGAACGATGCTTATCCAATCAAATGGAAAATGACAATGGTGATTAAAGCATGCATCAGATTTTGAGGGCATAATGCCACCCTGGCCCTCACCTGGGGATGACGCCACCCACCTATGCAAACAAATCTTTTATTCCTATACCGTGTCCGAGAATGGACATATGGCGTTCTCCTTACTGAGGGCGGAGCTTTCAAAAGGAAAAGAAGACAATATAACTTCAACTCAGTTGTTTTCTTTTTTACGTAATTCGGAGGATAAAGAACAGAGATGATGGTCAGCCCAGCTGACACCGAAAAGGCCACCGGGAAACAAGGAATAGCGCATTGTAGCGCCGAAATTCAAGAGCGCTCCTTCAAGTAGTATCTAGCTGCGCTGCACGCACCCGCAGGGATAACCTTATTCCATCGAAGACAAGACATGCCCCAGATAATATCATCTCACAACGAGCTGGAGTATCGAAATACTGCTATTTTCAACTTTTCTCAGTTTCCCTCTCAAAATACGAATCCAGTCTGATCAAGCGGTGTCGGCAGAGGCAGCGCCACACGAACGACAGATGATAGCTGTTGGAGCGAGACAGACACGAATATTCTCCATACGGTCTCTCTCCCTCATCCTCGGGCAGCTGCCCGTCCAGGCGATCGGGTTTAGAGGAGACGCGACGCACCTCGGGACTGACACCGCCCTGCCGGAGCTCAAGGCATGCACCACCGCCTCCTGCGGGCCGCGTTCGAACCAGCCGAGTTTCCCCTCCACATGGCTCCTATCGCTTACAGCGACGAGAGACAGAGACGAGCGGAGGCCAGGCGAACGCCACGCGAACGCCACGCCGCCGGGTTGGTGACGCGCCCGTCCATGCGTGTAAGGGGCAGGTCGGCACGCCATGGGCACAAACTGGCGAAGAGATTCGGTGAAGAGTAGAGGAGAGGTCTGGCAGGCGAAGGACCAGGAAGAGCGAGAAGGGGAGAGAAGGGAGTGAAAGGCTCCACATACGTTGAGTGAATAAGTCACGGCAAG
The DNA here is from genome assembly GCA_029379305.1 of Frankliniella fusca. Classification (NCBI taxonomy): domain Eukaryota; kingdom Metazoa; phylum Arthropoda; class Insecta; order Thysanoptera; family Thripidae; genus Frankliniella; species Frankliniella fusca. The sequence continues at coordinate 132,631 of JAHWGI010001430.1, read as the reverse complement.
CTTTGAGAAGGCAGGCACGAGGAGGAGACACATCACACATGCCACGATGCTGTGCTCCCAGCTCGCCGTCTCGCGCAATTGTGAGAGGCAGAGCGTGCTGGATCGGGGCCGAGACACTTCGAATTGATAAGCAGGAATTTCAGAGCTGGCGCTGGCAGGACGCAGTGAGGTCGAATAAGGACCAAACGAGAGGGGTCACTCGCAGGATACTTCGACTTTGAAAAATATGTTAACAGATTTTCTATTTACAAATTTTGCAAAATTTGCGGTGGCCTATTTTTATTTGATATTTATTTTCAAGTTAATCCGTTGAGCTCGTACTTTTTACGATTCCACTTTGTTTAAAATTTTAACTGTAAACCGAAAACTATTACTGTTCACAGTCTTCTGGAGGGGGGCGACGTAAGAAAAAGGTTCTGAGGTCTCTAAGGCGCCATTGCACTGCGACAGGTGGGTACTGCAGGTAACGTTATCCGGGCTGTGGAAGTGATGAGTTTCAGGCAGGCGTTGTCCCTGTAGGCGGGCCCTATAGAGTTACAAACTTATTCGGCATTCGGGAACTGTGTCGCAAAGAGAACCTTTGCTGAGGCAGCGGTAAAGGAGAGAATTAAGAATATGAATTAGGTAAAGATTGAAGGACATGGACACCTAGCCCAATCAAGGGGGCTGCCACACACACGCCGCCGGGTGGCATCTAGACAGCCGCCTGAAAGTTAGGCAAATTGTGCTACAAAACCCCTGTGTGTAGGCAACCTGAAGGGCACCGCCGCCGCGCTGTCGGTCGGACCTTAATACGCCCCTGCTTCTAGCCCTAACTTGAGAAGTTCTAGGCTTCATATATAAAGTCGTCCTGTTACGCCCCTGCTTGCAGCGACGCTCAACAACGTCGGCACGCGGCGCAGGACTGACGGAAGCGGACAGGCCCCGCCCAGCTGTCACCCAGCGCCAACTCACTGCTGCTTAGCTATAGGGCTCGCAGCGGTACGTCATCAATTATTTATCACACTCACTGCGCTCTCCGATCCAGCATGTTGTATGGCAGCAAGTGGGGAAGGCAGCATTCACGAAATGATGACTCCCACACGCAAACATACATCGCATTATGCATCCGTCCACATACTCATACCGACTGCCCTCCCAGATACCCGTGTCCTTGTGGTTGGTTATACACATTGTGATTGCATGTGAGGCACGGCAGTGCATTGCCAGAGCAATGGGCAGGAGAGCGGAGGATAGATGGGGCATTGCGGTTAGCCGCAAACCCGTGTGAGTCAGAGATCTTGTTAGCGCTCCTTGGTCGACCTGAGGTCCGCGGTCCGCCCGCTCCGCCCGTACCTGACTCTCGACTGAGCCACTTCCCGTCATGGATGAAGGATCCTTACACCTGTCGCGTCGTCGCGGTTAGTCAGCCAAAGGAGACCTAGAAATGACCACTGAATAAGACGTTTGAAGAAAATAAGAATTTCTATGACGAGCAAACGAAAAACGAATGGACGCCTTTACAATGAAACAGCGTGACATCGGTGTATTTTTTAAGTGTGAATCGAGGTTTTGGGGTTCGAATTGAATCAAATCGAATTTCTTCAACATCCTTCGAATCGAATCTATCTCAATTCACGCGCGAATCGAATAAAATTTTGTACTTTCTTCCCCCCACCCCCACCCACCTTTTACAAGAAAATTTTGCTTTAAATTTCAGGCTATTGTATCCCCGCACGTTTAGAGAGGCCCTGCTGCCTGGCAGCGGTTCGTATGGAAAATTTACGCCTCTCTGCAATGGTCCGCTCGTGCGCTCTTCTGAAAACTGCATTCCTCAACTTTAGGATGCGAAGGCGATTCATCGCTGATTCGAAATTTCAAATCTTTTGGTGCTAAATCATAACCGGTTCGACACCGACTCGAATCATCCCAGATTCGATTCGGTGTCGAACCATTCGGACAGCACTACTTTTGCTATAGTCTAGGATAGGCTCCGTACTGAAACAGAGTAAGATGTCCTCCGAATAAGTGCAAGACGTAATAAGAGAGCAAACTGGGGTTCAGGTAAGCTGAAAATCAAGTGCTGCGCTCTCGAACTCCAAAGACGATGGGACCGACGACGCAAGATCAGGCTTCACACTGCCGCCGCGGCACGGCACGGCTCAGTGATTGACGAACTATAGGCTCCAGCGTTATGATAAATGATGCCTCGCACTAAAAGTCGACTGAGGAAGGAAGGGTCCGTGATCAGACAGTTGGCTCGACTTACAGTCAGCTCACCCGCATTACGAAAGCCGAAAGGGTTTCAGGTTCATGATGCATGCGTGGCCAGGGAATATAACTCGCATACACTGGTAAAACTAAGGCGCAACTGTACGCTCCAATGAAGCATACAGTAACGCTTGAAATGAAGCGTGGGATATCTCGGTACGCTTGAAAACGGGAAACGATTAAGAGCTGTCCGTTACCAAATGTTTACATTTTTCTTGATTTCTTTTAATACGTTTTGCTCTGTGTGTCAGCAGCTCGAAACTGAGCTCAATATCCCCTACCTCTCGATATGAATCAAATAGTCTCCAGCTCGAATGTCTCCGCAAGGTGTGGCGGTGAGGAGTACGGTGGGGCGTTGTGAGGCGGGGCTGCGGGGCTCGGCAGCGTCCCATTCATGTCAACCGGATCTGATACAGGCGGGCTGAGCGCCGCTGAGCGCGCGCCCTTTAGGGGAGGAGCGGCGAGGTCCAGGGAACTGCTCCTGGCGTGAGTCGAAGAATCAAAACCGGTTATGAGTGGTTAGGTTTTGAGTCAGACTGAACACACACACACACACACACACACACACACGCACACACACGCGCGCACACACACGCGCGCGCACCGTGCATTCAAATAATTTAACGGGGAAGAGGAGAGGGAGGGTGCGATAACGAGATGGTCTCAGACTTGGTATCGGAAATGGTGTTGTGGACAGCGATAAGTAGAGCCCAAAAGAGAAATTATCAGATTGCTGAAAGAAGAAGTAAGGTTGTTCTTGACACAGCTTCTGCTAATGAAATTTCTCCTTTTTGAGTGATAAATCAGGCTAAATAAGAAGTATATTCTATTGGCGCAAATTTTGGTTCTGTGTAAAAGAAAAAAAAATACGATTTCACGAAATCCTGGTAGACAACGCTTTTAGAAAGCAATTCAGTTGCCTAAATATCGAATAGGTAACAAAAACACCATTCATGTTAGATATATTCTATTTAAGTTTAGCAATAATAGAGTTAAAAAAAAAAAGGACACGATGACAAGGAGTTGTAAGCCAGTGTTCGGCATCGTTACGGGGGCGCTCGTGCTCACGGTAAGTATGAATGCTTCTTTCCCTTCATATACCTTGCACCCCTCCCCCCTCTCCCGCGCTTTTTTCTTCTCCTTCCTCTCTCCTTTTCTCGACGAGTGTACGTCCAAGCACATGCGAGCGAGAAGGACGGGCTGTCCGCGCCTGGTTTGCATTCTCCGTTACCCCCATTAGGTCGTGCCGGGCCGCGCGGAGCCTGGCCAAGCCTCACCGCCCTGGCCCGACGTATTTGCTCTGTGCGCGGCAAGCCCGTAATGACGATAATCGCTCTCCTGCGGTGGTCAGCGGTCCGAGCGGCCCGTCCAGCCGCGCGCGCTGCTGGGCCGGGCCGTCTCGTAGGTCGGCCACAGAACATCCACTCCACGACCACGACCGCGACTTCTCTCTTCTATCGTCACCACCCAGAGGATTTGGTAGTTACAAGTAAATTAACTTTGTCAATAAAACACAGTCTTGTTAGTAATATTCAGGGCGAGTTTTTTTCGACTCGACGCCTCCGTGCAACAATAGCCTATCTGTTTCGCTGCCCCGAAAGACTAGCCTATCTGTTTCGCTGCCCCGAAAGACTAGCCTATCTGTTTCGCTGCCCCGAAAGACTAGCCTATCTGTTTTTCGGCGCTTTCTGCAGCGCTGTCTTCTTCCTATTCTGGGTTTGCCAATATTAACGGTAGAAAAAAAGTAAAAACTGCCATTTGTTGCTTGATCTTTAAGGAACACGCAGCAGTTTTTACTTTTTTTCTAACGTTAATATTGGCAAACCCACAATAAGAAGAAGACAGCGCTGCAGAAAGCGCCGAAAAACAGATAGGCTAGTCTTTCGGGGCAGCGAAACAGATAGGCTAGTCTTTCGGGGCAGCGAAACAGATAGGCTAGTCTTTCGGGGCAGCGAAAGAGATAAGCTATTGTTGCACGGAGGCGTCGGACTGTGTCAGACCTGGAGAGTAATAGAATGGGAATTTGAATTCCGGTGGTTACGTCGAGTTGCAGCCGCTTTGACTATTTGTTTTTCCATAGCCCCCCCCCCCTCTCTCTCACTCTCTCTCTCTCTCTCTCTCTCTCTCTCTCTCTCTCTCTCTCTCTCTCTCTCTCTCGTTGTTTGTACTGATCAGAGATAAAGAGTAACTGTCTCTGTTATGATTCCCCATCACTGGTAAAACTAAGGCGTAACTGTACGTTTCATTGTTAACATTCCTAAATATGACCATATAACACCCTACTATAAACAATTAAATTTTCTTGATCTCAATGGCAGACAAGAGTTGGCCCTGGCCACAATGTTATGGAGGTTATTTAAATATAAGAGCCCAGTTTACCTACTAGATAAGTTTTGTTTCTCATCAGACCACTCTGGTCGAAGCAATAGACAGTCAAGCCAGTCTCTAGTTATTCCATTGCATAGAACAACCCTCTACAGTCACTCATTTAAGGTAACATCTTGCCGAATTTGGAATAAGTACAACATTTATAACTATCTGCATTATGTCCATCCTAATACATTGAAACGGCTTGTCCGTTGTGCCTTAACTTCAATGTAAGCTAATGTGCCTAAATTATCACTGTGATTTTTATGTTTGTAAATTTATTTTTGTTTTTTTACGTTTTGTGAAATTTTATTATTGAGAGCGGTTTCTTGCTCCCGTGGGGCCCTGATATGGCCCTTTTGTTAAGAAACCAAAATAAACAATTTCAATTTCAATTTCTCTCGTTGTTTGTACTGATCAGAGATAGAGTAACTGTCTCTGTCATGATTACCCATCACTTTACAAATTAGTTTCTGCACTCTTTGAAGAGAAACTCTAAGTTACACAGTGTACTCCTGCTCCCGTTTTGAGGAAAGCTGCCCCGTGGATTGACAGCATGCAGGCGTGAAATTACATTTCTCTCCGGCGGTCGTAATTTTGATATCCAAGCCCAAGTGTGCTGCGTCCAAATACTCGTCTAGGAGCCACCTGATTTCGCTCCAGAAGCCTGACAGAGTAATTAATCTCGCCCTGTGTACGTGTACAACTCTGTGTCAAAATAACAAATTACAAAAAAAGTCCTAATTTTACGAATATGTTTTTCACACTGTTACCCTATACAACACAGCAAAAAAAAAAAGTTGATTTGAGCCAACTATAGCCTGTGATAATTCTGAGAGAATGAGCACTTCTTCGCTAAGGTAACTGAAGATCAGAAGCGAAAACCACTGTTCGATTTGCGATACCGAAATTATTGTAGTTTGCACAGCGGGACGGTTCGATGCTCTAGGGAAGCTGAGCCAAAAAACAGTTTTGCAAGACTAACGAGCCGTTATCCGCTGTGCCAACTACGGTTTTGTTACGTGGCTTTAGAGATACGAGTCGCTAATGACCCAAGGTTGTTTACCGACTGTACTGTTAAAACTTCCCTTAAAAATTAAAAAGTATTCGTCATGAAAAATGTTTCCAGAACTCTTCGTGATTGTTTTTTTCGGGAAATCACAACTCTCTTTTATGAAATCACAACTCTTCTTCGTTGCAAAAAAAGTTAAACTTCGACAGTACTGCGACCGGTTTACAACTATAACAAATTAAGTCACTAATATAGAACTAGAAAATAGTGTTGGTATTTCACAATTGCTTCGTATCGAGCTAGTGCTAGGAAATCACAAGCAATTTTTAACAGTATTGTTGACCTGTAGGGCCTTTTAACCAGGGCACGTGTCGGTGACATCGTGCTTATTGGTATTGATGGCAACCCAAATCAACGCAAACGTTGGTTGGCACAACTTCACATTATTTTTCTGTGAAATTTGATATGCAATCAATGACCATCTAGTTCCTTTCAATCGCTGTATCACTGTTGAGGTAGTTGGAGGCGGTTTTGTTATTCATCCGATCGTCTGCATGACTTTCGAGGGTTAGGCCTGATGGAGCCTTATTTGCTTATCGGCAGCCAATCATCGGTATCGGTTCTATGCATACCATTACACAGTTCTTAAAAGACACCCAGGCGATGATAGGCAAGTCGACGCTTACCTCTCAAAACCAGCGCATCCTTTGCGCACTAAAAACTCAGAACTGCTAAGATATGAGCACAGAACAATAGGTCCGGTCTGTCCTCCACCTCCCAATAAGTTAGGCCACGCCCATCGATAAGCCTTCTCCGATACACGTTGATGTGTCTGAAGTCCTGGTGGCATGTATCGAGACAGCCGGCACGGTCACACCCACCACTCACCCCTTCGGAACACGACGCCCCTGCAAAGATTGGCAGTGGCGCGCCATCGCGTTGCCAGTAAATCATTCATAGTGGAGCTGTCGCGAGGACACGGCCTGTGGTGGAAGGACTCTGCAGGAAATTGAAAAAATAGAGTACTACACGCAAAAAAGCAGGGAAAAAACAAGTTTGCCGTTCAGCAAAGTTTTGAGCTCTCCAGCAAAAGACTCAGCCAATTTATTTAGAACCGGTGCAAATTTTTAGCTGTACAGCGCCACTGGCGGCTCCAGACCTGATTCGAGGGTCGGGGTCGAGGTTTCAGCGCGCGCGAGTATGTGTGTGTGTGTGAGTGTGTGTGTACAGGGTTTTAATTTTAAGTTTTGATGTCCCCTGATGTCCCCAGCCCTTTTTTTTTTTTTTCCATAATTCCCCTGACTTTGAAGTACTGTATATCGTTTCGACCAATCAATTAAACGCGAGCGAAGCGAGCGGAAATTTTTTATTTTACGGAGTAGTAAAAATGGACCATTTTTTGATAAGGTTTTGACTTTTGCAACGCGCGAATCACAGTGTTTTTGTTAACTTCAGGCAATATCATGGGATCAGCCAAAGCTGTAATTCAATACCTGAATTTTCATTTATTTTTCCGATCAGTTTTCCCCGAAATTTAGCCCCCTTTCTTTTCGCATATTCCTGACTTAAAAATACTGCATATCGATTCTATCAATGAAACGCGAGCGAAGCGAGCGGAAATTTTTTAAAATAAAGTGGGAAAAACGGACTAGTTTCCGACAAGCCTCACACTTTTGTCACCACAATCCAGTGTTTTATTTTGTTAATGTCAAGCATCAAGGGCTGAGTCAAATAGATATTTTTTCCGAGAGTGTTTTTCAAATTTTCCGTGAGTTTTCCCTGATTTTCTAGATCATTTACAAAGTCCCACAGTCTTTCAGGTTTTCAAGGTTTTCCAGGGTTGAGGCAAGCCGATAGTGTTAGTGTGTGTACGCGCGCTCCTATTCACCCTAGCCTAGCTCTAGCTCAGAGCCGTAGCCCGCAGCGCGCGCGTAGGCCATAGCCGTTAGGTCGGATTCTGAGCGGCACTCAGTGTCTGTCGTGAATGTAGCTGTCGCGTTGTACTCGAGAAAGAAAAGAAGCTCTTAGCCACCGTAGGTCACTCTAGTATTCTTGCATTTTCAATGCGTTCAGTAGTAGGTGCATTTATTATTCATATTTTCAGTTAGTCTGATCAGTTTTCGATCATAAGCAAGACCGAAGTTTTAATCTAGAAACAAAGTACGACGTCGACGCCCCTCGGGCGTCGACATCATACCTCGGCTCGGCCCGAGGGGAGCCTCGACCCCCCCCCCTCCCCCCACCTGGAGCCGCCAGTGTGTACAGCTAACTGCTATCTGAACAACTAATCCCACTTAGCTGTACTGCTAATTTTTGTTCCGAAAGCCGAGTTATTTTTGCTCGGGTGCTATATTAGCCCAGTTAAGTCGATCACTGTTAAAAATTCCGTACCCCCATGCCCTAGATACTACGGTAAAACCCGTTTTGTTTGGTGAAGGGACGACCGTATCCGAAAAATACGGTGTTTTCCGTGACCAATTCCGTATTTTCCGTTTCTTGAAACTTCGAAAAAATTTGAAATGTAGGCCCATGTGAAACATCCATAGGTAGTACGGACGGACCGTACCCAATAAAAACGGTCCGACCTGGTAAAAAATTTACGGGGGCAAACCGTACTAATTACCGTGGAAATTTTTGGCAGTGATTAACACCGAACTGAATTTTATTTTTTTGCGTGAAGCGAAGAGATAATAAACATACTTCGTATGTTTTTCTTCTATATTTTAATTTTTTTTTTTTATAATCTCGTTTTGAGTTTAAGAAAACCCTTTTTTTCCCCCTAAAAATAAATAAATAAAAATTCTAGCAACATTGACAATACTATACAAAATAGGTTCCACGATAAGCTGCTGTCCTGTTCGATTCTTTATCTTTCCCAGTCCATCGAGTCCGCACAGGGAAGGGCCGTCCCATCCGTCCGCACGCACGCGCACAACCATACGTACCTATTGATTCATTCATTGTTTGGTCGCGTACAGGAAGAGGCGTGGCTCAGAAGACGAGGGGAGAAGAGGGGGGGGAGCGCAAAGCCCGATGCAGGATAAGGTGCACCGAGGTGGTCCACGCATTCCGTGGGTACGCGTCATTGTGTATGGTACATCCACAGCCCCGACCAATAAATGCCCATCCAGCGGCTACACTTAGTCAAAGGCCAGAAATTCAGTCATCAACTAGAGAGTACTTAAACCTCAATTTCTCATATGCAGCAAGCGTTTTAAATTCCTTAGATACAATGGCCAACAACTAAAGAACAACATTTTTATAGACTGTCTTTTTAATATAAATTTGTTAACTGATTGACAAACAACAGTTGATCTCCAGTGTCTATTTTAATAAAGTCGGCAATCTTAAAACTGTTGTGGCAACTCTTATTTAAATTTTTTAAAAAAGGGAAACAGCCCTTGAAACAAAGGGCAAGACTGACCAGCAGAACTACGCAATGAACATTCCACGGATGCGATTTGAAGGGAATTCCAATAACGGATCGAGAGATCTTCCTCGCGTTCATATCGCCTCGCTGTTCGTCGTGCAGCTCGAAAACCCTCGGAAATTGTTGCTGCATTGAGGCAATAACAAGCAGGGCTTGAGGCGAGGAATGGGCGCATAATCTGTTGCGGAAATGCCCCAGGAAATAGGATGTGCGGATAGCGAGTGGTGGGGATATTGTAGAACGTGGGTGTGGGTGCACTCGGCGGGGAGAGCCCGCGCGTTTGTTTGAATCCTCACTCTGATGGATGAAATAATGGAGGCGTCTCAAATTTTCGCCACTCCCAAGCACATCTTGGAGATGTTTACCGTCATGGTCTGACTAATGGACATCACAAAAGAGGGCACGGGTCATGAGAAACTCGGGCAGGCCGACAGGCTGTGTAAAACTGAAAATCAAATAAGAGGAAGACCTGTCCGCCCCTTTCTTTACGAATGAATGTCCGACCGACGCCCTTCTAAGCAAGTAACTGCTCGTAAATCTGCCCACTTTTGGTAGACGGGGTAGCAGCCATACACAGCACCAAGCAAACATATTACAGTTCGTCTTTTGTTTGAAAATTAAAAACTGTAGAGCGAGCGAGAGAGATGAAGACCAAACTAAAATTTCCAGAACATCTGCAACGTTGTTTTTTGTTGTTTCTTTTTAAGATTCAGGCTAGCGGCGGCGTGCTCTAATATGATATGAGTAAATACGGAACAAAAATGACATGTGAAAATTGACTCAGTTCGATGGAAAAAATTCGATAACTGGTAACGAAAATGCGATACAGAAAACCACAAGCTAGTTGTAACGGCCGAAAACCTACAAGATGAGAACTAAGCTGCAGTTTTTTTGCCATCGTACAAGTGTCCAGTCGTCAGTCGCAACAAACAGCACCTGGCTATATGGGTGTGAGATCTTTCATACATGTTATCGAATTTTGCCCCTCAAACAGAGTTGATCAACACAAAAAGGTTTTTTTTTTTTTTTTCCGCGAACCCTCCGTCTGTACAGGCTATGCGCGAGCTGGTGTCCCTACGCCCTGTTTAAACACACACACACACACACACACACACACACACACACACACACACACACGCGCGCGCGCGTGCGCGCCTGTGTACAGCTCAACCACACGGGAGCCTGCAGGCAGGCGCCTCCCTAGTCTGATATTCATAGGACATGCGAGGATTAAAAATGCGAGAGGTGCTTATTACAGGCTGGGCCTTAGAAAGAGACCAAGGGCTGCTCTGCTGTCGTCTAAAGAACACACACACAACAACACACACACACACACACACACACATTGTTGAAAAATGTCACTGCAAATGCTTACGACAGAGGCGTCGTTTATTTGTTACCTGGTCCCGGACTGAAATTTTTGACAACGGTCTGAATCTTACGGTAAACTCCGTCCGTCCTGCAAATATATTGGCGATGTTCAATGGAGCACATTCCCTCAACAATGAAGTGCTGTCCGTAACGTAAGGATACATTACGCTCTGAATGAACACGAAAACTGCGGCACCGACAGTAGGCATACCGCAGCTCTCTACGGTTTATTTTAAAGACGCGCGCGCGCACACACACACACACACTGAAAACTCAACAGTGAGCATTGCACACTGTATATAAAGCGTGTATGGCATGCACGCTTTATAAACAGTGTGCACGGTATGATCACTGTTTATAATGTGTGCACGGGGATGCTCACTAAATCTTCAACAGTAAGCATTGCAACTCAACGTGTGCATGGAGATGCTTCCTGCGTACGCAACAGTGAGCATTGCTCACATTTTGTACAGTGAGCATGGCCATGCACACACTACATACAGTGAGCATGTCCATGCACACTTTAGAAACAGTGAGCATACCGTGCACACTGTTGGCTTTTCAGTGAAGTATTGCGTTAGAATTTTAAAAAAAAAATTGCTTGTATTTTTTGTGCATAAGGGTATAAGTCAACTAAACTTTTCTGATATCATGCAACATAGGGAGTCAAGTCTACTTAACTCCTTTTGCTTCCGTTGAAATTTTATGAATTTGGGAATAAGTCAACTTACCCCCTTTTGGTTCATAATAATTATCACACAAAACAAGTTATGTCGACTTATCTCTTTTTACAAACCCCTATATCTCTAATCCTGTGGGAGATATCCCCATTATATTTGGTAGACACAAGCAGACTTTAACGTACTATAAAATGCCATGAAAATCTCAGTTTGGGGGTAAGTCAATTTATTCCCTTCTTCCGCTTCACGGCCCATTTTTTCTACTCGAAAGCACACCGATTTGTTGTTACCACAATAGTTAAGGGTTATCAAGCAGCAGAGTTCTAAACCACGCTGACGAATGACTCGGTTTATCCGGCCGTCACCCTTTGCATACCGTATCGAGGTGCGCGTTCTGAGAACATAGCGCCTTAGCAGTAGTCAGCCACAATGGATCGTTTCACAAACCAACTATATTCAGAGATGAGCGGAACTTTTTGATTTGGCAGTAAAATTAAATAAGGTCTGCTTTTTACGACTGTTACGAGGTCCGAAAGGATGGAGCCTGGGCTCAGCAGCTCAAATAAGTTAATGGCCACGCACGCTCTCATGGCTTCTTTTGCAACTGCATGAATCTACGATATCACACAAAACCACCGGAAACAGATTAGCAAGTCGAGGCGCCCGTCCCGTCAGCAAGAGACACAATTTTGTCCATGACGTCAATAATGCACGTTAGGAAACAATGAACGACATTTTACGAGCTGCATTGACCATTTTCCAGCAGGTGTAATGACTAAGCAATCATCTTACCACTGAGCGAGCCCAGCCCGACTGCCATTCTGACCGGATATTGGTTGACCATAGCCACATTACCTCGGTTTCGTTCTCTCCCCATTCCCTCTTTCGCTTTCCTCGAGCCTCTATTTCCTCAGCCAGCCCAGCCAGCTGAAGCCCATACATTTCTGCAAACTATCTGAACAATTCAACAACCGTTTGTCCTCTTAACACAGATATAAATTTACGCCCTTGGGGTCGAAATAAAAATATCAAAAGTAGAGAGAGGAGATGGGTGGGGGCCTGGCCCTCCCTCACCCGTGGTACAGATCACACCCGTGCGCGATGCCAGTCGTAAGATGCATCTGCATATCGTTAGATCGAGAGATCGATCACACCGACGGTGACGCGGGCGATTAGCATCGCTTATTCAGACAGCTGGTTATGGAGTGACACCAGTACCGACCCGGGGGAGGTGTTCGTACCGCCACAATCAGTGGCGAGTCAGACAAGTCGATTTAGAAATGCCCTGGCAGAAAGTAGAAAGAGACGGACGGCTGTGGGCCAAAAAAGCGGCACTAAACAGCACCAGATCGTTTCATTCACGTACACACAAGACCAAGCTGGAAAATTGCTGTTACTTTGAACTCTGCTATTATTCGCAGTAGAACTAACACACATTTTCGAAGATAGCCAGAGAAAAGGGAGAGAGAGAGAGAGAGAGAGAGAGAGAGAGAGAGAGAGAGAGAGAGAGAGAGAGAAGCATTCAGCTGCAGCAAAATTCATTATGTAAAATTCAGAACAAATCGTTTTTACCAACTAAAGTATAAGCGCACCGTAGAAGCGCTGGGTGCCTTCAGAGTAAAGCTGTATTGACAATGACCTGCATTAAAGCTCCTAGCGTAATACCAGAGCTCAACCACATCAGTAAACTCCTCCCAGCCTACACGGAGAGGAGAGTGGGCACTTTTCTCTGGCGCCGCCACGACAACCTCAGTTTACAATGGAACTCTGACGGCCTAACTCACGGGGATACGGAGGCGAGCAGAGGCTCGTCCACGTCTCATTGAACGATTCTGGCGCAGACAATCTGCTTATCTCACATCCAGACAGCCGGGCTCTCTCCAGCGCAGGCCACCGCGACGATTTCACTGCTGCCACTGGAGCTTTCTGCCCCGGACTGTACTCATCCATTAGGTCGCTGTTATAGCAGCTCGGGATTTTTTTCCCTTCTGGGTAAGAGGAAGGGACAGACAGAAGGGGGATCGCACCCGAGTCGCTCTCCCCCACTCACCACCAACCTCCTCCCCACACGACGGCCGGAGGGCAGTGCGCTGCCCGGTTGAGTCTGGGTGCTTCTTATTTCTAAAAAGTAAACGCCGTGTATGTTGGGGGCCGGGCCGGAACCTGCAGAGCCTGTCTGCTTGAGCCCGGGTTAAGTGGCTGGCCTGCGGCTGCGTGTCGGTATTTAGGGGCGCTGAGGATTGTCCAGCAGCAGGCACCTCCCTATAGCCGGGCGAAAAGAAAAAGTAAATAAACAAACCCTCTAATACCGCATGATTCCAGGTGCTAATTTGCCAGAACAAACAATGTAAAGGTCGCGTATCACGTACATTATTTCTTAAATTCGTTAATAAGCACTTTAAAAATGCAAGAGAAAGGTGAGGTCAGTAATGTAAAAAGGATTTTGAGTGAGCTCGAAGTGGCAAGTCTTACTAACTCAATCATTCTATGACCAGTGGCGAGCAAAACTTAAATCTAGAAGATATCTTTAACAGGATCAAGAGCATCAAACGAAAACGCATGGACAGAAGGGCGCAAGCACAAACCACTTACGCCACTCGCACTCTCGGTTTAGTTGAAGCACCCACCTATCCTTAGGCTGATCATTTCACATAAATAATGTCCCTTTTGCACTGAAACTATCTACAAAGAGACAACATACTTTGTTACTTAATAAGATAAAGGTTTTCACAATCCATTCACGGCAGAGAGAGAGAGAGAGAGAGAGAGAGAGAGAGAGAGAGGATAGTGACCACCAGGCCTGATCCGCCAGAACTAAGCGGTCAGGGAGGAGGAGAGGGCACTCGTCAGAGAGCAAGAGAATCATGAAAGAAAAAATATGACAGGGAAGGTGGAAGGGGGGGGGGGGGGGAGCTTATCACACACCTCGTTAGTCGCCATCAAGCACAGCCCCACCCGCCCCACCGCCTCAGACCCCCCGCGGGAGAGAGAGTCGGGAGAAGGGGAAGGGGGAGAGGGTGTTCCGAGTGACGCTTTACCTGAGCGCGCCGAGTGAAGGTCTTCCTGCCAAACCGCCTGGCATCTAAAGCCGAGGGAAAAGGGGAGAAGGGCGGGGAGAGGGGGCAGCAGAGCAGAGGTCAGTAAGCTGCTCTGAGTTACGCGTAGGGCAAAACCATTGCAATCTAGACAAGAAGAAATTTAAGTTCTTTTTTCCAAAAGTGAATTTGGGCAAAATTTTAATGAGAACAAACAAGCGTTGCGTTGACCCGCCGACGGTGAACACTCATGAGGAAAGCTTAAAACCGGCTTTTCCCTCGGTGTCTTTCTTCAATGGGTCTGTGGTAGACGACGTTTGAGAAAGAGGGTTCTTAAGTAAGTACCCCCGCTAAAGTTAAACATTCAACTTTGAATTTTTATTAAAATAGCTCTCACAGAAATTTTGTCAAGTTGAATTAAAGTTCTGATTCCTATGGTAATGCTATTGATTCATTTCATGCACAGTAATTCAAAAAATAAAAATAAAAAGAACACGTTGGAGTAAAAATGTCATTATAGCGTTCGAATGATCTTTGTTTAATGAGCCTACAGTTCAAATATCAAGCTGAATGGACATTTCTTTACCAAAAAGCTAATTTACTTTTTGTTTGATCAGCAGGTCTGAAACTTGTCATGTGACTTAAACTAATTACACTAACCAAACTTTAAGGTTAAACATATTCAGTTACTTAACAAAAAAAAAGTAGGAAATTTCCAGCTCAATATCTACACCAAACTGATAAACCAAGAGTGCAACTGTTCAACACTTGTAAGTAAGTATTGCATGCGGCAATTGAACACGTGTGCTAGTGCACAACTGTCGAGTTGAACACATACAAGCGTACAACTTGCTGGCTGGACACTGGCAATTGAATTGGATTGGGTGGATACCAGGGCAGCGTTGTTGTTGATAGCTTGTGTGGCAGAATGAAAATTTTATGGTAAGTGTATGGCGAGTGCAAAACTAGCACCCTCTTTATTTTGGCTGGTTGTTGCATTCAGTTGTCGTCCAGGCGGTGTTGTTGACATCTGGCTGGCTGGGCGTAATTGTTAGTGACCGATGTTTGATGGATAAAATTCGTGATAAGATCCTCACAAATAGTTCTTACTTTTTTTGCATTTTTCAGTTTTCCTCATTCTGTGGCAAGTTCTAAAACCTTGAGGGCTATGCAACGCGTTAGCGTTAGAAATTTTTATTTTTTAAATCAGCCTTAGAACTCCATGAAATTTTGTTTCAATAATATACAAATCGACTCATTCGACGCCCTGAATCCAGATCCATCATCCTCATGTCAGTAAACTAAACTGGGTTTGAGGAGATATCTGGCCCGAAAGTTTTGGTTGAAACGTATCTCAGAGAAATATTTGAGGGTTCAGAGGTTTTTCTTCCAGTACTGTTGCTAGAGCCCCGTGGCCGGAGACCTGTTGATTCTGGTAATGCTCAGTACTCCATAAACGAAAAATTAAATATGCATATTATAATAAAAATGTCAATGCAGTGTTCGAATGGGGAGAGACACCCCATACAAGACTTTGGGCGACCCCCCTCCCAATCTCCTAAAAAAATAACTGATTCAGCAAAAAATTGTACTGATGGTACAGTGATGGATCCTAATTTCGGACAGTTTTCAGCGAAAACCGCGTGTTTTATCCGCAATTTTGATCTTATCGAAAATCGGTGGGGTGGGGATTCAAGAATCTTTGGGCCAAAGACACACTCGGAGACCCCCAGGACAATTTTTTATCACACATGTCACAGTTGTGAGAGTTGATAGATCAGTGTCCGAATTTAGGAACCAAAGTCCCCTAAATTCGGACAGCCTTCAAAAATCATGAAAAGTAAAAAACATTTTGGGGGATAGAAACTTTACAAAACATATGACCTTACCCTACCGTCAAAATTTTCTTATGTTGTATAGTTGAGCCGCCAGAACTGCTTCAAGATCGCTTTTTACGTGCCTTAAATCCGGACAACAGTTACGTTTGCGTGTAAAAGCCTGCTATGATCGAATTAAGTGGACTTTGAGAAATCGCTTCTCAAACTTCACACATGTGACATGAACAAAATTTTCTTATGTTATCTTGTGGGTGAAGAGTTCTAGTTTCACATATGCAACGATGAAGGTTTCCCTCGCATCCGAAGTTGGGCACCCCAGTCCTGAAAAGACACTTAAAAATATGGCCTGTTTCGTCGCGTCAAAAAATTTTAGTTAGAAAATTTCTGGGGAGTGTAATATGAATGATATCAAATTTGTTTTTTAATAACTAAATTCTAAAAGTCCTAACGATTCCAAAGAGCTCACGGAATTTAAATTCTGACAACCTGTAGCCATTTCCGTGACAATAATAGTGGAAAACAACAAAGTGTCCGGATTTAGGGCGCCAGTCCGAATTTAAGGCACATGACTGTAACGCCAAAATGCGGCCAGGGCGCACTTTACCGCCTCGGACAGGTATCGGTGCCCTTGCGGGGCGAATTTGGTGCCTGCGCGCACCGAGGGGGAAAGCACTCGCGTAACAGGCGCGGTTTTAAGTCGAGCTGACGGGAGGGGCGGATCGGCTGACGGGGGGGGCGAATTGCCTATATACAGGGGTTTTGTACCTCAAATTGCCTACTTACAGGCGGATTTTGGGGCTGACGGGGGGGGCGATCGCCCCTTCGCCCCCCCCCCTTAAAACCGCGCCTGTCGCGTAATCACTCGTACACCCTGGCCCGTAATCAACGCGTAATCACTTAAAATCTAAGCGTAATGACCTATTATTAAAGGTTATTTTCAATAAAATATCAATTGTAATAACCTTATTATGTATGTTACCCAGTAAAATAACCAAAATAACAGAAAATAAGGAGTAAACATGCGTAATAACGGGCGTAATCGCGTAATCACTCGTACACCATTTTCGAGGCTGCTTTCCCCCTCGGCGCGCACGCTCGCTCGAAGCAAACTTGCCCTTTTCTTCAATTTCTTTTAAATAAAGTAAGACTTGAACCTGAGCGCAAACGAAACCAAAATTACACTTAAATATTTCTTATAACTTAATGCCACTTCGTGACTCCCAGAATATCACTTCGTGTTATCGTATTTTTTTGTGTGCATGTTTGGGGAGCGCCTGGGAGGTAGACCACCGTCGAGCACCCAAGCTCAGCACACGGCCTACCTCACAGCTCCGTATATGACACCCCCAACGCGCAGCCGTCGGGTAGGGAGGTATGACTCTACTTGATTCTTCTTATAATACTGCACTGCAAGGCCAAGAATTAGATTGATTTAAGCATCCGACTGTGCACGTGCACGGCAACCGCCTCGGCCCCCGGCCAAAAAGCCCACATGCGATGCCCCCTATTGGAATTGGGTGACTGGTGTCCCGGTAGTAGTGGACTGAGCAGTATACGAGCGGCAGCAGGGCAGAGCTACGCCGAAGTATCGAACAAGAAGGGAGCAAAATTGAAGCACAATGTAGGCAGGCTGCAAGGCGAAGCAGGCCGGGAGAGACTCCTAGGTACAAAAGGCACGGAGGGGTCGCTGCACCCTTGCAGCATCCCCGGCCCGGCTAAGGCGCCAGGGTTGTCCTGTCGGGGAGGCTGCGGTCCGGCCAGTGGCGGCAGCGGCAGGCGCAGGCGGCCCCTCGACTCGACCGCGGGCGAAGGCCTCTTCGGCCCTCCCGTCACCCCGGGCGCCCCAGGTAGGAGGCGCCCTCAGGCACCGAGGTCACACGAGGCCTAGAGACAGCTGCGACATTGATTGAAATGGAGCCCTGTTCAGCGAACACTCTATCCCGACCTGCCGGGCGCCCCAGCTCCCAGTTGCGGCTTCGAGGGCGCTTGTGCCCCAGGTCAGTGTGTGCAGTTTTCTATCGTTATTAGATGAAGGACGAGCAGCAAGAAGCAGAAGCAAGCAGAGCAGGGGACAGATAACGGGTCCTCAGACGGACCCCTAGACCTACGCGTTTGGTGTCTAGCGGAGAGAAACATGGAATGCACTGTCTTGCAGGAAGCCCTGGTCAGCCCCTGGCATAGCTCCCTCTCAGGTGGGGAGACATGCCACCACGAACAGGAGCGGCTAGCTCCCTCCCTCCCCCCCCCCCCCCATAAATAAATACTGCAAGGCTGTGTGAATTTATTTTGTGCAGTGGAGTGGTGTTATGACTGGCACCGCCCAGCGCGCCTCGGCTCGGCTCGCCTGGATGCAGCAGCCTCCTGCTGCGCGAGCCGTGCGGCCTAACGAGCTTGTCAGCGGGCCGACCACTATACGCCACGGCGCGCCACGCCATCCAACAACGGATTACTTCACAACGCGCGTGCGACCTCTTCATTTTCTTGTAGACGTACGTTTGATACAGCTACACTGCGTGCCATTATATTTTGACAACAGCATGATGTTTTAGCTGACGCAAACGCTCAAAAAATGAAGTGACCCCAGTCTCGGGTACCAGGGATGGCTATTTTCTAATTGTGACGGGACATAACGACTGGATTAAAAATAAATGCAACAGTTCTATATCTTGCATACGTACTTGTTCACATTGCAGCACGTGTGGTAGGAATGTCAAAGATGTGCCGTCCATATAGGCAGTCGTGGTGCGGGTGAGAAAGAAAAAAAGAAGACAGGAGAAACGAAAGGGAGAGAGGATGGGGAGCCGCAGTCGGATACTCAAAGAGGGCGGGGGGATCACTGCGTGCGGCCGCCTTGGCCTTACACCGGTCCAACGGATCACTAATCGAATCTGTCAGACGCGTAAATGAATTTCCATAAATTTTTATTATAGAATTGGTTTGGAGAGGCGCGGACGTTATGTTGGCCGTAGTCTATGAGTTGCTTATTTTCAAAAGCAACATAATTGTGCCTATTAGAAATGGTCACCCGTAAAAACTTCATCACATTGAGGCGAACGATCGAAGATGTCTTGCTTATAATTTTCAAATCACATTATAAGAGCAAAAGTATAAAACGCGCCAACTGCGGATTAATAGGTTGGCTACACCAGCTGCCCTTCCAGAGACACCTACATACTAGATCTCCTCATCACGTTATGTTCATAGAAAAACCAACTTAACTCGAACGACCTCGAACTTTGGCCCTTTGTCTGTCGCAAAGCGGAGCAGCGAGATTGGAGACAGGGTGACACTCCATACCATTTCCCATTTCCCCTAAAATTCACAAAAGAGATAGATTGCACCCCTTAAGGGTTTGGCAAATGCACCTCGCTTCGTCAGACTGGTGCAGAGGTGCATAAGTTTAAGGCACCCGATTAAAGAACGAGCTGTAATCACCCGCTGGGCTGCACAGGACTCCGCGCGCGGCTTGACCACCTGCTGGCTGGGGTCCAGCCGGGTCCAGCAGGCCCCTCTCCCTTTTCTTTATATCGTTCAAACTTTAGGAACATTGCTCTACACATTGCATCGCTGTTTGGCGTGCAAAAATACGTTAGCCATTCCATCGGGCACGAGATTGTTGTGCAGCAAGCGCAATGGTGACCTCTTTCAAAAAAAAATTGTACGAAAATATCGAGATGTCTCCATTGGCGTCGACACAGACCAATTGATGCGTGTCGCGTGCCACAGCTTGGGTACTGATGACATGCCAAGAAGGCGTGCTCACTAGTGTTTTGACAGCCCGGAAAAAACCCTTGTTCTGCGATGTTTCGAACTTGCTGTGCGAATAGTTCAAAATCGAATCAAATCTGCCTGGATTCGGTTCGATTTGGTCCCGAATTGGTTCTGAATCGGTTTCGGAGGTTCGAAATTTCGAATCTGCTCAGATTCACCACCGAATTATAAAGTTCAAGCAGACATTTTTTCGACTAAACGATGGTGCGAGCGCGCCTCTACAAAGATGTGTGGGACCTTCTTGACTTTATTTTTATGTATAATCTTAATGCTTCCTGTAAATCTAATTTGTGGGGGGGGGGGGGGTGGAAACTAGATTCGATTCGATTCATGCGCGAATTTAGGAATAGGATTCGATTCGATTCAAAATTTAGTCGGATTTGATTTGACTCGACGGAGATTTGAAGAAATTCGATTCGAACCCAAAACCCTAATCCGCACAGCCCCAATTATTTTTCATGGCATTAAAACAAATGTTTTAAACGTTTTCATTGTTTCAATTACCAATTTTCCACAAAATTCTCAATTTTAGAAATAAAAGGTTCTTGGAAGTATCGAGAAGAGGCTGAGGAAAAAAGATTGGAAAGTCATTAGATATAAGTTATTACCCGGATGTTAGAGGAAGAGCTCTTCATGTTACATATGATAAAGATTGGCCGCTGGGAGATGCACATAGGGAGAAAGACAGTTAAAGTGGAGAGGAAGTAGGATTAGACACCCCATTTCTTTAACAGAGTCTGACCCTGACCTCCCTGACGAAGTTTTAACTTAAGAGATCCCGTATACTAAATCTACCTGTTACATTTCTAAGTTTTAGTGTTTTGTTTTTATTACTCAAATAATGTTGTCAAATGACTGATAGCAGAAAAGAGAAAGAGAACAAAGTTATTTAACGTTGTCCTTATTTTATTTTTATTTTGATCTAAACTGTTAAAAAGTGCAGATATGTGTTCTTTCTACCCATAACCCATCCTTAAGGGTTTTGTTCCAAAAAAAAAAAAAAAAAAAAAAAAAAAAAAAAACTAGTTCTGTCCGGTGGACACTCTTTCGGTTTCACTCGAGCTACGCGACAAATGCGTATAGAGTAGGCTGAGAGTATTGTGAGGAAAAGGAAGACAGGGGAGGGGGATGGGGAGGGGGCTGTAGGCGGAGCCCACTGAGTATGTAATTTGAAACGAATCTAATAAGACGCACACCATTCTCTTACTGCTTAAGCCTGTCTGCCTTTAACAGCCTCTCCCCATTTACATCCCTCCAACGTCTCTTTGCCTTTCCTTAACCTACATTCTTCTTTATTTTCTTTTTGCCTTCCTTTCTCCTCTGCATTGACACATATTACATACACAGTCTAGAAAAAACAACGCTTCAGGAGAGTGAGGTGTCGTTATGTCTCGGACAGCCAGTAAATAGTGACAAACTCACACGAATTATCATCTATCCACCTCAACTATAGTTGAGTTGGAAGCTAGAAATTTCGGAAAGCATAATGCGTTCAAAGTGTAACGTCGCGTTACAGCGAACAGGATAATAGACAACAATAAGCGGCGAATTTTTCAAAAAAGTGACATATTTGGTAATATAGTGAAGAGATGACCGAGTAACAGAGGGGAACGAGAGAGTCGAGACAGAAGGCAACTGATAGTGGACTGTGGAAGCGAAGAGGCAGTAGGCGAGAGTGAAGGAGAAAGGGGGGGGGGGGGTGAGCGAGACAGACTGAGCAAAGAAAGACTAGGGGCGCACACAGCACCCTGACGCTTTGCCAGTGATGGAGGGGCAGGCGTCTGTCGGGCGGTGGCAGAGCAGGCAGAGCCGGCAGAGCCGGCAGAGCCTCAACCTCATACTGTTCCCGCGCCGTCCGTCCCGAAAAGCCAAGCCCAGAGAGGAAAGGATCAAAGACCAGCGGCAGGCAGGACGGCGGCTCAGCCCCACTAAGCCCCGAGGAGGGGATCCCCCTCGACTAAATGGGGAATTAATTCGACCGCCATCGAAGAGGAAGAGGCGTGTCGCAGCGGCGCTAAAGACAGCAGCAGCCGCTGATACACCCGCACCCCCGGGACAACAAGCTCCTCCCCGCTGACATCACACCGAATTTGACGGCTCGACTTTCGAGAACAGATTTCTGGTTAGGATGCCGAGCAAGGGATTCGTGCTATTTGGTACGTGATATGGATACAGCTAGCTTCAGTTGGGTCTACAATACTTGGAATGGTAGCATTCGATTTTCCAGTGTGGGACTGGCTGGACAAATCTTCAGTTTCGTCAGGTGAACGGGCCCAAAATAACAATTATTACAGTCTTGTCAAGAGTCGTTATATATGTACGCAAATTTATATAATGGCAATGTTACAAAGCACGCGGTAGGTCTAGCAAAACACGATCATCACGCCCGCGGCGTTCCCTTTCCCTGTCACGTGTCACTCCGCCGAGTTTCGTTAACAATTGCAGGTAGTACAATCTTCGGTCACATGACTTATTGCCGCCACCCGCTGCCTGACCATTTTGTGCCTTAGGGCTTGTGGCTATGGACAGGTGCACCACACGTCTGTGTCTTGTTAAATGAGATATCGAACAAGACCCACAGAAGTCTCTCCGTAATATAGAAAGAAGCAGATACCACATCAGAATTCTAAATTAAATTTAAAACACCTTTAATTTCGAAGCAAAATGATATTCTGATAATATCTTTCTGCGCTTAAGTGCTCCAGCCAGAGGCTTATTTGGGGGTGAGAAATTTTTATGCTATGAAAACTTTGCGAGGGAGTGCCCAGAAGCAGAGGAGGAAAAGGCTTTAAGTTGGTTCGGGTTGCCCGCCATCAGGGCCCGCACACTGCGTTCTCGTCACAGCGCGACGACGCCGTGCTGTGCTAAAAAAAGGCACCCAACGTAAATGTAACGCAGGGCCCGGGGCGTGCGACTCAACCCATGAGGAACATTTAATCAAAAACAACTGCCACGTGACAAAAGCGAGCCCTAGGGTCCTCTCCAGTCAGAGCGGGAAAAAGGCGGGAAGAAGTGGGGGAGGCAGGGATGTGGAAGCGGGAAGAAAAGGGGTGGGGGCGAACCGCGCGAGCTGGGAGAGACACACAGGCGGAGAGAAAGGGTAGAATAAGGAGAGTTTTCAGTTCAAAGGAGTGTTGGAACAGGTCATATATTTATACCGAGATAGAAAAATAAAAAGCTCACGGGCGTGAGCACTAAGCTCCCCTAACGGGAGCCTAAAAATGAACTGAAATTGCGGTTTCTTTCAGTACGAAATTATTTCGATTTTTTTTTCCTAAGCCCATATAGCAAGACTGTCTTTCTCAGCTGGCCAGCACAGTGAAAGTCGAGATGTCGTCCTGCCAGACCCGACAACTTGACCAGCTAACATCACTATTAAATATTACCGAGCAAGCAGCACACATTTTGCCAGGCGAAAGTGTGATTGTCTAGAGGCACTCTGGCCAAGTCGCGTGCGAAGACGATACCCCAAGTCGCAACGAAGAAACAGTTGAACTGCAGTTAATTATTCGGGCATGGCGCGGCGGGGGCGCGCGGGGGCGCGCGGGGCGGGCGTGCAGCAGGCCGTGCAGGCAGCAGACGCAGCACCCCTCTCCCTCGAGCCCCATACACACAGCAGAGCCTCTTCCGCACAATTAGGCTGTCTCTAACTGATCTAATTACGAATAATAATGCATAATCCCGCGCGCATTGCCCCCTCCCGCCTCGCTCACTCCAGCAGCGCACGGCAAAGCCGGTGGGAACGGCGTCAGCCATTTGCTGCACCATACGCCCGGTGCCGGACCCGGTGCCGGACCCCCTCCCCGCCACCATTTTTGGTCGTCCCCACCTCTTCCTTCCCTTTCCCCGTTTCACATTACTGACTTCAGACGTCGATCTCCTTTTCAACGGTCCTCGTCGGCAAAATTAGAAACACTATAACATAGCTGTTACCTGTGCACCGGTCAGCTCGACCTACCAGCAAATGTTGACTTGCAGCGAGGATTAAGCTCGACGATCTGGTGACCTGGTGTTTTGTGGGTTACAGGCTTTTTTATTAAACAGTCCATATATGCTGGCTTTACCCGTTGGGTAGTCGTAGATATAGCCAGCAAGTCAGTCAGTCAGTCAGTCAGCCCAGCCCAGCCACCCAGCCAGCTAGGCCAGCCTGCCCAGCCTATAGCCCACCCCAGCCCAGTCTCAGTCAGCAGTAGTAGTAGTTCTAGTAGAAGTATAACGTCATCGCCATTTTCCCTAGGGGAGCCCGTGTTTTAGTGCATATTACCCGTACAAATCGGAGCACCAGAGGTGCACTGTTGCACCTTTTGTTCCCGCTCTCCCTCCACAGGTAAAACAAATGTGTAGTTCTAAACATCAAATGATGTTTAACTGCTAATGTTTAATACTTAAACACTATATCATGTTTAGTTCAACCTTACATCAGCAGATGTTTATTTTCTAAACACTTTGCAAGTGTTCAGTTGGCTATACACTTGGCGCAGCGTGGTATTCCTATGTTTTTCAATGCGAAGCCTCGCCCAAGTGTATACTTCTATACATCACGAAATGTTTAACCTCTAAACATTTGCGAAGTGTATAGCTGTTAAACATCTTTTCATGTTTAGTTCCTGCTATACATCATGTCATGTATAGAATTGCCAACTATACACCATGATGTATAGAAACTAAACATTTGTTTTACCAGTGTGCAGGAGCGCATGCGCACGACCTCGTGAGCACTGCGCCGCAATTCACTTGGCGCGTCCGGCAGCGATGGACGGCCCATCCGGTCGCAACAAAGACGAGTTCAACAAAAACAACAATATTTAATTGGCGTGTCGTTCTGCACCACGGCACAGCGCGACAGAGACCAGCGATTGGCTGCGGGACAAAGGTAATCGCCCCGTCTCACACGCGGTGGCCGGCCGGGGCGGGGCGGGGCGGGGCCGGGTGGGATGGGCGGCACGTCGCGGTCAGACAGCGGGGCGGGGCGGGGCGGGCCCTGCGCTGCCCCTAGCGCTGCGGATGAGTGCTTCGCCCCGCCCCGCCCCGCCCCGCCCCACCCCGCCCCGCCCCACCCCGCCCCACCCCACCCCACCCCTCGCTCTTTGGCCGCGCTCATGCAACACGTGGCTGACACAAATTGAATTCCGCATCACGCACGACATGCGGAAAAATAGAGGGTGCTGAAGAGGTAAACTCCAGCTAACATCATAGACGGGAAAGTCGGTTTTCGCATCTGCGAAGTCGGTGCAAACGTCAACGTCACTTCGAGACTGGACCCTGGTGTTCGAGCATGGCCCGGGGCAGGTGGGGTGACCGGTGGAGGCTTCAGACGCTACATCCCGGCTCTGGCTGTACTGCCCGCAAATTAAATGAGAGCGAGAACTATGCCTTATTACCAACTCTCTAAAAAACAACGGCTAAAAAAGGCTCCTTATATAATATACTTTACCGTAGTCCTTATTAGCCAGTTTTGCTTCATTAAACATACACAATAAAGGAGAACTTACAAATTTTTTGTTACTATGTTATGTTCTTTTCCCCCTTTTTTTTTCTCAGTGTGCCGGCAAGGGCTTTTGGCCGGGCAGCGCCGGCTGTCTGGACTGCTGTTACTACCACAACTAATACCACCGCCCGCCAAAGTTTGCCAATCTTCCAAGCACTGACCCAAGGCGGGCTTGGAGCTGGCAGCGCGGGGAATGCATGGACGGGGGCGTCGCTGAGGTCAGCCTGGAGGACCTCGGGACATCTCAAGTCACCCGCCAGCTCCAAACACGAGTACATAATGGAATACCGACACAGTAATGAATCACGGTAGAAACGAGTCCTGGGATTCCCATAGGAGAATTGGAATCCAAGGAAATGCCCCGGAAAAAAGTAGTTTTTCCCAGGAGTTTTGCCTGGAAAACCCAGGACATCCCCTGGGAAAGATGATACCTCCTGAGAATGCGCAAATTCCCCTGGGAAACCCAGGACTCGTTTTTGCCGTGAATCATCACTAGTTGCTCTAGTCTGCCACATAATGCTCATCATAAAGCGCGAATGTACCTCGCTATTAAGAGCATCGTGTACGTAAAAGTTTGAAGGGTGTGGGGTGGATTTTCGGATGAAAGGATAGAGCAAGGAGAAGAGTCCGTCGCACGGGTGGACGCGGACGTTCGACGTCCATGGGAATTGGCACGGTGCGAAGTATCGTTTTATTGGTAAGCAATACACGCAGCGTGTCGGACCTGACATGAAACTACGGCGCAAAAAGTAAAAGGCTAAAGAGGTGGACCTGAGGGAGTGGTAGAGAGAGGGAAAATGTAAGAGGCCGGACGAAAAGTAGCAAATAAGGGATGAAAAGGAGGCTAACTGTGGGAGGAAAGAGGGGGACAGCTAGAAGTAAAAACGGCTGGCATTTCAGCCCGCCCCTTGCCGAAGACGGATCCAAACTTGCGCACAGCCTTGAGACATCCCGTCTCGTAATCCACCCCCTCCCCCACCAGCCGTCTGCTTCGCGCCAGCGGCACTATGTGCTGCCGCAATGCATTTTCGGGAAAGGACGGAAACTTGCACGAAAGAGACGCGTCGGCGGCGAAGACAAACTGATAAAATATGTTGCTCAGGCTACAGAAATGTTGCTTTGGGGTTGGAAGCCCGTCCCTTCAGTTCTTGGCAACCTGACATTGAAAAGACCAAAATTATTCTTTAGGTCAATCGCAGTAGACTTGAAACCTTTTTTTTTTCCTTACATGCAAAACTGAGCGTTAGAATATTTATTAGTGCACTTAGTGCGGTCGCTATCTACAAACAAAATGCGGGGTTCCCGTTGGCGCGAGCCGAACGGGGGTCTAAACCTATTACAAAATATGCAAGCCGCAAGAAAAAGTTGGGGGATGGTCCTCATAATCTGCGGCATATTGCCTGTATCACCTGAGTCTAGGCGGCGCCAAGCGCCCACTGCCGGGATAAATGGCAGCCATTCCAAAACATCAACAAACTTTGCATTACACAGGTAAACACGATAGCACCCGCGCTAGCGAGGCAGCGTAGCGCTCTCGCTCGCTCGCCCTCTCTCTCTCTCTCTCTCTCTCTCTCTCTCTCTCTCTCTCTCTCTCTCTCTCTCTCTCTCACGCACACATACACACTCAGAGCGTACAGCTACACTCCCCAAAGTTGAAAAAATTGTTTCAATTATTTATTCATAAAGTTGTTTGCGCTACACTGCAAACCTAGGTGTGCAGTACACACATATTAGCAAGTACTTGCAAGCACACACATAGGTGAGTACTTGCCATAGTGCACACATATAGATGTATTTACTATGTCAAGTACACATCTATATATGTGTGCTTGCAAATACATGCCAATATGCGTGGACTACGTACATATTTCGCTTTGTAGAATAAATAAATGTTAAAGATGGGAAAAAAATAAGGGTAGTATTTACTTATATTACGTTGGAGCTGAATATATCTTCTTCCACAATAATATCGAGAGCGGAAGTCCTAGTGAGTGTGTTTGACTTTCCTCTTATTCACATCAAACTTGCCAAACTCGGATGCAAATCTACCGCGAGTCAGTTGGATGGAAGGGCAGCCGGCGGCGAAGTGAGAGACTTTCAAGGGGAAGCAGTGGGTTAGAAGCAAGAGGATGGTGGGGAAGGCGGTGGCAGAGGCACTCCAAGACAAACACTCGTCCAGAACGAAATTGCCATCGCATTTATGAAATCGTTCGACGGAGAGGAAAACTTCATCCCTGAGAGTATAACTTACACGTCGCCAAGCAGTCAGCCGCCCGAGCCCGTCGAGGCTGTGGCAGGGGGCGACAGAGATGACCGTTCCCTGTTTCCTCTCCGTTTTTTTTTACGGCCCAGAGAAAAAGAGCGGCGAGCCAAACAACGCTGGCATGCAAGGCAGGTGTTGCAAGTTCATATCAAAACCAGAAACAAAAAGGTTTTCGCACCTGCCTTTGATTTGTCCTGCAAAAACGAGCAAATGGTGCGAAGACAGCCTGGGCATCTGGCATGGTCACGGGACGAGGACGAAACTCGAAAGCCAGAAGTTCCGCCACCGCGGCAAGGGGCCGTCGAAGACGGAAGCACGTCCTGGGAGGAAGGGGGAGCGGCAGGCAAAGGGCCGTGTAGGAGGAGGAGGGAGAATGGTCCCCGTGAGGCTGCGGGGCTGTCAGCGGCCAGAGCAGACGGGAGCAGGGGCAGCTCTGTGCGTGAGTCTGCCTCAGTCTGCCATGTCACCCGCTAGCGATGCGCGCGCTGTTTGTAAGAGAGAAGTGTGTCGAGGGGGGGGGGGGGGGGGCAACGACACATCGTTGCCGACAAATTGTTCAGAGGGGTCTGTGCCACGGGCCGCGGGGCGGCGCCCTCCGCGCCCCCAGGCTCGCCCCGCCCCGCCCCGCCCCGCCCCGCCCCGCCCCGCCCCGCCCGGCTCTGTTCCCCTTCACCCTGCTCCTCAGTGCGGTCGGCGGGCACGTTCACAATCAAGGCGCAAGGCCCTGCTATCCCGCAGCGCGCTGTGCTTTTTGCTGCCGTGATTCAGACGACCGACGACGGAATGTGGAAGTCACACTGTAGCTGTAGCGGATACGGGACCGCATGCATTCTAGGGAGGGGCTGCCGGCGATACTGAATCTTTTGTAAATAACATCCCAGCATTCAAAACTAATTGCAGAAAGTAACTTTTACAAACTCAGCGTTCGAGCTCATATTTGGAAGATTTTCATTCTGCAGGACCGCTGCAGGATCGGTGCGCGCTGCGCCGCGGCCTGCTCACTGTGCGGCTGGAAAGGAAACTTAATTTTAAGTCAGCGCTGAGGTTTAGCGTTAGTTCAAAGTACTCCGCAAACTATGGGCCGGGGCCGGACCGTCCGCCGGCGGTCCGACGGGGGTGGCGCGGTTCCGATACACACACGCGCCGCATTCTTGGGGAGGGAGGCGCGCCAGTGGCGGCAGGGCTCCAGGGTGCGGGCCGAGCCGGTCTGGTCTCGCTGCGGGAGGAGCGCCAGTGGCGGCAGGGCTCCAGGGTGCGGGCCGAGCCGGTCTGGTCTCGCTGCGGGAGGAGCGCCAGTGGCGGCAGGGCTCCAGGGTGCGGGCCGAGCCGGTCTGGTCTCGCTGCGGGAGGAGCGCCAGTGGCGGCAGGGCTCCAGGGTGCGGGCCGAGCCGGTCTGGTCTCGCTGCGGGAGGAGCGCCAGTGGCGGCAGGGCTCCAGGGTGCGGGCCGAGCCGGTCTGGTCTCGCTGCGGGAGGAGCGCCAGTGGCGGCAGGGCTCCAGGGTGCGGGCCGAGCCGGTCTGGTCTCGCTGCGGGAGGAGCGCCAGTGGCGGCAGGGCTCCAGGGTGCGGGCCGAGCCGGTCTGGTCTCGCTGCGGGAGGAGCGCCAGTGGCGGCAGGGCTCCAGGGTGCGGGCTGCGGGCCGAGCCGGTCTGGTCTCGCTGCGGGAGGAGCGATGCAGCGAGGACCGGGCACATTCAAAATCCCGAGGATACTCCGGGTGCCCAAATATTTGCACCGCACTAAGATTCAATGAATTCTAAATTATGAAAATGACACTACTTTTCAAGCTATTATAGTAAATTTGAGACAACAATCAAACAGAGCCAGAACACGCTTCTCCTCATCTCCCCCTCCCGTTCCTCCTCCCTTTCCCCTGTTCCTGCTACGCCCCGACTACGGCTTCTGCGCGCTACTCTCCACCCCTCGGTCCCTCCGAGATCGTTTAATAAGCTTTTCTTGCGGCCAAACTTTTGCCACATCGACTAAGGCGCCGCATCGAGGGGCGTAAATTCTCATTTGTGCGTCTTTCTGCCACCCTCCACCACCCCAGAGCTCCCTCCTCTTCGCCACGACCACGCCGAAAACTGAGCCGTGGCCAGCAACACCTCCAGCCCACATCATGTGATCATCATTTTATTGCACTCAATTGCGCCCTATTTTACTATGCTGCCGGTCAGCCAGCTTTAATTTAGGCGATGAAGTTTCAAACGTAGGATGGAAAGTTTTAGCACCGCTCGTCTTCTCCCATGACTTGCACTGAAATTGTCATATCCAGTTTCCCCCGTCGCAGTTCGCTTTGCGTTCCCTAGGGCCTCTTCCGACCCTCTTCCCCCTCCTCTTGCCGAGCTCGTAATGAACTTTTCAATGTGGAAAGAATTAACAGCAAGTGGCCCCTGGACGCGGCCAGCTGCCTCGGCCACGGCCTTAGCTGCCCCTCCACCCGGACGACAATGTGCGCTAATTTTAGGCCCTAATAGCTGCATACATTTGCACTTCAGAAAACAGCACTGCAAGAACTATTTGAAATAGTCAAGTGTAAACTTTGCATGAGAAATGTAAAGTAACGGTATCAAATTGTAAAATTGAGAAATTTCAGTGACACTTAGTATGGTCTTGTCATCCTTAAACGTGCACAAACAGGCTTTCGGATAAATTTACGAAACCGATCGTAAATTTTCGACATCATTTGTAAATCGCAAATAACGAAAATAGTTGTATCTTTAGGAGGGTGTTTATTTTCTCAGTGAGCCAACGTTTAAAGTACGACACGATGAACGTTCATATCAGACGCCCCGAGACTCCCGACCAGCCGCGGAGAGCACAGGAACAGATATGAATTATTCGTGAAAATACGGAGCAGCGCAGTCGAGCGCAGTGCTTCTTGCAAACGTCGAATTTCCTTAATAAAAAAGGTAGATATGATTCGCTACCATGCGACGACGACTGGGGCAGGAAAAAGCAAGGTAGAGGAGGGGGGGGGGAGATCAAAACACGTTTCCCTTTCTTGCTCATCAATGGGAGCTGGGCGGCTGGGGCGACATTGCCACCCCTCGTGACCCACGCTACCCCGGAACCTGTGGGCCTTAGGGATGCAAATGGGGCTGCACCCGGCTTGCTGTGAAAGTACTTTCCGAGCAATCAATTTAACAGCAGTGTCCCATAAGCGCTACGCCCATCCTGCAAATCCACACCATATAACCAACAGTAATTTTAAAAACACAAAAACAAAAACAGGTAAAACTAATAACCATCGACATTTTCTCAGAAGCCGACCAGTTACGTTCATGAGTAGTCCGAGAGCTCGGGCAGAGGCGGGGCAGAGGTGTTCTGACCCAGCCATTGTGGTGGTCTGGCCTGCACTGAGCTCCAGAGGGAACTCCGCGGGAGAGGGGCGCTGTGGAAACACGTGAAACGCGATCAGAAGGGCGCGGATGTTTTAAATATTAAGGTGTCATGCACAAAGCCTGGACCCCGCCAG
Source organism: Frankliniella fusca (assembly GCA_029379305.1). NCBI lineage: Eukaryota > Metazoa > Arthropoda > Insecta > Thysanoptera > Thripidae > Frankliniella > Frankliniella fusca. The sequence continues at coordinate 101,649 of JAHWGI010001430.1, read as the reverse complement.
AGGGGTGGGAGCTCTACTGTGAATAGACGGCGCAGATTTGTTTGAATATTGCGCGAGTAGAGGGGCGGGGGAGGCGGGAGGTGGAAAGAAAAGAAAGAATAAAACACGCATGCGTACATCAAACAATTGCAAATTTTTGCGCAGCCCTTTTATTTTACGTACTTTTCCGTTGATCGCGTGCATTGTGCACACCCACGCGGCCTGGCACGCTCCGCCGACCCCTCGATGTAAATTTTGAAGTTCCAAGCGTATTGGGATGGGTACAGGTCGCTATCGTCGGTCATGCACACAAGCAAAGGAAAAGAGCAACAAAAGTACGAGGCGCGACAGCTGACATGTTGCCAAATTACTGATCTGCCCAAGCGCTCAAACAGCTATTACGAACACCAACCCCTTCTCCCGGTTTCACAGATCTAGTGTTGAGGACCATAGCCTCCGAGCTCCATTCGGCATCCATCCAGTTTTCCTTCGTCCTTCCTTTGATAAAGACGTTATCAGCTCTGGGCTTGCTCTGGGCCGGCCAGACGCGCGGTGCACTGAAGACGGCTAATCCGCTAATGAGATGCAGAGCCCTTGGGGTGGCCGGAGCCCAGGCGAGAGGCCTTTATGGGCTGTTTCTGGTGTCGCCCTTTGAGTCTGCCAAATGAGTTTCGCTCGTCGTGATGTGTAAGCGCAAAAGCAGACGAAGGCGGAGTCAGAGATAGGAAAAAGAGTAAACAAGGCGGCGTCAGTGACGCACTCATTACACAATTTCAAGAACAAGGGAAGCTGCCCTACCTACAAAATGGAATGGCATACAGTACTTGACCAACGGATAGACCTCCGGTTACAGAGCTGGTCCCTCTGACGCCCGTTATCCTTTTCCGGGCAACTACTTTGGATTCGGCAGAGGCAATATTCCCGCCTCTCACTATCCCCAGGCCGCCGTTGATTCGGACGCCGAATGGCGCACTTTAGAATTATAAAACGGGGATCATGGGACCGCAAATCTATGCGCGCATGGCTCCCTGTCGGCGAGAGGGGAGCCATAGCGGGGCCTGGAGAATGTCACCGCCCCTGTCCCAGTCAGCGGCAAACCCTAGGGCGAACCTGCTCCTGCTGCTCCTCTCAAACTGAATTACAAACCCCACCCCTCCTTCACTATAATACACGCTCACTTCCTTTTACACGTAGGGGCCCGTGCGTTACAGTTTCGCACGGGGTAGCTGAGCGAAGTCCGTTAAAATTATATTACAGAGCATGGTAGCTTGATCGTGTTTTGTAAGAATAGAAGTTAGATTTAATGTACGGGGAACAAGAATAGAATGTGTGCAAGGCCGTCGTCCACTTGCTCGCCTTTCCTCCAATGAGGCGGCGATGGGGACGGCGGGAGTGGCAGGGACGGTAGGAGCTGCGGAGGTGGGGAGGGCGGCGAGGGCTAAGGGGTGGTGGGAGCAGCGATGTCGGTCCGGCAAATGTAACATCATCGCTGGGGTCGGTACGCCGGTGGGTTAGGCAACTTAGCTTACACGCGCCTAGTGGGTAGGCAGCCACCCGTACGTGGGAGGGAGCCACCCCCCTCAGGCAGGAGCGCCCACCCCACCCCTCCCCGCCCCTCGCCTCGTCCTACCCAACGTCATCTGGGTGGCATCAGCGTATCACCTGCTGGTAACGCTGTCCGGGTATCTTAGCGAGAGCAGGAGGCTCGCAGCACCGAGAGTGTAACCACTTCACCTCACAGCAGATAGTAAAAGCTAGGTAAAAGTATGTAGTTCAATGTTTTAGAAAGACTGTTTTAATGTAAACACTCCTGGCATAACTAATGAATAACAAGTACGGTCTCTCATCTAAATCCTATCCCCAGTATCGCCCGTAAAATTTGTAAGAGTCAAATCTTATTAAAATAACCATGTTTTCATAGCAATTTTTTTCTCTATCAATGACTTAGTGGAGTGACCTTTTTTCAATCTGAATTTTTAGGCGTAACGGACCAATGAATAAATTTGGGTAAGCACATGATGTAGCTCCATCAGAAATCGTATCACTGAGAAATACGGAGTAGGTTAGGAACCAAAATGCTACAAAATTTACCAAAGTAATACCCAAACTCTTTTCTTGTTTCTTGGTAGGCTTAAGAGTAGTAAGATTTCATTACTCAAACCGCACTTTCATATATTATCTTTAGTAGAATAATGAGACACCAAATATTCAGTTTACGATTTACAAAATTATTATTCTTTTTTTATTACAAATGCCTATTGTCGTATGTCAAATATGGGCACACTTCCACTAATACAATTAAACATCAACACCGCACTGAAAAAATCGTTCAGCTGGGGTTAACTTGGTGGCGCAATAACAAATCAATACGCTGGGGAACCAAGCAAGCATTCAAAACTAAATGAAACAAAATATAAGGAAATCATACTGCTGATAGTTAACTCTCACTTGTCAGGCCATGGGGTTACCTGATTTCAATACTCAGACCATACTCTAATGTTCACCAAACAGTTTCACAGCTTCGCTGTAAACAACATTGTCTATCATATTAGGTTATGTCACCCACTCACCTAGCAAGAACACAACCAAGTTGCATCGATACTGGCTGTCATTTCAGTAGTCCGTGACGTTCATTTCACAAATCAAACGCAATAAAAAGTATTTTGAGGCACTACCCATCTCACTCCTCCCTAAGCCACAGACGTAAACAAACAACAAATCACTCGAACCCACACTTGTACACAATGTCGACACTTGAAACTTCGTGCAGCGACGTCCGCAACCTTAAAAGAGACTTCAGACTGCATATCACGCGAAAAAGACTATTATAATTATTTAATATCGATAGTGTAAACAGCCGAGATGTACGCCGGGCGAGCCGAGCCTCTTGAGCATGGCTGACGCGAAGTAGTTCCCGCGCTGCCGCTAGGTGGCGCTATCTCTGCATGTCCCCCTGCCAACCTTCCAGAAGTGAGTTTCAAATTAAGCTTTTAAATATTTCAAACTAAAGAAATATATAATGTTTGTGCGAATACATCTGCCCCACACATTGACAATGTTTGGGCAAACACGCCTCTCCCCATTCGTGCAGTCATTTCGTAGTCTATCGAGCGTATGAGAACACGGACGGACGGACGGACGGACGGACGGACAGACTCACGACCGAGAGAGCACCTTGGTCCCTCTGCAACTTGGTCTTCGCTTCGCTCAGCTGATGATGCACCGTTTCGTCAGTCCGCACGCAAGCGCGTAAATTGACCCTGTTTTCTGGCACCACATTTGGTGCAAAAGAGCATCTCTGATTTATTTAATGGTTCTTTTAGGCATATGCCGGAAAATACTTGGGGGCGCTTTGTCATATTTTTGCCGTTGCCTTGGGTCACTCGTGACCTGGTTCTCCCGAGTCAAGTCAATCAATTTGCAGAGCAGGCGGGCTGCGCGCGGGTTAGCGGTGGTAACGAGCTCCACAGCTGACTCCCGCACCACGCCCCGCGCCCCAGCCCACCCGTGAGATGTGGCAGCCCAACGCACCGAGCTGAAGTGCAGCAAGGGGCAGCAGGCACCGACAGAACGAGGAAGTTGATGCGACCATATCGGGGTTAAAGAAAACAAAATTTAGTTCCTGGAACCGACTTCTATTACTTCACTCGTTTTAAATTAATTTTGAAGGATGAATAAAAATAGAAACAAATAAAATCATTTTTTGATCAAATCAGTTCAAATTTAGTTCATAAAGCTAAACTCTGGTAGATTTTGAATTTCGTCTCCAAAGCTAAATGGCTTTTTGTGAGCTGGTCCTTTCTCCCGATGCGTATGCGTGGCCATACATTCTCATAATTAACTTGAATTGCGGAATTAATATTTATTACTGCAATGTGTTCTCTGACATAGAATACACTGAAAGCAAACTAAAAAAAAAATAAAATAAAAAAAAAGTAAAAAAAAACAATGGGACTAAAGACAGGCCTCAACAACATGCCTAAAATACGTTAATGTTGCTGCCAGAAGAACACTTTGCTGCAAACCGTACGACACTGTTCTTGGCCAAAGAACATTTCGCTGCAGGGTCAAGAAAGAACAGTGTCGTCCGATTGACAGCAAAATGTTTTGGGAGAAATAACATTCATGCTGCAGATGTCTGTCCTTTGGTCCCAGTGATTTTTTTTTTCTTTTATCAGTTTACTTTAAAATGTATGACACGTAACTTGCAGTCGTCTTTTTTCAATCCTATTCAGTTCCCAACTAGGTGGCATCATATCTACAAACAAGTGCCTAGGCGCTCACAGAAACACGCCTATGATAACGCAGTAATTTTGCTAATTTCATTGCGCTGTACTGCCTCAAAAGGTTTCTCGTTGGTAAGCAGGGGGTGATTATTAAATTTGCAGCAAATAAGAATGCTGATTAAAGATACTATTGTTTCAGGTAATTTTATGAGACGAGCGACAGATTCAATTTCCTATTGAGGGGTGTGAATGAGTGGTAAACACAAGGCGACGAATCGTAACGTGTTTTAAGTGCAGCGGTAGAATTAACAAATAACGAGGTGAACGGTGTGTACTTTAGTATCGTTTGACGTATTCCAAAATCACGCCCGAATCATGGATACTTATGCCATTGAGTTGCAGTGCCGTTGCGGGCCCGAGGCCCGAGGCATGTTGTAGCAGAATGCGACCAAGGGCCATCTCAGCCCGTGCCGGGCCAGCACAGATATCTATCGGCTGCAGCTAGGCCACCGGGGCTGCCATGCAATAATGTATTTATTTGTATGCAGGAAGTTTTATCGCCTCCGGAATATCCAATGGGCTCTCCTATCGCGGCTGGCCGCACGCGTTGAATAGCGGTGCGCGAGCTTCATAGCGTAAGGGGTCTTCAGGGAGGGGTCGGGAAAGGGAGAGAGGGGGCAGGCGCGGTTTAAGGGGGAGACCGCCCCCCTCTTGCGTCACTAGGTAGCCGCCTGGAAAGTAGGCAAATAGCGCGACAAAACCCCTGTATGTAGGCAACCTGGGATGTGCCAGTGCCACCGCCCCCTCCACTCGGACCTCAAAACGCGCCTGAGAGGGGTCGAAAAGTCCGTACTGGAGGTGGCGAAATTCTTTCGGAAAGGTGTCAAAACAATTTTCTATGTGGCTTTTAGAGCGGAATAAAGATTCCAAGCGATGCATCTTAATCTTAATTTTGCTTATGCACGATGCACACTTCAGAATAAAACTTGAGTAATATTGGTTGGCACAGTCCCAGCACCTCGATTAATTCAGAAAAATTAGCGATGCGCGCCGTCAAACGAGTTAAAAGGCAGACAGTACTTCCCTCCCGCTCGGCCCGCCCTCGGGCTTTACGCAGAATGACGACGTCAGCTTAGCATTACTGAAGAGGACACGACAGGATCGGCCGCGTGGAAATTAAAACGTTCAACTCCTTCTGGCCTGAAGAGGGCTGCACGCCCAACGCTGCGGCTGACCAAATTCCCGAAATGGGCGCCCTCCCCTCGACATCTTCTTTCATCCTCACTTTTTAACAGACGGCTGTACATCGTACCGCATCGTGAAAACACACCCCCGTCCCCCTTTTTCCTCGGATCCTGATCCGCGGCAAGTCTTATTGACTTAAAACTTTAATTTGAGGCGGTCTGCCTAATTCAAAGGCGGTTAAGGAGATAACGCCGCCCCAACTTTGCTGAATTAGGGTTGTTTTCGGGAGGAGAAAACAAGCAAATAGAGCTGAGCGATACGACAAGGGTCCCGAAAATTTGCGCGAGAACGGCGTTGTTCAGTTCAGACTCCTCAGAGTAGTTTTCAATTCGTAGTGCAATGCAGTTGTGGTGTACTAAAATTCTAATGCAACGATAGTTTGTCGCAATTATAATGCAATTGTGTCACAAACCTATGTGGAATAGGACCGAGTAGGTGAGAATAGGAGTTGACCTGACCCCGCTGACGCTTTTAAAGTGACGGTGCAGCTATCCATACCACGCACCGCTAGGGTGGTCCAAGAAAAGTGAAGTTTTTTTCCGACGTTAGGTTGGTTCAGTTCCTGATTCTATACCACCAGACGATTCGAAAACCGTCTCGAACGTCGAAATCGGATATTGGGAACAACTCGCTAAATGCTTTTGAAGTTTTCCATAAGAATAGCATGGGCAAAAGGTACAAAAGTCTTCTAAAATTGATAAAAAAATACTATTTTTGGTCGTATTGACAAGTTCTATAGCTCATTTTGACCGCAAACATCTCACCTTTCGATTGCAAACGCGTCCGGCCCGATTGGATAAGAAACAATAAAGTTATGGACTTTTAAAGTTTTACCAATTTTGCCCAAAATGCTGCAATCGAAAGGTGAGATGTTTGCGGTCAAAATGAGCTATAGAACTTGTCAATACGACCAAAAATAGTATTTTTTATCAATTTTAGAAGACTTTTGTACCTTTTGCCCATGCTATTCTTATGGAAAACTTCAAAAGCATTTAGCGAGTGGTTCCCAATATCCGATTTCGACGTTCGAGACGGTTTTCGAATCGTCTGGTGGTATAGAATCAGGAACTGAACCAACCTAACGTCGGAAAAAAAACTTCACTTTTTTTGGACCACCCTAACGCACCGCGCGAGATTCTATGCGGTGGGCCACTGCTGCTGCTGCTGCTACAGGGCGCCGTGCGGTAGGCCAGTGGGATGGTCCGGCAGACTCACTGCACGATCTGTTTGAGCTGCTCTCGCTCCTCCCCGCTACAAAGCTGATCCGTCGAGGCTCCCTGGACTGTAACACAAAAACGACTCCCGATCGATTGGCGTCTGAGTGGCAGCGACATAAGCCTGCTAATAGGATCACACCTCGGCGGGGCGGAGCGGTCTACAGTCAGTGGGACAAGCCTCCGGGACCAGGATGGAGGGGGGGAGATAAGGCGCGGGATGCGAAGGGGCGCAGCGGGGCGGGGCGGGGCGGGGCTCGGCAGCATTGCAGTTCCTCGTTCGGCACACCAGCACCGGCGAAACCATCGTTTAAACATAAAACCACTGAGACCAAAAACAAAACAACAAAAAAAATGAAACTCTCCGCAGCACTTTCTCCGCTTGTAAATACGCCTGAAGGGGTGGACAATTTTTTCCCTGTAAGTCGATTTTAGTAGGTGTTTCACCTGCTGTCTCTTCTCTTTTAAGAAAGCAAAGGTCATTAACAACCATGAAAACTATTTGATTTTTTTTTTTTTTGCCGAAGCGCGTGTTTCACTCATGGACGTGCTGTCTGAGGTGGCGACGCCCATTCGCGCTGCTCAGCTGGCATAGAGGCGACGGCTGCCGACATAAATAAATCAATCTGATCAATCAATGGACGCGACTATCAGATGGGCATCAGTTAAGAAGGCAGGCGCTTATTGGCACGAAGGGGAAATGTGGTGGGGGCAGCGTCCTACTGTATGACCTACGGGCTGCTGAAAGAGAGGGAGAAATGACGAAACAATATTATTATTATTATTATTATTATTATTATTATTATTATTATTATTATTATTATTATTATTATTATTATTATTATTATTATTGCATGCATCGCATTTAACGCAAGTCTCACACCGTGATCATATTTTTTTTTATTTTGTGAGCTGCAAAGAGATATCTGATATTCAAAGAAAGTCTCCCGATAAGGCCAGTACATCACACTACACCCTCCACATCGGTCTGGCGGGCCTGCCCAGACAAAATCCGAACTCTTGCGCTTAAGTCCCAGAGAGGAAGAGGAAGCGAGGAGGGACGGATCAGACGGAGAGAGAGGGAGAGAAAGGGAGAGACAGTCGGAGAAGCTACTGCAAAGCTTTGTACTGAAGTTGGAGAGTTGCAGAGCGGTCGAATAAACTCCATATCACAGAACAGCCCTGTTCCAGTTACTGGGGTGTATCGACCAGTCTCCACATTTGTCCTTCGCACGTACGATATTTGGTTTGGAGACATCTCCCAATTTTTCATTTATCTCGGCCTTAGAGAGCAAATATAGGCGAGGGCGCTGGGTTAAGAGTAGAAGCCTAGTTCTGCATGACTGACAGCTCAAAGGACTTGCCAGACCATCGGCAAAACGCGACCAGGGGGCTGCAGCAGCCTTTTCAAGCCCATTCTCCTCTTTAACTTTCTACATCACACAGCTTGTTTCCCTCCGCGGGAGGGAGTGACACCGCCGAGGAGACTGACAGCTGTTCTCACCCAAAGTAAATATTTTTCTGAGTCGGTTTCGATTTCTGTATTGAATGGCGCGGTGTGCCAGACTAGCTTCACGACATCTTACCGAACAATGTCTCCCGTTGCGTGCGAGCCTAGGTTCCACAAAAATAATCTCAGGCACAGGAAAAAATATTGCAACAAAATGGAGGCGTTTCGGGCAAAAGTTGTTTCGCAGTCGGGACGACACGAGCATGATATAAAAACGTCAAAGAAGAGCCATTAAAAGTGTTGATTAAAACAAAATTAAAATCTGGCATAAAATGTTACATAAATAACAAAAGATAATTTTCCATTATCTGACGCCATTAATTTTATTTATTAATTTTTCTACAGTAGTGTTTAGTTTTAGCCCAATGCAAACGTGGAAACTTGCGCGATCCGCGTTTTACGCAGCTGTGGTCGTGGGTGATCCGTGCTTCACACGAAAACCTCGTCACGCAAGGCGCCTGCTGTGCAGCACCTAGTTCGGACGCAACAATAGGATTACGCTGTATGGGAGAAGCGTCAGGTACGGCACGGCACTGCGACCAAATGCACGTCATATGTATTCCGAGAATACTATCTTGAGGGAAAAGGGTCGCTGACTTACGGGTGGCGACATGACGGAACGACTGCAAAAGTAAAAACTAACGCATTTCAACTCTGTAAAACTAACTATCAATCGCGACCAAGAAATAAAGCTGGCACGCAGTATGAGGATAAGGAAGTATGAACAATCAATTTTAAGTGTTTTTAGGCAACGGAGTTGCCTTCTAAAATCGCTGGAAAACGTGCGTGTTTTGTTTCATATGGCCCCTTACGACAGAAAAAAATCTGCTGAAGGGAATTCGATAATATTAAGCATACATTTAGAATGTAATCTAGTACATTCGATTCTGAAGTCTAGTTGAAATCTGTATTGCAGAAATTTTGTAAATTTGAATTGAAATTCGAGTTTCTATGGTAATGCTCGACTCGTCAGGCAAAATGAACAGGGGAAGGGGATATTTTTTCGTGGAGGGGGTAGGCCGAGGCGAGCCAACACAGAGCGAAAGAGAAACCTCTAAAGTCTGCGTTCAAACAAAGCCAGCCTTTAGTTTCGAGCGCAAGAATGAGATAACACCACTGAAATTCGCACGTGACCACCGTACTGCCTTCTTTAAAACTACTTCAGTTTTACTGAAACTTGCCCCGGTTCTGCCAACTAAATGTGTGCCTCAAAGAATGAGTTCCAATCGTAACGTTATGAGAGCAGTAATTTTTTTTATTTTATTTGGTTGGCATGTTGTGTCAACAACGCGAAAGCAGGCCAAGCATGTCCGCCATTGCCGGTGGCTGATGTGCCCACCTCGCGACTTTAAATCATTTTTTAAAGTTATCGAAACGTTGACAAGGCGAACTGAATGCATAAACAGTAGTTTTAAACCTGCGGAAAACGATTTGGTAAGTTTGACTTCGATCTGGTGAGCAGAATTCTTGAAATGATGTACATTTACGTGTACCATTTTGTGTAAACAACGCCTTAACTCCGCGTTTTCCCAATAGAGCGCACCCCCCGTCGCGGCCGCGGCGCGCTTGCCCGCTGGTCCTGGGCGTACCAGCGGTATTAGTTAGGGCCCCGGTTCGCCCCTTCCGTGCGCCCGGTGGAGGGAACACTATTGTTGACGTTCCCCTTCGGCCGTGGCCTCGCCGCCCATGTTTTACCGTCAGAAGGAGAGCTCTCTTCTCTCCTGCTCCTGTCGATTAAATGTCGGCCGAACTGTCGGAGAATATTCAGTATTTCAAACCCGCCTTATCAATTCGAACTTAGAATTATCTAGCCACTATCTTGACTATCGTAAACAAAACAAAACCAGTCGGTTTTCTTACAGTCTTATTATACACTCACAATATTTTATTTTAGTTATAGAAACTCCGTTGTCTACCAGGATTTCGTGAAATCGTATTTTCACAATTTTAAGTGTTTTTTTTTCACAATTTGAAGTGTCTAAATATTTTTTTTCTTCAAACTAAAAATCAAAGACAAAAGCAAAAACTGTTCCAAAAAATAATTAAAGATGATAAGTCAAAGTAAAATTCACAATCGGTGGTCGTACAAAACCCTTGCCGCCGCTTTAATGAGCCCTCTCTAAAAATACCCCGAAAAATGATTTACAGAGGCCCGTCTGCAGCCCAGTGCACGCAATGCGTGGTCAGTCCAGCTGCCCAATGCAGAGGGGAAAAGTTGCACTCGTTTCTAATTAATCGCGCTGCTCGCCGCCAGTCTTTACAAGCAGAGCGGGCAGGGGAGGGGAGGGGGCCACAGAGGAAGAATAGCAGGCCAGGGCACAGCCTAGGGCCTCGGCAGAGCCCCAGCCGAGCTCCGGCTGGCTGCTGGAGGGAGCTTGGGCGAGAAATTTTTCCGCAGTTTCAAAAAGAAAACAAAAGAAAGAGCACGGGGCAGAGCAGCAGAGAAGTTTGAGCAGCGGCGGGAGCGACAGCCGGCCTCTTTATTATTCAAAATGTTTGGTGAAGTCAGCATATACTCAATGTTTGACCGACTCGCAGCGAGGACAAATTTTAATAGGAAAAGACGCGAGCAAGATTTGGTTTATAAAGCACACGGCAAAAATAGCGTTCACATAGGTCCACTGAAATTTTGGGTAATATATGTTGTGCTATGGGAGCACAACCTTTCTCGACAAAGCACATGTTTATTCGACTACATCTTTTTCTGGCACTGGAAAAGCAAAGGTGCTACGTTCTACCTTTCCAGAAGTGCTAAAGTGTGTAATTTCGTTTCTTTCAAAATACTTTCTTTACTAGCCAGGCAAGCCTTCGGCTTAAATGCTGAGCTCCCTGTACCTGTATACCTCGACATATATACCTCAATACAATACCTCCTCGAAATATATACCTAGGTTTATATGTGCAGACTGTGCATGCATATTTACATTTAAAGTTTCAGATAGGATAAATAATAATAGGAAGATACCTCTTGTAAACTAAAGGTAGCAAGTCTATACTCAAAACCCCAACAGAGAGCTTCGCTACGCTCAGCAAATGAGAAAACTAATGACGACAAGCATGCTCATTTAACTGAGTGCCTGCACAGGAAAAACTAATGTGACATGTGTCACGTCAATCGATGCGACCAGTTTTGGTCACACTATGTGATGTGACATGAGTTTTGGTCACACCACGTGATGCGACACGAGTTTTGGTCACACTTGTGATGCGACCTCGTAACAGGAATAACATAAAGGGTGTCATTACAAACGTGACCAAAACCTCGGTCACATCAACAAACGTTACCAAAAGCTCGGTCACACCACAAAACGTTACCGATAGCTCGGTCACACCAGCTCGTGTGACATGTGTCACATTACTTTTACCAGTGATGGGTAGGCGCACTGATGGAACAGCATGCTAAGCACACAGTTTAATCAGTGTGCTTCCCTAGGCACACTGTTTAATCAGCAAGCTTGTCCAGCCACACTGTACAAACAGTGTGCTCACAGGCACGCTAATTAAATAGTGTGATTAAGGCATACTAGCACACTGTTGGATTGTCAGTAAACCTTTGTTTTACCAGTGAGTTCCAAGGTAAGAAAATGTCCGCAATAACTGGTGTCGTAAAGAAGGGTATCTGATCCGTAGTATAGATCCCCCTAGTTCCGGGCCGCCATTTTGATCCCCCCCCCCCCCTCCACAGTATCGGGTGACCCCTATAGTCACCCCAGAACCCTTACTCTGGAAATCTTAGAGTGGGACAGTCTCACATCTTTTTGTGTGAGGCCAAAATACTTCACACCATTTGGCTCGATTTTTGCGGAGACTCAAAAAAGTTTGTATTTTTCCCACATTCTTATTCTTCGTGGAAAGTGCTTTAAAACGAAGCTGATTGCATCCGGAAGTACCTACTCCTTCGTTCATTTTAAGAAGTACAGAGGCCAGAGAGAAAATGCTTCCAGACCCATCACATGGTAGCCCGTTTGAAAGCTCTTTCAGCAAATAAATATGTGAGGAATAAAACAATTTTAAGTCATCGCAAAAATCTTTTTAAAAAAAAAATTCTACAAAAATGGCCATAGCGATCTGAGAGTGAGCCGTAACTGCTGCTGTTGTAACCCAAGTTGAAGTTGAAGTGAATAGAAGGAATCAAAACACTCTCAGACCGTTATAGACATTTTTCTCCATAAAAAATCTTTTAAGTTAGAAGCCATAGACTTACATAAACTTCGTAAATATGGAGAACGGTTTTTCTCCATCTTTGTAAAGTTTTTGCCTACAGTTATGCCATATTTTAACAATGTCTGTAAATTCACAAACGAAATCGTCTACAGGTGTAGAAAAATAGTCTAAAGTTAAAAAGTTTTTAAATAAGTCCATTTTTTTCCCTGAAAAAGTCAATAGCGGTCTGAGAGTGAATGGCGGCATGAGACTAGGGGGGAAAGACTACTCTGATCCACACCATGTGTTAAGTGACCCTACGTTTAAATCTCAGTATAGACAACTATTTTTCCTTTATTTTAATTCTACATTAATCCATTGGAGAAATGGAGACGATCCTTACCATATTCACATACTCAAGGCACACAACAGATTACATCGGACGCCAATAAGTCACGTCTCCTATTGTGATCATCATCAGAGGCAGCCTGCGGGTGCGATGCGAGGGGCCCACCTACACAGGTCAGCTTAACGTGTTTTACGGAGGGTCCCACAGGACATATATTATCGCTGCACGTCGGACTATGAATGAACGGAGTGAATGAAATGTATTTTTGAAGTCGCTACTGAGGCTCATGGAGTGGGTGGGAGGAAGGGGAAGACGACATCAATGAAAAGCCACTCTGTCCACCCACAGAATAATCGCTATAGCACAACCACCAAAAAAATACCTAACAAATCTCTTTAAGAGTTAAATTTTTGGTTCATCGGTTCCCTTTCCGATCTTTTTTTCTTAAGTTTAATAGGTATCGCGATTTTACGTGTGCTTAAAAGATATCTCCACTTCACAGTTAGAAAAAATGGCTCTGCCTCCGGCGGGCATCCTCCTCTATCCCAGACAGTTGCAATGCAATGCACACTGCAGAGCGTTATCTCTGTCGCCCATCTCAAAAAATATACGGACAGCGCGCCTCCTCCGACAGAGACCATTATGCGACAACGCACAGCCTTGCGTATCGATTCGGTTTCGACAGACAATGATTGCGTGGAGTATTCTCAACTGTTCTCTATTACCAGGCCGATCATCGAGCAGAACATCTTTGTTCTGTGCCGCCGGATACTCCAGCTGCTACAGTGTTGCGCCAAGCACGAACTGGTCGCTGCAGAGAAACGTACTTCCACATTAGTTCCAGAAATAACGAAATATCCCACGACGTAAGAGGAGATGTGACCCAAGGTTATGCGATTTTGGTACACACTCCCGGGTTATGTACTTTTTAGTACATCGCTATGTACGTCTATAAACTTACGATGCGTGTGAACAAATTTAGTTCATCGTTACGCATAATATTATGTGTAGCTATGTACAAATTTTACATACCTACGCACAATATTATGCTTTACGATGTACTAAATTTGTGCATAAGCATCGTAAGTTTATACACGTACACAGCAATGTACTAAAAAGTACATAGCCCGGGAGTGTGTATGTATGTGTGCACTGATGTAAAATTATTCTCTAAAAATTATTCATGTGGTGACTGCCTTCTCAGCTGCAATGCAAGAGCAACGACGAGGTGTGGGGGTGGGAGGTGGGGGAGAGGAGGCGCCGTGCCGGTCGCAGATTGTTTGGATCTGATGTCGGGACGCTCCGGATGGCGGCAGAGGGAGAATCCAGGAATGCGTCGTCGGCTGCCGGGTGAGGGACAACGACAATTTCATGTCCATTGTGACAGTTCGTCTTTCATAGTAACGATTGGCCCGTGTGCGTATGGCAAAAGAGACCGCGGAGGAGGGGCAGGCCGGGGGGCGCTCGCATTGTGATAGATACTTTTTCCGGGCGGGAGCGAAGGGCAGCATCCGATCACAGTCCGTCTGCTTTGGTTGTCTGATCACGTTACAACTGAAGACTGGCATGCAAAAGAAAAAGGAAAGAGAGCCTCTGAATAAATTGTGGAGAGCATAGTGCACACCGGCCGAGCGAGTACTGTGGGTGTTGACCCGTCCCAGATTATGGTTTTCATTGTTGTGGGATTGCAAATAGGATTTATATTCCAGAAATGCAGTTGAGGCTGGAAGTGCTTGCGATTATGAAAGTTGATATCAAGAAAAAGTAATCCCCTCCAGCTACCGAGCGCCGCCGACTGACACAAACGCTTTCACACTCAAAACAGTGCTCTAAATGGCTAGATCCTGTCTGGTAAGTAGTGGGTGAGAAAAGGGCTGCAACCATCGCGAGGCTGCTAGTCATGTAATGACCGTCGAAACTCCACTTATACTCTCTAACAAGAGACCGGCCCAATATTGGAAGAAATGGAAAAGGCAGTCCGTACAGAAAAGGCACCAAACTCCTATTAGGCATGTACGTAAGTGGAGGGGTAAGGCCATGGGGAAATCCATAAGGCACCTGAAAGGTATGAAATCTGCAGTCATCTATAACTCTACAGACAATTTTTTTTTTTTTTTCACGAAATCGTGAAAGACGACGGAGCTGTGATAATGCACACTTGTCACGACATCATATAAAACAGAAATTTTGAGTCGAGTTGCCCTATACGAGCGGGGCTTTAGTAGGAATATTCCGTGAAAATTCCAACCAATGATAAGGATCGCTTCACTGTGAAAAATATCTTTGTAGATTTACGATAAATTTTGTAAAACGTGATTTACGAAATATGTTGTAAATTTACGACAGACCTTTTTTGCTCGTAAATGAATTTCAAGCCGATATGTAGTGCTTGTAATTTTACGATTTGCAAATTGTGATTTTACAACTGCACTTCGTGGAAAATTTTCCCGTAAACTTACGACTATTTTTCACAGTGATTGTTGCTTTGGACCTCTACAACGATTTTAAGTCGGCCGGGGTGGGGTCAATGGGCTACTTGCCCCAAGGAGTGCCCAAGGAGTCCTAAAACACAAAATACGGGATTTACGTGTATAGCCTACGGGACGGTCCGTAATGTCAAGGTACGGTAAGGTCCGTATTTTTCTGGTACGTTCATCCCATCCATTAAACTTAAAAACGGTTAAAAACACGGCTAACAAATTACCGGTCTATCCCGTCAAATTACCCGTTATAATTTTTGACCGTACGCCGCGAGTCTGTCCGGCCCGATGCGCACTTTGACAATCTTACTCTCGAAGTCACAGAGTTTTGAGCTGCGCTCACCTTAAAATAAAAAAAAAATTCGCTCTCTCCGCTCGCAAAGTTTTGGAGATAATACCAAAATTAGTCCATGTGTGCCACCTTTTTAGTACGGCTCATTGTTTATCAATTTTATCTATTTTATTTGGTAACTCGCTTTGGCGTTGTAGTTTTTGAACGATTCCAACAGGACCCGATCTATTTTGCAACCTACTACAATTTAAAATCAAAACATTCTCTTCATTACTCACGCAACTTACAAATTTAGGTCTACACGACACGCTATGCACTGATTCTTGAGAGACAATTTATTGAGTTTCAGATCACACTAAATTCTATAGAGGATTAAATTACCGGTCGATTTGTTGAGGGTCCCTGAGAGTAGGCAGCCCGAACGTTTTGCCCCCTCCTCATAGCTGTAAGCTAGATGCGCCCCTGACCAAAAGTTTTCTGAGATGAATAAGGGAGGAGCGGTTACATGAAAAAGGATGTAGAGCTACAGGGTGTTTCCGTTCATTTGGGCCAAAAGTATAGGGTGGGTAGAGCATGCATATACGATCATTTTTGAACTTTATACTAGTGGGCGCAAACGTCAAACAACGCGGATAGTTAGGTTTTTGTAATTGGGTCCACCGCCTGGAAGGTAGGCAGTGCGTCACACGGGCTTGCAGGGCGGGTTGCCTGCACTACGGCACTGCGTGACTAGAGTCCTAGAGGGGAGAGAAACGCGATGGCTGTCCCACTGATCTGCCAGCAGAATTCCTCATACAGGGGCCCCAGGCCTGGAGTGGCGGGGGCCTCACGCCCATTGGCTACTCAGTAGGGAGTGGGGGGCGCCCCACGAGGAGCGCGGAATTTGACTGTGTGCAGAGCGGAGCGACGGGGACACTCATTTCTATTTTATTTAGAGACAATCATGTGATAACATATTGGTACAATACTTTTTCGGGAAGGATCCTGTTCAAGGATTAACATGATACATGGTTTTCGGAATGACAATGTTAAGGTTTGCAGGGGGATGCTTTTCAAATTACATATTTTGATGCCCGTACCTCCGGTACAATTTAGATTGTGTTTTTTAAATACTCAACTATAGTAAGGCCCTATACAGGAGTCCGCCCAATTTTTTGGGAGAGTTGAGGATTTGTATCGGGTATTTTCAAACTCCAACGCCACTTGTACTTAATAAGAACGATCCACGATCCGTATTCCTGCGAACATGCTCCCGCAACCTAACCTCTCTGCGCAGCAGCCGAGTCTCCGGGCCACGTGTTTGGGGCCTCGGGGTTTTCCGAAAGAGGGAGCTGTGCACGTTCTCTCTCGCATCTTACGGAGAAAAGAGAGAGCAACAAAGAACCGACGAACTATTGTTTCGGGAGTGGCCTCGCTGGGGCCCCGCGCGGCCCCGGGGCCTCATAGCCATTGGCCAACGAGAGCCAATGGGCATGAGGCCCCGGGCTCTCTGGATGGAGTGGGGGGGGGAGCCCGCGGGGGAGAGGCGGGGGCGCGCGCGGAAGGTATGAGGGATTTCTCGACGCATTTGAGGAGTTCGCGTTTCTCTCCCCATATAGGACTCTATGCGTGACGACTGAACGTCACCGACGAGACCAGAGCTCACCGAAAGGGCCGGCGACAGCCGACAGGGCCACCAGGTAACGCCGTCATCAGTCGCATCTCAAAATGGCGCAAAGCAGACGACGCGCAGACGACTAACAGACGACGCGCAGACGACTAACAGACGACTCGCAGTTCCGCAACGCCGTAGTGCGGGCAACCCGCTCTGCGCTCGTGCGTCATGCGCTGCCTGCCTTCCTGTGCTTCCTGGCGGCGGACCGTAAAAATTCCAATGGTGTGTTCTCTTCCTGATGCAGTTCACTGAAGCAGAGCTTTGTTTGAACGCAGACTTTAGAGGTTTCACTTATGCTCCATGCTAACTCGGCTCCGCCTACTTCCACCACGAAAAAATATCTCCTTCTCTTGCTGATTTTAGCTGGCAAGTCGAGCATTACAATTCAAATTTACAGAAAATCTGTAGTTAAAATTTAAAGGAAACTTTAGAAGTGGATTTACAAAATTAAACACTATTACTATAGGTACTACTATCAAAATCCCTTCGGCAGATTTTTTTCCTCCTGTATGGGACCATGTTAAACAACTGACATACGTTTCTCAGTTATTTAGAAGCTCGTATACTCATAACCTCGCTCATAACCTCACGGCAAAATAACAATGTGTTATTTCGATCTAATTTTGCAGAATACAAAAGCAAGGACAGAGTCAATATATCATCTCAGAAAAGCTCCACAAATGTTGTTCCACAGCAATCAACTTATATGTTACACTGGCATGTGGAACACACACGAAGCATCGTTTGCTGATGAGTTCAGCACAGTCAACAATACTTAATTGCTGAGCAACTGACGGCCTAATTAGTTTTCTTGCAGCTCTATTAATGCCATTAATACGAGAGTCCAATCCTTTTATGAATTGATAGCTGAAAACCTGTAGTTTACAAATAGACAATGGAGCGGGATAGTCTTCATGCTTGAGATGCCATAAACTAGATAACTCTCAAACTCTCAGCGCCGACGTAAAATACGTTGTGAGGACGCGAACCAACATATGGCACACGCCAGACGATTGATTTTTTAAAAAGAAACATGTGGGACTCAACGGCCGGCCACAGACCATGCCATAAACAAAACAAAAATTGGCCCTAGATGCAGAGGGCGTCATTATGCTGTCCTCGGGAGCAGATTATCGATGATGAGTTCGCTTTGTTGGTGGTCTGCATGCCAGGCCAGGGCGGGAGACTTCACCGCGACAGAAGGAAAGAATCCTACTGACGGTTAAATTACCAGTGGTACCAGAATTAAGTCGAACAAGCTGTCAGGTGGTCCAAACCTGCCTGCTCGTTCTACTTATTTTTTCTCACATGCGCACCGTTTCCTGACAAAAGTCAGGGCAAACAAAAAGGACATGGGGTGTTCCGTTGCGAGTGTGACAAAATTTTGCGATTCGCTGCACGAATCCAGCAGGCGAAGAACGTCAAGCGTAAATAGCACTTCGCAGCGAAGGGCCAATCTCCCGATTGCCTTCATACTCTGCAAATCCAAGTGGCGAACTGTTCGACAGTTATAAGTGTCGAACTAAAAAGTTCTGCAGTTGCAAGTGCACCTTTCTGACTAAGATGGAAAATATTTTTTCCGAGGACACCATCATCTTCGTCTTGAAATTCTCTTTCAAACGAGTATATGGTTGATAGGGTTGCGGCTTAAATTGAAACGGCTACGAGTCCTTAAATGAAATTTTGGGAATTCGTATTCTTTTGCGTACCCGTTTCAATCTAAGCCGCAACCCTATCAACCATATACTCGTTTGAAAGAGAATTTCAAGACGAAGATGATGGTGTCCTCGGAAAAAATATTTTCCATCTTAGTCAGAAAGGTGCACTTGCAACTGCAGAACTTTTTAGTTCGACACTTATAACTGTCGAACAGTTCGTCACTTGGATTTGCAGAGTACGAGGCAGTGAGATGTGCCAGGAAAGTTGACCACAGGGATGTCCCACTGTAAGTGAGAGGGAGAGATGCGAGACGCGTGGTGAAAAGAGGGCAGGGTGCAGAATTGTTTGGAAAAGATACCCTAAAATATTCTCAATAATAATAATAATAATAATAATGATAATAATAATAATAATGATAATAATAATAATAATAATAATAATAATAATAATAATAATAATAATAAGAAGAAGAAGAAGAAGAAGAAGAAGAAGAAGAAGAAGAAGAAGAAATTCTGTCACTATTCGAAAAACAGAGGCTACCTGCAAGGTGACTGTTCGGAGCGCGTAAAAGAGCCCCCCACCCCCCACCCGCCCCCACCCCGCACTCCATGGGATTTAAAGACGATAAGTCCTTTCGCAGCTCTCACTCCTTGGCCGGAAAGCCTCACTGCTGGCATTTTGGGATGAGCTCGCCATTTAGCAGCAGCTCTGCGTTGAATGTCATCCACCATAGGAGGCGGGTGAGGGGGAAAGGGATTCTTTGGAGTGGAAAAGTTGGCAACATTTTTAATATCTTTAGGAGGCCTCCCTTGTGGTAGTGGAGGGTGGAGGTTGCGCCATACTGACCACCGGTGGCTGAAGAACCGGATGCCGCTCAGTCAGTGGGGAGGGGAGGGGATACAGAGTGAGAGGCAAAAAATCAGACTGTCATCGCCATACTATTCGCAGATCGGCACTGAAACTCAAACTCGAGTTTAAGAGTCTTTTTAAAAAGAAAAGCGTTTAAATTTGTAAGGGCAGGTGAAGGAGACGGGACACTGTCGGATTGAGCTCAATCCCACCAGTTCGGAACACGAGTTTACGGACGGAGGCAGGTACTGCAGGTGCAGGAAGCTGAAAACAACGTCATTACCAGATTTCCGTCAACTACTGGCTGCCGGCTGTACAGAACAAACAAGGCGGTCACTTTTAATCACTAAGTATAGCTGTGCGTGTGAGTGGGCACCCACAGCCGCGCACGCGCACCTGCCCCCCAGCCCTGACAGCGACTCAATTTCATGCTGATGACGAAAGCCCATCCCCCTCATCCATCCATCCATCCATCCATCCATCCATCGCAAACTGTGTTTGTTTTCTCAAGAATTGGGTAATAACAGGTTAAGTGACTTGGCGCTGCAGGGCGGATCGACAGGTGTGGTCCAAGTCTGGGGCCGGTCGGGTGGTCGGCGCGGGGCGGGGCGGGGCGGGGCGGGGCGGGGCGGGGCGGGGCGGGGCGGGGCGGGGCGGGGCGGGGCGGGGCGGGGCGGGGCGGGGCAGGGCGGGGCGGGGCGGGGCGGGGCGGGGCGGGGCGGGGCGGGGCGGGGCGGGGCGGGGCGGGGCGGGCGTATGGGGGCGTGGTGCGGCGAGTCGTGGGCCGTGGGGCGCTCGGACCCATAGCAGGCGGGGCACGCCAGCAGGGCAGGGCAGAGGTAACTTATCGGCAGATGGACCGCAGGACTCAGGAGACTAGACACTTCAGACCCGCAAGCGAGCAGGGCCTTCAGGTCCGCATCGCATCGCTAGCCCAGTGAGTGAATCAGCAGCCGCCCCGTACGTAGGCAACCCCACTGACACCGCGAGAGGCGAGCATCTCGGGCTGGATGAGCAGACCGGGGCGATCTGGAGGGGTGGAGTGGAGAAGAGGGAGAGTGATTGAGGCAGAAAAGGGCAGGGAGCGCACGACGTGTGAGTGCGCCCACGCCGAGAGCGTGAGCCGCCCTGTACAGATACCCCCGCCCCCTCCCAGGCATAGAATGAGTAGAAAATTACACGTTGCGAGCCTCCTCCGTTAAACAAACACAATTCCTTCTCCTGCGCGTATATCTTGATTGAGACAGGTGCATGAAAAGGCAGGCTCAGGCTGGGCGGGCTCGAACCGGCCGCGGCGATGGCGACCCGACAGCGAGCCCGCGCCGCGCCCGGCGGGGAGTACCCAAAAGCGCCGCGCCTACCTGGGTTAGGGGTCGGGGGCGGATTAGCGACGGGGGCCGGTGAATAAATGCGGAGGTCGGTCGCCCGGCGCAGCCCCGGGCCCCGAGCCGAAATGTCCGAAAAGCGCCGCGCGCCCCCCGGGCCCAGGGCCAAACCGTCCGAAAAGCGCCGCGCCTCCCGTGCTCCGGCCCGCCTGGCCCCGGTCCACCCAGTGCTCTGATACGGGACTTGGAAGGAAAATAAAAACATATGACTAGAAACAAATTTATTGTTACACTGTGAGATATTCTTGTATCTCGTAAGGGAAAATTTTCCAAGGGAGGTCTTGTACAATTACGACAGGTACAACGCGGCGATATTTAAAGTTGTGCCGTATGAGGCAGTCAGTTCCTTGTTGGTCTTGGTCAGTAAAAACATTTTGGACACACGAACACACAACACACTCACTGTTAAAACGTTGCGAAGAAAAAGTTCGTATTACAAACAAAATAGTTTGTAAGCTGCGAAGTATTTGGCTGCTTTGCAATTGCGAAGAATGTACAAACAAAAATAGTCTGCCGTAAATTTACAACATTTCTCGATAGCGTTGCGAACTATTTGGAAAATTTTCCCTTACGAGATACAAGAATTTCTCAGTGTCATAATTAATTTATTTCTAGTCATATGGTTTTTTTTTAAATATGCCTCCCACGTCCCGTATCTGAGCACTGGGTGGACCGGGGCCAGGCGGGCCGGAGCACGGGAGGCGCGGCGCTTTTCGGACAGTTTGGCCCTGGGCCCGGAGGGCGCGCGGCGCTTTTCGGACATCTCGGCTCGGGGCCCGGGGCTTGCGCCGGGCGACCGACCTCCGCATTTATTCACCGGCCCCCGTCGCTAATCCGCCCCCGACCCCTAACCCAGGTAGGCGCGGCGCTTTCGTGCTCCCCCCCGCCCGGCGGGGGAGGGGGGGGGGGCATCATAAGGGTCAAGGCAATGCCCCAAAGAACAGACATATGCAGAGAGCAAAGCCCTGTGGTGGAGCCTTGCGGTCGGCCTGCCCGCGCCGGAGAGGCATCGGCGAGGGCGGCCGTGTACGAAGATGACCCCAGGCATGGGGAGCGCAGAAAATAAACTGGAGTTTGCGAGGAAAAGTTACTTGGTGTGCACCACGTTCTACTCACAAACCTCTTGAATGGCGAGTTCATTCAAGACTAACCGGAGGCGGGCATGGGAAGGGGTGCTAATGGGAGAAAGGAAGCAAGAGGGCGTTAGAGAGCACGACTAGACTTCTGCAGCTGGGATTGACTCTCTCGTTTGCAAATTAACACCCGACAAGCCTGTTGCGCGTGACGGGCAGCGGCCCCAGCCGGAAGGGGAGAGTGGTGGGGGCGAGAGGGCTAATCGCTGAGAGCAGGTAGGAGGAGTTCTGGAGGAGAGGTCATGGAAGCCCAAATGAAACCCCCACAAATCCTACTGGAAAATCGGGAAAGTAAAGGGAAAGGGGGGGGGGGTGCCCAGTGTGGGGCGGGGCGGTCACTCACTACCACTGTGCCTCGCCCACCCCGCCGCTACAGCCAAGCCCCCTTGTAAATCTCTCTTATTCCTCAAAACGGCGGGGAGGAGACCGGAGGAGACCGGAGGAGACCGGAGGAGACCGGAGGAGACCCACACACGTCGGCTATATTTCAAACTCGCCTCAGACGCGGCCGCGCCACCCCGCGAGGTCAGCCTCCATAATCTGTGAAAACACACACGCACACACACACACACACACACACACGCGAGAGAGAGAGAGAGAGAGAGAGAGAGAGAGACACTCCGCAGCCTGCTGTCCCGATGCTGTCACCTCGCGGTGATGATCCCCCCCGCCATGCCGTGCGAACTGCAATGTAGAGCGGCCTAGAGAAAATATATGATTGTGTATTTCTTTATCCCGCCCTCTCCCTTTCTTTGGCGGCGACTCGTGCCACTCGCGCGAATCCGGCCGTAAAAAAAAAAAGTCCCGAGTGCAGGCAGCATCTCTATGGGGTGGCCCAAAAGATTAATTGCAGAAACTCCAGTCCATTAGCGAGTCATCGCTGCGCGGGGCGGGGGGAGCGGGGCAGTTCATCTGAGTCCCGCAGAGCTGCGCGCCGCGGCGGCCGCGGCCCTGGAACTGACACGGCGGCGACAAAAAGTGAAAATGATGAAACCACTTGGTGGCGCGGCCTGCCTGCCTGCAGCTGCCTGCCTGCCTGCCTGCACCGCGCGCGCAAGTTTCACAAAGTTGCGGAAAGGCCAGTTGGCAGGGGCGGGGCGGGGCGGGGCGGGGCGGGGCGGGGCGGGGCGGGGCGGGGCGGCTGAGGTGCGTGAGCCTGGAAGGGAGGCGGACCCGCCGGGCGGGGGCGGGCAGCTGGCGACGGTTCATTGCCGTGCGAGTGCAGAGCGGCTCGGTGATGCCGCTTGTCTCGGCCAGATTACGGCGAGCAAGAGGGGAGCGCTCCGAAACTCGGAAAACGAAAGGGAAAGATAGTATAGGAGTCATCCGCCCGTCGCCACGCCGGGCCGAGCGAACCGCGCGTCTTAGATTGCCGCTAATTGTGTTACCTGGAGTATCTTAATAACGACTAATGACCACAATTATGACGTCCTTTACGAGTGGAAGGCGACGCTCCCCGGAGGGGGCCGTGCATTTTAATTACTTTTTTCCAGCGAGCCATGCGCTATGTGCGCTGTTTGTAACCAGACACGCGGACACGACACACGCCTTCCTGCTGTGTGTCCCGGGGCCTTCCGCAGCCCCGCGCAGCCCCGCGCAGCCCCGCGCAGCCCCGCGCAGCCCCGCGCAGCCCCGCGCAGCCCCGCGCAGCCCCGCGCAGCCCCGCGCAGCCCCGCGCAGCCCCGCGCAGCCCCGCGCAGCCCCGCGCAGCCCCGCGCAGCCCCGCGCAGCCCCGCGCAGCCCCGCGCAGCCCCGCGCAGCCCCGCGCAGCCCCGCGCAGCCCCGCGCAGCCCCGCGCAGCCCCGCGCAGCCCCGCGCAGCCCCCGCGCAGCCCCGCGCAGCCCCGCGCAGCCCCGCGCAGCCCCGCGCAGCCCCGCGCAGCCCCGCGCAGCCCCGCGCAGCCCCGCGCAGCCCCGCGCAGCCCCGCGCAGCCCCGCGCAGCCCCGCGCAGCCCCGCGCAGCCCCGCGCAGCCCCGCGCAGCCCCGCGCAGCCCCGCGCAGCCCCGCGCAGCCCCGCGCAGCCCCGCGCAGCCCCGCGCAGCCCCGCGCAGCCCCGCGCAGCCCCGCGCAGCCCCGCGCAGCCCCGCGCAGCCCCGCGCAGCCCCGCGCAGCCCCGCGCAGCCCCGCGCAGCCCCGCGCAGCCCCGCGCAGCCCCGCGCAGCCCCGCGCAGCCCCGCGCAGCCCCGCGCAGCCCCGCGCAGCCCCGCGCAGCCCCGCGCAGCCCCGCGCAGCCCCGCGCAGCCCCGCGCAGCCCCCGCGCAGCCCCGCGCAGCCCCGCGCAGCCCCGCGCAGCCCCGCGCAGCCCCGCGCAGCCCCGCGCAGCCCCGCGCAGCCCCGCGCAGCCCCGCGCAGCCCCGCGCAGCCCCGCGCAGCCCCGCGCAGCCCCGCGCAGCCCC
Source organism: Frankliniella fusca (assembly GCA_029379305.1). Classification (NCBI taxonomy): domain Eukaryota; kingdom Metazoa; phylum Arthropoda; class Insecta; order Thysanoptera; family Thripidae; genus Frankliniella; species Frankliniella fusca. Next base: position 77,135 of record JAHWGI010001430.1, on the reverse strand, counting down.
GCGCAGCCCCGCGCAGCCCCGCGCAGCCCCGCGCAGCCCCGCGCAGCCCCCGCGCAGCCCCGCGCAGCCCCGCGCAGCCCCGCGCAGCCCCGCGCAGCCCCGCGCAGCCCCGCGCAGCCCCGCGCAGCCCCGCGCAGCCCCGCGCAGCCCCGCCCAGCCCCGCGCAGCCCCGCGCAGCCCCGCGCAGCCCCGCGCAGCCCCGCGCAGCAACCTCCTCTCAGCACTGCCACTGCCCGCGTCTACACCAGAGCCTCTTCTGGCTGTCACTATCCTTCGCAGTAATAGGGTTTCCAGTCGCAGTTCAACAAACCTGTTTTCGGGCCCAGTAGCCACCTTAATTTCCTTTCTTTCCCTACTTAAGTAAAGGGAAAAAAAACCACTCGGCAAATCAGCCATGGTTATGAGAAGAGATCTGATGAGATCACCCCCCAGGAGAGGCCGCGGCCGCGGAGGCCCAGGCCCCATAGGCCGCCCACCGCGGACCCTGCCGGTCCAGTCCACGCCCGCCCGCCCGCCCGCGTGCCCGAGCCACGCCACGCCCCGCCCCGCCCCGCCCCGCCCCGCCCCGCCCCGCCCCGCCCCGCCCCGCCCCGCCCCGCCCCGCCCCGCCCCGCCCCGCCCCGCCCCGCCCCGCCCCGCCCCGCCCCGCCCCGCCCTGTCCCGCCCCGCCCCGCCCCACCAGCCCCACCACGCATACCCGCCGCGCCACTCGCGTCCCGCCCCGACCACCACGCCACTATAAAGGCGATCGGACGCTAACAAGAAAATTACACGGGGCGCCGGTGCCGGTTATTCTTACGACAGACCGTGCGAGCCCAGGCGGGCTGAGGCCGAGGCAGAGGGGTTGGAGGGGCGCGGCGGGAGGGCGCGCTGCTCATCACGGAGGGGAGGGGGTTCACCACCTCGGCGCAGTGTGCAGGCGCCTGCAGGCGCGCGTGTTCGGGGTGCTGCTGGGGCGAACAACCCCCTTTGGGGGGCGCCTTGAACAAACCGCCTGGCGGGCAGGCAATGTGTGCAACGTTCCGCCTGAATCTCGGAGAGTAAAAGCGAGGCTCTATCCCGAGGGGTCCATCACTCGGTGGAGGAGCGTACACTCTAAAGTTTTTCCTACCAAATTTGCTTAAGCAACTACTAAGCCTTTGTGAAGTCATAAGTTATGAAGAAATTCTTTAGTATTAATAAACTTTTTTCCTAGTATTACAAAACGTTTTTCTAGTATTATAATTTAGGTGAAATCAAGTACTCCGAAAACTTTTAGTATTACTAGGAAAAAGTTTAGTAACTAAAGAATTTCATCATAGCTTATGACAGCACAAAACTCTTAGTAGTTACTAAGCAAATTTGGTAGGTAAAACTTTAGAGTGTACACACGATTACTGATTTTCAATGATTATCAATAACCGTTTTTGATCAAATTTCAGACAAAGCTTTGAAGTTTATGTCATTTTTGCACATTTAACACTGTTATCCAATTACTGTGACGTCACGTTCCTTTACATGTGAAAAGTGTCACATTGTTTAAAATGTAATGTCACATTCTTTTCAACGTGAATCGGCCAGAATATGCGGACTAAATTTTATTGTCACATTCAAAAGAATGTGACATTAACATTAAAAGGAATGTGACAGTTTTCACATGAAAAAGAATGTGACGTCACAGTAATTGAATAACAGTGAAACGAGCACTCTCAGACCTCAACTGATTTTATTCTTAGTAAATACCTACGTTTTTACGCAGCAGGATTACTGATAAATTCTTCAGTTATTCTGTATAGTTTTGTCAGAAATCTACTTATTAAAGATGAAATGGTCAGTTACGTAAAAAGGAATTCTTTCGTACTACTGACAAAAAAAGTTGTCAGTAGCTTATAAAGGTTTTTAAGCAGCAGGAATACTGACAAAGGGCTCTGAAAAGTCAGTAACGGGCTGAGAGTGAGGAAAACCTTTACACAGCGTGAGAAACAACGAAAAGAGGAATTTTTGTGATGTGATTACCCCGGTAATTATCGGACGCAGTGTCCACGTGGTAGACCCCCCCCCCCCCCCCGGATCGTCCGCCGAGCACCGTGTCCACTCGCAGCAGTGCCTCCCGCACACAGCATGGCCGCCACGCGCGAGGGCAGCCGCGGGCAGCCGTGCGTGGCGCGCGCGCAACAGGGACCCAACTGCACGACAATTATTCTCTTAATTAGGCAGAGTACGAATAGGCGGGGCGATACGGTAAGGAAGGGTTGGGAGGCGCGGCGCCCGGGGCTGCTCCAGGGGCGAGGGAGCCTCAACTCACCCAAAATTTGTACACATGATTTCAAGATTTCACATGATTTCACACGATTACACCCATTATAATTGAAATAAATAATTCGTAAAGTAAATACAAGCGTAATTTGACCTTTATAAGCCCAAAATACGCACTTAAATCAATTTTTTTCGGCAATAGATCCACATTTTTTGACAATGATTTCGAAGATATCAGCGATTGTGTACACATGATTTCAGGAGTTGGGGCCCCCTCGTCCAGGGGTCCGCCCAGCCCGGGACAGCACGCGCGCGCAACGCATGCGAGGGGCAACCGCAGCCGAAAACTCCGGTTGAGATTCAAAATGAAGAACCCGGTCGCGATTACGGTCGAAGCAGCCAAGGGGTCGCCAACTCATTTCCACTGAGTACGGAAGAATATATTCAATACTGATTATGATATTATTAATTTTTAAGAAAACTGCATGTGTTGACAGAGTAAAGCAAGAAAGGTGTGTATAAAAAGCATGTAATATTTCCAGTAATATTTGTAATATTCGAGTAATATTTTAGATATAATCAGTCCGTGTGCGGGGAATATCGTGGTTGACGAGCCCTTGGTCTAAGCTCGGTCCGGTTACGCTCCAGAAATCCAAGTGATTGCATGGCAAGCTTATTTTGGAGTCAACCACAAAGCACACTCTTAGTAGAGTGTGCTTGCCTGTGCTTGCCTGGCAAGCACACTCTACTAAGAGTGTGCTTTGTGGTTGACTCCAAAATAAGCTTGCCATGCAATCACTTGCTCTAAATAAAAGCATGCCAGCCACGCGTGCACTAACATTAAGAGTGCTTGTCCGGCACACTAGCATGCGTGGCTTGCATGCTTTACTTTAGAGTATGCCTGGCTGGCATGCTTTTATTTAGACCATGCCTGGCAAGCACACTCCATTTCAGAGTGAGCTTTGTGGTGGACTCCAAAATAAGCTTGCCATGCAATCACTTGCTCTAAATAAAAGCATGCCAGCCACGCGTGCACTAACATTAAGAGTGCTTGTCCGGCACACTAGCATGCGTGGCTTGCATGCTTTACTTTAGAGTATGCCTGGCTGGCATGCTTTTATTTAGACCATGCCTGGCAAGCACACTCCATTTCAGAGTGAGCTTTGTGGTGGACTCCAAAATAAGCTTGCCATGCAATCACTTGCTCTAAATAAAAGCATGCCAGCCACGCGTGCACTAACATTAAGAGTGCTTGTCCGGCACACTAGCATGCGTGGCTTGCATGCTTTACTTTAGAGTATGCCTGGCTGGCATGCTTTTATTTAGACCATGCCTGGCAAGCACACTCCATTTCAGAGTGAGCTTTGTGGTGGACTCCAAAATAAGCGTGCCATGCAATCACTTGCTCTAAATAAAAGCATGCCAGCCACGCGTGCACTAACATTAAGAGTGCTTGTCCGGCACACTAGCATGCGTGGCTTGCATGCTTTACTTTAGAGTATGCCTGGCTGGCATGCTTTTATTTAGACCATGCCTGGCAAGCACACTCCATTTCAGAGTGAGCTTTGTGGTGGACTCCAAAATAAGCGTGCCATGCACACACTTGAGTTTCTAGAGCGGTAAAACAACCCGGTTGCGCGGTTTCCACGCCTGAAGTCCAGAAGAGGAATTGGGGAGAAACCAAGTGCCTGACTGCTATCACTGCACATGTTACCCGCCTCTACTTCTTATTGCGCTGAGCACAACGGTAGTCTCTTCAGCCGCTTACGAGATGCCCTTCAATGCGGCGTAGCGGGCCGAGCGGGCTTCCTTCTCTAATTGAACAACATTTCGCATAGTTCGAGGAGTCGGTCCGGTTATGGTCGTGATCGTACAAGTGCTAACCGTTAACCGCTATGCGGTCGTATTCGTAGGACTGATCGAAACCGCAACCGTGAAACGTAACCGAATATGGGATTTTCGGATGAGAGGAAAGATGTCGCTGCGAAATTTTTCATACCATAAGCATCATTGCCCACTTGCAGTGTAATCAATGAACTTCAAAAATACAAAAACACCGCGTGCTTATCTGAATTAGGCCAGCTCGCCAAACAAGGAAATATATTTTCCATAGAAACCACAGGCAAGGCCTTTTTGATCTGATAGGAAACGGCGCTGCGTGGCGTGACACTCGCAGCCGCTTCCGCCTAATTTCAACTACTGGCAAAACAAACGCAGAACAAAAGCCCCAATCCGTAGTCAGGGGAAAAAGGGGGGGAAAAGGGGGGGGACGGGTGAGGAAAGCAAATCCTGCAGATTTGAAACGCAATGGAATGGACTGCTTATAAGCAGGTCATGTCGGAAGTCACGTCGAACGAGTTTGCTTCATTTGTCGAAAGCACGGCGCGCAGTTAGGCCCGACTGCGTTCGAGAGGGGCGGCGCCGGGCGGCGTCGGGCGGCACCCCTGTATCCCGTTGATCCGGCCGCACGCAAAGGGCAAGGGGTCCGAGCGGACCAGACCCGGCCCGGCCCTGCGGCCCCAGGCGAGGCCCGCCCGCGGGACCCCGGAACCCGGCGGGACCCGGCGGGACCCGGCGGGACCCGCGGGCCAAGCGCGAATTCCACGCGCAAAATATCTCCATCTCTGTCGGCGCGAGTGAGAACGGTTTGGGGGTGGCCGGGCCTCCGGGCCTCCGGGCCTCCGGGCCTCCGGGCCTCCGGGCCTCTGGGCCTCCGGGCCTCCGGGCCTCCGGGCCTCCGGGCCTCCGGGCCTCCGGGCCTCCGGGCCTCCGGGCCTCCGGGCCTCCGGGCCTCCGGGCCTCCGGGCCTCCGGGCCTCCGGGCCTCCGGGCCTCCGGGCCTCCGGGCCTCCGGGCCTCCGGGCCTCCGGGCCTCCGGGCCTCCGGGCCTCCGGGCCTCCGGGCCTCCGGGCCTCCGGGCCTCCGGGCCTCCGGGCCTCCGGGCCTCCGGGCCTCCGGGCCTCCGGGCCTCCGGGCCTCCGGGCCTCCGGGCCTCCGGGCCTCCGGGCCTCCGGGCCTCCGGGCCTCCGGGCCTCCGGGCCCCCCGACACGGCGCGGCCCCGGGCGCCAGCCTGCTGGAGGGCGTAACGAAGCCCATCACTCGGTGTGCGAGTGAAAAACTTGACTAGACTTGAGAGAGTACCAGCAGGCCACGAATCACCCTAGGTTGTTCACCCAACAGTTAAAAGAGTACGTCAATGTTATTGTAACCTGACTCCGCGCATGTTTTTCTTCTTTTTTTTCTGAACTTCTTAAAATTTGCGTCATTTCTGGATATTCCGTGAAAGGTAAGGAAGGCGTAAATAACTGAGAAAAACAAAAGCCGCGCCGTCCACTCCCCAGGCCAGTTTCAAGTGAGCATATTCTCATTTTCTTTTTGCTGTGACAGGGTGCATTGAGGCGCCATGCAGCCGGTCCTTACAGCCCTTATCTCATTATGGTATCCGCCATCTCACGATCTTATTGTTCGATCGCTGCGGGATAAGGGACCTAAGGGTACTGGCTGCGTGAGTGGATGGGGTGGGGGGAGAGAGAGGGGGAGGGAGGGGGGCGCTAAATGAGCAAGGAGATGAAGGCAGGGCCAGACAACACAGTGCCTATGTGGACCTATCGAGGCAGGCCAGGGCAACACGCTGACCAGATCTCGACAACAACCTGTTCCTGCCAAGATCCTGCAGACATACAGATTTGCGTCACTGCCCCCGCCGATGGATTTGCGGCTTGAAGTATGGATGATGATGCAAAAGAGGAACTCATGCTAAATACGGGCTCTGCATCTCAGATCAAATGGGTTCACGCCACCACAGGCGCAGCTCCAGAGGGAGGGAGGGAGGACGCTCGTAATACCTCCATCCTTGTTTGTTTTTACCAATCGTTTTTTTTTTTTCTCTTTTATTTCAGAGCCTCATGGTATGAGAATTGTGCGCCTAAAAGCCGTGTTTCACTCCACACCCAACAGCAGGACTTTACTAAAAGTGCTAGAGAGCTTCTCCCGACGACTCCGCTGTGCTCCGCTGGCGGCTGCTCAATATGCACCTTATGAGAGGCTCAGCCCCAACATGCCCGGCATTCCCCGCACCCCGCCCCAGTGGGTCATGCGTTCCACATGAAATAATGAAATTGTCAAGCGCTGTCGTCTTCGATTGGAATTTCGACCCCTTCTCCACACGACGCCAAGGGGATACGATACGGGCTTCACAGAGTTTTCACAGAGAAGTTCAACTCATACGACAAAACTTCTCAAGGAAATGTGAGTACGAGTTGACTATACACAACCATCACAGAGCGCCATGCTGCTCCCCGACATAGGACGGCTTATTTTCTTTTGATACAGAAAAAGCATACTCGAAGAAAAGAATTGTGACTCTCTTGAGAGACTGAAAATGACGTTGTTTCAGCCGGGGCGCCCTGCTCCCCCCTCGTGACCCCAAGAAGGAAGAAAGAGAGTGCAGAGAACTCTTTGGCGGACACGCTATCGTCAGAGTAATTGCTTCATTACCGACATGCTAAGCATTTAACAGTATAAACAGCCCGGTCAAGCCGCCCGAGGCCCGCTAATTAACTATTGTGCGAGCTGGACATGTCTTTGGGGGTCTCGCTTGTGCCCTGGTGGCGCGGGCCGCGCGGCGGCGACGGGTAGGAGTAGGCGGGGCGGGGCGCACCTGGCGGGGGGGGGGCGCAGGTGGGGCCCGCAAGTCCCGCCATTGATTGGTCAGATGCGAGCCGTGTTTCCCAGGAACGCAAAGAGAGGGCGGAGCACCGCACCTGAACACCGACGGCACCGCGATGAGACGTCAACGGGAGGCCGACGGGTCGCCGATGGAACGCCAAACGGGATACCGACCGACCCTGTCCTATCCCCGCCCCGCCCCGCCCCGCCCCGCCCCGCCCGGCCCTGCAAGAGATGTGCAGGGGGAACAGGCCGACGAACAGGCTAGCCTGTTAGCTTCGTTAGAATTAGAACGAAAAGTTTTAGGATAGTTCGAACCGAAAGGAACACGAAAAATACTATGACAAAATTTCTCGGAAAGAACCGAAAACAATTTGTTGTTTGAATCTGAACGAACAAGCAGGGTGAAACGCACTTTTTATAGCCATCAACTTAAATTAATTTATCACGAGGCATGCTATTGTTGCGTTCGAAGGCGAAAAATGCACTGTAAAAATTTGCTGTAATATAACGACAAAAAAAAATTACAGGTTTCGCTGTTGAATTGGTGAACAGATTTTTCCTGTAGTTTGATGAAACATTTTTTGAATTAACAAGAAAAATTGCGAAACAACAGATAAAATTTGTAAACTTACGGAATTCTTTTGTTAAGTTACGGAATATTTTTGTAAAGTTACAGAGTTTTTTTTTTTGTAAATGAACACGAATAAAAAGTAAATTCACAGTCAGTTCGTTTAACAAAATTCACAGATATTATCTGTTAATTTACAACATGTTTTTTTTACAGTGTGCCACACCTTATATTTTGAAAAGTTTATATTCAAACACTATGTTTCAGTCCCGAACGAACAAAGTTTACGTGCGGCGGGTTCGTTCGCGTTTGTTCCGTTCCCAACATGTCCGCACATTCTAGGCGCCCTGCCCCTCCTGCAAGCCTTCCTCCAGTCAAGCCCTCGGCGCGGCGGTGGCAGGGGGTACCCCCCCCCCTCCCCAGCCCCCCATCTCGCTTTCGCACTCATAACTCCGCAGGGGCAGAGCTGCCTATCTCCGCAGGGCTGAAGGGTCCAGGCCGGCCGGCCGGGGAGGGACTGGCCGCTGTCGTCTGGCTGCTCCAGGCTGCTCCAGGCTGCTCCAGGCAACTCGCGGGTCTCCAGGGGGTAGCTCAGGCTCGGGCCGCCTCTGGGCTGCAGGAACCGGACGGCCCCGCCGCGCCCCGCCAGCCCCGCCAGCTCCGCCACGCGGCGCCCCGGCACAGCAGGAAGCTTCAGCGGCCCCGCTCCACCCGGGCTGCTTCCCGCCTGCCTACCTTCCTGCATTATTCCGCAAGACCGAAAAGGTCGAAGGCCCGCGCTCGTCTCAAAATACGTACTGCTACTCTTTTCTACACGGCGAGCCGGAGGGCCGGAGGCGCCTGCCACGGCGGCGTGCTGCCAAATTTCCTCCAGTTTCCTCCCTGCTCTCCTGCTTTTAGAGGATCGTGTTCGCGACGAAAGGATTTGGGAGGACGCGAGGGAGCAGAGGCGGCGTCTCCTCCGTCCAAGCTCTCGGGCGCACCCAGTAAATACGCCGACATCGGCTGAACTGGGGAGCTCCGCGCCGTGGACGAGGAAACGGAAATGCGCCGACGAGCGCCGCAGGTCAGGTACCCGCCTAAGTGATCGAACACTTTGTCTAGGAGAGCGCGTTTGATCATTCACGTCCGCGAGGCGAGCGGAGGCCTCGGCCTCACCTCCGCCAGCTGACGCGCCGGCGCGGCGCCCGCCTGCTTGTGGCGGCAGCGCGGCCGCGGCACGAGTCCCGCCCCGCCGAGCCGAGTCTGATTCCCCCAATAACTTTTTATTTCGCACTCGAGCGCACCCGCCTGCGCAGACCACCCCCGCCTGCTGAGAGTCGCCTCAACTTCGGAAGAGCACGCGTCGACGGCCGCGCGGCCACTGGGGGGCCCACCCTGCCCCGCCCCGCCCCGCCCCGCCCCGCCGCGCCCCGCCCCGCCCCGCCCCGCCCCGCCCCGCCCCGCCGGCTTCCTCGCCGCGCACCGGCACAGGCACAACGTGAAGGGAATGGTGTAATGTTTGCCCATCTTCCTTCCTCTCGCAGTTGTAATTCGATGGTAATGATTTCCAAACATTCGCCTCGCGGAGTCACTCCTCCTGACAGAGCGGCTGCGCGGCTGCGCGTGCGAGCCCCAAAACAATAATGCATATTCAATGCTCCCCGCGCCGCCCCCGCCCCGCTGCCGTCACGCCCTGCGCGCTCTGCGCGCTCTGCGCCCGCGTGAGTGCTACTCGCGAGCCCTGCCCTGGAGGCTGATTCCGCACACTAGTTGCATCGCTCTGTCCTTGTCGCTCTCACGGGGCACGGCCATAGGGAGCAAGAGAGAGGGCACTATACTAGGAGTACGTGCGGCAGGCACGTAGTTGCTGAGCGAATTGAGAGTTAAAAGAAATATACCCAACCCAACCCAACCGCCGTTTTGGCAGGCAACCCACAAGTCAGTCAGTCAGTCAGTCAGTCAGTCAGTCAGTCAGTCAGTCAGTCAATTACGGAGGAGGTGGGGGAATAGAGAGCAGAGGGGGAGGAGAGGGCTAGCGCGCCGCAATTCAAACAACAGCATTTGCTGGCCGGCCCTCACGCTGCGGGTAGGCGCTGGCCAGGTAGAGCCGAAATTCGAGTGGTTCCCCCCCCCTCACCCCCTCCATTTTACCCCCACCCATCTGAGATCAGGGGGTAAGTATCATTAACATGTTTAGAAAGAATGCACCTGCATCACATGCTGACAGTCCCCTCCTCCCTCCCCACCTCTCATTCCTTATCCTTCTGAATTAAGTTTGCCCTCAAACCAACTCTTATGAGTCCATAGTAAGCCAGAAATGGGTCACTTAGAATATGGTTTAAAAAGACATTGCAAGAAATATTGTAACAGAGGTCAGTAACTTTAAATACGATCAAGACATTCACAAAGAATCAGGACCTTTCAATGATGAGGCGTATCTATTTTGAAATGAAAGTCAGCTATTAAGGATACAATTAAAACAATTGTGCCATTTCAATGGTTATATGGCTATATATTAATAATAAGTATGAAGTTCAATGTTTTAGAAAGACTGTATGAATGTAAACACTCCTGGCATAACTAATATATTACAAGTACAGTCTCTCACCTAAATCCTATCCACAGTATCGCCCATAATATTTGTAAGAGTCAAATCTTAAAAAATAACAATTTTTTCAAAGCTATTTTTTTATCTATCAACGACTTAGTGGAGTGACCTTTTTTCAATCTGAATTCTTAGGTAAAACGGATCAATGAGTAAGTTTGGGTAAGCTAACGATTTAGCTCAATCAGAAATCGTATCACTGGGAAATACGGAGTAGGTTAGGAACAAAATGCTACAAAATTTACCAAGGTTATACCCAAACTCTTTTCTTGTTTCTTGTTAGGTTTAAGAGTAGTAAGATTTAAATACTCAAACCACACTTTTATATATAATCTTTGGTAGAATGATGAGACACCAAATATTCAGTTTACGATTTACAAACTTATTATTCTTTTTTATAACAAATGCCTATTGTCGTATGTCAAAAATGAGCGCACTTCCAGTCATACAATTCAACATCCACACCACTAATGAAATTGTTCAGCTGGGGTTAACTTGTTGTGGCAATAAAACGCTGGGGGACCAAGCAAGGATTCAAAACTAAATTAAACGAAATATAAGGAAATCCTACTACTGTTAGTAACTCTTACTTGTCAGGCCATGGGGTTACCTGATATCAATACTCAGACCATACTCTAATGTTCACCGAACAGTTTCACAGCTTCACTGTAAACAACATCGTCTATGTTATTAGGTTATGTCACTCACCTAGGAAGAAGTTGCATCCCAAGTTGCATCGATACTGGCTGTCATTTCAGTAGTCCTTGACGTTCATTTCACAAATCCAACGCAATAAAAAGTATTTTGAAGCACTATACTTTAAACCGCGAATTACGTTATTTTTTTCGATAACGTAAAATACCAAGCCCGAGATGCACTCCAGGCGCGCCCGGGCGCGCCGTGCTTGACTGAACTGACTTGTTGACTGACGCACGGAATCATGGGAGGGAAGGCCAAAGCTCCTGATTGGTTGTTAGCTTTCAGGAAGATAAATATTCATGTAATTACATATTACAGTTCACTGCAGGCTAGATCGAGACTAATGTATGGGGAATTGAACATATCTTAACATATTTCAAACTCCTTTAATTGGGAAAGTTTGGAGAAAAATTAAAGCGTTGAAGTGAGTAAATTGCGGGACACTATCGCTTTTTAATTGACCATTTCGCTCGGGCGTTCCTGGTCCTACACAATGACGACACTTGAAACTTCGTACCGTAGAGGAAGCTAATATGGACCACATTTTGAGGTTTTTTTGAGATAGCTCTGCACATTGGTGGAGGGTCGAAAAGGGGCCTCATATTTAAGTTCTGGCAACCTTAGGGCATGTTTCCCCGTCAAGAACATAATTTTAGTCCCTTTGGATCCCGAGATATGGAGCAGCAAAGAGGGGTCCGTACTACCTCGCGATATGAGGTAATACGGACCATCCCGGTATTTCATGTATATTTGGGCTAATATGGACCAGATATTGCAAGTTCATACAGTATTTAGTAATTTTACGATGAAGTTCATCAGATTTATCTTCATCATTAGTATTTGCTGACAGGTAAACGTTTTTTAAATCAATTTTTTAATGTTGAAAGGTTGAACCATTTTTGAAAAATAACTGAAATAAAAGTTCCTAAATATTTTATTTGGCCTAGAGAATGATCACATAAAAGCACTATAAATTATCACATAAGAATCACATATTGCAAAAATATATGTTGCAACTAAGCTGGAGCGCTTTTTGTAGAGCTACTTTGGAATACTTTATGCGCTGTCGCTCGGCGTACCCAGCTGTGCGATCCATCCTGGGTGGTCCGAATTAACCTGCAGAGTTGCATTTTTTTAGTTAAAGTGCAATAAAATCTGAAATTTATGTTACTCGAAGCTCCCATGTGAATGAGTTAACCTCAAGACATGTCATTGCAAGAAAATATAAGCGTCTGTCGGCTAACATGTGTAGTTTTATATCTACCAAGGAAGTTAGTACGCAAATCTTACAAATTTACTAAAAAGTTGTTTTTAAATATTTTAGAAAAATAAACTTTTACCTTAAAAATAACAATGTTTTCGACCTTCCCGCCAGTCAGCCGTTGGCTCTCGATCTTGTGTTTGAGATTTTCGTGGCGCGAAATAGTTATAACGGCCACATATAGGTGGCAGCACGAGTCGAGACGGAGAGGGACAGGGGTGGTCCAAATTACCTCGCATGGTCCATATTAGCTTCTTTTACGGTACAGCGACGCCCGCAACCATAAAAGCGACTTCAAACTACATATTACGTGAAAAAGAATGTTAATTATTTAATTTCGATAGTGTGAACAGCCGAGATGTACGCCGGGCACGCCGAGTTGCCAACACTGGAAATCCAAGTGTACGAATGTCGCACACCTGTAGGTGAGCAAATGTATGTCGCACACTTGCAGGTGAGCGAACGACCACTCGCACACTTGTATGTGTGCGAATGACCATTCACACACTTGAAAGTGTGTGAATGACTATTCGTACACTTGCAGGTGAGCGAATGGCCATTCGTACACTTTTTGAAACCCATGAAAAGGCCGAGCTTTCTAGGTGTGCGAATCTATATTCGTTCACCTACTAGTGTGCGAATGGTTTTTCACACACCTGCAAGAGTACGAAAAGTCATTCACACACCTACAAGTGTGCGAAACGGTTTTTCGCTCACCTGCAAGTGTGCGACAAACATTCACACACCTGCAGGTGTGCGACATTCGTACACTTTGATTTCCAGTGAAGTCACGAAGTAGTTCAAGCGCAGCCGCTAGGTGGCGCTATCTCTCAATGTCTTTAAAGTACTTTCTCTGCCAACCTTCCAGAAGTGAATTTCAAATTAAACCTTTCAATATTTCAATCTCCTTTAATTTGGACAGCTTGGATGAATATTAAAGCGCTGAAATTAGTAGATTGCGGAGCACTACCGCTTTTTACGATCACTTCTGTACTTTAAGAGGAGAACCGGCTACGACAGACTAACGGAGAGACAGACTCACTACCAAGTACACTTCCGATCCCCTGCAGGAGTAAGCTTCGCTTCGCTCAGCGAAAACGTTGTTCGGAATCGCCTTGCTGCCCTGCCCTGCCCTGCCCTGCCCTGCCCTGCCCTGCCCCGACCTGCCCTGCCACATGCCCTGGGCCCTGCCCAAGCTACCTGCCCTGTCCAAGCTACCTGCCCTGCCCTGCCCTGTCCCGACCTGACCTGCCACATGCCCTGGGCCCTGCCCAAGCTACCTGCCCTGCCCTGTCCCGACCTGACCTGCCACATGCCCTGGGCCCTGCCCAAGCTACCTGCCCTGCCCTGCCCTGCCCTGCCCTGCCCTGCCCTGCCCAAGCTACCCGCTGAGGTGGTCCACAGGGGCGGATCGGAGCTGGAAGCCCGAACCCCCAACCCCAATCTTGTCCCCCTCACAGATCAGAGAGTAGTGTGTTTCGATTAGAAAAGGGAGAAGAATAGCGGATAGAACAAAAAGCGTCCTCATTGGCTGAGCCCCCCACCACTACCCCCCACCACCACAAGCGCGCTCACGTGGCGCGAAGCGCTCAGCCAATCAGGACGGTTTTGTTCTATCCGCTATTCTTCTCCCTTTTCTAATCGAAACACACTATAGGACTGAAACAACAGTGTCCGTCGAAAGTTGCAAATACCGACAAGAACGGCAAGAAAAGTGATACAATTAAAATAAACACTACTCGAAAGTAAATTTGCAATATAACTCATAATTAAAATTTGGCTTGTTTTTCGATATGAGGATAGAAACAGAAGAAGGTAGAAATGGAAACAAGCAGCTTGGTGGTGAAAATCAAAGGCCGATAAAAAATTTATTTTAAGTAAAAAACACTCTGAAAAACGAAAAAACTGCAACCTGTTACCAGTACTTGCGACCAGCTGCTTCTACATATGAATCATTCGTGAAAACTTCCTTGCAGCCAGTGGCGGATCCAGAGCCAGCCTTTGGGGGGGGGGGGGGGCAAAGTATTACTTTTTGCCTACCTTTCAGGCGGCTATTGAGGAGCCATGCAAAAGGCCTGTCCCCTGGATCCGCGCATGCTTGCAGCAACGTGCGATCAGTAAATGAACTTAAAGAAGAGAAAAGGGCCTCGAATACTTTTACGCCGAAGTAGGGTCTATAAATTAACTTTAGCACATTCTGTTGCCCAACACGGTCGGTGAAGTTAGGTTATGTAGGGCACAATTACACGAGTCACAGCGATGACATGCAGATAAAACTCAGTACGAATTAATTAGTCAATGAAATTTTAACTACCATTAGCGACAGCGGACGTGACAAGATTGGAATATTCGATGTACACTAACCTGTAAACTGATGGCCACCCACTTCTTTTGACTTCTGAAATGCTCTCACAAGCATAGCCAGCAACTATCGACTGTCTTGTAAACGTAAAAACAACGAACAGAAATACGATGGTTCAGAAGTAAAATTTAGATTCTATAAGGCACAAAACGACAACGGCACGAACAAACATTCACAGAAGTAACAAGCCGGACACTTCGGAGACTCGGATGCGATCGCAGACTGCACGACGCTACGCTGCCCGCGCCACACTACGACCAGGGGGTGGAAACGGCCTATAGAACGCGTGAAGCTATGCTCCCCCACCTAAAACAGGGGTTCTTGACTTCTTTGAGATCTTTGAAACACAAGTGTTGTTTGCAATACGCTTTGCACAGGTCGAAATAACATGAAATTTGGAGTTGCTTATAGGCTCATTAGCTTTTCAAAAAGTATGGCTTTGACCCACAATAAATCTATCTGAAAACCACCAAAACTCGAAAAATTAAGGAAGAATCGTCAGCGCCATCTTCGTGAAAACATTTCTTACTTTTTTATAGGTACGATTGGGAGGTTCACGAAGGTCGTTTAGTCCATGCAACTCTAAATTTCATACTCTATTGATCTGTGCAACGCGTTTTGCAAACGATAGCCCAGTTTTAAATATCTCGAAGTCCGTAACCAATGTGTGGTAGGGGAGCATAGATTCACGCGTTCTGTAGGCTGTTTCAACCTCCTGCCACGACAGAGGCGACAGAGGTGCTCCCGCGAGTCCGCGAGCTTCCGCTAGCAAAGGCAACCTGCAGTCATAGGTCCCACTCCGGAAAAGCAAGTGTGTTCAAGTATTCATTATTTACTGCATTCATAGAAGTATTCGGCAAATAATGTCTACATGTCCATGTATGCAGTAAATAGTGTGCACATGCTTATGTAACTTACACGTGATTTACAGAATACCTTGGCAGCTGCACACCGTACACACGTGATTTCCTTGTGATTTTTCGTGTGTACGAAAGGTATTCAGTAAATAATGTGTACATAGGCATGTACACACTAATTACTGCATGCATGGGCATGTATACGTTATTTGCTGAATATACTTCTATGTGTGTATCCAGTAAATAATAATGAATACTTGTACACACTTGGTTTTCCAGCGCAGGAAAGGGGAAATTGAAAATGTAGCTTGCGATTCCTCAGAAAGCCCATAGACACACCACAGAAGTCAACCTCACGCCTGACTAAGGAGAAGGGAAAGTCTACCACACGACGTATAATGTGCATATTCAATAGCCACGCGCTGCACCACGAGCGAATACTTTATTTGTAATTTGATTCCCCTGGTTATCAAAAATACACCACACTGTTGCCCCCTAGACGGTGCCTTTTCCTATCACTGTACTTCAACCCCTGCCCCACTCTTTTTTGTTCGTCGTAAGGGGTCAGCTCCTCCCCCACTCACCCGCCACACTCCGAGACGGGACTTGCCGCCACTGGCCTGTACGTATATCCGCGTTAGTGGATCGCCTGCATTATTTAGACGCAGCAACGGGCCCGTCAGGCTCACGGCTCTGCACGGCGTGGACCCCATGGCGCCTCCTTGCCACCGGGCCCCCGGGTCCCGCGCCCCGCGCCCTGCACCCCACCCCACACCCCGCGCCCCGCACCCTGCGCTCTCAGCCCACCCCGCGCCCCACACCCCGCGCCCCGCACCCTGCGCCCTGCACCCCACCCCACACCCCGCGCCCCGCGCCCCGCGCCCTGCACCCCACCCCACACCCCGCGCCCCGCACCCTGCGCTCTGCACCCCACCCCACACCCCGCACCACGCGCCCTGCACCCCACCCCACACCCCGCGCCCCGCGCCCTGCACCCCACACCCCACCCCGCACAACGCGCCCTGCACCCCACCCCACATCCGGTCCCAGCATCCGGCGCTCTGCACCCCACCCCGCACCACGCGCCCTGCACCCCACCCCACAGCCGGTCCCAGCATCCGGCGCTCTGCACCCCACCCCGCGCCCCGCACCCTGCGCTCTGCACCCCACCCTACCGGCGCTCTGCACCCCACCCCGCACCCCGCGCTCTGCACCCCACCCCGCGCCCCGCACCCTGCGCTCTGCACCCCACCCCGCGCCCCGCACCCTGCGCTCTGCACCCCACCCCGCGCCCCGCACCCTGCACCCCACCCTGCGCCCCGCACCCTGCGCTCTGCACCCCACCCCGCGCCCCGCACCCTGCGCTCTGCACCCCACCCCACACCCCGCGCCCCGCACCCCGCGCCCTGCACCCCACCCCGCGCTCCGCACCCTGCACCCCACCCCGCGCCCCGCACCCTGCGCTCTGCACCCCACCCCCGCGCCCCGCACCCTGCACCCCACCCCGTGCCCCGCACCCTGCGCTCTGCACCCCTCACCCCGCGCCCCGCACCCTGCGCTCTGCACCCCACCCCGCGCTCCGCACCCTGCACCCCACCCCCGTGCCCCGCACCCTGCGCTCTGCACCCCACCCCGCGCCCCGCACCCTGCGCTCTGCACCCCACCCCGCGCTCCGCACCCTGCACCCCACCCCGTGCCCCGCACCCTGCGCTCTGCACCCCACCCCGCACCCCGCACCCTGCACCCCACCCCGTGCCCCGCACCCTGCGCTCTGCACCCCTCACCCCGCGCCCCGCACCCTGCGCTCTGCACCCCACCCCGCGCTCCGCACCCTGCACCCCACCCCGTGCCCCGCACCCTGCGCTCTGCACCCCTCACCCCGTGCCCCGCACCCTGCGCTCTGCACCCCACCCCGCGCTCCGCACCCTGCACCCCACCCCGTGCCCCGCACCCTGCACCCCACCCCGTGCCCCGCACCCTGCGCTCTGCACCCCTCACCCCGCGCCCCGCACCCCGCGCTCTGCACCCCACCCCGCGCCCCGCACCCTGCGCTCTGCACCCCACCCCGCACCCCGCGCCCCGCACCCTACGCTCTGCACCCCACCCCGCGCCCCGCACTCCGCCCTCTGCACCCCTCACCCCGCGCCGTGGTGCTGCTCGGCCCCTGGCGTCCTGGCCCTGGCATCCCCCACTCGTCTCGCTCCTGTCCGTTCGCACGCTCACTTTGTTCGAGGAGCGTCGCGCTACGAAATAAAACGAATGAGTGGAATCACACCCTCCGGTGCCGCGAAGGGAAGGGTGAAGCGAGGGGGAGGACTGCGTTTCCTATCGACCGTGCAGAACCGTATTTTATAAGGAAGGGACGTCGGCTCGACATCGGAAAGTTGAGCGACATGATTGTTAAGATATATCGTTTCAACGCCTGTCCAGCATGCGGTGTCGGTCTTACTGCGCTTGTAGCTCAATTTGTCCTTCCCTCGCCGTCCCCCCCCCCCTCGCCTTTGGCGCGCCCCTCGGGAGCGCGGGGTCGCAAACACCATTCCAAACCAAGTAGACAGCGCGTCCCGTCCGCGTGCCGTCAGGTGCGAGCTGGCGAGCTGCGAGCGGCGGGCTGAGAGAGCTCGACGGCGGAGCGCAGAATCAACTTGTGGCAGAGAGGGATAAGGGTTGAGGTCGGGAGGAGGGGGGGGGGGCATTCCAGCCCGAGGGTAAGGGACAACAAGGAGGGCAGGAAGGCTTTACACAAGGATGGGAGCCCGCCCCGCCCCGCCCCGCCCCGCCCCGCCCCTGCGGACACACAGATTGCCCGGAGTCTTAAATATGTAATGTTTCAATTAGCCGCGAGGTGCGTGTACAACACTTACACACACAGCGAGGCTCACGCAAACAAAGACAATTTACCCCCCCCCCTCCGACACACACACACACAGATTCATCTCCAGTCGAGCCCATGAGTTGACGGCGCGGCCACAAACATGGCTGACCGTTCCATATCATCAGCGATGCACCAGATGCACGCTAGAAGGTCCAACCCTCACCCCCGAGGGAGACATCACTTCGTTCAGTCAGTGTACACGCTCTAAAAAAGTCACTTTTCAGTCACACTTCAGTCAATTTCAGTCATTCAGTCATATCAGTCATTCGGTCATTTTCAGTCACTTTCTAGCCACTTCTGTTAATCGGCGGCGTCAAAATCTTTTGCCTATCCAGCGGGCTTCATGTGTGAGAACAGGCTTCAATCATGAATTACACAAGTTTAAGTGACATTTCAGTCACTTCAGTCAACTTTCAATCGCTCCAGCCATTTTTTTCGTCACTCCAGTCATTTTTAGTCATCTGTGTTATTTCGCTTCCTGTTATTTATAGTCGAATTCCTGTCATTTTCAGTCAAACTCCTGAAATTTTCAGTCAAATTTCAGTCATTTTCAGTCATTCGCAGTCATTTGTCAATTTTCAGTCAAAAGTCAGTGTACAGGCAAAATCGAAGTGATGTCCCCCTCGCTCACCCCTCACACCACGGTGCCCCACGCTCGCACCCGCTGGGGCTGGCGCGGGCAGGCGCAGGGTCTGCAGATGCTACAGCCTGGCTTTTCAAGTGCCCGCGCTGGACTCTGTGTGTGACAGCGTCGCGTCGGCGACCCGACATGTGAGTCCTTGTGACTCATGCTCCACGGGCTAGCCACAGGCTCCACCCGCTCCACCCTGCCACACAGAGCTCGCCAACAGCAACACCGGGCCGGGCCGAGCCGGACCAGAGCTTCAAGCTTCAACCGCTTGAACTTCGGCGCCTCTGTGTGGCGTGGGCCCGTGTTCCAGCACGGTGTCAGCCTCTAGCGGCCGTAGCTGGAACTTTAGGGTGTTCTCCCGTGAGCTCCTTCCATGTTCGGGTGGTTCGTGGCTCGGCCCCGAGGAGTCACGAGGACACGAGAAGCAGTAGAACATCGGCAACAGCGCCTTAAGCTGCTCCCCCAACCAAACCACAACAACATTTGCCCAACATTTGTGAGGGTTAGAGTTCTTACAGTATTCTATTCTGTGTCAGAGGCAGTGTACGCTGTGTGTTTCGTGATATTCCTGGCAAATTTCAGCATATATTTAATTCGGTGAGTTGTCCGTTCGTCTTTTGCTCCTTTCACTTTTTTGTAGCTTTTTTAAGCAGTGATTTGACTGGCCTGGACACTTTCTCCTGATTTTGAAATATGTTTGCTTGCCCTTCATAGACTGATGTTCTTTAACTTACCTTTAATTTAATAACTGCTAAGAATTAGTTATGATTAACTGATGCTTAGCAAATCAAACATTCCATTCATTTCAATGTATTCTGTATTTTGCAGCTTCTGCATCATGACTTTTCCTACAGACTGGGATATTCACAAGTACCGTGTTGAGCATGAATGTGAAGAACACTGGGAGCTGAGACGTAGGTTTTTGCTCACACACAAAGATAAATATCCAGAGGATAGGCTTGTATGCCTCGCTCAAGTATTCTACAATGTCGAATTCATGGGCTGCAGGTATGGTCACAAGTTTTATGCTGTTATTGTATTATGCTATTGAAGTATTATGTATTAAGTATTATGAATTGAAGTTTTAAAATTTCTTCTCTCTTCTATCCAGATATCCAGAGAAAATCATGCGATTAGTTGCTCAGCTGTCTGATGGTGTTGCCGACGAGCATAGAGAAAAAATGAAGTCAAAGCTACAACGCACCTTTGTGCAAGCTTCAGATGCTGCAAGCACAAAGGTTAAAGGTAGAACGAATTGTGAGTTACCTAGCTAGTCTTAAGAACTCCTCTGCAGAATTTGCTGCACAACACATTTGCAAATGCAAAGAAATGTAATCAAATATCAATCTTTTTTAGGACACAGTGGGAGAAAGGAGGATACAGCACCATCTCAACCCAAAAAAATTAATTTCCATAAGGCTAGTGAAGAAAAAACTGATAGCATGCATATTCAAGAAAATCAAGTGAATGAAATTCCATCAGGAAACTTACCAGAACAATCTCAAGAAGAAAATAATGATAGAGCCTCTGAGCCACAGGTTCAAAAAAAGAAGAGAAATAAAAAAAAGAAGAAAAAACAGACAATGCCAGCACCAGCACCAACACCAACACCAACAAACCCCAACAAGAGGGCTTTGGACAGTTTCAATCAAGGTCCTGCTAAGAAAATAAGAAAACTGGAGGATTTAGCCACTAGTCTAGTGTTAATGCAAGGAGAAGGAGAAAAACCCTACTCTATCTTGACTCGATCAGCATCAACATCTCGGATGACTCTTCAACAAGATAAAAACCAAACTAAATCTGGAACGTAAGAATTTTTCTGCTCTTTTAAATTGACCCACATCTTGACTTATTCTTCTCTAAATTGATGAAAAACACACAATGCATTATGTTTTTCTAGGGAAGTCACACTGTACATTGATGGCCAACTTTTAAGTAAGGCGTCTGGGCCAAACTGGGCTGTAGCAAGAGATGAATGTGCAGAGAAAGGTTTAGATAAACTTCGAAAAATGTGCTATACATTAGTAGTAAGTTCAAAATCAAGCTTTTCATACATTAGCTCCTTCCTAGACCTCAAAGGGTGTGTTTCTATTTTCCTTTATGTTAAGTTTTTGTTTTCCTTCTTTCAGGTTAAAGATAGATTGGCTGGATCAGTTGTTGATAAAACAGATGTGTCTGATGCTAACACCAGTCAAGGACAGAGTGAAGATACTAAAGAGGTTCCTGATCATCTTGCTGAGGACAGTAAAGTTAATCGAATGATGAAGTTAATGGGATGGGGAGGAGGCGGCCTGGGTAAAAAGGAACAAGGCCGAGAAAAACCTGTTCAGTATGTCTCCAAACTGGAGTGTCAAAGGTCTACTTTTTTTAACTGAAGGTTTTACTAATATATTGTTTGCAGGGTTGTGCAGCATGTCAAGAGAGCTGGCCTTGGTCGACAACAAGGAAGTGACGAATTCAGGAAAAATATTACTGACACTCTTACAAATTTTAAGAGAAGCAACGCTACTTATGATTTAGTTTTTGCTTCTGATTTTTCTAAGGAAGAGCGGTCTTGGATTCACAGGTAATTATGTACTAGAAGATTATAGGTGCTCCTACAGACAGGCCCATGACCCATCTTTAATCATATTGAGTTTACTGGAATAAAATAAGTTGTGGATGATATTTAATGTGAAACAAAAAAAAAATTCCAAGGGCTCAATTCAAATTTTAGCTATTTGTTGTGCCTTATGAATACATGTGAAAATGTTGGGGCTGCTAGAAATGTTCTATTATTGCTGCGGAACACACTAAATATCATCCACAACCCGAGTTGAACTTGTAAGTACTCATCATGGGTCATGGGGCGTGATGGGCTCGTCTGTGGAAGCACCCTATATCTCTCGGGTTGAAGTATTTTCACAGAAAAATAATGAATCAATATTCTTTTAGTGTTGCTGCTAAATATGGCCTTAAAAGTGTGAGCTACGGTAAGGATGCCAACCGGCAACTTGTTGTTAGTGTTAAAAAAAGGCCCATGGATATTGTCTCTGAAGTCCAAAGAGCAGGGGGAAGTACAGACAAATATGACTTGATTCCACCAAGAAATAATTGAATCTTATTGGTAAGTGTATATTTTGCAGTATCAGCATGCTTATAGCAGTGTAGAGGAAAACTTTCAACTTTATAAAATGTTGGGGGGATGGCATGACAAATTTGATACAATATGATCATTGATGAGATGGCAGCCGCCAAGCCGCTGTTGGTTGCACTGGTTGCCTATTTTCTACATTATCACTTTCTGATAGGGCAGGAGGAGATCTTGCACTTAAGCCTTGTGGCTTGTTAACACCAATACTCTTGTTTGGCGTTTGAACTAATCTTTCTTGTGCCTTCAGCAAATTTTCATTCACATCTTGAGCCAAAGATTGGATTTGCGGATCATCGGAAGAAGCCAGATCAGATATCAAATGCTTTGGTACCTGAAATTAGAAACCAGTACAATTAAAATAATGTCACTAGTATTTTTAATCATTACTATTATCATTATTTATATGTTTTGTAGTGTAGTAAAGTCCATTCAACCTGTGCAATCAAGGCAGGACTTTTTATTTCACAAGTTAACGAATGTAATAGTCTCAAAGCCATGACTTTGAGTTCATTTGGGGACTCTGGCTTTAAACAGTTTTTGGCAACTGAAAATATAGCTCCCCCTCCATCATCTTGCAGCAAATTAAGGCCAGCCTGATTGATGCTTACATTGTACAATGCCATCAGTAGGAGTCTGAAACAACAACATTAAAAAGTGTGGATGTTATTACGATAATTTATGTTGTGACTACTGTAACTTGTTTTTTAGGTACAATATACCTCTTGAGGCAGTTTCCTGAAGGAGTTGGAATGACCGGTAACACCCTCACTATTTGCTGTATTAGATCACGGCCATTTGGATCACTCACTAAGAACTGTCTGCCAGCAGGTGCCGCAGCCATGTTAGTGACTATTCCGCCCATGGCCATTATAAACTGGCTTTCATCTGACGATTGGTTGGGCATCTCTGTGTTAAAAGTTTCAAGGAAGGACTCCAGTGTGCCACTAACAATGCATATAAAGTCAGTGGCCTTGTTCTGTTCAAATCATAATGAATCACCAGTCATTACATTTTTTATTTCTGCATATATCAGATAAATATTTCAGTTTTTATGATTGTTCTTCTTTTGTTTTATTCTCTATTTCATGTGTGCTCAATGTGATTGCACTGTGTAAGATAATTTGTTTTATTTTCCATTTCATGTGTGCTCAATGTGATTGCACTGTGTAAGATAGTTTATCCTAATAAAATGGTGCTGTATCTCTCCGTCTCGGCCTGCTCTCTCCTCCTCACTCACCCCCGACAGCAGCAGGTCCACCACTGGCGGCACCCTGGAGGCCTTCCACAGCAGGTTCCCCAGGACGGAACCCAGCGAGGCGCAGAAGACGCTCTGGTTGGTGAGCTGCGAGCGCAGGCAGGTGGCGTCCGCTTGCGCCGAGGTCAGCTGCGCCGCGCACTTGTCGTACTCGCTCTGGAGGGCCAGCACCTTGGACCGCAGCTCCTCCACCTCAGCGCACCGCTCGGCCATCCCTGCGCCGTAGGGAGGAGGGAGTCGACTGATAACGGGGGCGTGCGGCCGTGCGGCCCGACACGCTCGAGGCGGGGGGTACCCGGGGTACCTCACCTTCTCCAATCAGTGTACACCCTCAGCTTCAATCATTTTCCAATCAGTATCCAGTCACATAATTTTTCGACAAAAAATCTATTTTAAGCACCTTCAAGTTGCAAAATATCGAATTGGTGCCCATTTTATTTCTTTAAGCTTGGTCAAAGTTCCTTCCAATCACAATGCCACCCTCCAATCGGTGTACACCCAATTAAAGATTGAGGTACCCCTCGGGCGAGACCCACCTGAGCGCTGCGGCGGCGGCGGCGGCGGCGGCGCGGGTCGCTGCTGCGGCGTCCTGGCCGCGGCCGCGGCGTCCTCGAGGGCGCCCTCCAGGTTACCACTCAGGATCCGGACCTCCTTCTCCAGCCGGTCGAGGTCGTGCTGCAGCTGGGGCGCGAGACATGCCGGCGGCGCGCCGAGGTCCTGGAGGAGGCCCGCGAGGTTCGCGCCGACGATGGACAGGCAGCGGGACGCTTCGTCCTGGAAATACGCACGGAAATGGGTTAGCGAGCGGGGCGGGGACAGAGCCGCGGGTCGCGCCGAGCAGTCTCACCTCATGAGCGTGCCGTGGCGGGAGGAGCCATGTGTGGCGCCGTCATGAATGACATGGTGTGCCGCAGCGTGCGCAGCGTCATAGCAACAAGTGCGACCGGCCGGTACGATTGTTAGACCCTTTTCAAGGTTGGGAAGCTGTACTCACCAGGCACTCCGAGACTTGTCCGTTTGCCGCTTCTTCCATCCTCCTGAAGCGCTGTTCCTAGAGCACACCCTTGCACCCCTCACTCGAATGGCAACGTAAAATGATGGGAATAAATAAAGTTCGTCAGGAAATCCGAAAGCGAATGGTGTGCTTAACTTTGCACGGAAACTTGATGTCACGCTCCCTGCCGTCGTCTGATTCCAAAGCGAATGATAACATAAACACGAAATCCTCCCTCCAGACCGACTGTCATCTGTCGGCAGATGACTCGCGACACGACACGGTTCTCAGGTTGCAGGCGAGGCGGGCGCGGGCGTCGTTACATCCACACGTCTTGTGAAGTTTTCAAATCCTGTGTTTGCCGTTTAAGTCACGACCGCGACACATTACTTGCCCCATCGAGCCGATCAAGCCTAGATTCTAGAGACTTGACTAACTACAAACTGCGGGGAGCATGGACGGTGACATCGGTGTTGCTGAGCAGCTCGGGGCCGAGGCCGAGCAGTGCCTGGCGCTGCTGGCAAGGAGGATGCAGCTCTACGAGGTGCGTGCGCTCGCGTGCGCTAGCCTGCCCTGCAGAGCTCCACGATGTAGGGTAGAGAGTAAATCTGGGTGCCGCCTGCCCCCCGCAGCTGAAGCTGAGTGCGCTGGCCGCGCGCGAGGAGGCGGCACGCAGGGAGGAGGACGAGCTGACCAAGAACATCCAGCAGCTCAAGGAGATGGAGGCGGCCCACCGG
Organism: Frankliniella fusca; assembly: GCA_029379305.1. Classification (NCBI taxonomy): domain Eukaryota; kingdom Metazoa; phylum Arthropoda; class Insecta; order Thysanoptera; family Thripidae; genus Frankliniella; species Frankliniella fusca. Next base: position 52,270 of record JAHWGI010001430.1, on the reverse strand, counting down.
CGCGAGGCAGCGGCGGTCTGCGAGGCTCTGGCTGAGAAGAGCTGCGCGTTCCAGGTAGGAAAGAACCCTTTCTCCAAGCGGGGTGGTTCCGAGCAGGGTTAAGTGGTGTCCTCTCACTCGCACCTTATATGGCCGAGCCCCATGAGTGCGACACGGACAGAGAGACGAAACCACTGTGTGGAATCACCCTGCAGGTAGCCCTAAGGTAACCCGAAGGTAATCCTAAGGTAACCCCAAGGTAGCCCTAAGGTGACCCCAAAACACCCTCATCCCGCACGCCATGCCCTGCCCTGCCCAGGAGCTGACGCGCCGTGCCTCGGAGAGCCTGTCGACGCGCGCGCTGCGGCTGGAGACGGAGAGGCTGCAGGCGCTCACCCGGGACCTCGAGGCCAGGGAGCGGCAGCTGAACCCAGAGGGACGTCCTCCCCTGGACGAGGCCGAGGTGCACGGGCTCCTCGTCAGGGTGGAGGACCTGCACAGGTCAGTGGTCTCGTCTCTCTGTCCTTGTCGCATCCACGGGGCGAGGCCTTGAGGAGCGAGAGAGAGGACACTTACTTCTCTGTTCGGAGTCACCTGCAGGGCTCCTCGTCAGGGTGGAGGACCTGCACAGGTCAGTGGTCTCGTCTCTCTGTCCTTGTCGCATCCACGGGGCGAGGCCTTGAGGACCGAGAGAGAGGACACTTACTTCTCTGTTCGGAGTCACCTGCAGGGCTCTGAGACCTCATTCCCCCGGGGCCGGGGGGCGCGGCGCTCCCCGCCGGAGCACTAACTTCAACTGCACACTCTTCGTCCACAGGAGGGTCAAGAAGGTCTCCGCGGAGCACGAGAAGGTGCGCGCGCTGTGGCGCGAGGTCACCCGGGACGCTTGCGGCTCAGCAGGAGCTCGGCGCCGGCAGGAGGAGACGAGGGACGACGCCGACGAGTACCGGCGGCAGCTGGAGGGTGAGTCTGGCCCGGCCCGCCAGCAGCTCTCTCTGCCGTCTGATTCCGAAGGTCGCTCTCGCGCCTCCGTCCTTGTCGCACTCATGAGGCCCTGCCACCCCCATCATGGGGCACCGCCTTAGGTGCGACAAGGACGGGGGCGCGAGAGCGATCTTCTGAATCAGTCGGCTGCTCTCACACTGAGGCATACCTTTCCTCGCAGAGGCCGTCGAGGACATGACGCTGCTGCTGGCGGACGCGGAGCTGTCCGCAGGAGCCACGGCCGAGGGCGCGGCCACCGCAGAGGGCTCCCCGTCGGAGGTGAGCCTCCTGACCTTCAAGGGTGGGGGGATATCATCCAGAGAATGGGGGTGGGGGTGGCATCGGGCTTTCCGCTCTTCTCGGCCACTTGGCCTGCGTTTGATATGTAAAGCGGAGCTTGTGACGTGCGTTGGTTCTCTAGAATTTACATTGATTCCCGGAATGAAGTCCGATCAAAAACAGAAGCTGTGCTGACTAGCAGATACTGGGTGTTTGTGTTTGTGCTCTGCAGATTTAATGTTTACCAGTGTTTATTATCAATATTGCCTCTCAGTACCAAGAAGAGTATTCCCGGTGCGCGCTCACACGGCTTGCTCTGCTGAGGGACGAGTGTGACTCGCAGTTCTCCGAAATGCAGGACGCCTTGAGGGTGCGGGTGGAGCGCAACCGGGCGCTCGCCCTGGAGCTGGGGCTGCTGGAGGAGGCCGTAGAGCTGGAGCCGGAGCCGGGAGCGCCAGACAGCATAGCCAGTGGGACCAGGTGAGTCACTAACGGCCGCTCGCCCTGGAGCTGGGGCTGCTGGAGGAGGCCGTAGAGCTGGAGCCGGAGCCGGGAGCGCCAGACAGCATAGCCAGGGGGACCAGGTGAGTCACTAACGGCCGCTCGCCCTGGAGCTGGGGCTGCTGGAGGAGGCCGTAGAGCTGGAGCCGGAGCCGGGAGCGCCAGACAGCATAGCCAGTGGGACCAGGTGAGTCACTAACGGCCGCTCGCCCTGGAGCTGGGGCTGCTGGAGGAGGCCGTAGAGCTGGAGCCGGAGCCGGGAGCGCCAGACAGCATAGCCAGTGGGACCAGGTGAGTCACTAACGGCCGCTCGCCCTGGAGCTGGGGCTGCTGGAGGAGGCCGTAGAGCTGGAGCCGGAGCCGGGAGCGCCAGACAGCATAGCCAGTGGGACCAGGTGAGTCACTAACGGCCGCTCGCCCTGGAGCTGGGGCTGCTGGAGGAGGCCGTAGAGCTGGAGCCGGAGCCGGGAGCGCCAGACAGCATAGCCAGTGGGACCAGGTGAGTCACTAACGGCCGCTCGCCCTGGAGCTGGGGCTGCTGGAGGAGGCCGTAGAGCTGGAGCCGGAGCCGGGAGCGCCAGACAGCATAGCCAGTGGGACCAGGTGAGTCACTAACGGCCGCTCGCCCTGGAGCTGGGGCTGCTGGAGGAGGCCGTAGAGCTGGAGCCGGAGCCGGGAGCGCCAGACAGCATAGCCAGTGGGACCAGGTGAGTCACTAACGGCCGCTCGCCCTGGAGCTGGGGCTGCTGGAGGAGGCCGTAGAGCTGGAGCCGGAGCCGGGAGCGCCAGACAGCATAGCCAGTGGGACCAGGTGAGTCACTAACGGCCGCTCGCCCTGGAGCTGGGGCTGCTGGAGGAGGCCGTAGAGCTGGAGCCGGAGCCGGGAGCGCCAGACAGCATAGCCAGTGGGACCAGGTGAGTCACTAACGGCCGCTCGCCCTGGAGCTGGGGCTGCTGGAGGAGGCCGTAGAGCTGGAGCCGGAGCCGGGAGCGCCAGACAGCATAGCCAGTGGGACCAGGTGAGTCACTAACGGCCGCTCGCCCTGGAGCTGGGGCTGCTGGAGGAGGCCGTAGAGCTGGAGCCGGAGCCGGGAGCGCCAGACAGCATAGCCAGTGGGACCAGGTGAGTCACTAACGGCCGCTCGCCCTGGAGCTGGGGCTGCTGGAGGAGGCCGTAGAGCTGGAGCCGGAGCCGGGAGCGCCGGACAGCATAGCCAGTGGGACCAGGTGAGTCACTAACGGCCACCCGTTCCGTCCATATGTCACATACATGTCACATACATCGCACATGCACAAAAGGAAACGTGCGCCACACCGAAATGAAAACGAGTACCTAACACTTTAACGTGGCGTGCTCAACTGTCGGTGTTCTCAGGGACCTACAGGAACCGCCAGTGTCTGCTGCAGCTCATGAAGCAGGCCGTGGAAGCGCGGAGCGGGAGCAAGTGATCCTGGCTGTCCCGGCCCCGGCCCCGGCCCCGGCCCCGGCCCCGGCCTCAGAGCCGCTCGCGCTCGAGGTCCATACCACCACGGCTAATGCAGAGGTCGTCTTATCAGGCGAGCAAAAATAAAACCAAAGCGTGAATCGCGTCGCGGAGATTGTGTTGAGCTGATATTCGGAATAGATGACCACGAACTCCTTGCGTCATGTATGTGTATTATCGAGATTCGAAGAAATAGCGGTGTTCATGTGTTCGTTAGAACGCAAATAGGCGAGAGACCTTATTTTTCACCTCTTCGAAAATTTGTGGGGGTTATTCTTCGTAAAGTATGTGGTATAGATTGTCTGATTTATTTTGGAAAAGTTAAAAATACAGAACCTGTCGAAAAAATCGCAAAACCACGGCCCTCCTTGTGGACTGGTCCGTTTACCTTAAGGCCTTAATGCTATAGTCATAAACAATACATTTAAAATCAATAAAAATTACATCACATATGCTTTAGTAGATCAACCAAGATCAACCTCTCCAGTCACCGAAATATTGCTTAAAGCCCGCGGGCTCAGAGCCCTCCACAACTCGCTGAATCTGCAAACACAAGTAAACACGATTAAACGCCACTTTCTGCTTGTTTTTGTTGTCTCTAGTTCTATGGGTTGTCAAAGTATGGCTCTTACCTTTGTCCAGCTGGGGTACTTGTTGTCTGCAAGGTACTTCTCCCCCTTCTTCATAGACTCTAACTTCTCGTCCTTGGTGGACTTACGACCCACCCACACATAGATGCCGGACGCTCCCGCGTCCAGAATGAAAGCATCCTAGAACGACAAAAGGCGCATTACAACTCATCAGTCAGTAGTCTGCGGGCGGAACGGCAGTTTTATAACCATCCAGACTTGTCTCTCTTTCCAGTCTTGACGTCACACTCACGTTGGTACTGAGTTCACTTTGACTGAGGGGCTTCTGCGCCAGCTTGTCCACCTTCAGGCTGCCGGTGGCGTCGCTCACCTTGTAGAGGACGACGGTGTTCTGGAAGCAACGCGAGCATTGACAACCCTGTTGGCGTTCCCTCCCCACCCCTCCAATACGGAAGGAAACATTAATTTTGGGGTGCGCATGACAGAAATGGCCTTTGTCCAACGTACGTCGATTTGTTTCTCGAAGTCAGCGTCGTCGCCGCCGGCTGACTCGTCGGGAATCTTGTTGGGGGCGCCGGTGCCCAGGGCTTTGAAGAAGTTCTCGACGTCGATCGCGGGGCTGAACTCGTCTGGGGGACAAACGACCGGGGAGGTCAGTGACACTCGCAACTCCCGCGGAGGGCCCGGCCGCCCTGAGGTACTCGATGAACTCACCGATGATGGACACTTTGGCGCGGCCGTGGTGGTCCTGGTCACGGATCATGTTGGCAGCCTGGGTCGCCTTGATCTTCTCGACGCGCTTGGCGCCGGCGCCAACAAAGACGAGGATGTCGCCCTTGCCCGTGTCCAGGATGAAGCAGTCGCCCTTGTTCATGGAGGAGATGTCAGCGTACACCTGCAGGCAGGGGACGAGTCAGTGCGGTGAGTCACGACGAGTCACCGGCGCGGCTCGTCGCGTCGCGGGCCCAGACTCACCTGCCGCACGCGCACGTTCCGCTTGCCCTTGACTTGGTACAGCTTCTTGTCCGAGTCAGCGTTGATGGTCACGTGGTGGAAGCCACTGCTGACTCCTCCGGGCAGGTAGCGCACGCCTGCAACACGCGCGGGGCGCGGCGCGGCGGGGCCGCGGGAGCCGTTCAGGTGTACGCATTGGCGTGACAATCACCGCTCTCCTCGCCCTGTCTCTCTCGCACTTATGGAGTGTACCGTATAGGTGCGAGAGGGATAGAGCGAGGAGAGCGCTCTTCGGAATCAGCCTGCAGGCGCTGATTCAAAGGGAGAGGGAGGGGGCAGAGCGGTTTTTGCCCCCCCCCCTCCCCCCCAACCCCAAACCCCAAATTGGCGCCTAGGTAGCCGCCTAAAAGGTAGGCAAAATGCAATACTTTGCCCCTGTAAGTGGGCAAAAAGTGCTACTTTGACCCTCCCACCCCCATCCCCATTAAGGCTTCCTTTAGATCCGCCATTGACAACACATGAGAAACATTCGGGCAGAGCTACGGGCCTAGGCCTAACTGTCCTTGTATACCGTAATAATAATGCCCGGCCCAGTCCGTCCCGTGCACCTCAAGTGTTATTCCGCACAGCAGTTTCGTCTCTCTGTCCTTGTCGCACTCATGAGAAACGGCCGGAAGGAGCGAGAGAGCGGACACTGTTCGGAGCTACCCTGCCGGGGGCGTAGCGCGGCGTAGCGCGGCGTACCGCGGCAGACCAGACGAACCCCCCAGCCTGCGGACCTGCGGGTCCTGCGGGTCCTGCGGGTATGCAGCGCCGGCCGACAGGAGAGCCGAGCAGCCCAGGCAGAGGCAGGACTCGCGCCCACCCGCCCAGCGCATTCCCCTCCGTCCCCTCCCGCTCCCTACCGCTCTTGAAGAGGTCGAGGAACTGCTTGCTCTCGTGGTCCTGGATCTCGCGGTGCTGCACCGGGGAGCCGCCGAGGGCGTCGTCCAGCTCCACGGACAGGATGGCGGCGGCGCCGGACTCGTCCTGCAATCAGCGAGCCCTCTGATGACGTGGCGGCGAGCGCGGCGCGGACGTGGAGTGGAGCGCACTCGCGTAATCGTGGGGTCACTCTATCCGTTATGCAGGCGTAATAGCGTGCGTGAAAGAAGCGTATTAGCCGAAATTCTCCACATTTTACTCATTTTTGGGTCCTTTGAGACTGTTTTTGCCTGATTTTTGCAAAATCTTGTAAACTTTCAGAGCGTAATACAGCGTGATAGACGTCATAGTCGGGTCACAGATTTTACGAGTGAATGCCCCCTCGTGGTGTGAAACGTCGGGGAAATAAATACCGCGGCCTACCCACCTGAGAGGTCTCCTTGCCGAGCCAGAAAAAGATGTCCCAGCTGAAGGTGCCTCGGTTCTCGCGTGTGTTGAGAAGAATGTATGAGTCGCCGGAGTAGAACTTGCCGTAGTCGTTCTTAGGGTACGGGACGGGTGCAAAGTTCTGAAATGGGGAACATTTTAAATCGACTGATATAATCGTAGTTTGTCTCCTTGGTTTGACTGCCTCTGTCTACCTCTACTCTCCAGATTTCGAGGCCGGCCTTCTTTCCAGCGTTGCCGAACGCGGCTCCAGGGGAGCCGGGGCGCGCGGGCGAGGATGACCTGGACGGCGAGGCCGGCGAGGCCGCCGTGCTCTTGGCGGGCAGGGCCTCGGCGGCGACCGCGAGCAGCACCGCGAGCAGCACCGCCAGGGCCACGCTCTGCACCAGGCGCATCATCGTGCAGGCCGTGTCGGATGGAAAAACAGTCGTTTTTGCACTCGCCTGAGAACAAAACAATCATTTTGTTTATTTGACTCTCAGCAGAGTTTTATCTTCGAATACGTCGAATTGGTATATTGATGTCATCATGCCTGCCCGTCTGTTCGCAAAATTGAATAAAATCGATTAATATGAAACGCAGAACTGTTGGATCGTATGTTACAAGAACTCTGTCAGTTTGACGAGTACGTAGCATAGGTATTTTTTTAAGCGACCAGTCAGGACTTCCCCGCCGAGCGAGTTGTTGCCTCGCGAGAAAGAGACTCGCTGCAACCGCCTGAGCCGCCCGACGGGTTACAAGTCCCCGGGCCGCCCGGAGTAAACGACCCGGCAGAGCACTTCGCGAAAAGAGGGGAAAGAAAGTAGTCGGCGTGGAGGCAAGCGAATTCATCCACAAATCTACAAATTGGAAGGGCATATGAAACGAGCATTATTTTTTGAGGGGAAATAATCAATATTCTTCACAAATAAGACCATTTCAATATCGCGTCGATTGAAGACAAACATTCACTACTTAAGGACAGGAGCTATGTGGGGCATCCTGGACAAACCTTCGGAACCCAGCAAATAAGTTACTGAAACAATAACATTCACCGCTCGGCATTGTGAGTCCGTTCGAAAAAAGCCATGCAGCACAACACTTAGATAAAGGCAAGACAATAAAGAAAACTAACATACTGTGCATTAAACCAACTTAGCACGATGATTTGAGCCCATATGTTTATAATCTTCAATAATATCCGTCAACATTCAACGTCTTCTCTCGTACCTTTGGGTTGCGAGGCGTTCACGTCCAAGTCTCTAGAAGAACTGCCGCCAGGGCCGGGCCGGCGGGCCGCGCAGCTCGGCTCGGCAGCGTTGTGCTCACCTCGGCCGGTGCCGCGTGCGAAAGAGGCACTGACAGGCTTGAAACGATCGAGAGAGTGAGAAAGAGTGACAAAGATGGCAAAGCCAACTCAGCCCCTCTGGGCGCAGCGGCGGGCGCGGCGGGTCGGGCCAGTCGGGCGTAGCGAGGAAGATGGCCACCAATGGGAAAGGGCTGCGTGCGAAGAGCGTCGCTCAGCACCCTTCTCTCTCTCGTTTCGTCTAATCTGGCGGCTGTGAGCGCGAGCGAGCGGGATGATTCATCGCGCATCTTCAGCTGTCTGTGTGACTGTGCTGTGCTGTGTGACCTCCGCGCTCCGCGCAGCCCCCTCCCCGCCCCGCCCTACCCTCCATACACTTCTCCACCGCCAAAACTTGTGAAGCACGAGCGCCTGCCTCCTCGCCCCTGCCGAGGGAGGGACACAGTGATGTCACACAGCTGCCCGTGTACACCTCAAGGGTGTATGTACGTACAGGCTAGAACTCTGACTGCGCTGTCCTGGACCACGATGTACTGAACATGTTCAGTACATCGTGTTCTGGACCCAAGCACTCCGCGTACGCCGACATGCAGGACGCCGTGTTCTCCGACTGTACTCCGCGTGCTCCGCTCTCCTGTGTACCGGGTGTTTCTTTGAATGCGTAACAGTGTTGCGGGTTTGCCTACCCCATTCGCCCGTAATGGCTCCCCCACAATGGCCGTTACCGAGGCGGAACGCCTGCGACAAACTGGATAGGCCAACCCGCCAAGCACTCGTGTGAAGGTGGCTGCCTACCCGGATAGCACAAGCGCATGGGGAAGCAGGAATTAAATTCCTGGTACCCAAAATTTCGTACCGTCACCTCCCGAAGAGTTGATTGTGGGGGCACCTTCAGGCGCCATGGCCCCTGAAGCCCAGGCGAATCCCGCAACACTGTTACGCATTGAAAAAAGAAAAAGAAAAAAAAAACGGTACATCGAAGTTTTGAGTCGTCCACCCTTCGGTACACCTCCCCCTGTTGAATGCGCTGCCCATATTGTTATTATTTCCGTTAAAAGTGAAAAGCGAATGTGGCCCAACTCGTGCACTGGTAAAACTAAGGCGTAAGTGTACGAATGAAGCATACACTTACGCTTGAAATCAAGCGTACGAAAGAAATTATAGGATACACTCATTACGCTTGATTTCAAGCGTAATCTCAGTATCTTTGAAAACGGGGCGTAAGGCTACGCTTTAGTTTTACCACTGTGTGTGTGTGTGTGTGTGTGTGTGTGTGTGTGTGTGTGTGTGTGCGCGCGCGCGCGCGCGCGCGCGCGCATACTTGTAAGGGGTATGGGGCAATGCCCTGTTTCCTAAACGATCGGCGAACCACACCCTCACCCCTCTGTCTCGTTCTCTCCCTCTCTTCTGGGGCGAGGGAGGGTAACAGGGTTAAGTTATTTCAACGGAGCGCTGCCCAGAAGTAAGAAGAACAAAAACGGATGCGGAGAGCGGTGTTCCCCGCCGCTCCTCCACCCGCCCGCCCCCCGCCCCCGCTCTCTGTACCCGTTTCAGTTCTTCTTACTTCCGGGCAGCGCTCCGTTGAAATAACTTATTCCGCTAAACTGAAACCGGATAGTGAAGCAAATGACATCCACCGCTTCAGCTTATGCCAGCGCGTTTATTTGCAGACGGCGAAAGTGACATCAGCGTCGACCAATAATCAGAGTTCTGGAGGAAACAGAACTGTTGAGGTCGTGTAATTTCTTCTTTAGGTCGGGCGTGTATTAAGGGAGTGCGGGGGGGGGGGGGGCTATACGGTAGGCAAATTGTGTTACAAAACCCCTATATGTCTGCAACCTGAAGGCCCCGGTCGGTCGGACCTTAATATGCCCCTGCTTTAGGTTCCTAATTTACCCTATCGGAATACCCTAACGCCCCTTGAGTGCGAGAGAGGCTCTCGCACCCTGGCCCCGGGCAGACTCCCTGAGAGCGAGAGAGACAGAGCGAGGAATGTGGCAGCGGAATCGCTCTGCGTTTCAGGTCTTCAGGTATCGCGGGAAACTATAATTTCGATCTGACACCTGACCTCCTGAGCCCATACGACCATCCCACGACTAAGGGAAGGGTTCAGTACGTTGTCTCCCCACCCACAGCAGGGCCTTCAGATGTTCATTCAACCAAATAAAATAAATAAGCAGAGGAAACTCCGGTGACAGCACTTCAAATATTGCCGGTCGTTTAAAGCGAGGGGGCCTCCACTCCTCTTTTGGGCCAACACCGGATTGCCAAGATTGCCAGATTTCCAGGATTGCTCGGATTTTTCGGGATTGCTCGGATTTTTCGGGATTGCTAAGAGTTTTAGAGATTGTCGCTGATTTTTAAAGATTGCCGTTGATTTTTAAAGATTGCCGTTGATTTTTAAAGATTGCCGTTGATTTTTAAAGATTGCCGTTGATTTTTAAAGATTGCCGTAAATTTTTTAAAGATTGCCAAGATTTTCTTTGATTTTTAAAGGGTTTTTCAATATTGCCGTGGATTTACTACAATTTTTAAAAATTGCTGGAGATGGCGGATTTTTTTCGCAGTGACAATATAATTTTTTTTAGCATAAGCAAGTCAAGCATTGAGGGCGAGTTGATGTGCCCGCCGCCGGGCTTGAAATTCTTGTGCAATCAAAAAGTGAGCAAGTAAGGCGAACAGAAAGTTTGCCTGACAAAGTGCGTTTTAACGATTTTGCCACTTTTAGAAGCTTGTATCTCTGTTTCCGCAAAAATGGTGCACTTTCCCTCTTAAGGCTTAGTTTGTACTATAGTAGGACATGCTTCTGAGCCAAAAATCTCAGGAGGGTAATCCAGGGATTTTTTTTAAACCCAAATCAAAGTTGGCGTTCCGTGCAAATTTGAGCAGTTTTCGGTACCTTTTTTTTAACTATGAAATAAAACTGACAAAATTCGGCAAAAAATCGCTGGGTCTTCTTTTATATGTGTAGTATCTAGCGATATTTTTACGGAATGCAACACGTCGCTACATCACTTGAATAATAGCAATGCAATGAGAGGCTGCATTCGCGCCGCTCAACGTCGTAAACTTCGTGACTTCTGCGCTCCACCCAGGAGCACCCCGGCAGCGCCAAGGTCAATCCTGAGGCGATTCTAAATACCCTAGACCCTTGCCTATCCACCTGTATAACGCTTGCGTCGAAAAAAATTTGAATTTTGAGGGTTTTTTCCCGTTTTTGGGCGATCTCAGACCACTGTGGGCGGGCGAGCTCAGCCCCACGGGCTCATCTTGATGAGCCGCGTGAATAGCGCCTGTGGTTCAGGCGCGGTTTTATGGGGGGGGGGGCGAAGGGCCGAAGGGGCGAAGGGGCATGCCCCTTCGCCCCACTCCTTCGCCCCGGTCAGCCCCAAAATCCGCCTGTAAGTAGGCAATTTGAGGTACAAAACCCCTTTATACAGGCAACTCCCCCCCCCCCCCCTGGTCAACCGATCCGCCCCTCCCGTGAGCTCGACTTAAAACCGCGCCTGACTGTGGTTAGGCCACCCTGCGTGTATTTGTGGATGGTGGAGTTGCGAGATCCTACCGTAACGTGACTAAAAATTATGATTGAAACGATGGGCGCACAACTCCGAAATATTTTGTACACCTGATTTCCGGATTTCAAAGATTTCACATGATTTCAGGTGATTTCAACGGACTTCAAAGATTTCAAGTGAATTCACTGATTTCGCGAAATTTCACATGATTTCGAGTGATTTCCATTGATTTATGATTTCCATTGATTTCAGTTAAATGTCTACCGAATTCATATGATTTCCATTAATTTCGTGAGATTCCTAACGAATTCAAGTATTTTTGGGACGACCTCAGAAAATACACGCACAGCTGATCCAAATTATTCTCTCAATTACATGATTAAATAGGATTTTTACTACATTATTGTGAGTTATTTCGATTTATTCCAAATTATTGGAAATGAACTTGCAACTGCGCAAAATAATCACAATTATTTCAATTAATTTTTTAAAAAATTCAGAAGCAAATTTTGCTCTGCAATTGAAAGGGTGGCGTGAAAACATGGAAAATTTTTGCGGCAGTAAACCTCCCGAAGGAGGTTGCGGTTCCCGCCAGGCACAGGGCTTTTACCCCCTGTGGCAGCCAACTGCTTCGGTGTTCCATGGGAACCGGCGCTTTGCTGACTGCGATCCTATCGCGCAATTCGACAGATTTGATCCCCGTACCACCATTGGCCTACCCCTAGAGGTACGAGCGGTGTCAAGAGCGTTAGACTTCCTGAACCCAGTTTCAGAGGCCTTACCTCAGAGGGGTACGCGGGATTCGAACCCACAACCCCGAGTGCCGACACGTAGCCAGAACAGGAAGCGACCCAACGCCCAGAGCCACCGAGCCAACGGCGGTGAGGCGAGTTTAACTTCTATTTGACCTGCCATCCAGCTGCGGCCAAAGGGAATGTCAAGCGCGAAAAACACTTTCCCGAGTGGGAGTCGAACTTCGGACCACTCAGTTCGGTGTTGCGCGCTCTACCAACTGAGCCACGACGCCACGATGACTGCGACGGGTTCGAGCTGTATTTGCCGCGTATCCTGCAGCCTCCAGCCAGGAGGACTTGGCAAATACAACTCGAACACGTCGTTCTTTACAGTCATAGCGGCGTCGTGGCTCAGTTGGTAGAGCGCGCAACACCGAACTGAGTGGTCCGAAGTTCGACTCCCACTCGGGAAAGTGTTTTTCGCGCTTGACATTCCCTTTGGCCGCAGCTGGATGGCAGGTCAAATAGAAGTTAAACTCGCCTCACCGCCGTTGGCTCGGTGGCTCTGGGCGTTGGGTCGCTTCCTGTTCTGGCTACGTGTCGGCACTCGGGGTTGTGGGTTCGAATCCCGCGTACCCCTCTGAGGTAAGGCCTCTGAAACTGGGTTCAGGAAGTCTAACGCTCTTGACACCGCTCGTACCTCTAGGGGTAGGCCAATGGTGGTACGGGGATCAAATCTGTCGAATTGCGCGATAGGATCGCAGTCAGCAAAGCGCCGGTTCCCATGGAACACCGAAGCAGTTGGCTGCCACAGGGGGTAAAAGCCCTGTGCCTGGCGGGAACCGCAACCTCCTTCGGGAGGTTTACTGCCGCAAAAATTTTCCATGTTTTCACGCCACCCTTTCAATTGCAGAGCAAAATTTGCTTCTGAATTTTTTAAAAAATTAATTGAAATAATTGTGATTATTTTGCGCAGTTGCAAGTTCATTTCCAATAATTTGGAATAAATCGAAATAACTCACAATAATGTACCGTAGAGGAAGCTAATATGGACCACAATTTGAGGTTTTTTTGAGATAGCTCTGCACATTGGTGGAGGGTCGAAAAGGGGCCTCATATTTAAGTTCTGGCAACCTTAGGGCATGTTTCCCCGTCAAGAACATAATTTTAGTCCCTTTGGATCCCGAGATATGGAGCAGCAAAGAGGGGTCCGTATTACCTCGCGATATGAGGTAATACGGACCACCCCGGTATTTCATGTATATTTGGGCTAATATGGACCAGATATTGCAAGTTTATACAGTATTTAGTAATTTTACGATGAAGTTCATCAGATTTATCTTCATCATTAGTATTTGCTGACAGTTAAACGTTTTTTAAATCATTTTTTTTAATGTTGAAAGGTTGGACCATTTTTGATAAATAACTGAAATAAAAGTTCCTAAATATTTTATTTGGCCTAGAGAATGATCACATAAAAGCACTATAAATTATCACATAAGAACCACATATTGCAAAAATATATGTTGCAAATAAGCTGGAGCGCTTTTTGCAGAGCTACATTGGAATACTTTATGCGCTGTCGCTCGGCGTACCCAGCTGTGCGAGCCATCCTGGGTGGTCCGAATTACCCTGTAGAGTTGCATTTTTTTAGTTAAAGTGCAATAAAATCTGAAATTCATTTTCCTCGAAGCTCCCATTTGAATGAGTTAACCTCAAAACATGTCATTGCAAGAAAATATAAGCGACTGTCGGCTAACATGTGTAGTTTTATATCTACCAAGGAAGTCAGTACGCAAATCTTACAAATTTACTGAAAAGTTGTTTTTAAATATTTTTGAATAATAAACTTTTACCTTAAAAATAACAATGTTTTCGACCTTCCCGCCAGTCAGCCGTTGGCTCTCGATCTTGTGTTTGAGATTTCCGTGGCGCGAAATAGTTATAACGGCCACATATAGGTGGCGGCACGAGTCGAGACGGAGAGGGACGTGGGTGGTCCAAATTACCTCGCATGGTCCATATTAGCTTCCGATACGGTAGTAAAAATCCTATTTAATCATGTAATTGAGAGAATAATTTGGATCAGCTGTGCGTGTATTTTCTGGGGAATCCCCGTATTTTTTGCACGATTTTGAGAATTTCACTTCAACTGTGCCGTAACAAGGAGGTATTTTAAAGAATCTTAGTCGTCTAGCACTTTTACTATGTTTTATTGCTCCAGTTAATAAATGAATATTCCCTCATAAATCAGATTTGTGGAAGTGGATTTGCGTAGGACTATTATTTATACCTCCAATGGCAAAAATTTAAACAAAAAGAAATTGTTTAAATGTTTATACATTGAGTACTTTCATTGAAATGGCAGTAAGCTTTAAGAATAAATAGGAATCTCAATCTGTTATGAAAGTATCTAAAAATCTTAAAATATCTCGAATTCGCCGAACAGCTGTTAGTGCACATCGCCCCCCTCCTCTCCCCACACCGATTTGAGTGAGTTTCCCGAGACGCTTTTTAAATGTGATTTCATGTGAATTCAAAGTGATTTCAACAGATTTCAAGTGATTTCAACGGAATTCGCGTGAATTCAAGTGAATTCAACTGATTTCAAAGATTTCACTGATTTCAATGAGATTTCAGTATGATTTCCAAAGATTTCGGTGGCCCTGTATACCTGAATTCCAGAGTTGTGGGCCCCTCGGATTGAAATTATGATGCCACCCGAACGTTGTGGAGTGAAGGTTGCTTGTGATTGCCAACGGATTGCGGGTAAATATTTCTGGACTGCCAGAATTTACACCGGATTTCGTGAGATTGCGTCGGATTGCCTGAGATTTCGTCAGATTGCCTGAGATTTCGTCGGATTGCCTGAGATTGCGTTGGATTGCCTGAGATTGTGTCGGATTGCCTTAGATTGCGAGGATTTTCCTAGATTGCCGTCAACTACCGCAGATTGCCGCGGATTTCTGAAGATTGCCATCGGATTGCTGCAAGGTGTAACACCAGATTGCCGGAGTGGAGGCCCAGGCCCCCTCGGTTTAAAGCGACATGGTCTTTCTTACTCCAAGTTGGCCACAGCTGAAAGCACTAAAGTCAGGAGATTGTGTTTAATGCCAAAACATAATTATGCTTATGGAGGCACCGGAACAGTACACACAATTCCCCAAGTATTTTTAAAATCCCCCGCCCAAAACATACGGTCACCACCGCCTTTGCTAAACTCTCAACTCCTCGAGCACCACCCCCGCCCCCCGCCCCCGCCTTCCCCGTTCCCCATCCCTTCCCTGCCCCTCTGCTCCGTGTTATGTATACACAACAGGTGTTTGTAGACAGAATTCAAAATTGAAGCTTTGCAGGGACCTCCCTTGAAACTTTGGTTTTCAAAAGCAGGTAAATGCTTGCCTTGCGGTAGAACTGTGCCTGCAGAAACAGTTTAAATGGTATTTAAGTCCCCGATCAGTAGTATTCCAAGTGGCGCCAGGATCGACAGGCACCCGGCGCCGTGTAACGCCGGTGTAATTAGCGAATGAGACAGGCGTTGCTTAAGCGCTGCCTGCACTTTCTGTGTTGTCGGATGGTTTTAAATACTTAAGGCCTATCTCTAAATAGAAATATACTTCTATTCCTTACAACACTGTTAGTATGCTTACATTTTGAGGTTTCAAATTCGAATTTTATATCAAACCCTAAACACGTTTATACGTGCTGCTCCTAATTTTGAAGATTTTTGCGTTTTGTCTTTGGGCGCTGCAAGCCAGGCACCCATCACTCATCAGAGAAGTTATCTGTGTCATCATTTCAGAATTTGCTCCTAGTGATGCAGTCTTAGTTTGTGAAATGTCAATTGGAAGTTAAGAAATCCAAAGATCAAAATATTCTTACAAATTTTGAATATGTTTGAATGCCCTTAAAGACAGATGTCCTACTAAATGATGGGTGCTGATGAGTTCCTCATATAAGCACCCAGATGCCTGAAAATTGTGAAAATATTTTTATCGCATGACTTAAACTTCGATTTTACTTGTAAGTCTGCACCAGTTCCAGAAAAAAATCTGAAGTGATGGGTGATGCGTGCCTGGTTTGCAGGGCGCAACTGTAGACAGCTGAGGGGTTCATTGAAGGGTCCCCTTATCATGCAGTTCTATCATGGACTTCTAGGTTGCTTTTTCAATTACCTAGAAATTTTTCTTTTACAGTTTCAGAGATAAGAAATGAGGACTTTTAATATCTTTCCATGGAATTAAAAATGAATTTGGATTTTGGATCACCAAAACGTCTCTTCCTTACTCTGATCCATCCCGTATCTCTTGATGACTTTTTCTCAAAGTATTGGGAGGAAAAGCCGTTGCACCTACCCCAAAACCAGAGATCAACACGAGTGACTTCTGATGGTATTTTTGCTTTGTCTCATAGAACATTGAGACTGTATGTTAAGAATTACCATCTGCAATGTGGTAGAGATGTGGACATCGTAAAGTATTCAAGTTGTGGAAAAAAAGAAAATTTTAATGAGAATGGGGTCCTACCACTGACAAAATATGACAAGCTTGTGACTGGAGGAACAGCATCAGCCTATTTCAATGAACTTCAACGCTATCAGGTAAGATTACTTATTTTAACATTGGTTTAAACTTCACCTCTATTAATTTTCTCATATACCCATCTGTTTTGTTTATTGAACATAGGATGATCTATGGCAGCTTGTAGAGTTATTAGAATCATTCTTTGGTACTTTGGTTGGATCTAAGGTGGTTGTAAGCCCCACTAGTGCCCAGAAGTTACCTACACCTCTTCAGTCTAGTAATGCAGAAACTTTCATTATTCAAACTGAAGGTGAAACGCATTGGAGACTTTACTCTCCAATTTCACCACTTTCAAGGTACAAATCAAGATTGTCATGCGGCTTATCAAAGATACATATTCATGTATATATATTTATGTATATATATTTATGTATTTCTGTTTACATATTTATGCATTTATGTATAAATATTTATGTAGATATTTAGATTTTTAATAATGTGGTTAATTAACACACCTGGACAGGAATCTCTTAGACGATGTATCATCTGAACATTTGGGAGAACCAACCCAGGAAGTTCTTCTCAGAGCTGGAGACATTTTGTATCTACCGCGTGGCACTATTTATCAAAAAACTTCACTTGTTACAAATACACATGCCACCTATTTACTCCTCTATACATATCAGCAAGCGTATGTTCCTTCATCATTCTTAACTTCTATTTCATTAATAAACTGATACTTCAAATGTGTAACTATGTTCTCTGTCTTTCTAAAAGGTCATGGGGAGATTATTTACAGTCTGTCTTTCCCTCCATTATAAAAGAGGCCGTGGACTCAGACTTAGACTTCCGACGAGGACTCCCCATTAATTTTCTAAAATCAACAAAACTTACTAAGGTTGGAGAGTTTTTCAACAAACCAACATGTTGCTACTGTATGTTACTAATAATACTTTTTTCTGATTTTGTCTTTTTCTTTGCAGAGTAGAAAGTTTCAATCTGTTTTAGGTATTCTTTTGTTGAAATTGGCTAAGGCCCGCTTAGAAAGATTTCCTTTGCCAAAGGATTTAATGGAGAAATTTATGGAGAAGCGCATGCCTCCATTTAGGATAAATTCCTCATGTCTTAGGGTAATTAAAGCTCTGCAGAATTGACTTACCTATCTATACTGGTATTTTTCAACAATAATCTTATGACTATTTCTCTTATAGAACACATTACCTGGTGGAACTCCTCCTGATTTGTCATGTAAAGTTCGGCTGAAATATCCAGAGCACTTATGTTTCTTGATTGCGGATAGGAGTGATGCAGATGATACCAGCTTGACAAACTATGATCTCTCTTTCAAAGCTGATAGCTTTCACTTAGATGATTCGAACAGTTATCAATTCAATTTCCTGTCTCAGTCTTTATTTGGTCATGATGAATCGCAAGTTGTATTTGTCTTTAGTTCCTTGCTGAATTCCAGAGTTCACCACATGATGCCTAAGCAGAACAAACAGGTAAGCAAATGCTACTTTGCGAATTTTGTTGCTAAATGCGCTGAATGACACTATATAAGGTACAACATAATTAGATGTGTCCTTGTTGCAGGATCATACCACTCTCACACTTATTTTTCCCATCAATTTCTACTCCAGCCTAGAAACTCTAAAGGCATCCAGTGAGCAGTTCATTCAAGCAAACAGTCTTCCATTAGAGGAACCATCTGACAGAGAACAGTTAATTAGGGCTTTGTGGAGTAAACATTTGATTGAGTGTATTCCTGGATTTTGTGCTGAGCCGTGTAAGAGTACAAAAATTGACTAAAGAATTTGCGTAATTTATGATACATGTGTATATTGTGTGTAAATATTTGTTGTTTTTCTTTAGCTAATTCAGTTTTATTTTTAAGGGTTACTGTCTGAAAGTTAGAGTTGGTACTGACTGTACTATTGAAAAACACCAAGTTAGCAGAGTAAATAATGTTCATTGATTTTATTGAAATTGAACCTTTAAAACACACATGCAGATAAAAATCAAAAAAATAAAAAGCAGTGTTAAGTCAGCACACAGCACTTAACCCACTTATCAACTGCCACTTATAAACTGATTAAAAAAATAAAAGTCATTGTTAAATCAGTATTTAACAGGAGGTGTTTTCCACACAACACTTGACTTCCTCATCAACTGCCGCCTATCAATAGGAAGAATCATAGTACAAAAAAAAAAAAGCATTGCTAAATCAGTGTTTAACAGGGGGTGTTCTCCACACAGCACTTGACTTTCTTATCAACTGCCGCTTATCAATTGCAACAAAGATTTTACTCAAATCAGGGGTGCTCTTCTTGCTACCAAAGAAGGCAAACATTTGATTATGATTAATCTCATAATCTTCCAACAGTTTATGTATGCGATTCTTGGCTGAAAATTTGTAATTAGGATAAATAGATTATTATTCACTAAACAAAGAAGTGCATGATGATATTGGATAGAAACTGAATACTTACGTTGAGCCCAAAGAGGAACCACCTTTTTGGGTTTGGCCTCATCTTCACTAGAATCATCAGTGCCAGCATCTTCAATGCCATAATTATCAGGATTTGTGATGGGGATGGGCACCCGTTCATCTCCAGGTGTCATACCATATGATTGTGGACCAGAAAGTTTGTCGTAGGTCTGATCAAGTTGAACCTTTGAAGTTTTCTTAGCCATAAGAGATGCTTCCTTGGCAAGCCTTTCTGCTTCTTTGGCTCTGGAGTTGAGAAAGAATATCATTTAATCCACGACAAAAAACTATTGGTGGAGAAGATTGGTTACAAAAATCTAACCTGTGGGCTGCTGCCTCACGTTCTTGTTGCATTCGTTCTTGTTGTCTTTTTTCAGCTTCTTCCTGCTCTTTCTTTCGTTGAGCAGCAGCACGTTTTTGTTCCTCCTCCTAGAAGTAAAAATAAAAATAATCTTTTGGCTATAATAAATTTTTAAGGGAACTATCAACAAGAAACTATACCTGCTGCTTTAACTTAGCAAGCCGAGCTGCTTCCTCCTGGCGTCTTCGCTCCTCAGTTTCAGCTGCTTTTAGCTGAGCAAGGCGTTTCCTCTTCAGGTATTCCTGTCTCAACTTCTCCTCTCTTTCAGCTTGAAGCTGCCTCTGCTTTTCTTCTCTTTCACGTTCAAGTTTCTGCTGCATTTCAAGCTTCTCTTTTTCCATAGCTTCACGGGCAGCGCAAACCTTCAACCTCTTTTCTTGACGCTTCCTGGAGTAAGGGAAATAAGAATGCAATTTCCATCAGAAAGATATTCTGACAAACCAACAGGGGTGAAAGATTTTACTTACTTAATCCTTTCCTCGAGTTGAGCCTTCATAAGTTCTTCCTTTTTCTTGCTTGCCACTTCCGCCTTGGCAACAAGTTTTTGAAGATTTTCTTCTCGAGATGATTTGACTTCTTGGTTTACAACTTGTTTCGGTATAAATGATTCAACAGATGTCACAAGATTGCCAATTCGGGGAGCCTGAAGGGAAAAAGAAGGTGGATGAATGTAAAATTATAGTATCAACATGGATGGAACACCTCTGAAACTTGAAAAACCTTTACTAAAAGAAGCTTACAGTAAAAGAAGAACTTGCTGAAAAACTTTGCGTCAATGGGGTCATACGAAGTGGTGTTGTGGCTTTAAGGAACAATTGTGGCTGTTTGCTGGCACTTCCAAAAGGCTTTGTCACAATTCTTGAATGTGTCAGATTGATGTTCTAAGGAAAACCACATTAAAAAAAAACAACCAAAAACCAGAACCAAAAAACTATTCTTAGAAAATCAATTTCAGTACTACATTACCTCCTTTTCAATACGGTCGTCAACTCTGCTCTCAATTGTTTTATTTGGTAAAGGATTTTTCTGATGGTAATGGGTTGGAGATTTGAGTTCTTTGGAGACAGCAACAAGACTGTGATCACCCTAAAAATATAAATGAGATTAGACTTAGTAATAAAACAATTGAAAATTATCAAGTTTACAGCTGAGGAATATCACAGGTGGTCTCCAGGAAACTAAAGTGATCAAATTGACATACTGTTGTTGACTTTTTGGTTTCATCAGCAGCTGCCTTAGCCATTGCTCTGGTTTTAGTGCGAGTGACCCTAGTAGGAGCATTGAGAGCATCATCCAGGGATGATTGGGTGGTGGTAGTAGTAGT
This sequence comes from Frankliniella fusca, assembly GCA_029379305.1. Taxonomy (NCBI): domain Eukaryota; kingdom Metazoa; phylum Arthropoda; class Insecta; order Thysanoptera; family Thripidae; genus Frankliniella; species Frankliniella fusca. The sequence continues at coordinate 31,895 of JAHWGI010001430.1, read as the reverse complement.
TTTGGGTGGTAGCAAAAGTTTAGATGGTGGGGGCATTAAGGTTACTGTTGTAGTACTGGTTGCAACTTCAGTCTCATGTTCCTCATTCAGGGCCTCAAAGGCTTTTACAGTTTTCTTTACACTTTCTCCTTTCAGCCTGAAAATAATTTGACAATGGTAGAACCATGATGCATTGCAGAACTAAGACGACTACCTCCTTCCTAACAAAACTTACAAATGAGGTGGTGGCGCTTTTATAATTGGTGATCTGAAGTTCCCTTGATATTTAGGAGATAGGAGTGGAGAGCCTCTGTATGGAGACAGTATAACTTGTGCTTCAGGTAACACTATGACAGTCTTATCAGTTCCTGTGGAAGGGCGCTTAGCATTAGGTGTTCTTGTAGGTGTCCTTGGTTCTGAATAGCACCGAGAACTTCTTCTAGGCTCTGTTTTGATTGCTGCACCCCTGCCTGTGGATCGCGACCTTTTCTTGGAAGGCCGAAGTGTTGGGGAGTCTCTGGAAACAGCTGGAGAGCTATCAACATCAACAAGTTCAGCTTCATCACCAACAGAAACAGTGCTGTCTGTGCTTGTAGTTTTGGGAGTCAGCACTTCTTGTTTGACAACAAAACCTGCAGAAGAAACATTACAATTGAAATTATTTCAAGGGAGCTATCAACATGAACAGGAAGTAGAGCTATTACAAATGGTATTCCAGGCTTATATTGAGATGTTTGCATGATTAAGATTCTATCGCCTTTCGTCAATGAGAAGTTTGAAATACTTACCACCCGAAGATCTCCCTTGTGTGTTCCGGCTACCGACAGATGACAAACCACTGTCTCTACTTGTTGTCTCACTAGTTCTGTTTCCACAAAGACGTTTTGATGCAATGTGAACAGCCTCCTCCTGTAAATATTAAGAGGGAGAACTTTATGAAAAGGATTTTTCAGTAAGGGAACACAGTACTAGCTACTGATTACTAACACTCAATCTCTTTTGAGGCTTTGCAGGAGCTGCAAAATCAAAATCATCCTCTTCTTCAATGGTTGGTGCCTTCTTAGCAGTACCTTTTTTGGGGCGACCTTTTCCTTTCTAGAAACATGAAAACGAAAAACATTACAAACAAGCGAGTAGAACCGTCGGATGAGATTGATTCTATTGCGTGGAAAGGAGGATACCTTGTTTTGAGCAGAAGTGCGGATAGGTTTGACATCTGCAATTTCAAGAGGTTTTAGTAGTACAATCACACTTAAGTCAAATTCAATCAATCGATGGTAAAAGCCTAGGCTTACCATGTTCGAAAGATGACTGAGGGCTTTCATTAATCACAGCCAAGGGAATCTGTCGCTTCCCTGGTGTTTTAGGTACTAAGACAGTTGGAGCATTGATGGTGCCGTTTTTCAATCCATCTACGACTGATGTCAACCATCCGTAATGTTCCTACAAGATATAATAAGACATGAATATTTTGCCCAGTACAGAATACTAAGAAGAGGTAAATCCATATAGTGATACAGTAAAAACCATACAGAAAAGAAAGACATTCTTAACTAACCTCAAATTCTTTATTGTAGGCTGCCAAACTCTTTTTAGCCTGTTCGCGGAGAGCAAGTGATATTTTCTCTTCAAGAAGAGAGGGAGCCATCGTGAAATTTCTGATACAAACACAAAAAGGTAAACTAATAACTTTCCCACATAAAGAGGAAATGCAGTTCACTTCGTTCGCGCCAGCCGACCGGTTTCTAGCGAACTTTGTTTGTAAACTTCAATATGCATCGAACGTACCAAACTTGAAGATGCCAAAGGAGCGAGTGAAAACAAAGTTTCTTCTTACGGAGAGTATACAAATTTAAAACCCAAATCACCCGCTCCCGCGCCCGCGCCCAGCCCACAAACACAAATCCCAACACAACGGTCACCTCACAACACAATCCACAAGTTAAATTTAAACGGGGTTTGTGTCGAGTGAAAGAGGCGAAAGGGGAAGATGCTACCAACATAAAAGAGGTGGCTCGACGTACATTTCAGAAGTTTCATTGCTAAAATATTTTCTCTACATTGCTTCCGAACAACCGATCGATTTCGATCGTTTATCTGGACCAAATCTTGATGAAGTTTTGCGTTGACAGGATTTGTGACTTCGGCCGACAAAACTGTACGTTTGGTGTTGACGTTACTAAACTAGGAGGTCGTGGCGATCCAGTATGCGCATCATAGTCAAGCTGCATTATCAGTTTAAAATTCATTTTTTTTTTTCTCACTATGAAAATGAGAATGAAATGTTATAAATTCGACATAGAAAACACTATACCCGACGTAAAGCGGCTGGTTTGTACAAAAAAGATAACGTTGTACTTTAGCTGAAGGAGAGATTTTGTGGGCAATGCTGGTACGCTGTAGGAAGGCCAAACGGCGGTCTTTGGATGCAAATCAAATCCCGGATTCGATACAGAAGAGTTAGTTATTCCCATTCCTTTCATTTAAAATTTGTTTTAAGTTTTACCCTAAGATGATTTTAAAAAAAATCAAGATGCCTTATGTCATCTTGATAAATTGTTGCTTGTAGAGTAGCTGCAGAGATTACTTCTGGTTGCTGTCTGTTGAACAATGAAAACATGAGGAATAAAGGTTAAGCTACACCTCTGGCTACACTTTCGTGGTTAACGACTACAGTTAAATCTCTTTTTATACGATGGTAAGCAGTACTATTGTGAAGCCACACTTTTATCATTTTAAGCAAAGTGTTTCACATAATTTTCATGAAATTAGTTTATTCTTCATCACATCAACCATATAGGTGCCTCTGATCTTCGTTAGTGATGGGCTAATATTTTCTGTCTCAATACAATGAGTGGGTCGCCCCCCTCAGGACGTGGGGGACGCGGCCGTGGTCGAGGTGGAGGTGGTGGTGGATACTGGAGAGGTCGAGGTAACAACTTCCGAGGGCGTGGAAACTGGAGAGGACAATGGAGAGGTAGAGGCGGCAGAGGTGGATGGCAAGGTATCCTACCACAGCTCATTTTGTAACCGGAATATTTTGTTTCACAATATTCTCTTTTTGAATGACGTAGTTTCTCTGTTGTAGGGAGTCAAGGCCAAGGATCTGCCAATACGAGTACTCACAATCGCTCTAATGATGACAGTTTTCAAGCAGCAATCCAGAACTCACAAGCATCTCAACAGAGAATAACTTCGCTATTTGACATTGTTCCTGGCCCTTACAGAGGCTGGAAATTATATTTTCACCTTGAAGGTATTCCTACACTTAATTCTATGATGACAATATATTTTTTTTTAGACCTTAATTTTAAATGTTGCTCATAAAATTATGCTCTTAAAGGATATGCTGTGGGATCCACAACAGTGAAGAAAGTAAAAGCAGTTGAAATGTTCTTTAAGAAACATCGACGAATTTATCCTCCTGCAGAAATTGAGGAGAGGAGGGCATTTGCTGTGGATATTAAAGTGATATCTTCTGATGAGGACTTCAAATCCGAGTGGCCCACATTTAAGGAAGATTTGGATGAGGAACCAGAACATAGTTTAGGGTGCTTGGGGCTTGGAATGCATCAGGTCACTTTGATAGCTCTGTGATTCCGGATATCCTACATGGACTATGAACCGTTTTATTGATCTTATTTAACTGAACTTTCCAGGTTGTTTTGGTAGCTCTGGAAGAAGAAGCTAGAGCTCACTTGACTGATGTTGAGAAAGCTCAGTTCCCTCCACATGATCTAGCTGCTATTCGAGCAAGGATTCTCAATCACGAACCAGTATTACAGCTAAAAACTCTGAAGGCTAACTACTATGGTGTGTGTACCTCTGTTTAATTTACACATTTAAAAAGATTAAAAACCTCTCATTTACTTACTTCCTTTAAAGGAAAACTTGTCTCTGTCAGAGGAACTGTCATTCGTGTTGGGAATCTGAAACTGCTGTGTGTGTGGATGGCGTTTTCCTGTAACACATGTGGTAGTATTCAGTGTGTTAGGCAACCGCAAGGAAAATACACACTACCAACAAAATGTAGTGCCGATGGTTGTAGGGCACGTTCCTTTGCTCCGAAGCATGCTTCTCCTTTCACCCAGACTGTGAACTATCAGTCCATAAGATTACAAGAAATCTCAGATGATGAACACAGAGAAGGTGGAAGAGTGCCAAGGAATGTAGAAGTAGAGCTAATGGAGGACCTGGTAGACTCTTGTGTCCCAGGTGATGTTGTGACTGTAACAGGTATCATTAGAGTAAGTGTCTTTTAATTATAGGAAAAAGAAAAATAGTCGAAGGCTGAAAACATTTCACTGTATCACTCTCCTTGTATGCTTGCATAGGTTCATAACACAGAAGAATCAGTCAAGCAGAAAACTTCAAGTATGTTTCTTCTTTACATTGAAGCTGCAGCAGTAATTAATAACAAAAGACACACTGCTGGAGGAAAAAGTTCTGCTGGGGTTGAGTTTAACTTGAAGGATTATTATGCCATACAAGTATGAGTTCAAACAGGTTGTCTCCTTTTGTACTGACATATTTATTAATTATTGGATTGACAATTCTTTTAACCAAATTATGCTCAGGAAATACATGCAGAACCATCACTTTTCCGTCTTCTAGTGAACTCACTCTGTCCAACAATCTTTGGACATGAGATTGTTAAAGCAGGCCTTCTTCTTGGTTTGACTGGAGGAGCACACAATCCAGGTCGTGACAGTAGATGTGACCCCCACATTTTAGTTGTGGGTGATCCTGGCCTCGGAAAATCACAAATGCTACAGGCCTGTGCTAGTGTGGCTCCTCGTGGTGAGCAAGTAAAGATCATAGTACAAAGTCTTTTTTCTGAAAGGCAACTTTTAACTTAATTCTTTTTGGATAGGGGTGTATGTCTGTGGAAATACCAGTACTACATCAGGTCTGACAGTAACTCTTTCAAGAGAAAGTGGTGGAGATTATGCTTTGGAAGCTGGAGCTCTTGTTCTAGCTGATCAAGGAAGTTGTTGTATTGATGAATTTGACAAAATGTCCACTCAACATCAGGTAAATTTTTTGTACTTATGAATTATTTGCTCTTGTATCATTTTCTTCAATTAATTTAATAAATGAGGAATTATCTAAATTAGGCTCTTTTAGAGGCGATGGAACAACAAAGTATTTCAATCGCCAAAGCTGGTGTTGTTTGTTCTCTGCCAGCGAGAACATCAATCTTGGCAGCAGCTAATCCAGTCAGCGGTCACTATAATAGAGCTAAAACTGTGTCAGAAAACCTTCGCATGGGACAGGCCTTGCTCTCACGGTTTGATCTTATATTTATTCTAATGGATCAACCAAATGAAGTAAGATTTTTGAAAGTACTGTAAACAGTTCTTAACAATTCACCTTCCACATTGATTAATTACATTTTATCTATCAGCATCTTGATAACCTACTCTCTGAACATGTAATGGCACTCCATTCTGGTATTCGTTCGCGAGCAAGTGTCAGTGGTACCTCAAGTCAGATTGCAAAAGCAAATGTTACGGGAGATGGAGAAGTGCCTCTGAGGTAATCTTTGACTTGACTTGTCTTATAAGTACCGTAAAATTATTAATTGGTGACAACAAATTCAAGCAATATTGAGAGATGAAAATTTTGGTCTCCTGCACTTTAATTTGAGAAAGAAATATGCAATGCAATATGGTCACTTCTATAATTCTGTTTTATTCTTTCATCATTGAAAGACCCAGTAGTAACTGAATATTTTTGCAGTGAGCGTCTCAGGCTGTATCCCAATGAGCCTTTTGATCCAATTCCACATCAGTTACTGAGAAAGTACATCGCCTATGCTCGCAAGTATGTTAATCCAACACTTTCTGAAGAGGCGAGCTCTATTCTCAAACAATTTTACCTTGATTTGAGAAAGAAACATCACACTGCTGACTCAGCCCCAGTAACAACAAGGCAGCTTGAATCTCTCATTAGACTGACTGAGGTAACTCTTTGTTTCAATCTGCTTTTGACTGGTGTAATGTGCAAAAGAATTCCCACAAATTGAGATCATATTTTTAGGCAAGAGCTAAGCTAGAACTTCGGGAAAATGCCACATACCAAGATGCGCTAGATGTTGTGGAAATTTTTCGCTCTAGTCTCGTTGACTCATTTGCCGATGAGTTGGGTATTCTTGATTTTAGTCGTTCTCAAAATGGATCTGGCATGAGCAGCAGGAATAAGGTACGTGTCCATTTTCTTTAGTTTTCACTTGCTGCTGAGTAAATCTCATCTAACTCTGGCTGTTCACTCAGGCAAAAAAGTTTATTGCCGTGTTGCAACGCCGTTCTGAACTTCAATCAAAATCTGTGTTTTCTGCTTCTGAAATGCGAGAAGTAGCTCAAACTTGTGGTGTCATGGGGGCAGATTTCTTTGACTTCATCAATACTTTGAACACACAAGGATTTCTTCTTAAAAAGGGAAATCAGTTGTATCAGCTGGTTTCGGCTGGTCACTAATTGTTATTTTCTGAAAATATTCTTAAAAAATTTAGAATTATTTTTTTCATTTGAAGAAAAGAAAAAGAACAAATCCTTTGTAAATTTTCTATTGTCTTTGTATATATTTCAATCACTGAAATAAAATGTTAAAAGAAATCATCCAAAAAAATTGATCCCACATTTTGAAAATATACAGTATATCTATAGTATAAATGTACAAACACAGTAAAACTTGTATGTTGATATCTCATCTTATTCTATCCACAGCCATGAAAATAAGTTCAAAACATATTTTATTATCTTAAGTTAAGTTTGTTTGAGAGCCCATTTTGCTCTGCACATCATTTTGTATCTGTTGAGATTTTGGTATGGAAAAGGCTGATGTTGTTGATCTGGGTAAATGGGAGGGAGTAGGTAGCTTTGGCATTTTTGCTGTGACTGTCAAATTTTGAGAAGGGCTGGTTGTTGACCTACCGTCACCATCTCTCCTTTCCCTTGCTCTTCTGTTTTGAAACCAAATTTTCACCTACAACAAAAAGAAAAATATTAAATTAAAAACAGAACTTTTCCTCTGAGTGCTGTCTATACATTAGAGAGTGCAAAAGACTGGAAAATGCAACCGTAATGTATACATAGATAGTGGTACAAATTGTTGTGCAGAAGTCTGTTGGCCTCAGCTGTTCTGACAAATTGATGTAGGAACTGAGAAGCAGGAATCTACAAACTATGGTGCGTTACAATCAGACAAGGAAATTAAGACGTATTTAAAAGGTAATACATAGACTGGAGGGTATGAACGGTCCCCTCCATCCAGCTAGGGAGCCACTCGGCAGGCATCGCGTCAGACGGACCAGTTTAACGGTAGGATCCACGCACGCTCCTACTCTGACTTTCTAACCCTAGAGACTTAGCTCATGGTCATGTGTAGCGGGGGTGGGGGAGGGAAGTACAGGTTCCTGGCGCGTCACAGCTCAGCGAACAGGACCGCGTTCATAGCGCTCCCGTAGGCGGACCGGGGGGGGGGGGGGGGGGGAGAGGCAGCGGGCGGGCTACCTCACAAGGGCTGCAACCACTCAACCAATCACCGCTCACTAATCTGACGACGATGTAATAATTTAACAGAATATCTCATTTCGGCGGCACCGGGCGGTATGGGTGCTCCAGGGACTATCGAGTTTCAGCCCCAAAAGAAAGGCTTGGGGAGGTGGGGGAGACCCGCTCCCGCTGCCCTGCCACCTCGCAACTCGATCGGGATCTTATATTTCAACCTACAAAAAAAGTTGCCGACACGTTTAGGTTTAGGACCGTGATCGTCCGTGTCCGATGATCGCGCTATCACGCACACGTCGCCAGACCCATCTAGAATAGCATGGCAGAAGCTCTCTTCTCTCACCCGTGTTTCGGACAGCTCCAGCTGGGCAGACAGCTCGGCCACGTCGGCGCTGCTCAGGTAGTGCGAGCGGAAGAAGCGCGCCTCCAGGACCGCGACCTGCTGCGGCGAGAAGGGGATGCGGGGGTTGCGTCCGAGGCGGCGCTGCGCGGGGCCGTCGCGCCGGCGAGAACCTGCGGAGCGGAGACAGAGATAATGCGGGCCACAAACTTGAGCTGCGGAGGGCGGGGCGGGGCGGGGCGGGGCGGGGCGGGGCGGGGCGGGGCGGGGCGGGGCGGGGCGGGGCGGGTACTTACGGGGGAGCTTGGGCGGGCGGTAGCGGGTGCACTGCAGCCACTCGAAGTGGCCATCGGGCTGGTGCGCGGGGGAGCGCGGCGATGGGCAACGCGGCGTGCCCGCGCCCCTCAAGATGTGCTCGATGCTGAAGTCGGACTGCTTCCTCGCGCCCAGCGGCCGCAGCGAGGAGGCGAAGGGCGTGGGCGTGCCGAGGGCGTTGGACCTGCATGGCCAGAGGAGCGGCGCCTGGGCCGCGGCCGGCAGGGGGCCCTGCAGGCGGCCCTCGAGGCGGCCCTGGAGGCTCTCGTCGTGGCTCGATGAGCTGCTCGCCGGACTGGCGGGGCTGCGGGTCGGGCTGTGCACCAGGCCGTGTGAGGGGCTGGTGGGACACCGCGGATAGCCCAGGCTGACGGGGCTCACGGAGTGGTACAGAAACGTGGGGCTGACGGGGAAGACCTGGTTGACGTGGCTGACCGGTGGGCCCTGGTTGACGGGGCTGACGGGCAGGCCCTGGTCGACGGGGCTGGCGGGTGGGCTCTGATTGATGGGGCTGACAGGTAGGTCCTGGTTGACGAGGCTGAGGGGTGGGCCCTGGTTGACGGGGCTGACCGAGAGCGTCAAGTTGATAGGGCTGCCGTCGCGGCCCGGGTTGACGGGACAGTCCAGCCCAGAGGTGCCCTGCGAGGCGCCCAGGTTGCGGGGGCAGGCCGGCGGCTTGTACCAAGACAGCGGGCGCTTCTTGCAGGGGACGGCGTGGGGGCGCACGGTGGGCTCCACGGTCATAGTGATCAGAGGCTGCTGGAGCACGGCGTCCATCACTTCAACCACGCACTCATCACACGCGACAAAACGCGTCGAAACGAAGCCGGCGCGCGGGCTGGGCTGCAACAGGAGGAGTCGCCCGTGTGTCCGCGGCGGGGGGCTGGGGATGACTGAGCTCTGAGCTCAGCTCCGGGCGGGGCGGGGCCGGGCCGGGCCGGGCCGGGCTCCGGGCTCCCTTGCTCCAGCGCCGAGTCGGTCCGGTCCCTCCGGAGCGGGGCGAGCCCATGGCCCCGCCCCACCCCGCCAGTTCTTCATGTTTTGGTTCTAACCCAGCGAGGGTGGGGGTTGCAGTGGGTGGAGTCTGCGGTTGCGGTGTCGTCAGCTGTCAGCATGAGCTCGGCGGAGGAGGTGGTGAGTGCGGCGCGCGGCCCCAACCTGGCTACCCTTCCAGCTCATCATCCCTCTCCACTCCCTGCAGCGCTGCGTCGAGGTCACCTCGCGCTCTCCCCCCGCGACCCGACGGCGCGGCGCGCGGCGCAGCCCGACAGCGTAGGCAGGCCCGGCGCGCCGCACCGTGCGCCCCGCGGCCTACCCGCCCGTGCAGCGGCGGTAGCGGTGCCACACGAGTTCGCTGTACCAGGTGTTCCTTTGAATGCGTAATAGTGTTGCGGGTTTGCCTACCCCACTCGTCCGTGAGGCGCCATGGACCCTGCAGCACTGGCGAGTATGCATGCAATCCCACATCACCGTTACGCATCCAAAGAAACACCCGGTACACTCTCATCGTCCAGGGACAATTTTTGTGCACTCCTGGTGGCATCTGTATGCACAACCTGCAAGTTGCAATTATCAGGGATCGTTCAAAACTTACGTGCCCTATTTTAGGCCACTCGTCTTGTGCCCGATCGTGCCTTTCTAACACCCCCCTCCCGAGCACGTAGGTTTTTTTGTTTGAATCCACTGCTTTATGCAATAGGCTCGTCATTAAGCGGGTGCAAAGCGAATTCCAGCGCTATACTGGGTGCTTCGTAGAATGCGTAACAGTGTTGCGGGTTGCATACTCACCAGCGCTGCAATGGCCATGGCGCCTCACGAGCGAATGGGAGAGGCAAACCCGCAACACTGTTACGCATTCATATAAACACCCAGTAAAGAAACAACTAGATGCAGCATTTGTTTTTAGAGTTTTGGAAAGGGAAAAAAAGGATGGTAAGAAGAGACCGCGACCACCTGCAATTCTACGTTCCCTCAGTGAACCCCCTCATCCTCCCCTCGTGCCCGACCGTGCCATTAGCTCCTTAGCTCTAACGAACCACTCGGCAATCAGGTAAAACCCACCAAGGGGATCGAAACTGCCAAACAGTTGGAGGTTTTTCCGCATATCCGCACTGACAGACCAAAAAGAGCTAGGCCTTGGTGGGGTCCAGCATCGGCCTCATCGCGACTCCAAAAAATTTACCTCCGTCTCCAAGGCTGCGAACCGCTGCTGTAGAGACGGTCTCTAGGAGTCAGCTAGGCCCGACTGTAGTCTCGTACATCGTGCTCGTGGCAGCTATAGCCGCCAACAGGCGCCGTGGCCCTCTGGATAGGCAGACCCGCAGTACTGTTCCACCTTAATTCTCTAAACCACCCGGTACCTCGTTTTTGGAGTAAGACCCTCCCTGAACTTCAACTTACGGTTTCATACGCTGCAGCAGAGGGATGAAAATCCGTCGGGGTGCGCGCTGATCGCGATGGGTACGGGATTGTATCTGTAGCTTGTGCTGCTTGTGCGCAACGCGGCCCAGAGCCGCCCGGGCCTGCGTGCTGCGTGCGCGCAGACACCGTGATAGTGACTCACAGCAGTAGCGCCCCGCCCCGCCCCGCCCCGCCCCGCCCGGTAACATGACACTCTGCTCCGGAGCTTCCATGCACCCGACCCGATGTCAAATCGCTGTGCATCCGAAACACTCGAAGGGGTCCCCTGGCGGCCCTTAATATTTGATAGCAACTCGATCGCCTCCATTACCGAGCTGAGCCATGCAGTCTGCCCTGCCCGGACGGGACGGGGCTGGACGGTGCACCAGCGCGCCCCCGCCTCGCCCAGCCCCGCCCCGCCCCGCCTCTCCCCGTCCCGCCCCGCCCCGCCTCGCCTCTCCCCGTCCCGCCCCGCCCCGCCCCGCCTCGCCCCGCCCTACAAATCCATCACTGTTTTCTATCACCTTAGCTACATGCCGACCTCCGATTCACCCCTATTAATCCGTCCAGCGACATACAGGGTATCAAATCCAATGTGCAACATTGCGTATTGCGGCCTTCATACTCGAATATTCCTCTCTCACAACTCCCTCCCAAATTTTCCTCCCTTCTCCTTCCTCCCTCTTCTCCCCTCCCTACACCCTTCCCTTCTCTCCCCGCCCTCCCCTCCCCTCTCCTTCCCTCCCTTGCCCCCTCAATCTCCGCTCACTCCACTCCCTCCGCGTGTATCGTCTCTGCATTGTTATGTTGCCGACAACCATCCCCAAATAAAATGTGACAAAACCACATAGACCGCACCGCACCGGCCCGCTGCTGCCGCGGCCGCGCCTGAGCCTGTGCAGTGCAGCGTGTGCCGAGCAGTGCCGAGCTTCTCGAGGTGCGCCCCGCCCCGCCCCGCCCCGCCCCGCTCTCACTTCACAGAGGACAGGACAGGCCTGGCCGGCCACTCGAGTCGTCACACACACACACACACACACACTCACACTCCTGTGCGCCGCGGCGCGGCACCGCAGCTCCGCATCCACTCTGCCGATTGACTGATAGTAATGACATAATACGATTTTGCGTTGCGGGCGGGACATCTGCTTTATGCTGTGGGAAGGGAAGCGGGGCCGAGCGAAGTGGAGGCCGAGCGGGGCGGGGCGGGGCGGGGCGGGGCAGGGCGGGGCGGGGCGGGGCGGGGCGGGGCAGGGCGGGGCGGGGCGAGTGGCTTGCGATAGCATCTCACCGCCGAGGACCTGGGGCGGTGGCTCCAGCCCGGGTTCCAGTTCCAGCTCCAGCGGCGCGGGCGTGCGAACTGTGATGCTGGAACCGCATCGGTCGCGTTGTCGGCTTCGTCAAGCATCCGATCAGAAGTGAGTCGTCCCAGCCTCGTGAAGTGTGCCGTTGATGAGCTCGCAGAAGCGAGCAGGGGGCCTTTCCGGGGTTGTAAAGAAGTGTTGTACAGTGTTGTATTTTATTTTTATTTTATTTTTTTAAATAAAAAAAATAAAAAATCGTAATGTTGAGTTGTAGATTTTAATACATGTCACTCCGAAAATTACTCTCAATGCCCTAGCAGAGCTTCCCTAATGCAGTATGGACAGTAAAACCTAACTTTAACGGAATTATAGACAAATACATCCGAACACTTACAAGTCGATTATCAGAAAGTGCTCTAAGGCTTATGGTTTCGGTCTGAGTTTAATCTTACCTATAACTCTCTTATTATTAAGGAATGTTGCGGAAAATTAAGAGTGCACTGTGGGGTATGTACTAGAGTTCCCCCCCCTTCTAGAGCTTACCCTCCCTCTTTTCATTTAAATTAAATGAATAAAAAGAAATAAATCATTTTAAAGATATTGACCGGTTTCCGGGAGTTCACCCCCACGCAAGTTTGACCCTTTTTCTCTCTTTTTATTTTTTCCTAATTTAAAATTAAAAATAAATAAATAATTTAAACATATTACTTTTATTTATTTTTATTATTTTAAAATTAACAGAATTTAAAATTTAAAAATGTTCCTCTCAGAATTCGCGCGCTGGCAGTATTTCAAGTTACGTTGAATCAGCGTATTTCAGGGTATCTTCCAGTGATATTCCCGGCAGATTATAGTGAACCGTTCCCAGCTTCTTACAGAAGCTGCCAGCAAGTCCACTGTAGTTGTTGTATTGCATCCAGGGAGCCCGAGCTGAGCTTTCTGCCTGTCCGTCTGTCGCCGTTTGTCCGTCTCCCATACTTTGGACCACCGAGATCCCTGAGTCGAGGCTGGCGCGTCTGGTCTGGTCTGGGGTATATCCAGCGACAAACAACCTACAACTTATCCGAGGTCCCTGATTGGTCGATTCGCCCAAAACAAATGACTCGCGGGGCGAATTGACCAATCAGGGACCTCGGATAAGTTGTAGGTTGTATGTCGCTGGATATGCCCCTGGTCTGGTCTGTCAGCCGTCCCGGCCGGGGGAAGGGAGGGGGAGGGGGAGGGTGTGTGACGTAGGGGGAATGCCACGCGTTGCACCTACTTGTATACTGGAGAAGCACACGATGTTACTGACGATGATGACAAGCAAATAGCGATTTGTTTTCCCGCTGGAGAAACAAAGGGAGCGAAATGTTTACGGTTTACGACAGGAAGTGATGGCGACCGCGTTCCTACCGCCTCCCGCGGGGCCGATACCAGACACGGCAAATTCTCGTTACATGACTTTCTGTCGTTTTTCGTGCTGTTTTAAACGTTTACCAACCAGTCACACAGTACTACAAGGAAGACGCACGTTAAAACCGTGTGAAGCTGAGCTAAATGTGCGTCTACCTTGGCCTGCGGCGCGCTAAAATTAAAATATTTTCGCGATTTTGGTTGGCATGCCTGTCCACCTCACATCCCACGCCTCACGCCTGCCGCTTCACCGCTTCACTTCACGCCACCCCATCTTCCAGGCGGTCTCCCCTTGCGCTTTCTGACAGGGCTGAGCATTTAAAGTTAAAGTTAAATTTCAATTTAAATTTAGCTCAGCCAAAAATTTAGCTCAGCCAATAATACATCCATACTCAAAAACGTCCTAAGAGTAAAAATTTTCGGAGTACACAAAATGCGTCACAGATTTGGATTTTGCGGGTCCAGGGAGGGGATAGTCCAGCAGGGGGTGGAAACGGCCTATAGAACGCGTGAAGCCATGCTCCCCCACCTAAAACAGGGGTTCTGGACTTTTTTGAGATCTTTGAAACACAAGTGCTGTTTGCGATACGCTTTGCACAGGTCGAAAGAACATGAAATTTGGAGTTGCGTAGGCTCAGTAGCTTTTCAAATAGTATGGCTTTGACCCACAATAAATCTATCTGAAAACCACCAAAACTCGAAAAATTAAGGAAGAATCGTCAGCGCCATCTTCGTGAAATCATTTTCTTACTTTTTTATAGGTACGATTGGGTGGTTCACGAAGGTCGTTTAGTCCATGCAACTCTAAATTTCATACTCTATTGATCTGTGCAACGCGTTTTGCAAACGATAGTCCAGTTTGAAATATCTCGAAGAAGTCCGTAACCAATGTAAGGTGGGGGGGCATAGATTCACGCGTTCTGTAGGCTGTTTCCACCTCCTGAGTCCAGTCAATCTGGATTTTAACCCAAAAATTCCGATCAGTACTACGAAACTTTGGGGATCGTTTTAGGCATGTCTAAGGAGTGCTTGGCCAAAATTCCCCAAAAATCCCACCGTGCAGATCGGCTTAAATCGCGTTCAAAGTTCAAATTTTGGGCTTTTGAACAAATACAGTCTTTTCGGTTCCTATTTGAGATATACGAATGCGGTTTCCACCATGCATTCAATGCAGCATGATCTCTTCTTTCAGTATATATACGGGTTTGTAATATTTCGAGTAAAACTGTCATGTGCAGAAGGAAAACCTGTAATTTTTCAACAAATTGTGTTGTTCAAAGTGTTTTGTTCAAGTATTTCAACGTAACCAGCCCAAAATTGTAAAAAATACCTTTTACAATTGTTGTTGGCCTTTTATTCCTCTACAACTTTGCTTTTTACACAATTTGTCTATGATCAAATTTAAAGGTGCTATGTGTAGGCTGCGTTAAAAGTCAATTTAAGCAAATTTTAAGAAAGTCTGAAAATACGTTTTGAAACTCAAGCTGGCCAATACGGTCGTGAAGGTCGGAAAAAATGAAAATTACTTGGACCTAATCAGCAGAGAAAGCTGATACAAAACTCCCAGTCCGTACAACTCTTTATGAGGGAGAAAATCGAAGCGAAACGCAAAGAAACGAAGAAAAACGCGCTCGTCGTGTTGGTTGCCTACCGCCCCTTGGGGGGTTTGTGCATAGAAGTTGACAAATCTGGACCCGTTTTCAGGGTTGTCGGTCCACATAGCACCTGTAAATTTGATCATAGGCAAATTGTGTAAAAAGCAAAGTTGTAGAGGAATAAAAGGCCAACAACAATTGTAAAAGGTATTTTTTACAATTTTGGGCTGGTTACGTTGAAATACTTGAACAAAACACTTTGAACAACACAATTTGTTGAAAAATTACAGGTTTTCCTTCTGCACATGACAGTTTTACTCGAAATATTACAAACCCTTATATATACTGAAAGAAGAGATCATGCTGCATTGAATGCATGGTGGAAACCGCATTTGTATATCTCAAATAGGAACCGAAAAAACAGTATTTGTTCAAAAGCCCAAAATTTGAACTTTGAACGCGATTTAAGCCGATCTGCACGGTGGGATTTTTGGGGAATTTTGGCCAAGCACTCCTTAGACATTCCTAAAACGATCCCCAAAGTTTCGTACTGTTCGGTTTTTTTCTTTGGTTAGGGGCCTTTTTGGCACATATTGACTGGACTAGGGCTCGGGTTCGAAACTCGGGCATGGGGCCGCCAGCGCCGCAACGCGACCCGGCGCGCGGCGCCTCGCCCAGCGTACGCACGGCACGGACGTGCGGCCCGGCTACGCACGGCACTTCATGTCGCAGGGGCCCCGGCGGAGCTCTGCTGCTGACTCAGATTTACGCGGGGCAGTGGGAGGTGGGAGGGGGCGAAGATAAGGGCCGGTCCTTTATTCTTTTAACTCTCGCTGTCTGACCGAAGGAAACAACCGTGACGACCCGTGCAGAGGTCCGGCTCGTGCATTAATTCAGACAAACCGTTGGAGATATCGATCTCATATTTTGATACAAGGTAGACAAGGAATTTGCCAACCTCTTGAAAAGGCAATATTCCTCAGAAAGCGCCCACGAAAAAAACTGTTGTGGCCGAGTCAATGGGGTAATTGTAGGCAATACAGGCAATACCGGAGGCAAACTACGCTCGACATCGAGATTAGTCCTTCAAGGATCCACTTGCCAAATTTGGATTTTTTCGGAACACAGGTTTTTGAGAAACAGCGTGAGATGTTTGCCCGTGCAAGGCGCTGCGAGCGCCGTGCGCAGCCCGCCAGCGGGCTGGACGGCCGGGCCTTTAGCCTCCTCGCTGCAGCGGCGGCGGCGGCCGCCAGTAGGCTGATTCCGCAAACGCATCTCGTCGCTCTGTCTCGCTCACACCTATACAGGAAGTTCCTTGAGTGCGAGAGAGACAGAGCGACAAAACGCATTTGCGGAATCAGTCTGCTGCCACATCAGCAGCACAGCACAGCCACGCCGCCACTCCAGTGCGGCTGAGCAGCGCGTCGTCGGGGTCGAGCAAGGCAGTGCAAGGTTGCACGGGCGCACCTCTCCATAGACCAGTACCGTCTCCTCTCTGTACGCGAGTATACTGCAGATCGGCAGGAGTGCGTGTGAGGCAAGTGCATTTTCCACAACCCTGCGCAAGAGTTCCCGGCTTCGTCCCCAGCTGCTTCACCCCGCCGCGCCGCCATGGAGGACTGCGAAATCTGCTACATGAGTTTCGACGAGCTGACGCGCAAGCCGAAGATCGTACCGTGCGGCCACACGGTGTGCTTGAAGTGCCTTCATGAGATCGGCAGGGATGAGTGCCCGTCGTGTCGTGCAGTAAGTGCATTTTGATCAACGGGCGTGAGAGTGCTATGTTTTGCTACCTGATGGTTCACTTTAGGGGTTCATCGAAATCGCCGTGGTTATTACAGATCTAATACAAGCTTCTGCTTGAGTCTTTTCTTGACACGGCGATCATATTGAGGGGTGATATCTGTTGACCCGAGAATTTGGAAAATTCACAGTATTACCTTGTTTGGGGTTATGGTTCGGCGACGCGCGCGTGTTATCTCGCGGTTTTGGGGATAGGGTATTTCAATGGAGCTCTGCCCGGAAGTAAGAAGAACAAAACCGGATACAGAGAGCGGTGGTGGGGGCGGGCGAGGGGAGGAGCGGCGGGTGGTAGGGGAGCCTCCCCGCCCGCCCGCCGCCCGCCGCTCCTCCGCTCGCCCGCCCCACCACCGCTCTCTGTATCCGGTTTTGTTCTTCTTACTTCCGGGCAGCGCTCCATTGAAATACCCTATTGTCTAGACTGCCTGACTGCCTGCCTGCCTTGCTCTGAACAACGCAGAACGCAGGGGATGCGGAATGTTGCGTTGTGTAGGAGTAAGCGGCTCAAAAGGGAATAGTGCCGGTGGAAGAGAAATTACCCTTCAGTGAGCTCACAATGGACAACTTTCTCAGAGTGGCGGCGTGTAGTGGGAACCAAAACAAAGCACCATAACCTACGTAAAGAACTAGTTTAAATTCAATTCTAGTGTAACTGAGGTCAAAAACATGTGTCTGTTAGGACCCGACATTCATTAGGATCACTTAAAATAATGTTTTACGCTCCCCAGTGAGAAACGGATCATCGAAACTACATCGATTCGATATCGATCTGATCGAAATCTTCTTGACGAAGATTTTTTGTCATAATTCGATCTGTTTTCAACATTTTGAAAAAAGGAGAAAAGAGTGTAAAAAGAGTGTACTGGAATGTTTCTTGATCGTGCGGAATGAGTGCGGTGGTGTTATCTGCCTAAATTCTACTGGCATCGAAACGACGTGGAATCAATATAGTTCCGATATTAGTGAAATGTTGGTAATCGAGTAAATGTCGAAATATTCTTGAACAGTTCCAATTTGTTACATTTATATTTAATCGTCACATAATGTAGTTAAGAGTAAGTTTTGAGCTACACCAATGGACTAACTGTCAGGTAACGAAGTTAACATCGTACATGCGGATGGACCGATTTGAAATCACCCGCCATGACATTAGTCAAAGACTGTTCGTGCGTCATAGTGTTTTGAGTCTGTGCTAGATGCTGTCTCACGCAAGTAAAATAATGGTGAACTAGGCATTGTTATAGACAAAGAGGCTGATCCTGGGTCCCAAAAGCGATAGGCGTTGCAGATCTTTATTGGATCTTGTTTATGTTAATAATTTATTACTTCCTTGGTGCCATTTTTGTAGTCTAAAAGTTGTCGCGTTTGATAATTCCCACACTCTTCCTCCATTACAAGTTCTCTTCCCGCATTCCTTGTGTTTCTTTTGTTTTACTCATTTGGCCCGTTTACTCTATGTCCCCTGGAGGGTCATTCATGCGCGGATCCAGGGGGGGGCAAAGGGTCAATTGCCCCATGGCTCCTCGGTAGCCGCCTGAAAGGTAGGCAAAAAGTAATACTTTGCCCCTGTAAGTAGGCAAAAAGTACTACTTTGCAAAGGCTGGCTCTGGATCCGCCACTGGGGTCATTAGGGAGCTCCCCACGATAGTCTCGAACGGTCAACTTCCGGGTCGACTCTCGCTGGTTCGAGTCCAAAATCCCGTATATATAGATATAGCTTGTGTCTCGAACTCGAACCATTGAGAGTCGACCCGGAAGTTAGCCGTTCGAGACTATCGCGGGGAGCTCCCTAATGACCCTCCTGGTTTACTCAACATCGCTCACGCGCATCCGATCTGTGCCTCACTTTTACAATGCCGTTTCTATACGCAGGCTTGCCAACGCACAGACGTAAACATAACACGTCTTAGAGGCACTCTCCCATTTTAACCTAGACCTCAGCTATATTTGTGAAGAAATTCTAATCAGCAATTATTTTTGCAGCAGTTCTGGCTGTACTCTAGTTGGAACATTATATCTCTGAATTTGTACGTCTAACTTAAAACTGTCCCATTTGGGAAGGTTGGCTCCCCATAAGTTGGGTCGTGATCTCCTTCGCTGGGCGTGCTCCGACTCTATTGTTAAGGCTTCGCCTCTTGTTTTTATTCAGATTTTTTATTTTTTATCTCTTTAAAGGCTCAGCCAATTACTATTCATATTGGGGGGTAAGTTTTTTGTGGAAGGATTTCAACAGTCATTAATTTTAAACACATTGAAATTTCATCGACAATCAACGTTTTATCGATATCGACCACCAACATTTGATCGACAATCAACGTTTTATCGATATCGCGCCCCAAAGAGAAGCGTGACGTGGATTCAACGTGGATTCCACGTGGATGCGTGGATCTATCGTGGACGTGGATGAATCCACCAAAATTCAACTGGTTTCCCGATTATAAAATATCATCATAACTTTATGTTTGCAAGAAACTGTGATGCACCCAAGCATGCCTGAACATTTTAACTAGTGCAACAACTGCTTGGCAGCTGAATTTGCAACATCCCGTTGAAAAAATGTTGAATATACGTTATTTTTACCACCGTGGACTGGTCCATCATATTTCAACTACTTTACTATTTCAGAATGGAATTTCTGTGTCGTCGACTTTCCTTCATACTTGTCCATGATTCATGAGATAAAATACGCTCTATGATTTTTTTTATCGCGTTAATGGGAAGAAAGTGATTATGTACACGACTCGTGTACTCAATGAAAAGCGTCTTGCGCGCACGAGTCGTGTACTTTGTACAGAAAATATTACGTACACGACTACTAAACTAAAACGTCGTGTACGTAACGAATTAGACATATGCGCACGAGTCGTGTACATTACTGATAAAAACATTATGTACACGAAAATTTTATAAAACTGGGCGAGAGTGTTAGGCATGTGCAACTGTAGCTGGCAGCTTGGCATGGTGGACGAGTGGATAGAGTGCCTGCGTGATAATTTTTGAGTCGATGGTTCCAAACCTCGCCGATGACATTTTTTAAAGTGTGCTAATAATTATGTAGGGCTAATGTACACGACTCGTGTATTTAATGAAAAGCGTCTTGCGCGCACGAGTCGTGTACTTTGCGCAGAAAATATTACGTACACGACTACTAAACTAAAACGTCGTGTACGTAACGAATTAGACATAATGCGCACGAGTCGTGCACATTACTGACAAAAACGTTATATACACGAAATTCCATAAAACTGGGCGAGAGTGTTGTAGCAGACACGTGGGTGTCTTGGGTGTCTCGGCCGTTTACGGCTATGGAGAACATGGCACACTTCACACATACCCTCTGCATTCCCTTAAAAGCACCAAATTTGTGGTGAGCATCATAGTATTATACAATATATCCCACTATATTTTGTACAAAATGATAGGGTAGACAGAGCTCGCTCAGGGGATCATTTTTTACCGGGTGGACTGGTGGGCGCAAATGTTGAACAACGCGGATAATTGAGATTTTGTAAATGGCCTCGGAGCCAGTGAGGTAGGCAACCGGACAAGCATGCCTGCGCGAGGGATTACGTGCCTACTCCGCGGTCCGCCAGGGATTACGCGCCTACCCCGCAGGCCGCAAACAAACCTTTTCTTGTCACGAGTCGTAAACATTACTGATAAAAACGCTATGCACACGTTAATTTCATAAAACTGGGCGAGAGTGGCGAAAGTGTTATGCATGGTGGACGAGTGGATAGAGTGCCTGAGTGATAATTTTTGGGTCGATGGTTCCAAACCTCGCCGATAAAATTTTTTCAAGAGTGTTAATAATTATGTAGGGCTAATGTACACGACTAGTGTACTTAATGAAAGACGTCTTGCGCGCACGAGTTGTGTACTTTATACGTAAAATATTACGTACACGACTACTAAACTAAAATGTCGCGCACCTGCGCATGCCTGCGCTACGTCGCTCAAGCGGTGGTGGACGCGAACATCCTTTGCGGCCGACCGATCTTATGTACACGACTCGTGCGTGCAAGCGTCGTGCACTTATTCGCACGACGATAGTCGTGTACACTACAATAAGAAAAGTTATGTACACGACGATATTGGTCGCGGGAGCCGCCCCCGCGACTAATATCGTCGGGTACATAACTTCTCTTACTGTAAGTAGTGTACACGACTATCGTCTACTGCAGGGGCCACTGCGTGTAGTAACACAATGGATGTTACCTGATGTTACCGAGGTGGAGCGAATACCCTCGCAAAAGATGTTTATAAAATTTTATGAAAATTTCATTAGAATTTTAAAAAAAATTTATAAGATTTTTATATACAAAATCTTATAAGACCCTTATAAGAAAATAGTTACTTAGTAAGTAAATACTAATTACTTAGTAACTAAAAACTAATTACTTAGTAACTAAAAATTTATAAATGCGTTTATAAAATCTTTATAAGGTCAGAGTTTATAAAGAGGTAATAAGCTGTAGTGAAATCGTGGCTCGTTCAAAATGGTATCACAAGATTCCTGCCTGAGATCACAGTCCTACCTCCCATTTAACACCTGAAGCCCCATTCGTTAGCGCACAACACTTAGTTTGGCGCCTGCAACACGCTGGGTAGGCCACCCCGCCAAACACTTGTCTACAGTTGGTGGCCTACCCAGAGAGCCCAAGTCCCCCTTCCCGCGTACTAAGGTATATTGATACTAAGGTATATTGAATATTGCATGTAATATTGATAATATTGAAAGATTGTCCACGTATTGACGTCATAATCGTAGAAACATGTGTAATATCGACGTTATATTACCAGTAATATGGGTAATATTGGTGTAATTTTTGAGGTAATATCAGCCTATGTACAAAGGAATGTCGAAGTGGTCGAAGTTGACGACCCCTCGGTTAAATTCTCCTGGCCGAAAGGCTTCAGCAAAAGAGAATAGAAGCGTGCGCATCATGGGAATACGTTGAAATAACGTGGAATAAACGTGTTTTACCCCACCGTGGACAGATCCACCATTTTTCGACTACTGACTAATCGCCCCTTTATTTCCGTGTTAGCGACTTTCCTGTTCCTGATTCATTGGAGAGAGGGCGATTTATGCATTTGTTTTTCAAGTTTCAGACTTTGTAGAAATATGTAGGATCCACGTGGAGTCCACTGTACGAAGTCATAGTTGAACGTTCAGAATTCAGTCAGATTTTGTAGACGTTTGAAAACTGTCATGTCCTAATAAAATATTATTTACGATTTGTCGCAAACAAAAGGAAACCGACTTTGGTCGTATTTAACTCACAAATCGGTAAGACCATGCAAAGGAGCTGTGTGAGTTCACCCTTACAGTGGGATCGGTTACTGACGCTCCGTTCCGATCAGCCGTGCCATAGGCTAACGGATATAGTACGAGTCTTCTAGTCCGAAGCTCCCAGGTTCAAGTCCAGGTCAAGTGAAAAAAAAATTCGACGTTGAGCGAAGAGTCATTTCCACGTGGAAAACACGTCCTTTGTCAACGTGGAATCCACGTTCCTTCCACCAAAATTTCTCTTTGGGCGACCATCAACATTTTATCGATATCGACAAAATGTCGATTTCGAGGACAAAAAAACATCGTTTCGACGTTCGAAATCGACAACCTTTCGATCAACATTATCGACATCGAATCGATGTAGTTTCGGGGCTCGTAGTGTGAATTATTTAGACAGTGCTTTCTGCTTTGTTTTGGTTCCCTTTACGCTCCGCCACTCTGGGCAAGTTGTCCATTCATCCTGAGAGAAATTTCTCTTCTGTCTCTCTTTAGAAAGCGGGGGAAGGAAGAGTCGAGATCTGAAGTATCTTGAGTCCAATGCCGAAAGGCGCGCGTCGCCGATGCCTCGTAGGATTGTTTGTGAAAAGAGAATGTAGACAAAATATAACATATGTCGAGGCCGTCTAATTTGGTTTGAAATGAGATTTTCATCACACAATTTGTGATCAGGGGACGAAAATTATAGCAGTGTACCGTGCTTTTATTTTTAGCCGTTTCATGGTGCCTTCAATTCCCTGCCGAACGACCACACCGTCCTTCGGATGTTGGACAGCAGAGGAAGCGTAGCCGCGTAAGTCATCCGTTGTAAACAGACTCCAGTTGCGCCTCCCAGTCCAAGTGCCGTTGAAGCGAGGGGGAAACAACTCTGAAATTTTGGTACACCTTGTAATATAGAATAAAATCAGGAAAAGCTCAGGAAAATACAGAAGAAAAAAAAATCAGAAAACTCGGGGTAATTATTAAATAACTAAAATTTACAGAATTCCAGAAGAAAAGAAAAAAAACTCAAAAACTTACAACAATTCACAAAAAATGTTACAAAATTTGCACCCCAAAATTCGGAGTAGTTCCCCCCTCGCGTGAACCAACGCGTGTTTTGGTTCCTGTTGTGCTGCAGGAGGCCCCCGTCCCACAGTGGGCAGAAATGCCCCAAAACGCGCTGGAAATAGCCAAATTTTAAAATCGTGCTATTCAACTTCTTAGGGTCCTAAACTGTCTTTAAAGGACCAAATAACAAGAATCCGGCCCATGGACGGGTCAAAATTGACTTGTTTGCGGGCAAAGGGACCCCTCAAAGTTGAGCTTCCCGAAACTTTAGGAATCCTGATAAATTAACTGATTTTTCTCCTCTCCTCTATCGCGAGGTTGGATGGTTGAAGGAGGTCGCGCCCACGCATTTATCTTGCCACAACCTTTGTTTTGAAATAGCAAACCTCGCTCCAACCCCGCTGATCCTCTTTATCGCTTAAAATTGGCGAACCTTAGCAATTCTACGCAAACCCCTAAGTAAATACATTTTGGACGATAACTCAAGTTCCCCTCATTACCCCATCGAGATTTTTTGACACAGTACACTTAGAAGCACACTTAAGAAGGTCCATATGTTATCTCGTGCGCATACTTGCGCAAATTCGTGAAAATGACATTTATCTATGGAAACAGAGGATAAATTGGCGTACGCAAGATACCGTACCAAAACAGCCACTACGAGCGCCACCTTCCTTCCGCTCGGGCCGGTGCGGTACAGAACACACTGCGGGCAGTGCGTTTGAAAACAATCGGTAAGAGGTCAGCGAGAAATATGGAGATAGCACCAGTTTTATTTGCAATGGCCGGGCCTACCAGGCTAAGTGTGTGGGAAAAAATTAAAGGGGTTGAGACACAGAGCCGAGTGAACGTTGTTCTCGGGGGTGTGTGCTAGGAATGTGAAATTTGAAAGATGTGTTGGACCCGCGGTCCCTAACCTTTACACCAGTGCGCCAGTATTTGTGTTTACGGCCGACGCCCAGGTGCCAGATTCGGCATGATGTAAATCAATTTTTGGTTGCTCCCTCTGAACAGGGATTTGCAGTTCCCCAAGCAGCATCTTAGAGGAAAGCGAGGACTAGACGATAGGTTCGAAAAATTCCACCTACGCAAAATGTTTAAGAATTGCAAACTTCAGCTATGTATCCTTATTTCTTTTGTTTCTTTTCAGTGGACTGTGAGTAGGGGGAGTATAGGCAATAGTGTACTCCAGGGCTCGGCCAGCCCGGAAGTAGAATAGCAAAAATTTTCGGGCACGGGGAGGAGAGGGGACGGGTGGGGACACACCCAACCCAGCCCCGCCTCGTGCCCGAAGATTTTTGCTTTTCTACTTCCGGTCTGGCCGAGCCCCGGAGTACCCTATGGGCTCAGCACAGCTGAAATAATTGAAAATAAATATTTTAAAACACGAGATATCAATCCGGTTGAATATCCATCGAAATACAAATAGACAGCCTCAAAATTATAGCGTTAATCAGTTAAATGCCAACAATTGGTCGATTTCGTTAAAAAAGTTGCTTGAACATAATGAATAAGTTACGGCCGATGTGACACCAGATTTGTATTCAGCGACATCGAAAACCCCCCGAAATCAAATTTTGAAACATTTGGACGAGAATTTGATTTTCCAGCGCGTTTTGCGGCATTTCTGGCCGCCCGCCGAAGAAGCCGCCAGCTAACACGCCGAAGGAGCCGCAAGCTGACACGCCGAAGGAGCCGCCGGCTGCCCTGATGAAGGAGCCGCCAGCTGACACGCCGAAGGAGCCGCCGGCTGCCCAGGCTAGCGCCGCCGTGCTACGGGAGCTTGATGTAATTCCGTCGCATTGCATTCTTTTTACTTTTTTTTCCCTGCATCTTCGCTCGAAGAGTGAAACTTGCGCTTTTACTACAGATGGCCGCGAATTGGCCAGACTGCTGGACAACAAAAGATGAGGAGCTGGTTCGCACCGTGTCAGGGGTGAGTCTCTAGTCGGCTGACGCCGGCCTCGCTCGCGCATTGGTAGATTGTTCGGTTAGCGTTGCGTCTGATGCCTGTTTCGCCTTCGGCCCCTGCAGGTAGGTCGGCTGTTGGGCGTCCGGTGCTTTGGTTGCAGTTCCCTCCACCTGAAGGGCCTGTTGCTGGAGACGGCCGCCCCCTCGGTGGAAGAGCTCAGCATCGACGGCGTACTTCGGGATGACCTGGTCACCGTGCACGCCATGCCACGCCTGCGGCGCCTCGAGGTGTCCGGCGACACTAGCCTGCGCCAGTACGGGGGGGGCATGGGTCCCTCTCTGCCGTCGCTCTCAGCCGGCCAGTGCGGCCTGACCTGGCTACACGTGCACTCGGGCGGCCTCCCTGAGAACGCCATGACCTCCCTGCTGCAGGCGCACGCGCACACCCTCGAGACGCTACAGCTGCGCATGGGCACGGAGACCTGCCAAAAGTGGTTGAATTGTGGGGGCTGGCCGTGGAGCAGCTATGAACTCGTCAACATGCTGCAGACGATGCGCTACTACTCGCAGCGCAAGATGACCGCGCTGCGCCGCGTGCTGGTGCTGCGCAAGACGCCAGTGTCGAGCCCCGTCGCCTTCGTACTGCGACACGACAAGACCGCCTGCGCCGCTCACCTTGCCGCCGTGCGCTGGTACCTCCTCGGCGTGCAGGTGCAGTGTGACATCTGCGACGGTGTCGATTCGGAGGAGCTGTAGCCCACTTGCACTGTTTGTTTCTTGCCGGGCCAGGGACGAAGAATGACTTTACAGGCATAACAATGTCATGACAAGAATAATGTTATTTTTTTGACATTTTTTTTTATTTAACAATAATTTGCATTAAAAATTTACGAAAACCTGAGATATTTTTTTTTTTCCTTTTTAAATCAGCCCCTTTACACTCGTTAAGCCTCTTTGTTCGCTTTTAGTGTAATCAGGAGTAACGCGCGGCGCGATTCGAGTGGACAGCGCCGTAATAATTGCCGTGCTGAAACACAAATAGGGCAGTTGAAAACCTACGCTGGAGGAGGAGGAGGAGCAGGTCCTGAGGAGGAAAAGGTCACGCCCTCTTTGGTGAGCAGAGTCTTGGTTTACTGGTCAGTGAGCTCAAGGGGAAGTCACTTTGAAAAATCATTGTAAGGCCCTAATAAAATAATTTAAAAAAAAAAATCAAAACTAAATCAAATAGAAAGATACAAAAAAAATCCGAAAGATCGGAAAATGAATCACACCAAAAGAAACTTGCAAAAGGGGTCATAGATCAAAATTTATGTTAAAAATAAAAATTTTCCCTGCAAAGTCAAACTAAAATATCAAATAAACAAAAATTAAAAAGTCAAAAACATTATAGTACACATTTCCTTCCGCGTCTCGACGGACGGCTAATTTCGACGAATCACGTCCCGCCCCGTCGCGGGGTGAGGTTGTGCAGGCGGGGTGAGGTTTGCAGGCGCGGTGGGGCGGGTACACCCCGATAGTGGTCCGCCTAGCGGCCGATCGGCATCTAGGAGGGTGGCCCAAAATTTTCGCGATTTTCTGGGATCGACCAACACCGCCCGGATTTGGGTTCTACGTCGAAAAAAACGAGATATGTGTTTTTGCGTTTTTCGATTATATGATTTTTAGTACCTCCTCAAGGCGCAACGCAAACGTATTTTCACAGAGTACTTTATCAAGTAATTTATTTTAGTTATTGAACTTAATGTAAATCATGTGACCTCAGATATGCTCCCCAGCTATGGTACATGTCCGAGGGGGAAACGACTGTCAATTTTCTTGTCAGCTGGATTACGGATTACCCTGGATTACCCAGGATTACCTGTGGAGTGTCCTCCGGATAACGTTGCTTTTTTCCTCGGATTACCCCAGATTACCCTATAATTTTCCCGGATAGCACCGGATTACTTCGAATTTCCCCGGATTACACTCTGCCGGATTACCAAACGGCTGTCAGCCGGATTACCTTAGTCGTTTCCCCCTCGTACATGTCCCCTTTTCCTAAAAAAACAATCCACAGTTTAGTCGGGGAGGCACGAGGGAGTCCCTGGGTCGCGCGAGTGAGTGAGTGAGTGAGTGAGTGAGTGAGTGAGTGAGTGAGTGAGTGAGTGAGTGAGTGAGTGAGTGAGTGAACTCACGGTGAGCTCGCCAATCCCGCCCCTGGCGACTTGAGGCGACTCGAGCGCTACCTGGTGGCGACTTGGCCCGCTCGGCATCTGGCCACTCTGGAAACGCTGCCAGTTATCAGTGCGGCTGCGGCTGAAGACCGCGTCGAGCAAGGTTGCACCTTGTCTCTGTGTGCGTGAACAGTGCCTACTTACTGCAGATCGGCAGGAGTGCGTGTGAGGCAAGTGCATTTTCCACAACCCTGCGCAAGAGTACCCGGCTTCGTCCCCAGCTGCTCCGCCCCGCCGCGCCGTCATGGCGGACTGCGACATCTGCTTCGAGACGTTCAATGAGCTGACGCGCACGCCGAAGATGGTACCGTGCGGCCACACGGTGTGCTTCAAGTGCCTTCAAGAGATCGGCAGGAATAAGTGCCCGACGTGTCGTGCAGTAAGTGCATTTTGAACAACGGGCGTGAGAGTGCTATGTTTTGCTACCTGATGGTTCAATTTAGGGATTCGTCGAAATCGCTGTGGTTTTTTTTACACATGTAGTACAAGCTTCTGCTTGAGTCTTTTCTTGACACGGCGATAATATTAAGGGGTTAATAAATCTGTTGATCCGAGAATTTGGAAAATTCACACAGCAAGTGTTTGGGGTAGGCGCGGATTGAGGGGGCGGAGCGGGGCGCGATCGTAGCCCCGGTCGGTCACTTAGCCGCATGGAAAGTAGGCAAATAGCTCGACAAAACCCCTGTAGGCAACCTAGGCCTGGGGTACAGTCGGACCTTATTCCGCGCCTGGTAGGGGTTATTATTCGGCGACACTACGACAGAAGGGGTCATTAGGGAGCTTCCACGATAGTCTCGGACGGGCAACTTCCGGGTCGACTCCCATTGATTCGAGTCCTTAATCCCATATAGTCTTCCCAGCCATAGAATGGGGTAGTGCGAGGAGAGCAATGAAAGCCATTCGGCTCCGGATTGCTCCCGAACTTCCCCCACCTTCGGTTTCGAGATCTCGCGGTGTCTTGCGCGGCTTGGACCGCGAGACCGCGAGTCCGCGCAAACCCTTTAGGACAAGCGCGAAAGGGATGCGTGATCGCGAGGATATTCGCGGGACCGCGGGAGAGGACTCGCGGACCGCGAGCCGCGCGCCTGGGCCGCGGGTCGCGAGTTGAGGTGTTTCACTGTGAAAAATACTCGTAAGGTTTACGGGAAAATTTTCCATGATAAAAGTCGTAAAATTACAATTTGAAATTGTGAATTCACAAGCACTCTCTATCGACTTGGAACTGACTGACGAGCAAAAATGGGCTGTCGTAAATTTACGACATATTTTGTAAATCAAAATTACAAAAAATGTCGTAAATTTACGAGGATATTTTCCACAGTGTTGGTGCGGTCGCGGTTTGCGTGTCCTCTTGGTCTCCTTCGCGGTTGCGCTTCCTGTCGCGGGTTCGCGGGGGTGATTTGCGCCTTCTTCAAGGA
Source organism: Frankliniella fusca (assembly GCA_029379305.1). Taxonomy (NCBI): domain Eukaryota; kingdom Metazoa; phylum Arthropoda; class Insecta; order Thysanoptera; family Thripidae; genus Frankliniella; species Frankliniella fusca. The sequence continues at coordinate 3,374 of JAHWGI010001430.1, read as the reverse complement.
GCCCCGAAACTTCGCCAAAACAGCTCCTTTTAGGGCTCCTTTTCCTGACCGGAAGTAACCCGAAAAACGCCCTAAAAGGCGCTGTTCGGCGGGCAACCCGAACTACCTCAGTGTCTGCGGTTTGCGGGATTGTTATAGACTGTCTGACTGCCTGCCTGCCTTGCTCTGAACAACGCAGAACGCAGGGTACGCGGGATGTTGGGTTGCGTAGAAGTAAGCGGACCAAAAGGGATAGTGCCGGTGGAAGGAAAATTACCCTTCGGTGAGCTCACAATTTCATCCTGAGAGAAATTTCCCTTCTGTCTCTCTTTAGAAAGCGGGGTATGAGGGGGGGGGGGGGGGTGTTGAAATCTGACGTAGTTGGAGCCGAGGGGCGCGCGTCGCCGTTCTTCGTGGAATTTTTTGTAACAAGAAAATGTAGACAAAATACCGGGTGTTTCACGTCTTACTTGACAGTCTAATGGGTTGCCTATCCCCTGGCCTGCAGGCGCTCTGGCGGTGGAAGGGGACGCCGCTCGCCTGGCCGCCGGCGTCAGACGGTAGCGGCGGCCGGGCTGCTATGGGAGAGGGGGGATGCCGCCAATGGCACCGTTCGGGACGGTGCCGCAGGGAGGGGGAGGTGGCGTGGCGGAGCGTCGCGCACCTCACCAGGCGAATGACAACACGGCGGTGTGTGTCAACAACACGATTTCTTTATAACCGCGGACTCGCGGGGCATGCGCGAAGGACTCCGCGAAGTCCCGGGGGATGCGCGAAGGACGCCGTGGATTCGCGGGGGATGTTCGAGGGGTCGCGGGGGATGTTCGCGGGGCCGCGCCGGTCGTGGGGCATGGCCTAGACGGATAACCGCCACCACTCCCCCGCCTCCCCTGAGCACCGCGCGCAGCCGAGTAAAGGGGAATGCCCCCACCACCTCGTGCTGGCGGGGACTGCCCCCACCAGCGTGCTGGCGGCGGAGCGCCTGCAGACCAGGGGATAGGCAACCCATTAGACTGTCCGGTAAGACGTGAAACACCCGGTATAACAAATCTTGAGACCGTCTAAATAAAAACTATACCTTTGATTTGAAATGAGATATTCATCACGCAATTTGTGATCAGGTATGATGAGTATGACGAAAATTTTCACAGCGTACTGTGATTTCTTTTTTTAGCCGTTTCGTGGTGCCTTTAATTCCCTGCCGAACAACCACAGCCTCCTTCGGCTGATCGCGAGCAGAAGAAGCGGAGCCGGGTAAGTCATCCGTTGTAACCTTAGAGAAACAGACTCCAGTTTTGCACCTCCCAGTCCAAGTGCCGTTGAAGCGAGGGGAAAACAACTTTGAAATTTTGGTGCACCATGTAGTACAGAATTAAATCAGGAAAAGCTCAGGAAAATGCAGAAAAGATTCAGAAAAATCAGGTTAATTAATAAATCACTAAAATTGACAGAATTCCAAAAGAAAATAAGAAAAAACTCAAACTTACAACAATTCACACAAAATGATACAAAATTTGCACCCCAAAATTCGGAGTAGTTCCCCCTCGCGTGACCCAACGCGTGTTTTGGTTCCTGTTGTGCTGCAGGAGGCCCCCGCCCCCGCTCTCGTGGTGCTTCTCCTGCGGCGCGGCCGCGGCTCCCGGGTGCGGGGCCGGCCACGAGGTGCTGCCCGCCGGGGAGGCGCTGCGGTGCCAGCTGCGTGGCGTGCTGCCGCAGGCCGCTGGCGAGCTCCTGGGCTTGCAGAACGAGACCAAGGCCGAGCAGGCGCTGCAGGCGCTCGCCCTGCTCACCGCCGACTCCTGTGACGTGACGGTGCGCCTAGGTGACCTCGAGCTCACCGGCACCGTCAGCAACACGGAGGACCCCGTCGTCAAGTGCATGTGGCTCGTGCTGGCCGACAGGGCCGCCCTCACCCAGGTATGTACAGGAGTGCATGCAGAGCGCCCGGCGCATGTAGAGAGAGCCAGTCACAACGGACGGGTGCTGTTTGTGCAGAAGCAGGTCTCAAAGCAGCAGGAGGAGCCGCCGGCTGCCCCGGTGAAGGAGTTGCCAGCTAACACGCCGAAGGAGCCGTCAGCTGACACGCCGAAGGAGCCGCCGGCTGCCCAGGCTAGCGCCGCCGTGCTACGGGAGCTTGATGTGAGTAATATTCGACGCATTGCATGCTTCCTACTCTTTTTACCTACATTTTCGCGTGAAGAGTGAAACTTGCGCTTTTACTACAGATGGCCGCGAATTGGCCAGACTGCTGGACAAGAGATGATAAGGAGCTGCTTCGCGCCGTGTCAGGGGTGAGTCTCTAGTCGGCTGACGCAGGCCTCGCCCGCGCATTTAAAGATTGTTCGGTTAGCGTTGCGTCTGACGCCTGTTTCGCCTTCTGCCCCCTGCAGGTAGGTCGGCTGTTGGGCGTCCGGTGGTCTGGTGGCCCGCTCAGGAACCTGTTGCTGAAGACGGCCGCGCCCTCAGTGGAAGAGCTCAGCATCGACGACGTGCGTCGGGAGGAGCTGCTCACCGTGCACGCCATGCCACGCCTGCGGCGCCTTGAGGTGTCCGGCGACCCTGGCCTGTACCAGTACGGGGGGGGCATGGGCCCCACGCTGCCGTCGCTCTCAGCCGGCCAGTGCGGCCTGACCTGGCTACACGTGCACTCGGGCGGCCTCTCTCTGAACACCATGATCTCCCTGCTGGCCCATGCGCACACCCTTGAGACGCTACAGCTGCGCATGGGCACGGAGACCTCCAAAGAGTGGTTGAATTGTGGGGGCTGGCCGTGGAGCAGCTATGAACTCGTCAACGGGCGTGTGTAGTTAAAACGTGCGCATGCATGCATGCATGCATGCATTGATGGCGGCGCCTCGGGGAGTGCTGAAGGGTGCCGTTTTCAGCTGTTAAACACCCCTGTGCCTTATTTGATCCTTGAAAGGTGTCAGAATCGAATTAAATACATTTTATGTATATTTTAGGGAACACGATGAACGTTAGCTGTTGGCAGGGGTGGGTGTTCTCCTCTGCGGTTATTCGCAGTAACGCGCTCCGTTTCTGCTTTAAATATTAAAATTTAAAGCTTTAATTCTCTATATGTGTAAAACAGCAAGGGGCGGAAGGATCAAATTACGCAGAAATAATAATGTAGTACAAGCCTTGGGCAAATACGCCTCTCAGACGGAGATTTTTCGGTTTGAAAGAAACACCCACCCCTCACCCCTGCCAACAGCTGACGTTCACCGTGTTCCCTAAAATATACATAAAATGTATTTAATTCGATTCTGACACCTTTCAAGGATCAAATAAGGCATTGGAGTGTTTAACAGCTGAAAACGGCACCCTTCAGCACTCCCCGAGGCGCCGCCATCGATGCATGCATGCATGCATGCATGCGCACGTTTTAACTACAC